>OY728120.1:809707841-812207841 GCA_963277665.1 Viscum album
GACTCTATTTGTTTTCCTAAAACTTCACTAAAGTGGCTCATTTCTAAGGTTTCTTAAACACAATTTTTACATGTTTTAAATTAATTTGGACATAATTTTTTAATATATATTCATATTTTCCTTTATTAATGTCCAAGTATGATTTAAATCCATTCTTTATTATATACTATTATGACACGCCCATCGGTTATGCCATATGACATGATTATGATACCCAGTTCTTTCCATGGGTAAACTTTTCTTATTCCTGATATTTGACTATTTATATGGAACACATATTCATGAATATGTTATAATGTATGTTCCCATATAGTGCTCCTATAATGAACCATATATCTCTAGTCCATTACTTCGTGAGAATTTAGTGTTTGAGTTATTTTGGGATGTCAGGGTGACTCATTTCAAGAGTTTTTCAAATTTCAAGTTTTTTCAATGGTAGGTTGGAATAGTGAGACACAAAATCGAGTCACAATGGTGAGTTTAAAAGGTGAGTCATAGTGGTGAGTCACAATAGTGAGTCATAGTGGTGAGACACAATGGAAAGTCATAGCAGTAGCTCACCATAGCGACTCGCACCGACTGCTCACACAGGTGACTCATCCACTGATGACTCATTTTCAACAGTTGTATATTTTTCTAGTTTTTATAGAATTCCTCTAGTTTTTTCTAGTTTTACCCCTTTAACATTTTATTTGACATAAAATGAATTTCAATACCATATTTGAGTGATTTTGAAGCCATTACAAGGGCTATAAATTATATCATTAATTCTATAAAAATCTAGGACCCTTTTCAATTGGTCAAACTGTGCGGTTTTATTGAGATATGGATTTAATGTAAATTAAAAACCATTTCATATTTCACGAGTCTTGTATCTAATCCTTATAATCCTGGGGAATTCCCTTAATTCATTCCTAATCCTTTATCTTTGAATGAGGTTCCCAAAACCTTTCTTCCTTGAGGATATGTGCCTTTGTACTGCACCAATTGGTTCGTGTTTTTCTTGGAATTTTTTGCTGCATGCACACTCACTACTTTGTCACAATAAGGAAGTTCTGATCGATTCTTCTTCCATGTATAATTTCCTTCATCTCTCTTCTATATTTACATCATGTGGGGTTTGTGTATCAATGTTTCTTGAGAACACAAGTGAATTCAGATTAGCGAATATAATTAAATCGGATAAGATGAATCTGTGGAGCCTAGGGAAAGTGGCATATGATCATACAATTTTGTTGATATTTTGATAAATTTTGTGAATTGTATGGGATATATACCTACTAATAATCAGAGTCTTTGGGGGTTTTAGTTTGTGAACTGAATAGATTCTGGATTTCTTGATGTTTGGTTTCCCATCGAAAAATTGTTATGAAACCGGTTTATGACATACAATCGGCTAATAAATGGATTCCCCATGATCAAACTTTTTTTTATGATAACCCTTTAAGTTAACAAGTGGAATTAAATAATAGATCCTTGTTAAATATGAATATGTTTGGTTTAGATTGTGTGGTGGTATAGTTATGAGCACTGTTATGTGGTGTGGGGTAGTTCGGGTGGTGTAATAGAATCTTAGGTTGAGAGATTGATTGATTGTGGACTGGATGAGAAGTGTTATATAGAAGGGCCCTGATCTAGTTGTGCTATGTTTATGTTGCTGGATTTGTTGGGTGTGGTATGGTTATGCAGAAGGGCTTCTGAGAATGATTGTGATGATATGTGTTTTTGGGTGCAATTGAAAGTTGGGGGTTTTCTCTATTGAGAGGATGAATTGAGTGAAATTAATTTGAAGAATGATGATGGAAGTGGTTGGTATTGGTTCTTTTCCATTAATAACCTATATAAATATTTACTGTATCTCAAGATTGGTATGTTATGTTATGAATGGGTATTAAACAGAGAGGAATGTGAAGTGAGTTATTTTTTCCATGGTTCTTCTCCCAATGTATGATTTTTTTGTATGGATTATTGTGTGATATGATTGCTAGTTTCCTGAGTAGTGATGGAATAAATATATTAATTATTAATAAATAAGGATAATTGGTTAAATTAATTGGATAGGGGTATGATTTGATTTGTGACTTGTCGTGTGGTGGTGTATTTAGAGTTAGAAAGAAGGGAATTATTGTGAGATGGTTGATTTTTTTTGATAACCCATAGGTTGGTTAGGAGTTTTTGGAATTATATATATGTATTACATGTATTTTCCTTGTGATTTATATACACACCCCATCCTATTTGATGACTATGTTCCGAACACCCCCATCATCATGGGGGAGGGTGTCTTTCCCAAAAATCTCTGTGGGAGGATAAATGAATAGACACCCTCTCTTACCTACTCCTCCGGGCAGTGATAACCCAAGATTATTTGGGAAGGTTGAGGTTTGAGGGGTCTAGGTGTGTGTTGGAAAGTTTTGTTTTCCTAGGTGTCTTTGGGATGATATGTTTTGTGATTTCCCAGGTCTTTTTGGGATGTGATGTGGTTTGTCTCCCAGGTGTGTGCTGCCAGGATGTGGTGAGCTTTGTTTTCCTAGGTGATAGGACTAGCTGTGAGGACTAGGTTTTTGTAGAAGGGATGTGATGTGCTTCACTTTCCGAGGTGATAGGACTAGCTATGAGGCTCGGGTGTGGGTGGGTGGGTTGTGACGTCGTTATTTAGGAAGAGGTTGGAGAACTAGGATGTTTGGCGTTAGGGTGTGAGAGCGGCTAATCATTGGGAAAGTGGTGTGGGGTACCCTATCATTGATGTGATTACTTTATTACCTTACTTGACTTACATTACACGGTGAGTGTTCCTTGGTGAGGTTGGGATGTCTAGTATACCATCTTAGGTGCTTTTGGATTCTACAATTTTCTCACAGGAGCATTAGCATGCTTCTATCACTTATGCACAAGAGAGTTTAGTTTTCCTACTGAGTATACTTGTAGACTCAACCTGCATATATAAAACTATTTTAAGGTTTTCAAAAAGATTATTTGGACCATGATAGGCATTACTAGCTCAGAATTTGGGATATTTTTTATGTCGATGCTTAGATTTATTTTGGTACTTACATTGGAGTTTTATTTCATTTGTAATAGTTTTATTTTAAACATCCACCTGGGATGGATTTTGTATTTCTTTCATAAATATATACATATACATACAGATATATATATATATATATCTTAGAGTGTTTTTGGGGTGGAACATCTTATCTCCAAATATCATTTCTTTAAAAAGGGAAATGCCTCTCTTTTTGTGAGATTGTATACCCTTGGTGCTGGTGTCCACCCTGGGGCCTATTGGAGGCAAGACTCTGGGGTCATTATCTCCCTTTATCCATTCACAGCTTAAGAGGATCATCTTTGAGGGAGGGGGTCATGATAGAATGGAATCAGAGGTGACAGTTGAGATATAGGATAAAGTTTAGAGTTAGGAACAGCTAGGATTGCATGGATTGGTAGGGAAACTGTGTTAGATGATCTTGGTGTGTGACATAGTCTAGGGAAGACCAGCTAGGAAATTGGATTTTTGGGTGCCCTGTGATCTGATGCAAGGACTTTGAGCCTACGAAACGACCAAGTGAGGATACCCCTTTTGCAGGGTTGAGACCCTAAGAAAGGTACATGCATCATAATGATTTTTTTTCTTGTCTGAGTTGGGTTGTTTTGGGGAATTTAAAATGGATAACAAAATGAGTTAAACAAGTTAAAATGAATCTTAAAAAAATACCTTACTACTCAGGCTTAGAGATTCTATATTTTTCTTTTCAACTATGAAACCTGGTCTTCGTTCACATGTGTATTGGGTAGTTGAGGATCAGCAGGCCAATCTAGGTGATTGGAAGAGGGTTGATCTAGTTGAATAGGATGACCAATGATATAAAACTTTATGTTCCTTCCAGTGTAAATCCTTGGGAAATTATAAGGAAAATGTTTTATATATGGAGACAGAGAGTTGGATCAATGATCTTGAGATCACCTTCAATTTGATTCGGGCTTTGACAGAGTAGTGAGTTCCTTTGGCAGTGATTTAGATATGGGGAGCTTCACATCAATGGTGGAAGATTTTTCTAGGATAGAGGAAGGAGGAAAACATGTTATGGGTCAAATTTCTAATTGAATTCTGAGCATAGTTCCTTTTATTGACCATGAAGGCTGAGAAGAGGTAGGAGTTACTATCCCTCCAATAGGAATGTATGTCGGTATGAGAGTTGGGGATTAAGTTCAAGGATATCCTTTATTTTCCCCATATCTCTTTCCAGATGAGGATTCTTATGAGTGATGCATAGATAAAGAACTTCATTATTCTATTGAGTACGTGGTTATCCCCTTTACGTTTCCGACGAACATGGAGGTCCATAAGAAGGATGCAATGATTTAGAAGATTATCTCATGAGGAGGTCTACCATGAGAGGGGACCCATCAGGGTTATTTGAGAGGCCTAGTTACCGGTAGCAGGTCTCAAGCTCTAGGGCCTTCATGGTTTTGACTGGTCGGGAGTCGACCCCAGTAGTTTCCATTTTTACCTTCTGGTCCTCGTGAATTTCTCGTGGGTTTGAGGATGATGTGTTTCTTTTGTGGGGTTAATGACGATATTCATAACTAGTTCCCAAAATCTATTTAAACTCATTACAGTGGAGGTGGATGGGTTCAGCGCTAGCCCCAGTATTAATTTCCTACTAGTGCATTTCTGCTAGAGGGACAACAGGATCATGCTCCAGTGATGGGAGATGAATTAGGTAGAGGCCGACCTCAGGGTCTTCCTTAGGGACCTCAACTTAGGAGTGGTCATGGAGGCGGTCTTTGGAAGAGGGGAAGAGGAGCTGGGCATGGTCAGTTTCATGCTGTAGAAATTGTAGTTCCTATAGGTCCAGATGTCATCATAGGTATGGGAACCTTGTTTAATACCCTGTCCTGTGATTTGTTTGATTTAGGAGCTTTTCACTCCTTTATTTCACCCAATCTAGACCATTATTTAGGACTATAAGTAGATAGGTTTCCCCTGTCCCTTGTGTTGAGTATTCCAGTCAGAGGCTAGAACAGATTGTTTGATGTGTGATGGGGATGCAGACTAATGATGGGGCCACATCAGTCCCATGGGGATCTTTTCTTGATACATATGAAACCATATGATGTCATTATCAACATTGAATTGTTGTATTCCATGTACACTTTTATCTAATTCTTTTGTAGAAGAGTCATTTTTTAGATGTGGATGGCCAACGTGGGGCTTTCATAAGCGAGCAGAGTTGTGAGGTGGACTGTCAGTATGTGGAGCCTCTTTTTTCCTTGTGGGATGAGATGTTAGTGGAATAAGAAGCTGTTGGGACTGTGGATTTTTCTAGACTTTTTGGGGAGTCTAAGATGTTTTCACAAGGAGGTTGTGATGATACCCCCTCGACGTGATGTTGAGTTCGAGATAGACCTGTAGCCCGATGATTCTATGATTTCGAGGACTCCTTATCGGATGTCACCTTCTGAGTTATGATAGTTGAGGATCTAGATATATGACCTAATGAAGAAGGGATTTATCTAGCCCAGTGTGTCTCTGTGGGATGCTCCAGTTTTTTTTTTCAAAAAGGTAGTCAATGGTCCGAGGTTGTGCATAGACTAGCAGTGGTTGAATCTGGTAACAATCCAGAACCGTCACCCTCTTCTAAGGATAGATGATATTTTCAACAAGATAAGAGGGGTGAGTTGGGTTTTTAAGATTGATCTATGGTCTGGATATAACCAGTTGAGGGTGAAGGAAGCTGATATCCTGAAGGCTACTTTCAGATGTAGGTATAGGAACTTCGAGTTCGTAGTTATGACATTCTGTATTACAAACACACCATTCGTGTTCATGGGGATTATGAACTCTGTATTTCGTGAGTTCCTAGACTAGTTTATCATCATATTCGTCAATGAAATCTTTATTTACTTGAAGTTATAATAGGATAATACCAAGCATCTCAAAACCATATTATAGGTTCTTTGATGCCACTAGATCTATAAAAATTTGTCCAAGTGTAGGTTTTTGACACGATAGGTGCATTTCCTTGGGGATGTGGTGTCATATTAGGGTGTAGTAGTGGACCCATAAATGTTTGTAGTTTTTTCCTGGGAAGCACCCAAGAATGTAGCAAATTTTCAAGGTTTTCTTGGTCTTTAGTGCTATTATTAGAGGTTTGTAGCTGATTTATATTGATTTTTAGCTCTATTGATAGCTCTGACAAAAAAAGACCAGGATTTTGTGTCAATTGAGCAGTTCTAGGTAGTGTTCGGATATCTGAATGGAATGTTGGTTAGTGATCTAGTTGTTTGGTTTCTTGAGTAATAGGTGACATTTGAGGTGTTTTGTGATGTTTCCTGTATGGTTTTAGGTTTTATGTGGATGCAGAAGTGAGAAATGATCTTTTATAGTTCTAGGAAGTTACATCCCCATGAACGTAACTATACCACCAACGATCTGAAGCTAAAATTAGTCATGTTTGTGTTGAAGTTGTGGTGGAATTACCTCATTGGGGAGTGATTTTTGATCTTTACAGATCACAAGAGCTTGAGGTATGTATTTTACCAGCGAGATATGAATTTGTGATAGTGGAGGTGGATAGTGTTTATTCCAGACTATGATTTAGATATCTCCTACACCTCAGGAAATGGGAATATTATAGCCGATACCTTGAGAAGAAAGTTGTAGAAGGAAGTTATTTAGGAATTTTCTGATTCTGATAAGGAAATGGAGGAGTTAGTAGCCTTGCCCATAGATGTAGGAATGAAAAATGGTAGAGAATATCTATTTTAGATAATGGTGGATTTTTCTCTAATACAGAAGGTAGAGGAGTCTCAGTGGGATGCCTCGAAGTTAGAGGTGATGTACAATCATGTTGACCATGATGATGCTCTAAAGGGATGGTCATAGGATGTTCATAATCAGATGTTTTTTTGTGGAAGGATGTTTTTTATAGTGTCGATCCATAAATAAGTCCTCTATGAGTTTCATAGCTTACCCTTATTGATACTCCCTTAGATTTATAATATGTACAATGGATTAAGGATTCATTTTTGGTGTCCTGGGATGAAATGGGCACTGGAAGAGTTTGTGGAAAAGTATCTAATGTTCCATCAAGTGACAGATGAGCACCATGTTCCCGATGGTTTGTTATAGCCCTTAGATGTCCCAAAGTGTAAGTGGGATTAAATATCGATGGATTTAATCACATGGTTACCCAGGGATTAGGGAGTCTACAATGCTATCTGGGTATTGGTGGATCAACTGATGAAATCATCTCACTTCTTAGTGATCAAGGAGTGGGGCACATTCGATGACCTAGAAAATAGCTATGTGGATGAGGTGGTGTGGCTGTATAGAGTTAAGAGATCCATTGTATTGGATCAGGATACATGTTTTACCTCACGAGTCTGGAGGGTATTGAAACATGGTTTTGGAACTTAGTTATGCCACAAAACTCCCATCCACCCTCTAAAATATGGGAAGACATAACAGACTATCAAAACAATAAAAGATATGTTATGAGCACGCATCTTGGAATTTGGAAGATCTTGGGTGAGAGACTTACCCTTGGTTGAGTTTTCTTACAATAATAGCTATCAATCTTCCATTATCATGGATCTGTTTGAATCTTTGTATGCAAGACCATGTCTTTTACCTTTGTTCTTGAAAGAGGTTGGAGAGGCAGATGTTCTTGGTCCTGAGGTAGTGTAGAGCACGATAGAAAAGGTTCATCTTGTTTGTGAGAGGACGAAAGTGATGTAGGACCGACAGAATTAATATGCCGATTATAGGAGGAGGACCTTGGAATTTGAGGTTGGGGAACACGTGTTCTTGAAGTTTTCCCCTCGACATGGGAAGAAGAGGTTTGGAAGAGGGATAAAGCTTTCTCCCAAGTTCATTGGACCCTTCGAGGTATTGGGATGAGTTGGTGAAGTGGAATACCAGTTGGAACTACCAACATAGTTGGAGATGATCCACGACATCTTTCATATCTCTCAACCCCATCTACATCTTCATGATGACTCCCATATAATTTACTGAGGAGAGTTGGATGTAGAAGACGACATGACATATGTGGAGCTTCTAGTAAATATCTAGGATTTTTGGGAGAAGGTACTACATGGGTGGACCATTCCATTGTTCTATGTGTTGTGGAGGCACAGTGTCTTAGAGGAGAGTATTTGGGAGTAGGATACACATCTGTGTGCCTAGTACCCAAGGTTTTTTTGAGTTTTTTTCTTTTTCTATTTTCTTTTTAGTGTCATGTTTGAACCTTGTTAGTTATTAGACAAGTTGTTTCCTTATCTCGTAATTTGTGATATTGTCCAGACATGTGAAGAGGGGAGGAACCTATTCCTAATAAAGATGAATTAATTATGATGTGATTAAACCCATGTAGGTGACTCAATGCCACCCAGAGAGGCTAATATCTTGACATGGAGGATGGAATTCCCTGGTTCACATGTCCGAAAAGTGTGGTTGTTGTTCTTGTGTGGTGTGCCTTGTATTTTTTTGGGTTAGAGGATGTTAGAGGAGATGTTCTTGGATATGGATCTTTCCACTACATCTTTTGAAAAAATTAGGATGTTTTATCATTGAATGTTGATGTTCTTGGATGTTAGCGTTGTTTCAAGAGTAGTGAGATACTTGAGAGGAATCTCATGGGGTGGTTGTTTGGACCCCTCTTTCTTCCAGGTTTAGTTTTGGATTCTTGAGGGTGATAATAGTTTGAGAGGTATATGATGTAATGGAATGGACCTCTCCGGTACATTACTTTGTGAAAATTCAGCGTTTGATGTATTTTGGGAGGTCACAGAGACTCATTTCAATACTTTTCCAAATTTCCAGTTTTCCAGTGGTAGGCTGTAATGGCGAGTCACAATAGTGAGTCAAGTGGTGAGTTGCAACAGTTAGTCACAACGATGAGTCACAGAAGTGAGTCGAAATGGTGAGTTACAATGGTGAGTCAGAGTGGTTGCACGTACCAGTGACTCACACTAGTAACTCAGATTGCTGATTCATCCACTAGTGACTCACACCAGTGACTCATCCATCAGTGAATCATCCTCCAATGACTAATTTTCAATAGTTTTACATTTTCCAGTTTTTCTTGAATTCCTCAAATATTTCCAGTTTCATTCCTTTAAAATTTTCTTTAACATAAAATGAATTTTAATACCATATTTGAGTGGTTTTGAAGCCATTCCAAGGGCTATAAATCGTATCATTAATTCTATAGAAATATGAGATCCTTTATAATTGGTAAAACCATGTGGTTTTGTTGAGATCTAACTTTAATGGAAATTCAAAACCATTTCATATTCTGTGAGTCTCGGATCTAAAAATTATAATCTAGGGGCCTTCCCTTCATTCATTCTTCCACATTCCTCTTAGTACAAGGCACCTAGAACATTTCTTCCTCAATGAGTTGTGCCTTTTTGCAGCACCAGTTGGTTCATGTTTTCCTTGTAATTTCCTAATGCATGCGCACCAACTTCTTTGGCGCAATAAGGAAGTGATAATCGATTCTTCTTCCAAGTAGGTTTTCCTTTGTCTCTCTTTTATATGTGCATCCTATGGGGTGGGTGTATCAATGTTTCTTGGGAACACAGTTGAATTCATATTAACAAAGATAATTAAAATGGATTAGATCAATATGTGGGGCCCGTGAAATGTGGTGTATGATCATACTATTTTATTGACATTTTGATCAATGTTGTGAATTGTAAGGCTATATTCCTATTGAATATCATGGTTGTTGGGGGTCTTTGTTTGTGCACCGAATTGAATTAGTAATGCATGAAGTTTAGTTTCCCATCAAACAATTGTTATGATATTGGTTAACATCAAACACTCGTCTAATAAATAGATTCCCCAGGACCAAACTGTTTCAATGATAACCTCAGAAGTTAACAAGTGTAATTAAATAATGGATACTCATTAAATCTGAATATGTTTTGTTTGGTTTGTGTGGTGGTTTAGTTGTGAGTACTATTATGTGTTTTGGGGTGATTCAGGTGGTGTAATGGAATCTTAGGTTGAGAGATTGATTCATTGTGGAATGTATGGTAAGTGTTGTACAATTGGGATGTGATCTATTTGTGCTATGTTTGTGTTTCTAGATGTGTTGGGTGTGGTGTGGTTATGAAGTAGGGATACCGAGAATGGTTGTGATGAGATGTGTTTCTAGGATCAGTTTTAAGTTGGGGGTTTTCTCTATTGAGAGGATGGATTGGGCAGAATAAATTTGAAGAATGATGATGGCAGTGGTTAGCATAGGTTCTTCTCTATTAATAACCTTTAGAAATATTTATCGTATATCGAGATTGGTATGTTATGTCATGAATGGGTGTTAAACAGATTGGAATGTGAAGTGAGTTATTTTCCCATGGTTCGTCTCCCTATGTGTGACCTTTTTTATATGAATTATTGCATTCTATGCTTGGTAGTTTCCCAGGTAGTGATGGAATGAATAAATGAATTATTAATAAAGAATAAGATTTGGTTAAATGAATTGGATGGGGGTATGATTTGAGTTTTTTCATGTCACGTGGTGGTGCATTTAGAGGTAGCAGTAAATGTGGTATTGTGAGATGGTTGATGGTTTGAGAACCCATAGGTTGGGTATGAGTGTTTGGAATTATATATATGTATTACTTATATTTTACTTGTGCTTTCTATACATACCCCACCCTAGTTGAGAACTATGTGCCGAAAACCCCCATCATCACGAGGGAGGGTGTCTTTCTCAAACATCCTAGTGGGAGGATGGATGGCTGGCCACACACTCTTCCATGTTCCATCTTCCAGGTGATGATAACCCAACATATATCATACAGGTTGTGGTTCGTGGGACCCAACAGTGTGTGGTAGAGTTTTTTTTCCCTTGAGTCTTTAGGACGAGATGTGTTGTGTTTTCCTAGGTGTTTTTAAGATGTGATGTGGTATGTGGACCCAGTGTGTGCAGGAAGAATGTGATGAGCATAGTTTTCCCAAGTGGCATGACAAGTTGTGAGGCCCGGGTGTGTACATGAAAGATGTGATGAGCTTCATTTTCCCATGTAGAATGACTAGCTGTGAGGCCCAGGTGTGTGTGGGCATGTTGTGACCTGGTTCTTTTAGAAGATGTGTGAGTTCTAGGACGTTTTCTATTAGGGTGTGAGAGTGGCTAATCAGTGGGAAAGTGGTTCGGGGTACCCTATCATCAATATTCTTACTATATTACCTTACTTGACTTTCATTACTTAGTGAGTGTTCCTTGGTGACGTTGGGATTTAGTATACCTTGTTAGGTGATTTTTGGGTTCTGCAATTTTCTCATGGGAGTATTAGTATGATTCTCTCATTTGTACATGAGAGAATTTAGTTTGTCTACTGAGTATACATGAATGATCACCCAACATATATAAACCTATTTTCAAATTTTTAGGAGGATTACATGGATTTTGATGGACATTACTAACTCAGACTTTGGGATAGATTCTACATTGCTGCTTAGATTTACTTTTGGTACTCACTTTGGAGTTTTATTAAATTTGCAACAGTTTTATTTTAAAAATGCATGTGGGATGGATTTTGAATTTCTTATATATATATATATATATATATATATATATATATATTTATCCTTGAGTTTTTTTTTGTTCAAAACATCTTATCTCCAAATCTCATTTCCTTAAAATTGGAAATGCCTCCAATTTTGTGAGATTGTATACCCTTGGGGCTGGTCGCCACCTCATGGCTTACTGAAGGCGGGACTCAGAGGTCATTATCTCTCTTTCTTCATTGCTATCTCAGTAGGGGAATATTTAGGGGGAGGGGGCCGTGATAACTCTAATTCAATGGTTAATGTTTAGTATCATGAGACGTCATGTATGGGATTAGGGAGTTAACCTAATCAATTGTGGGACTTTATCCCCCATGTGATATAGTCTTGGAAGTGAGCCTTGAATCATGTTTATGTCATGTTATATGTTTCTTCCAAATTCCTATATTTCCATGATCATATGATTCCATGTTCTATATGATATGCCTCTATATGTTTATTCATGTTACATGCCTATTATTTTATCATGTTATACCCTTAACCCATGTGCTATGTTTCTTTTTCATGCTTATTCCCTTACTAGGATTTTAGCTCATCCCTTTTGTCTATGTATTTCCCAAGTTATCCTTTGTTGATGTATGATCTCAAAGAAAGTTAGGAGCTCATTATGGAATATTAATATAAATAGGTTTTATTCTATTTCCAGGTTTTCAATTTTATGTACCTAGTCTTCTAAATACAATAGGCTTTACGATCCTTGGACTGTATTTGATGGTTAATTTTTCTTAAAACCATGCATTAATATGTGAAAAACATTAGGGTTACTATAATACAAACAAGTCAATATAGAATGATATAAATATAATCTTGTGATTCAACCATTTACCATAATAGTATGTAAATGGGGAAACATAACCATGGATTTCATCATAGGGTTCCCTAGGACATCTAAAGGAAATAACACCATCCGAGTGGTAGTTGATCACCTTAAAAAGTCAATTCATATAATTGATATCAAAGAATATTTCACTATTGAACAACCATCCAAGATATACATAAGTGAAGTGGTAATAATTCATAGAGTACCACTCTTCATTGTATCTAATTGATAACTAAAGCTTACCTTGAGGTTTTAGAGAAGCCTTCATCAAGAATTCTATATAGACCTGAGTTTCAGTAATTCTTATCACCCTCAGCTGGATGGTCAATCTAGGTAAAACATTAAAAATATGTAGCCGATGCAAGGATCATGTTCAATGGATTTCCAAGGATATTGGGATCAACATGTTCCCTTAGCAGAGTTATCATATAACAACTGTTTCCATTCAAGTATTTAAATGTAACCTTATGAGGATAAATATGGGGGGAGGTTTCAATCTACAATATACCGAGATGAATTTGGAGGGAGGAATCTTATTGGATCCGATCATATCCAAGAGATTACATATAAGGTTCAAACCGTTACACCCAAACAATTCTAAAAGGGTAACTTGTATTCGATAGCGTGTATGACACACAACACCATGAACATAAGAGAATATAATATCCTAAAATCTGATGATATATATAATATTTTAAATAAATTTAATATAAAATTTATCTTAAAATTAAGTCAATACTAAGTTATTTTCCATCACATGGAACAAATAGTTTCTTTGATGACTTGTGTTACATGCATGACTGAGTTCTACCAAACAATAATATATTTTTAAAATATTATTATTTAATATAATAAGACTTAACCTAGCTATTAAATTAATGATTATGAATAGTATTAAATAACTTATAAGAATATATATATTTTATATCCCATAAAATGTTTTGATATTTATCCAATATATTTTATATTAATAAGATAAGAATAAACCCAATATTATACACAAAAAACTATATTTGTATAAAGACACTTTACCGCCTTTTAATGGGGAACCTTTTTTAAATATAATTTTTGGAACTTTTATAAAATTTATATGTCAGAAAAAACATTATTTTTGAAATCATAATTTCAAAATAATCTTAGGATGAATTTTTGGTATTTTTTTGAGGAGTTTCATTTTTTTGATGAATAGTGAGAAGTACTGAATTTTAATTCAAAATTTATTTTTTAGGTAATTTATTTATAAGGTTAAACTATTTTTTAAATGGGTTGAAATTTAGATAAGATAGATTTTACATAAATTAATCCAATTTAGGTAATTTTAATCAATTTCAGTTTGAAATTAGAAATAAAAACAAAGAAAACTTTTGAACATTTTTACTTTAAAAACCCACTTTATCATCCTATCTATGGGATTAAATTTAAATTAATTTCTGCCACTTCTGTGATTGGAATTATAAAAAATGAATTTTATATTTTTAATAATTAATAATTAATAATTTATAATATATTAAACTTATTTTTTTACAAAAAATATTAATGAATTTTTTTAAAATTAATTACAACAATTAAGAGAAATTGTTTTAAACATGGGACTAAACCTTATACTTAAGGGAAAAAATAACCTAGAAAATTCTAAAAAATACAATGGATGTTAATATTTTGACCCTATACTATATTTTATCTAATTTTTACCATTATTGGATCCACTTGACATGGGAAAACTGTGGGTAGAATTACCTTTTAAAAAATTTACAAGAATGCCACTCCTCTACCACAATAAAAAGGCACCCACCCCTCCCACTTATTCACTCCTCTAAATCATTTATAATCTCACAATATATTATTAAATAATATCCTAAAATACCTCCCTTAAACTAGAATCCACAAATTAAGAATAAATTTAACCAAGGATGTCTTTTTGTACAAACCCAAAGGAGTTACCCTAAAATAAGATAACATTCTTCAACGATCACTTTTGTAACGCCCTGACCCTAGTTACCTAGATTCGGTGCATTATTTTAATACATTGGAATTATTACAAGTAATCAAGTCCTGAAGGACCGATTAGTTTAGTAGTCTTGGAAAATAGATTACATACATGAATGTTACATTGCACTTTAAGACATACAAAACAACATAAATAATCTTTATGAATGCCATTACTCCCTTGGCTTAACCCTGCATATCAGTCAGAATACACTTCTTGGAATCCTAGGAAAAATAAAACATAGAATGGGGTGAGATCAGATGCTCAGTAAGGATAACAATACAGCGGAAACTTTCATAAATAAGAATAAACATTTAAGGCAATGTATAACTAAAACAAAAGCCTTTTAAATTTGAACTTCAGCATAATATGACAGAAATAAAATGAAATAATTACATTTACTTATTCACGTGGACATTCTACTAGTTGAATAATCACATGAAATATCACTAACCACTTTCATAATGATAGAATGCATAATGCTGAACTTTAATTTTTTTGTCAAGGCCTCGTGCCAAGATCTAGGGGATAACTGTAACCGGAACCCAACCCAGAGTGCCTCTAATAACCAGACAACAACCCAGAGTGCCTCAAATAACCAGACACCAACCCGGAGTGTCTCTTATAACCGAACACCAACTTGGAGTGCCTCTAATAACCAGACACCAACCCAGAGTGCCTCTAATAACCGAACACCAACCCTGAGTGCATCTAATAACCGGACACCAACCCGAAATGCTTACTTTTACCGGTCCCCAACCCAGAACATACTAGTCCAACACATTCATCTTAAGAAGAGGATGAAATATAAAATAAACATTCGTATTCAAACTAGCATACAAAATGCCAAAACATTAATCATAAGCCATTAATGTCATGAAAATGAATCATCCATAGTAAAAAATATCACAAAACCTTAAATACAATATGGAAGATTTGTATCATAAGAAATCAACTTCAAACAAGTGTAAAATTTATCAAAGGATGTTGACATAGATTAAATCAAAACTATTTGAGAGAAATATTTATTTTTTCATGATAACATTTAAAAGTCACACAATTTGAAAAAAAATATCTTAAAGAAATTTTTGAATCAAAGTGTAGCATACCACTTTTAAACTTTTTAAAGGAATTAACATTTTAAAAACATTCATTTCCGTATAAATAAATCCTTAAAAACCATTTCTAAGACATGGACATTAATGAGAATGATTTAGAAGAATAAATATTTAAAACATTTGAAATGATGTTTTAGTAAAAAGTACATTAAAATAAAACCTTTGAAAACTCTTTCATAAAACATGGACATGGATAATAAATATGTCCCAGTAGATACATAAGTAAAAACAACCTCAGATAATAAAGAGATTGGGAAATTAACCCTTACCAATTTGGTAACTTATGACACATACCCCCCATTAAAGAAGTATCATAAAATGAATATGTAAATACACTTATATTAAAGTGTATTACATAAGTAATACAATTATGGGTAGTATATACACCACACAAAAGGTAATAGTGGCAATATGGCATGAATCTCACGAGAATAAGGAGTGAGATGAAAACCCCTTACCTTGCACTTTCCTTTAGTCGAGGGTACGTTTATCCTCCTGTATGAAAACTATAGTATGTTATTAAATTATACCATAACCATATTAATATTTATGATATCGTACATTATTCATTTATGACTTTATACTACCCATTTAATAATAATTTCCATGTTATATTAATATTTCGGGTATTAATCTCTTTTTTATCGTACGTGTTTTAACTTGTTACTCTTGATTGTATCACTTAGATCATGATTTAAATACTTCCAGATTATAAAAAAAGATTTATTTATCATATATATTTAGAATATATAAATTTATAATAGACTTATATATGAAATGGAAAACACCGTTTAGGGAGATGGTAGTCCGTACGTATGCATAAACGCTGTTTCCATTTTCATATAGTATTGAACAAAAGTAAGTGAATAAGATATATGTAAGTACATAAATACTTATATATATAAATATATATATCTCAAGTAGAATTATTATGTCATATATTACATATTTATTAGTAATATGTATTTTTTTACAATCGTTGATGAATGGTGAACTTGGAAATGAATCTCATCGCATTGTGGAGACGGTAATCCGTACGTACGCACGAGCGCAAATATCATTTTTTTGATATTAATATAATATATAATTGGATGGTATATAATATATACATAATTATTAACATTTTATATTTATTATTTACATTAATTATACATCATTATTATACCCATCTAAATAATAATATATTGAATAACAATTACACCACGACGTGGAGACGGTAGGCTGTACGTATGCACGTATGGTGACATGTCATTCAAGGGATGAATAGAATAATGAATTTGGTTGTTACATATTTATAATAACACCAAATTATATAGAAGACACTGGAGTTATTATTTTAGAAAGGGAATAACAAATAAGAAGAAGTTGAAGAAGAAAGGAACTTGAAAAAGGGTGGTGAAAACATTACCCCTTCTTTGGGTTCTTCCTTTTGATTTGATAAAAAGGGCTCCATAGGTTGGCTTTCTGATCAAACTAAGGACTCTAGGTTGAATTTAGGGAATTTTAGAGAGTATTTGGGTAGGGTTTGGCCGAACCAAAAGGCTTTGAAGGTGTGAATTAATGAGAAGGGGGAGTTCCCTTTTATAAGAGGGGTGAGGGGCACCTTTGGAAAAGCTAGAAATATTATTTTATAATAAATTCATATTCGGTTTCTAATGGATCCAAAGTGGATTATTTAAATTTTAGATGGGGATAGGTCGAAAAACACTCAACCAATAGGATTTATATAGGTTTGGGTTACTATATTAACTTTATCTTTAAGTATTAACTCTTAGTTAATTAGTTTCACTTTTACAATGTCTCTTTGTATTTTTGTATTATATGGTTAATAAACTTACTATATACATCAAAGAGACCCACAAGTGGTACATTAATGATACACCTATCATTATATAAGTCTCTTTTCTGAACCTTATATTTTTAGGAATTTAATATCAATTAATAATATAATATTTGTTTTAAGAACTCTTTTATGTCAGTTTTGACACTATTCAATAATTGATTTTTGTAAAAATCATAACAAGATTATTAATTCAAAAAAAGTTAATTAAATCAATCCTAACATGTCATATTAACATATAAAATTGTTGGTATTTATAAAAAGTCTCAAATTACATTTATTTGGGTATTTATAATATTAATTATTCTAATTTTTCATTAATTAGGTAATTACTGCATCACCAGTGTGTCTTAAATAACATAAATTATTTAATATCTAAAAATTATAAATAAAATAACATTATGTAGGAAATATGTTTATATTTATAATTAATGTTTATAGTCTAAAATCCAACATATATAACCCTATGTAAAAATTGTTTTTCTAAAAGATATATGCTTATGTCATTTTTGTATTTATTTTAACTTAATTAAAATAAAGTGTCCCTATCACCTACAAGTGGCTCCATGGGGTCCCACAATCGAACCAAATATGCCCATGGTCGGAAATGTATCCACCAATATGGTTAGGACATATTTTAGGGTAATTTATTATTATTATAATTTTATTTGTTAACCCTTATTTACCGGATTTACCCTTTAACCATGGTAAATAAAATATTTACCGAAGTAATTATTCAAAATGTCTAAAAATAAAAGTTACCTATTTACACAATTTGGACATCCTGATTCCAAATATGGAATCCATTTTTCCAAATTCAAAACACAAAATTGGTAGAAATTAATTTAAAATTAATTCACGTTGTTAAAACAAAAAGCGTGTTTTTAAGTGATAATAACTATCAAAAGATTGACACTTGTTCATGTCCGGTTTAATTGTGAAATAATGTCCAATGACCAAAATTGTATTAAATGGTAAAAATATATTCTAAATATAATTTAAAACCACTCAAATTAATAATTTATCACAATTAATTAATTTTATTAAAAAAGTTGTTTTTAATTAAAATTTAGTAATTTTCACTATTCATCAAAATATAAAAGTTATCTGAAAAGTACCAAAATTTCACCCTAGGATAAATTCGATATTCTGAATCCAAAAATGAAGTCCATTTTGAGAGATAAAATTTATAAAATTTATAAAATTTCAAAAAGTAGGTTTTACTATTTATAACGGCTAGTTTGATTGGTTGTAGTGTGTGTTAGAACTCAAAGTTGCATACAACACATGCTACTATATTATTCAAAGAGAAGAGTACCATGGAATCTTGGGGTGTTACATTCTACCCTCCTTCAATAAATTGTGTCCTCGAAATTTATGCTTGGTATTGGAAAATTGGGGTTGACATTTCAAAACATCTTAGTTGAAATCCCACATTGAAAAATGAATTAATGAGGCCTCTATTTAAAATAAAGAGTGGTAAGTATGAAGGTTACTGAAAATAACACAGACTAGGGTTCCATGTAGGAAGATATGGATATGGAAGAGAAATATAACCATCAATATCTGATGGAGAGTGGTAGTGAACATGGCTATGAAAAGGCCAACAATCCCAAAGCCATAAATTTGTGATGATCTAAGGTACCGTCTAGGACAAAATTTTTGTTCTAAGTTCCTTTTCTTATTGTTGATGAATTTATTTATGAGATTGCCTAAGATCATAAGGAGATATAATTAATTTATATTTAGAGTTTTATCTGTTAATAAATTTATACCACAAACTCATCTTTCACCCCATAATACAACTCAAAAATACTATATTTATCCTAATCATATAGGGTTCCAAATATAATGAATTTATAATTCACATATCAGACCCTTTATGAAAAGAAACTACATTATGCAATCCAGTAAATTCACATAGTACAGTGGTAGGTGATAAATCCCAATTGCACTATGGTTGTGGGTTCGATTCCCGTAGCTTTGTCCGACACGACGGGCCGTCACACGATCTGTGTGTTGTACTTTTATAAAAATCCAAAAATAACCTTTCAAAATCAATCCCTTCCAACCTTTATACTTATCCAAAATACTTATGTAAACTCTCAGTCCAAAATTTATATGAATGGTAAACATACTGTAGATCCTTTTTACCCTGTAATAGCATGTGAATACCTTCATCATGTATTCTTTTAAAACACTGAAACATCCTGAATTATCATAAAACTTTATTGATTACATTCATGCTCCCTTATTCCTTATAGAATACCAGATATACTTCATCCATCCAAAAATGTTTTAAACTCCAACAATGATGGAATATACAAATCTTTAATTAGTTTCAAGTCAGTCAAGAATATCCAATATAATTTACCCAAATCAACCATATCTTATTCCAAAATCAGTACCTCAATATTAGGACCATATTAAGGTTTATCCTTCCTTCAACCATGTAATTTCCAAAAATTTTAACTCGTTGTAGAGTCACTTTTCTTATTAGTATAAAATCTCAAATCCTCAATGAAATAGTACTGCAGTACAATCCTTATTTATTTCTAGTACATCATTGATATAACACTTGAATGAAATAATTCCAAAATAACAACATAAGAACACTAGTCATTCCTCTTCATTTGTGGTAGTATCATAACTTGACTATTATCAAATAGCATAATTTGTGGAATACTCTGATAACTAGGACATTGGTTTGCGTAGTGTCCAAAATCCTTGCAGATGAAGCTTTGTACATTTAAAACCTTTTTCTTACCCTTGTAGTCACGTACATGGTGTCCTTTTTCTGAACACTTATAACAAACTCCCATTCCTTTTAGGCAAGTTACAGGGTGTTTCTTCCCACAGTTATCACATATGGGAAAATTATTCTTTTTCCTCTTCCCTTTATCCATCTTTCTCTCTTCCATCCCTTTCTTCTCTTACTTCTCTTCAAAGCCATAGGACTCAATAAACTCTTTATTTATCTTATCAACACACGATACTATTTCTTCATATGATGATAATAGATGGGAGACTATTTACCTTCTAAATTATGGATTAATAAATTGAAAGATATGATCCTTCTTACTCTTTGAATCATACATATTATTGGATTTCACATTCCTTCTACTGGGCACCATTTCTATACAATAGCATAAACTAGGTTAGTTTATGAATTGCAATGAATAATTCCAAACTTGTAAAATACCAAATGCAAGTTGAACTGTTTATAGGTATAATCCATAATCATAAAAATGTTTTCTTTGAGTAAGTATATACTCATGAGCCCTTCATAGTGGTTTGTAAAGAAAATGAGAATTATCCTAAGCATATACCCCAGGAGTGTCGTATCCAAGAGTGAAACAAGGCCCGTTGTTGTGCACCAGTTCCTGTTCGAGTCTAGGTCAAAGTGGTGGTTTCGGGTTTTACCACAAGGTACATCTGTGCCAGAGTCGCCTCTACCTACTCGTATCTAGACAGGGATGTATTTCTCGGAAAACTCAAAAAATCTTTACAATACCAAAATTCTAGGAAGTTCTTCTACACTAATCCTCAAAGTATGTCTTAGGTCTATGTGCTCTAATCATAGTATATCTAAATCTAGTTTCCAAGGTTATTGCTAAACTTCCTCTGATACCAATTGTAACTCTCCGACCCTTGTTACCTAGAGTCGGTGCATTATTTTAATACATTGGCATGCTTACAAGGAATCAAGTCCCGAAGGACCGATTAGTTTATCATTCTTGGAAAATAGATTACATACATGAATGTTACATTGCACTATAAGACATACAAAACAACATAAATAATCTTCATGAATGTCATTATTCCTTGGGATTAACCCTGCATATCAGTCAAAATACACTGCTTGGAATCCTGTGAAAAATAAAACATAGAAAGGGGTGAGCTTAGATGCTCAGTAAGGATAAAAATACAATGAAAACTTTCATAAATAAGCATAAACATTTAAGGCAATGTATAACTAAAACAAAATCCTTTTAAATTTGAACTTCAGCATAATATAGAAGAAATAAAATGAAATAATTCCATTTACTTATTCCCATAGACATTCTAATAGTCGAATAATCACATGCAATATCACTAACCAATTTCATAATGATGGAATGCATAATGCTAAACTTTAATTTCATTGTCAAGGCCTCGTGCCAATACCTAGGGGATAACTGTAACTAGAACCCAACCCGGAGTGCCTCTAATAACCGGACACCAACCCAGAGTGCCTCTAATAACCGGACACCTACTCGGAGTGCCTCTAATAAACAGAGACCAACCTGGAGTGCCTCTAATAACCAGACACCAACCCGTAGTGCCTCTAATAACCGGACACCAGCCCGAAGTGCCTCTAATAACCAGACACCAACCCGGAGTGCCTCTAATAACCGGACACCAACCCGGAGTGCCTCTAATAACCCGAAACCAACCCGGAGGGCTTAATTTTACCAGTCCCCAACCCGGAACAAACTAGTCCAACATATTCATCTTATAAAGAGGATAAAATTTAATATAAACATTAATATTAAAACTAGCATACGAAATTACAAAACATTAATCATAATCCATTAATGTCATGAAAATGAATAATCCATTGTAAAAAATATCACAAAACCTTAAATACAATATGGAAGATTTGTATCATGATAAATTAACTTCAAACAAGTGTAAAATTTATCAAAGGATGTTGACATAGATGAAATCAAAACTATTTGAGAGAAATATCTCTTTTTTCTTAAAGCATTTAATAGTCACACAATTTGAAAAAGAATTCATTTAAAGAAATTTTTGAATCAAATTTTCCCATACCACTTTGAAACTTTTTAAAGGAATTAACATTTTAAAAACATTCATGTCCATATAAATAAATCCTTAAACACCATTTCGAAGACATGGACATTAATGATAATGATTTAGAAGAATAAATATTTAAAACATTTGAAATGATGTTTTTGTAAAAATTCCTTTATAATAATCCCTTTTAAAACTCTTTCATAAGACATGGACATGGATAATAAATATGTCCCAGTAGATAAATACGTAAAAACAACCTCGGATAATAAAGAGATTGTGAAATTAAGCCTTACCAATTTGGTAACTTACGAAACATACACCCCATGAAATAAGTATCATACAATGAATATGTAAATACACATATATTAAAGTGTATTACATAAGGAATACAATTATAGGTAGTACATACACCACATAAAAGGTAATAGTGGCAATATGGCATGAATCTCACAGGAATAAGGAGTGAGATGAAAACCCCTTACCTTGCACTTTCCTTTAGTCGAGGGTACGTTTACCCTCCTTTATGAAGACTATAGTATGTTATTAAATTATAACAGAGACATATTAATATTTATGATATCATACATTATTCATTTATGACTTTATACTACCCATTTAATAATAATTTCCATGTTATATTAATATTTCGGGTAATAATCTCTTTTTTTATCGTACGTGTTTTAACTTGTTACTCTTGATTGTATCACTTAGATCATGATTTAAATACTTCAATAATATAAAACATGTTTTATTTATCATATATATTTAGAATATAAAAATTTATAAAAGATGTATATATGAAATGGAAAACACCGTTTATGGAGACGATAGTCCGTACGTACACATAAACGTTGTTTCCGTTTTCATATAGTATTGAAGGGAAGTAAGTGACTAAGATATATGTAAGTACATAAATAATTATATATATAAATATATATATCTCCAGTATAATTATTATGTCATATATTACATACTTATTAGTAATATATTTTTTTATAATCGTCGATGAATGGTGAACTTGGAAATGAATCTCATTGCGTCGTGGAGACGGTAATCCGTACGTACACACGAGCAAAAATATCATTTTTTTGATATTAATATAATATATAATTGGATGGTATAAAATATATAAAGAATCATTAATATGTTATATTTATTATTTACATGAATTATACATCATTATTATACCCATCTAAATAATAATATATTGAATAACAATTACACCACGATGTGGAGACGATAGGTCGTACGTACGCACGTATGAGGACATGTCATTCAAGGGATGGATAGAATAATGAATTTGGTTGTTCCATATTTATAATAACATCATGTTATATATAAGATACTGTAGTTATTATTTTATAAATGGAATAACATAGAAGAAGAAGTTGAAGAAGAGAGGAACTTGAAAAAGGGTGGTGAAAACATTACCTCTTCTTCGGGTTCTTCTTTTTGATTTGATCAAAATGGCTCCATAGGTTGGATTTATGATCAAATTAAGTCCTATAGGTTGGATTGAGGGAAGTTTAGAGAGTATTTGGGAAGGTTTTGGCCGAACCAAAAGGCTTTGAAGGTGTGAATTAATGAGAAGGGGGAGTGCCCTTTTATAAGAGGGGTGAGGGGCACCTTTGGAAAATCTAGAAATATTATTTTATAATAAATTCATATTCACATTTTAATGGCTCCAAAGTGTATTATTTAAAGTTTTAGGTGGGGATAGATAGAAAACCACTCAACCAATAGGATTTAGACAGGTTTTAGTTACTATATTACCCTTATCTTTAAGTATTAACTCTTAGTTAATTAGTTTCACTTTTACAATGTCTCTTTGTATTTTTATATTATATGGTTAATAAACTTACTATATATATCAAAGAGACCCCCAAGTGGTCCATTAATGATATAAATATCATGATATAAGTCTCCTGGACGAACCATATATTTTTAAGAATTTAATATCAATTAATAATATAATATTTGTTTTAAAAACTCTTTTATGTCAATTTTGACACTATTCAATAATTGATTTTTTTAAAACTCATAAAAGAATTATTACTTAGAAAAAAGTTAATTAAATCCATAATAACATGTCATATTAACCTATAAAATTATTGGTATTTATAAAAAGTCTCAAATTACATTTATTTTGGTATTTATAATATCAATTATTCTAATTTTTCATTAATTAGGTAATTACTGCATCACCATTGTGTCATAAATAACTTAAGCTATTTAATGTCTAAAAATTATAAATAAATTACCATTATGTAGGAAATATTTTTATCTTTTTAATTAATATTTATAGTCTAAAATCCAACATATATCACCCTATGTAAAAATTGTTTTTCTAAAAGATATATGTTTATGTCATTTTTGTATTTATTTTAACTTAATTAAAATAAAGTGTCCCTATCACCTAAAAGTGGCTCCATGGGGTTCCAAAATCGACCCAAAGATGCCCATGGTCGGACATGTATCCACCAATAAGGTTAGGACACGTTTTCGGGTAATTTAGTATTATTATAATATTATTTTTAACCCTTATTTATCGGATTTACCCTTTAAGCATGGTAAATAAAATATTTACCGAAGTAATTATTCAAAATGTCTAAAAATAAAATTTAACTATTTACAAAATTTGAAAATCATGATTCAAAATATGGAATCCATTTTTCCAAATTCAAAACACAGAAGTGGCAGAAATTAATTTAAAATTAATTCCTGTTGTTAAAACAAAAAGTGTGTTTTTAAGAGATAATAACTATCAAAAGATTGACACTTGTTCATGTCCGGTTTAATTGTGAAATTATGTACAATGACCAAAATTTTATTAAATGGTAAAAATATATTCTAAATATACTTTAAATCCACTCAAATTCATAATTTATCACTATTAATTATTTTTATTAAAAAAGTTCTTTTTAATTAAAATTTAGTAATTTTCACTATTCATCAAAATATAAAAGTTATCCGAAAAGTACCAAAATTTCACCCTAGGCTAAATTCGAAATTACGAATCCAAAAATGAAGTCTATTTTGAGAGATAAAATTTATAAAATTTAAAAAATTAGGTATTACTATTTATAACGGCAAGTTTGATTGGTTCTAGTGTGTGTTATAACTCGAAGTTGCGTACAACACATGCTACTGTATTATTCAAAGAGAAGCGTACTGTGGAAGCTTGAGGTGTTACAACTTTCATTTTATTTACTTCTCCAACACATATATTATTATTACATGATTATATAATAAAATAAGTATAATAAATATACAAATATGTTGTTATTATAAGTTTTATACCCACAATTACAAATACCTTCGTCTAATGTGTAACGAACTTACCGTTTATATGTACAACAAACTATCGCTTCGTGAAATGATGATAGTTCATTTTTTATTTACCATCTCTAATTTCTGGGATACATGATGGAAAAAATATTTATATATGATATATATGATATTGATAATGTATTTATGCTTATTTAATTTTTATATAACATATAAATTTATGCTTTCCATTTTTTGTAACTACGATAACATCGTTTGTGGACGTGTGAACTACGACGTCCTCAAAGCGATGTGAATCATTGACGCTACAAATGGAATGTATTAAGGGAAATTTTTAACAAACAGATGTTAAATATAAGACATAAATATTATAATTTAATTTTAATATACATATATATCATTTACCTTTCATTCTGTCAATATGAAAAATAAATGGAGGTAACGTTCATGCATATGCACAGTCTACCGTCTCCAGGAATGGTGCATTTCATTTCTTATCTACAAATATTATGGATTATTCTAAATACATATATAATGAATATATATGATAATTATATCTTGTTTTAAATTATTTATAGGAAGAAATCATGATCTATATAAGAATAAAAAAAACAACAAGTCAAAACAAACTCAAAAAATTAGGCCATTAACACTCGAAATAGTGAGAATAATTAAATATTATTAAGAAATGAGTAATAAGATTTTATAAGAAGATTATATATGATATTATAAATATTATTATGGTTATTAACATGGTTAAATACATTATACATGATTTTAAAGGATGTTCACCCCAAAGGAAATGCAAGGTAAGAGATTCTTGTCTCACTTTTATTTCGGTGAGGCATACACCATTTTCACCATTTATTTATTTGGTGTTGTGTATTTACCACCCAAATTGTATTTTATATCATGAATGAATTTATCTTCATGGTATTTAAAGTTTAATTTTTTGTTATTTATTTCATGGGTCTATGATTTAAATGTTACTAAGTGGTAAGGGACTTCATCAAAATTTCAATTCTTTGAGGCATACTTTATTGCTGTGCGCCTAATTTCTTATATATAGTGTACATAATAAGAATTTGACTTGTAATATCAAGATTAATTCATTTTCTATGATATTTTTAGTATTAATGTCAATAATTTCATCTAAGGGGATTTATAATTATTGTTACCCAGTAGTAAAGAAATTTAATAACCAATTGCATTTCATTTGGTTATATTACTTTCTCATTGTCATTAATATTTTATGATTTTGACAATATATTGATATATTTATAATTAAATTACATGTATTTACAGTTTATACACCTAATAAATTAATTTTTTAGGCTCAATTTAATTTTGTGGTCCTTTCAAGGGTTTACTTCACAATCTCATTTTATTCGGGATTGTTTTCACTTTAATTTAAATTAGAGGAAATTATTTTATCATTGTTTAATAAACCATTTAATTTTATTATCCTATGGTTATTCATGATATTTTCTATATAATATTACCATTTTTCACTCTTTCATACTCAAAATGTTTAAAAGAAAACCTAACTTCATTTCTCTCTTTAGTTAGTGAACATGTTTTCTTCTAAAAACCATATTTCATAAAAATGTTTTAAAAAATGTTTTAAATAATTTAAAAACTATTTATCGAAGTAATTTTTACCCTTTACATAATATTTCATGTTTTTTAAAAATTAATTTTCAAGGAAAAGGTTTTTCAAAATGTTTTTTTAAAAAAAATGATATTTTCCTCAATAATGTTTTCAAAAGATATTTTTATAGTATTTCTATTTATAAAAAAACACCTAATTTTTACTTCACATGGGATATGTTGTATTGATACCATCTATATCATTAACCAAGATGGGGTTTGTTTGATTTTTAAAAGTACAGTATTGACCTTCACTTCCAGGATTCATTTTTGTAGTCCCCTTGAAATATTCACACTCATGTGGTCATTGAACATTAAATTTCCCCTAAACATCCATATAATTTCTCAGGGATATGAATATTTCCTGAAAAATATACCATTTTTAATCCAGTTTTTATTTTTATAGTTATTTAATTATTTGGAGAAATATTGATAAATCCACATCCTTTCTTCAATACAGATATTTTATAAGGCATTTTGTGTATGAATTAGATCTATTATTCTATTTTTAAGGAATGAATTGGAAATGTATGAAATGGGTTGGAGAACACTTAAAGAAAGCCCCTCGATGAATCAGCAGTCTCATGGGATAAGATCAGTTGGAAAGAAACCCTTTTATTTGTCTCTAAATTAGAGTAGTTTTAAACTATGTTGTGAAAGGTCTTGACAGTAGTATTCTAAACCATGTAGTGAAAGGTCTTAATGGTAATGGTACCATGTACATGGGAAACATGACATCTAATAATTAAGCATTTCCATAATATATATTTAGTTATTTTTATCTATGATGTTGTTTCTTTGACATTATCTATGGATTAATTTCATTGTCAATTCATTGATTAAAGTCCACGTGTTTCAAATTTTTCAAATTTCCATATTATTTACTAACTTAATTATCAATTATTGACTATTTGGCATGTGTTCTTAATTTGTTACCTTTCTATATTTATTTTTCTCATTGATTAATTATTTTATTATGCTATAATTTACACTTTCTGAGAATTTGATCTTACCTTTATTTTTTCCCTTTGCTCAAGATTCAATAAAGTGTACTGAGAAAGATATTTAAGGATATAATAGATGGAATAAAGATATTATCCTTGAAAAAAAATTATTTTATAATTTGTGATTTTATTTGTAATACAAGAATCCTGTATGTATCTAGTTTACCAAGATTACTAAACTATTTTGCCCTTTGTAATGAATTGCACTTGTATCTTATGTCAATGTAATGGTAGCATGGCACCAACATCAATGCTTCTACGGTCAGGTTGGTATAGTAGGTATCAGAGCAAGTTTAGTATTATAATTGTGAACTAGATTTAGGAAAACATAGATTATGGAACATAACCCTAAGGTAGAATTTGAGGATATGTATATAAAAACATCCTAGAATTTTTTAAGGTAGAGATTATGTGGGTATTCATAGAAATACATACAATTCAAGATTCTATAAGTGGACATGGTTCTGGAATAGATGTACCTAGGAGTAACAGCTCAAATAAGGTGCATCGGGCATGACTCAAGTGTAACTTAGTACACGATAATAGGTTATACCACACATTTGGTTTGACACTCTTAGGGGAATTTCTTAGGATAAATCACATTCTATTTACAAACAATTATGAAATATCTGAATAAATAATGAAAATTATTGACCTTGGTTAAAAATGCGGTTTCTTAGATTTAAAATACCATGTAAAAATTTATACATCCTAAAAATGATTATATGGTTTTTACAATATGATAATTGATTTTAACACAATGGTTTTTGGTTTTAGGAAATATAATATTATAAAGGTTAAACCTTTTACCAATAAAGGACATTTGTAGAAATAAAATGGGTGAAGTATTTATGTATTGAGGTTGTATTAAAAACCTTAGTTTTTTTTAAATTTTATGGATGCCCATCATATTTATTCTCGAAATTATATTAATATATTTTAGAAAAGGATAGCTTGTATGCTATGAGAAAATCCATAAAGTTCGAAAAGGCTATGGGACATGAACCTAGGAATGAAGGATGATAAGGGTTTAATTGCATCCACTAATCTATATAACATACTTATTAATAAGTCATTGTTTTTAGTTAAATAATTTTATGAATAAATATTAATGATGGAACTGTAGTGTTACTTTTTAGGTTTAGAGGTTATTTTATTAACCATACTAAATTTGGAGAATAGTTAGAGAAAATTTAAATAATTTTTACTCTTCTATTGTACTTACGATCCATTAAACATGTATTTTAGTGCTTTAGGGATCGAAGTTAATTTTTGGATATCTATTTATTACTGTAATGGATAAATTGGAAATTGATCAAAGCATAAACAAAGGTTGAGAATTGTGTATATAGAAATATGTCAAATAAGTATATTTACTTATATTCTTAGGTAGTAAAATATTTTCTGAACACTTGGAAAATGATCAAAAAATTATTTTCCAAATAAATTAATTTTTTTGAACTGATGGTATTCTAAATCATAATAGATTTATGACTTTGAGACTTTAAAATTTCAATTAATCGTTCACTTGTTTGTGGTTAATGGCCTCAATCAATCCCTATAAATTTTTATGATTTTCCTCCAATTCCATATTTTTACTTATCAAAAATGTTCTGCTATGTAGGAACCTAGTTATATGTTAGTCCACGTGACCTTGTACTTCCCATTCTCTCTTTTCCAGAGGATGTTTTACAAACCCCTCTCATGATTCGAGATTTCAATACAGGAATCTTTAAATATCAAACCCTAGATTGCTAAGATCAAGTTTAAATTCTAAGGACACAATTTAATTATTGTGGGGAGAATGTAACACCCCAAAAATTCAAAAAGAGTAACTTGTATTCAATAGCATGTATAACACACAACACAATGTTTATAAGGGAATACAATATCCCAAAACCTTACAATATATTTAATATTTTAAATAAATTTAAAATTTTAAATAAATTTAATATTTCCTTTATGTTGAAATGCATGAAATACTGAGTTATCTCACATCACACGAAACAATGATTTTCTTTGATGACTTATGTTACACGTATGGCCGAGTTCTACCAAACAAATATATATGTTTAAAATATTATTATTTAATATAATCAGACTTAACCTAGACATTAAATAAGTGGTTATGAAAAAAATTAACTAATCTATGAGAATATATATTATATATCCAATAAAATGTTTTAACATTCATCCAATATATTTTATAGTCATATGATAAGAATGAACCCAATATTACGCACAAAAACCAATATTTTTATGAAGGAAATTTTGCCGCATTTTAATGGAGAACCTAATTTAAATATATTTTTTAGAAGTTTTCTAATTTTTATATGTAAATATAAACTTAATTTTTGAAATTATAATATAAAAATTATCTTTGGGTGAATTTTTCGTATTTTTTTGAGAGTTTCATTTTTTGGATGAATAGTGAAAAATATTGAATTTTAATTCAAAATAGCTTTTTCATCTAATTTAATTATAAAGTTAAAATATATTTTTAATTTGTTTTAATGTTAAGTAAGATCAATTATAAATAAATTAGTACAATTTAGTTAATTGTAATTAATTTCACTATGAAATTAGATTTAGAAACTTAACAATATTTTGAACATTTTTACTTTTAAAACCCGCTTTGCGGTCCCGTTTGTGAGATTAAATTTAAATTAATTTCAACTACTTCTATGAGTTGAATTTATAAAAATTTATTCCATATTTTTAATCAGAATAATTTATAATTTATAATATGATAAAATTATTTTTTGGCAAAAAAAATTAGTTAAACTGAATAAAATTAATTACATCGACTAAGAGAAAAATTAGTTTGACAAGCGAAAAAACCATAAAATTAAGGTCCCAAATAACCTATAATCTTTTCCAAAAGCTATTTTATATTCATATTTAGACCCTATCTTCCCTAGGATAAAATGGGGACCATGATTGGAGCCAAATGACATAAAAAAAACATGGGTGGAAATCCATGTTAAAAAAATTACAAGAATTCCATTCATCGTCCTCCATAAAAAGGCACTCACCACTCCAAATTATTCAAACCTATAAATCCATTTTTATTGTCCAAAATCTGCTAAAATAATCTCCCAAAATCCCTAAACTCAACCTATAAGCCCCTACTTGTACATAAATCCAACCAAGGAAGTCTTTTAGTATAAACCAAAAGGAGTTACTCGAAAATGAGGTAACATTATTCAATAATCACTTTCATTTTATTTTCTTCTCCACCTCATAAAACCTTCTTATTCCATGAATATATAATACAATAAGTATCTACAATATACTAATATGTTTTTATTCTAATTTTTTAACCTACAATTACACACACATCCATATAATGGGTAACAAAATTATCATTTTTGTGTACGGAAAACCACCACCTCTCGAAATGATGGTTGTTCATTTTTCCTTTAGCACATATCACGATTGAAAATTATGATGAAAGAATAGTATAAATATGATAAATATGAAATTTATAATGTATTTATGATTTTGGATTTTTTATATAACACATTCCTTTATTCTTTCCATTTTTTGTAAATACAACAATGTTGTTTGTGGATGTATGGACTAACGTCTCCTAAAAGTGATGTGATTCGTTCAAGTTATGAATGGAATGTATTGAGGGATTATTTTTACCAAAATATTTTAAATATAAAAAATAAATATGATACTGTTATTTTAATATATATATATATATATATCATTTACTTTTCATCATTTCAATTTGAAAATGAAATGGATGTAGCGTTTATGCCTACGTACGACCTACCATCTCTATGAACGGTGCATTTTATTTCTTATCTCCAAATATTATGTATTATTATAAATAAATTTATAATTAATATATATGATAATTAAATCATATTTTAAATTATTTATATGATTAAATCATGATCTATGTAATAAAAACAAAAATAACAGGTAAAAAAAACTTGAAAAACTAGGCCATTAACACCCGAAATAGTGAGAATAATGAAAGATTTTAAGAAACTGGGTAATAAGATATTATAATAATATTATATATGGTATTATAAATATTATTATAGTTCTATTATCAGTTATTAACATGATTAAAACCATTATACATGAGTTTAAATGATGTTCACCTGAAAGGAAATGTAAGGAAATGGATTCTTGTCTCACTTTTCTTTCCATGAGGCATACACCATTTTATCCACTTATTTATTTTTTATGGTATATATAAAACCAGTATTGTATTTAATATTATTAATAAATTTATCTTCATTGTATTTAAAAATTCATTCAAATTTATTTATTTCACGGATCTTATGACTGAAAATTTACCAAGTGGTGAGGGACTTCATCTCAATTTCCATTCTTTGAGACATACTTTATCATTGTGAACCTAATTTCATATATATGGTGTAAATACTGAAACTTTGACTTTTAATATAGTGATTAATTAATTATTCATGCTATTTTTAATTTCAATATTAATTATTTCATCTAAGGGTTTTTACAATTAATTTTACCAAGTGGTAAAGAAATTTCATAACACAATTCCTTTTTATTGGGTTATATTACTCCCCCACTGTACTTAATATTCTATGATTTTGACCATATATTGTTGTATTTACAATTATATTATATGTATTTAAAGTTTATGTAAATAATAGATTAATTGGTTGAGTCTCACTTCAACAGTATGGTCATTTAAAGCTTTTACATCACAATATCATTTTATTCGGGATTATTTGAAATCAAATTTCCATTAGAGTAAATTATTTTATAATTTATTGATAAAACCATTAATTTTATTATCCTATGGTTATTAATGATATTTTTCATCTTATAGTATTATTGTTTCACTCTTTGTTATTGAAAATGTTTTAGAAAATGTCTTTAAGAAAACTCGACTTCATTTCTCTTTTTAGTCGTAGAACCTGTTTTCTTCTAAAAACCCTATTTTATAAAAATGTTTTCAATTTTTTTTAAACCTTTTAAAAATTATTTATCAAATTAATATTCACCCTTTACATAATATTTTATGTTTTTTAAAAGTTATTTTTAAATAAATGGTTTTTTCAAAACACAAGAATATCTTCCTCAATAATGTTTTTGAAAGATGTTTTTATAGTATTTATATTCATAAACAAAAAAACCATTTATTTTTACTCCACTTTGGATATGTTGTATTGATACCATTATTATACTTCCATTTAATGGTTTTTTTGTTTTGGGAAAGTATAATATTGACATTCAATTCCTTGATTCATTTTTGTAGCGCCCTTGAAATATTCACACTCATGTGGTCATTGAATATTAAATTTACCCTAAATATACATATAATTTTTCATGGATATGATTATTTTATGAACCATTATACCTTATTTATATATGGTTTATAATTTGAAATTTATTTTATTATTTGGTGAATTATTGATAAATTTTTATTCTTTATTCAATATGAATATTTGATAAGGCACATTGTTTATAAATTAAATCAATTATTTTATATTTAAGGAATGAGTTGGACATGTATAATAAGGGTTTGGGCCATTTACAGTAATCCCCTCGATGAATAACTAGTATCATGGGAAAATTCAGTTGGTGATAAACCCTTTGAGTTTGTTTCCAAATCAGTTTAGTTTTAAAATGTGTTATGAAAGGTCTTGACAGTAGTATGATAAAGATTCTTGTGAAAGGTCTTGAAGATAAACATGGAATCCAATGATTAAGAATTCTGTTAATTTAGATTCAATTATTATTACCCTTGAGTTCTTTAATTTTAAATTATCTATGGATTCATTTCATTCTCAGTTCATTGATTAAATGACACGTGTTTTCAGTTATTTACCTTGCTATATTATTTAATCATTTATTTTTCAGTTATTAATTACATGGAATGTGTTATTAGTTATTTAACTTTCCATATCAATTATTATCACTGATTCATTATTTCCTTTCATTGTAATTTACCCTTACTTATAATTTGAGATCACCATTATTTTGTTTCCATTATCCAAGATTCCATGAAGCGTAATAAGAAAGATATTAATGGATATACTAGATGTTATAAATAAATTATTCTTGAAAAACATTATGTTGCAATTTGTGTATTCATTTTTAATAAAATAATCATGTATGTATCTATTTTACCTAGAAAACTAAACTATTAAGTCCTTTGGAACATGATTTACTTGTATATTATGCCAAGGTAATGGTAGTACATCACCATCTCTAAGATTGCTGGGGTTAGGTCGCTATAATTTTTATCCGAGTAAGTTTACTAGAAACCTTGAGAACTAGATTTATGAAAAATTATATTAGAGAACATAACCCTAAGATATAATTTGAGGATTAGTATATAATGAAATCATAGAATTTTGTTAAGGCAGAGATTCTGTGGGTCTTTCTAAAAATACACCCCTTTTTGGATACTACAAGTGGACGTAGTTCTGGTACAAATATACCTAAGAGTAACAATTCTGAAAAGGTGTGTTGAGCCCAAATTGAGTGTATCATAGTACAAAACAATAGTCCTTACCACACAACTGGTTTGACACTCCATCGGGATATACTTAGGATAATTTAAATTCTATTTACAAACCATTATGCAGGATTTGAATAGGTAATGATAATAAATGACCTAGGTTAAAACCGAGGTTTCTAAGATTGAAAATAATGTGTCAAGATTTAGACATCCTAAAAATGATTATATGGTTTTCCAAATATGATAATTGATGATAACTCTATGTTTCTTGGTATTAGAAAATTCCCTCTTCTAAAGGTTAAACCTTTGAACAAGGAAGGAAATATGTGGAAATAATATGTATGAAGTATTTATGTATTGAGGTTGTATAAGAAACCTTAGTTTTGATTAAATTTTAAGGAAGAACATTATATTTATTTTCAAAATTATATTAATATAGTTTATAAAAGTAAAAAATGTATTCTGAGAGATCAAGTCTGACAATGCTGTAGGACTTGAACCCATGACCAGAAATCAATATGGGTTTATTGAAAACCACTGACCAACATAATGTTTTGTTTAATATGTCATTGTTTTTATTTAAACAATTTGATGAATAGATATTAATGATGAATTGATAGGGTTAATTTTTAGGTTTAGATATTAATGTATTAACTATATTGTATTTGGGGAATAGTTAGAGACAAATGGAAAGACTTGTTACTCTTTTATTGGCCTTATGATTTGATAAATGTGTATTTTTGTACTTTAGGCATAAAAGTTATTTTTTAGATATCCATTTCATGAAGTAATAAATATATTAGAATTTGATCAAAGACCGAAAAAATAATGAAAATTTTGTTTATCGAAATATGTAAAGTACGTATATTTCTTTATATTAGGCAGTAAAAGAATTACTCATCATTAGGAAAATGATAAAAAAATGTTGTCCTAATACCTTAATTTTTTTTGAACTAATGGTCTTCTGAATCATCATAGATTTATGACTTCTAGACCCTCAACTTTACATTAATCATTCACTTGTTTGTAGTTGATGACCTCAATACCTCCCTATAAATATTTACACGTTTCCTCTAAGCACAAACACCAAGCATCCAATGGAATATAATATCACGACACTTTACAATATATTTAATATTTTAAATAAATTTCATATATCCTTTATCTTGTAATGAACACAGTACTGAGCTATATTTCATCATATGGAAAAATGATTTTCTTTGATGATTTGTGTTACAGACTTGCCCGAGTTCTACTGAACAACAATATATTATTAGAACATTATTATTTAATATAATAAGACTTAACCCAACCATTAAATTAGAATATTAGAATATTAATATCTAAATTATGAGAATATAAATATTATACATCTAATAAAATCTTTTTATATTCATCCAATATATTTTATAGTCATAAGATAAAGATGAACCCAATATTATGCACAAAACCTACATTCTTATAAAGGCACTTTTTCCACCTTTTAATGGAGAATTTATTTTAAATACAATTTTAGGCACTTTTATAATTTTATATGTCAAAATAAAATTTATTTTTTAAAGTGTAATGTCAAAATTATCTTATTATGAATATTTGGTATTTTTCTGAGGAGTTTCATTTTTTAATGAATAGTGAAAAATACTGAATTTTAATTCAGAATTGCGTTTTCATCTAATCTATTTGTAAGGTTAAACTATATTTAATTTTTTTTAAAGTTAAATTAGATAAATTTTACACTAATTAAACCAATTTTGGTCAATAGAATCAATTTCACCTTGAAATTGAACATAAAAACATAGCAATTTGGACATTTTTCCTTTAAAAACCCGCATTGTCATCCTATATATGGGATTAAATTTAAATTAATTTATTCCATGTATATGAATTTAATTAAAAAAATGGATTCAATATTTTTAATCATAAAAAATTTTAATGTATAATAATTTCAAATTAGTTTTTGACAAAAAAGATTAGTGAAATTGATTAAAATTAATTAGAGTGATTAAGAGAAAAATTAGTTTAACAAGGGACTAAAACATAAACATAAGGGACAAAATGGCATAGAAACTTTTAAAAAATACATTTTATGTTAATATTTAGACCCTATAATCCATTTTATATAATGTTTACCATTATTGGAGCCACCTGACATGGGGAAAACGTGGGTGTAATTCCTTTTTAAAAAATTTACAAGAATGCCACTCATCCTCCACTATAAAAAGGAACTCATCCATCTCACTTATTTTCACCTATAAATAACTTTGTCTCAACCAAAATATGCTTATATAAGCTCCCAAAATCCCTAAACTCAACCTCAAATCCTCATATTGTGCATAAAATCAACCAAGGAATTCTTTTGGTATAAACCAAAGGGATTTAGCTGAAAACGAGGTTACATTCACCAGTAATTAGTATCATTTTATTTGGTTCTCCACCACCAAAAATCTTATTAATACATGATTATATAATAAGATAAGTTTCATAAATATAATGATATATTTTTATTCTAATTTTTAGACCTACACCTATACACACTTCCATATAATGGGTAACAAACTTACCATTTATGTGTATGGTGAACTACCGCCTTGTGCAATGATGATTATTCATTTTTCATTTACCACCTCTCATGGTGATAATTATAATGGAATTAATATTTATATATGATATATATTATATTTATAATGTATTTATACTTTTATTTTTATATAAAACATACTTTATGATATTTATTTTGTTTAAATTTGATAATGTCATTTGTGGACATGTGGACTACCACCTCTTCAAAGCAACACGATTCATTAACACTATACATGGAATGTATTAAAGAATTATTTTAAAAACAATAAGTGAGATATAAGAAATAAATATGATAATTTGATTTTAATAAACATATATATCATTTAATTTTGATTATTTCAATATGAAAAAGAAATGGAAGTATAATTCATGTGTACATATGACCTACCATCTTAATGAATAGTGTAAGAAACCAGGTTTTTAGAATGGGTCAAAATACTGACCTTGTTTGAATTTTTACTTGTTCTTGAGAAAAATGGGAAAATCTGTGATGTTCTAGAAATTTCCAGACTACACTCCATGTACTCTGAGTACAGGACATGTATAGGTTGGGTGAGTACCGACCGTGTGCTCACCAAGTACATGCCGTGTGAAGACCATGTAGGAATTTCTTACTACACGATGTGTAATTATAGGCACGCTGTGTACCCTTGACCATGTGGAGGACATACATGGCGTGTAGTCCTATGGGCTGGGTAGAATGTTTTTAGTAAGTACATGCCATGTACTATTGGTACATGCTGTGTAGATGGGCCGTGTATGGGGATATACATGTCTTGTTGGGGATGTCATCCGGGTGAAGAATTACACGTCGTGTACCCCTAGGTACACTCCGTGTAGTTAGTCGGCACGTCTACAGTGGAATTTCAGCCGTCATATGAACCGTAAAATGATACATACCGTGTACTTAAAGTACACGACATGTATTTTATGTTTTTCTCTTAAAATGGGTAGTAGCCTCGTTTCTCAGGTTCTGGACAAAACCCTTGAGAAATAGGTGTCCATGATTTCAAATTGATCCCATTTCTTCATCCGAACCCTGATTCAAACACCATTTGATCCATTGGAACCCCTTAGGTAAGGCCTTGATTCCTCTTGAGCCGTTCTTCTTGATTTCTATTCTAAAACAAGTTATAGGGGTTTGTGAGGTTTTGATTATTTTGTAGATCTTCCACGTTTTAGACCTAATTAGAGGCTGTTATTGGAGGTGTATCATCGTACGAGTCTCAGGTAGGTGGTGGATACCACCTTTTGTGTTTTTGAAGACTTTTAGGGAGTGTGGCCTATGGCGCGTTTTTGGTTATTTTGAGTGAGACCCTGTATTTACCTGTTATTTCTTGTTTAATTGTAATCTGACCTATGAGATGCCTTTGGGTATGCCTTATTACCTGTTTAACTTGAGCAAGGCCAAGCAAGTGGCCATTTATCATCAAGGCATTTTGGCCGGGGATAGCCAAAATGGTTATAATTGTTTTGTATTGTTTAAACAGTTGAGTATGGCTTATTGAACCTGATATGAATTGTTGGAGAACTTAGATACCTCAGTGATGGTACGGGAAAACACTTGCTTAGTTCTTTTCAACTATTTAGATGGTTTTGCCGGTTTATGTGTTTTGTTAAAATGTGTCTATATGTAGTTGTTGAATTGAATGTGCTTGAACCTTTGGGTTGTGTTGGGAATGGCCTGAATATTCTTGAGTGATGCTGATGACAGGTTGGGCTTGGACCAGGTTATGTTGGGTGGTTGTGACCACGAGATTGGGTGTCATGGGTGTCAGATTGAAGCAGGATGACTATCAGGTTGGGCATGGCCCAGGTTACTAGGATGGCAAGGCCATCAGACTTGAGCGGCATGGTCGCAGGGACACGATGTGTTAGAGGTGTTGTGTATTGGGTACTATTTTGGTGATTAACATGCACCCGGAACTATGAGTAGTGTACACACAGAGAGACTCCGTGATGAGGTGTTTTTTACCACTCATGTGGTTAGAGGCCCCCATTATTTGCAATTTAGGTACTATTGGTTTGTGGGTGCTTTCCATAGGAAGCCATGTGAAAGGTGAGGAGCCTTCAGGGGATAGCGTTGAGGCTATCAGTTTGGGTTCAGAGGCTTGCCGTGTTTTGAGGGCAGACATTGATGTCCCTCTGGTTACTTTTTTTTGAGGGAAGACATCCATGTCCCTCCAGTTCCATTGTTTTGAGGGTAGACATCGCTGTCCCACTGGTTACTTTATTTGAGGGTAGACATCATTGTCCCTTCGGTTACATATTTGAGGACAAACATCACTATTCCTCTGGGTTACTATTTCTAGTGCATGCCTTTGGGGCGTCAGTACTTGAGACACACGATGTTAGTGGGAACATGGTTCCAGGTTACATGACATATATTCTGTCGTTGTCCGAAGTAGGTGACACTCCACGATGGCTACTGAGCACCAATGAAGTTTGTATTTATTTATGCAACATGCTGTTTACTATTTTCTTTATAAATGCATGCCTGCTTAAACACTTGTATTAGGTAAGCACTATTGGGTGGTATCCTAGTGAGATTCGTCTCACACCCTCCACGGGCCCTTTGGGATGTGTACAAACTTTATGGATTTACATGAAGGAAAGAGGCCAACTTCAGGAGTTGGGCTGCATTAGCTGTTGCATGGAGATGGTATGGACCTTGAGGTCCTGTATAGATAGAGTTACTTGTTTTGCTTACTTTCCTGTATCAGCATGCTTACTTGTCTTGTAGCTACAGTTAGTTAGCCAATAGAACCTTTACATATGGATATAAATGACTTTATTTGGATGCATGTTTGTTGTTCAGTGGTAGTTACAAGTGATTAGCATGTTTTTGTGTTTAATTTCCACAGTTGTTGTTTATATTTATTGCTTCTGCTGCTTATCGATATTGAATGTGTTTTCACTTTGTGGGTCTAGTTCGAGTCTTTTGAGTTGTTTATTCCATTGAATATTTATTATTAAACTTGGACCAGTACCATTATTATCCTCTAAGAGGGTATAGCCTCCCCACTATACCTACAAAGACCCTCACTGCTAGTTGGTAGCCTTTAGCGTTCGGGGAGGAGCGCCTAAGGTATTAACACCCGACCCGTTTAGCACTGTTCAGGTGGCTGTTTAGGTCCGGGTCATTACAAAGTGGCATCCGAGGAGTTCTTGATAGGGATTTAGTTGTAGTGTCTTGCTGGCTACAAATGAGATTGGGAATTCGCTTTTATTTACTGCTAGACTACTATTTGGGTTATGGTAGAACATAGATTGGTTGTTCCTGGAACAAGGTTTCTAGCTTGTGTTTGGGTGCCTGGAGCCCCAGGTTCCAGTGATGGACCATGTTTCCATGGGTGGGAATTGTTGTTTGTTTTTGCTCAGATTACAATTTATATGATTTCCACCTCCATGGCTCACTTGGTGTGTGATGTTATTGATTGTGATATGTGACCCTTGACCTAGTACGGTATGGAAGAACCGGACCATGGCCCGGTATGACAAGGATTGGTTGCTTGGATTTTGATAGGAAAATTTTAGGGTATTTCAAGTTTATAACTGCACATATGCTTTGTGAGGTGATAATTCCATGTGAATAATGTCAAATTTCCATACTTTGTATTCTTTGAAATGTTAATAGGTGAAATTCCTGATAGAATTGCGGGTTAATTGCAATGTGTTATGCCATGATTTGTATATTTGTAGAATTCCATGTGGCATGGTATTTGTGTCTGCCTCTTATGAGAGTAGGCATGTACTATGGTTGAGGTGATTTTGATCCCCAGGATTGGGCGACTCAGTCATCGGTATGAGGCAAAGTTAGTTTTTTGGACGGGCATGGCCTGAGGTACTTTTGATACTTGGCTCTATTAAGGGCGGGTAAGGAGGCCACGAGGCCGGGATGCCATGGGAATGGGTTGCAGTGGGGGAGAGTAAGGGCAGTAGTTATGCACTACCTTTTACTGCTTTCCTTTTGTTTATTATATATGTATAAATTGTTATGTATGTGGGCTATCTGACTATTTATGGTATTCAGCGGGTTCCCTTTAGTCGACTTAGATGGAGCGTCAGGTGGGAGATGATACAGTGCCACAGGATCAGGTTTAGGATCCCAAACATGCAGAGTAAGATCCGCAGGTACAGGCTCAGGATCCAGTGCAAGCATGACAACAATCGGGTTTGGTAGCATCCAGTCCATGGCTTGAGGAGCAACTCTGAGCTAGCCTGGTACGGGTCTTGCAGGTAATCGATAAAAATGTGCAGGGTATAGAGCCATCTATGGCATATCTGACGCGGGAGTTCCAGTCGCAGCACCCGCTGCTTTTTTAGGGTGAGGGTGGTCCACAGGCGGCTGAGAACTAGATAGAGAGTATGCAGATGATCTTCTAGCAGCTTGAGATGCCTCCAGGGTGGAAGGTCAAGCTGGCGATGTACATGCTGAGAGTACTGACAAAGCATGGGTGGGATGTTTAGGTTCAGGCTTGTTCCAACAAGGGACTAGTATGGAAAGACTTTGAGGACAAGTTCTTTGAGAACTTTTCCCCAGTGGCACTAAGGTCCAAGAGAGCTCGAGAGTTCTTGAGTCTTCAACAAGGAGACATGTCTATCATGGACTATGCAGCTACATTAACCGAGCTATCTCGCTTTACACCTGGTATGGTAAGCGATGACACAACAAGGGTGAGGCGCTTCGAGGATGGTTTACGACACGCCATTTGGATCCCGGTGAATATCTTCAGGCGGGGTTCATTCTCAGAGGCGGTGTATCAGGCACTCATAGCAGAGGGAAACCAGGGGGATATGCCCCAGGTTGGCCGAGGAACAATTTCAGGTGATGGTTCGGACAGTAGGAAGCGAGGACAGGATGAGTTCCATGAGGGATGTCAGGCCAAGGACTCAGCTTTACCACCTCGTAGAAGTTCTTAAATGGGTTTCTTTCAGTGTGGGAAGCCTTGACATGTTCAGACTTAGTGATATTGGCCCCCAAAGGAGTGCCGAGCATGTGGAAAGGTCGATCATCTGGAGAGGTTCTGTAGGCACCCTTCCAAGATAGCTGGTAAGTTGGGACCAGGACAGACTATGGCATCTGGAGTTGGTTCAGGTTCGGTTCTAGGTGACGGTAGCCGAGGTTTAGCTGCACGCAGAGGATGTGACAGAGACAGTGGGATCCAGCTAAGGGGTCAACTGCCGATGACTAGAGCAGCACTGCAGGGAGGTCAGGCATCAGAAAACCATACTTCAGGCCAGGTGAACACCATCGAGCTTCTAGAGGTTGAGTATGCTAGTGAGTCAATAATGATTAGAGGTACACTGCGAGTGTGGCCATAACTATTTTGTTTTCTTTTTTTGGAATGACCTGATAAGGAATGTCCGTTTTGAGTGCATGGGGTGTACAAGATTATTGTGGACTGGCTAGATGCTGGTTAGTGGGATTGACGCCATATCGGGTGCGTTATATATATATATATATATATATATATATATATCTGTGTGTGTGTGTGTATTTATATATATATATATATGAGGTTCCATGGTCATCAGGGCATCGAGGATGCGGATTACTTGAGGTGTTGTGGGCATCGGGGCATCGAGTATGCCAGTTACATGAGGTGCTGTGGGCATCGGGGCATCTAGGATGTGGGTTACTTGAGGTGCATGGCATCGGGTTTTATTTTGAGAATCCATGGGATGCAGGACCTCATGGAGGTGGACACCGATGCAGTGCATGATACGTTGGGTGTCAGAAACGACATAAGAGAACCAATGAGGCTTAGGTGTGACGATTCGTCACAAGAGGACCATGTGTATGGGAAAGAGGTTAGTAAACCTTTACTTGTTTTTAGTTTTGTTGGGCTACGACCGATCTAGGAAACTCCTAAGGTGGAGAGCCGCCTTGAAGATTTTTTCTAGAACCTTTGAAACCGGGGAAGTCCGGGCTATTTTAATCAGGGTGGTATGTTCGATGCCATTTCTGGGTTTTGTTTGATAGCTCAGGGATGAGCCAGGTTAAGGTGGGTAGATTGTAAGAACCTAGGTTTTTAGAACTTTTCTAAATCCCGACCCTATTTGAATTTTGACTTCTTCCTAAGAAAATAGGGAAAATCTGGGATGTTCTGAAAATTTTTAGACTACATGCCATGTACTCTTAGTACACGCCATGTATAGGTTGGGCGAGTACCAGCCATGTGCTCGCTGAGTACATGCCGTGTGAAGACCATGTAGGAATTTCTTACTTCACGGTGTGTAGTTATAGATACGTCATATACCCTTGACTGTGTGGAGGCCATACATGGCGTGTAGGCCTATTGGCTGGGTAGAATGTTTTTAGAAATTACACATGGTGGTCCATTGGTACATGTCGTGTAGCTGGGCCGTGTATGGGGATATACATGGTGTGTTGGGGATGTCATCCAGGTGAAGAATTACACGCCGTGTACCCCTAGGTACACACCATGTAGTTAGTCGGCAGGTCTACGGTGGAATTTCACCCATCATATGAACAATAAAATGATACACGCCGTGTATGTAAAGTACACACTGTGTATTTTTTTTTCTTTAAATGGATAATAGCCTCGTTTCTCAGGTTCTGGATAGAACCCTTGAGAAACAGGTGGTTGGGACTTCAAATTGATCATGTTTCTTCATCCGAACCCTAATTCGAACACCATTTGATCTGTTGGAACCCCCTTGGTACGACCTTCATTCCTCTTGAGCCGTTCCTGTTGATTTCTGATCTAGATCAAGTTATAGGGGTTTAAGTGGTTATTATTCTTTTATAGAGCTACCACATTTTAGACCTAATTTGAGGCTATTATCAGAGGAGTAGCATCATATGAGTCTCAGATAAATGGTGTATAACTCTTTTTGTGTTTTCGTAGACTTTTGGGTGGCACGGCCTATGGCGCGTTTTTGGGTATTTTGAGCGCGACCCTGTATTTACATATTATTGCTTGTTTAATTATTATTTGACCTATGAGATGCCTTTGGGTATGCCCTGTAGCCTGTTTTTCTTGAGTGGGGCTGGATGAGTGGTCGTTGCTCATTGGGGCATTTTGGTCAGGGACTGCAAAAATGGTTATAATTTTGTTGTATTGTTTAAACTATTGAGTATGGTTTATTGAACTTGATATGAATCGTTAGAGACCTTAGAAACCTCAGTGATGGTATGGGACATCACTTTATTTAGTTCTTTTCAACTATTTAGATGGTTTCACATGTTTATGTGTTCTATTAAACTGTGTATATATGTAATTACTAAATTTCATGTGATAGAACCTCTGGGTTGTGTTGGGAATGACCTGGATGTTATTGAGTGATGCTGATCATAGGTTGGGCTTGGCCCGGGTTATGTTGGGTGGTTCTGATGACGGGATTGGGCGTCATGGGCATCGACTTAAGGCAGGATGAATGTTAGGTTGGGCATGGCCCAAGTTATTGGGATGTTAAGGCCATCAAACTTTAGCGGCATGGTCGTAGGGACACGAGGTGTTAGAGGTGTTGTGGATTGGGTATTATTTTTGTGATTACCGCTCACCCAAAATTATGAGTAGTGTGCACATAGAGAGACTCGATGATGAGGTGGTTTTGATAACTCGTGTGGGTAGAGGCCCCCATTAGTTGCGGTTTAGGTACTATTGGTTTGGGGGTGCTTTCCATAGGAAGTCACATGGAAGGTGAGGAGCCTTCAGGGGATAGCGTTGAAGCTATCGGGTTGGGGGCAGAGGATCGCCGTGTTTTGAGGGTAGACATCGCTGTCCCTCCGATTGCTTTGTTTTGAGGGAAGACATCACAGTCCCTCCAGTTCCGTTGTTTTGAGGGTCGACATCACTGTCCCTCCGGTTACTTTATTTGAGGGTAGAAATTGTTGTCCCTCCAGTTACTTATTTGAGGACATGCATCACTATTCCTCTGGGTTACTATTTCCTGGGCATTCCTTTGGTACGTCGGTACTTGAGACACATAGTGTGAGGGAGCACATGGTGCTAGGTTACATGATAGAGATTCCAGTGTTGGCCGAATTAGGTGACACTCCATGGTGGCTGCTGAGCACCAATGGAGTTTGTATTTATTTATGAAACCTGTTGATTACTATTTTCTTTATAAATGCATGCCTACTTAAAAACTTATATTAGGTACGATCCATTGGGTTGTATCCTACTGAGATTCATCTGACACCCGGAACGGGCCCTTCGGGATGCGTGTAGACTTTATGGATTTACGTGCAGGAAAGAGGCCAGCCTCATGAATTGGGTTGCATTAGATGTTGCATAGAGATGGTATGGACTTTGAGGTCTTGGCTTAATGGAGTTACTTATTTTTCTTACTTTCCTGTATCAACATGCTTACTTGTCTTGTAGCTACAATTGGTTAGCCATTTGCGCCTTTACATATGGATATATATGACCTACTTTGGATGCATGTTTGTTGTTCAGTGGTAGTTATAAGTGATCATCATGCTATTGTGTTTACTTTCCGCTGCTATTGTTTATATTTATTAGTTCTATGGTTTATCGATATTGAATGTGTTTCTGCTCTGCAGGTATGGTTCGAGTATGCTGAGTCATTTATTCCACTGCATCTTTATTATTATACTCAAACAAGTTCCATTATTATCCTTTGAGAGGGTATAGCCTCCCCATTATACCTAAAAAGACCCTCACTGCTTGTCGATAGACTTTGGAATTCATAGAGGTGCACCAAAGGTAATAACACCCGACCCGTTTAGCACTCTTTGGGTGTCTGTTCGGGTCTAGGTCATTACAAATGGTGCATTTCATATCTTATATCCAAATATTATTGATTATTATAAATACATATATAATGAATATATATGATAATTAAATCATGTTTTACATTATGAAGATGATGAAATCATGATTTACATAAGAATAACAAAAATATCAAGTCAAAAAAAAACTCGAAAAACTTGGCCATTAACACCCGAAATAGTGATAATATTGAAAGATTATTAATAAATGAGTAATAATATATTACAAAAATATTATATATATGATTTTATAAATATTATTATGGATCAATTATAATTTTTTTGACATACTTAAAGTCATTATATTGAAGGTTAAATTATGTTCACCTAAAAAGAACCGCAAGGTTATGGATTCTTGTCTCACTTTTCTTTCTATGAGGCATACACCATTTTCAACACTTATTTATTTTTTTTGTGGTGTATATACTTCCCATATTGTATTTTATATCGTGAATAAATTTATATTCATGGTTTTTAAAGTCTCATTTCTTGTTATTTATTTCATGGGGATTATGATTTAAAAGTTACCAAGTGGTATGAGACTTCATCTCAATTTCCATTTTTGGGGAATACTTTATCATTGTAAACCTAATTTCTTATATATGGTGGAAATAATTCCACTTTGAATTGTAATATCATCATTAATTCATTATTCATGATATTTTTGAGTTTTTATTTTAATTATTTCATCTAAGGAGATTTACACGTAATGTTACCAAGTGGTAAAGAAATTTCATAACCCAATTCCTTTTCATTAGCTTATATTACTTCCTCACTGTAGTTAATATTCTATGATATTAGACATATATTGATGAATTTACACTTTAATTATGTAAATTGTCATTTTATACACATAATCAATTTATTGGTTGAGTCCCACTTCAATTTATGGTCTTTTAAAAGCTAAACTTCACAATCTCATTTTATTCAGGATTATTTCCACTTGAATCTACATTAGAGGAAATTATTTAATAATTATTCAATAAAGAATTTTATTTTATTATAATATAGTTATTCATGATATTTTTTATGTAATAGTACCATTTTTTTACTATTTTCTACACAAAATGTTTTATAAAATGTTTTTAAGAAAACCTGAATTCATTCCTCTCTTTAGTCGGTGAACCTGTTTTCTTCTAAAAACCATATTTTATAAAAATGTTTTCAATTTTTTTTATCATTTTAAAAATGAATTATAAAATTAATTTTCACCCTTAACATAATGTTTTATTATTTTAAACATTATTTTCAAAGAAATTTTTTTCAAAACAATAATATATTTTCCTCAAGAATGTTTTCAAAAGATCTTTTTATAATATTTCTATTCATTAATGAAAAAACGCTTTATTTTTACTCCACTTGGGATATGTAGTATTGATACCATTCTTATCATTAACTTGAATGGGTTTTGATTTATTTTTCCAATTAAAGTATTGAAACTCACTTCCTTGATTCATTTTTGTTGTACCCTTTAAATATTCACACTCCTGTAGTTATTGAACATTAAATTTCCCCTAAATATCCATATCCTTTTTTGTGGATATGATTATTTCCTGAACTATATACTATTTTTACATACAATGTTTACTTTGACTATTATTTTATTATTTTTGGAAATACTGATAAATCCATATCCTTTATTAAATACAGATATTTGATAAGGCATGTTGTTTATGAATTAAATCGATTATTTGATATTTTAGGAATGATTTGGAAAGGTATGACATGGGTTTGGGACCATTTAATGTAATAACCTCTATGAATCAATAGTATGATGGGAAAAAATCAATTGGAGACAAAATATTTGAGTTTTTTTTTCTAAATCAAAGTAGTTTTAAACTATCTTGTGAAAGGTATTTACTGTAGTATGCTAAACCCTCTTGTGAAAGGTCTTGAAGGTTAAGGTACTGCATACCTAGGAAGCATTACTCCCAATAATTAATAATTTCTTCAATTTAGATTTAGTTATTATTATCCATGAGATTTTTTATTTAACATTATCTATCAATTCATTTCATTATCAGTTTATTGATTAAATGGTATGTGTTTTTAGTTATTTAACTTTAATATTATTTAATCAATTACTTATTAGTTATTGATTACATGGAATGTGTTCTAAGTTATGTACCATTTCCATACTGATTATTTTCATTAATTCATCATTTTATTCTACAACACTTTAACCTTACAGAGAATTTGTGCTCAAAATTATTATTTTTCCTTTCCCTAGGATTCCACGATGTATAATAAGAGAGATAGGCAGGGATATACTAGATGTAATAATGATATTATCCTTAAAATTTTTTGTTGTTGTAATTTTTGTATTCATTTGTAATAAAAGACTTGTGTATGTATCTATTTTTCCATAACTATTAAACCATTTGGTCCATTGGGATGTGATGTAATTTTATCTTATGCCAATGCAATGGTATCATGACACCAGCTCTAGGACTTCTAGGGTTGGGTCACTACACAAACCACTCAACATTATATGATACCCACACAAAGTTGATAGGAAAGGTATATAGACAATCATCTACAGGACCAAAAGTTTGAGGTCAGAGATAAGTTGTTCCTTCATATATCACCATAGAATAAATTCATAAGGTTTGGGAAGAGGGAATACTTAGTCCTAGATAAAATATCTCATTTGTGATCCATGATCACATTAGATATGTGGTTTATTGACTAGAACTCACACCTAACCTATCTCAAATACGTTATGTGTTCCATGTATCCCTTTTGAGTAAGTGCATACCATAGACATCACATTTAATAAATCTAGAGGTGGTATTTTTGGATAATGATATTCCAGATGAGGAGTAGCTTGTTAAGATCTTATATCATAGAGACAAAGTTCTTCAAAATAAGAAAACCAACCATTTCAAAAAAACTATGGTGGAACCACAAGTTTAAGGAAGCCACTCTTGAAATAGAAGATTCCATGAAATAGTTGTACCCTCATTCTTTCTAATGTGAAAAATGAATTCTCAAGGGTGAAATTTATAAAGGGGGGGGGATGAATTTAATGAACAAACTCCTATAAGTGAAATTCCATTATGAATGAATAAATTACTCATTAAGAAATGTTGTTATATAAAACACATAAAATACTTTGATTATTTTGAACCATTATAAAATATATCCTTTCATATTCAAAAGACTATTAATAATCAAAAACATTGATAATATATTAACTAAATAGTGACTATTAATATTTTTATACATTAAGGGTTATGATAAATTATAATTGATATAGATGGAAGAAGCGATGACCTAAACTAGTAGGATCATACCCTATAAAGCCCATTTATTGATGATTTTGGGTGAGATGACATCCATGGGAATTGAACTCAACTAATAGTAAGATAATATTCAACAAATAAATAATTAGAAAAACTATTTCTAAGATATTTAAAGATTATCGAGATCATGAACCAAATCATGTTCATTGAACCACCCCAATATAGTACTATCATCTCCCACCTTACCCATAGGGTGTACATTGATGTTATAAGGGGTTATGTATCTAGACCCTAGTAGTATAAAATTGTATATTTTATTTTTAATAAAATAAGGATTATATTTATCCATTTTTATTATTACTTTATAAATGATTATATAATGATTTTGATTAGAATTAGGCTTTTATATAAAGAAATAAAAATTGTATTTTTTTTCTAAATACATAGTTTCAATTGAGGAACTCATTTGATAAATTCATGAATTTTTGAAATGAATGTTATTTTAATAAAAATTTCTTATTAAATAATATTTATTTAAATACAAATTATAATATAATTTAATGAAGTCCAATATAATTTTTATAAGGTCTAGGAAGTTGTTGGTGTTATAAAAACTAGTATTTTCCAGTAAATAAGGGTTTTTATTTAATATTTCAAATTATCTTATTTTGAAAATTATTTTGGTAAAATAATTATTATTTTTGAAATAATCATGTCAAAATTAACTAATGTTAAATTTTTCATAATTTTAGTTGAGAGTCAAATTTTTTGGTAAAAATTATAAATAGTGAAAATATATAGTCTGTATTATAACATCATAAGAGCCAAAAAGTGATGTAATAAATTCCATAAGAGTCATAAAAGACCAAATATATATTTCCCCTTTAAAATAATGTGTTTTTAATTTATTTTAATAATTTTATAAACCTTTAATTAATTATCCAAAACATATATTATATTTTAAGGTTTTAAAATCAATTCTTTTATGAAAATGACTCACTTCCACATCACCAATGGTATTGTTTTAATATGTTTTGTTCTTGATATTATAATTTTTTTAAATTCTCTTTGGAATATACCAAGGGTAATAACCATGGGAGATTTTTTTGATTATTTTATCATATAGACTCTAAAACATAAGTTTATAAATTAATAAAGAATTCCCCTATTTTTGCTACAAATACCCACCAAACTTCAATTCTACTCTTCACTCAACATCCATTGAGCATGAAGTTTATATCTCTATATATCCCTATATAAATTACACCCAAATTGTTCCCAATCTATTAATAAGTTCCTTCTAAGATTTTAGAAGATCTCACTCAAGGTAATGTATCTCTCTCCCTCTTCTTTTCCATTCAAGAACCTTCTTTGTTTTTATCTTTAGAATATCAATTTATTATGTTTTCATATATTTATAAATGCCCATTTACAATAAAATTTATTTTCTAATAATTAGAGAACATTTATTACCTCCTATTATAACCATTACCTAAGCTGTTACTATGCCGAAGTAAGGGATTATCTTCCTCCTCTTTATTATAGTACTTTCTTTGTATTATACCTTTTAATTTCCAAATTATTAATGTTTTCAAAGAATTTTATACATATCTTTACTATAATTCTGATTCCAAAGTAACGAGATACCTATTTTAACTCTCATTAAACCCTTTCAAGAACCTTTATGTACACCCATTTTCCTACTGAAACAATCCTATGATTTTCCATGCCAAACATTTGTGTTGCGTATAAGAATACCCATTTACACTCAAGGGTATTCACCTATTTGTACATATCCTTCATTGATATGGGACTTCCATGTATTTAAACCACAATCCTTAATCATGGGATTAAAAGTGATAATATTCATTCTTATTTTGTATGATCTTTGTATCATAAAAATGAATGTACATGATATGAATGTGACGTGTGGCTGTAAAATAACATATCCATATAATATATTAGGTAATGTTTTTATCTTATGATATACCATGTATGGTGCATAGGAGGTTATCCTAAAAACACTATGTTATTATGACTAAGTGGTTAGCCTTGAATTATTCTTGTTATATCATGATTTTTTTGTTTCCACATTCCTATGTATCGTTGACGTTATCATCCTATATCATGATTCAATGTTCAGGTTAATAATTATCACCCTTTTATGACATCTTAATATGCCTCTTGAATCACATTTATTACTTTCATCATGTTGTCTTTTGATTATTCCCTTACTAGGATTTGTAGCTTACCCATTTTCTATGTACGTACCCAGGTTATCCCATGAAATATTAGAAGATAAAAGGAATATGAGGTCATGTTATGGAGGTTTTAAATAATTTGTTTATATATCTATTTCAAGTTAATGTGTTATGCATCTAATTACCAAAATACACTAGGACTTTTGATCTTTTGGAATTTTATTATATGTGGATTTATATAATAAATCATGAAATATGGTTTGTAAAAGACACGGTTTTTCGCAATATACACCATATTAAATTAAATTGGTGTATAAATAAAATGTTTCTTAAGGAATAGAGTTTGAGAAAAAATACCTTACCTGAGTTCCCTGCTTAGTTGATCAAACTATAACTTATTTTAAAAATATCATAACTATCTTAATAATTTATTTCAAAACCTTATTCATCTGTATAACTATTATATATATATTTTTATAATCATTTACTATGAATATAGTGGTTCATTATAGCTTATTTTTAACAATGGGTGTTAACACTTTTAATTGTCTAACACATGTTTTTTTAATTTTAATATTGATTTTTGATATTTGACACCAAGTCAATCATTACAATATCAACCATGATTCTTTAAAATATATCCTATGATTATTTATAATGTTCCACTTTCATACCATGAGAGTTTTAATTATGACTCATGAAGATGAAGCCAGATACAAACTTGTTTCTCTAGTTTTGGATGAAGATGATATATTTTTAACAATTTTAGATATTAATATTATAACTAAAAAAACATTATAACATATTTAATAACTTATTATTAAATTTTATTAACATTATATAAAATTACTTAATCATTCACTATTTAAACATTACTATATCCCTAAACTAGGTTGTAAACTGACCAAAACAAAATCCTTTTGTAATTATCAAATGAGTAAGAATGTTTTATTACATAGTGTTAATATAATATTTATAGAAGCTTATAAATGATATATATATAATATATATCCATAAAATATATTCTTATAACAATTAATGATGGGTGGTGATGAAAAATGAACTGCTTCATTTATTATAGGTTTATCAAAATTGTTTTAATAATATGTTATAATAAATAGTATGTGTTTTAAAGGATCCAAAATCTCAAGTCCTTACAGAATAGAAACTAACAACTTACCTGATATAAAAGATCTATTTCTTGTTAATACACACAAATAAACACCTTTATTCCTTTCAATTAACTCCCTTTTTTGGTTAGATACTAGATCTTAAAGATGAAGATATATTAACATTGAATTCTAGAAATCAAAGTCAAGTAAAATAAAACTTATGTTTAAAAATTAAGGGCTATGATCCAGGTTTCTTTAGTATATAGATTATTTTTATCTTATAGGATCATAAAGGTTTTACTCAACTTATTATCCAGCACCTTAGTAGCTCATTTTTGGATTATTCATGGTGAAAAAATAACAAAAATGTCTTTAAATATAAACCATTTTATTCACTGAAAAAAAAGAAAAAAATCCTAACAGTAAACATGGTTATCTCCACCCTCTACACTTATTCTATAAAATAATAAGAATTAAGCTAAGATAAAACCTTAGAAAAATTTATTATCATTTATCTTCTTTAAAAATGAAATCCTCCCCCATAGGTTCCATAATATATTCTCTAAACTACTTAAGCCATTGTACATTAACTGTGAATGGGTCATCCTCACCTGGATCTCTAATATGTACAACACCAAAAAGGAAAAAATGACTAAAAATAAAAGGCTCATCCCATTTTGAATGAAAATTTTCCTATAGATATCTTAATACTAGATTTATATAGAAACACTTAATTTCTAATATGACATTATTTTTTTAAAATATTTTTTAATGAACAACCTTTGTTTTCTCTTTGAAAATCATTGAATTTTCACAGGAATTGTTCCTAATTTCTTATAATTACAACAAACACAACTTCTTGTCTTTTCTAGCATAAAAATCATTTAGATTACATGATTTAACAACCTGAAGAGGTCTATTTTTTGACTATATAGGTAGAAGATAGGCTCTACCAAAGACAATCCTGTATAACGACATCCCTATTAGAGTTTTATAGGCTATCCTATATTCCCCCAAAGAATACTCAAGTATTAATCTCTAGTATTTTCTATTTGGGATAACCATTTTCTCTTGAATACAATAGATTTCCCTATTTTGAATCATCATCCATCCCATTTGTTTGAGGATAATTAGTTTTAGACACTTAATGACTAACCTCACATCTTTTTAGAAAAGCTTCCATTATCATATTATATAAATATGTTCCCTTTTATCTAAGAATAGACCTTGGAATCCCGAATATACAAAATATACTGCTCTTGAAAAAATGAGGCACCACCCTAGCAACATGACTCCTAGTTGGTATAAATTCAATCCACTTAGACACATAGTCCAAAACATGTAGGATGTAGGAATATCAAAAGGAATTTGTAAAAGGGCCCATAAAATCTATCCCCCAAACATTAAGGAAATTACAAAACAAAAAATGTTTTTTTAACATCTCATGTCTTTGAGAAATGTTTCCTTTTAATGGAAAAGATTTACAAGTCTTACAAAATTCATGAGAATCAATTGTCCTGAATCCAACACCTTCCAAACTGTTCTCTAGAGACAAAAGTGGCCTCCATAAATTTAACTATGGAATAATTTCAACCCTGAATAAATAATAGAATTTTGGATACATCATTTAATACTATAATCACTTTCTAATTACCATAAGTAAGAATCATACTTGATATAATTCAAGGAATCACTAATTAATTTTTTTAACTTTTTTTTCAAATACTAGTGAGGAACAACATGGGTAGCTAAGAAATTCACTATTTCTGAAAACCAAGGCCTCTTAATAATAACTGGGGAGTAAAATATCTCTTAAGGGAAAAACTATATAATTGGATCAATATAAAAATTCTATAGTTAAATGTCAGTAGGTATCATACTCAAATGATCATCCATAGTGTTCTTAATTACTTTCCCATCTTGGATCTCTATGTCAAATTCATGAAGCAAAAATGATCTATCTAACCAACATGTGTTTTTATTCTTTTTTCTTTATGAGATATCTAATATGAAAATGGTCAGTAAAAACCAATACTTTTGACCCCAAGTGGTAACATCTAAATTTATCAAGGGGAAACACAATGACCAGAAATTCTTTCTCTGTTGTGGTTTAATTTGATTGGGTAGTATCTAAATTCCTAGAATCATAATTAGTGACATGTTATTTACTCTATACTCTCTACCTAAGAATCATTTATCATCAATTCAAAAGTAAATTCCCAATTTAGTTCTTGAACTATTGGTGGGTACACAAGATTATATTTAATTTCATTAAAATCCTCCATACAATTTATATGAAATACAAAAGGAAATTTTGTCTATAGAAGTATTATCAAGGGTAATTAAATTATACTAAAATACATAATGAAACCCCTATATAATCTATCAAGGACAAGAAAATAATGAATATCCTTCATATTCCATAGAAAAGGTAATGAAAATATAACATCAACACTGAAATTATCTAGCTGAATTCTATTCCTAGACACTTCAGGACCAATAAGAATTCCACTTTAAACCATAAAATTACATTTCTCTATGTTCAAAATAAGGGTTATTTTCAACATATAATTTAATTACAATCCCTAAAATTTCCATAAAGCCTTCAAAATATGACCAATACATTGTGAAATAATCCCAAAAAACCACCATATATTCTTTAAGAAATTCACATAAAATACTAAGAAAGAATATTTGGAAGTTGAAAGGGTAATTACATAGTCCAAATGGAATTCACTGATTATAAAAGGTACTAAAAGGACATTTAAATTTTTTTTGTTATAATATTTAGGTGAAATATGAATTTATAAGTATCTTGAAAAAACATATAAGAAGAAATAATGGGATTGACTAGTTAATCTTTCAAGAATTTGATCAAGAAAAGGAAAGTGAAATTGGTCCTTCCTAGTCACTAATTTTGTCTTCCTAGAATCAATTCATACCATTCACTTATTTGGAAACCCAGTAGGCATTAACTCTATGAATTAATTCTATAAAATAGTGAACCAACCCTTTTTAGGAACAATATGGATTGGACTTACCCATTTACTATTTGATATTGAGTAAATTATACCATTATCTAACATGGTACTCACTTCATTTTTAAAAAATTCAAGAAGGAAACGATTTTTCCTCCTCTATAATTGTCTAATTTTTTTGGAATTATCAATTATAAGGATTTTGAATAAAAAACTGAATGATTAATCCCAAGAAATTCATCTAAATACTATCCTATGGCCTTAATATTCTCCCAAGGAACTCTAAGAGTTGGTTTTCTTGATCCTTGCACATCCCACTAGAATCTATGATAGGGAATTTCTCTTCGTCTCTAAAATAGAAACACTTTAATTTTTTTTGGAAAAGATTCCAGTTCCATTGTATGTGGGATATACCATTTATAAAAAACTATTTCTATGGTTTATTTGACACATTTTTTATCCTCTAAAACATTCTCGAAGATAGTATTTTTATAGAACTCTAAATCTATAGTGAATCCATTCACAAATAGTGAACATGTGTTAACCTATAAAGAAATTTTAGATTCAATTTAATAATCACAAGAAAAACCTTTATAATTATTATGATAAGTTTTCAAGATTTGATTAATGGATTCACAAGAAACATAATCAAATAAATGATTATTATACAAAATATTTTCTTGAATAGTCGATTTAAAATGTCTTTTCATGCAATTCAAGTCCATTTTCATCTAAAATTTTAGAATTTTTTGTAAGAAAAGGTGTTTCAAAATATTCAAGAAAATACTGTTTCATTTCAAAATCATTATTAAAACAATAATGATAATTTTAAGAATTTCAATCTTTGGTAAAATAAAAAAAAACTATTTTTTCATAAATAGATTCTGATTCAAAATAATTACTAAAATGTTTGAATATTTTTAATTATATGATTTTTATCATTAAGAAAGAATTATTTGAATTTTTTTTTTAAAATTTGAATATTTTTATAAAATCATGAATCAATTATATAAAATACTAATAAATTATATTAAATTGATGCACAAAATAATCTTCCACAATGTGTTTTTTCTATTCAAAGATTTAAAAGTTAACTATTTTACTACCAAACTCTATATAAAAAGTTACATTATTAATATTAATTACAGCCTTAGGAGTTTTAAAAATAGTATACTAAGAATTAATGGCGAATGTGTGATAAATAATACATATTCCATGTCTAACATATAAAAATCAGTAGGGAAAACAAGATTATTTACCCTTACCCAAATTCCCTCTATGATTCTAGATGGATTAGAAATATTTCAATTAGATGTATGGAAAAAAATTCAAAACATCTTGATCTCCCCAACCTGTATATACGAGGAAAAAAACAAGGCATAACATTTATGGATACTTCTAGATATAATATTGCATCTGATGATTTTTGATGTAGAAAAATAACATGTTTTGGGAAATGACTAACTCATATTATTTTTGGGTTTGACAGATCATTTTTATTGTGAAATATGTTAATATCATGTTTGATTTTAAATTTTCCCAGGAATATTGAAAAATTAAAGGATGGAACTAAGATATTATATTTTTACATCAATTTTATAAATAATTTAATTTCATGAAGAAATGACTTAATCTTGAGTTCTTCCTTTGATGTATATGTTGATTTTTTGAAGGCCATTAAATTATATTTTTACTATATTGATGAGGAACCAAAGTAGATCCCCTTTAGTGTTGATCCACACCTATTCCTTTGATCTTATAAAATCACCAATGGTACTCCATGTGCTCTTATGGTGGTTCCATTTTTCTTGTATCACTCCCTTGATCACAACCACAATCCCTTCAGTCTAAAAGGATTATATATTGAACTCTTTATATTTTTAGAAATGGAGGAAGATATAATGTCATGAGCTTCAAAGAAAACCCTAGAGACCTTCTTTGTTGAGAAATAATTATTTAGGGAGGAGAGTGTTGTGTCCAACGACCCACCAGTCAAAATTCCCATAATAGTCTATTAATTAACTTAGGGTTAGGGTTTTATATTAATTAATTTCATAAATTCTTTAATAATATGTTAAACCTAAAAGGAACATGATTCCATGTAATAAAAAATAATATTATTTTATTCCATGGAATATGTTAACCCACAAAATTGAAAATTATTTATTTTAAAATTTGGTAAAACAATATCTGTCTTTGGATTTGAAACCTGGTCTGTTCATCCTCCTTGCCATTTATTTAATTCTTGAATAAATGTTTAAATAAATATTATTCATTAAATAGAAAAAATGTATATTTTATTTACATTCTAGTGAATAAATATTTATTATATATTCTAATATTTGAACAAATTATTTAGTAATGAATAAATAATTATTTAGTTACTTATGAATAACAAGAGATAAATAAATAATATATATATGATTAATAATATAATTAAATTGCAAATAAATATTCATCTAATATTTGTGATTGATTAATATATCTTGAATAAATATTACTTCTCATTTTGGAGAATATCATTTATTCCATTTGTTAAATAAATAATATTGAAGTGAGATCAATGGAAACACTTTTTGTGTGACCCTCTAGACCTTTTCCCTAGTGTCATTAGGTAGGATTTCCTGAGGTCCAAGATTACTTTCTAGCAATTGGTCAAGGAATCCCTAGAGGAAGAAGGTTTGTCACAATGATAAAAACCATATATAAATGATCAATATGAAATAAAATATATTTATTACGATATCATATCAAGAAGGTTGCATGACCATGACATGAATCTATACGCCTGATATGTCTTTCTTTGACTATCTAAAATAAACCAATCATTACGCCATTTCCATGGAATTTAATTAGATGGTTCCATTTCAATCAAAGGTATGAGATATCAACTTCTATAAAGATATAAGGGATAAATCCTTCTTCAACTTATTCATCAATAAAATATCATTTGTGATGCACTCAAAGTATCCAAATTTTACATGAGATGTTTTGTCATGGTTTATAGTAATACATAAAAGTTCACGAGTCATGATATGCATTAATAATAATATTAATGTCTATGGAATACTACACATAGTCACATATATTAATATATAATGTCATATAAACATGTGGAACTCCTACATGCGATTTTGTTCTCATAATCTCTTATATTGATGACTACAAAGTAAGAACTTCATGAGATAAATCCTCATCTACTTATGAGTACTCACACCTAACCATCAACATACTATGTGTACCTTCATAAAATTTTATCTGAACATAGAAAAATATTTAAGGATATTATCATGGAACTTCATGGTCATCATCACAGAGAAGAACTATTATGACCTTTTAAATGTGATATATATTCTAGGAAATTATTACATTAATGTTATGTAGAAGAAGAAAAAAATGTGATAAGGTATTAATATTCAGATCAATGAATATAAAAGAGAAATAAAGAATGAAGTACTTGGTTTTAGGGCACCAACTCTAACAACCTCTGACTTTCACTAGATCTAACTACTAATGACCGCTTCGTTCTAACATATTAAACATGATTCTTCAAAGTATGGCTATAGATATTGATTCTAGATGTTTTCGTGAATAGTAATGGAAAATTCCCATGTCTAAGTGGTGAATGTACTTACTAATATATCAATACCTTAATAAAATCCATAAAGTAGTGATATTATCAAGTATCCACCCCCTATTCCCTTTTTATAATATTGAAATCTTGATTATGTCCACAGTTAATGATTATCATAAAAATGATAAAACCTTTTACTTTTTATATAACCCAAAATAAGAATAGGGAATTTCTATATCAATTATTAAGCTCTATAATAACCTATAACATACTTCCATATTATATATATGAATTCCATTGTATGGAATAAGTTTGTCTTTCCTATTACCTTTGGCTTATTGTGGTACTATATCAAACTAAACTAAATGAAGAAAAGTGTTAAATTCCCTTGATCACTAGTATTCTCACTTCTTTAGACACTAGAAAATCATCTTATTCTACTTTTCCAAGTACCATGAGATAGTTCTAACTAAAATTCGATGCAATTATGTTGGATCTATTTGATATTCATATTGCATCATGCATCAATAAAATCAAATGTCAGTATATATCATGGAATATGAGATAAATTCATATCATATAATCTTGTGAAATTATTTTAATCATATTACTCATTTACTATACCCTTGAATATTCTAATGTAAGGATTATATTCCAATGAGAAACCAATATTGATTTATTTGAACTTTTATTTTTTAATACATTGTTAATATACGTTCGTTGAACAGATTATTCAAACCCATCAATCTATTTTTCTAAATCTTTTTCCTCTAAATATGGTTATCACTTTAAGTCATTTTTGGATAATTTCATTCCCTAGTCTTAATAACACATAAGAACATAACAATTGTTTTGAATATGTTATCAAAATATCTATATTGAAAACTTATGTCACTACCACTAGCCTGTTAGAGAAACATTTCACTAATTCTATTCCAAAAATATATTATATTATCACCTTATATGATTTATCCATAAATAAATTTATGTAATCCATATATATTATTGGAATTTATTAAAGTCAAAAATTATTTCTATTTATTCCTTTTAAACATATACCATAGGGTCTCCTTTTGGCTACATTATATAGACATCTTCGGTAAGGATTCATACAAATGAGGTAGTCTTGATAATCAATAACCCAATATTATGCCCATATAAGTAATATTGGGCAATTATAATTCAATATTCTTTTATTCACGATGATTGGTGTATAGTTTATTTTATAGACTAAAACTTTTAATAATCAATCATACCTTATTAGTACATTATTTTAACTTATATGTTTTTTTCTCTTGAATACTCACCAAAAACATCAACTATTATAAAAATTCAAAATATAGTGTCTCTAAATATTGATACATGGAGTCCATTAATTGAATTTATACATACTTTTCAACCTCATCATGTTTCCATTTACTGATTTTTTAGGAATATTTATTCTAAAAGAAAAATATATGTATCACCCACCATAGTGAACATAAAATACCTCTTTAACTTTCTACATAGTATGTGTCTCTGGAACTAATACTCCCCCAATGCTTAGTGGATTCCAGAATTCCTATGAAAACTCATACACATCCTAAGCCTTAACCCATAAAATTTAAGTCTTCTCCCATTATCTTAAAAGAGACATGTATCCTTTATAGAAATATAGTCAATATTGACTAAATTTTAATATCTTTAGTGCCTATAATATTATTAATTGAGATGTACTATGTGTTTTAATGTTCATTTATAGCTAAACAAAAATTTTAAAAAATGGTTTTCAACAAAAACTTTTGGTTACGTCCTAATAGATTTTTAGCATATCACAATTGATTTGATATCTACTAACCATTATAATTGGTATATGGTTATTTGATGCACTTATATATGATAGAAATGTCTTGGAAGAAATTATCAAATATTTTTAATAGATATAAGACTCATCATTGATCTTTCTTTTACTAACATCTCTATATTAATGTATATAAAGAAATGTGAGTATGGTAATACCTTTACTCAACATGTATGGTTAATGATTAATTGGATAATATGTTCTCCAACAAGATATCTTGGTTGAACCTACATCCTTTACCAAGTATATCCTTTACTATACTAAGTATTCCTACAATTTCTTAAAGGAATCTCTCGGTGTATATGAATTCCCCACTAGTTTCACTTTAGATTAGTTCATGCCACAAGGATGAACTAACCTGGGGAAATTTATGGAATAAATTTATATATAAAAGTTTCTTAGTCTAAAACATAAGTGTGTCATATTATTAAATATTGTTTACTCCAAAAAGTCTAAAAATCATATTGGGTGTGTCATAACTTTTATTTTGACTAAGAATTATCTTACCCTAACAAGGTATCCATTTTATATTTATATTTATCATTATATCAGATTGAATATGGTGCTTATATTGTAACTAAATTAACATAATTTTATTGAGAATCATAATTACGATGATTCCATATGTGAAATAATTTCTCATTTTGTCTAAATGGACACTAAGATAAATATTTGATAAGAATTCAGTACAATCTATAATAAATTCATTTTTTTTGTAATAAGAAGGAGTGAGATCCCCTTGGATGATATAAAAATATTCCTTTCTTATCTCTTTTTGAGTTCACTCTACAAAATTTCTTCTCGAGACCATTTTCTATATTTAAATAACTATTTGTTGCAAGAATATTTTATTTAAAGAAGAGAGTGGTGAATTGGAGCTTTTTGAATATAGCTAAAGTGGATTCATCTTTTTTCTTATTCAATTCATTTCAATTTTTTTTATAGTGTCCATTCATTCCATATAAGAATAAAATATCCCCATATTCATTCTTCTACCTTTGAATCCTTTGTCTCTTTCGAGGACTCAGTAAAGGATTTTTTGGATTTATATTTGTTGGTTGGAGTGGATACTCAAGAGGGGGGTGAATTGAGTTCTAATTAAAAATTTCAATTAAAAATATTTCTATTAAAATCCACCAATTTAAATAACAAGATAAACTTTAGTGAATTTGTAATAGAGTAAAGGGTCAGTTAGGTTCTCAAGAGAATGATTAGTTCTCAGTTAATCTAATATGAATATTAGATTAGCTTTTGAAACTAACTTAATGATTTACAATAAACAAAAACACTTGCTAGTTTAACTATCAAAGTTACTGTAAAACAAATTTGGATTTGAAGTACTTAGAAGAAGAATATTCAATACAGTTTAAAACAAAATAAACAAGCACAACAGTTTTAACGATGAGGTTCAGTCTCAAGCTAAGACTTAGTCCTCTCAAACAGTTTATGTAAAATTTGATCCACACCCTCGATCAGGGTTAATAAGAGTACTCAGACTGTCCGTGTCCTATAACCTCTACTATAGTTCTTCTTGGAAAAACAAAAAATAGCACACATGCTATAAATGTCACACTTGAACTCTACCACTATCAACAGTGGGAATCAAAAAAATATTTATAAAGATTGAGTGAGGATATTAGATATCCTCCAGTTCAGCACAGGAAACAATGTGTTTCTAAAAAAATACAAAGCACACACACTGCTCAAGATGTAAATAAATGAAACACAATTGATCTAAATAGATAGAGATGAGTTTAGAATGCTCTATATGTTTTGAGTGAAGCTCTGGACTCCTCAGATTGATGTAGATGAAGATTTGAGTCCTTATTTAGAAGTTGGTAAATAAAACAGAGTGTCGTGGATCTGTTCCTTCACTTCTAGTGTAGGTGCTCAGTTCGTGTAAGAGACTATTCTTTGTAACACTTGAGCTTCTTCTTTGAAACTTTTGCTTGACGTGTATGAATCTTATTTGAGTTCTTCTCATGTTCTTCTTTATGAATTTCACTTCAGGTGTCACAAAATTGCAGGTATATTCCACCATGCTTTCTTCATTAGCTTGATATTCCTTTTATACCTTGAGCTCTGACAATGGGAATGATTACCTTTTTACAGGTTTGAGTTATGGTTCCCTGACATGCCAAAAACCCTCATTAATTAATAGCAGTTTCATTAAAAACATCAAATATGACCGTTTCTAAATAAATAAATAGAAATAGTGTTTAGGGAAACCGTGACTGGTTTCCATTGGTAGCTGTTACTCCTTGTAATGGTAGCTTTCTTGAATCAGTCTCTCCTTCTATCAGTAGCTCCTTCTATCAGTAGCTCCACTTATCGGTAGATCCTCCTATCAGTCAGTGGCTCATTGTACTAGTAAACTTCTGTCGGTAGCTGTAACTCTTTATAACAGTAGCTCTTTGTATTGGAATCTCTTTCTACCAGTAGCTGTTATGCATATCGATGACCTTTCTGTATCGGTGAACGTATGCATTAGTGACCCATACCAGTGATATTATAACGGTAGACTTCATAATAGTAGTAGTTATTCTGTATCAGTTGAGTTATGCATACCGGTAGACTTATTATATCAGTAGCTCAGGTTTAACGGTAACTTTCTGCATACCGGTGACCTTATCCATATCGGTAGACTTCTGTACTAGTGTACTTGACCTTATCGGTAGATGTGTACCTGAGACCTTTGTATCAGTAGCTGTTTGTATTAGTGGAATTTGTATTTGTTTCAGTGGACTTCATATCGGTAGTTGTCTGTCTGTCTATTTGTATCAGTAGCTTGTATCGGTAACTATTGTTCATACCGGTGGACTTATGCATACTAGTGGACTTACTCTATCAGTAGGTCTGTATCAGTGACTCGAATACTAATTTTTCTATGTGAAAAATATACAGATTGAGTTAGAATTATTTAAAAGAATGTATAAACATGGATAAACATTTATTAACATATTCCAATGAATATTTTTATATTTTATCAACTTAATAATATGATGTCATAGATTGAACGAATAATTATTATAAAGATAAACACTATTTGGGATTATCAAAGCATATTGAAACATAATTGAGATTATCAAAACAGGTGAGGTTAACAATCTCTCCCTTTTTGATAATCACAACTTATAATATTATAATTCCAAAATAACTAGTAATGCATCAGTGTAAAATACACTGGCTCTCATGACATTTTCAAATGTATCAGATAATAGAGTTTTACATGCAAATGTATTAGAGGTAAAATTATGAAATAAATGTACCAAAGGTATGAAACAACTGTATCAGAGGTAGAATATATTATGTTCATATTCCATATTTCTCCCCCTTATATAAAGTATGCTATATTATGCTCATATTTATCATATTTATCCCCCTTTGTGATTAACAAAAATTAGTAAATAAAGGATGAGAGAAGGAACATAAGGTAAAAGAAAGTAATATCATATATATTTTGTTGGCAAAAAGATAAAGAGAAATACAAAATGGGGATAAAAAGAGTACAAGTGATTCCTATCAAATTTCCAAGCCACTATTCAATCCACCTCCTCAGCATGAGATTTTCCCTTGGGATCAGAAGATGATTCAGGTTTGGTGGATGCAGGTGGAGGCTTAGGAACACCAGAAATGATCAAAGGAGGCTGAGCTACTGATATAGTGCCTGGCCTATAATGTGTAGCTCGCTGGGTGATATTAGGAGTGAGGCTCCAGATTGATTGAGCTGGAGACATCTAAGGAATAGAGGCAGACTGAGCAGAGGTAGGTAGAGCTGGAGGTACAATGATTGGAGTACTGTCTACATGAAAAAATGGCAGCAAAATATTTCTAAAGTACATTATGATTCCTCCTCTTTCCGTAGTAGAAATTAAGTCATCTTTGTTCTCCATAAATTTATCTAGAGGAGTCAACCCTATGAGATTGCTTACTTGCTATTTGAAAGCCTGAGAGACTAGGGGTAGTTCCTTTTTTTCTAACAAATGTTTGAAATGATTGTTCAACTGATGCCTAGTGTATATCCTTTGGAAATATAAATCCACTCTGTATTTGACCTCTTTTTGAGAAGTAGTGGCCTCTCTCATAAAATTATGTACAATTTTCCCTATATCCTTAGTGGTAGTCACCACTTGGGTCAAAGCAACAGAGTTTACAGAGCCACCAGTAGAAGACTGTCTAATCTCTTCTCTCATCACAACTCGAATCTGATCAATATCCAAAGAAGGCTTGGTAGAACTCATAGGTGAAACAGTAAATGCTTATTTTTCCATAAAAGATTTAGTCCTCCCACTTAAAAGATTTTTCACAAGAGAGTCCTGGGTGCTGACATGCTGTTCCATGGAGTTCTTAAATCCCTCAAAGACTGATACCATCTGGCCAACTACACTCTTCACAAAATCCAAGTCTTTGTCTGGTTGAGATTTAGAGCTCATATAAGACCCTATAGAGACAATTGATTTCTTTAGAGATTCAACATCCTCTTCCAAGAATAAAATTTAATTCTGGTAGGTCTTGACTTCATCCAAAACACCATATACTGATTTAGTCATCACAGACTGAATAGAAGATATTAAAGAGGTTTCCATTTTTTACATTTCTTCCACAAAATTGGCCTGGAGATCAGACTTCAACTAGTTTAAATCATATTTTCTTACATTGTCCTCAGGTAATGTTTCAGAAAGAAGATTATAAGTGATAGGAGGTCTATTGATGGGTGTATCATCTTCTGAATCAGGATAGTCTAACCCAAACATTACAATAACTGGGTTATCATTCCATTCTTCAATCTCATGAGAATCAGAAATAGTACCATGTCTGGTAGGATTCTCCCCCTCAATCTGTGCAATCTCCTATATATGTGCATTAATAGCAGCCTCCATAGGTAGGTCTTCCTCAGAAAAATATTCCATAACCATCTCCAATTCAACAACAGGAGGCTCCTCAGGAATAGGTGCGTGTGTATCTACTTCATTAATTTCCTCAGTAGGCATTGAGGAGTGCCCAATCAGTGGACTGAGACTCAAGCAGGCAGAAACAGATGCTTTAGGTTCATATTCTTCTTCTTCCTCATTCTCTGGAGTAGGCTAGTATTCCTCACCAATAGGGGCTTCTTTATTGTTTACTCCCAACATATTTTCCTTTCCAGATAATCCAACTTCAGCAACTGGACTTGGTGGTAGGTCCGGATCCCTTCCATTAGCTACAGAGGTATCTTCTTCATCAGTATCATCACTATACCGAGGTTCCTCTTCATCAGGTCCTAGACCTGGATCCCTCACATCCTTAGGCCTAGAAGGATGATCCACAAGATTAAAATTATCATACAACTTCTCATCATCACTAACCCATTCTCTTTTCCATGGATTCCAATTTATCTTCATGTATTTATAGATAGTTTTGGTAATACAAAAGTTGTCTTTCATAACCACTGTCTCATCCTCAGACTTAGCCACACCTCTTACCTTGATCATCATAGAGATCAAATTTTCAAAGAATAAATCATTAGTTTTGGAATTTTTCCTGATCATATCTTCAATTTGAATCATTAATATTCTACACATATTCACCTTAACACCATGTCTTAACAGATGCAGCAAATAAATATCTTGGTATTTCAGATTTGCAAAGTCCCCTCTTCTTTGGCTTAGCACATGTTGGATGAAATTGAACAGTAACCAGTTCTCTCCATCCATTTTTGTAGCGAATACTTTTCTTAGTGTACCATCTTCTCTTAATTCTTCCAAAGAAGCTTCATATTCAATGATTTCACTAGTAGGAGGTACTGATTTATAGAAATACCCAAACTCTCCTTCATGTGGACCTTTCCGGCATTCATCCCACTCAATAGAGGAAAAAAATATTGTCCTACCATTCACTACTGATACCATCCTATTCTCAACTTTTGATTTCTCAAAATGAACAAACTCATATAATTATTTTACCATCTTAGGATAATAGGGGCCACTGTTATTCAAGAAGCATTCTACCGATTTATGCTCTTCCAGCACCTCTAGAACTAAAGACTTACTGGTCATCAACCATTCCGCACATAGTGATTTCTCAACTACTATCTCCCTTTGAACGAGATGCAGATTTGTAGTTTTCTTCACTTCCCTTCCACCACTAGACTCTCCTTTGAGTCTCTTGGAATTCGCCTCATCATAATTTTTACTAACTGATGGTCTCTTCACTCTTTCTATTCTGTGAATCGTGTGGCTTAGGCTTCGAAAGAAATGAAGGTTTGGGTGCTAAGGCTTGAAGGTAAATGGTTTGAGGTGGATCTAGATGAGCTAAAGACTTATGTATTATCATTTAAGAATCACAAAATACATGAATAAATCACAATAATTAAAATATAAATGATAAAGATTCTGGTGGCTAGAGATACATAATTTTAAAAACAGCGCAATCCTAACGGTAATACATACCGGTGAGGATTCCTAATGGTAAGGTATTTTTATGAGTGAGGTCCACTGACAGTGAGGTATAACAGTGAGGTTTCTAACTGTGAGGTTTCTAATGGTGAGGTTTCTAACTGTGAGGTCTCTAACAGTGAGGTCTCTAACGGTGAGGTTTCTAACAGCGAGGTTTCTAATAGTGAGGTTTATAATGGTGAGGTTCATAACGGTGAGGTTCATAACGGTGAGGTTTATAATGGTGAGGATTTGGATAATTATGAGGTTTCTAACTTACAAAGTCTATCATTCCTAACTCATGTCTAATGCAACATAACCTATATGAACATAAAGTTTTGGTGAATATGTTAGCTAATTGATGTTCAGTTCCTATAAACTCAAGAGTAATATCACCTTTTTGGAAATGATCTCTCAAAAAGTTGTGCCTTACATAAATATGTTTGGTCCTAGAGCGAGATATAGGGTTCTTTGAGATATTAATTGCACCAGTGTTATCACAGTTTATAGATACATGTCTAAATTGATATCCATAGTCCAGTAAAGTTTGTTTCATCCACAGAATTTGTGCACAAAAATTACCAGTAGCAATGTATTCTGCTTCAGCAGTAAACAATTCAACATAGTTTTGCTTTTTACTACACCAAGATATCAGTGACTTACCTAGAATATGACATGTTCCAGAAGTGCTCTTTCTATCTAACTTACAACCAAAAAATCCAGTATCCAAATAACTTTTTAAATAGAATAACTTTTCTTTTGGATAGAATAATCCTAAGTTAGTAGTATGTTTACGATATTTGAAAATTATTTTAACAACAAGCAAGTGTTACTCTTTTGGATTAGATTGAAATCATGCACACATACACACACTATACATAATATCTGGTCGACTAGCCGTAAGGTCAAGTAGACTCCCTATCATACCTCTGTAGTTGGTTTGATCCACTGGTTTTCCAGTTTCATCCAAATCCAACTTACAACTAGTACTCATAGGTGTGTCACTTTCTTTAATACTATCTAAGCCAAAACGTTTTAAGATGTCATTTTTATATTTACTTTGATTTAAAATAATACTATTTTCATTTTGAAAAACTTGAAATATAAGAAAATATTTTAGTTCTCCCATTAAACTCATTTCAAATTCATTTTTCATACTTTTTGAAAAATCAATACACAAAGCATTTTTAGAAGATCCAAAAATAATATCATCAACATATATTTGCACTATCAAAACATCTTTGGAAATTATTTTAATAAAGAGAGTTGGATCAACAATCCCTTTAGAGAAACCTTTTGAAATAAGAAACTTACTAAGTCTATCATACCAAGCTCGTGGAGCTTGTTTTAAACCATATAAAGCATTATAGAGCTTAAAAACGCGATTTGGAAAATGAGGATTAGTAAATCCAGGTGGTTGTTCAACAAAAACATCTTCAATTATAAAACCATTTAGAACGGAACTTTTGACATCCATTTGATATAATTTGAAATTCAGATGAGTAGTATAGGCAAGTAGAATCCTAATAGCTTCTAATCTAACTACATGTGCAAATGTTTTCTCATAGTCTATTCCTTTTTATTGACTATACCATTATACAACTAGCCTTTATTTGTTTCTAACTATGTTTCTAGAATCATCACCATTATTTATAAATACCCATTTAGTTCCTATGTCAACTAATTCCCAGACTTTATTTCTTTCAAATTGATTTAATTATTCTTGCATGGAAATTTACCAAAATTCATCATAGATTGCATTATTGATATTTTTAGGTTCAAACTTTGAAAGAAAGGCTTGATGTTCAACCTCGTTTCTTATAGAATCTCTAGTCTGTGTCCCTCTATCAAGATTACCTACAACAGCATCTAAATAATGATTCTTTAGAATCCTAGTTGATCTGGTAAAGGTAGGACTAGAAATTTCAGGTTCTTCTCTATGTTCGGGTTTACTAGGAGCAGATTCTGGAATATTTCCAGAACTGGTTGTCTTTACAATAGGTTCACCGATTTTATCATTAAGGTCCAGAATAGACAGATCTTCTTCAAGATTTTCAAGAGAAGACTTAGGTTCATGTGGATTAGTTTCATCAAATTTGATGTGAACAGATTCTTCCACACATTTGGTTCTTTTGTTAAAGACTATATAAGATTTACTGGTTATAGAGTAACCTAGAAAGATTCCCTCATCACTTTTAGAATCAAATTTGTCAAGATTATTCTTAGTATTAAGAATAAAGACTTTGAAACCAAAAAATATAAAGTAACTAACTTTAGTATTCCTATTATTCCACAGTTCATAAGGGATCTTTTTAAGAACAAGTCTAATCAAGACTCTATTTATAATATAACATGTTGTATTTACAACTTCTGCCTAGAAGTAAACAGGTGGGTCATACTCATTAAGCATAGTTCTTGCAATTTACTGAAGGGTTCTATTTCTTCCTTCTACTACACCATTCTGTTGAGGTGTCCTTGGAGTAGAAAAGTTGTGACTATAGCCATTGTGTGAGAAGTAAGATTCAAACTCATGATTTTCAAACTCACAACCATAGTCACTTATCAAGGTCTTAATTTTAAGTCCACTTAGGTTCTCTACAGACTTTTAATATTTCATAAAATAAGAACAAGATTCACTTTTGTGAGCAAGAAAGTATACCCATGTGTATCTAGAAAATTCATCTACTAAGACATAGACATAGTGCTTACCATTTAAAATAGAAACCCTAGAAGGTCCAAATAAATCCATGTGAACCAACTTGAGAGGTTGAGAATTTGAAACTTATTTCTTTAATTTAAAAGAAAATTTATGTTTCTTTCCCTTTTGATAGGGAGTACAAACTTTTTCTAATGATAATTTTAGTTGAGGTAGGTCTCTAACTAAAATTTTCTTAGTCAGTTTCTTAAGTGAATGAAAATTTCAGTGTCCTAATCTTCTGTTCCATAACCAAGATTCTCTATGAAAATCATTTAAAAAAGTAACCTTTTGTTTGGAAAAATAATTTAAATATACATCATAAACATTTTCATTTCTCAAGGCAGTAAATACCAAAACATTTTTAGAATAAAATACATGGCAAGAATCATTTTCAAATTTAACAATGAAACCATCATCACACAACTGAGAAATGATTAACAGATTGTATTTTAATCTATTAACAAATAAAACTTTAGAAATTAAAACTAAATCAGCGTTACCAATCTAGCCTAAGATGATGATTTTTCCTTTTGAATTATCACCAAAGGTGACATGTCCTCCACCAAATTTGATTAAACTATTAAAAAATGAGTAATATCCATTAATATTCCTTTAATGTCCACTGTCCAAGTACCATATCTTCTTATGGGAACTCTTCAAGCAAGTCTCCTACAAAACATGATTAAACAGAAAATAATTTTTGTACCTAGATTGTCCTGGGTTCAGACAGGTCAGCAAGAAAAACTTTTTGTTCCTATATTTTTCTAACGGGTCTCATACAATCAATAGATTCAAAAGATTTTGAAAGATAAACTTTGTTTGATCTATAACTATGTGAATAGATAGTTGAGGTATAGTAATTTCTAAAATTGGAACTAGCAGCATACTGTCCAGATTTAGGAATAAATTTATTCTTAACAAGCTGTCTTTTTCCAGGTTGATAGCCTAAACCAGTAGTATACTTTGGTGAAACTTGTTTTCCAAGAATTTGAGTTAGAGTATTATTTCCATTGGTGAACTTTTATAAGTCTATTCCAAGTTTCTTATTGGAAAATTTAGGTTGAGTATTTTCCTTTAACATTTGAGCATTCTTTTCATTTTCTACTTCTAATGTAGATTTGACAGTGCTAGTTAAAGCATACTGTTTCTTTAAGGTTTTATACTTTTCCTTTAGCTCATTGCAGGTTTTCTCTAGCATGTTACAGTATTCAAATAACTCTTCACTAGTCATGTTTTCAGTATCAAAATCATCTCCAGAATAATAAGAACTTAAAGAAGGAGTATCCAATGTTACCTCAGATGTGTTTGTCATGAAACACATGTTAGATTTTTGAGATTTTTCATCCTGAGTGGAGTTAAAATCACTCGAACTGTCTTCTTAAGCACTCGAGGTTGCTTTCATTGCTTTCTTATATTTTTGGTTCTTATAATCATATTTCTTCTTGAAATTCAATTTTGGATAGTCAGCCTTAATGTGTCCCTTCCTTTTGAATTCATAACACACTATCTCATCATCCTTATCAGCTTTTTGCAATATTTATTCCAATCACCTCGTTGGTCATACTTAACCTTATAATTTGGTTTTCTGAAAAATTTATTCTTCCTATTGATCTTCTTAAATCGTCTAACTATCTGAGCCTTCTCTTCATCACTATCAGAATCTAAACCTCCACTTGTTGAGCTTTCAGTAAGTATGTGAACTTTCTCATTTTCCTTGCTCTTTGATGTAGTAGAATTAAATTACACTGACTTCCTCTTTGGTTCATCATCTTCTTCCTTTATTAACTTTAGTTCTTCTTCATACATCATTAACTTACCAATCATCTCTTTAATAGGTAGTGAAATTATGTCACATGACTCTCTTATTGAAACTGATGTGCCTCTCCATCTTTCTAGAAGACATCTTAGTATCCTCATAATCTGCTTCTTTGCTGGAATAACCTTTCCAAGTGAGTTCATGGTATTTAAAATTACGTTTAACATGAGATACATGTAAGAAATAGGTTCATCAGGCTTCATTTAAAAGTTGTCATATTTAATAGTGTAAGTGTTTAGTCTCATTTCTTTAACATTAGTTGTTCCCTCATGGGAATCACCCAAGGTATCCCAAATTTCATAAGCAGTTTTACAAGTAGATATTCGATTAAATTCTTCATCTCCTAAAGAAAAATATAGGGCATGCATTGCTTTATAATTATTATTGTAAGCAGTTTTCGTAGGTTCATCCCATGTAGTTCTTTCAGTTTCTATAATCTTATATAGAGTCTATATAGAAGTCTTGATGTCAAATCCCATACTTTCTAAATGAATTTTCATTTTCAGTTTCCATTGGGAATCATTAACACCATTAAAGAAAGGCGTCTTGTTGGTAGCAGTAACTTCTAGTCTATTATCCATAATTAGATTTTATAAAATATATTTGAAGAGAAAAAATTTATAACTAACATGAAATTTAAGATCTTAAATATATGACTAAAATCACAGTTGAAAAACAGAGTGTTTGGAAATCCTTTATAAATACAACCTTTGATACCAAAGGTTGGTCAGAGTGAATACTCAAGAGGGGGGTGAATTGAGTTCTAATTAAAAATTTCTGTTAAAAAGTTTTCTATTAAAATCCCCCAATTTAAATAACAATCTAAACAGTAGTGAATTTGTAATACAGTAAAGGGTCAGTTAGGTTCTCAAGAGATTTATTAGTTCTTAGTTAATCTAATCTGAATATTAGATAAGCTTTTAAAACTAACCTAATTCTTCACAATAAATACAGACACTTTTCTAGTTTATCTATTAAAGTTACTTTAAAACAAATTTGGATTTAAAGTAATTAGCAGCGGAATATTCAATATAGTTTAAAACAAAATAAACAAGCACAATAGTTTTAACCAAGAGGTTCAGTATCAAGCTGAGACTTAGTCCTCTCAAATAGTTTATACAAACTTTGATCCACACCCTGGATCAGGGTTAACAATAGTAATCATACTATCCAGGTCCTATGACCTCTACCACAATTCTTCATGGGAAAAAGAAAATAATAGCACACATGATATCTAGGTCACACTTGACCTCTACCACTATCCACAGTGGGAATCAAAAAAATATTTAGAAATATTGAGTGAGGATATTAGATATCCTCCAGTTCAACACAGTAAATAGTGTGTGTCTAAAAAATATAGAGTACACACACTTCTCAAGATGTAAATAAATGAAACACAATAAAGCTTAATAGATAGAGATGAGTTTAGAATGATCTATGTGTTTTGAGTGAAGCTCTGGACTCCTCAGATTGATGTAGATGAATCTTTGAGTCCTTCTTTAGAAGTTGGTGTGGAAAACAGAGTGTCATGGTTCTGTTCCTTCACTTCCAGTGTAGCTGTTCAGCTTGAGTAAGAGAGTATTCTTTGTAACACTTGATATTATTCTTTGAAACTTTTTCTTGATGTGAATGAATTTTCTTTGAGTTCTTCTCATGTGCTTATTTATGAATTTCACTTCAGGTGTCACACACTTGCACATATATTCCACCACGCTTTCTACATTAGCTTGATCTTCCTTTTATACGTTGAGCTCTGGCAATGGGAATGGTTACATTTTTATAGGAATGAGGTACAGTTCCTTGACATGCCAACAACCCTCATTAATTAATAGTAGTTGCATTAAAAACATCAAATATGACCGTTGCCAAATAAACAAATAGAAATAGAGTTTAGAGAAACAGTGACTAGTTTCCATCGATATCTGTTAATCCTTGTAACAGTATCTTTCTTGAATCAGTTTTTCCATATATTGGTAGCTCCTTATATTAGTAACTCCTCTTATCAGTAGCTCCTCTTATCGATAGCTCCTCCTATCAGTCAGTGGCTCATTGTACCAGTGAACTTCTGTCGGTAGCTGTAACTCTTTATAACAGTATCTCTATGTATCGGTAGATCTTTCTATCGGTAACTGTTATGCATATTGGTGACCTTTTTGTATTGGTAAATATATGTATCAATGACCCATACCAGTGAGATTATAATATTCAACTTCATAATAGTGGCGGTTATTCTGTATCAGTCGACCTGTGCATACTGGTATACTTTTTCTATCGGTAGCTCTAGTGTAACGGTAACTGTCTACATACCGATGACCTTATCCATATCAGTAGACTTTTGTACCGGTGTACTTGGACTTATCAGTAGATGTGTACCTGAGACCATTGTACCAGTAGCTGTTTGTATCGGTGGACTTTGTATTTGTATCAGTGGACTTCATATCGGTAGCTTTCTGTCTTTCTGTTTGTATTGGTAGCTTGTATCGATAACTATTGTGCATACCGGTGGACTTATGCATACCAGTGGACTTACTCTATTAGTAGGTCTATATCAGTGACTCAAATACTAATCAGTTCTATGAAAAACATATCCAAATTGAGTTAGAATTATTTCAAAGCATGTATAAACATAGATAAACATTGATTAACATATTTCAATGAGTCTTTTTGATATTTTGTCAACTTAGTAATATGATGTCATAGATTGAAGGAATAATTATTATAAAGATAAATATTATTTGGGATTATCAAAGAATATTGAAACACAATTGAGATTATCAAAACAAGTGAGGTCAACAATATTATCCATGGGATATTCATACTCATAATTCAAACTTTTCCCCATAAGTGGTGGAGAAACATGTTTCAATTTATCCTTGTATACTTGTTGAAGTATAGTCAAAAGATTCTTGAGTGAATTATCCATTTTGTTTATCTAGACTTGGATGAATAATGATTACCTTGGTGGTATGGATAATAAAACAAGATTAATATATAATTTCTTATCAAAGTAGATAGCCAATTTTTCTAACTAATCAATATATCCTAACATTTTGAATCCTTGATCAGTAGTTAGATTTCCTCTTTCTAGTTTATATTGATATAGTGCATTAACAAACCTAGTTATCTTAATACTTTCATTTTATTTATCTATATAAAGAAGATATGATATTATGGTGTCAGAAATCACATTATTATATTGTATACTTAAATCTCCAAACATAGGTGATAATATAATACAATGGACATAGAAATCATTCTATACATATCTCATGTAGGCATCCTTTACACCTTTGGTAACATGTTGAGGTGATATAACTAGAATAGGGGATCCAAATAAATAATATAATATTTATAATAACAATTCTTCAAATAAATGATTATACCATATCAAGAAATTTTTATTTGTAAGTAATATTCATAGTGTTGTAATGGTTTCACATTCCATTATTCATACAATACTAAAAAGACTATTTTAGTTTTATCTTGATTACAAACTATGCAAGACATATTAATAATTTTTTTAAGTATCCCACCATTTTATCAAGCCTCATCAACCCTCACTATTGAAATCAGAATGTCCCATCACGTTATCCATTCTAGTGTCAAGGATCCATATTTCCCTCATTATGATCTAGGATATGGCCATGAAAACCATATGAAGGTGTTTAGGTAGGTGGTATAGCCAACTACAGGCTGGCATGACCTTGTTCTATTGAGAAAACCCAAAAATTCTAAAATCAGGACTAAAATTTCATCAACACTAGCCTCTATTTTTTTAATAGACTATAAACATTAAATTAAATACATGTTCTGTTAAGTCATCCCATTATCTTAGTCAATACTCCACAAAAATTAAAATTTCCCTCTACTATGGCCTAAGTTAACACTTTAACTATTATTTGTATTAATTTAGATAATTGAAGGAACAACGACTTAATATTAACTTGAAATATTTTATTTATCATGTGTAAATTTTCTTATTTTATCTTTTACTTGTCTTGTAAATATTAAGTGGATTTTACTTAATTGATTAAGCATATACCAATAAAACATTTACACATAATATTTTTATTTTTACTCCACCATTGAATATTAAACCATTTATTTATGTGACAATGGTCTTTCATCCATTAAATAAGTCATGAATTAATAGAAATAAAATAAATAAATAAATTATGTGGTCATGATCTTATCTAATTATAGATTTATTGAGTTGAAAATAATTCAACCTACCACCCTAGAAGAAAAATCTTTATGTCAGTCATGGAATGAGTTGAAACATTCCACATATCCACTTATGTATCACTCAAGTTGGTTTTGTATCAGTTATATCTTAAAATGCCCTCCTCGGTTCCATATTTAACCAACTCCATGAACCTTCCAATACTCCTTTTATTAAATATGTTTTATAACTCAAATGATGGTGAGGGGAACTGAGTTTCTTTCTAATGGGATTTACATAAAATAACATTGGACATGCTGGTCCAGCATAGTAAAGGAGGGAGGGATGAAACTCATGCCATCAGACTTAATTTTAAAATATATAATTGCAAACCCATGTAATAAAATAATATTAAATAAAACCGACACATACATAATTCGGGTCATGGCTCATGATCAATCATACACTAGCAACGACTATCATTTAAAACATATATCCATCATTAATTCCAATTTTTTCTTCAATAATATGAAACTTGGATTAATTTATCTAATTAATTATATTATTAATCAATCAAATAATTTAATATTATTCTATATAATTTCCCCAGAGATTCCCATATACTATGAATTTAATAATAATAATTAGTTTACTTTTAATTAAAATTTTATAAAATAGTATATAACTTTTTACTTGGAATAAATGTATAGAGTACCTATCCGAACTACTTAGTGTGGTCTTTTTTTCATAAAATGCACTCATATGAAAAATTGTGTACATGACATGTGTCATCATTTTATAGAATTTATTTTCAAATTAATGACACATGAAACACATAAAAATTATATTTCCTATAAAAATAAATATACCAATTCATTACTAGGAAATAGACTCATGAAACTTAGAATGATGTGGTTTAATGGATTAATTAATTAAATTTAATATTTTCCTGTAAATAATTAAAATACATCGTGTGTGCAAGCCAGCCACACGATGTGTACTTTACTTCACTGGATGTCTCTAGTACATGAATAAATACTTAACATGTACTTATTGTGGACATTTATAAGGTACATGATGTGTATGAAGGATATATGATGTGTACTTCAAGTTGCACGAGTCCTAGCTTATAGATGCCATTTATTGAATACATATGTTGTATTAATTAAATGAAATTTATTGATTCCATGTTTTCTACTATGAAAATAAATGGACTATATGGAATGTAGACAATATACATGACATGTATTATGGAAAAACTATGTGGCACCCTAGTAGGTCAATATGCAGTGTAGTTAATTCACGTGACATGTGTTTATTGCATAATGAACCAGATTCCATGTGGGTGTCCAAGTGAAATGAACAAGGATAAATAATGTGTGACTAATTAGTACACATCATGTAATCTTGTGTTATCCATACAATATTCATGGAACTTTTGGATGGTTTCTTCTGAAGCAATATTCATTAATTATTATCCATTCTTGGTTATGTGAGTGAGAAATGAAGAGGTGGAGGAAGATATCTTGAAGATCAAATAAAAAACAAATAATACATGAAATTAAATTTAACATTTAAATTTATAATGATCAAAACTCGAAAAAATAATTATAAATTTTAACGCGATTTCTTTGAAACTACTTGATGGTTCCGAACATAGCGTAAGTGTGTGTTTAGGCCAATGAACAAGTCATATTTTAAATTTTAAAGATCATTAAAAATGAAAAAGATATAAATGTCACGAGAAATGAATATTTTTTCCAAATAATATTGAAAAATAAAATGCCAAAACCAAGAGAAGATAATTTTCAAATTTTATAATTAATTTAATACCATGAGTATATTCCTCGATCTTGAGTTCCTTATTTGATGTAGATATTGATCCTATAAAGGCCATTTTGTTGTATTTTATTTGTTTTGATGAGGACCCAATTTAGAGTACCTCTAGCGATGATCCAAACACATTCCTTTGATCTCATAATTTCACCAATGGTACTTCTGGTCTAGAGTCAGATGTTTTACTTATTACTTTTCGATTCCTTTTTTTTGGAAAGAAAAAACACTTTCTTAAAAACATGTTTACCAACTATTTATGTTATAAGGGTTTTTATAATTTTTTTAAAGAATTACCTTTTACCATGCTTAGAATAGGTTCATTAGTATTGTGGATATAAATTTAGAGATCTTCACTATGATTATCAGAATGAGATTGTGTGTGATATATATCAGAGTCAACATTATCAGATCAGGTGCTAGACTTTCTGTCTAGTATATCATACTGAAAAAGTCTTAAGAAACAAACTGATACTAGTACTGATAACATCAGACTTATACTTATTATAATTATCATATCGATAGTCTTAAGGAAGTCCATCGGGCTTATTGAGTTTATAATTGGAACATGAAAAACTTATTTCTAAAGTAACATTTTAAACATTGTGATAGTGTTTACCAATATGACCTCATACATTTAGTTATGTTAGGTTGTCATGAGTTTTCAAGCACTTAGTTTCCGATTTTGTTGAAACAAACTTAGATAATATAATCATTAGAAGAATACCTATAAATACAAGGTCATTTGAAGAGTTTTTAGAAGGTTGATTACATTGACTCTCTAATTTTAAGAATTATACTTAATATTAATAGATCATTCTTAATCTTTGTATTTCTTTAGAGAGTTTTCTTCTTAAGGAAACCATGTCAGGTTGTCACCTTTTGAATATTTTGTAATTATAACATGTGTTTGATCATTGTAATGATTGGGGGAATATAGGGATAGGAAGATAAAGAATTTGATCCATTAGATTGAGGACTTAGAGGGATAGGTAGACTGAGAATCAGATCATCATGTCAAGGGATTCTAAGGATAGGAAAATAGAGCCATTCTGATCTTCATATCAAGGGATTTATTTGGTAAGTAAAGACATACTTTTCTATATGTATAAAATAATGGATACCTTTTTTCTGGGTTATAGACTACCTTTCTCTTAAGGTTAAAAGTGTTATCTTTTTAATATATTAAAATTAATTCTTTCTTTTGTATGCTATTATATAACTTGTTGTATATAATTTTTTATATTACACTAAACATTTAATTGGAAGTGAATAATTGTATTCAAATTTATATTCTGTTTGTTTTATATATATTAATCTGATTATGATAATAAAAATAAATTTTAATGAATCATATCTATCATGTTTACAATTATTGTACTTTGATAAATCATATCCATAGTGATTATGATAAAAAATCTAATATAATCAGACTTATCCTAGTTCCAAGTCTGTGACTTTGTTCATTAGACTGAGGGCCGATTCTGATAACCTACTTAAAGAGGATTTGGGTTTTGGTTTCATTTAAACTTCTTAAACTATGTTTTTAAACTACAATTCACCCCCGTCTTGTAAGTATTGTGATTTCATCAGATTTTATGATCATACAATTGGTATCAGAGTATGATTCCACTGGTCAAATACTTGCTAAGTTTTTTACTTTCATTAAAATTGAAAATTATTAATGTTTTATATAATTTTTTATAAACTTTTGTTATACTCTCCTTTATTTGTGGGAAAAGTTTTTCTGTTGTTTTAAATATGATAGGAATGAATATCAGATCCATAGACAATCTGAATCCTAACAGACCTCTTCTTTTTAATGGTGTAGATTATGAAACCATGAAGGATAAAATAAAAACCATTGTTATAAATATAGGATTTAATTTTTTTTATTCTCACTAGAAATTACAAGATTCCAGATAATGAAGTAAATTCATTTACTCATCAAGAGAATTAAGAATATCTTCTAAACTACGGAGTAAGAAAAACTTTGTTATGTTTGATTATAAGAAGAAATTATATTCATATTCTTTTCTTGTAAATCTCCAACAGTATTTTGAAAAAGGCTGAGATCAATCAATATTGTAAATCTAATTTTTTTGATACTTACAGATCTATTTTAATAGTACACTACCTGGACTTTGATTTCTTACCAGGTGAATCTATTGCAAATATTCATCCGAGATTTATGACTATAATAAAAAATTTACAACATATTGGTGAGAAAGATATTAATGATGAGATACTTATTGAGAAGATAGTTGATATGATACCGAATGAGTCAAAATGTTATAGAAAAAAATTTGATGAGACAAAAAAGTTAAATAATCTTACCTTGGATGATTTAATTGGTACCCTTATACGGTATAAAGGTAGAATCAAGAGAGATGCTGAGAAACATAAAAAAAAAATGGCGGTGTTTCATTTTCTTCAACATCTACCATACCTTCTAAAGTAAAATATTCTAAGAAAGTTGTTAAGACTTCAAGAAAGAATAAAGTAATTGTTCAATTCGATTCAATTGTTTTCGAACATTCTAAGAATGAATTCAAATTTTTTTTAGAAGGATGAATAAGATAGTTAGTAATAAATATTTCAATACCTATGAAAAAGTAAATAAGGATATAAATGATAAGAAAGATGAAGTTACTTGTTATTAATGTAATAAACCTGGGTATATCAGACCAGATTATCCAAATATGGAAAGGAAAGACACAAACACAAATCATAGAGGGATGATAAAAACTATTCTAAACTTAATGACAAAAAAGTGCTAGAAGATGCTGACACATGGAGTATAAGTAGAGGTGAGTTTTATGAGAGTTCAATAGACAATAAAGTTTTGGTTATATAAACATAGGTCTTTATTCCAATATAACTAATGTAAATCAATTTTTAATGGATTAATTACAAACATTTGAAAAACTTACCAATATTTTTTTAAGTTCAAATTATCCCTATTGGAGTTATTAAACATATTATGATGAATAAACTTACTTAATATATGATAATTATCTTATTTATTATGATGAAGTTTTAATTTTTTTAAATTACTTGAGAATAAAAATTGTAAATTTTTTAAAAAACATGATAATTTTTAGGGAAAACTTTCTAAAGTTGATTCGAGGATAAATGTTTCAAAAAATGAAATATCAGATCTTTCAAAAGATATTGATAAGATTATTTATGAGAAAGAAAATATTTCTAAGTATTTTGAAAAATTATTTTATGAGAATAATGTTTTAGAAACTAAACTTACTTTTAACATTAATACTAATGAGGATAAATATTTAGTGGTAAAACTGAAATATGAAATCTCTTGTTTGAGAAATATTTTATCAAAATTTACCACTAGAAAGGATTGTTTTGATAAAATTTAAAAACAAATTTGTCCTTAGGGAAATGGTTATAGAATAGGTTATACATATAAAAAACTTGATTTTAGTAACAAATTCTTTATTCCTAAAAATTTCTCATTTTGTACCATGTGTCAAAGTAGCGGCCTTTGGAAAAAATTATTCATTAAAAAAAGTTTAATCCCTAGGATTTCAAAAAGGAAATTTTTATAAATAAAAGTGGATTCCTAAAATTTTATTTTCTAACATTATCAAACCCAAGATGGTTTGGGTGTTGAAAATATAATATATTTTTTTTCATGAAAACAATGATTGTTCCAAAAAAAACATATGGTAAATGGATATTTTTTGTTCTAGAAACATGACTAGAAACAAATAGTTCTTAAAAAAGATTATCAAAATGAAAGGTGGAAAAGTTACATTCAGAGATAATGCTCAAGGATATATTATCTCTATAGTTAATATTTTTCTTCTTGGAAAAGATTTTATTTCAAATTCTTTTTTTGTTAAAGGTATTAAGAACAAACTTATAAGAATAAGTTAATTATGTGATGATGGTTAACTTAGGAACTTTAGGATTTGTAATTTTTTATTACATAATTTCAATGTTGAATTTATTCTTTCTTCTAATTGGGATGAGAATGTTTATACACTCAATATAGAAGACCTTAAGATCCTAGAATTACCTTGCCGTAGTGAAATTTAAGATCAATCTTGGTTATAGTATAGAAGGTTAGGAAACTATAATCTAAGAAACTTATCTAAGTTGACTAAGAAATGACTTGTAAAGGATATACCAGAAAATAGGTTTGATTCTTCAAAAGTGTGTGACCCTTTTTAATACAGTAAGAAACATAAGTAAAGTTTTAAATATATTAGTGAGGTCTCACGTTATAAATCTTTATATGGACTTATTAATTCCTACACAAATTTGAATTACTGGTGTCAAATAATATGTATATTTGTTAGTTTATAAGTTCAATAGATACACATGGGTTTATTTTATCACAAATAAATTAAAATCTTTTGGTTATTTTAAAAACATTGTATCTAAAGTTAAAAATTAAGAACAAAATTTCCTTGATAACTATTTATAGTGATCATGTTGAAGAATTTGTAAATTTTTATTTTTAAAATTTTTGTCGTATGAATGGTATTGAAAAAAAAATTTAGCTCATAGAAACCCTCAGAAAAATGGTGTTATTGAAAAAAGAAATAGAATTATTCAATAAATAACTAGAACCATATTTAGTTTATACTCAATTGTTAAACATTTTTGGGCTGAAGGGGTTAATACTACCTTCTATAATATAAATGAAGTTTTAATTAGAAATTTTATTAATAAAAATCCTTATGAGTTGTGGATAGGTAGAAAACCAAATGTTTCTAAATTAAAAGTATTTGGTTGTAAAGTGTACATCTTGAATACTAAAGACAACTTATATAAAATTTCACCAAAATCCAACAAAGGAATATTTTTAGGTTATTCCACTACTCTAAGGCTTAAAGAGTTTTTAATAAAATTTCTTGTACCATTAAAGAAACAATTCCTATTAAGTTTGATGAAATAGATCATTTCGTTTCCAAACTACCCCAATCAACATCTTCTAATGGTATTTATAAAAATGATTCTCAAACATTGTTAGAAGTTTTTTTACATAAGGATATAACAAGAGAAATTATTTAAGAATTTATTCCAAAAGAATATTTTTCTACATATTTTTTAAGAAAAAACCATTCAAAACCCATGAAGTCAGTTATTTCTCAAGAATCTTCTAAGTGATAACATCATTGGTGATGTAGATAAACCAGTTAAGAATAGAAGTTACTAAAGAAATGGTATTGGAAATCTCGATTTCTTATCCCAATTTGAACCCAAGAACCCCGATGAGGCTTTAGGTGATGAGTATTAGACTAAATCTATACAATATGATCTCAATGGATTTGGGAGGAACAAATTTTTTACTTTAGTTGAACGACATTTATAAACTTCTATGATTGGAGAAAAATGGGTTTTTCTAGAATAGGTGGGATGAGAATGGAATATTTTTTATAAATAATGCTAGACTTATTGATAAGGGTTATAATCAACAATAAGGCATATATTATGAAGAAAAATATGCACTAGTAGAAATATTTGAAGCTATTGGAATACTTTTATCATTTTTAGAATTCATTAATTTCAAAATTTTTCAAATAGATGTAATATGTGATTTTCATAACGGATATGTTTAGGAAGAATTTTTTCTTCAAAAACCTCACAGTTTTTAAAATAAAAAACATCTATAATACATTTATAAACATACCAAAGATTTATACATACTTAAACAAGCCCCTAGAGCTTGGTAATATAGATTAATATGTTTTTTTGTTACAGAAATATTTTGTTAAGAGAGTTGCAGATCCCACACTTTTTGTAAAAAAAGTTAATTAAAATATTATCTTTGTAAAAATTTATATTGATTAAATTTTATTCTGATCAACTCAAAAATATTTAAAAGATTCATTTTTGGATCTTAATAAATATGAGTTTGAAATGAGTATGATGGGTGAGTTAAAAAAATTTCTTTGTTTTCAAAATTCAAAAAAACAAAAAGGAACTTTTATATATCAACATAAATTTATAAAATATCTTCTTAATAAATTTGGATAAGATAATACTAAAGTATTAATACTACCATCAGTACCTCAAATAAATTAGATATTAAAGAGGCTTGGAAACTAGTTGATCAAAATATTTTTAGAGATATGATAGGTAGTTTACTTTACTTAAATTCTAGTCTTCCATATTTAATTTTTTCTACATTATTATGTGTATGATATTGAGAAAATCCAAAGGAATCCCATTTAAATGTTGTAAAATGATTTTTTTGTTATCTTATGGGATCTATGGATTTAATAATTTTCTATTATTTGGGAAATGTTTTCAAACTAAAAAGTTTTTTGGATAAAAAATTTGGTGGTTGTAGAATGGATAGGAGAAGTAAATTTGGAACTTTTCATTTGTTAAGAGATTATTTAGTTTCTTGTTCATGTAAGAAACAAAACTGAGTAGCACTTTCCTCTACCGAAGTCAAATATATGGCTGTTGGAAGGTTTTGTGCTCATGTTTTGTGGATGCAACACACACTCAATGACTATATAATGAGTTTTACTAAAACTCAAATACTTTTTAATAACACAAGTGAAATTTAATTAATTAAAAACCAAAAAATCACTCATGTGAAAAGAACATATATATAAGACACCATTTCCTTATGTATCAAACACAATAAGAAGATATAATTTTCTAATTCTTCAGAATGCAAGATTAAATTGCAGATATTTTTACAAAACATCTATGTTCCAATAGATTTGAATATATCAAAAAATATCTTGGAATGATAAACATAAATTAATCATTTATATATTCTTCTTTTTTTACTATCTCCTTTATTTAAGTTACTCCTTTTCATAAGGTGAGTACATATGTTTTATGTTTTTAAAAAACTTTTAGTTTTCTAAAAAGTTAAGTTTTATTAAAAAAATTACCGTAATGATTTTTATAGACTCTGAAGACTTAATAAAATTTCCAAATTTAGAATTCTTAAAAAATATTCTCAGACTTTAAAATTCTTAAAAATTTCAGACACAATTTTTTTATATAGTTTTCATATTCGAAAAATATTGTAATTTTTTTTTGTTATAAAAACATTTTAATTAGTTTTCTTAAATGAAATCATCATAATAGGGTTTCTTTAGAAACTATTTTAATTAGTATTTATATAAAATAACTTTCTTATTCAATGTTTTGTAATCAAAACTATCATAATTACTTTAGTTTACAATAACCAAGAATAATAGTTTATTCATATCGATGGAACTCTTCACTCCGAATTGCAATTCTTTATTCATTTTAGTTTTTAAACTATATCTTTGCATTAGTTATTTTATTTTTGTTGTTATAATTTTTGTTTTTTATTAAAAAATTGTTTTGATTTAAAAATTTAGTTTTTTTAATCTTAGTAAGATTCATTCTTAATCCAATAAATTTTTTAAAAACCTTGAGATTTCAAATTTCTTAAAATCATTCTTTAGATAATTTGCAACCATCAGATCTGATTGTTTTCGTCTCAACTAATGGGTTTGTTGTGAAATTTCAACCATCACACCCGATGCCTATATAAATAGGGAGCCTAGTGTCCCATATCGGTTATTCTAGAGAATTTATCATGACCTAGTTAACCCTTTAAGCTTCCCAATATGATAGTTTACTTCTTTTCATTATATTTAATGGTTTATGTTTAAATGAAATCGAATCTGATGAAGATTACAAGAAATGGTACGTGTTTATGGAAAGGTTAGTTGAATGATATTTTTATGTGAAATATGATTCCACCTTGAGTAAGATCATTGATTTCCAAGGTTGGGAATCAATGTGTGTGGAAAATATAGATATTTATTTTGATCTTTATTACCCATATATTTTCCATGATTATTGTTCCTCTGTTATGTTTTTCATGGAAGAAAAATTAGATTTTTTTTCTATGTATGGGAAGTGGTACAAGTTATCTTATAAGAAAGTTACCAGTCTAGTAGGAGTGACCTTAAGAGGGGAAGTATATTTTCCCTCACATAAGCTTCTATATGATCTTGGATCATTTAATAAAAATAAGAATAATATTCATAGTTTGATTTGTACAAAAATTTTTGGATGGTTTACCATCTAACACAAGATAACCATGTTATTACTTTATGGATGCAAGGGTTTTTCATACTGAGGAAGGGAGATAGCGACACATTAAATGTTTTTGATGTTTTTGTATTGTATTTTCTAGTGAACATAAGAAATATAGTTTTTATGAGTTCCATTTTCGTAACCCTGGAGGACATCAAATTAAGAAAAATCAAGTCAAATATCATTATGATTCTATCATTATTAAGTATATTGGTTGTAGAATGTATTGAATATTTTAATATTTCTAATAAATAATATTCAATGAGGGAGAAAATTTCTTCCATTAGCTATGATATGATGAATAAAATGATGTTTTTTTTCAATACAAATATAAGAAGTTTGTTGAAAAAGTTGGAAGTTCTACTTTGGAAGTTCAACCCTAAAGATAGAGAGAAAATGTTGAGAAGAAAAATAAAATGAAAGAAGAGACATACCTACCTAAAAACAAAATAAAAAAATGAAATTAATTAATGATGTTTATGAGGAGTGGATGAAAAAGACTACAGAAAATAAATATGGAGATCATTAGATTATACATGAATCTTTTCAGGCCAAGGTTTTGAGAATACATGCTTGTGATATGTTAGAAAAGAAATACAAGAAGAAGTAGCAAAATAATAATAATCTTGAAGCACAACTTTATGATAACATTTTGAAAGTAGTAGAAAGGGCATATGAGAAGATTTTCCATAATACTTCTCAAACTAATCAAGTGAATCTGAGAGATGAATTATCTTTTAAAGAAATCAATATTGTACATGTTGATGTCCCTTATATCACTGACAAATAAAAGGAAAATATTTTTGAATAAGAATTGGTACCACCTATTCAAGAAAAATAATTGGAACCAACACCACCAAACAGAGGAGATTTGAGAACAACTAGAAAACTCGAGGAGGTTATTGATAAAGTTATTAATGGAGAATTTGAAGGGAATGAAAAATAAGAGAAAGAAAGTGTTGATGAATAATAGGGAAGTGAATACGAAGAGGTTAAATAAGAAGTTAAAGAATATGTGGATGAGGAAGAAGAAGAAGAGGAAGAGAATTAATAGGATGATAAGGAAAAAAAATAAATTAGATAAGTTTTCATTAGATTCATCACTGATATCCTCATCATACATACCATTTACAGATGATAAATAAGAGAAGTTAGGTAGTTCTGAAGAATAATAATCATCAAAAGGATAAGAATATTCACCATCTAGAAAATAGGAAGAAGATCATAATTTGAAGACAAACTGTAACAACCCAAAGTTTTTCAATGGAAATTCACTTCTTATATTTATGTCATAAAATCACATGAAAACACAACATAATGAACTACTATGTGATAAGTGACCTTTAAACATAATTTTGTCACTTATGTGATTGGAATTTTGAAAATTCGGTATACATGGTTGTGTTCAAGATGTTTTTTGGAGTCCGATAAGAAAAATTTAATTTTTTGATGAATTGTAACCCACCCTAATGAATATTAACATACCCTTATGAACAGTGATATACCCTAATTAATAGTAACCTCACCTATGATAGTATAAAAATAATATTCTAGTTGGAAGTACAATATACCTATGTTTTAGAATGACTTAATTCATGTTTTAAATCTGGTTTTTGATAATAAAATATGATTTTAATTAAATATTAAAAAAATCATATTCAGGAAATTATTTTTTAAAAATGGACTTCATTTTTGGATTCGACACACCTAAAAATGGTTAGGGTGAATTTTTGGGATTTTTCTGAAATACTTGAATTTTTGATGAATAGTATAATCCGATAATTCACAATAAATGCTAAATATTGGATTAATTGAGTCATCAATGATATTATGCTGATGTAACCCCACTTGGTTCGGGATAAAATGATAAAATCACTATTCTTGGTCATGGTATACTTACTATTCCTTGTCTTGGGATGAAATAATAAATTAATGATTATTAAATTATGAAATCGCTCCTCTCCTCCACTATAAAAACCCCCTTCACTCCCGCTTCTCTCCACTCCTCTAAAGCTCCAAAAATTCTCTAAATTCTGACCAAATCTCTCCCCATGGTCCTCCCCCACGTCCAAATTCTCTCATCCTCCTCAAAATATCAAAACCTCTCCCATTAAGAGGTTCTCAAAGGAGGAAGTCTCAAGAGGTAAATTCCTCTTCCCAAATTTCTTCTTTTCTTTTAAGTTCTTTTCTTTTTTATTTTCTTTCCTCACCTCCCTTCACCATAATAGTATGATAAATCTAGAAACATAAATTTATGGGAATTTCTTCATGCTATTGGTATATTTCATTATCTTATCCCCATTCCCCACCCTTTTTTTGAAAGAAATGACAGCACCGGTTGAGATGTGCTAATTTAGCATATTCAAGGACAACAATTTATCAATTTCTACTATTATCTTAAATTATGGTCATAAAACCATCTTTGTTATGGTTGAACCAGATTATTATATATTTAATATATCCTATTTTTGGTTCTGTAATATTTTGGTATAAATGGAATTAAGTTATAATTCAAAACACATTCTTTGTAATCAAACCCACCGAATAATAAAAACGGTTATCCCTAAGGTTATATATGTAATAATTCAACATCACTCTAAGAAACCTAATTAAAATTAAAACAATGTAATCTCCTGGATTTGAAATAAATAATATAACTTCAATTATGGACAACCACTTTCATATAGAATATAATCCAAATGTGAATATAAACGAACTGATCTTTAAAGCCAAGTAAACAAATGAGCTCGAACAATGAAATTGAACCTTATAACTAATAAAAAAGGATTTTAGTGAACTAAAAAGGGTTATAATAAATAAATTACATATATAATAGGTTCTATACTTATGAATTAATAATCCTAATTTGTTTATTAAGTTCATTAATAACAAGTGGATAACACCACCAGATTTAAGGTAAGGGATCCTTCCCTTTTCTCTCTTAATCAAGATTGTCCTCTATACTTTGTCTTTTTATGTGTACTAGAGATTGATCGAGTATGTTTAAGAGCCTCCCCCATACTTATTTATGGATTTATAGGTTATGATAATCCCCATTTCTCTCTCATCAATAACTCTTTGTCACACCTGACACCATGCCGATAAAATCATAACGAATTATACCCGAACATTCTTTGTTCTTTCGGGTTGCCTTATATTTCATTCAAAATGGTGTTATAGTATCTATATATGTGAGTATTATGAATTCTGGTTAGTTTTACAAGATTATTATATCAATACCCTTTCATCACATTCTTTCAGGGATATACATGATTTTGAACGATTCCCTCCTTAGAACTTTCCGATAAGCACACCTGTTTTAAGGGGACTTCCCAATTTTTTTACCCAAATTTCAAGTGCACTCTAAACATTGTTTTAAAACACCATCATATTTATAAAATCATTATTTTTATTATGAAAAACTTATTTGTTCAATTCTGGTTTTATATAAAAGAATGTCATCTTTTCCATTTGACAAGCTCTAGAGTGTTTTCCTTAAGACCGCACAAAAATGTTTTAATGCTAATGTTTATAAAATACATTTTTTATATGTTGTAACTTATATTTGACACCACTTAACATGTTATATGCCTATATAACCCTATGAATTTCCATGTATGTTCTAATCCTTTCATTTCAAGGACACTTTCGTGATATGCCCAATGGATATGTTTTGTGTCATGATTGTGGTACCCAATTCTTTCCATGAGTACCCTTATGATTATGTATGATTATTTAAGTGGAAAGATTATTTATGTGGAAAGAATATTCATGAATATGTTGATATGGGTACACCCAGATGGCACTCCAATGAATTGGGTAAGGTTAAGTCTCATGATATGCGATGTGAAATAGGATTGGTGGTTAGCCTTGACCCATACTAAAATGGGAAATGAGATTGGTGGTTAGCCTTGACCCGTACTAAATATATGATTTAATATTTTGCCACATTTATATAATTCCATGTTTATATGATCCCATGCTTATATTAAATTATTTCATAAGTTTCATTCTTTGGATATTATTATGTCATGCCTCTTAATTCATGTGCTTGTGGTGTATCCTTATGTTCATTCCCTTACTGGGAATTTTTAGCTCATGCCTTTGTTCATGTGTTCCCCAGGGTAACCTTTGCAGATGTAAGGGCTCAAAGGAAGTTAGGAGCTCATTATGGAGATTAAATAAAGAAGTGTTTTTTAGCCCCATGTTTTATGTTATATATACCTAGTCTTCCAAGACACTAGACTTAACGATCCTTGGCTTGTACTCTAATGGTTATTTATGCTTGAAATAATGAAATGTTTTATATAAAAGGCTTGGGTCACTATAGTTGGTATCAGAGGATGGTCTAGTTGTTTTTGGAGATTAGGAATAGAGCACATTAGTGAGAACCTTAATAATGAGACTAAGTATAAGAAAACAGTCCTAAATTTTGGTGAGTATAGAGTAAGTGGTTTATCAAGAAAATACATCCCTATTTGGATACGAGCAGGTAGAGGTGGCTCTGAAATAGATGTACCTAGGGGTAAAACCCGAAAACACCGCTTTGAGCTAGACTCGAATAGGAACTAGTGCCCGACAACGGGCCTTGCTGCACTCTTGGTTACAACACTCTCAGGGGATATGATTTGGTAGATTCACAAGCTTAGTACAAATCATTATTAAGGGAAAAAAAGAAGCCCATGAGAATATAAATTGAGAAATAGATCAAGGATAACCTAGATATAAACCTAAGGAATCACAAGTCAGGATATACTTTTTTATTTATAAGTTCATACTTTTATGTTCAAAGTTTCTTTTTATGCTCAATAACTAAGTATTCAAGACCTCTAATTATACGTTCTTCTTATTAGTTAATAGAGGGAAATAGAAGAACACGTTCCAAAAACCAATGTGAGAGGCAATGTAATGATTACCCTAATGACATGCCTGATGTGATTAAAGCGGGTGCTCAAAAATTCATGGCCGTACTTGCTCAGCTAGATTGAGTTATGAATAATAACTTTAATTAGGTGGAACTTCCCCCTCCTCTAAGGAAAGATAAAGTTTCCATAGAATCCTTCATGCGACAAAGGCCTCCCATGTTTAGCGGGTCTTCTGATCCCTTCCTTGCAGAACAATGGATTAACTCCCTTAAAAAGATTTTCTCTATCCTCCAGTGCTCGAAAGAAGAGAAAGTTGTACTGTCAGTCTATTGTTTTGATGGGGAAGCTGATCAGTGGTGGACAATGATCAAGAATACAAAGTCCTAAGATGAAATTGATTCCATAGAATGGGAGGAATTGAAGGGGATGTTTTTCAAAAAATATTTTCCTCGAACCCTCCATCTCTAGATGGAAAGAGAGTTCCTTGGACTCAAGCAGAAGGAAGAGGAGTCCATCAGGGCATATGAATCGAACTTTACAAGGCTTGAAAGGTACACCTGTGACTTTTTCATGACCACCAAAAGCAAGTTGGATCACTTCTTTAGAGGACTAAATCCGATTCTACGAAAAGTGTTGGCAATTCGAGACATTGACAGCTATGAGGAGATTTTCCGTTGTGCACTCAAGGTTGAAATGGAGATTGGAGACTCTCAGTGGTCTCGTGGGCCTAGTGACAAGAAGCAGAAAATGGAGAAAAACACGGGTGGTTCATCAAACAAATCCCATGAAGGAAAAAAGCCTCACTTTCCCCTTTGCAAGAATTGTGGGAAGAATCATCTTGGTGACTGTCTCAAGGGAACTAGGAATTGCTTCAAATGCTGAAAGTTTGGTCATCTGGCCAAGAACTGCCAAAGGGATATGAAAAATCCCGCTAATGTTGAATAATAATGGAAGGTTCAGATCAACACTCAGCCTGCAGTGCAGTGTTTTAACTACAAGGAGCTTGGGCATTATGCGAACAGTTTCCCTACGCCGAGGGTTGTCGGAGGCAATCAGAAACAACCTCCAAGGAAACAAGGAAGGGATTATGCTATAACTACTGCTGAGGTGGAGCCGAAAAACAATGTGGTGAAAGGTACACTTGTTATTCATTCAAGAATAGTGAACATACTATTTTATTCTAGTTCTATGAATTCTTTCATATCATGCAAGTTTAGTAGAACTATTCAAAAACCACCTCAAAATTTTGAGGAAAAGTTACCTACGAGAACAAAGAATGGGGAAATTATTGCATCCATGGTTTATAACTCCTCCCCAGTTAATTTTTGTGGACTGAAACTCCTAGAAAATCTTGTCATACTTCATTTAGTGGAGTGTGATGCTATCTTGGGCATGGATTGGCTATCATTGTACAAGGCCCACATCAATGGTCGGGAAAGGGAGATTACTCTTCACATCCTGAAGCATCCTCCAATTCATTACAAGTTCAAGGAGGAATATGAGTCTCCTTTAGAATATCCATCTCATGTTTGGATATTGCTTCCTTATGAGAGTGCATACCTAGATCAAATGATTGAGACAAAGGATAGAATCATGCTTGAAGACAAGCCCATCGTGAGGGATTACACTGATGTATTCCCCAAAGAGTTGCCTGGTCTTCCCCCTGACCGAGAGGTTGAGTTTTAAATTGAAAATATCCCTGGATCTCTACCAATCTCAATGAAACCTTAAAAAATGGCCACCATAGAGCTAGAAGAGCTGAAGATGTAGTTACAAGAGAATATGGAGAAGGGTTTTATATGCCTGAGTGCTTCACTGTGGGGGTTCTCTAGTCCTCTTCGTCACGAAGAATGATGGATCAATGCACCTCTGCATTGATTATTGTGAGGTGAATAAAATCACTATAAAGAACAAGTATCTCCTTCCACGGATAGATGACCTATTTGATCAGCTTCATGGGGCCAGTTATTTATCTAAGGTGGACCTTCAGTCGGGATATCACCAAATAAAGTTAAGTAAGGAAGATATTCCCAAGACTGCCTTTTGAATGAGGTATGGACACTATGAGTTCATTGTGATCCCCTTCGGACTCACTAATGCTCCAGAAATTTTCATGGATTTAATGAATAGATTATTTAGTGATTACCTCGACAAATTTTTGGTGGTCTTTATTGATGATATTCTGATATACTCAAAGAGAAAAGTGGAACATGAGGTGCATTTGGAAACTGTGTTAAAGACTTTGCGAAGGGAGAAGTTGTATGCAATGTAAAATAAATGTGAGTTTTGGATGGAGGAAGTATCATTCATGGGGAATGTTATCACCAGGAAAGGGATATCTATACACCCTTCTAAGATGAAGGTAATTGAAGAGTGGTCGAGTCCATCTTCTGTAACGAAGATCCATATCTTTTTAGGTCTAGCTGGGTATTATCGATGATTCATGAAGAACTTTTCATGACTGTAAAACCCAATGACCAAGTTAACACGGAAGGAAGTAATGTTCATATGGATACAAGAATGTGAAGACTGTTTCAAAGAGTTGAAAAAGAGTCTCATCACTACGTCGGTACTCACACTTCCTTTAAGTGGAGAACTATTTGTGGTGTATAGTGATGATTCTAAGAAAGACTTAGGCTAAGTGATAATGAAAAATGATAAAATGATAGCTTATTCCTCAAGTCAGTTGAAAATCCATGAGCAAAACTATCCCATGCATGATCTGGAGTTGGTTGCTATGATCTTTGAGTTAAAAATATGGCGACATTATCTCTATGGAAAAAATGTGAGATATATACTGATCACAAGAGTCTCAAATATATATTCACACAGAAAGAGCTTAATATGCGCCAACGAAGATGGATAATGATCATCAAGGATTATGACTGCTCAATCCACTACAATCCCGGTAAGGCAAGCAAGGTGGCAGATGTTCTAAGTAGAAAGGATCCTGCATCTTTATCAATGACGAGAATTGAAAAAGATCCAATATTCTTGGATTCGAAAAGGATGGACATAGGAATAATTAAGGGAGTAAAATCATCAATACTTTCTCAAATTATTGCTCAACTATCCCTCTTGGAGAAAATAGAGGTTGTTCAAATAAAGGATGTGGAAATTCAGAAAAGGGTGGAAGCTATTAAAAATGGGAAATCCTCTGATTTTGAAATTGATTAGTAAGGAGTTGTATGATTTGGGACACAATTATGTGTACCATCTGAACCAGAGATAAACAAGGATCTATTGAATATTGCACATATCTCGACCTTCTCTATCCATCTTGGGAGTACCAAAATGTATCATGACCTCTGAGAACACTTCTGGTAGGATAATATGAAGAATGACATTGCATAATATATATCAAGGTGCTTGGTATGTCAGCAATTTAAAGCTGAGCGATACAAGTCCAAAGGTATGATGCAGCCATTGCCTATACCCATGTGGAAATGGGAAAATGTTACTATGGACTTTGTCACGGGTCTCCTGAAGACGTCGAAGGGAAATAATGCGATATGGGTTGTGGTTGACCAACTCACCAAGACATCCCATTTCATCGCTATTCTGGAAGATCTATCGCTTAAAAAAATTGAAAAGTTATATGTTAAGGAATGGTGAGACTGTATGGTGTTCCACTCTCAATTTTCTCTGACCGCAATCTAAGGTTCACATATAAATTATGGAGGATTCTTCAACATGCTTTGGGTACTGAATTAATTTTTAGCACGACCTATCACCCCCTAACTGATGGACAATCTGAAAGGGCTATTCGAATGCTTGAAGATATGCTAAGAGCTTTCTCTCTAGAATTCAAAGGTGGTTAGGATCAACATCTCACATTGGTTGAGTTCTCATACAACAATAGCTTCCACTCAAGTATTCAGATGGCTCCATATGAAGCTCTGTGTGGAAAGCGGTGTAGAACTCCAACCTGTTGGGAAGAAGTTGGAGAAAGAAAGCCACTTGGACCCGATCTTGTTCAAGAGATGATAGAGAAGGTTCAAGTCATCTAGAAAAACATCAAATCTACTCAAAGTTGGAAAAATAGCTATGCTGACAACCATCGAAGGGACTTGGAGTTCAACATTGGAGATAAAGTCTTCCTTTGAATATCTCCATGGAAGAGAGTCTTTCGATTCGGGAAGAAAGGGAAACTAAGACCAAGGTATATTGGCCCATTTGAGATCCTTGACCGCATAGGAGCCATGGCCTATCGACTTTCACGTACCCAAAATATGGCTCGAGTTCATGATGTTTTCCACATATCGCTCTTGAGGAAGTACATACCTGATACCTCACATGTACTAAACTCAGAGGTGGTGCAGTTGGAAGAAGATCTCTCTTATGTGGAGCAGCCAGTAAAGATTTTGGATCGGAGAGTGAAGGTTCTACACAAAAAGACAACCCATCTTGTCAAAGTGTTGTGGAGGAACCATAAGTTTGAAGAAACAACATGGGAATTGGAGGAAGCAATTAAGGAAAAGTACCCGCACCTGTTTTTGTCTTAGTATGTAAAACAAAATTTCAAGGGTGAAATTTCATAAGGGGGAAGAATATAACGACCCAAAGTTTTTCAATGGAAATTCCCTTCTTATATTAATGTCATAAAATTACATGAAAACAAAACATAATGAACTACTAAGTGATAAGTTACCTTTAAACATAAGTTTGTCACTTATGTTTTTGGAATTTCAAAAATCCGGCATACACAGTTGTGTTCAAGATGTTTTTTGGAGTCCGATAAGAAAAACTTAATTTTTTGTCGAATAGTAACCTACCCTAATGAATAGTAACATACCCTTATGAATAGTGATATACCCTAATGAATATTAACCTCACCTATGATAGTATGAAAATAATTTTCAAGTTGGAAGTAAAATATACCTATGTTTTAGAATGAGTTAATTCATGTTTTAAATCTGGTTTTCGATAATAAAATATGATTTCAATTAAATATTAAAATAATCTTATTTAGAAAATTATTTTTGAAAAATGGACATCATTTTTGGATTCTACACATCTAAAAATGGTTAGGGTGAAGTTTCAGGATTTTTCTGAAATACTTTAATTTTTGATGAATAGTAGAATCCGATAATTCACAATAAATGCTAAATATTGGATTAATTGAGTCATCGATGATGTTCTGCTTATTTAAGCCCACTTGGTTTGGGATCACATGATAAAATCACTATTCATGGTCATGGAATACTTACTATTACTTGTCTTGGGATGAAATAAGAAATTAATGATTATTATATTATGAAATCCATCCTCTCCTCCACTATAAAAACCCCCTTCAGTCCCTCTTCTATCCACTCCTCTCAAGCTCCAAGACTTCTCTAAATTCTTCCCAAATCTCTCCCCAAGGTCATCCCCCACTTCTGAAAGCTCTCAGCCTCCTCAAAATACCAAAACCTCTCCCCTTAAGATGTTATCAAAGGAGGAAGTCTCAAGAGGTAAATTCCTCTTCCCAAATTTATTCTTTTCTTTTATGTTCTTTTATTTTTTATTTTCTTTCCTCACCTCCCTTCACCATAATAGTATGATAAATATATTAACATACATGTAATGTAATTTTTTCATGCTATTGGTATATTTCATCATCTTCTCCCCTTTCCCCACCCTTTTTTTAAAGAAATGAAAGCACCGTTTGAGATGGGCTAATTTAGCACATTCAAGGACAACAATTTATCAATTTCTATTATTATTTTTAATTATGGTCATGAAACCATTTGTGATATGGTTGAACCAAATTATTATATATGTAATATATCCTATTTTTAGTTCTGTAATATTTTGGTACAAATGGAATTAAGTTATAAATCAAAACACATTCTTTGTAATCAAACCCACCGAATAATAAAAACGGTTATCACTAAGGTTATATATGTAATAATTCAACATCACTCTAAGTAACCTAATTAAAATTAAAACCATGTAATCTCCTACATATTAAATAAAGAATATATCTTCAATTCTGGACAACCACTTTCATCTAGCGTATAATCCAAACTTGAATATAAGTGAACCGATCTTTAAAGCCAAGTAAACAAATGAGCTCAAACAATGAAATTGAACCTTATAAATAATCAAAAAGGATTTGAATGAACTAAAAAGGGTTATAATAAATAAATTAAATATATAATAGGTTCTTTAATTATTAATTAATAAACCTAATTCATTTATTCAGGTCATTAATAACAAGTGGAGAACACCACCCATTTAAGTTAAGGGATCCTCCCATTTTATCTCTTAATCAAGATTGTCCTCTATACTTTGCCTTTTTATGTGCACTATAAAATGATGGGGTAAGTTTAAGAACCTCCCAATAAATCCTTATAGATTTATATTTGATGAAAAACCCCATTTCTCTCTCATCAATCCCTCTTGGTCACACCAGGCACCATGCCGATAAAATCACAACGAATTCTACCCGAACCTTGTTTGGTCTTTCGGGTTGCCTTATCTTTCTTTCAAAATGGTGTTATATTATCTATCTATTTGGGTTTTATTAATTCTGGTTATTTTTACAAGATTATTATATCAATAACCTTTCATCACATTCTTTCGGGGATATACATGATTTTGAAAGATTCCCTCCTTAGAACATTTCGATAAGCAAACCTGTTTTAAGGGGACTTCCCAAAATTTTTCCCCAAATTTCAAGTGAACTATATACTATGTTTTAAAACACCATTGTATTTATAAAATAAATATTTTTATTATTAAAACCTTCTTGGTTCATTTATGGTTTTATATAAAAGAATTTCCTCTTTTCTATTGGAAAAGCTCTAGAGTGTTTTCCTTAAGACCGCACAAAAATGTTTTAATGCTAATGTTTCTAAAATACATTTTTTATATATTTTCACCTATATTTGACACCACTTACCATGTTATATTCCTATATTACCCTATTAATTTCCATGTATGTTCAAATCCTTTCCTTTCATGGACACTTTTGTGATACTCCCATTGGATATGTTTTGTGTCATGATTGTGGTACCCAATTCTTTCCATGGGTACCCTTATGTTTATGTAAGGTTGATTATGTGTGATTATTTATGTGGAAAGATTATTTATGTGTCAAGAATATTCATGAGTATGTTGAGATGGGTGTGCCCATATAGTGCTCCAATTCATTGGGTAAGGTTAAGTCTCATGAGATACGATGCGAAACGTGATTGGTGGTTATCCTTGAACCGTACTAAAATGGGAAACAGGATTGGCGGTTAGCCTTGACCCATACTAAAGATATTATTTAAGATTCAGCCACATTTATATAATTCCATGTTTATATGATCCCATTCTTTATTAAATGATTTCATAAGTTTCATGCTTTTAATATCATTATGTCAAGCCTGTTAATTCATGTGCTTGAGGTGTAACCTTATGTTCATTCCCTTACTGGGAATTTTTAGCTCATCCCTTTGTTCATGTGTTACACAGGGTAACCTATGCAGATGTAAGGGCTCAAAGGAAGTTAGGAGATCATTATAAATATTAAATAAAGAAGTGTTTTTTAGCCCCATGTTTTATGTTATATGTACCTAGTCTTCCAAGACACTAGACTTAACAATCTTTGTCTTGTACTCTAATGGTTATTTATGCTTGAAATAATGAAATGTTTTATGTAAAAGGCTTGGGTCACTATACAAATGTTGAAAAAAGTTAACACTGATGATATTGATATCTTGTAAATCTCTAATGATAATATTGTTTCTAAGAAATATGAAAAATGTGTTTCAAATTTTATAAAAATAAAGTCAAGAAAAAAATGTTAGAATTAATAGAATAAAACCTCCTGAGGTTGAGGAAGTTCAATCAGACTAAGACACAATAATTTATTCAGATGGTTGTGATTATATTATTAATGTTTTGAGAATACTTGAATGTAAAATTCTATATTTCCTAAGACATAAGGAAAGGGGTAAAATAATCAATGAAAATATTTATCAGAAATTTGAGTCAATAAATATTCTAATAGAAAAGGTGACTCAGATTGGGGTCAATTTAAATTTTTTTCAAGAAAGTTCTTCGGTACATATAAAGGAATGAAATCAAATGGAAAAATAGTATCATCAAGTTTATGCTGATATCAGGATGCTTGAAAATCATTTTGATGTTATAAAGTAACATTTGGTAGAGTTAGATAATTATTTCAATGAATTATCTTCCCACATGGTAGCAAGAGTGAAGTTTTTGTTGGGGTTTTAAAGATTAAACTAGTGAAATAATGAAGAGAATTGAAGCTTTGAATAAGAATATTTTATACATGGGGATTTAAATGTCCAGACTCTGATCATGTGATGATGAAGTTACTATACTCAAAGATCAAAACCAAGAATTATCTAAGAAAGTTCATATTCAAGAATAGAACATTGAGAAGCTTGAAAAATATTGACATGATTTCTCGAAGATCAAGGAATTTTTAAAGACCTTGATAATGACAGAATGACTTTTTTTACTTTCAAACTCTTATTGTACTTATTTGTAAAACATTTGAATGTTTGATTTTTATTGAATTAATCTTTTTCAAAATACAAATTTTCTAAATGTTACCCAATTCCGATTGACTGAATGTTCTTATATATTTTATATAGATGATTATTTGAATCATTATATTGTTTTATATTTTTTCTTTCCTTATCTAACATTCCATGAAACACCAATATTTTCTATATTATTTTTTAAAATAAAAAAGGGAGAGAATTTTATAGAAAGGGGAAGTTTTTATTAAATGAATTGATGATTTTATAAATGAGGAACTGTAAAATTAAGGGGGGATGATAAAATACAGGGGAGAAGATTAATTAAAGAATATATTTTCAAATACTCTATTATATTCACAATCATTTTCAAAAGAGTTAAAACTCCAAGAGAGTTATGCTTTTAAAGTTTAAATTTGAATAAAAAGTTTATAAAAGAACATGGAATGTATGTTTTTCAAATTTATTTATTTTTATTTATGTTTTGGGGTTTGTGATTTCAAAAAAGGGGGAGATTTTTGAGTGAGAATTTTTACTTATTACTTTTCCATTCTTTTTGTTTTGTAAATCACAAACACTTTATTAAAAACATGTTTACTATATTTTTATGTCCTAAGTGTTTTTAGAATGTTTTTGTAAAAAATATTACCTTTTACCATAATTTGAATAAGTTCAAAAGTTTTATAGATATAAACATATAAATCTTCATTATGATTATCAAAATGAGATTATGTCTGATATATGTTTGACTAAACTTTATCAGATCAAATGTTAAAATTTCTATCTAGTCTATCATATAGATAAAGTTTTAAGCATCAGACTGATACAGGTACCGATAGCATCTGACTTATACCCATAAGGATTATCGTATTGATAGTCTTAATGATGTCCATATGACTGACTAAGATTATAATCAGAATAGGGAAAACTTATTTCTAAATTAAATAAAATTTTAAATCCTCTGATGGTGTTTACCAATATGACATCATACATCTAGTTTTTCCAGGTTGTTATGAGATTTCAAGAACCAGGTGTCTGATTCCATTGCAACAAAATTAAGGAATTTGAACTTTGGAAGGATGCCTATAAATACTAGTCCATTTGAAGAGTTTGTAACTAGTTAATTACATTCACTCTTGAATTTTCAAAAGAATACTCAGTGTGAACAATAATTTCTTAATATTTGTTTTTCTTTAGAGAGTTATCTTCTTATGAAAACCATGTCAGGTTTTTTATTTAATAATATTTTTTAATTGTAAATTTTGTTCAATTATCATAATGATCAAGGGATTCTGGGGATATGAAGATAGAAAATCAGATCCATCAGATCAAGGGATACTGGGTCTAGGTAGACAGAGCATCTGATCATCATATCGATGGATTTTAGGGATAGGAAGAAAAATCCATTCCAATCTTCTTATCAAGGTATTTCCTTGGTATGGAAAGACAAAATTTTTTGTAAGTATTAAATAATGGATAAATTTAGTCTTGGTTATAGAATATCCTTATCTTAAGGTTAAAATATTTATGTTTTTTAATAGCATTAAATTCATTCTTTCTTTTGTATGATATTGAATTACTTTCTGTATACAAGTTTTTATATTAACCTTCACATTTAATAGAAAGTGAATAATCATATTCATCTTTCTATTCTATTTTTTTATCTTTATGAATCTGATTAAGATAATAATAATAAATGTGAATTAATCATACCCATTGTGGTTAAGATTCTTGTACTTTGATAAATCAGATCCATAATGGTTAAAATAAACACTCTAATATAATCAAACTGATCCTAGTTTTCATTCCTTGATTTTTTTGATCATACTTAGGGTTGAGTATGATAACCTACATAAAGATGATTTGGGTTTTGGTTAGCTTAAACTTCTTAAACTATGTTTTAAACTATAATTCACCCCCTCTTGTATTTATTGTGATTTAATCATATCTTACGATCCTATATCCAGTTCTAGTGTGGCCTTACCATTCTTTTTTCATCACTCCCTTGATCACAACAATCATCCATTTAGTTGGGAAGGATTGTATCTTGATCTCTCCAGCTTGAGAGAAATGGACAAAGTGATAATCTCTTAAGCTTGAGAGAAAATCCTAATGACCTTATTTAGGGAGAAGTAATTCTCAAGGGATGAGAATATTGTGCACAATGACCCACCAATCATAATTATCGTAATAATATATTAATAGAACCATGGTTAGAGTTTCATATTAATTAATTGATAAAAGGTCCTTAATAATTTTTTAAACCTGAAAGGAACACCATTACATGTAATACCCATAGATTTTATGATATAATTATCTATGAATAAATTTTATTTCTCCGATAGCTTGTTTTATAGAGAAAAATTAGTTTAAATGAAATTTGATATACTATTATTATTTAATGTGATAGTTATTTCCTAACTATTGGATTTTTGGGTATTAATATGTCTAAATAAATTATTAAAAATGTACAGTTTATAAATATATAAAATTAATTTAGTTATTATCGATTTATTATAAATTAAAATCAAAATCATTTGAATGTAAAATAGATGTTTTAATGGAAAAATATTTTATACACACAATGTGTTTTTATATTAATAAATTTAATTAATAACTCTTAGTGAATGATTTTAATTAAATGTATATATTATATATTCAATATTTTTTTTAACATTAATCTAAATTTTTTACTTTTCATGGGATAACAATAAATCCATTTTCATGATTAATAGCACATTTTTCTAAAAAATATTTTTTATTTCATTTTACACATTTACATGAAAATTTATTTTTGAGACTTCTAGATGTTGAATATTGAAAAATTAATACAACATTTGGAATTAGGAGGTTAAAATTTGGTAAATAGTTCCCTTTTATTTTTGGTCATTATAAATAGTAAATTCTATAAACATTTGTCACATCGGTAAGGGAATAATGGGTAAAATATGGTTAAAAACATGAGATAAGGCCTAAAAATCAACCTAAAACATGAATTTATATAATTTTATGGGTGGAGTTATTCCATTTACATTATAATCTCATATATATGGAAACTTTGTTGAATTTTTATATGATTATGACCTTTATATTAATTTAAGGAAATAGTAAATACAAAATATCACCCTCTTGAATTTAATACGTCTAATTTTTTTAAGTAAAGATAACGAGGATAAATTTAGTTCTAAATATTTATTTGAAAGGTAAATTAATTTTTATCATGTTAATTTAATTCCAGTTTTTAGTGATTAAATAATTACCTTAAATACTTATGTAAAACCAATATAGAATTAATTCAATTATTAGATAAATAAATAAATTATTTGAAAAACAATAAAAGTAGTACAATTTGGGTGAATTATTATGATCAAATAATTTTATAGATAAAAATAATATACTAGAGATGTGTGAAAGGTTTTGATTCTAATTCCACAGCTGTCATATTGTTTTTAGATTCAAATTATGTGAATAATTATTAAAATGACATCAATAAAATATTTATAAAATTATATAAAAAGCATAAAAATATTGAAAGAGGACAATTAGGGGTATAATTTTAAAAAAATTCATTCATTTTCCATTCATAATCAAAATTTTAACTTATAAGTAAAATTATAATTTATTAATATTGAAAAAGTTTCTACCGTGGTTAAGGTTTAAACAATTTTAATAAGGGTCAATGAAAAACAATAAGGGTTAAAAACTCCTAAAAAACTATTTAAACCAATTTTTTTTTGTTTTTATGTAAAACTTAAACTTATAAAAATCGAATACATGTCACTTTGGATCCATTTTCCCAAGAAAGTGAATTAATAACATTTTAAAAAATTTGAAAAATTACAAGTGTTCCACTCACCTCAATTATAAAAGGGCACCTCCTACCCTCATTTATTCACCCCTTTTGAGACATCTATATTTATGAAAAATTATATAATCCCTCACCAAAATCAATATAAATGTTATATAGAATATTTTATTCTCAAAAATACAAACATAGTTTACTTAAGAAGATATCTAAGAGTTTTTCAAAGAAGAGGCAATCACCATAACTGACTAGTTTCTTTTTTTTACTTCTTCTTTAACATCCTATAAATCTATGGGTTTTATAATAAAATAATAAATTAAGTATTTTAAATATACTGAAATTTTATTATGATTATGAAACCACCATTATATCCATATTTTCGACTCTTTCTAAAATTATTGAATTTTTGGGGAATAATGAAATATGGTAATTTATGGTATTTAACAAATACATGGGTTTTTTGAGTCATGGATGATGTATGGATGATGAAACAAACCATTAGTTTAAAATAAAAATCACTTGTTACTATAATTAGTCACATGAATCAAACTATTGATATTTTTGATAAAAAATAATAAACAAATGAATAAAATAATAAAAAATACCCCTTATAAGTACCACCCCTCACCACCTATTCTCCTCACACATTTTAAGCTATGGTTCTTACTAATATTCCACCAAAATTCCTTGTCGAGACTCTTCCTCAGGTCCTTGGGTTTTTGGTCACACCAAAATATCAATCCCAAGTCCCTTAAGAAGATTTTCAAGGGGATGACATTCAAGAGGTAAAATCATCCTCATTTCTCTTTTAATTTTATGTCTTTTATTATTCCCACCTCAAAAACCCTATCCAATGTGACATGATAACTCCAATATCATAAATATACTATAATTTTATTTTTTAATTTAATATACCTCATCAAATAATTATCTTCTCTTTTTATCTTAAAAATTAAAACATCATCCTTGATATGTCGATTCACCACCTTCATGGATGATGATTTTTTGTTTTCTATTACTGCCTCCAAGGCTATTCATAGAAATATTATTATGGTAAAATAATATTATAATATTTAAATTATAAATAGTTTCATGTTATGGAACTAATATATATAAATAATATTAAATAATAAAATAAAACTTGTTGAAGATGATAAAAAACCGCCAAAATAATCTAAATGATTATCATTAACATTGTATCAATTTAATTATCCCCATATAAAAAATTGATATATGAGATCATTTAAATTTATTTAAGTGAATTAATACTATATAATTTTACATATAAAGAGTTATTCCAATTCGATAAGAACTACCATAATTTTACATAAGCAAACTGACCATGAAACAATGAAACGAACGCTCTCAAAACGACGAAATTAAACTCTATAAATCATCCAAATTGCCATAAATAAACTTAATAAAGTTATTATAGATAAAATAAATGTATAAATGGTTATTAATTAAATTATTAATGAATCTAATTTTTTTATCCAGGATATTAAGTGCAAGTGAAGAACACATTCAGTCATAAGGTAAGGGATCTCTTTGAACCTCCAAATTACATTTGGGTTGCACTTTCTCTATCTTTACACCAATGTATTTCTTCATTATTATTGTATAATTCTAATAAATCCTCTTCATATGTTCCTAAAATATTTATCCAGATTAATTAACCCTTCTTTTATGGGGAAACACAAATTTTATAGGGTTCCCTTCTCAATTGCTCTTGATAAGTAAGCCCGATTAAATGGAACTTCCCAATTTCTTACCAATTTTCAAGTACACTTCATAATCTATGTTAACCCACCAATAGTTTTATTAGATAACCCATTTAATCTTGGAAAAATAAATTATTTAATTTCTAATTTTATAAAGACATTCTTTTCATTTTCCCTCTTTAAAGACTATTTAAATTTTTTCCTAAAACTGCACTAAAGTGGCTCATTTTTGATATTTCTTAAAAATAATTTTTACATGTTTTAAATTAATTTGGACATAATTTTTCAATATAAATTCCTATTTTCCATTATTAATGTTCAAGTATGATTTAAATCCATTCTTTCTTATACACTATTATGACACGCCCATCTGTTATGCCCTATGACATGATTATGATACCCAGTTCTTTCCATGAGTAACCTTTTTTTATTCCTGATGTCTGAATCATTATATGGAACAAATATTCATGAACAAGTTTTAATGGATGTTCCTAGATAGTGCTCCTATAATGGATCAGACATCTCTAGTCCATCACTTTTTGAAAATTCGGTGTTTGCGGTATTCTGGGAGGTCAAGGCGACTCATTTCAAGAATTTTCCAAATTTCATGTTTTTCCAATGGTAGGTTGAAACAGTGAGTCACAATGTCGAGTCACAATAGTGAGATTTAATGGTGAGTAATAGTGAAGAGTCGCAAAAGTGAGCCGCATTGGTGGGTCACAATGGAGAGTCATAGCAGAAAATCCCACCAGTGACTCACACCAACAACTCACACCGGTGACTCATCCACCAATGACTCATTTTCAATAGTTTTTCATTTTTCCAGTTTTTCTATAATTCCTTCAGTTTTTCCAATTTTTCCCCTTTAACATTTTCTTTGACATAAAATGAATTTTAATACCATATTTGAGTGATTTTAAAGCCGTCAAAAGGGTTATAAATCATATCATTACTTCTTTAAAAATCTAGGATCCTTTTCAATTGGTCAAACCATGTGGTTTTGTTGAGATCTGAATTTAATGTAAATTCAAAACCATTTCATATTTTGTTATTCTTTGATATAATCCTTCTAGTACTAGGGCCTTACCTTCATTCATTCCTCATCATTTATCTTAGAATTAGGTGACCAATACCTTTCTTCCTGGAGGATACGTGCCTTTGTTCTGTACCTGTTAGCTCATGTTTTTCTTTGAATTTCATGTTGCATGCTTACCCACTACTTTGGAACAATAAGGATGTTCTGACTGCTTCTTCTTACAATTAGGTTTTACCTCATCTTGCTTCTATCTTTGCATCATGTGGGGTTGGTGTATCAATGTTTCTTGAGAACACTGTTGAATTCATATTAGGGAAGATAATTAAACCATCTATGATCAATCTATGGAGCCTAGGGAAAGTGGAATATGGTCCTACTGTTTTAATGATATTTTGATCAATTTTGTGAATTATATGGGCCTTATACCTATCGATAATGATGGTATTTGGGGGTGTTTGTTTGTGAACCAAATAGATTTTGGATTTCTTTATGTTTGGTTTCCCATCGAAAAATTGTTTTGAAATCGATTGATGAAACAAACTCGGATAAAAAATGGATTCCCCATGATCAAACTGTTTCTATGATAACCCCGTAAGTTAGAATGTGTAATTAAATAATAGATCCTTGTTAAATATGAATATTCTTGGTTTGTATTTTGTAGTGGTAGATTTTTGAGCACTATTACGTAGTGTGGGGTGGTTCAGGTGGTGTAATAGAATCTCAGATTGAGAGATTGATTGATTATGGATTGGTTGAGAAGTGTTATATAGAAGGGTCATGATCTAGTTGTGCTATTTTTATGTTTCTGGATGTGTTGGGTGTGGTGTGGTTTTGTAATAGGGCTTCTTGGAATGATTGTGATGATATGTGTTGCTGGGTGCAGTTGTAAGTTGGGGGTTTTCTCTGTTGAGAGGATGGATTGAGAAAAATGACTTTGAAGAATGACAATGGAAGTGGTTGGTATTGGTTCTTATCCATTAATAACCTATAGAATGATATACTGTATCTCAAGATTAGTATGTTATGTTTTGAATGGGTGTTAGATGAGGATAAATGTGAAGTGAGAATTTTTCCATGGTTCTTCTCCCTCTACATGAATTTTTCTGTATGGCTTATTGTGCGCCATTCCAGGTAGTTTCCTAAGTATTTATAGAATAAATAATAAAATTGTTAATAAATAAGGAGAATTGGTTAATTGAATTGGATGGGGGGTTTGATTTGATTTGTGACTTGTCGTGTGGTGGTGCATTTAGAGTTAGAAACAAAGGCATTATTGAGAGATGGTTGATTTTTTGAGAACCCATAGGTTATTAAGGAGTGTTTTTCATTATATATATTCATTACTTTTATTTTCCTTGTGATTTACATACACACCCCATCATAGTTGAGAACTATGATCCAAACACCCCCATCGTCATGGGGGAGGGTCTCTTTAACAGAAATATCTATGGGAGGATAAATGGATGGCCACCCTCTCTTCCTTGCACCTCCAAGCTTTGATAACCCAAGATTATTCAAGAAGGTTGAGGTTTGTGGGGCTCAGGTGTGTTCGGGAATTTTTTTCCCCAAGTGTCTTTGGGATGATATTATTTGTGATTTACGATGTGTTTTCAGGATGTGATGTGGTATGTGTCCCCATTGTGTGCTAACAGGATGTGATGAGCTTTGTTTTCCCAGGTGATAGGACTAGTTGTGAGGCCTAATTGTGTACAATAGGTATGTGACGTGCTTCATTTTCTCAAGTGATAGGACTAGCTATGAGGACAGGGTGTGGGTGGGTGGGTTGTGATGTGGTTTTTGAAGAAGAGGTGGGAGAACTAGGAAGTTTTCCATTAGGTTGTGAGAGTGGCTAATTAGTGGGAAAGTGGTGCAGGGTACCATATCATCTATGTGCTTACTATATTACCTTACTTGACTTACATTACATGGTGAGAGTTTCTTGGTGAGGTTGGGATTCTTAGTATACCAAGTCATGTGATTTTGGGTTCTCCTGTTTTCTCATGGGAGCATTAGTATGCTTCTGTCACTTATGAAAAAGAGACTTTAGTTTTCCTACTGAGTATACATGTATGCTCAACTTGGATAAATAAAACTATTTTAAGGTTTCCAGAAAGATTATGTGGACCATGCTAGGCATTACTAGCTCAGAATTTGGGATAGTTTCAATTTCGATTCTTAGATTTATTTTGGTACTTACTTTGGAGTTTTATTTCATTTCTAACAATTTTATTTTAAACATTCATGTGGTATGGATTTTTTATTATATATATATATATATATATCCTATAGTTTTTTGGGATGGAACATCTTATCTCGAGATATAATTTCTTTTAAAAGGGAAATGCCTCCCATTTTGTGAGATTGTATAACCTTGGTGCTGGTGGCCACCCTGGGGCCTATTGGAGGTGGGAATCTGGGGTCATCATCTCTCTTTCTCCATTTCTAGCTTATGATGAGAATCTTTGGAAGGATGGGGTCATGATATAATGTTATCAGAGGTGATGGTTGGAAGATAGGATAAAGTTTGGAGTTAGGAAGAGTAAGGATTGGATGGATTGGTTGGGAATTAGTGTTAGGTGATCTTGGTGTGTGACATAGTCTAGGGAAGACCAGTTAGGACATTGGATTTTAGTGCCCCTTGTGATTTGATGCAAGGACTCTAAGTTTACTGAAGGACCAAGTGAGGCTACACATTTTTCAGGGTAGAGACCTTAGGAAAGGTACATGTGTCATAATGATTTGTGTTACTGATTGAGTTGGGTAGTTTTGGGGAATTTAAAATGGATAACTAAATGAGTTAAATGAGTCAAAATGAATCTTAAAAAAAATTACACACTACTTAGGCTTAGGGATTCTTTTTTTACCTTTTCAACTATGGAACCTGGTCATCGTCTACTTGTGGCTCGGGTAGTTGAGGATCAGCAGGCTGATCCGGTTGATTGGTAGAGGGTTGATCTTGTGGAGGAGGATGACCAATGATATATAATGTTATGTTCTTTCCAACAAAAAGCCTTAGGAAAGTATGAGGGAAATGTTTTAGATATAGAGACAGAGAGCTAATTCAAGGAGCTTGAGATCACCTTAAATTTGATCTGGGCTTCGACAGAGTACTGGGTTCCTTTGGCAGTGGGTAAGATATGGGGAGATTCATGTCAGTGGTGGATGATTTATCCCGAGGAGAGGAAAGAGGTGGATGTGTTGTGGGTCCACATTCTAAAGGAATTCCGGGTGGAGTTCCTTTCATCGACCATGAAGGTTGAGAAGAGGTAGGAGTTATTATCCCCCAACAAAGAATTATATTGGTATGAGAGGTGGGGATTAATTTCAAGGATATACGTTTTTAGTTAGATCTCTTTCTAGATGAGGAGTCTCATGAGTGATGGCTAGATAAGGCACTTCATCCTTTTATCAAGTACACAGTTACCCCCTTTACATTTCCAATGATCTTGGAGGTCCAGAAGAAGGATGTAGTGATTGAGAAGATTCACTCATGAGAAGGTCTACCATGAGAGGGGAGCCACCATGGTTCTTTGAGAGGAAGGGTTACCAGTAGCAGGTCTTAGGATCTAGGGCCTTCGTGGTTTTGACCAATGGGGAGTCGACCTCAGCAATTTCTGTTTTGACATTATGGTCCTTATGACATTCTCAAGGGTTTTGGGATGATGTGTTTCTTTTGTGGGGTTCATGACCATCTTCAGAACTAATTCCCAATAGCTATTTGAGCTCAGTATGGTAGAGTTGGATAGGTTTAACACCGACCTCAGTATCATTTTCCTGCTATTCCATTTTAGCTGAAGGGGAAACCTGTTCATGCTCCACCGATGGGAGATGAAGTAGGTAGTGGCTGACCTCAAGGTGTTCCTCATAGACCTCAACCAGATAGTGGTCATGGAGGCAGTCATCGAAAGAGGGGAAGAGGAGCTGGGCATGGTCTATTTCATGCTGCAGAAGCTATAGTTCTAGAAGGTCCAGATGTTATCATATATAGGTATGATCACCTTATTTAATAAACTTTCATGTGATTTTTTTGATTTAGGAGATTCACACTCCTTTATTTCACCAAGTCTAGACCATGATTTGGGACTATATTTAGAGAGTCTTCCCATGTCCCTAGTGTTGGGTATTCAAGTTAGAGGCTAGACCGGATTTTTTGATTTGTGATGGGGATATAGACCGATGATTGAGCCACATTAGTCCCGTGGGTATCTCTTCTTACTATATATGCAACCATATGATATGATTCTCAACATTGAAATGTTGTATTTCATGCACACTTTTATCGACTGCTTTTGGAGAAGAGTCATTTTTTTAGATGTGGATTTCCAACATGGGGATTTTGTTGGCGAGCGAAGTTGTGAGGTGATTAGTCAGTATGTGGAGCCTCTTCTTTCTTTATTAGATGATATGTCAGGGGAATCAGAAGATATTGGGACTATGTAGGTTCCTAGAGTTTTTGGGGAGTTCCAAAATATTTTCCCCAAGGTGGTTGTGATGCTACCCCCTCAACGTGATGTTGAGTTCTGGATATACCTATATCCTAATGCTTCTCTGATTTCGAGGACTCCTTATTGGATGTCACCTTCTGAGTTATAATAGTTGAGGATCTAGATAGATGACCTAATGAAGAAGGTATTTATCTGGCCTAGTGTGTCTCTATGGGGTGCTCCAATGTTTTTTTCAAAAAGGAATTCAATGGTATGATGTTGTGCATTGACTAACAGTGGTTGAATCTGGTAACAATCAAGAACTGTTACCCATTTCTAGGGATACATGATCTTTTCAACCAACTAAGAGGGGAGATTTTGGTTTATAAGATCGATATGTGGTCGGGATATCACCATTTGAGGGTGAAGGAATCTGATATCCTAAAGACCACTTTCAGATGTAGGTATGGGCACTTCAAGTCCGTAGTCATGAAATACAGTGTTACGAATGCACCATTCGTGTTCATGGGGATTATGAACTCTGTATTTCATGAGTTCCTTGACTAGTTCATCATCGTATTCATTGATGACATATTTATCTACTCAAAGTTAGGAGATGAGCATACCAAGCAACTACAAACCATATTATAGTTTCTTTGATGCCACTTGATCTACGGAATGTTGTCCAAGTGTATGTTTTGGAAATGAGAGGTGAATTTCCTTGGGCATATGGTGTCTTAGTAGGGTGTAGCAATAGAACGATAAAATGTTGAAGCAGTTGTTTCTTGGGAAGCACAGAATAATGTGGCAGATTTTCATAGTTTTCTTGGTCCTTTGGGAAATTATTGGAGGTTTATACCCGATTTATATCGAGTTGTACCTCTATTGACATCTCTAAACAGAAAAGGCCAAGATTTTGTGTGGGGTGAGAAGTTATAGGTAGTGTTTTGATATTTGAATGAAAATTTGGATAGTGATCTATTGCTTTGGTTTCCAATGGAATAGGAGATGTTTGAGGTGTTTTGTGATGATTCCTGTCTGGGATTGAGATGCATGTTGATGTAGCAGCGAGAAATGATTTTTTATGGGTCTAGGAAGTTACATCCCCATGAATGTAACTATACCACTGATGTTCTGAATTTAGCAGAAGTCGTGTTTGCACTGATGTTGTGGTGGCATTACCTCATTGGGAAGCGTTTTTTGGTCTTCACGGATCACAAGAGAATTAGTTATGTATTTTCCAGTGAGATCTGAATTTTTGATAGAGGAGGTGGACAGAGCTTATTATAGACTATGATTTTGAGATCTCCTACACCTCAGGAAATGGGAATATTGTAGCAAATTCCTTGAGCAGAAAGTCATAGAAGGAATTTATTCAGAAATATGCTGATTATTGGAAGGAAATGGAGGAGTTAGAAGCCTTGCACTTAGATTTAAGAATGGAAAATGGTATAAGATATTATTTTAGATAATGGTGGATTTTTATCTAATAAAAAATGTGGAGGAGTCTCAGTGGGGAGCCTTAGAGGTAGAGGTGATACACAATGATGTTGACCTTGGTGATGCTCCAAAGGGCTGGTCAGAGGATGTTCAGAATTAGATGTTGTTCCATGGTAGGTTGTTTTTTATAGTGGCGATGCGTAAAGAAGCACTCTATGAGTTTCATAGCTTACCCTTAGTGATACAACCTCATATTTCTAATATGTACCGTGGCTTGAGGATACAGTTTTGGTTTCTTGGGATGAAACAGGCACTAGAAGAGTTTGTGGAAAAGTGTCTAGTGTTCAATAAAGTGAAGGATGAGCAAAAAGTTCCTGGTGGGTTAGTGCAGTCATTAGATGTCCCCAAGAGTAAGTGGGATTAAATCTCGATGGATTTTATCATAGGGTTACCCAGGGATTAGGGAGGCTATAATGCTATCTGGGTAGTGGTAGATCGACTGATGAAATCGGCTCACATCTTAGTGATCAAGGAGTGGGGCACAGTCGATGCCTTGGAAAATAGGTATGTGGATGAGGTGGTGTGGATGTATGGAGTTCATAGATCCATTGTATTGGATCTGGATACATGTTTTACCTCATGAGTTTGGAGGTGATTACAAGATAGTTTTGGAACTAATTTACGCCTCCACACTCCCATCCACCCTCAAAAAGACAGGAAGACATAACTAACAATGCCCACACTAGAAGATATGTTATGATCATGCATCTTGAAATTTGGAAGATCTTGGGTGAGAGACTTACCCTTGTTTGAGTTTTAATTATAATAACAGTTATCAATCTTCCATTAGCATGGATCTGTTTAAACGTTTGTATAGAAGATCATGTCTCTTACCTTTTTTCATGACAGAGGCTGGGGAGGGCGATGTTCTTGGTTCGGAGGTAGTTCCGAGCATGATAGAGAAGGTTCATGTTCTTCATTAGAGGATGAGAGTGATGTAGGATAGAAACAATTAATATTTTGATTGTAGGAGGAGGCCTTTGGAGTTTGATGTTGGGGAACATGTGTTCTTGAAGGTTTACCTTTGACGTGGGAAGTAGAGGTTTGGAAGTGGGATCAATATTTCTCCCATGTTTGTTGGACCCTTCGAGGCATTGGGATGAGTTGGTGAAGTGGCATAACAGTTGGAATTACCACCGTAGTCAGAGAGGATCCATGAAATCTTCCATATCTCTCAGCTCTATCAGTATCTTCCTGGTGACTCCCATATTATTAATTGGGGATAGTTGGATGTAAAAGATGGCATGAAATATGTTGATCATCTAGTCAAGATCCGGGATTGTCAAGAGAAGATGTTGCGTGGGTGGACCATTCCTTTGGTCTTTGTGTTGTGGAGGCATGGTGGCCTGGAGGAGAGTGCTTGGGGGTAGGAAACACATACCCGTTCCCAGTAACTAGAGTTGTTTTGAGTTTTTTTTTAAATTTTTTTGAAGTGTTATATTTGAACCTTGGTTGTTATTAAGTGATTTGTTTCCTTATCTCGTAATTTGTGATAATTTCCTGACATGTGAAAAGGGGAGGACCCAATTTCTAATAAAGATGCATTAATCGCGATGTGATTAAACCCATGTAGGTGACTCAGTGCCACCTAGAGTGGATTGTATCTTGACATGTAGGATGAAATTCCTTGGTTCACATGTCCGGAAAGTGTGGTTGTTGTTCTTGTGTGGTGTTCCTTGTGTTTTTTTGGGTTAGAGGATGTTAGAGGAGGTGTTCTTGGATTTGGAGGTTTCCACTCCATATTTTGGACAAATTTGGGTGGTTTATCATTGGAAGTTTATGTTCTTGGTTGTTAGCACAGTTTAAGAGTAGCGGGATAATTGAGAGGCATCTCATTGGGTGGTTGTTTGGACCCCTCTTTCTTTCAGTTTTAGTTTTGGATTATTGAGGGTGATAATAGTTTGAGAGGTATATGATGTAACAGACCAAACCTCTCCGGTACATTTCTTTGTAAAAATTAAGCATTTGAGGTATTTTGGGTGGTCATGGTGACTCATTTCAAGACTTTTCAAAATTCATAGTTTTTCAATGGTAGGTTATAATGGTGAGTCAAGTGTTTATTTGTAATGGTTAGTTGCAATAGTTAGTCACATAAGTGAGTTGCAATATTGAGTTGCTGCGGTGAGTTGAAATGGTGAGATGTAGTGGTTGTATAAATTAGTGACTCACACCAGTAGCTTAGATTGATGAATCATCAAATAGTGACTCACACCAGTGACTCATCCATCAGTGAATCATCCTCTAGTGACTCATTTTCAATAGTTTTCCATTTTTCTAGTTTTTCTTGAATTCCTCCAATTTTTCCAGTTTTGTACCGTTAACATTTTCTTTAACATAAGATGAATTTTAATACAATATTTGAGTGGTTTTGAAGACAATATAAGGGATATAAATCATATAATTAATTCTCTATAAATATGAGAGCCTTTTTAATTTGTAAAACCATGCGATTTGTTTAAGATATAAATTTAATGGAAATTTGAAACCATTTCATATTCTTTGAGTCTCATATCTAATCCTTCTAAACTAGGGGCCTTCCCTTTATTCATTCCTCCTCCTTTATCTTAGTAAATGGAACCTAGAACCTATCTTCCTGGATGAGTTGTGCCTTCATGCTACACCAATTGGTTTGTGTTTTCCTTGGAATTTCATAATGAATGGGCACCCACTACTTTGGTGCAATAAGGAAGTGCTAATCGATTATTCTTCCAAGTAGGTTTTCTTTTGACTCTCTTTTATATGTGCATAATATGGGGTGGGTTTATCAATGTTTCTTGAGAACACAATTGAATTCAGATTAACAAAGATAATTAAACCACTTAAGATCAATTTGCAGGGCTTGGGGAAAGTGGTGTAAGATCATACTGTTTATTGATATTTTGATCAATGCTGTGAATTGTATGGGCTAAATTCCTATTGAATATCCTGGCTATTGGGGGTCTTTCTTGTGCATCGAATTGATTTTGTATTGCATGATGTTTGGTTTCCTAAAAAATAGTTGTTATGATATTGGTTAACCACAAACACTTGTCTAATAAATGGATGACCTAGGATCAAACTGTTTCAATGATAACCTCAGAAGTTAACAAGTGTAATTAAATAGTGGATCCTCATTAAATCTGAATATGTTTAGTTTGGTTTGTGTGGGGGTTCAGTTCTGAGCACTATTATGCATTGTGGGGTGGTTCAGGTGGTGTAATGGAATCTTAGGTTGAAATATTGATTGATTGTGGAATGTATGGGAAGTGTTGTACAGTAGGGATATGGTCTTTTTAAGCTATTTTTGTGTTTCTGGATGTTTTGGGTGTGGTGTGGTTAAGTAGCAGGGCTACCAAGAATGGTTGTGATGAGATGTGTTGCTTGGTGCGGTTGTAAGTTTTTGGTTTGCTCTGTTGAGAGGATGGATTGGGTGGCATGAATTTGAGGAATGATGATGGCAGTGGTTAGCATAGGTTCTTCTCTATTAATAACCTATATAAATCTTTCTCATCTATCGATATCGGTTTGTTATGTCATGAATGGGTGTTAAACAGATAAGAATGTGAAGTGAGTTATTTTCCCATGGTTCTTCTCACTCTATGTGACATTTTCTATATGGATTGTTGTGTTCTATGCTTGGTAGTTTACCAGGTATTTATGGAATGAATAAATGAATTATTAATAAAGAATAATAATTGGTTAAATGAATTATAAGGGGGTATGATTTGAGTTGTGTCTTGTCACATGGTGGTGCATTTAGAGGTAGAATCAAAGGATGTATTCTGAGTTGGTTGATGGTTTGAGAACCCATAGGTTGGGTAGGAGTGTTTGGAATTATATATATTCATTACTTGTATTTTACCTTTTCTTTCTATACATACCCCAACCTAGTTGAGAACTATGTGTCAAACACCCCATCATCACGAGGGAGGGTGTCTTTATCAGACATACTATTGGAAGGATGGATGGTTGGCCACACACTCTTCCATGTTCCTTCTTCCAGGTGGTGATAACCCAAGATTCCTTAGACATGCTGCAGTTTATGGGACCCAGGTGTGTATGGTAGAGTTGTGTTTTACCATGTGTGTTTATGATGAGATGTGTTGTGCTTTCCCAGGTGTTTTTAGCATGTGATGTGGTAGGTGGCCCAAGTGTGTGCATGAAGGATGTGATGAGCTTAATTTTCCCAGGTGGTAGGAAAAGTTGTGAGGACTAGGTGTGTGTAAGAATGATGTGATGAACTTCGTTTTCCCAGGTGATAGGACTAGCTATGAGGCCCAACTGTGTGTGGGCATGTAGAGACGTGGTTCTTTTGGAAGAGGTGTGAGTTCCAGGACATTTTCCGTTAGTGTGTGAGAGTGGCTAATCAATGGGAAAGTGGTTTCAGATACCCTATCATCAATATGCTTACAATATTACCTTACCTGACTTTCTTTACTTGGTGAGTGTTCCTTGGTGAGTTTAGGATGGATAATATTCCTTTTTAGGTGCTTTTGGGTTCTGCTATTTTCTTTTTGGAGCATTAGTATGATTGTATCACCTGTGCATGAGAGAATTTAGTTTTTCTTCTGAGTATACTTGTATGCTCACCCAATATATGTGAAACCATTTTCAGGTTTCTAGGAGGATTACATGGACTGCACTGGGTGTTACTAGCCCAGACTTTGGGCGAGTTTTTTTTATTGTTTCTTAGCTTTACTTTTGGTACTTACTTTGGAGTTTTATTTCATTTGTAACAGTTTTATTTTAAACTTTCATGTGGGAAGGATTTTGGATTTGCTATATATATATATATATATATATATATATATATATATATCCTTGAGTTGTTTTGGGGTGGAAATTCTTATCTCCCAATCTAATTTCTTTAAAAATGGCAATGCCTCCTATTTTGTGACATTGTATACCCTTGGTGTTGGTCTCCACCTCCGGGCCTACTGAAGCGGGACTTAAGGGTCATTATCTCTCTTTATCCATTTCCATCTCAAGAGGGAAATATTTAGAGGGAGGGGGTCATGATAGATCCAATGAAATGGTTAATTCTTAGTCTCATGAGATGTCATGTATTGGATTAGGGAGTAAACTTAATCCATTGTGGGACTTCATGCACCATGTGATATAGTCTTGGAAGTATGCCTTGACTCATATTTATGTCATGTTATATGTTTCTGCCACATTCTTATATTTCCATGATCATATGATTCCATGTTCTGTATGATATGCCTCCACTTGTTTATTCATGTCACATGCCTATTATTTTGTCATGTTATACCTTTAACCCATGTTCTATGCTTCTTCTTCATGTTTATTCCCTTACTGGACTTTTATCTCATCCCTTTTGTGTATGTATTCCCTAGGTTATCCTATGCTGATGTATGAGATCAAAGAAAGTCAGGATCTCAATATGAAATATTAATATAAATATGTTTTATTCTATTTCCATGTTTTCAATTTTATGTACATAGTCTTCTAAATACAATAGGATTTATGATCCTTGGATTGTATTTGATGGTAAATTTTTCTTAAAACTATGTGTTAATATGTGAAAACGTTAGCGTTTCTATAATACCAACAAGTCAAGGTAGAATGATATATGTATAATGGTATGATTCAACTATTTCCCATACTAGTACATAAATGGGGAAACATCACAATGGATATTATCGTAGGGATCCCTAGGACATATAAAGGAAATAACACCATCAGAGTGGTAGTTGATCACCTTAAAAATTCAATTCATCTTATTGATATCAAAGAATATTTCACTATTGAAAGACCATCCAAGATATAGATAAGTGAAGTGGTAAGACTTCATGGATTACCAATCTCCATTGTATCTAATTGATAACTAAGGTTTACCTCATGGTTTTAGATAAGCCTTCATCAAGCATTGAATATAGAGTCGAGTTTCAGTACTGCTTATCACCCTTAGTTGGATGGTCAGTCTAGGTAAACCATTAAAAATATATAGCATATTCAAGGAACGTTTTCAATGGATTTCCAAGGATATTGGGATCAACACCATCCCCTAGCAGAGTTATCATATAACAACTGTTTCCATTCCAATATTCAAATGGCACCTTATGAGGATCAATATAGGGGGAGGTTTCAGTCTCCAACATACTAAGATAAAGTTAGAGAGAGGAATCTTGTTGGATCCGATCTTATCAGAGAGATGACATAGAAGGTTTAAATTGTTTCACCACAAAAATTCTAAAAGAGTAACTTGTATTCAATCGCGTGTATGACACACGACACCAAGAAAATAAGAGAATATAATATCTTGAAAATTTACGATATATATAATATTTTAAATAAATTTAATATATCATTTAGCTTAAAATGCAGTCAATACTAAGTTAGATTCCATCATACAGAACAAAGAGTTTCTTTGATTACTTGTGTTACACGCATGATCGAGTTCTACCGAACAACAATATATTTTTAAAATATTATTATTTAATATAATAAGACTTAAACTAGCTGTTAAATTAGGGATTATGAATAGTATTAATTAACTTATGAGAATAAATATATTATATATCCAATCATATTTTTTGATATTCATCCAATATATTTTATAGTCATAAGATAAGAACAAACCCAATATTACACACAAAAACCTATATTTCTATAAAGACACTTTTACCACCTTTTAATGGCGAACCTATTTTAAATAAAATTTTTGGAAACTTTTTAAAATTTATATGTCAAGAAAAAACTTTATTTTTGAAATAATATTATCATAATTATCATAGGATGAATTTTTGGTTTTTTTTTGAGGAGTTTCATTTTTTTGATGAATAATGAGAAATACTGAATTTTAATGCCAAATTGTTTTTTAATGTAGTTTTTCTATAAGAATAAAATATTTTTCTAATTGGGTTTAAAGTTTGATAAAATAAAATTTACATCAATTAATCCAATTTAGGTAATTTTAATCAATTTCACTTTTAAATTAGACATAAAAACAGAGCATGATTTTGAACATTTTTACTTTAAAACCCCACTTTGTCATCTCATCTGCGGGATTAAATTTAAATTAATTTCTACCAATTATATGATTAGAATTTGGAAAAATGGATTAGATATTTTTAATATTAATAATTTATAATTTCTAATATGTTAAACTTTATTTTTTTACAAAAAACTATTATTGAAAGTTATTAAAATTAATTACAACAATTAAGAGAAAAATTTGCTTAACAAGGGACTAAAACTTATACTTACGGGAGAAAATAACCTAGAAACTTGTAAAAAATACAATGGATGTTCTTATTTAGACCCTATCCCAAATTTTATCTAATGTTTACCATTATTTCTTCCAATTTACATGGGTAAACTATGGGTAGAATTCCCTTTTAAAAAATTTACAAGAATTCCACTCCTCCTCTACAATAAAAAGGCACCCAACCCTCCCACTTATTCACACCTCTAAATCAATTATAATATCCCAATATCTAATTAAATAATATCATAAAATACCTAACCTTAACTCAGAATCCTAAAATTGGGCATAAATCCAACCGACTATATCTTTTGTTATAAACCAAAAGGAGTTACCCAAAAACCAGATAACATTCTTCAATGACCACTTTCATTTTATTTCATTCTCCAAAACTGAATTATTTTCATTAAATGATTATATAATAACCTAAGTATACTAAATATACAAATATTTCTTTATTATAAGTTTTACACCCATAATTACACACACCTTAATCTAATGTGTAACGAGCTTACCGTTTTTGTGTATGGCGAACTACCACCTCATGTAACAATGATTGTTCGTTTTTTCTTTACCATATCTAATGTTCTGGAATTATGATGGAAAAAATATTTATATATGATATATATGAAATTTATAGGGTCTTTATTCCTCTTTAATTTTTATATAACACATAACTTTATACATTCCATTTTGTGTAACTATGATAATAACGTTTGAGGACGTGTGAATTACTGCCTCCTCAAAGCGATGCGAATCGTTCACGCTACACATGTAATGTATTATGGAATGATTTTAACAAACATATGAGAAATATAAGATATAATATGATAATTTAATTTTAATATACATGTATATAATTTACCTTTCATTCTTTCAATATGAAAAATAAATGGAAGTAACGTTCATGTGTATGTATGTTCTACCGTCTCCATGAATGATGCATTTCATTTATTATCTCCAAATATTTTTTATTATTATAAATACATATATAATGAATATATATGATAATTATATCATGTTTTAAATTATTTACAGGATTAAATAATGATCTATATAATAATAACAAAAAACAAAAAGTCAAAACAAACTCGAAAAACTAGGCCATTAACAATCAAAATAGTGAGAATAAGTAAATATTATTAAAAACTGGGTAATAAGATTTTATAATAAGATTATATATGATATTATAAATATTATTATTGTTTTTTATAGGTTAGAGACATGGTTAAATACATTATACATGATTTTAATGGATGTTCACCCAAAGGAAACAAAAGGTAAGAGATTCTTGTCTCACTTTTCTTTGGGTGAGGCATACACCATTTTCACCATTTATTTATTTTGTGTTTTGTTTATAACACCCCTATTTTATTTAATATCATGAATTAATTGAACTTAATGGTATTTAAAGTTTCATTTGAAGTTATTTATTTCTTGGGGATATGATTTAAATGTTACTAAGTGGTAAGGGACTTCATCTAAATTTCAATTATTTGAGGCATACTTTATTGATGTATACATAATTTCTTATATATAGTGTACATTCTAAAAATTTGACTCGTAATATAAATATTAATTCTTTATTAATGATATTTTTAGTTTTAATGTTAATAATTTTAACTATGGGGATTTATAATTATTGTTACCAAGTAGTAATGAAATTTAATAACCAATTCCTTTTCATTGGTTTATATTACATTCTCATTATCATTAATATTCTATTATTTTTAAAATATATTGATATATTTACAATTACCTTATGTGTATTTATAGTTTACACTCCTAATAAATTAATATTTTGAGGATCACTTTAATGTTATGGTCCTTTCAAGGGTTTACTTCACTATCTCATTTTATTCGGGATTATTTGTACTTGAATTTAAATTAGAGGAAATTATTTGATCATTATTTAATAAAAGATTTAATTTTATTATCCTGCAGTTATTAATGATATTTTTATATAATAGTACTATTTTTTCACTCTTTCTTATTCAAAATTCTTTTCAAAAATCTGACTTCATTTCTCTCTTTAGTCAGAGAACATGTGTTCTTATAAAACCCATATTTTATAAAAATGTTTTAATCCTTTTAAAAATTATTTATAAAAGTAATTTTTACCCTTTAAATAATATTACATGTTTCTAAAAAAATAATTTCAAAATAGAAGGTTTTTGAAAAGGTTTTTTAAAACCAAAGGATATTTTCTCAAGAATGTTTTCAGAAGATATTTTATAGTATTTCTATTTATAAAAAAGAAAACCTTTAATATTTTCTTTCATGGGATATATTGTATTTATACCATATTTATCCTTAACCTAGATGGTTTTTGATTGATTTGGCCAAGTATATTATTGAAATTCACTTCCATGATTTATTTTTGTAGTCCCCTTGAAATATTCACACTCCTGTGGTCATTAAACATTAAATTCCCCCTAAAAATTCATATCATTTTTCATGGATAAGAATATTTCTTGAACAATATACCATTTTTAAATATGGTTTTTACTTTGATTGTCATTCAATTATTTGGGGAAATATTGATAAATCCGTATCCTATATTCAATACAGATATTTGATAAGGCATACTGTTTATGAAATAAATCTATTATTCAATATTTAAAGAATGAATTGGACATTTAAGAAATGGTTTGGGGACCAAATAAAGAAATACCCTAAATTAATTAGTAGATTCATGGGATGTAATCAGTTGAAAAAAAACCATTTTATTTGTCTCCAAATCAGAGTAGTTTTAAAAATTCTTGTGAAAGGTCTTGACAGTAGTATTCTAAATCATCTTGTGAAAGGTCTTGATGGTAATGGTTCCATGTATGTAGGAAAAATGGCATCTAATAATTAAGCATTTCCATAATTTAGATTTAGTTATTTTTATCCATGAGGTTTTTTATTTGACATTATATATGAATTAATTTCAATTTCAATTCATTGATTAAATTCCACATGTTTACAATTATTCATATTTCCATATTAATTACCCACTTCCTTATAAATTATTGACTATATGGAATGTGTTATTAATTAATCACCTTTCCATATTTATTTTTCTCATTGATTCATTATTTTATTATGCTATAATTTACACTTTCTTAGAATTTGATCTCACCCTTATTTTTTTTCATTTCCCTAGGATTCAATGAAGTGTACAAAGAAATATATGCAAGGATATACTAGATGTAATTAATATATTATCCCTAAAAAAAATTATTTTGTAATTTGTGTATTCATTTTCAATACAAGACTCATGTATGTGTTTAGTTTACCAAGATTACTAAACTATTTTGTCCTTTTGAATGCAATGCACTTGTATCTTATGCCAATATAATGGTAGTATGACACCAACATCAAAATTTCTAGGGTTAGGTTTCTATAGTTGATATCAGAGCAAGTTTAGTACCAACATTGTGAACTAGATTTAGGAAAACATCGATTATAGAACAGAACCCTAAGATAGAATTTGAGGATATGTATAAAAGAACATACTAAATTGTTTTTAAGGTAAAGATTATGTAGGTATTGACAGAAATACATACATTTCAAGATTCTATAAGTGGACGTGGTTCTAGAACAGATGTACCTAACTGTAACAGCTCCGAAAAGGTGCATCGAGCATGACTCGAGTGTAACCTGGTACATGATAACAGGTCGCACCATGCGTCTGGTTTGACACTCGTGTGGATATTATTAGGATAATTCACTTTCTATTTACAAACCATTATAAAAGATCTAAATAGATAATGAAAATTAATGGCCTTGGTTAAAAATTATGTTTCTTAAACTGAAAATAACATGTAAAGATTTAGATATCCTAAAAATGATTTTATGGTATTTACAATATGATAATTGATTTTGACACTAAGGTTTTTGGTTCTAGGAATGGTATATTCTAAAGGTTAAACCTTTGACCAAGTAAGGTCATATGTGGAAATAAAATGGATGAAGTATTTATGTATTGAGGTTGTATTAAAAACCTTAGTTTTGATTAAACTGCATAGATACCCATCATATTTATTATGGAAATTATATTAATATATTTTAGAAAAGGATAGCCTTTAGGCCAGGAAAAAAGCCATCAAGTTTGAAAGGCCGCTGGACTTTAACCCATGAATGAAGGATTATAAGGTTTTAATTGCGTCCATTTATCGACATAATGTATTTATTAATAAGTCGTTGTTTTTAGTTAAAGAATTTGATGAATAAATATTAATGACGGAACTGTAGTGTTACTTTTTTGGTTTGGAGGTTAATGTATTAACCAAATTAGATTTAGAGAATAGTTAGAGAAAACAGAAAGACTTTTTACTATTTTATTGGCCTTACGATCTGTTAAACGTGAATTTTAGTGCCTTAGGGATCAAAGTTAAATTTTGGATATCTATTTCGTGAAGTAATGGATAAATTGGAAATTGATCAAAGCAAAAAAAGGTTAAAAATGTTGTTTATAGAAATATGTCAAGTAAGTATATTTACTTATATTATTATGTAGTAAAAGAATTTCTCAACATTAGGAAAATGATCAAAAAATGGTTTTCATAATACCTTAATTTTTTTTAACTAATGGTATTAAAAATCATCATAGATTTATAATTTGAGACCCGAAAATTTCAATTAATCATTCACTTGTTTGTGGTTAAGGAACTGAGTCACTCCCTATAAATATTTATGCTTTTCCTCAATGTCCATATTTTTTTCCTGTCACAAATGTCCTGCTATGTAGGAACCTAGTTATATGTTATTCAATGTGACCTTGTACTTCCCATTATCTCTTTTCCAGAGGATGTTTTGAAAACCCTTCTCACAATGAAGGATTTCGACAAATGAATTTTTAAATATCAAACCATAGACTACTGAGATCAAGTTTAAATTCTGAATACACAATTTAATTAATATCGTGAGACTGTAACACCCCAAAAATTCTGAAATAGTAACTTGTATTTGATAGCATGTATGACACACAACACCAAGTGTGTATAGGAATACATTATCCCAACACCATACAATATATTTAATATTTTAAATAAATTTAATATATCCTTTATCTTGAAATGAATGAAATACCGAGTTAACTCACATCACATGAAATAATGAGTTTCTTTGATGACTTGTGTTATACGCATGACATAGTTCTACCAAACAATAATATATTATTAAAATATTATTATTTAATATAATTAGACTTAACCAAGCCATTATATCAGTGGTCATGAATAATATTAACTAACCTATGAGAATATATGTATTATATATCCAATCAAATGTTTTAGCATTCATCCAATATATTTTATAGTAATAAGATAAGAATGAACCTAATATTACGCATAAAAACCAATATTTTTATAAAGCCACTTTTGCCGTATTTTCATGGATAACTTAATTTAATAATTATTTTTGGAAGTTTTATAAATTATATATGTAAATATAAAACTCAATTTTAAAATTATAATGTAAAAATTATCTTAGGGTAAATGTTTGGTATTTTTTTGAGAGTTTCATTTTTTGATGAATAGTGAAAAGTATTGAATTTTAATTCAAAATAGATTTTTCATCTAATTTAATTATAGTGTTAAAATATATTTTTAATTGGTTTTAATTTTAAAAAAGATAAATTATACAAAAATTAGTAAAAATTAGTTAATTTTAGTCAATTTCACTTTGAAATTGGATGTGGAATCATATCAAACTTTTTAACATTTTAACTTTGAAAAACTTCTTTTCCAACTAGTCCGTGAGATTAAATTGAAATTAATATTGGTTACTTCTATTATTATAATTTAGAAAGATTTATTCCATATTTTTATACAGAATAATTTATAATGTATAATATTATCAAATTATTTTTTTACAAAAAAAAAATTAGTTAAACTAATTAAAATTAATTACATCGGATAAGTGAAAAATCAGTTTAACAAGGGATGAAATGATAAACTTAAGGTCCAAAATGACTTATAAATCCAACCAATGAAGTCTTTTAGTATAAACCAAATAGAGTTACCTGAAAATGATGTAACATTATTCAATGATCACTTTGATTTATTTACTTATCCACCTCAAAAACTATTTTTATTACATGATTATATAATAAAATATGTATCCTAAATATATAGGTATGTTTTTATTCTAATTTTTTTACCTACACTTACACACAATTCTATATAATGGGTAACAAACTTACCGTTTATGTGTATGGAAAACCACCGCCTTGCGAAATAATGATTGTTCATTTTTCCTTTACCACCTCTCATTGTTGAAAATTATGATGAAAAAATAGTTTAAATAGGATAAATATTAAATTTTAATTCTATTCATGATTCTGGATTTTTTATATAACACATACCTTTATAATTTCCATTTTTTTAAATACAATAATGTCGTTTGTGGATGTATGGACTGCCATCTCTTAAAAGTGATGTGATTCGTTCACACTATGAATGGAATATATTGAGAAATTATTTTAAAAAAAATATTTTAAATATAAAAAATAAATATGACAATGTTATTTTAATATATATATATATATCATTAAATTTTTATTCTTTCAATATGAAAATGAAATGGAAGTAGCGTTTATCCGTACATAGGACCTACCATCTCTATGAAAGGTGCATTTCATTTCTTATCTCCAAATATTACGAATTATTATAAATACATGTATAATTAATATATATGATAATTAAATCATGGTTTAAGTTATTTACATGATTAAATCATGATCTATTTAATAAAAACAAAAATTACAACTCAAAACAAACTTGGAAAACTGGGCCCTTAAACCGGAAATAGTGAGAAAAATGAAAGATTTCTAAAAAATGAGTAATAAGATACTATAATAAGATTATATATGGTATTATAAATATTATTATGGTTATATTATAAGTTATTCACATTCTTGAAACCATTATACTTGAGTTTAAAGGATGTTCACCTGAAAGAAAACACAGAGAAATGAATTCTTGTCTCACTTTTCTTTCCGTGAGACATATGCCATTTTCTACACTTATTTATTCTTTTTGGTATATATAATACCAGTACTGTATTTAATATTATTAATAAATTTATCTTCATGGTTTTTAAATATTCATTATAATTTATTTATTTCACAGAGCTTATGATTTAAAAGTTACCAAGTGGTAAGGGACTTCGTCTCAATTTCCATTCTTTGAGGCATACTTTATCATTGTGCACCTAATTCTATATATATGGTGTAAATACTTAATATTTTACTTTTAATATCAAGATTAATTAATTATTCATAATATTTTGAATTTTAATTTTAATAATTTCATCTAAGGGGATTTACACTTAATTTTACCGAGTGGTAAAGAAATTTCATAACCCAATTCATTTTCACTGGGTTATATTACTTTCTCACTATTTTTAATGTTATATGATTTTGACCACATATTTATGTATTTATATTTCCATTCTATGTATTTACAGTTTATACAAAAAATATATTAATTGGTTGTGTATCACTTCAACACTATATCCATTTCAAGGTTTTACTTCACAATATCATTTTATTCGGGATTTTTTGCAGTCGAATTTAAATTAGAGCAAATAATTCGATAGATTTCTAATAAAACCTTTAATTTTAATCTCCTATGGTCATTAATGATATTTTTTATCTTATAGTACTATTTTTGTCACTCTTTGGTACCCAAAAGGTTTTAGAAAATGTTTTTAAGAAAAACTGACTTTATTTCTCTTTTTTGTCAAAGAACCTGTTTTCTTCTAAAAACCCTATTTTATAAAAATGTTTTCAAAATTTTAAAAAAGATTTATCTAATTAATTTTCACCCTTTACATAATATGTTATGTTTTTTAAAATTTATTTTCAAATAAATGGTTTTTCAAAACACAAGTATATCTTCCTCAAGAATGTTTTTGAAAGATATTTTTAAAGTATTTCTATTCATAAAAAATGACAAACCTTTATTTTTAATCCACTTAGGATATTCTATTTTGATACCATTCTTATACTTCCCATAGATGGGTTTTTTGGTTTGGAAAAGGATAATATTGACATTCAATTCCTTGATTCATTTTTGTAGTGCCCTTAAAATATTCACTCATGTGGTCATTGAACATTTAATTTACCCAAAATATCCATATCATTTTCTATGGATATGATTATTTCATGAACCATATATAGTTTTTATATATGGCATATAATTTGAAATATATTTTATTATCTAGGGTATTATTGCTAAATTTTTATTCTTTATTCAATATGGATATTTGATAAGTCACATTGTTTATGAATTAAATTGATTATTTGATATTTAAGGAATTCTTTAGACAAGTATGGAATGGGTTGGTGACCATTTAATATAATCACCTTGATGAATCACTAGTATCATGGGACAAAATCTGTTGGTGATAAACCCTTTGAGTTTTTTTCCAAATCAGAGTAGTTGTAAACTGTCTTATGAAAGGTCTCGAAAGTAGTTTTCTAAACTATCTTGTGAAAGGTATTGATGATAAAAATGTATTCCAATGATTAAATTTTTTCTTTATTTAGATTAAATTATTATTATCCTTGAGATTTTTTATTTTACATTGTCTATGTATGCATTTTATTCTTAGTTAATTTATTAAATGGCACGTGTTTTCAGTTATTTACCTTGCCATATTAATTACTCACTTCTTTCTCTATTATTAATTACATGGAATGTGTTCTTAGTTAATTAAATTTTAATATTGATTATTATTAGTGACTCATTATTTAATTTAACTATACTTTAACCTTACTGAGAATTTTAGATCACCATTATTTTGTTTCCTTTCCCCAAGTTTCCATGAAGTGTAATAAGAAAGATATGTTAGGATATACTAGATGTAATAAATAAATTTTTCTCGAAATAAATTATTTTGCTATTTTTGTATTAAATTTTAATACAATAATAATGTATGTATCTAGTTTACCTAGAAAACTAATCTATTCAGTCCTTTGGGACATGATGTACTTGTATCTTATTCCAACGTAATGGTAGCACAACACCATCTCTGTGCTTGCTGGGGTCAGGTTGCTACAATTTTTATCCGAGTAAGTTTAGTAGAAACCTTGAGAACAAGATTTAGGAAAACATATAATAGAGAACATAACCCTAAGATATAATTTGAGGATTATTATAGAATAAAATCCTAGAATTTTGGTAAGTCAGAGATTCTCTAGGTCTTTCTTGAAATACACCCCTGTTTGGATACTACAAGTGGACGTAGTTTTGGCACAAATCTACCTTGGAGTCACAACTTAGAAAAGGTGTGTTGAGCTTGACTTGAGTGTATCCTAGTACATAACAATTTTATTTACCACACACCTGGTTTTGAAACTCCAGGGGGATATGCTTATGATAATTTAACTTCTATTTACAAACCATTATGAAATATTTGAATAGATAATGAAAATAAATGACCTAGTTTAAAACCAAGGTTTCTAAGATTGAAAAAATGTGTCAAGATTTAGAAATCCTAAACATGATTATACGGTTTTTCTAGTATGTTAATTAATGATAACACTATGTTTTTTGGTATTAGGAAATTCCCTCTTCGAAAGGTTAAACCTTTGAACAAGGAAGGAAATATGTGTAAATAATATGGATAAAGTATTTATGTACTGAGGTAGTATTAGATAAAATTATTTTTGATTAAAATTAAAAGATGCCCATTATATTTACTGTAACTTCCTAGAATTTCTGTGTAATTTTTTTATTTATATGTAATTATTTTGAGACCACAAAATCTGACAGCGCGTGATTCCAATGCCCGGAGTGCCTAGAATAATCCGTCAAAAAACCAGTATTCTTCAAATAGTGCGTATGAGAAGTTTTCATTAAAAAGTGGAATAACTCTTGAATGAGTTCCCAGATCGGAAATCTGGGGGAACCGTTGTGTTTAGGATGACGAGTTTACCCTAGGTGTGACATAAATTAAGTCGGCGTATGGCCCTAGTGAGAAAATCAAAAAATGGAGTAACCGTAAATAAAACATTTAAATAAAATCATTTTATTTTTCAAATGATTATAACTCAAAAACGGTGACTCAAATTAAAAATCTGAGACCACTGTTGAACTCGTAAGTGTATGCTTTTCTTAGGTAGATACTAACATTGTTCAGTGCGGGCCACGAGTGGAAGATAGTTTTTATCCATAAATAAAATAATTAAATAACAATTATTTTATTGTAAAATCCTTAATTTCTAAACAAAAACTAGTATTGAAAATATGAGAGTACCATTGAGCTCGTGATGTCATTTCCCCCTTAGGTGGAGCCTAACCACGACCGATGCAGGTCGAGGGTGACTATTAAGAAATTTTGAGATTTTTTAAGGTACGTTCAGTAAACGTGTGGGCAGATAATTCTATATTTTGAAATGGTGTTTAGATTAAAAATCTGAGGGCACCGTTGAATCCGCAATGCTGATATTCGCTTAAGAAAATCTTAACATCAACTGGAAAGGGTCGGACAAATATGTTATTTTTTGGACTTTACAAAAGAAATAATAAAATAACTTTTGATTATTTTATTTTTCTTTGTGCAATCGTTGGACAAATGGTGGTGGGGCCATAGTGGAATGTCAAAAAATTTAATGGATTGACTCATAATTTCTATAACAACACCGTTGGGAGATTTAAATGAATGTATAATGACACCGTTGAAATAATTAAAGAGGTTCATTAATTATACTAATTAATGAACCTCAATAATTGTTCTATGCATTGATCCTCTCCTCCCCTCTATTTAAACGAAGCCTGAGAATGAGTTTTCGACACAGAAGAGGGGAACCTCTAATCATGTAGAGTGATGACTTACACCAACCTAGAACAAAGCTTCTAGTGACATACATTCGAGGAATCGATGGGCGATGGTAAGCGTCGACAGACACCTTTGGATGTGGAAACTTATTCCTCATCTAAAATGCCTTCCAATGATTATAGGGTAGGAGGTTATATGTTTGATTCCTCCCATTTTACCTCATTCTTGATTATTATGAAGAACACAGGTCAACCGTGCAATAGTTTGACCCATGTTTCACTCTTTAACATAGGGGGATAATGTGGGGTTTCATTTTGAGAGTTTTTATAATCTAATAATCATTTTCATGTTCTAATGCTAACGTAGAGGGCACAAGCCGAACAAACAAGGCCCGTACCCTCCACCGAACCCATTTTGGTTGTGTTCTACATGGACGACTGGATGAAGTGGCGACATGATGGTGGAAAATGGTGGGACCAGTGACCGAGGGGGATGGGACCAGCACCCGCTGACCGCAAAGTAATGGTGGTGCCCGAAGGTGCCACGACAGATAAGGGGAGGCCGACCAATGCTGACCGCGTTGAAGTGGGGCGGCATGCTGCGGCGACACAGCACGGTGGAAGGCTGCAACATCATGCTCCGACGGAGGGTGGACCCGAGCCTGCGGGTCCGTTGCGGGCCTATCAACATGGACTAGCCAAGAGATGCAGTGCCGCCTGGTGCCACGACTTTGAATACCCCAACAGATTTGACTGTTCGAGGGGGGGGGGGGAGTGGTCCCCCATGCTCCGCCAGTGGGCTGAGTGATTCCCCAACCCTGTGGGCCACACCCTTCTGGGAGAGCCGAGCCGAACCTATGGCCCAACATGCTGAACCAGGCCCATCCAAACCAGGACAAGCCCAGTCCCTTCGGGTTGGGCCCAACGAGCCAGGTCGGGTTTGTCTGACCGTGTCAGATCGGACCCGAACCCACTTACAGCCCAGTTCGCTTAAATGAGTGTATCTTCTAAAGCAGACGTTCGTTTGATAAACTGTCTATGACAACATAACCCTTAGGAAGAGGTGGTCCTTTTGAGATACTCCACACGAATTTCAAATAAATATGGAGTTTGGCTAGGTTGGATCATACCTAAATCCAACCTATCCCTCGACACTAAAATGCCTATAAATTTTAGACCGAGTGTCCAGTTGATGCACCATCTATTGGGTTGGATCCCTTATAACATGACAGATCATCGGGTTAATTCTTTATGAAACTTATTGTTGGTTGAGTTATGACCTATAACCCGAGGATCAGATTCAGGGTATTTCTTGTAGTGAGATTTCACTACTTCCTTGATGACTCAAGGCGCAGGTATTTTTTACTCTTTTAGTCTGGTAGAGACACAACTCCCCACATCATGAGTGTGGGTTTGTTTTCCTCTAGGATGGTTTTCCTATCTTTGGAGTTGGTACTCCCTTATTAGACTATGGTGCGGGTCCCCATTACTTAAATCACATAGAGTCAGGTACTCCCCTATTAGGTAGGGTGTGGGTCCTCTAGGTTAGGATTAGGTACTCCCCTGTCAACCCTGGGTGCGGGTCCTCCTTATGCAGTGCTATATAAGAGTCGGTACTCCCCCTCCATGCCAGGGTGTGGGTCCTCTCTCATAGGGTTGGTACTCCCCTAATGTACTAGGGTGTGGGTCCCTCACAATGAAAAAACTAAAACATTTTCACTCCCCTACTGGGTAAGGTGTGAGTCCTCACATATGGAGTAGTTCTCCCCTATCTCTGAGTAGCAACGACGAGAGGGTACTTTAGGGGAGTTGATGCTCCCTCGACTTTAGGACATAGTTATGAAGAGTAGGCCCCTCCACTTGATGTAATCAATACCCAGGGTATAAGTAAGTACTCCCTTGATGGACTGAGGTGTGGGCCACTTTTTACTGGGGCGACTGAGATATCTTGGGTTAGACTAGAGTAGTGCTTCCCCAACTGAATGTAGCATCGAGGAGTGGTCCTCTTCACTTGGTTTCCCTTGGTCTTGCCTTGGGCGCAAGACTGTGACTGTGAGACCTCTAGTGCTGGGCACTAGAGGCATTTCTAGAAGAATGTTACTGATAGGGAATGTCCTTTCAGAAGTTCCATGAGGAATGGTTGAGTTGTACGTGATGGAGTACATCTCTTAGATGGGTGCCATCAGGGATGGCCAATTCATGTAGTGTGTACTCCGGATACTTGAGTTACACTTTGATCCTTCATTGAAAATCATAGAAATGGATTGAGGTTGGGGACTTATATTTCTTTGTGGCTGAGAAAAGTATATCTGGATGACATAGGTATATGCAATGGCATATACCTGAGTAGAGATGACTAGGAATAATATTTGGGATTAACTTCATGGTTTTTTTGTGTAACTTTTCTTTTGTGGATTTCCGAGAGACCATTGAGGGTCTCGGGGGTCCCCTACTGAGTACTGAGTTACCCACCCTTGCATGGGCTTCACCCACACGTGTTGTGTATAGTGCAGACGTTCGACGTTTCGATAGGGGTGCTCAGGGAGATGGGACTGATAGACATTATGATGGTGGACATGGTGTCCTAGGACCAGGATGGGTCTAGTAGGAATAGGCATACATGACATACTAGTTCAGCTTCTAGTAGCATCACTACTCCAACAATCATGTGGGATATTCCACAAACAGTCGTCAGTGCTCCCTCTATACCTTACTATTTTTTGTTCTTTTGTTGGGCTTGTATACTGGCCCGGTTACACCACTTAGTGTGTTACTTGCTGTTGTACTCTGGTTTCAGATTACTTAGTGTTCACCTTTCAGCTTTGTGGTTTCTATTTGTGAGTGAATATGTGCATAGGTATCTAGGAAAATGCCTCCCACATGCAGGTTGACGCCTTTAGTGCTAGTTTCCAGCCCCTCACCATCGGGAGGTAGGCTTGGGGTATGTCACGACATGGGCCCTGGGGGATAGGCTATGACATTTATTTTAGAAATTATATTAATATAGTTTATAAAAGTTCAACCTTTATGCTGAGAGATAACCCATCAAGTCCGAAAATGATATGGGACTTGAACCCATGACCACAGGTCAATATGTGTTTAATCAAAACCACTGACCTACATAATGATCTGGTTAATATGTCATTATTTTTAGTTAAAAAATTTGGTGAATAAATATTAATGATGAATTTGTAGTGTTAATTTTTAGGTTTATATATTAATGTATTAACTATATTGGGATTCGAGAATAGTTAGAGATAAATGGAAAGACTTTTCACTCTTTTATTGGCCTTACAATTTGATAAAAGTGTATTTTAGTACTTTAGGTATCAAAGTTAATTTTTGGATATCCATTTCTTGAAGTATTAAATAAATAAGAACTTGATCAAAGAACAAAAATATAATGAAAATTATGTTTATAGAAATATGTAAAGTATGTATATTTTTTTATATTAGGTAGTAAAAGAATTACTCATCATTTAAAAATTGATAAAATTTTTATCCTAATACCTTAATTTTTGTTGAACCGATGGTCATATGAATCATCATAGATTTATGACTTTGGGACCCTCAAATTTACATTAATAATTCACTTGTTTGTAGTTGATGAACACAATCAATCCCTCTAAATATTTACACCTTTCCTCTAAGTAAAAACACCAAGCATGCAAGGGAATATACTATCCCATCACTTTACAAAATATTTAATATTTTAAATAAATTCAATATATCCTTTATCTTGTAATGAACACAATACTGAGCTATATTTCATCATACAAAAAAATTATTTTCTTTGATGACTTTTTTTACACACATGATTGAGTTTTACTGAACAACAATATATTATTAGAATATTATAATTTAATATAATGAGACTTAACCCAAACATTAAATTAGAATATTGGAATAGTAATAACTAAATTATGAGAATATAAATATTATACATCCAATAAATTTTGTTGGCATTCATCCAATATATTTTATAGCCATAAGATAAGAATGATCCCAGTATTACGCACAAAACCTACATTTTTATAAAGGTACTTTTTCCACCTTTTAATAGAGAACCAATTTTAAATCCAATTTTTAAAACTTTTATAAATTTTATATGTAAAAAAAAATTTATTTTTGAAATTGGAATATCAAAATTATCTTAGTATGAATTTTTGGTATTTTTATGAGGAGTTTTATTTTTTAATTAATAGTGAAAAATACTGAATTTTAATTTAGAATTTCATTTTCTTCTAATTTATTTGGAAGGTTAAACTATATTTTAAATTTTTTTAATTTTAAATTAGATAATTTTTATATCAATCATTTTAGGTCAATGGAATCAATTTCACCTTAAAATTGAACATAATAACATAGAAATTTGAACATTTTTTACTTTAAAAACCCTTATTGTCATCCCATTTATGGGATTAAATTTAAATTAATTTATTCCATTTCTTGGATTGAAATTTAGAAAAATGGATTAAATATTTTTAATCACTATTTTTTTAATGTATAATTATTTCAAAAAAATTTTGACAAAAAATATTAGTGGAAGTGATTAAAATTAATTAGAGTGATTAAGAGAAAAATTCCTTTAACAAGGGACTAAACCTTAAACATAAGGGAACAAAATGGACTAGAAACTTTTAAAAAATAAGTTTTATATTAATATTTAGACCCTATAATCCCTTTTATTTAATTTTAACAATTATTGGCGCCACTTGACATGGGAAAACGTGGGTGGAATTCCCTTTAAAAAAATTACAAGAATGCCACTCATCCTACACTATAAAAGGCACTCACCCATCACACTTATTTTCACCTCTAAATAACTTTGTCTCAACCAAAATCATCTCATATAACCTCCCAAAATCCATTAACTCAACCTAGAATCCTCACATTGTGCATAAATCCAACAAAGGAAGTCTTTTGGTATAAACCAAAGGGAGTTACTTGAAAATGAGGTTACATTCTTCAGTAACCAGTTTCATTTTATTTGGTTCTCGACCACCAATAATAATATTATTACATTATTATATAATAAAATAAGTTTCATAAATATAATGATATGTTTTTATTCTAATATTTATACCTACACCTAAACACACTTCCATATAATGGGTAACAAACTTACCATTTATGTGTGTGGTGAACCACCTCCTAGTGCAATGATGATTATTCATTTTTCATTTACCACCTCTCATAGATGGGAATTATGATAAAAGTACTATTTATATGTGATATATATGATATTAATAATGTATTTATACTTATTTATTTTTTATATGAAACATACCTTTATGATTTTCATTTTGTGTAAATATGATAACTTCATTTGTGGACGTGTGGACTACCGGCTCCTCAAAGCAACATGATTTGTTCACACTATACATGGAATGCATTAAAGAATGATATAAATTATTTTTAGTGAAATATAAGAAATAAATATTATAATTTAATTTCAATAAACATATATATCATTTAATTTTCATTCTTTCAATATGAAAAAGAAATGGAAGTATCGTTCACGTATACATACTATATACCATCTCAATGATTGGTGCGTTTCATATCTTATCTCTAAATATTATGGATTATTATATATACATAAATAATAAATATATATGATAATTAAATCATGGTTTACATTTTGGAGATGATTAAATCATGATTTACATAAGAAGAAATAAAATGTCAAGTCAAAACAATCTCGAAAAACTAGGCCATTAACACCTGAAATAGTGATAATAATGAAAGATTATTAATAAATGGGTAATAATATATTATAAAAATATTATATATATTATTTTATAAATATTATTATGGATCCGTTATAATTTTCTTACATACTTAAAACCATTATACTGAAGGTTAAATGACGTTCACCTAAAAGGAACCGCAAGGTTATGGATTATTTCCTCACTTTTCTTTCTATGAGGCATACACCATTTTCTAAACTTATTTATTTATGTGTGGTGTATATACTTCCCATATTGTATTTTATATAATTAATAAATTTATATTCATGATTTTTAAAGTATCATTTCATGTTATTTCATTCATGGGGATTATGATTTAAAAGTTACCAAGTGGTATGAGACTTCATCTCAATTTCCATTCTTTGGGGCATACTTTATCATTGTGCACCTAATTTCTTATATATAGTGGAAATAAGGAAACTTTGAATTATAATATCATAATTAGTTCATTATTCATGATATTTTGAGTTTTTATTTGAATTATTTCATATAAGGGGATTTACACTTAATGTTACCAAGTGGTAAAGAAATTTCATAACCCAATTCCTTTTCATCGGGTTATATTACTTCATCATTGTAGTTAGTATTATATTATATTAGAAACATATTGATGAATTTACACTTATATTATGTTAAGTTTTAGTTTATACACATAATCAATTAATTGGTTGAGTCTCACTAATATGATATGGTATTTTCAAGGGTTTACTTCACAATCTTATTTTATTTGGGATTATTTCCACTTGAATCAACATTAAAGGAAATTATTTAAAAATTATTCAATAAAACCTTAAATTTTATTATAATCTAGTTATTCAAGATATTTTTCATGTTATATTATCATTTTTTAATTTTGGTAAATGAAATATTTTATAAAATGTTTTTAAGAAAACCTGAATTAATTTCCCTGTTTCTTCGGAGAACCTATTTTCTTCTAAGAACCCTATTTTATAAAAATGTTTTCAATTTTTTTATCAATTTAAAAATGAATTATAAACGGAATTTTCACCATTTACATAATGTTTTATTTTCTTAAACTTTATTTTCAAATAAATGTTTTTTTAAAACAAAAGTATATTTTCCACAAGAATGTTATCAAAAATCATTTTATAGTATTTCTATTCACAAATGAAAACAAACCATTATTTTTACTCCACTTGGGATATGTTGTATTGATACCATACATATCATTCCCCTGGATGGGTTTTTATTGATTTGGACAAGTATAGTGTTAAAACTCACTCACCTAATTCATTTTTGTTGTCCCTTTTAAATATTCATAGTCCTATAGTGACTAAACATTAAATATTCCCTAAATATCCATATCATTTTTGTGGATATGATTATTTCTTGAACTGTATACCATTTTTACATACAGTGCTTACTTTGACTCGTATTTTATTATTTGGGGAAATATTGATAAATTAGTATCCTTTATTAAATATATATATTTGATAAGGAATGTTGATTATGAATTAAATAGGTTATTTGATATTTAAGGAATTCCTTGGAAAGATATGACATGGGTTTGGAACTGTTTAAAGTAATACCCTCTATGAATCAATAATATCGTGGGAAAAATTAGTTAGAGACAAATTCTTTGAGTTTTTTGTAAATCAGAGTAGTTTTAAGTTATATTGTGAAAGGTCATGATAGTATTATGCTAAACCGTCTTGTGGAAGGTCTTTAAGGTAAAGGTACCATGTACCTAGGAAGCAAGACTACCAATGATTAATAATTTCTTTTATTTATATTTAGTTATTATTATAAATGATATTTTTTCTTCAAAATTATCTATTGATTCATTTAATTATCAATTTATTGATTAAATGGTGTGTGTTTTCATTTATTTACCTTTCCATATTATTTAATAACTTACTTATTAGTTATTGATTACATGAAATGTTTTCTTAGTTATTTACCTTTTCCATATTGATTATTCTCATTGATTCATCATTTTCTTCTACTGCACTTTACCCATATAGAGAATTTGAGCTCAACATTATTATTTTTCCTTTCCCTAGAATTCCATGATGTATACTAAGAAATATATGTAGGAATATACTAGATGAAATAAAGATATTATTCTAAAATGTTTTTGTTGTAATTTTTTTATTCATTTGTAATAAAAGACTCATGTATGTATCTATTTTTCCTGGTCGATTAAACTATTTGGTCCTTTGGGATGTGATGTAATTGTAACTTATACCAATGTAATGGTATCTCGACACCATATCTAGGATTTATGGGGTTGGATCACTACACAAACCAATCAACGTTATATGAAATCCACACAAAGTTGATAGAAAAGGTATGAAGACAATCATTGATAAGAGGTAAATTTTTATGTCAGAGATAAGGTATTCCTTTATATATCACCATAGAATAAATTCATAAGGTTTGGGAAGAGGTAATAATTATTCCTAGATACACAATCCCATTTGTGATCCTTGATCACATCAGATCTGTGGTTTATCGACTAGAACTCACACCTAACCTATCTCAAGTATGTGATGCGTTCCATGTATCCCTTTTGAGGATGTGCATTCAATACCCATCACATTTTCTAAATCTAGAGGTGGTACCTTTGGATAATGATCTTCTATATAAGGATTATCTTGTTGAGATATTATATCATAGAGAAACATTTATTCAAAATAAGAAAACTAACCTTTTCAAAATACTATGGCGGAACCACAATTTTAAGGAAGCAACTCTAGAACAAGAAGATTCCATGAAATAGAGGTACCCACACCTGTTCTAATGTAAAAAAATGAAATCTCAAGGGTAAAATTTCTAAAGGGGGGAATAATGTAATGAGCCAAACTCTTATAAGTGAAATTCCATTTTGAATGAATAAACGCCTCATTAAGTAATGTTGTTATATAAGACACATAAAATACTTTTCTTATTTTGAACCATTATAAAATATATCCTTCCAGATTTAAAAGACTATTAATAATCATAAAAATTGATAATATAGTCACTAAATAGTTACCATTAGGATTGTTATATATTAATGGTTATGATAAATTATAATTGATATAGATGTAAGAAGAGATGACCTCAACTAGTAGGATCATACCCTATTAAGCCCATTTATTGGAGCTCTTGAGTGAGACAACATCCATGAGAATTGAAATCAACTAATACTAAGCTAATATTTGAAAAATAATTACTTTGAAAAACTATTTTTGAGAGAGTTCAATCTTACCATGATCAGGAACCAAATCATGTGCATCGAACCACCCTAATATAGTACCACCATCACACGCCTGACCCAAAGGGTGTACGCTGATGTAATAAGGGGTTATATATCTAGACCATAGTAGTATGAAATTGTATGTTTTCTTTTTAATAAAATAAGGATTATATTTATCCCTTTTTATTATTACTTTATAAATGATTATATAATGATTTTGATTAGAATCAATATTTGATATAAAGAAATAAAAATTGTATTTTTTTAGAAATACATAGTTTCAATTAAGACACTCATTTGATAAATTCAATAATTTTTGAAAATAATTTTATTTTAATTTTATTACTAAATAATATATTTTTTCAATATGAATTATAATATACTTTAATGAATTCCAATATAATTTTTACAATTTCCATGAAGTTGTCAATGTTATAAAAACTATTATTTTTCTGTAAATAAGTTTTTTTATTTAAAATTGAAAATTATCATATTTTAAATATTATTTTTGTATAATAATAATTATTTTTGAAATCATTAGGTCAAAATTAACCAATGGTAATGTTTTAATAATTTTATGGGCGAGTTAAATTTTTAGATTAAAATTAATAACTGTAAAAATTTATGGTCTTTATTATGCCATCATAACAACCCAAAAGTGATGTAAGAAATTCTATAAAAGTCATAACATACCAAATATATATTCCCCCATTAAAATAAATTTTGTTAATTTATTTTAATAATATTATAAAACTTTAATGAATCCTACAAAACCAATATTATTTTTTAAGGTTTTAAAATCAATTGTTTATGAAAATAACTCACTTCCACATCACCAATGGTATTATTTTAATATGTTTGGTTTTTGATCTTATAATTTTTTTAAATATATCTTGGGAAGAAACCATGGTTAATAACCATGAGAGGTTTTTTTTGATTATTTTATGGACTCCAAAACCTATGCTTGTAAATTAATAAATAATTCCCCGATTTTTGCTATAAATACCCACCAAACCTCCAACTACTGTTCACTCAACACCCATTGAGCATAAAGTTTCTATCTCTATATCTCCCTATTTAAATCACACCCAAATTGTGCCTAATCTCTTAATAAGGTCCTTCCATGCTTTTAGAAGATCTCACTCAAGGTAATGTATATCTCTCCCTGTTCTTTTCCATTCAAGAACGTTCTTTGTATTTATCCTTTAGAATATCAATTTATTATGTTTTAATATATTTATAAATACCCATTTACCATCCAATTTATTTTCTAACAATTAGAGATCATTTATTCCCTCTTATTATAACCTTTACCTAAGCTGTTACTATGCTGAAGCAAGGTATTCTCTTTCTCCTCTTTATTATAGTACTTTCTTTGTATAATGCCTTTTAATTTCCAAATTATTCTTGTTTTCATATAATTTTACACCTATATTTACTATAATTCTGATTCCAAAGTGATGAGATACCTATTTTCACTCTCATTAAACCCTTCCATGAACCTTTATATACACCCGTTTTTCTACCAAAATTATCCTATGATTTTCCATGCCAAACATTTGGGTTGTGTATACGCATCCCCATTTCCACTCAAGGGTATTCACCTAGTTGTATATATACTTCATTAATATTGGAATTACATATATTTGACCCATAATCCTTAATCATGGGATTAAAAGTGATGAAATTCATTCTTATGTTGTATGATATTTGTTGCACAAAAATGAATGTACGTGATATGAATGTGATGGGTGGACACATAATTATATATCCCTACAATGTATTAGGTAATGTTCTTATCTTATGATATACCATGTATGGTGCATAGGAGGTTGTCCTAATAACAATACATTATTATGACTCAGTAGTTAGCCTTGAATTATCCTTATGATTCTAGGATTTTTATTATTTCCACATTCTTATGTATCCTTGAGGTTATCGTCCTATGTCATGATTTAATGTTCATGTTAAAAATTATCACCCTTTTATGAAATCTTAATATGCCTCTTGAATCACATGTATTAATTTCACCATGTTGTCATTTTATTATTCCCTTACTAGGGTTTATAGTTTACCCATTTCCTATGTACTTCCCTAGGTTATCCCATGCAATATTAGAAGGTAAATAGAATATAATGATATGTAATGGAGGTTTTAAATTATATATTTATGTATCTATTTCATGTTAATCTGTTATGTATCTAATTACCCAAATACATTAGGAATTTTGATCTTTTGGAATTTTATTATATGTGGATTTATATAATTAATCAGGAAATACGGTGAGTAAAAGATATGGGTTTTCATAATATACACCATATTAAATTAAATTGGTGAATAAATAAAACGTTTATCAAGGAATATATTTTGAGAAAAAATACCTTAACTCAGTTCCCTGCTTAGTTGATCAAACTATAACTTCTTTTAAAATTACTATAACTATCTTAATCCTCTATTTCAGAACCTTATTCATCTCTATAAATCTTTTATATACTGTCTTTATAATCATTTACTATGAATATAATGGTTCATTGTAGCTTATTTTTAATAACGGGTGTTAACACTTTTAATTGTATGACACTTGTTTTTTAATTTTAAGGTTGATTTTTGATATTTGACACCATGTTAATTATTCCAATATTACCCAAGTTTCTTTAATATATATCCCATTATTATTTATAATGTTCCACTTTCATCTCATGAGAGTTTTAATTATGACTCATGAGGATAAAGTTGAAGACAAAATTGTTTCTACAATTTCTAATGAATGAAGATGATATATTAAGAACATGTTTAGATATTAATATTATCACTAAAAAAACTTTATAACATATCTAATACCTTATTATTAAATTTTATTAACATTATATAAACTTCATTAATCAATCACTATTTAAACATTACAATATCACGAAACTTGGTGGTAAAATGACGAAAACAAAATCATGTTATAATGATCAAATGAGTAAGAATGTTTTATTACAAAGTGTTAATATATTATTTACTGAATCTTATATGAGAAATATATATAATATATATCCATAAAATACATTCTTATAGAAATTAATAATGGGTGGTGATGACAAATGAACTGCTTCTTTCATGGAGGCGATAGTCCATGTAATTAACGACCCCATTGCTTAATGAATGGATAGAGTGATGGTGTATGAAAATTCATCATTTCAGAATTATATAAGTGAAATAAAGATACAATTATTCATCAAACCTACCCTTTATAACATTCTTAAGAGGCAATGATGAAAAATGAACCACATCTTACTGTAGAGGCAGTAGTCCGCACATACGAATGACGAATGCATTTATTTTTCATGGTGGATGTTACAGAATGAATGAATGTAACACCCAAATATTTCATAGTACATTATTTCTTCAAAAATAATTCAATAACTTGCACCACACGCAACACCGAGTTTGAGCGCACTATGGCTTACCAAATTATCTTTTCAAAAGTGGTTATGAATTGTATTTTCTGCATTTTGAATTTTATATTTTTCATATAAATTTTAACATCCATATTTTGTGTTTCTTTGACATAATATAATATCAAATTCATTTTTTTCAGAAAAAGGACATATTTTTTCCGAAAATGAAATTTTACCGCCTTTTAATGGCGATTTTTTAAATCCAATATTTGACACTTATATATATTCTATTTGACAAAATAAACTTCTTATTTAGAATAAGGGCATAAAAGTTTGGTTTTTATTAATTTTTGTTGTTTTTTCTGATAACTTTCATATTTGGGTGAATAGTGAAAAATACTAAAATTTAATTGAAAACAAATTTTTTAATCAAAAAAATTTATAGAATTCAATTATACATTTGACTGTTTTGGTAGTATAATTAGATTATATTTTTATCATTTAACACAATTTAGGTCATTATATGTAATTTTACATTTAAATTTGACATAATCACATATCAATCTTTTGATAGTTTCTACTTTTTAAAAAATCTTCTTTTTGGTTTCGACAGTGGTAATTAATTTTAAATTAATAAATGAAACATCTTTGTTTTTAATTTGGTAAAAAAGACTTAATTTTTGAATTTCGAATATCAAAATTATATTTGGATGAATTTTTGGTATTTTTCTGAAAACTTGAAATTTTTGATGAATAGTGAAAAACACTATATTATTTAAAACAGACTTTTTGTTTAAATAATTATTTATTTTATTTAAATTTATTTTAAGTAAAAATAGATATATAATACCTATATAATTTCAATTTAATTCATTGAAGTAATTTTATAATAAAATTATATGTATGAAATTTTATTGAACTTTTTAACGTTTTTACCCAACTTCTTAGAGCATTTATGAATTTGCATAAAACATAATTTTACCACTTTAGTGAGTTGAATTTCAAAAATCTGAGAGACTTGATTGACATCAGTAAGTAAAATGTGGTTCAACAAGAGGAAAAATAATTTTTGGTGAATTGTAACTTTTGACTTTTATTTACCACGGTTAAAAGGAAATAGTATAATTAAGGGTAAAAATGATATTATAATTACCCTAACACAAGTACTAATTCTATTGGATAAGTGTAATTCGACCAAAAACAACATTAGGAATAAAATATGGTCTCCTTTGGTCCACTTGGATTAGATTAAGACATTTATCTTTATTTTATTTAAAGAAGTGTTAAAAGAGTTAAATTCAGAGTTTAATAACTAAACCATTTTTAATATAGGGTTAAACATATTATAAATTAGACTATAAATATTAATTATAAAGATAAAATGATTTCTTACATAATGGTATTTTATTTATAATTTTTGGACATTAAATAATTTAATTTATTTATAACACAAAGATGATGCAATAATTACCTTATTAATGAAATATTAAAATATTTGTTATTATAAATATCCAAATAAACGTAATTTGAGACTTTTAATGAATTAAAATAATTTATAGGTTTATATTACATGTTATGGTTGATTAAATAATTTTTTTTCGAAGTAATAATGCTTTTATGATTTTCAAAAAAACCAAATACAAAATAGTGTCACAATTGACATATTTGATTTTTTAAAACATATACTATATTATTAATTGATATAATATTCCTAAAAATATAAGGATCATAAAAAGGACTTAGATAAGGTTATATATATTAATAATGTACCAATTTTAGTTTTCTTGGCTTGTTATAGTATGTTTATTAATAATATATTATAAAAATACAAAGAGACCTGGTAAATGTCAAACTATTTAACTAAGAGTTAAATCTAAAAGATAAGGTTAATATGATGACCTGAACCTATCTAAAACCTATTGTTTGAGAGGTTTTAGACCAATCCCAAAATTATTCTATAAATAATTTATTTTTGGTCCATTATAAACAAAAAATTATTTTATTATAAAATAATATTTCAAGCTTTTCCTAAAGTGACCATCACCTCTCTTATAAAAGGGAACATCCCATTTTCTTAATTTCACACCTCCAAAGCCTTTTGGCTCAGCCAAACCGTAACCAACTATCATCCCAAAATTCCTCCCTTAATCCTAGAGGTATTAATTTGGTCAAAAAGCAAACCTATGGTGCCCTTTTGATCAAATCAAAATGAAGAACTCGAAGAAGAGATAAATATTTAATCACCTCATTCAAGTTAATTTCTTCTTCCAATTCCTATTTCTTTGTTGTTTTCATACCAAAATAATAAATACATTACCTTCTACATACTGCGATATTATTATAAATATGGTAAAACCATATTATTTATTCTATACATCCTATAAATAACAAAGTAACCATACGTGCGTACGTACAGATTACCGTCTCCACGTCGTGGTGTTGTTTATTATTCGAACACTTCATTATTTAGATGAGTATAATAATGAGTATAACTAATGTAAATAATAAATATAACATATTAATGATTCTCTATATATGATATATTATCCAATTACATATGATTCATCTATCAATATAATGATATTGTCGCTCGTGCGTACGTACGGATTATTGTCTCAACGAATGCGATGAGATTCATTCCCCATCGTAATCATTCAAGAATAATTTTCATTTTATGATTAAAAATAATTTTAAGAACATAATATAATTATTTATATGAATCAAATACATCCTATCCATAACAATCATGGCTTACATAACCAAGCATATAAGAGAAAACATACTAGTTAACACCTGAAACAATGATACTACAAAAATATTATTAACAAATAAATATTGGAAGATCATATATGATATCATATTTATGTATATGATTATTATATAATTTAATAATAGTGATTTAACTATTTTATAGGATTTTAACGTACCCTCGACCAAGGAAAAGTATAAGTTAAGGGTTAATTTTACAATCTCTTTATTATCCAAGGTTTTTTTACGTAAGTACCTACTGAGACATATTTATTATGAATGTCTATGTTTCATAAATTAGTTTTCAAAGGGATTCTTTTTAGGGACATTTTTTATTAAAACATCATTTTAAATGTTTTAATGATTTATTCTTATAAACCTTTCTCATTAATTTCCATGTGTTCAAAATGGTTTTAATGATTTATTTATATAGACATGAATTTTTTAAAATGTTAATTCCTTTAAAAGTTTCAAAGCGGTTTGTGAAACTTTGATTCAAAACTATCTTTTAAATGAATTACTTTATAAATTATGTGACTTTCAAATGATTTCCTGAAAAGGGATATTTCTCTCAAAGATTTTTACTAATCATTTGCAACTATGTCAACATACTTTACTGGATATTATTCTTGATCAAGGTTGATTTATTATGATACAAATCATACATATTTTATTGAAGATTTTGTGATATTTTTTACTATGGATGTTTTATTTTTATACCATTAATGGTTTATGGATAATGTATTGAAATTTCGTATTCTAGGTTTAATATGAATGTTTATGTTATGTTTAAAAATTTTCATATGAGGAATGCTTTGGACTTAGTAAGTGACGGGTGGAGCTTGCTATAGCTCCTCGATGCATTGGTAGGTCTCATGAGAAAAACTAGTGTCTTGGAACAAGGACTTAACAAAATCTTATTTTTAGTCTTGGAACAAGGCCTTGACTATGTGGTTATGAATTCTGGTATTATTCATTCTATCATTATGAAAGTTGCTATTTATATTTCATGTGATTATTCGACAAGTAGAATATCCATGTTAATAATTAAATTAAATTTTTTGATTTTATCTTTGCTATATTATGCTGAATTTTATGTTTAAAAGTATTTTGTTTTATTCTTATACATTTCCTTAATTTGTTTTTTTCTTATTTAAGAATGTTCCAGCTATATTGTTATCCTTACCAAGCATCTGAGCTCACCCCTTTCTAGGTTTAATTTTACCAAGGATGTGAAGAATTATATTATGGTTGACCTGCAGGCAGATGTTAAGGATATAAGTGTGTTCAAAATGGGACAAAATTTTGTTGATGTTTTTATTTCATGATCTAATGTAAAACATATTAATGTATCTAGTACTTCCAAGGATACTAAACTGATAGGTATTTCCTGACATGATTCCTTGTATCATGCTAATGTTATGTAATAATGCACTGACTCTGGGTAACTGGGGTCGGGGTGTTACAATTAATAATTGATGTTATATTAATATAATGAAATTTATGTATATATATGATAAAAAATTCATTATATTAAATTTTTTAGGAATATTAGGAGGAGTAAAAATTAAAAATAAATAATTTGACGAGAGTAATACTCACGTCAAGAACTTTGATTTTACATGGAATTATCCTTGGAAAGAAATGTCTTAGGATAACTAAGGGTGGACAAAGGCTATGATTTTTGTTATAGGGTTTTAGTATGAAAACATGGTAATATTTTCACTATGTAATTCTAATGGATGAATTTTTAAAGAAGGGGTGTAAGGGCCCCTTTCATAAGTGAAGGGAAGGTACTTTTCCATCGAAAAGAATGTTAAGTTAGGGTTAAGAATGGAATGTGAATAAATTTAGGTGAGTTAGATGAATTAAGTTTGTTAATAAAATTATTTAAGAATTTAAAAACCCAAATATTATTTTTAAAAGTTCTAAAGGTCATGTTAATTTTGGAAAATTTCATCCACCCTAGATTAGTCATTTAAATACTTATTAATCTTAATTAAATATTAATCATGTCAATTAGTTTTTTACAAAAAATACAAGATGAACCTTATTAAAAAATATTGACATGTTAATTCCAAATTTTGGATCCATTTAACCTGATTAATTTAAAAAATATGTGAAAATATGATTTTAAATTAAACACACAAAACTCATAAAAATTGTTTAAAAAAGTTTATTTTTTTTAAAATATGTATAATGCAAATTTTTGATGAATAAAAATCATTATTATAGTAATATATTTATTATAAAAAATAAAATGTATGAAACTTTAAAATCAATACATAACCTAATTTCACCTTAAAAATGCTTCATTATAACAATAAAACAAAAATAGGTTTTAATTTCTAATAAAATGTTCCTTAAGATCTAAAATTAAAAAAAAGAAATTATAATTTTATATTTCACTACTATATCCTTAAAATAAATCTTTGACCACTGAAAAATATTTTATATAATTTTAGGTCATTCACATAGACTTATAATATGATAAAAGTCCATGTTTTGGTAAAAACTATATTTTGCACCATTCACAAAAAATTTATTTATTTCAGAAAAATATCAAAAATGAATCAAAAGATATCTTTTTTATGTAATTCAAAAATTAATTTTACTTTATCATATTTAAATTCTGAAAATTTTAAACTTCTATTTTAAAAGGAAAACATATAATATAGTTAAACTGACTTTTATTGAAAACAACATTTTCAATATTAACTCATATTAATTTTTTTCTTTATAAAGGTAAAAACTATTAATAGTTTAACTTATAATTGTTTAATGTAGGTTTATTTATAATTTAGTCATAATATTTTATAATAAATATTATGTGTTTTAAAGGATCCAAAATCTTAGGTCCTTACAGAATCGGAACTAACAACTTACATGATATAAAAGATCTATTACTTGTTAATACACTCAAATACACACCTTCATTCCTTTGAATTAACTCCCTTTTGTTGGTTAGATACAAGAACATAAAGATAAAAATACATTAACATTGAATTCTAGAAAAAAAATCACGTAAAACAAAAATTTATTTTAAAAATTAAGGGGGTTGATCCAAGTTTCTTTAGTATATAGTTATTTTGATCATATAGGATCATAAAGGTGTTACTCATCATATTATACAGCACCCTAGTAGCTCATTTTTGGATTATTCATGGGTAAAATGTTACAAAAAAGTTCTTTACATGAAATAGAACAATTTTATTCACTAAAAAAAACACAGAAAAAAATCCTAACACTAAACATGGTTATCTCCACCCCTCCACACTTATTCTATACAATAATAAGAATCAAGGTAAGATAAAACCTTAGAAAAATTTATTAGAATTTATCTTATTTAAAAATTAAATCCTCCCCCCTAGGTTCCTTAATATATTCTCTAAACTACTTAATCCATTGTACATTGAATGTGAATGGGCCATCATTTCTTGGATCTCTAAAATATATAACACCAAAAGGGATAAAATGACTGAAAATAAAAGTTCCATCCCATTTTGAATAAAATTTACCTATGTATATCTTAATAATAGATTTATATAGAAACACTTAATCTGTAATATGAAATTATTTTTTTTAAATATTTTTTTCATGAATAACCTTTGTTTTCTCTTTAAATATCCTTGAATTTTCATAGGAATTGTTCCTAATTTCTTCCAATTCCTACAAATACACCTCCTTTTCTTTTATAGCTTCAAACGGATTTAGATTACATGATTTAACAGCCTAAAGAGATCTATTTTTTGACTCAATATGTAGAAGATAGGATCTACCAAAGACAATCCTGTATAGCGACATCCCTATTGGATTTTTATAGGCTACCCTATATTCCCCAAAAGAATATTTAAGTCTTAACCTATAGTATTTCTTATTATGTTTAACCATTTTATCATGAATATACATTATTTCTCTATTTTGAATCATCATCCATCCCATTTGTTTGAGGATAATTGGGTGTAGACACTTAATGACTAACCCCATATCTTTTCAACAAAGCTTCCATTGGAATATTATAAAAACATGTTCCCTTTTATCTAATAATAAACCTTTAAATACCAAATATAAAAAATATACTACTCTTGAAAAATTTAGGAACCACTCAAGCAACATGAGTCCTAGTTGGTATAAATTCAATCCACTTAGACACATAGTACAAAACATGTAGGATGTAGGAATATCCAACGGAATTTGTAAATGGTCCCATAAAATCTATCCCCCAAACATTAAATAAATTACAAAACAAAAATGTTTTTATAACATCTCATATCTTTGAGAAATGTTTCCTTGAAAATGAAATTATTTAAAACTCTTACAAAATTCATGAGAGATAATTGTCCTGAATCTAACACCTTCCAAACTGTTCTCTAGGGACAAAAGTGGCCTCCATTAATTAAACTATGACACAATTTCAACATTGAAGAAATAATATAATTTAGGATACATATCCTAATACTCTAATAACTTCCTAAATCCCATAAGTATGGATCATCCAAGGTATAATTCATGGAATCATTAATTAATTCTTCAACCTTTTTTTCAAATACTAGTGAGGAACAACATCAGTAGCTAATAAATTCACTATGTGTGAAAACCAAGGTCTCTTATCAATAAAAACCGAGTAAAATATCTCATAATGGAAAAAATCCATAATTGGTTCAATATTTGAATTATATAGAAAAACGTATGCAGGTATTCTACCCAAATGATCATCCATATTGTCCTAAATTACATTCCCATTTGGTATCTCTATGTCTAATTCATGAAGAAAAATGATCTATCTAACCAACTGTGGTTTTGATTCTTGTTTCTTCATGATATATCTAATATGAAAATGGTCAGTAAAAACCGAAACTTTTTAACCTAAGAGATAACATCTAAATTTTTCAAGGGAAAAAATAATGGCCATAAATTCTTTCTCTATTATGGTTTACTTTTATTGGGTAGTATCTAAATTCCTAGAATCATAAGTAGTGACATATGATTTACTCTCTACTATCTACCTAATAAAAACCCCTAAAAAGAATTATGAATAATCTATCATCAATTCAAAAGGTAATTCCCAATTCAGTTCTTGAACTATTAGTGGGGACAAAAGATTCTATTTAATTTCATTAAAACCCTCCAAATATTTTTATCAGATAAAAATAGAAATTTTTTCTATATAAGTATTATCAAGGGTAATTAAATTTTAGTAAAATACATAATGATCCTCCTATAGAATCTAATATTTCCAGGAAAAGAATGAATATCCTTCACAGTTATTAAAAATGGTAATGGATAAATAATGTCAACTATGAAATTATCAACCTGAATTATATTCCTAGACACTTCATGACCAAGAATAATTCCACTTTTGACCATAAAATGACATTTCTATAAGTTCAAAATATGGTTATTTTCAACAAATAATTTAATTAAAAGACTAAAATTTCCATAAATCCTTAAAAAGATAACCTATACACTGTGAAATCATACCTAAATACCTCGATATATTCTTCCAGAAATTTATATAAAATACTAAGAATGAATCTTTTGAAGTTGTAAGGGGAATTAAATAGTCCAAATGAGATTCACTGATAATCAAAGGTACTAAAAGGACATTTAAAATTTGGTTTTTCCTAATATTTTAGTGAAATATGAATTTATAAGTATCTTGAAAAAAATATAGGGAGAAAAAATGGGATTGACCAGTTAACCTTTCAAGAATTTGATCAAGAAAAGGAAAGTGAAAGTAGTCCTTTCTAGTCACTAATTTTATCATCCTATAATCTATTCATACCCTTTACTTATTAGTAAACCTATTTGGAATTAACACTATGAATTCATTATATAAAATTGTGAACCCACCCTTTTTTGGAATAATATGGATTGGACTTACCCGATTATAATTATAAATTGTTTAAATTATATCATTAGCTAACATGGTACTCACTTACGTTTTAAAAAAAATCAAGATGTAAAGGATTCAGAATACTCTATAATTGTCTAAAAAGATTGGAATAATAAATTAGAATGATCTTGTGTATCAAAATTGAAGTAAAAATCCGAAGGAATTCATCTTAATACGAGCCTATGGCATTCATATTCTCCCAAGGAACTCTAAGAGTTGTTTTATTTATCCATACACATCCCACTAGAATCAATGATAGGGAATTTCTGTTCATATTCCAAGTAGGAATACTTTAAATTTTTAGGAAATGATTTCAGTTCAATTGTATGTGGGATATATGATTTATAAAAAACTGGTTCTATGGTTTCTTGGACATATTTTTTATCCTCTACAACATTCTATTATGTTGTGTTTTTATAGAACTATAAATCAGTAGTGAAACTATTCACCGATAGTGAACATGTGTTTGCCTATAAAGAAATTCTAGATTCAAGTGAATAATCACAATAAAACCCTTTGTAATTATTATGAGTAGTTTTAAAGCTTTGATTAATGGATTTACAGGAAATATAATCAAATAAATGATTATTATACAAAATATTTTCATGCATATTCAATTTAAAATGTTTTTCATCCAATTCATGTCCATTTTCATCTAAAATTTTAGAATTGTTTGTGTGAACAAGTGTTTCAAAATCTTTGATAAAATACTTTTCCATTTAAAAATCATCATTAGAATAATAATTAGATGTTTAAGTATTTCAATCATTGGTAAAATCAAAAAAAAATACTTTATTTCATAAATCTATTCAGATTCAAAATAATTACCAATAAGTTTGAATATTTTTAGTTATATCTTTTCTATCATTAAGAAAGAATTATTTGACAAATTATATCAAAGTTTTCTATTTTTTATAAAATCATGAATGAAATCTATAAAAGACCAATCAATTATTTTAACTTGATGTGAAAAATAATCTTCCACAGTGTGTTTTGTTGATTAAAAGATTTAAAATTTAACCATTGGACCTCCAAACTCTTTATAAAAAGTTACATTATGAATATTAGTTACAACCTTACCATTTTTAAAAATAGTGTACTAATAATTAAAGGTGAATGTGTGATAAATCATCCATCTTCCATGTCTAACACATAAAAATCAATAGTGAAAACAAGATTTTATACCCTTACCAAAATATCCTTTATGATTCCAAATGGATTAGAACAATTTCAATTAGATGTATGGAAAACAATTCAGGACATTTTGATCTCCCCAACCGGTATAGATGAGGAAAAAGAATAAGGCCTAATATTTATGGATACTCTTAGATATAATATTACATCTGATGATTTTAGATGTTGAAACATAACATGTTTTGGTAAATGAATAACTCATATTTTTTTGGTTTGAGAGATAATTTTCATTGTGAAATATGTAAATATCATGTAAAATTGAATTTTTTCCAATAATATTGAATAATAAAAGGTTGGAACTAAAAAAATATATTTTTTCATTAATTTTATAAATTATTTAATAACATGAAGGAATTCCTTAATCTCAAGTTCTTCCTTTGATGTATATGTTGATTTTTTAAAGTCCATTAAATTGTACTTTTTAATATATTGATGAGGACCTAAAGTAGAGCCCCTATAGTGGTGATACATACCTATTCCTTTGATATTATAAAATCACCAATGGTACTCCAAGTGCTATTATGGTGGTTTTGTTTTTCTCGTGTCACTCCCTTGATCACAACCATAATACCTTCGGTCTAAAAGGATCATGTATTTATCTCTTCATCTTTTTAGTAATTGAGGAAGGGATAATATCTCGAGCTTGAAAGAAAACCCTAGAGAACTTCTTTTTTGAGAAATAATTTTTTAAGGAGGAGAGTGTTGTGGACAATGACACACTGGTAAAAATTCCCATAACAATGTATTAATTGATGCATGGTTAGGGTTTCATATTAACTAATTTCTTAAAGTCCCTTAATAATATGTTAAAACTAAAAGAAACCCAATGCCATGTAATAAAATAACAATATTATTTTATTCCATGGAATACTATAACCCAAAAAAATGAAAATTATTTATTTTAAAATTTGGTAAATAAATATTTTTCTTGAGATTTGAAACCTTGTCAGTTCATCCTCCTCGCCATTTATTGAATTCTTGAATAAATTTTTAAATAAATATTATTCATGAAATAAATAAAATGAAAATTATATTTATAGTATAGTGAATAAATATTTATTATACATTCTTATATTTAAATAAATTATTTAGTAATGAATAAATAATTATTTAATTACTTGTGAATAACAAGGGATAAATAAATATTATATATATGATAAATAATATAATTTAATTGAAAATAAATATTCATCTATTATTTGTGATTGATTAATATATCTTGAATAAATATTACTTTTTGGTCTGGAGAATATCATTTTTCCATTTGTTAAATAAATAATATTTAAGGGAGATCAATGGAAACACTTCTTTTGGTGACCCTCTAGACCTCTTCCTTGGTGTCATTAGGCATGCTTTCCTAAAGTTCAAGATTACTGTCTAACAATGGGTAAAGGCATCCCAAGAGGAATAAGGAATTTCACAATGATAAAAACTAGATATGAATGATCAATATATAATAGAATCTATTTTTTACGATATCTTATCAAGAAGGTTGCACACACATGACATCAATCTATATGCTTGGTATTCCTTTCTTAAACTATCTAAGATAAACCAATCATTATGCCATTTCCATGGACTTTAATGTGATGGTTCCATTTCAATCAATGGTATGCGATATCAACTTCCCTAAAGATAGAAGGGATAAATACTTCCTCAACATATTCATTAATAACATATCATTTTTGATGCACTCAAAGTATCTAACCTTTACATGAGATGTTTTGTCTTGGTTTATAGTAATACATCAAAGTGCATGAGTCATGATATGGATTAAAAATAATATTAAGTTCTATGTAATATTACACATGGTCACATGTACGAATATAGAATGACATATAATCATGTGGAACTCCAACATGCAATTTTGTTCCCATAATCTCTCATCTTGATGATTACGAAGTAAGAACTTGATGAGATAAATCCTAATATACTTATGAGTACTCACACATAACAGTCAACATACTATGTGTACCTTCATAAAATTTTATCTGACTATAGAAAAATATTTAACGATATTTTCCTAGAACTTCATGGTTCTCATAATAGAGAAGAACTGTTATGACCTTTTAAATGTGACATATATTCTTGGACATTATCACATTAATATCACACAGAAGAACAACCAATATTTGATAAGGTATAAATATTCATATTCATGAATACAAAAGAGATATAAAGTATAAAGCAGTTGTTTTCTAGGAACCAACTATAATAAACTCCCACTTTCACCAGATCCAACTTCTAATGACCACTTAGTTCTAACATGTTAAACATGATTATTCAAAGTATGGCTATATATATTTACCCTGCTCATTTTTTTGATTAGTATTGGTAAATACACATGTCTAAGAGGTGAATGTACATGATACAATATCACTACCTTAATAAAATCTATCAAGTAGTGATGTCATCAAGTATCCACCTCATGTTCCCTTTTTAGAATCTTGAAATCTTGATTATGTCCAAAGTTAATGCTTATCATAAAAATTATAAAACCTTTTACTTTCTATATTACCCCAAATAATAATAGGACATTTTTAAATCAATTATTAAGCTCTATAATAACCTATAAAATACTTCAATATTATAGATTTTAATTCCATTGGATGCAATAATCTTGTCTTTTATATTACCTTTGCCTTACTATGGTACTAGAAAAAATTAAACTAAAAGAAGAAAAGTGTTAAATTCCCTTGATCACTAGTATCCCCACATCTATTGACATTAGGAACTCATCTGATTCTACTTTTCCATGTACCATCAGATAGTTTAACTATAAGTCGATGCAATTATGTCGGATCTATTTGATATTATTATATAATGCATCATGCATCAGTAATATCAAATGTCAGTATATATCATGTAATATGAGATAAAATCCTATCAAATATACTTGTGATTTTACTTTAATCATATTAATCAATTACTATGACCATAAATATTCTATTGGAAAATTTTTAATCCAATGACAAACCAATATTTAATTGTTTCAACTTGTATTTTTAATACATTGTTAATATATGTTTTATGAGCATATTAATCAAACCCATCGATCTATTTTTATAAATCTTGGTCCTCTAAACATGGTTATCACTTTAATTCTTTCTTGGATAAATTCATTCCCTAGTATTAATAATCCATAAAAACATTACAATTGTTTTGAATATGTTATCAACATATCTATATTGAAAACTTATGGCACTCCCACTAGCATGTTAGAGACACATTTCACTAATTCAATTCAAAAAATATATTATATTATCACCTTATATGATTTATCCATAAATGAATTTATGTAATACCTATTTCTTGTTGGCATTTATTGATATCAAAAACTATTTCTATTTATTCCTTTTATACATATACCATAGGCTCTCCTTTTGGCTACATCATATAGACATATTCTGTAAGTATTACTACAAATGAGGTGGTCTTGATAATCAATAACCCAATATTGTAGTCATAGAAGTAATATTTGGAAATTATAATTAAAAATTATTTTATTCATGATGATTGGTTTATTGATTCTTTTATAGGCTAAAATATTCAATAATCAATCATACCATATTAGTACCTTCTTTTACCTTCTATGTCATGTTTATCTTGAATACTCACCAATAGTGTCAACTATGATAATCATTAAAAATATAGATTCTCTAAATATTGATACATGTAGTCCATTAATTAAACTTATACATACTATTAAACCTCATCATGATTCCATTTTATTATTATTTGTAGGAATATTTATTCTAAAAGAATAATATATGTATCACCCACCATGGTGAATACAATCAACCTCTTTAAATTTCTACATAGTATGTGTCTCTGAAACTAATCCTCCCAGTAAGCTTAGTATATTCCTACATTCCTATTAAAACTCATACACATCCTAAGCCTTGTTCCATAAAATTTAATTCTTCTCCCATTATCGTAAAATAGATATGTTTACATTATGGAAATATAGTCAATATTGACTAAATGTTAACATATTTAGTGCCTATAAGATTATTAATTGATATGTACTAAGTGTTTCAATGTTCATTTTTATCTAAAGACAAATTTTAAAAAATGGTTTCCAACAAAAACTTTGGGTTATGTCCTAATATATTCTTATCATATCACAATTTATATGATATTAGTTAATCATTATAATTTTTATATGGTTAGTTGACTCAATTTTATATGATTTAAATGTATTTGAAGAAATTATGAAATATTTTAAATAGATATAAGACTCATCATTGATCTAACTTTTACTAACATCACTATATTAATGTATATAAGGAAATCTGAGTTTGGTAATACCATTAATCAATATGTATAGTCAATGATTACTTAGATAATATGTTCTCTAGCAAGATATCTTGGTGGACCCTACATCCTTTACTAAGTATATCCATTACTATACTAAGTGTTCCTAAAATTTCTTAAAGGAATCTCATAGTGTGTATGAATTTACCACTAGCTTCACTTTGGAATAGTTCATGCCACATTGATGAAATAACCTGGGAAACTTTATGGAATAAATTTATATCTAAAGTTTTCTTAATCTAAAACATAAGTGTGTCATATTATTAATTAGTTTTTACACCAAAGAGTCTAAAAATCATACAGGGTGTATCAATACTTATATTTTGACTAAGAATTATCTTACCATAATAATGTATCCATTTTATATTTATATTTATCATTATATTTGATTGAATGTGGTTCTTATATTGTAACTAAATTTATATAAATGTATTGATAAACATAATTACAATGATTCCATATGTGAAATAATTTCTCATTGTGTGTAAATGGAAACTGAGATAAATATTTGAGAAGAACTCAGTACAGTCTAGAATCCATTCATTTTTGTAATCAAAAGTAGCGAGATCCCCTTGGATGATATAAAAAAATTCCTTTCTTAGGTCCTTTTGAGTTCACTCTATTACCTTTATTTTCTGGACAATTTTTGATATTTAAATAACTATATGTTTCAAGGATATTTTCTTTTAATAATAAACTGGTGAATTATAACTTTTTGAATATAGATAAAGCGGATTCATCTTCTTTTATTCAATTCATTTCAATTTCTTTTCTAGTGTCCATTTATTGCATATAAGAATAAAATATCCCCATTTCGTTCTTCTACCTTTGTATCTTTTGTCTCTTTTAAGGACGTAGTAAAGGATCTTTTGGATTTATATTATCCATGGGATCTTCAAAATTGTATTTCAAACTTTCAACCATAAATAGGGGAGAAATATGTTTCAATTTATCCTTGTATACTTAGTGAAGTATAGTCAAAATTTTCCTGAGGGACTTATCCATTTTGTTTATCCAGACATGGATGAATAATGATTACCTTGGTGGTAAGGATAATAAAACAAGATTAATAGATAATTTCTTTTTAATGTGGATACCAAATTTTTCTAACAGATCAGTATACCCCAACATTTTGAAAACATGATCAGTAGTTAGATTCCCTCTTTCCAGTTTATATTGATATAGTGCCTTAACAAACCTATTTATCTTAAGCCTTTTATTCTATTTATCGATAAAAAGAATATGAGATATTATGGTGTAAGAACCCACATAATTATATTGTATAATTAAATCTCCAAACATAGGTGATAATATAATAAAATGCACATAAAAATCATTCTATACATATATCTTATAGGCATACATTTCACCTTTTGTCACATGTCTAGGTGATATAACTAGAATAGGGGATCCCAATACATAATATAATTTATATAATAATAATTCTTCACATAAATGATTATAGCATATCAGGGAATTTTTATTTATAAATAATATTCATAGTGTTTTAATGGTTTTACTTTCCATTATTCATACAATACTAAAAAAATTATTTTATTTTTATCTTGATTACCAACTATGAAATACTTAACAATAATAATTTTTTTAAGTCTCCCACTATTTTATCTAGTCTCATCAACCATCACCATTGAAATTAGAATTTCCCCACACTTTATCCATTCTGGTGTCAAGGATCTATATTTCCCTCATTATGATCTAGGATATGGCCATGAAAACCATATGAAGGTGTTTAGGTAGGTTGTCTATCCAACTACAGGCTTGTAGGACCTTGTTCTATTGAGAAAACTCAAAAATTCTAAAATCCAGAGTGAAATTTCCTCAACACTAGCCTCTATTTTTTTTGAACAGACTATAAACAATAAATTAAATACAAGTTTGGTTAAGTTGTCACATTATCTTAGTTAATAGTCAAAAATAATTAAAATCTCCCTCAACTATGGCCAAAGCTAACACTTTAACTATGATTTGACTTAATTCAGATAATCGAAGGAATACTGACTTAATATTAACTTGAGATATTATATTTATCATGTGTAAATTTTCTTATATTTCCTTTTACATGACTTTTAAAAATAAATGAGATTTTACTTAATTGATTAAGCATGTTCTAATAAAAAATTTACACATAATCTTGTTATTTTTACTCCACCATTTAATATTAAACCATTTATTTATGTGATTGAGATCTTGCATCAATAAAATAAATCATGCATAAATAGAAATAAAATAAATAAATAAATTATGTGATCATGATATTATCTAATTATTTATTTATTGAGTGGAAAATAAATCAACCTACCACCCTAGAAAAAACTCTTTATTTCAGTCTTGGAATGATTTGAAACATTCTACATATCCACCAATGTATCACTTAGGTTGGTTTCGTATCAATTCTATCTTAAAATTCCCCCTTCACTTCAATCTTGAACCAACTCCATAAACCATCCAATACTCCTTTTATTATATGTTTTATATCTCACATGATGGTAAGGGGAAATGAATTTTTTTCTAATGTTATTTACATAAAATAACATTGGACTTGCATGTCCAACATAGTAAAGGAGGGAGGGATGAAACTCATGACATCATACTAAATTTAATAATATATAATTGAAAACCCATGTAATAAAATAAAATTAAATAAAACCGACACGTACATAAGTCAGGTCATAACTCCTGATTGATCATACACTTGCAATGACCATCATTTAAAATATATATCTATCATTCATTTCAATTTTTTCTTTAATAATTTGAAATATGGAGGAATTTATCTAATTAATTATTTTATTAATCAATCACTTAATTTTATCTTATTCTATATAATTACCCTAGAGATTCCCATCTTCTATGATTTTAATAATAATTAGTTTAATTTTATTTAAAATTTAATAAAATAGTATATAACTTTTTTACTTGGAATAAAATTAGAGATTACTTATCCGAACTACTCAGTATTGTCTTTTTTGCATACAATGCACTCATATGCAAAATTGTGTACATGAAATGTGTTATAATTTTATAGAATTTATTTTCACATTAATAATGCATTAAACACATAAAAATTACATTTCCTGCACAAATAAACACACCAATTCATTCCTAGGAAATAGACTCATGAAACTTAGGATGATGTGGTTTAATATAGTAATTAATTAAATTTAATATTTCCCTATAAATAGTTAAAATACATGGCATGTTCTGGCCAGCCACATGACATGTACTTTACTTCACTTTATGTCTATAGTACATGAATAAATACTTGATGTGTACTTACAGTGGACATTTATAAGGTACATGACATGTAGGAATGATACATGATGTGTACTTCAAGTTGCACGAGTCCCATCTTGTACATACCATGTATTGAATACACATGGTGTATTAATTACATGAAATGTGTTGATGGCATGTTTTCTACTTTGAAAACATGTGGACTACATGGAATGTAGACAGTCTACAGGACATGTATTATGAAAAAACTATGTGGCACCCTAGTAGGTCAATATGTGGTGTGCAGTTAATTCATGTGGAATGTGTTTATTTCATAATGACCCAGAGTCCATGTGGGTTTTCCAGTGAAATGATCAAGGATAAATGACGCGTGATTAATTAGTACACATCGTGTAATCTTGTTTTAGCCATCAAAAGTTCATGGAACCTTTGGATGAGTTCTTCAGAAGAAATATTCATTAATTATTATCCAATCATACTTATGTGAGTGAGAAATGAAGATGCAGAGGAACATATCCTGATGATCAAATAAAAAAATAGTACCTGAAAGGAAGTCTAAATTTTCAATTTATAATGATCAATACTAAAAAAATAATTTTAAATTTTAAAGTGATTGATTTGAAACTACTTGATGGTTCTAGACACAGTGGAAGTGTTTGTTTAGTCTAATGAAGAAGTCATATTTTAAATTTTAAAGATCATTGAAAAAGCACAAGGCATAAATGTCATGATAAATGAATGCGTATTCCAAATAATATTGACAAATAAAATTCGAAAACCATGAGAATATATTTTTAAAATTTTAAAATTAATTTAATACCATGAATAAATTCCTCGATCTTTAGTTATTTCATTGATGTAGATATCGATCCTATGATGTCCATTTGGTTTAATTTTCTTTGTGTTTATGAGGACACAAAGTAGAGAACCTATAATGATGATCCAAACACATTCCTTTGATCTTATAATTTCACTGATGATACTTCTGGTCTTGAGTTAGAAGTTTTACTTATTACTTTTCCATTCCTTTTGATTGGGAAATCACACACTTTCTTAAAAACATGTTTACCAACTATTTCTGTTATATGTTTTTTAATTTTTTTTGAAAACATTACCTTTTACCATGCTTAAAATAAGTTCATAATTATATTGGATATAAATTTATAAATCTTCATTATGATTATCAGAATGAGATCGTGTCTGATATATATCAGACTCAACTTTATCAGATCAGGTGTTAGAATTTCTATCTTGTCTATTGTACTAAAAAAGTCTTAAATATCAAACTGATACTAGTACTAATAACATTATACTTATACTCATTATAATTATCATATTGACAGTCTTAATAAAGTCCACCCAGATGACTAATTTTATAATTAGAATATGAAAAACTTATTCCTAATGTAAGAAACATTTTAAACATTGTGATAGTGTTTACCAATATGACATTGGGCATTTAGTTATGCCAGGTTTTCACAAGTTTTCAAGCACCAAGATTCCCATGTTATTGAAACAAACTTGGAGAATATGATCATTGGAAGAATACCCATAAATACCAGGTCATTTAAAGAGTTTGGAGATGGTTGATTACATTCACTCTCTAATTTTAATAATAATACTCACTGTGAACAGATTGTTCTTAATGTTTTTATTTCTTTAGAGTGTTTTATTCTTAAGTAAACCTTGTTAGGTTGTCTCCTTAAGAATCATTTGTAATTATAACATGTGTTTGATCATTATAACGACTAAGGTATTCTAGGGATAGGAATATAGAGAATATGATCCACCAAATTGAGGGTTTCTAGGGCTAGGTAGATAGATAATTAGATCATTGTGTCGAGGGATTATTCAGATAAGAGGATAGAGGCATTCTGATCATCGTATCGAGGGATTTATTTGGAAAGGAAAGATATAATTTTCTTTATGTATAAAACAATGGATTCCTTTTTTCTTGGTTGTACACTACCTTTCTCTTAAGGTTAAAAGTGTTACCTTTTTAGTATCTTAAAATTCATTCTTTATTTTGTATTCTATTTTATTATTTGTTTTATATAAGTTTTTATATTCCACTAAACATTTAATAGGAAGTGGAAAATTGTATTCATATTTATATTAACTTTTTTTATCTATATTAATCTGATTATAATAATAAAAATAAATTTTAATTAATTCTATCCATCATATTTACAATTATTGTACTCTAATAAATTAGATCCATAGTGATTATGATATGCACTATGATATAATCAGACCTTTCCTAGTTCCGATTCTGTGACTCTGTTCATTGGACTGAGGGATGATTATGATAACCTACTTAAATATGATTTGGGTTTTGGTTTCCTTTGAACTTATTAAACTAGTTTTTTAAAGTACAATTCACTACCATCTTGTATTTATTGTGATTAGAGCATATTTTACAACCATATAATTGGTATCGGAGTAGGATTCCATTTCTAAAATAGTTGATATGTTTTTTACTTTCATTAATATTGAAAATTTTTAATGTTTTATTTATATTTTTTATAAACTTTTGTTATACTAACATTTATTTGTGCAAAAAGTTTTTATATTGTTTTAAATATGGTAGGAATGAATTATAGATTGATAGAAAATCTGAATCCTAACAGGCCTACTTTTTTTAAAGGTGAATATTATGAAAAATGGAGGGATAAAATGAAAACCTTTGTTATAAATATGGGATTTTAAAAAATTTAATGCTCACTAGAAATTATAAGATTCCAGATAAAGAATTACCTTATTTAACTCATCAAGAGAAATAAGAATATTTTTTAAACTATATAGTAAGAAAAAATTGATATGTTATATTATAAAAAGAATTTATAGTCAGATTTCTTCTTGTAAATCTTCCAATAGTATTTAGAAAAATGTTGAGATAAAAAATTTTGGTACATCTAATGTTTTTGAGAATTAGAGATCTATTTTAATAGTAGACTCCCGAGACATTGATTTCATTCTAGGTGAATATATTGAAAAGATGCATATGAGATTCATGACTATTATAAAAAATTGACAATCTATTGGTAAGAAAGATATTAATGATGAGATAAATGTTAACAAGATAATTGATATCATTCCCAATGAGTTGGAATGTTAGATAACAATATTTTATGAGAGAAAAAAGTTAAATAATCTTATCTTGGAGGATCTAATTGGTACCCTTATGCAGTATGACGGAAAACTCAAGAGATATGTTGAGAAACATAAAAATAAAAATAGTGGTGTTTCCTTTGATTCAACATCTACCTTACCTTCTAAAGTACAATATACTAAGAAAGTTTTTAGGACTTCATGAAAGAAGAAAGTGATTGTTCAATCCGATTCAATTGTTTCTGAACATTCTAAAGATGAATTAGAAAACTTGTCTAGAAATATGAATAATATAGTCAACTAAAAATATTTCCAATACCTATACAAAAAAGTTAATAAGGATAGAAATGATAAGAAAGATGAAGTTACTTGTTATGAATGTAATAAACCTGGGCACATCTGACCAGATTATTAAATTATGAAAAGCAAAGATAGAAAAAATAATAATTCAGAGAGGAATGATAAAAAGTATTATAAACAGAATGACAAAAAGTTCTAAAATATGATAAAACATGAAGTACTAGTGGAGGTGAGTTTTGTTAGAGTTCTAAAAAAATGAAAGTTTTGGTTAGATGAACATAGGTCTTTATTACAATATAACTAATGTAAATCAATGTTTCATGGATAAGGTACAAACAGATAAAAAACTTACCAATATATCTTTAAGTTCTAACTAACCTGATGGGAGGTATTCAAAATCTTATGATGAATAAACTTCCTCAACATATGATAATTATCTTCTTTCTTATGATTAAGTTTCACATTTTTCTAAATTACCTGAGAATAAGGAATGTAAAATTTAAAAAAAGCATTATAATTAATAGGGAAAACATTCTAAGGATGATTTGAGGATAAATGTTTCAAAAAAATAAAATATTAGATATTTTAAAAGAAATTGATAGGACTATTTCTGAGAAAGAAACTATTTCTAATGATTTTGAAAAAAGTATTTTATGAGAACAATGTTTTAGAAATTAAATTTTTTTATAAAACTAATACTGATGAGGATAAAGATTTAGTTTCAAAACTAAAATATGAAATATATATTTTGAGAGAACTTTTATCAAAATTTACCACTATAAAGGAATTTTTTGCTAAAATTTATGAAAATATATCCTCATGGGAACAGTTATAGAATGGGTTATACATATAAAAAACTACTTATTAGTAACAATTTATTTATTCCTAAGAATGACCCATTTTGTACCATGTGTCAAAGTAGTGTCCATTGGAAAAAAATTATTCATTAAACAAAGTCCAGTCCCTAAAATTTCAAAAAGCCTATTTTTCTAAATATAAGTGGATTCTTAAAATTTTCTTTTCTAACTTTATCAGACGCAATATGGTTTGGGTGCTTAAAAGGTAATTTTTTTTTTCTGGAAAACAAAGATAATTCCCACAAAAAAACATACAGTGCATGGATAGTTTGTGTTCTAGAAACATGATTAGAAACAAATACATCTTCCTAAATATTATCAAAAAGACAGGTGGAAATATAACTTTTAGAGATAATGATCATGGAGATATTATCTGTATAGGTAATATTTTTCTTCTGGGAAAAGATTTTATTTCAAATGCATTGTGTGTTAAAGGTATTAATCACAACCTTATAAGAATAAGTTAATTATGTGATGAATGTTAACTTGTAAACTTTGTGAATTGTAAATTTCTATTACATAGTTTCAATGATGAATTTATTCTTTCTTCCAATTAGAATGAGAATGTTTATACTGTTAACATAGAAGACCTTAGGATTCGAGACTTACCTTGCATTAGTGAAATGGAAGATCAATCAAGGTTATAACATAAAATGTTAGGACACTATATTCTAAGAAACCTATCTAAGTTGAATAATAAAGGAATTGTTAAGGATATACCATAACATAGGTTTGATTCTTCAAATGTGTGTGACTGTTTTCAATAAAGTAAGCAATATAAGTAATGTTTTAAATCTATTTGTGAGGTCTCAACTTCTAATTATTTATATGGACTTATTTTGTCTTACACAAATTCGAATTATTGGTGTCAAATACTATGTATATTTCTTAGTTGATAATTACACTAGATACACATGGGTTTATTTTATCACAAAGAAATCAAAATACTTTTGTTATTTTAAAACCTATGTATCCAAAGTTAAAAATGAGAAAACAATCCCCTTGATAAATATTCATAGAGATCATACTGATGAATTTATAATTTTTTATTTTGAATTTTTTTACAGTATCAAAGGTATTGAACATAACTTTTTAGCTTCTAGATCCCCTTATAAAAATGGTGTAGTTGAAAGAAGAAATATAATTTTTCAAGATATAACTAGAACTGTGTTGAGTGAATACTCAGTTGAAAAAAAAATTTGGATGAAGGGGTTAATACTTCCTTATATATTATAAATCATGTTTTAATTATAAATTTTATTAATAAAAATACTTATGAGTTGTTAACAGGTAGAAAACCAAATGTTTCTTACTTCAAATTTTTGGTTGGAAAGTATTCATCAGGAATACTAAAGATAATTTATAAAAAATTTCACCCAAATCTGGTGAAGGAATATTTTTAGGTCATTCCCCTACTTCTAAGGCTTATAGAGTTTTTAGTAAAATTTCTTGTACTGTTGAAGAGACAATTCATGTTTTAGTTTGATGAAATAGATCCCTTGATTTCCAAACTATCCAAATCAACATCTTCAAATGTTATTTATAAAAATGATTCTCAACCATTGTTAGAATGTTTTGTTCATATGGATATAACTCAAGAAATTATTTAAGAAGTTATTACCCAAGGATATTTTCCACATATTGTCTAAGAAAAAACCTTTCAAAACCCATAAAGTCAGTTATTTCCCAATAATCTTCCTAGTGATAGCATCATTGGTGATGTAGATCAACAAGTTAGGACTAGAAGTTACTTAAGAAATGGTATTGAAAACCTAGATTTCTGATCAAAATTTGAACCCAAGAATCTTGATGAGGCTTTAGGTTATGAGTATTAAACTAAGGCTATGCAATATGATCTCAATGAATTTTAGAGGAATATAGTTTTTACTTTAGTTGAATGGACTTTAGAAACTTCTATAATTGGAGAAAAATTGGTTTTCCCAGAATGGGTGTGATGAGAATGGAATAATTTTTAAAAATAATGCTAGAATTATTGATAAGGGTTATAATAAAAAATAAGGCATATATTATGCAGAAAAATATGCACTATTATCAATAATTTAAGCTATTTGAATACTTTTTTCATTTGCAGATTTCATTAATTTCAAACATTTTGAAATGAATGTGAAGTGTGATTTTATTAACGGATATGTTTAGGAAGATGTTTTTATTGAAGCAACTTCTATTTTCTAAAATAAAAAATATCAAAAATAAATTACCAAACATACCAAAGCTTTATACAAACTTAGATAAGCCCCTAGTGCTTGGTAATGGAGATTAACATGTTTTTTGTTACAAAAAAAATTTGTTAAGGGAGTTTTGGATCCCACACTTTTTATAAAATAAGTTAATAAAAATATTATAGTTGTACAAATTTATGTTGATTCCATTGTATTCTGATCAAATCAACAATATTTAAAATATTCCTATGTGCATCTTAAGAAATATGAGTTTGAAATGATTATGATTGGTGATTTGACATATTTTCTTGGTTTTCAAATTTCAAAAAAAAAACAAAAGGAACTTTTATATATCAATATAAATATATAAAATATCTTCTTAATAAATTTGGATACGATAATAATAAAATTATTTGTACTACCATCAGTACCTTAAATACATTAGATATTGATGAGGCTAAGAAACCAGTTGATCAAAATATTTTCAGAGATATGATTGGTAGTTTAAATTACTTAACGGCTAGTTTTCCATATTTAATGTTTTCTATATTATTATGTGTATGATATTGAGAAAATCCAAAGGAATCCCATTTAAAAGTTTTAAAATGAATTTTATGTTATCTTAAGGGATCTATGGATTTAATAATTTTCTATTATTCAGGAAATGTTTTCAAACTAAAATGTTTTTTGGATGACAACTTTGGTGGTTATAGAATGGATAGGATAAGTACATTATGAACTTTTAATTTTTTAGGAGATTATTTTGTTTCTTGTTCACATGTGAAACAAAACTGAGTATAACTTTCCTCTGTTGAAGTCAAATATATAGTTGTTGGAAGTTGTTGTGCTCAAGTGTTGTGGATGCAACACACACTCAATGACTATAGAATGAGTTTTAATAAAAATCAAATAATTTGTGGTAATTGAAGTGAAATTTAATTAATTGAAAACCTAAAACATAACTCAGATGCTAAGAACATATATATAAGACACCATTTCCTTTTGTATCAAACACAAAAAGAAAATATCATTTTACAATTCCTTGGAATGCAAGATCAAATTTCTGATATTTTTACAAAACATCTATGTTCTGATAGATTTGAATATAACAAATAGAATCTTGGAATGATAAACATAAAGTAATAATTCACATCTTATTTTTTTAACTATCTTATTTCCTTGAGTTATTATTTTTAATAAGGGGAGTACATATGATTTATGTTTTTCAAAAACTTTTAGTTTTCTAAAAAGATCAGTTTTATTAAAAAAAATATCATAATGAATTTTCAAGACAATGATTTCTTTATAAAATTTCAAAAGTTAGAATCCTTATATAATATCCCCAGAATCTAAAAATGTTAAAATTTTCATACTCAATTTTTTTATATAGTTTTCATATTAGAAAAATATTATAATTTTTTTTGTTAAAAAAATATTATAATTAGTTTTCTTAAATGAAATCATCATAATAAGTTTTATATAAAAACAATTATAATTAGTATTTCTATAAACAACTTTCTTATTCAATGTTTTTTAATAAAAACTATCATAATTACTTTAGTTTACAAAAACCAAGAAGAATAGTTTATTCATATCGATAGAACTCTTCACTCCGAATTTCACATCTATATTCTTTTTATTTTTTAAACTATATATTGGTGTTAGTTATATTATTTTTGTTGTTATAATTTTAGTTTTTTATAAAAATGTGTTTTGATCTAAAAATTTAAAATTTTCATCTTTCTATGATTCAATCATAATCCAATAAATGTTTTAAAAACCTTAAGATTTCAAATTTATTTAAATCATTCTTCAGATAATTTGCAACCATCAGATCTGATTGTTTACATCTCAACCATTGGATTTTTTGTAGAAGTTTAACCATAACACCCAATGCCTATATAAATAGAGAGACTAAAGACCCATATTAGTTATTCCAAAGAATTTATCATGACCAATTTAACCCTTTATGTTTCCCAGTATGATAGTTTACTTCCTTTCGCCAGATTTAAATGAGGGCTTGAACATGTGTTCATTCTAAGCGTGTTTTTCTAATTTGGTTAAAGTGATATGATTAAACATTTACATGACTTAAATGGGAAGAATGGATAATAGGTTAATTAATTTTAGAATTAATTATCATGTCATGAGTTGGAATAAAAATTGTGGCTATTATTGATTATTGATAATATTGAATATTTGAGATGTATGGAATATAAATTGGAAACTGGTATTAATTAATGGATCGATTAATTATTACAAGATAAATAGAAAATGGTTAATTAATTAATCATTGGTCAAATAGATAATATTTAATTAATTAATTGTTGAATTAATTAATTAAAATGAATTAAATTAATATTGTGAATTAATTTTTTATTACGACTGTTGTACATGGGTACCTTTTGATGCATGTTAGATTTCCATTCATTAAGTTGTCTTGGATGGAGTTATTTTATATTATGAGATGCTTCGTGAGATGGTTGCTAAATTTATGGGCTTTGTTCAGCAGGTTCTGTGATGATTATGATGTGAATGTAAATTGTTAAAGTCCTGGATGAATCACTGTTTGAGTGGATGGGATCAGACTTGTTCACTAATTTGGATAATTAAATGTGGAGTTAATTATTTATATGGATTGCTAAGAATAATTAATTTTTAATTAATTATTTACTATTGAGATGTTGAATGGTTAATTAAAGGTTGACTTTTGAAGGATGATTTATGTTGTTAATTAGTTGTTGAATTAATTAATTAACAGATTGGATAAATTAATTTATAAATTAATTAATGGATGGTTCTTTGGTGTTAGACATGGAATTCTACACCAATGATAAATACATTTGTATTATTTTTAAATGGATTGTGAGACAGGGACTGATTCTCCAAATACTCACAGGGTGCAAGACATAGCGTTCTGTACCTAGCTGGCAAGAAAATATTCTTTTATGGGTCAGGGACTGATGCTTCAAATATCCATGGGTTCTGAGATAAGGACTGACACTCCAAATAATAATGAGGGTGGTAGACATGATGTTCTACACTCATTAATTAACATTGGACTGTGGGTCAAATTCTGTGTACATTAAATGGATTAATAGTTTAATGAAAACTATTGTGACATTATGAATTGGGAAGGGAATATGAGAAATGGTTCATACTTATCAATGAATTGGGTGAATCACTATTAGTGGATGGACCGAGGAGCGAATCATAATTTTTTAGTGGACGAGCTCAAATATAGTATATGAAATATTAAATTGAATATCTTATGATGCATTATCCAAGCCAAAGCACAAGCTTGGATTTGGTCTTAACTTTGATTACTTAGATGGTCTTTAGAGACATCTATGGTGAGTGACTTATATAGGGAATGTTGGGCTCAGTCCAGATCATGAGAATTAATTAGTTTATTGAGGTTTGAATAATTGATAAATGAAAATGTCTGTGTAATGAATATTGTGTATGGATGAAAAATGTATAATACAGGTTTAGACACCAGTTGAGAGTTGAAGCAGGTACTTGAGTATATAGTTACATTGTACTATTTTCCTTAATTATGCATGCTTGCACTATTTAAATTATTTATTGAATGTCAGTATTTAGGGTAGACACGAGTGGTCCTAGACTACAGAGATTTACATCTCACACCATACTCATTCCTCCATTGCACTGGGGTTCCCTAGAAGATTCTATTCAGTTTCAAGATTGTGTTGTTTGAGTTTACTTGGGAGATAGGAGCCAAGGACTGAGCAGAAGCTCGGGTTTCTCGAGGAGACCACCCTTAGGTATTTCAGTCAATTTTTATTTATTTCTGTACTGTTATGTAAATCATGTTGTTTTGTTAACTATTTCCATTTTTGTATCATGATCTTGTCATGCATCCATATTCTGTATAATTGGAATTGTCCATTTGTTTGTACAAAATTTATAAAATATCCATTCCACTACATTACCATTTATTAGAATGATTCCTATATTTATTTCCATTGTTTGTTATGTACTATGATATACCACTGTGCAACTCTGATAAGAGGGTATAGTCTCCCTACTGACTATCCTTAGACGCTCGCTGCTAGTCGGCATCCTCTGGTATATAGGGAGACTCAGTTGAGGTCATGTGGCAACCAGTCCAGCCATTGGTTTAGTGGTGAGCCGAGTCGAGACTTTACAAAGTCGTATCAGACGGATATTTCTTTTCCTTTGTCTTACTATTTTGGGGTTGGTTGATAGGAGACAAGGAATGTGGCTGCGCTTGGGTTAATAGAGGTGCCTGAGACAGATCACCTCATGTTTGGGAAATGACCAAGTAGCTAGGGATGGGAATTGATGTTTGTACTATTAGAGGTTATAGTTTATATGATTTCACCTTGAGTGACTGGTGTATTTTCCGTTGTTTATTGATTTTTGGAATTTTGTAAAACTAATTGTCTTGGCCTGATATGGCATGGAAGTTTCATACATGCATCATATTAGGAACTTATAGATTCACATGTCATGCTTATAACATGCCATGTAGTTGTATTAGTAGGATGCCTGCTAATTTGGATGTTGTTCCTTGTGTGCAATACCATGTTTTGATCTGTTTAGCGTGCCTCTCTAGATAACATGTTTTGGTGATAGATTTAACATGCTTGGGTGATTATATTCTATACCGTCTAATTTATTAGAACGTTTTTTTGTATTTCCATGCTTATGTGTTATACAATACTATTGTGTTACTGCTTATTCTAACATGTTAGATATGTTTTGGATATGTGAAAAGGGTGATACAGATAAAATGTTTAATAAATGTTGATTGTGATAAAAGAGATCCAAATTCTAGCGATAAGTTTTATGGTCACCTTATCGATTGGTAGATATCCACCCATGTGTTTGAACCTCATACAACCCTAATATGTTTTGAAATGGTCAAAAATGTAAAACTACCGAGTTTTGATTATAATAAACTATTGTTGTGTTGATTTTTTAAGAACAAAAATTAAAAAAAATGGGACCTCAGAGGTCGCCTTCTTGGTAAAAAGGATTTTAAATGCTAATTTTCCTATTTAAATTTGAATAACACTGAATATTAACTGATTAAAGAGGATGTTTGTGATAGCATTCATTTTTTTCCGTTGTGAGTTTTTTTGAAAACCAAGTGTGTTTTTGTGTAAATTTACTTGTGTGTATGTTGAAATTCATTGAAATGTTAAAACATTCAAATGAATTGATTAAAATTCCTAAAAATAAATAGGGTTTTTGGAACCTTGTGCTTTCAGTTTTGCATGACCAAGAGAGAGGGTCAACATTTATGTTTTGTAAGGGGATAACCCATGGGAGGTAGTACCCTTAGAATGTTCTTGCATGTTAAAGTATGTTTTTCCCACTACTTGGGAGGACTTATTGGTTCATGAGTGTCATAGAACACTGATAGGTTTATGCTATGACTTTTATAATCATTGTTTTAAATGGTGATCATGGTTTGAGTAATGTCACACCCATGCGTTAATTTACTACAAAAACATGTGCTTGTGAGCGGCTTCTCTTTTCTTGAGATGTCATGGAAAATACTAAGGTGGTTAATGTCACTTTTTCTTTCAATAAACACAGCGGTAGGTGATGCCGATCATTTAGAACAGAGTTGTCCAGTAATAGATGGATTGATCTTCTTAATGACCTTGGTTTTTCTCTTAGTGCCCTCTTCTAGATATGACTATAATTTTTTATATATTGACCTCATTATGGAGACACTAAGATACCGTCAGTCTTACGCAACACTAAAGTTTAAATGTTATTGGTTTGATGAGTGTTTGTTTTTGGGTAGTACACGAGATGTGTGGTTTCTTTTGGCTACTCGTTTATTCGTCTTGGGGCACAGTTATTTTTTAAAAAATATCCTTGCAATCCATTGACTTGGAAATTTCACCAGAGGTCGGGTAAGGACTTCATTATTCATACGGATGGTTTTGGAATAGTTTTAAAGGCACATCATCATATAATGGGAGAATGTGGGGTTTGGGTCCGTGAATGCTTTCGAGGGAAGCATGTGAAACCTATTCTGTTGATTGATCGAGATTCAACCGTTTTTGTTGACAAGGTCCTTCTAATGACCTTAGATATAATAACTGTTTCAATGTCTAAGCTATAAACTAAGCATTAGCTATGGTTTTAAAGGCTTTTCCATTAGGCTTGTGAAGGGTTAAAGGTGCGTTTTGTGTTGGGAACACAACATGTCACTTCTAACAGGATTAAATGATCTTGGTAGGTCAGCTGTTTAAGTAGTGGTTCCTGATGGCTTCTTGGGGACAAGGTGTTTTTAAGGTGGGTATATTGTAAAGTCCCGTGTTATTGAACCGAGTTAAAATATGAATTTTTTTGATTTTTTTTCAGTTTATCAACCGGTTGTTTTTTTAAACCGTGCTTTGGAATTTTATTACGAGTGTTGGAACACCTAAAGGTTTCGTTTTTGGACTTGCATAATTACCTTATATTTTTCGTAGGTGTCTCGATGAGTCTCGGGAACACCGATTTCAGAAAATTCCACTTTAATGGATCTGCACAGGCAATGCACGACTGTGTTCCAACCCATTCAGTTTAACCTGTTTAATAAATTATTTAATTTAATTAAATAAGATTATATAGTAGTTTTTGATTAATTAAAAGAAATTTTTAATAATAATAATGAAGTTATTGTTATTATTATTGTGGTTGTTTTATTAAATGAATGTTAAATAATTAATTAAATGATGGTTGAAGAAATTAGTGTGGATTATGGGTTTATTGATGAACCGTTTTAACTAAATGAGGAGTTTCTGAATTATTAAAGGACCATCTATTATTTAATAGAGGAAAATGTTAATAATAATAAGGTTATTATAATTATTATGGTGTCATAAATTATTTTGATGCTTTGATATTTTAATTGCATGTTAAATGAGGGTATCCTTTATGATAATTTAATGTGGCTTTTGAGCTTCTTAAAAAAACATTTAATAAAATGAGGAGTTTCATATTTAATAAAGCGTTTTTATTAAATAGTAATTTTGGGTTTATCAAAAGTTTAAAAATAAAAATAATGTGATTATTATTATTTTAGTTTTATGAATATTATTTTTATTATTATTATGGAAATTAAATTAGGGGTCATAGTTTGGAGTTTTTATCATATTAATGATATTTTAATAAATTGGGAGTGTCATAATTAATTATGAAATGTTTATTAAGAGAATAATGAATGAAGAAGTATTTTTAATTTAATGGGATGTAACATTTATGTTAAAAGATTTTGATTGGATGTTTAATGAGGTCTAATATTGATGTGAAATTAATGAGGCTTTTGGGTATCTCAAAGAAATGTATAATTAAATAAGGAGTTTCATAATTAATAGAGAAGTTCTTTTGTTTAATAAGAGCTGTTGGCTTTAATCTAAGGTTGAATAACAATAAAAATAATAATTCAATTATTTTTATTATGGTTTTATAAGTGGTTGTTATTATTATTATGAATAATAAAAATAATGGATTTTATTTGGGGTATCATTTAATAAAATTAATGGTCAATAAGAATTTAATTAATCTCTACAAAGCGGAGGTTTTTATTTAATTAATTTGTGTTGAGATAATTAATTAAATAATAATGAGTCGGGCGTTATCGAAGAATGGTAATTTTAAAAGGTAATATTAAATAAGGAATAAATGTAGAGTTGGGTTTAATTTAGTTAAACCATTTTAAATGTAGTTATTAAGTTGTGCATGGGTAGTCAAATGGTGCGGGTCAGCTTTGCGGTTATCGAGTTTTTAAAATGGTTTATTTTTTTTAATTTTAAATAAAATAAATATTTAATAATAATAATAATAAGGATATTATTATTAATATTGTTTTAATTTGATTGGATGATTAATAGAGGTTTTCATAATTAATTGTGAAACATTTATTTAAAGGTTAGTTAATGAAGTAACATTATATTAAATAAGAATAATAAATGTTATTATTTTTATATTAAGACTATTAGTTTATCATGGGTGTAATTGATAATTGGGGGAGAGAACATCAGGGTCGCGCACCACTATACAAGAGGAACAACAAAAATGCACTAGGCCCCTCCTTTGAGGCGTGCTATACCCCCCTCACTGTCTCCTCATCGCGCGATTGAATCCTCACTGTGTCTTCCCAAATCTTGTCCGTCTTGATGAGGTGAGTCCATCTACATTTGTTTTGTGATTCGCATCAGCCTTTTGGCTCCTCCCTCACCCTCTTTTCTCAGCCAAAATCCTATAGTTTGGGTTTTATTTGGTTTCCTTGTTTCCTTGGTTCTAGTGATGTGCAAGGGTCTCCTCTAAACCCTTTGGATCATATTCCGGCATCTGCCGACAAATGTGAGGTAGATGAGTTCGTTTTCAATTTTCCATCATGTTTTTGGTAAGGTTATTTAACTATCGTATTGTTTCACATAATTCAGTTAAGCATTTGATAATATTTATGAGTCCCCAGTACCTAGTTAGAGGTGTGTTGGTCCTTACTGCTTTGATTCTGAGTACCTATTTTAATATTTTGAATTTTATTTATATTGTTGCAGGGCATGCACATGAATATATATATATATATATATATATCTGTTTGTGTGTGTTTGTGTGTGATATATATATATATATATATATATATATATATAAGGGTTGCATGTGTGCGATTGCGGACCAGTTGTGGACTGGTTGCCGCCATGTATATTAAAGCGCTTCAGATTTGAAATAGTGCCACTCAAAGGTGGGGTCCAAAATCCATATCACATTATTTACGAATTATAGATTCTTTAAATAAATTGAGAATGCGAGTTTCATTAATTATGATATGTCTTTGCATGACACTTTTGATGTTATTAAATGATGCCGCCTACGTGAGATAAATGAGGGCTTAAACATGTGTTGATTTTATGCATGTTTTGTTAATTTGGATAAAGTGATATAATTAAATATTTAAATGACTTGAATGGATAGAATGGGTAATAGGGCAATTAATTGTAGAATTAATTATCATGTCATGAGTTGGAATAAAAATTGTGTCTATTACTGATTATTGAGAATATTGAATATTTGAAATGTTCTAATATAAATTGGAAATTGGTAATAATTAATGGATGGATTAATTATTACATGATAAATGGAAAATGGTTAATTAATTGATGATTGGTCAAAGAGATAAAATTTAATTAATTAATTGTTGAATTAATTAATTTGAATGCATTAAATTAAGATTGTGAATTAATTGTTTGTTACGACTGTTGGTCATGGGTACCTTTTGATGAATGTTAGATTTCCATGTGTTAAGTTGTATTGGATGGAGTTTTTTTATATTATGAGATTCTGCGTGAGATGGTTTCTAAATATATGGGCTTTGTTCAACATGTTTTTTGATGATTATGACGTGCATGTAAATTGTTAAAGTCGTGGACGAATCACAGTTTGATGGATGGGTTCAGACTTGTTAAAGAATTTGATAATTAAATGTTGAGTTAATTATTTATATGGATTACTAAGAATAATTAACTGTTATTTAATTATTTTCTATTGAGATGTTGAATGGTTAATTAATGGTTTACTTTTAACAATTTTTTTTTGTTTTTAATTAGTTTTTGAATTAATTAACGGATTGAATTAATTAATTTATGAATTAATTAATAGACAGTTTTGGGGTGTTAGACGTGGCATTATAAAACAATTATAAATACATTTTTATTATTGATAAATGGGTTGTGAGATAAGGAATGATTCTATAAATACTCATGAGGTGCTAGACATGGCATTTTACATCCAGCATGCAAGAAAATATTCTTTTATGGGTCAAGGACTGATGCTTCAAATACCCATGGGTTGTGAGACAAGGACTGACACTCCAAATACTCATGAGGGTGATATACATGATGTTGTACACCAATTAATTTAAATTTGATTATGGGTCTAATTGGTTGAACATGAAAAGGATTAATTTTTTAATGAAAACTATTGCGACTTTATGATTTGTGAATTGAATATGATAAATGGTTCATACTTATCAATGAATTGGGTGAATCACTATTAGTGGATGGACCCAGGAGAAAATCACTATTTTTTTAGTGAACGGGCTTAGATATAGTATATGAAAGACTAAATTTAATATCTTATGACACATTATCCAAGTCAAAGCACAAGCTTGGATTTAGTCTTAACTTTGATTACATAGATGGTCTTTAGATACATCTGTGGTGAGTGACTTATACAAGGAATGTCTGGCTCAGTCCGGATCATAAGAATAATGTAGTTTAATGAGGTTAGAATAATTGATAAATGAAAATGATTGTGTAATGACTATTGTGTATGCATGAGAAAAGTATAATACAAGTTCAGACACCAGCTGAGAGTTGAAGCTGGTACTTGAGTATAAAGTTACATTGTACTGCTTACCTTAATTATGCATGCTTGCAATGTATAAATTATTTATTGAATGTTAGGATTTGGGGTAGACATTGGTGGTGCTAACCTACTGAGATTTATATCCCACACCCAACTCATGTCACCATTGCACTGGAACACCCGAGTAGATTCTATTGGGTTTCAGTATTGTGCTGTTTGCGTTTACATGGGATATAAGAGTAGAGGACCGAGCAGATGATCGGGATCTCAAGGAGACCGCCCTCAGGGCTTTGAGTCAATTTTTATTTATTTCTATATTGGAATGTAAATCATGCTGTTTTGTTCACTATTTCCACATTTTTATCATTAGCATGTCATGCATGCATCTTCTGTATAATTGGTGTTGAAAATTTGTTTTATACAAAATTTATAAAATATACATTCCCCTGATTTATTATTTATTAGAATGACTTTTCTATTTATTGATTTTTTTTGTTATTTAGTCTGATATACCACTATGCAACTCTGATAAGAGGTTTTAGTCTCCCCACTGACTATCCTTGGACCCTCGCTACGAGTCGGTAGCCTCTGGCGTACGGGGAGATGCACTTGAGGTCATGTGGCAACCGGTCCAACCACTGTTTTAGTGGTGAGCTGGGTCAGGACATTATAAAGTGGTATTAGAGGCAGATTTCTTTTCCTTTGTCTTACTGTTTTGGGGTTGGTAGACAGGAGACTAGGAATGTGTCCGTGCTTGGGTTAATAGTCGTGCTTGGGACTGATCACCTCATGTACGATAAATGACCAAGTGTCTAGGTATGGGAATTGTTGTTTTTACTATTAGAGGTTATAGTTTATATGATTTCACTTAGAGTGACAGTTGCATTTTCACCTATTTATTGATTTTGAGAATTTTGGAAAAATAGTTATATTGGCCTGATATGGAAAGGAAGTTTCATACATGCATCATCTTAGGCACATATAGATTCAAATTTCATGCATATAACATGCCACATTGTTGCATTAGTAGGATTCATGTTAATTTGGATTGTGTTCCTTGTGTGCAATACCATGTTTTGATATTTTTTATCATGCCTCTCTAGATAGCATGTTTCAATGATAGATTTAACATGCTTGAGTGATTATATTCCATATCGCCTCAGTTATTAGCATGTTTGGTTGTATTGTCATGATTCTATGTTATATAATGTTGTTGTGTTATTGCTTATGCTAACTTTTTAGAGATATTTTGGATATGTGAAAGGGGTGATAAAGATAAAATGTTAAATAAATGATGATTTTGATAAAAGGGAGCCAAAATCTTGCGAAAAGGTTTATGGGAACCTTATCGACTGGTAGATGCTTCCCATGTGTTTGAACCTTACACAACCCTAATATGTTTTAAAATGGTTACAGATGTAAAACTTATGAGTTTTTATTGTAATGAACTGTTGTTAGGTTTCTTTTTGAAAAACACATATTAAAAAAATGGAACCCTTGGAGGTTGCCTTCTTGGTAAAAACGAATTTAGATGCTAAATATCCTATTTAAATTTGAATAACATTGAATGTTAAATGATTAAAGAGGATGTTTTTGAAAGCATGATTTTTTTCCGTAGGAAGTTATTTTGAAAACCTAGTGATTTGTTGTTTAGATGTACTTGTGTGTTTGTTGAAATTCATTCAAATGTTAAAAGGTTGAAATAAAATAATTTAATTCCTAAAATTAAAAAGGGGTTTCTGAACCTTGTGATTTCAGTTTTGTGTGACCAAAAGAGAGGGTCAATGTTTATGTTTCGTAAGGGGCTAACCCACGGTAGGTAGTACCCTTAGAATGTTCTCGGCTGTTAAAGTAAGTTCATCCCACTACTCGGGAGGACTTCTTGGTTCTCGAGTGTTATGGAACACCGATAGGTTTATGCTAGGGATTTTGTGATCAATGTTTGTAATGGTGATCATGGTTCAAGGAATGTCACACCCATGTGTAAATGTGTTCTAAAAAAATTAGATTGTGAGTGGTAGATATTTTCTTGAGACATCATGGAAAATCCTAAGGTGGGTAATGTCGATTTGTTTTCGATAAACGTGTCAATAGGTGATGCTGAGATTTTAGAATAGAGTTATCCTTTAATAGTTGTAATGATCATCTTAATGGACTTGGTTCTTCTCTTAGTGCTCTATTCTGAATATGACTAGCATTTTCCATATCTTGACCTCATCATGGAGACACTAAGCTATCGTCAGTCTTACGCTGCACTATAGTTTAAATGTTGTTGGTTTGATGATCGGTTGTTATCTGGGTAGTACGCGAGAAGTGTGGTGCCTTTGGGCAACTCCTTTATTGGTGTTGGGGAAAAGTTATTTAAAAAAAATATCCTTGTGATGCCTTGACTTGGAAATTTCACCATAGGTCAGGTAAGGACTTCATTATTCATGCGGATGGTTTTGGAATAGTTTTAAAGGCACGTCGTTAGAGAAAGGGAGAATGTGGGTTTTGGGACTGTGACGTCTTTCAAGGGAAGCATGTGAAACCTGTTATATTGTTTGATTGAGATTCAACCATTTTCATTGATGAGGTCATTCTAATGACCTTAGATATAAGAATTGTTTCGATGTTTAAGCAATAAACTGAGCAATGAATTTGGTTTTAAAGGCTTATCCATTAGGATTGTGAAGGGTTAAAGGTGCGTTGATGTTGGGTGCACAACAAATCACCTCTAACAAGATTAAATGACCTTAGTAGGTCGTTTGTTTTAGTAGTGGTTCCCGATGGCTTCTCAGGGACGAGAAGTTTTTAAGGTGGGTATATTGTAAAGTCACGTGTTATTGAACCTGGTTAAAATACGAATGTTTTATATTTTTTTAGTTAATCAACATGTTGTTTTTTTAAACTGAGCTCTAGAATTTTATTCTGAGTGTTGGAACACATAAAGGTGTTGTTTTTGGACTTGCGTATTTACCCGATAATTTTTGCAGTTGTCTCGATGAGACTTGGGAACACTGATTTCAGAAAAGGCCACTTTAATGGATCTGCACGGATAACACATAGTTGTATTCTAACCCATTCAATTTATCTTGTCTAATAAATTATTTAATTTAATTAAATAAGAATATATGATAGTTTGTGATTAATAAAAAAAAGTTTTAATAATAATAATGAAGTTGTTGTTATTATTATTGTGGTTTTTAATTAAATGAATGTTAAATAATTAATTAAATGATAGCTGAAGAAATTAATGTAGATTATGGGTTTATTGATGAACCGTTTTAATTAAATCAAGAGTTTCAGAATTATTAAAGGGCCATTTCATATTAAATAGAGAAATGTGTTAATAATAATAATGTTATTATTATTATTATGGTGTCATAAATTATTCTGATGCTTTGATATTTTAATTACATATTAATGGAGTATATCATTTATGAGAATTTAATGTGGCTTTTGAACTTATCAAAGAAACATTTAATAAAATGAGGATTTTTAGATTTAATAAAGCATTGTTATTAAATAGTGGTGTTGGGTTTATCAAAAGTTTGAAAAATAATAATAATGAGATTATTATTATTTTAGTTTTTTGAATGTAATTATTATTATTATTATTATGGAAATCAAATTAGGGGTCATAGGTTGGAGTTTTTTTATCATATTAATGATATTGTAATAAATTGCGAGTTTCATAATAAATTATAAAATTTTTATTAAAGGAATTATGAATGAAGAAGCGTTTTTAATTAAATGGTGTATAAAATTTATGTTAAAAGATTTTAATTGGATGTTTAATGAGGTGTAATGTTGATGTGAAATTAACGAGGCTTTTGGGTATCTCAAAGAAACTTCTAATTAAATATGGAGTTTTTTAATTAATAAAGTGTTTATATTTAATAAGACGTGTTGGGTTTTATCTAAGTTTGAATAATAATAAAAATAATAATGGATTTATTATTATTATGGTTTTATGAGTGGTTGTTTTTATTATTACGAATAATAAAAATAATGGATTATATTTGGGGTTTCATTTAATTAAATTAAAGGTCAATAAGAATTTAATTAATCCCTATGAAGTATTGGTTTTTATTTAATTAATTTGTGTTGATATAATTAATTAAATAATGATGAGTTGGGCGTTATTATAGAAGGGTAATTTTAAATGTTAATATTAAATAAGTAATAAATGTGGAGTTGGATTTAATTTAATTAAAACATTTTAAATATAGATATCAGGTTGTGCACAGGTAGTCAAATGGTGCGTGTCATCTGTGCGTTTATCCGATTTTTAAAATGATTTATTTTTATTTTATTTTCAATAAAATAAATATTTAAAAATAACAACAATACAGATATTATTATTATTATCGTATTAATTTTATTGGATGATTAATGGGGGTTTTCAGAATTAATTGTGAATCATTTATTTAATGGTTAGTAAATGAAGTAACAACATATTAAATGAGAATATTAAATGTTATTATTATTATATTAAGACTATTAGTTCATCATGGGTGTAATTGATAATCGGGGGAAAGAAAATTAGGGTGGTGCACCACCATATAGGAGGAATAGAAAAATGCACCAGGCACCTCCTTTGAGGCACGCTACACCCCCCTCGCCTGCTTCTCTTCGTGTGATCGAATCCTTTTGGTGTCTTCCCGAATCTTGTCCGTCATGTTGAGGTAAGTCTGTCTACATTTTTTTTATGATTCGTATCGGCCGTTTGGCTTATCCCTCTCCCTCTTTTCTTGGCCAAAATCCAAAGGTTTGGGTTTTATTGGGTTTCCTTGTTTCTTCGGTACTAGGGATGTGCAAGGGGATCCTCTAGACCCTTTAGACCGTATTCTGTCATCTTCTAACAAAGGTGAGGTAGATGAGTTCTTTTTCACTTTTACTTCATGTTTTGGGTAAGTTTATTTAACCATGGTATTGTTTCACATCATTCAATTAAGGGTTTGATAATTTTTATGAGTCCCCGGTACCTAGTTAGAGGTGTGTTTGTCCTTACTGATTTTATTCTGAGTACCTATTTTAATATTTTGAATTTTATTTATATTTTTGTAGGGCATGATCATGAATATATATATATCTGTGTGTGTGTGTGTGTTTTTTTATGTGAGAAATATATATATATATATATAAAAGGTGCGCGCGCGTGCAACTGCGGACCAGTTATGGACTGGTTGCTGCCATGTATATTAAAGAGCTTCAGATTTAAAATGGTGCCACCCCATTGTAGGGTCCCAAATACTTCTCACAATTTTTAAAAATTATAGCTTCTTTAAATAAATTGAGAATGTGAGTTTCATTGATTATAGAATGTGTAGGCATAACACTTTTGATGTTATTAAATGCTGTTGCCCACATGTGATAAATGAGGGCTTGAACATGTGTTGATTTTAAGCATGTTTTTCTAATTTGGTTAAAGTGATATGATTAGACATTTAAATGATTTTAATGTTCATAATGGGTTATTGGGTAATTAATTGTAGAATTAATTACCATTTCATGAGTTTGAATAAAAATTGTGGCTATTACTGATTATATAGAATATAGAATCTTTGAAATGTTCAAAATATAATTTAGAAATGGGTAATAATTAAAGGATGGATTAATTATTACATGATAAATATAAAATGTTTAATTAATTTATTATTGGTCAAAGATGAAAGATTTAATTAATTAATTTTTGAATTAATTAATTTGAACGCATTAAATTAGGATTGTGAATTAATTTTTTGTTACGATTGTTGGCCATGGGTTCCTTTTGAGGCATGTTAGATTTCCATGTATTAATTTGTCTTGGATGGAGTTTTTTTATATTATGATATGCTGCGTGAGATGGTTGATATATATATGGGTCTTGTTCAGCATGTTTTGTGATGTTTATGATGTGCATATAAATTGTTAAAAGTCCCAGACGAATCACTGTTTGAGTGGACAGGTTCAGACTTGTTAAATAATTTGGATAATTAAATGTTTAGTTAATTATTTATATGTCATACTATGAATAATTAATTGTTAATTAATTATTTACTATTGAGATGTTTAATGGTTAATTAATGGTTTACTTTTGACGGGCGATTTATATTGTTAATTAGTTGTTGAATTAATTAACGTATTGGATTAATTAATTTATGAATTAATTAATGGATGGTTGTGCGGTGTTAGCCATGGAATTATACACCAATGATAAATATATTTTTATTATTGATAAACGGGTTGTGAGATAGGGACTGATGCTCTAATTACTCATGGTGTGCTAGAAATGATGTTGTACACCTATCTTGAAAGAAAATATTATTTTATGGGTTTGGGACTAGTGCTTTAAATACCCATGGGTTGCAAGACAAGGACGAATGCTCCAAATACTCCCGAGGATGCTAGACATGATGTTCTACACCCATTAATTGACATTGGACTATGGTTCCAATTTGTTGTACATGAAATGGATTAATTGGTTAATGAAAACTATTGTGACATTATGATTTGTGAATTGAATATGAGAAATGGTTCAAACTTATCAATGAATTAGGTGAATCACTATTAGTGGACGGACACATGAGTGAATCACTATTTTTTTAGTGGATGAGCTCATATATAGTATATGAAAGAATAAATTGAAAATCTTATGACACATTATCCTGTTGAGTCAATAAGGTTTCCTTGTAAATTTTCCATTCCTTCATGTTTGGGGGAGATTATTGAGTTAATAAGGTTTCCTTATGACTTTTCCATTCCTTCTTGTTTTGAAAATCAAAAACACCTTATCTTAAGGCAAATATCTTTTACCCTATGCTTTACTTTCATAAGGAAAAATTTCCTTCCCCACGGAAAATTTATCCTTACCATGTTTTTCATTGTTCGTATTTTATATTAGTATAAAATTCAGTTTTGTATCCAAAACCTCGAAATCTTAAATACATAGATATAAATCATTCCGTTTTCAGGTTCTGAATTCAAGTTCCGAATTCTCTGAATTCAGACTCCAAACTTTCTGAGTTTAGAATCCGAGTTCTCTGAATTTAGACTCCGAACGTTCTGAGTTGAGACTCCAAGTTCTCTGAATTCATACTCTGAACTTTATGAGTTCGGGTTCCAAATTCTTTGAATTCAGGCTCCAAACTTTCTGTATCCAGACTCTAAGTTCTCTGAATTCAGATTCCGAACATTCTAAGTTCCGTATTTGAATTCTTATGAATTCAGACTCTGAATTTCGTTGATATTTAGACTCTGAAATTCTATAGAATTCAGGTTTTGAATTCCTTTGAATACAGAATCCAAATATTCATATTTTATAGACACTGAATAGTTTTTGTTAAGTCTCTGATCATTCATTTGTCCATACACTCTGAAAAAATAATTTGGTTAAGTAGCTATATTTTTTCTTTCCTATTTTTTGGTTATAAAACAATGTCGTGCATTTAGTTACTTTCTAACCGTTGTTTGAGTGACACGTGTACAAGTCCATCTGAAATTCAAGGAAAAATATGACCATTGGAGGAGGGAGAAGACCGTTGAGAATGTGCCAATATATAGGAGCTCATTTGAACAAGCTCAATACTATTCTATGACTCTATAGAATACATGCTGCTGAAGTGATTTCTAGAGATAGACTTTCATGCTTCGTGTGTAATGAACATATTGTTCAGAATTGCTTTTTGCGACTCTAAATGTTGATAAGTGCATTTGAGGGATTTCGAGTATAGGAAGACAATGTTGATGACTACCTTGAAGTTCTTTGGCTTTCAGGGATAGCAAGACAGACTCCGATCTTAGTATCGAGGGCTTTCCCTGGTGTGGGTAAGACATACTTTTATGAAATTATAAATCAAGGGACCATTATCCAAGGTTGTTTCATACCCTTCTATTTCGGTTAAAATATATACTACTTGTTACTTGTATTGTTTCAAGTTTTCCGCAACATTTTGCTTCTTGAGAAAATTATAACTATCTTATACTTCCCTATACTTGTACACTCTGATTTAGTAAGATTCTATTTGCATTAAGGTAGAAATTTTATCTTTGTAAACTTTTGTTGAGTTTCATTTTCGGAACCACATTTCTAGAATTACATTCTCGGAATCACATTCCATAAATAAAGCATGTTTGTAGAACTTAGAGGTTTTTTAAATTTACCTTGTTTAACCTTGTTGAACAATAGAAAGTTTTCTAACCAACGTTAAAAGATCCCAAAGAATTTTTAAAGTATACAATTCACCCCCTCTTGTATATTGAACATCTACATTATCATTTCAATCATACAGTTGGTATTATTGGAGAATATCATACTCTATACCAACCTAACATATCCAAGACAAAGAACAAGCTTAGATTTGGTCTTAACTTTGACTACCTAGATGGTCTTTAGAGACATCTGTGGTGAGGGATATACAAGGAATGTCGGGATCAGTTCGGATCACGAGAATTATGTGGTTTAATGAGGTTATAATAATTGATAAATGAAAATGATTACATAATGAATATTGTGTATGAATAAAAAATTTATAATACAGGCTCATACACCAGCTGAGAGCTGAAGCAGGTACATGATTATATAGTTACATTATACTACTTACCTTAAATATGCATGATTGTACTATTTAAATTATTTATTTAATGTTAGGATTTTGGGTAGACACCGGTGGTCCCGGCCTACTGGGATTTATATCTCACGCCCTACTCATGCCGCCATTGCACTGGGGTGCCCGAGTAGATTATTTTTGTTTTGAAGGATTGTGTTGTTTGTGTTTACTTGGGAGATAGGAGCAGAGGACCGAGTGGATGCTTGGGATGCTCGAGGAGACCGCCCTCAGGGCTTTGAGTCAAATTTTATTTATTTCTATATTGGAATTTAAATCATTCTGTTTTGTTCACTATTTCCATTTTTGTATCATTAGCATGTCATGCATGCATCTTATGTATAATTGGAATTGGCCATTTGTTTTGTAAAAAATTTATTAAATATGCACTTTACTGCTTTATCATTTATTAAAATGCTACTGCTGTTTATTTCCATTGTTTTTTATTTAATAAGATATACCACTTTGCAACTCTGATAAGAGGGTATAGTCTCCCCACTGACTATCCTCAGACCCTTTCTACTAGTTGGCAACCTCTCACATACGTGGAGACATGATCGAGGTCATGTGGCAACCATTTTGGCCACTGGTTTAGTGGTGAGCTGGGTCGGGACATTATAGAAGTGGTACAAGTTATCTTATAAGAATGATACTAGTCTAGTGGGAGTACCCTTAGGAGGGGAAGTATATTTCCCCTCACATAAGCTTCTATATGATCTTGGATCATTTAATAATAATAATTAAATAGATTTATTATTTGATTAATACAAAAATATTAGGAAGGTTTCCCATCAAACACTAGATAACCATGTTATTACTTTATGTATGAAGGGGATTTTCATAATGGGGAAGGGATATAGGGACACATTAAATGTTTTTGATGTTTTTGTATTGTATTTTCTAGTGAACATAAAAAAGATATATTTTTTGAGTTTCATTTTATTAACCTTAAAGAACATCAAATTAGGAAAAATCAAGTCCAAGATCATTATGTTTCTAATATTTTTAAGTAAATTGGCTATTGAATATATTGAATATTTCAATATTTCCAATAAATCATATTCAACGAGGTAGAAAATTTCTACCATTAGTAATGATATGATGAATAAAATGAGGTTTTTTTTCAATGAAAAATATTAAAAGTTTAGTGAAAAATTTAGTGGTTCCACTTTGGAAGTTCAACCATAAAGATAAGGAGAAAAGGTTGTAAAGAAAAAGAAAAGGAAAGAAGAGACATCCCCACCTAAAAAAAAGAAACAAATGAAATTCCAAGATGAAGTTTATGTAGAGTGGATGAAAAAGACCATAGAAAATAAATAAGGAGATCCTTATATCATACATGACCCTAATGGGGCCAAGGTTTTAAAAATACATGCTTCTGATACGTCAGAAGAAAAATCAAAGAATAAGAATCAAAATAATAAGTTTTTTGAATCAAAACTATGTGAGAACATTTTAAAAGTAGTAGAAAGGGATTATGATAAGATTTTCTTAACTACTTCACAAACTAATCAAGTGAATCAGAGTGATGAATTATCATTTAAAGAAATCACTATTGTACATGTAAATATTCCTTATATCCCTAGTAAAGATAGGAAATTTTTTTTAGAAGAATTGGTACCACCTGTTCAAGAAAAATAATTGGAAGTAACACCACCAGACAAAGGATATTTGAGAATAGATAGAAAACTCGAGGATGTTCTTGAAAAAGTTGTTAATGAATAAGTTGATGGGAATTAAAAATAAGATAAAGAAAGTGATTAATAAGAGTAAGTAATTGAATATTAAGATATTGAATAAGAAGTTGAAGAAGATATGGATGAAGAAGAAGAAGAAGATTATGAGAATTATTAGGATGATAAGGAAAAAAATCAATCTCATAAGTCTTCATTGGAGTCATCACCGACATCCTCACTATACATACCTTACATGGATGATAAATAAGAGAATTCATGTAGTTCTGAAGTAGAATCATCATCAAAATGATAAAAATATTCATCATCTAGAAAAGTGAAAGAATATCAAAATTCAAAGACAACGTTCAATGATGTGGATATCTTGGAGATCTCTGATAATAATATTTTTTCTAAGAAATATAATTTTTTTTCAAAGTTCTTTAAAAATAAAGGCCAGAAATAAAATGTAAGAAAATATAGAATAAAACCTCCTGTTGTAGAGGAAGTTCAATCAGATTAAGCTACAATAATTGATTTGGAAGGTTCTGATTATATTGTTCATGTTTCGAGAATACTTGAATGTAAAATTCCATATTCCCCAAGATGTAAAGAAATTTGTGAACTAATACATGAATGTATTGATCAGAAAATGGAGTTAATAAATATTATAATAGAAAAGTGGATTTAGATTGGGGTCAATTTCAAAACTTTTCAAGAAAGTTCTCTGGCACATAGAAAGGAATGTAATCAGATGGTAAAATAGTCCCATCAAGTTGATGCTAATATCAAAATGTTTGACAATAATTTTTATGTACTAAAGTAATATTTGGTAGTGTTAGAAAATTATTTCAATGAGTTATCCTCACACATGGTAGAAAGAGTTATGTTTTCGTAGGGATTTTAATTATTAAACTGATGAAATAATTGAGAAAACTAAAGCATTGAAGAATAAGATTTGATTCATGGATCTTTAAATTTCTAAACTCTGATTATGTGAGGAAGAAGTTCTGTAATCAGATATTATAACTAAGAATTATCTAATGAAGTTCATATTAAAGAATAGAACATCAAGAAGCCTAAAAAAGGCTTACATGAGTTATATAAGATCATGGAAGTTTTAAAGACCTTGATAAATAAACATTGACTTTTTTACATTCGAACCCTTATTGTACTTATTTGTAAAACATTTGAATGTTTGATTTGTAATGAATTAATCATTTTCAAAATATAAATTTTCTAAATGTTAACTAATTCAAATTGGTTGAATGGTCTTACATATTTTATATAGATGATTATTTCATTCATTCTATTATTTTATATTTTATATTTCCTTATATAACCTTCCATGAAACACAAATATTTTCCATATTATTTTTGTAAATAAAAAAGGGAGAAAATTTCATAGAAAGGGGAATTTTTTCATAAATGATGTGATGATTTTATAAATGAGTAATTTTAATATTAATGGGGGATTATAAACTACGGGGGAGAAGATTTCTTAAAGAATATATTTTCTATTACTCTATCATATTCACAATCATATTCAAAAGTGTTATAAACTCCCAAAGAGTTAAGGTTTTAAAGTTTAAATTTGAATAAAATGTTCTTAAAAGATAATGGAATGTAAATTTTTCAAAATTATTTATTTATTTATGTTTTGGGGTTTGTGATTTCAAAAATGGGGGAGATTGTTGAGTCAGATGTTTTACTTCCTACTTTTCCATTCCTTTTGTTTTGGATATCACAAAAACATTCTTAAAAAATGTTTTCTATATTTTTATGGCCTAAGTGTTTTTAGAATTTTTTATAGAAAACATTACCTTTTACCATACTTTGAATAAGTCCATAAGTATTATAGATATAAACATATAAATCTTCATTATGATTTTCAAAATGAGATTATGTATGTTATATATTGGACTCGCCTTTATTAGATCAAGTGTTAGAATTTCTATCTATTATATCATATATACAAAGTTTTAAACATCAGACTGATGCAGGTACCGATAGAATCTGACTTATAATCATAAGGATTATCATATTGATTGTCTTAATGAATTATATCGGACTGACTAAGTTTACAATCAGAATAATTAAAAATTATTTCTAAATTAAATAAAATTTAAAATCCTATGATGGTTTTTACCAATACGAAATCATATATCTAGTTATACCAGGTTTTTATGAGATTTCAAGAACCTGGTGTCTGATTCCATTATAACAAAATTGGGGAATTTGAACTTTGGATGTATGCTTAGAAATACCAGTCCTTTTGAAGAGTTTAGTGCTATTTTATTACATTCAATCTTGAATTTTTAGAAGAATACTTAGTGTGAAAAACTTGTTCTTAATATATATTTTTTCTTTAGAGAGGTATCTTATTAAGGAAACCATGTAAGGTTGTCTCTTTAAGAATATTTTTTCAATTGTAACTTATGTTCAATCATCATAATGATCAAGGGATTATGGGGATAAGACGATAGAAAATTAGATCCATCAGATCGAGGGATGCCAGGGCTAGTTAGACAGAGCATCCGATCATCATATCGAGGGATTTCAGGGATAGGAAGACAAATCCATTCCGATATTCATATCGAGGGATTTCCTTGGTATTGAAAGACCCACTTTTCTATAAGTATAAAATAATGGACACCTTTATTCTAGTTTATAGAATAACCATATCTTAAGGTTAAAATATTTATCTTTTTTTTTATATATTTAAATTCATTATTAATTTTGTATGATATTTTATTACTTTCAGTATACAAGTTTTTATATTAAAATTCACATTTAATAGGGTGTAAATAATCATATTCATATTTACATTCTATTTTTTTATCTGTATTAATCCGATTATGATAATAAAAATAATCTTGAATTAATCAAACCCATTGTGATTAAGATTATTATACTTTGATAAATCAGATCCAAAATGGTTATGATAAATACTCTGATATAATCATACTGATCCTTGTTTTGATCCTATGATTTTTTTAATCATTCGGAAGGTTGAGTCTGATAACCTAGTTTACGATGCTTCATTCTTTGGTTAGCTTAATCTTCTTACACTATGTTTTAAACTACAATTCACCCCCTCTTATATGTATTGTGATTTAATCATATCTAAATATCATATATCAAGTGCTAGCATGGTCTTACCATTCATGTTGCATCACTCCCTTGATCACAACCCTAATCCCTTTAGTTTGGAAGGATCATATCTTGATATCTCTATCCTGAGAGAAATAGACAAAGTGAGAATCTATTAACCTTGAGAGAAAACCCTAAAGAACTTATTTAGCGAGAAATAATTCACTAAGGTTGAAAATGTTGTGCACAAAGACCCTCTAATCCTAATTATCATAATAATCTATTAATAAGACCATGGTTAGAGTTTCATATTAATTAATTGCTTAAAGGGCCTTAATAAAATTTTAAACCTAAAAGGAACCCCATTCCATGTAATAACCCTAGATTTTATGATATAATTATCTATAATTAAATTTTATTTCTTCGATAGCTTATTTTACACAAAACAATGAGTTTAAATGAACTGTGATATACTATTATTATTTAATGTGATAGTTATTGCTGAACTATTAGATTTCTAGATATGAATATGTCTAAATAAATTATTAAAAATGTGCGGTTTATAAATATATAAAATTAATTAATTGATTATAAATTGATTATAAATTAAAATCAAAATCATTTGAAAGTAAAATAGTTTCTTTTATGGAAAACTATTTTTATACACATAACGTGTTTTTTACTTAATAAATTTAATTAATAACTATCAGTGACTTATTTAAATTAAATTTTTATATTATATATTCAATAATTTTTTTAACATTCATCTAATTTTTTACTAGTCATGAGATAACAATAAATCCATTTTATTTCTTAAAAGAACAATTTTCTAAAAAACCTTTTTTTCATTTCATTTTACACATTCATATGAAAATTTATTTTTAAGACTTCTAGAGGTTGAATATTGAAAAATTAAAAAAATATTTTTAATTAGTAGGTTAAAATTTGGAAAATGGTTCTATTTTATTTTGGGTCAATATAAATAGTAACCTCTATAAACATTTGTCACATTGGTAAGGGAATAATGGGTAAAATATGGTTAAAACCATGAGATAAGGTCTCAAAATCAACCCAAAACCTGAATTTATACAATTTTATGGGTGGGGTTTTTTAATTTACATTAGATTCTAAAATATATGACCACTTTATTTAATTTTTTTGATTATTAAATTTATATTAATTTAATGAAACATTATATACAAAATTTCTCTCTCTTGAATTAAATATCTCTAAATATTTTAAGTAAAGATAAAAGGAGGATAATTTGAGTTCTAAATATTTATTTGAAAGGTAAATTAATTTTAATCATGTTAGTTAAATTCTTATTTTTCATGATTTAATAATTACCTTATAAACTTATGTAACACCAATATTGAATTAATTCAGTGATTATAAAAACAAAATAAATTATTTGAAAAACAATAAAAGTAATACAATTTTTGTGAATTATTATGACCAAATAATTTTATATATAAAAATAATATATTTGAGATGTGTAAAATATTTTGATTCTAATTCCATCGCTTTCATATAGTTTTGATATTCAAATTATGTGAACAATTCTTAAAATGAAATTAATAGTATATTTATTAAATTATTTAAAAAGCATAAAAATATTTAAATAGGACAAGTAGGGATATTATTTTCAAAAAATTTAGTCATTTTACATTCATAATAAAAATTTTAACTTATAGTTAAAATAATAATCCTTTTGAAATTGAAAAAGTTATTATCGCAGTTAAGGTTAAAACAATTTTAATAGTGGTCAATGAAAAACAATAAGGGTTAAAAATAAAAAAAACCTATTTAAACAATTTTTTTGGGTTTTATTTAGACCGTAAACTTATCAAAATCAAATAAAAGTCACTTTGGAGCCATTTTTCTAAGAAAGTTAATTAATAACGTTTTAAAGTATTTGAAAAATTACAAGTGTTCTACTCATCTTAATTATAAAAGGGCACATACTCCCCTCATTTATTGACCCCTTTTGAGACATTTATATTTATGAAAACCTATATAATCCCTCACCCAAATCATTATAAATATTATATAGGATATTTTATTCTAAAAAATATGACCATAGTATACTTGAGGGGATATCTAAGAGTTTTTTCAATGAAGAGATAATCACCTTAACAGACCAATTTCTTTTTTTACTTATTTTTTAACATCCCATAAATCTATGGTTTTTATGATAAAATAATAAACTAATTATCTTAAATATACTGATGTTTTGTAATTATTATGAAACCACCATTACACTCTATCTTTTTCTTCAAATTAAAAACAATAACGTCGCTTGTACGTACGTGTGTACTACCACTTACATGAAGTGATGTGATTCAATTTTCATTTATTATTTACATGAATGGTAATAAGGATATTTTAATGAATATATATGGTATAATAATTACTATTAATTTCAAATTACTTTTTACCTTTCTTTTGTTCCATTTTTTGAAAACCAAAGACAATGTCATGTGTACGTACGACCTACCAACTCCATGAACAATGTAATTCATTTTTCTATCTCTACCATTTATGGATGATTATAAAAAATATATATAATGAATATATATTATATTTATATATTTATCAGAACTATGTATATGATGGAACCATGATCAAATTACAAGTATGAAAACTATAAAACCAAAACAAAAATGAAAAAAATGAAGTTATCACCTGAAACATTAATTTTAATGATGAATTATTAACAAAAAAGAAATAAAAGTTTATTAAATAAGTTAAGATATATATGATTATGGGTTTGGAATATATTTAAAACAAATATATATTTATTTTATGGAAGGTTAAAACACATATGAAGGAATTCATTCCTATGTTAAGGGTTTATTCCACAATCTCTTCCTTATTTGGTATTGTTTATGTTTAAGTATCTTATATGGGTATTATTTGATATTTATATCTTTAACACAATATATTTTATTATAATATGGTTATTTATATAAATTATTGGGTTTCATTTCATTATCCTATCTTTTAGTACTTAAGATACCGAAATAATGGATTTAAGAAAAATCAACTTTATTTTTCTGCTCAATTGTGTATTTTTTAATTCCATATGTTATTTATAGTGTTTTGAGGAATTTTTTTAATATTATATAACGATTTAAAGATTTTTTATATATTTTTTTATTTTTTTATTTTTTTTAAATATAATAATATTTTAGTTATTCAAATGAGGTATTTTTTACTTTTAACCAAAAGTGTGAAAGGAATCTTTGTTTTAACTTACACAGCCAGAGAGGAATTTTCCATAACCATGAACACCCAATTATTTGAAGATTCCATTAAAATTTTAAAAGGTTAATTTAAAATAAATATGTTTCCATAATATTTGGGAAATTTTTATATTTTAAAATAAGTTATTTCAAAGTAAAAGAATATTTTTATTAAGAAATTTATAGTTGTTTTTAACGAATTTTCAACTACATCAATATCCATTGTTAAATATTATTATTTAATAAGGATATCATATAATTATACTATCCACCACATTTCTATGGATGGTTAATGATCAATTTTACTAGGGAAATTATTAACAATACCTATGCTAGTTCTTCCAATACAAATAATTATTTTTTAAGGCATGTTGATTAAGTTGTATTATTTATTCATGTGATGAATTCATTGGAATTATTATATGATGGGTAGTGACCATATTTACATATACACTCAATGAATTAGTAAGTATAATGTGGAAAATTATGTTAGGTTTTTGTATGAGGCCTTACCCATTTATTTAGAAGTCCTGACAAGAGGCCTCGATAGTAATATTTTGATGTAAAATATTATAAATCCCATAATTATGAAATAATTTATTGATTTACATGTAATTATTTATATAGTTATGATATCCATGTATAATTTTCAAGATCATGTGACTATTTATATGGAATTATTTGATCATTATTTATTCTTGGCATATTTTTCATGCTTTATTTATTCAATGTTAGCTTCCATTATATAGATAACCATACAGAGCATCTGAGCTCACCCCTTTATTATATTTACTTTCCCTAGGATTACCAAAAGTGTATTATTATTGATATATAGGGATATTATTGAGGTAATATTGGTGTTATCAAAGATAATATTGTGTTTTATTTTATATTTTGAAATCTAAAATTGGATTTAATTATGTATCCAGTTCTCCAAGAAAAATAAAATATTTAGTCTTTTGGGATGTGATTTATTGTATCTAATTATAAGTTAATAATGCAACCATTAGCTAAATGTTACTTGGGTCTTGGTGTTTACAGTTGGTATCATAGGAATATTATTAAAAATCATGGTAACTTGATTTAGGAAAAAATAAATTAGGTGAAAAAACCCTATGATTTAATTTGAGGGTAATTATAAGTATATGATAATATCTTAAAGGTTTGGTGAGGTAGAGATTATACGGTTTTACTAAAATATATCCCTATTTGGAAACTATAATTAGATGTGTTTTTTTACATAAAAGAATATAGGGTTAATAATGTCAAAAAGAATTGTTCAAGTATATCTCAGCCATCATTCTGGTGTATGGTGAGGGTGAACTTACTACACGTTTGGTTTGAAACTCTTAGGTTATATTATTTGGTAAATTTATATTTTCCTTACAAACCATTATGGAATATTGTAAAATATTTTTTTTGATTTGAGAATATTCCCAATGAAACCAAGTTTATGATTCCAATTTTAGTTATGATTGTATTTTCAAGTGTTTTAATAGTTTTAAAATTATACATTATGATTCAAAATATTATAATCTAATATAGTGTATATAATTATTTAGAAATTTTTCCTAGTGGAAGGAATGAAAATTATATCAATAAATTTAATCTATGTTGGTATTTCTTTCCAGGGAAAGATAATGAATTTATATCTAGAACTGGATATAGAACTGAATTTTTTTTAACTATATTGGGGTTGATAATTCAGGTTATTACCAATAACCTTTCCCGTATGAAGCATCCAACTAATCAACAATGCTATTTAACAATGTTAGATTGTTTCATATGATTACAAAACCCACCATTAAATGTAACCACAAATACAATTATAATTGTGAAATGGATAAGTTCCTCAGAAAAAATATTTCTCTCATTAAAAAGTAATAAAAGGGAGAAGGTCATCATGGTAGTTTTTCATATCATGGGGGATGCATATAAATAGTGGCCATTGAGTCAAATCACTAAGTATGTATAGGAAATAACAATCTTGGATCATAAGGATGTTAAGTAAATTTTCTTAAGAAAATAATTTCCTCATGAACAATGAGTGGGTATGGAGACACAATTCATGAGTCTAAGAAGAAAAGAAGAGGATAATGTTTATATGTATGAATATAAATTGATATGTTTGGAAAGTCCTTCTTCGAACTCTATGTCTAATCCAAATGGAAAGATGGACCATTTTGTTTTTGGGATTAATACAACCCTTTAAAGGGAACTAGTCTCCAAAAAATTCTCATAATATAAGGATATAATATCATGTCCTGTAAATTAAAATAAAAAATTCTATATATTATATGGATATGAAGGAAAGAATGATTATAAGAGGATGAAATATAAAATTTTGACAATAGAAGGAAGAGAAAGTTGAATTTTCCAAGATGTGATACTTGTGGAAAGAAACACCTTGATATATTCTTAAAAGGAAAATGATTTTTGTACAGTGTATAGAATAATAACATTATTCCCATGAATGTAAGGGTATGGGAGTATCCATAAAAGTATAATACATTAACTAAAAATATATGGGTCATTATTCCAACCAATGACCCAAACATCAAGGGAAATTACTACAAAAGAAGCCTAGGGGAGAAGGCCAAGCCCATGTAATTACTACAACCAAAGTGGAAGTTCCTAGAGATGTGGGGAAATGTAAACTTATTATATACTCTATGATTGAAAATGGTTTATTTTATTATATTTATACCCACTCTTTTATATCTGAATAATTTTATAAGGGTATCACATCACCACCTCAATGATTATATGTTGAGTTGTAGGTGAGGACTCTTAATGGTAGGATGACCACATATCAAGTCTATATCTCCTCTCTAATAGATGTATTTGTGAATGTTATTCCTACGAATATTATTAGTCATCCTCTAGTTGAATTTTATGAAATTTTTGGTATGGATTTTCTATAGAGTCTCGGGTTTTTCCCTGTCAAACTTTAGAATATTACTAAGAATAATAATATAGAAATGGGCTGAGACAGATTGTGATTCTAGGGCCTATTGCGGCTAAAATTTATTTTATAAAAACATTTTGTATTTTTATAAAGTGTACATAGAGGAAATGATTTATATCTCAATTAGTATATTAGATCAAAAATATGAGGGCCAGGTTGCATCTGAAGCATTTTGTTTACCCTAGGTGGGGTATAACCTTTTTGAGAGTAGGTATTATACATAAAATGTTTTCGAGGGCCTTTTCTTTAATAAATAAAATTAAATTATTTTGATTTCAGATCTCTAATAAATTTGGAATAGATTGTTAGATTGAAATTCTGATATTGAAGTTGGGTTCAAAATGTCATATTTACACTCAGCATGACATAAATTTATCCGCACCGTATGTTTTGGATGGATACATGTAGACATGGAGTTAAATAGAGAGAAGGTTTAAAAAAAATCCTCCCTCATCCCCTTCCTCCCCTTGGTGGTGCACATGGAGGAGGAACATCCTCCCTTCCTCCTTCCTCTTCAATGAACCAAGGTGCCTCTAGAGGCTATTCTCAACACTGATCATCACTGGATTAGGAATCAGCATGTCACGACTATATTTATGAACTTGAAGCATCAAAGTTTTTCCCTGATGTAGGAAGTTTTAGCTTTGATCCGACCCCTGTTTATGCATTTTTTTTTCTCTTATTTGGAATCAAGGCTATGTTGATTGGGTTCTAAGCTTTCTGAAACAACTTCAAATTGATTTTTGGACCACCAGGGTGTTACCGGTGGTCTGTGGAAGCTCTGGTGTCAAATTTTGGTGCGGTGTGGCAGCGGCGGCTGGGCCGACCAGCGCGGCCCAACCCAAGGGCTGCGGACCGGCCAGATCGGGCCTGTCCAGCCTATTTGGTTAGGGGGTTCTAAAACCCCATATGTTATACTTCAGGGGTCTAATTTACATGAGGTCTACAGCAACACAAACCTTTCTTTGAGGCATAACTTTTGAGAATTATTTGAGGTGTTATTGTTCCGAGATCAAGATGTGGTTGAATTAGTCATTCATTTCTAATAATTATAATATATTTGATATTATTTAGTGAACCTTTGATTAGACATATATCCAATGTCTGATGTCCGTTTGTTGCACTATCAGTGACCCTGAGAGCTTGACATAAAGGAAGACGTTTCATGACTTATTTCTGGTGCTTAAACAAAAATTATTGTGTATTCCCCATGAGGTCCGGTTTTGGAATTTGTAGTGAGATGTGACTTTTTCACCGGGTGTCTATTTTGGAAAAATGTGTAGTTGACCCCATGTGTTTTTTCATGAGGATCATGAAGGTGTGATCTATAGTATGTTTTTCGAGATCAAGGTGTGGGACCCATGAGGTCTCTTTTAGGCATGTCATGGGTGATTGCATCCTTTACACCAATTGCTCGATTATGCTAAGTAAATTTCTTATCCTGCGTGTTTTTCCACGTAGAACGTGATGGTGGACTCTCTTAAATATTATGGGACAAGAGGCATCGTGTAGTAAGCATGAAGCTTGTAGAGTGGTTCTAGGATGATATTGGATATCGACGGTCCATGAAGAGAGACATTGGGTCAGGTACTCCACTATGACACTAGGGTATGGATTTTCTTTACATATCTCCATTGGAAGATATGGGACTCTCCATGATATGGGGACAAGTTCATTAACTTTGGGTGGTTTCCTCCATGGTTGTTACTCCCCTTATAGAGTAGGGTGTGGGTTCCCCCTGAAATTTGTATAATTGGACATCTACCCTGCTGTGGCATGCCGCATGCTCTCCAATATCGTCAGATGGTAGAGTCAGTACTCCACTGTAATATTAGGGTGCGGGTCCTCTAGCCTGAGTGTTGTGCTCCCCTACCGTGGGTGTGGGCTTACTTTACTTATAGTGGAACTCCCCTTCCATGGGTGTGGGATCAGGTTCCTCAGTGCGGTGCTCCCCTACCATGGGTGTGTGATCACATGTCTCGTAGTGGAGCTGCCCCACCAAGGGTGTAATCTCACTTTTTATAGAGTGTTTCTCCAAAAACATGTTATGGTGTGGGATCATGTTTCACGGGGTGGTACTCCCTTGACATACCAGGGAATTGGTTCGTGCCTACAGAGTAGTTCTTCTTCATTCTTGAGTTTTAGTGGGGAGCGGGCTGCTCTACTTGTTACGTTTGATTCCTGGTTGGGATTTAGCACTCCCCCATTGTACTAGGTTATAGGCCCCTCTATACAGGAGTGATAGAGGTTTTTTGGGTTGTTTTAGGATCTATTACTCTCTCAACTATGGGGAAATAGTGAGGATCGAGACACTCTGCAGTTCTTCCAACTCTGCACAAGGCACAGTTCATCATTTGTGGCATCACTTGGTTGAGTGCCATTTGGAATGGTGTGGTTGGCTCATCAAATTTGATTTGTCAAGGCTTTTACCCTACTTTTTTGTGAGCCATTGGGGATTACTTGGATCTTGATGCAGTCAATGAGGTAGGAACCTCGTGAGACTGTTGCAAGTGTTGTGTTGGAACCCCAAGTTTTTCATCATGGATAGTCTATGGTCGGGACCATTAGACATGATGATCATGCTGAGTATATCTGGGTGCATTCTTGAGTCCTATGGTATGTATCATTTTCTTTAAATTCTTATGAATTCAAACTGACTTGTCAGGTATTGTCGATAATGGTCTCGAGATGTATCTTCTCTATCATTTAGGTCCCCTCATGTTGGGTCGAGTTAACTGATGCCTATGAGTTACTCCATTTTTTGGTTTGGGGTTCTTGGGGAACCTATTGAGTAACTTTATACTCACCCCTGTATGAGATTCTCTCGCACATGTATTGTGTCTTTTTCAAACCACATGTCTTTTGACAGAGTCCTACATAGACCTAGATCTGACAGATCATGTTAGCTAGACTGACCATGGCTTTCACCTGATCTTAGACAAGGAGCTTATTGGCGGGTGTTTGGCTGCGACCCTCACCTTCAGAGCAGGTTGGATTCTTTTTTCAGTTTTTGTTTTGGTGGGACCCATGTTTTTCCTTTTTTACCTTCTATACTTCATTTTGGGATAGATGTATGCATGCATTTTAGTTTTCATTTTTTGTATATATCCATATACTATTTCATGGAGGTGTACGTGGGTGCATGGGTATAGGAAATTTTGGCTTAGGACTCCTTGTGTGTGATAGCCTACTTGGTGGTAGATGCCATCTACTAGCCAATAGAGGTGGGATTGGGGTGTCACAGCTCGTGCCCAGTTGGGTCAGATCATGATATAGTGGTATCATAGATGGTTCGACCTTTAGTAACTCATAGTATAGTTGGTCTAGCTGTGAGCTTGGTTTAGGTTACATAGAAAAAGTGTTAGGATGTTTTAAGTTCGTATTTCTGGTCAGGGACTCCATTGTTGTTATGGGAGGACAATTTATCCATACACCATGACTCTAATAACCTACCTTTAGACTAAGTACATTATGATAATGGTCATTGTGAAATTTTGGTACATGCATCATATAGGATTGGGTTTTGGGTTTTTCTTGTCCTTCTTAAGTCAGCTCCCCAAATGTACTCTTTGGCCATGGTGCATCTGGAAAATTTTAAAGATGTTTCCAAGATGGTAGAATTCAAGGGTTCCAAAGTTGGGTTTTGAGTATGACCCAATTCAAGATGAGGTTTCCATGTCGGGGCCTAGTCACGAGGAGGGTTCTCTTTTAGTTTTTCAGCTGGTGGAGCCACCACCCATCGACCAGCGTGTAAACCCGCCTCTGAGGGTTCAGGTGGGTAAATCCCGTCAGAATGATCTGTGAATGGTTCTGTTGGTGTTATTTTTGATCAAAATATATTCGACTAAACAAATAAGAGGGATCATTCCCCCATTGATATAAATTTTTGTGATGCAATAAAAATCATGCAGGTGAGTTAGTACTACCCAAAGTGGACAGTATCGAGGTTTGGTGGTTGAGTCCCTTTGACTTTTGTACAAGGGCCTTGGTAGTGAGTTTGTAGATGAGGGCTCGGTAAGACCCAGTGTGAGTGTCTAGGTAGATGTTTTTTTTCATTAGTTCCATCACGTTCTTGATGATAGCTTGTACACAGGAGACTTTAGGAGGTTGTGGTGGGGTTCCCTGTGGCTTAAAATTTGTAGGAAGGACAGAAAATAACCCCACTGAGACACATCCTTAAGGCGCAATCCAAAACTGTACTAGAGAGTTAGTGCCACCCAAATCGAATAGTGATGCGGTGCAATGGATGAGTTCCTTCAACCTGTGATCTTGAGGGTTGTTCTATAAGTTGGCGGTGGGTTTTTAAGGGCTTGTAAGACCCAATGTGTATGCTTGGGAAACCCGGTTTGTTCTCCCTATTGATGGGTAATTTATTTTGAGAAGTTGAGGTTTTCTTGAGGTCTCGTGTGATGTGATATCCATTGGGTGTGTTCGTGATGGGTTTTACATAATTTGGGAGTATTTCAACATTTTGAGGTTTGGTGTCAGCACCAATCATGGGGAGAGACATGGTGCTAAGGTGGTACTTTACACGATGCCATTTTGGGGTTGGAACAAATCGTTATGAGCTTATTGAGGTGCATTGGGGCTCGTTTGGGGTGGCTTTATACCGACGAGGGAAGTGCTGGTTGTTCAGTGATGAGGTCTTATGTTCAGTTGGATCTCATCGAGGGTTTATAGTGTTAGCTTGGGCATTAGGCTACCTCTGAGGTTTATAAACCCATTCTTTCGTTGCTGCTGTTGTTGTTCTTTTGTGTGTGTTTGTTATAGCATGATAACCTTTGGTTAGCTCGCTTGTGTGGGATTCCCAGTAGAGAGATATAATTGTTCCCATGAACCTAACAATTTTCTATTTAGGTATTGAATTTATTATGGTAGGGATGATGTATCAACTTGGGTTTTGCCCGGGCAGACATTAGAATATTCCAAATAATATATCTAGAGCTCGGCACAGAGACGATGTGTGATTCTGGGGCCCGGTGTTCCCAGAGTTAATATTAGAAAAATATTAAGTATTTTTATACTATGAACATTGAGGAAATGAGTTATCTCTCAAATGGTATCTCAGATAATAAATCCGAGGTTACAATTGCGTCTGGAGCCTACCGTTTACCCTAGGCAAGGTATAACCTTTGCGGGTGCATGCAATCTCTGGAAAAATTTATTGATGGAATTTTCATTAATAATTTAAATTAATTTATTTTAACATAATATCTTGAATAAATTATGAAAATAGTCTCGAATAAAAATTCGGATACCTCAGTTGGGTTTAGAAGATCATGTTTACCTTAGGAGAAATATAACATTGTCACCGCCAGGTGTTTCGGATGGAGGTGTGCTGACAGGGAGTTAAATGGAGAAAAGTATTAAGAAAAGAAATCTTACCTCATCCCCTTCTTCCCATTGGTGGTTCACATTTAGGAGGAACCACCTATATACCTCCTTCCTCTTTGACGAACCATGGTGCCTCTAGAGGACGTTTTTGATGCCGATCGTTGTCGGATCGGGAATTAATGCATCGCAAGCGTCGTTCTGCTTTGGGAATTGATCTATCCCATATATATTTATCATTTTTCTTCAATTCTCTATCAAGGATGTGTAGATTAGGTCCTGATCTTTCCTAAATAGATTTTTGATCGATTTTTGGACCACCATAGTGTTCCTAGTGGGTTTTAGAAGCTCAGGCAGTTAATTCCGGTGTAGTCAGTGGTGTGGGGTGGGTTAGTGGAAGTGGCGTCCAGGATGGTCAGAGTGGGTCAAAATAGGGAAGGTGCGGATTGGCTAGATCGGGTAGGTCTAACCAGTTTGGTCCCTGGATTTTAAGAACCCTATATCTTTTAATCAGGGGGTCTGATTTTCATGCAGTTTAAAATGACATGACCATTGCTTCGAGGTGGAACTTTTGAGACCTCTTTGTAAGATTTTTGTTATAGGATTGATATGTGGGGGAATGAAAAATCTATTTATAATATTAATAAGATATATATTTTTATTTGGAGAACCTTAGATCTGATGGATCTCCTACATACAATGTCTTTTTTTTGACACCATCTGCGGTGTTGAGACCCTGACATAAAGGGGAACGTTTCGTGACTGATTTCAAGTGCTTAAATAGAAATAATTGTGCATGTCCCTTGAGGCCTGATTTGGGTGTTTGTGGTGATATGTGACATTTACACTAAGTTCCCATTTTGGATGAATGATTATTCGATCCGATGTGTTTTCCTTGAGGATCACAAAGGTTTGATCCGTTAGTTGTGTTTTTGGATCAAGGTGTTGGCCCCATGAGGCCCCTTTTGGGCATGCTATGGTAGAATGAACCCTTTACACCGATTTTTTAATTATGGAAATTAAACTGACCATCTTGTGTGTTTTTTCATGTAGAACATGATGGTGGCTTATCTTATAGTTTATGGGACACAAGGTGGAGTGAATAGAGAATAGAGATCATAGAGTGGTGGTTGGATGATTTTGGAGATCAGTGGTTCATGAAGAGAGACGTTGGGTTAGGTACTCCCCTATGGCACTAGGGTGTGGGTTTTCCTTACCTCTATCCTTAGGTAAGACTCCCCATGTAGTGGTTATGGGTTATCTACCTTTGGGTGGTTTCCTTCGGGGTTGTTACTCCCCTGATGGACTATGGTGTGGGTTCCCCATGAGGTTCATACAGTTGGACTGCTCCACTATTTTGGCAGGGCATGGGATCTCCAATTTCATCAGATGGTAGAGTCAGAACTCGACTATCGTACTAGGGTGTGGGTCCTCTATACTCAGTGTGTTACTCCCCTAATATGGGTGTGGGCTCACATTAAATGCAGTGGTGCTCCCCTACCATGGGTGCAGGCTCAGGTTCCTCAATGTGGTGCTCCCCTATTGTGGGTGTGGGCTCATGTCTCTCGCAATGGTTTTCCCCCACCAAGGGTGCAAACACATGTTTTATTTAGTGGTTCTCCCCTAATATGTTATGGTGTGGGATAACATTTCATAGGGTGGTACTCCACTGATGTACCAGTGCATGGGTTCAGGCCTATGTAGCAGTGCACCCCCATTCTTGAGTTTGATCGGGGAGTGGTCCCCTGTAGTTGTCACATGTAATTACTGGATAAGATTTATCATTACCCCAATATAATGGGGTGAGAGACCCTCAATACAAGAGAAAAAGAGGTTTTTTAGGTTTGTTTAGGATCTAGTACTCCCTCAGCTGTGTGGTTATGGCGAGGAGAGGGACTCTCTGTAGTTATTCTAACCCTTCGTAGGCTGTAGGTCAGCATTGGTGGAATCATTTGGTTGAGTTCCATATGAGATGGTGTGGTTGGATCATTGAATTCGAGTTGTTGATGCTTTCCCCCCATTTGGTTTGCATGCTATCCAGGATGGATTGGCTCTTGTTGCTGTCTATGAGGTTGGTACCTCATGAGACCGTTGTGAGGGTTGCATTGGAACCTTGAGTCTTTCATCGTGGAAAGCCTATGGTTGGGAGAATGATACTTAGTGATTGTTATGAGTATATATAGGTGCATTCTAGAGTCTCATGGTATGTTTCATTTTGTTTACATGCTAGGGATGTCGAGCTGACTAGTCTGGTATTGCTGAGAATGGTCTTGAGATGGAGCTTCTCTCTCATTTGGATCCCCTTAGGCTGGGTCATATTAACTGATGCCTATCAGTTAATCCCTTTTTGGTTTTGGGGTTTTGGGTCACCTACTGAGTATCTTTATACCCACCACTGCATGGGATTTTCTGACACATTTCTTATGTATTTTGTAGACCAAAGGTCCTTCGACAGAGTCCTAGTTGGACCTAGAGCAGGTGGAGTGTGGTATCTGGACTGACTAGTGTTTTTACCAGAGCATTAAAGAGGATCTTACTGATGAGTGTTTGGAAGTGATACCCTTATTTAGATTAGGTTGGTTGCTTTTTTAGTTTCCCTTTTGGTGGGCCCTGTTTTTTCCCTTTTTGTAATGATGTACTCTAGTTTGGGATAGATGTATGCATACATTTTAGTTTTCAATTTTTGTTTATATATTTGGACTATTTCATGGAGGTGTATTTGGGTGTGTGTTTACATGTACATTATGCTAAGTCCTCCTTGTTTGTGATAGTATACTTGTTGCATGATTCTATCCCCTCAACAATGGTGGCGGGCTTGGGGTGTCGAGGCTCGAGCCCCAATGGGTCAGGTCATGGAATTTTCTCTCTCAGTATAGAGCCCATATCAATTTTTGTGGGAGGTATGTTATATTAGACATTCCAAATCAACCTTAAATCATCCATTAGTGTGAGGATGAACCTGAAAAACTAATGGAATATTCCTCCATTATATTAGTTTTCAACCTATTCATGAGGAATATTTAAATCAAAATTTTGGGGAGAAATTCAACATTTAAACCGTCCCTATTGTTTGGGAATATGTTTTTGTATTTCTTGAGGACTTATCTAGTTTTCCCATGAATCAGGATGTTTAGTTATAAATATAAATAATACCTATATCTATGCATATCTCAAAGAATCCATATAGAATAACCCTAATTAAGTTATACGAATTTGAGAAGAAAATCTAGGAAAATCTTGACAAGGAATTCATTCATCCTATTTCTTCACCATGGTGCACAACTATTCTTTTTGTTAATAAGAAATATGGGTCAATTATTGTTTAAACTTACTATTGGAAAATTAACAATATCACTATTAAGAACAAGTATCCTATACACCATATCAATGATATGTTTGATAAATTATGAGTTGTTCTATATTTTTCCAAGATTTATCTTCAATATGGATATCATCAGCTAAGGATCCAGAATGAGGATATACCCAAGAAAAATTCCCATAGAATGAATAACCATTATGAATTTATAGTAATTCCATTTGGACTTACCAATAATCCTTATATATTCATGTATTTAATGAATAGATTATTTTTATATTACCTTGAGTAGTTTTTGGTTGTTTTTAAAGAATCTATTTTTATATATTCAAAGATCAAGGAATAATATGAAGAACATTTTGATAATTGTACTGAATAACCCATGGAATGAGAAATTTTATGCTAAATTTACCAAGAGTGAATTTTGGCTTCAAACAGTCTCATTACTGGGCTATATAATCTCATGTAATGGTGTATCATTTGATCCTTCATAGATAAAAGTTATTGAGAAATGGCCTATAACAACTGTGGTAACTGAAATCTAAAGTTTTCTTGGGTTGGCTGGATACTACTAATTATTTGTGAGAGTTTTTTCATGACTATAAAATACACTCACCATGTTGATTCAGAAGGGGGTTATGTTCTTATGGATAGATGATTATGGAGAGTGTTTTAATGAATTGAAGAGAAGGTTTGTTAGTGCACCTCCACTTATACTACCCTATAACAGAAAAGGGTTTTTGATATATAATAATTTATCAAAGAAGGGACTTGTATGAATCCTCATTTAGAATAAAACGGTGATATATTATGCCTTATACCAAATTAAAAATTCCTGATTTGGTATTAATAATGATAATATCTTCATTAAATATGTGAAGGAATTATTAATATATTGAAAGGTTTGATATACACACTTATCATAAAAACTAGAAGAATATATTTACATAGAAAGTGTTAAATATACTATAAAGAAGATAGTTTTATTTGATTAAAGATTATGATTTCTCAATACATTACCACCCTGGGAAGGAAAAAAAATGTGGCTAATGCTTTGAGATACAAATACCTTGCTAGTTTTTCCATGATGAAGATTGAAAAAGATCCAATATTTATGGATTTATAAAATATAATCCTTTAAATCACGAGGAAATGTGAAATATATTATCTTTCTTAGATTAATGTTCGACTATACACCTACGAGAGGATTAAGAAGGCAAGAAAGGAAGATGCAGAATTATAGAAGAAGGTGAATAATGTTTTTTAGTTCAATAATTATCATGTTGAAATGATAATGTTCAAGAATTGAGTGTGTGTCCCATCAATACCAGAAATAAAGAAAGAGATATTGGATGAAGTTCGTAGTTAATCATTCTCTATTCATCCCAGATGCATGAAGATTTATAGGGACCTAAAAGAGTAATTATGGTGGGATAATAATAAAATGGATATTCCAGAGTATGTATGTTAGTGAATTTTTGTTAAAAAGTTATGGATGATATATTTAATACCAATGGTATGTCACAAACATTACCCATATCATAATTTAAATGGAAAAACATCACTATATATTTTGTGGTCAAACTCCCCAAAACATCAAAAGTCCATAATGTTATTTTGGTTATAGTAGATTGACTTATGAAATTAGAACACTTTATTTCCATAAAATAATATTTTAGTCTCAATCAAATTTCCAAAATTTATATTAATTAATTGGAATAGTTTCATGGAGTACTATATTGTATTGTATCATATTAGGATCTGAGGTATACCATGAAGTTCTAGTGAAATATTTCGGAAGTTATATATACAAAGTTCAGTTTTAAAATTTCTTATCATCATTAGACAAATGGATAGTTTTAGAGGACCATTAAAAGACTATAAGACAAGTTGATAGATTTATCTATGGATTTCAATGTTTATTGGGATCAAAGACATTCTTTGGTGGAATTTTCATAAAATAATAGATTTTAATCATGAATAAATATGGCTCTTTATGAATCCCTCTATGATAAGAAGAGTAGATCTTTAATGTGATGTAATAAAGTATAAAAAAAAGTATATTGTGACCCAATATAGATAGTAAATGGAATAAAATTCTAGATCCATTCAACACTGCATAAGGGAAGCTCATAGTAGAAAAAAATTCATACTGACAATCGTCTATGAGATCTCAGGTTTGAAGTTAGTGAGAAAAGGTTTTATATGAATTTATATATGGAAAAAGGTAATGAGGTTCAGAAAGAATTGAAAACTAATACCTTGGTATATTATTAACTTCAATATTCTTGATTGTATTAAGATGATAGCTTAACACTTGGTACTTCCACCAACTCTCTCTCAAGTTCACCATGTGTTCCATGTATCTATCCAGAGACATTACACACCTTATCATTCACATGTATTGAACCCAGTTGTTATAACACTAGATAAATATCTATCTTATGAGGAATAACTAGTGAAGATTCTATATAATATTGAGAAACTTTTAGGAAACAATACCACTCACTAGGTCATGTTTTTTTGATGAAACCATGAATTTAGTGAAGCTATGTGGGAACCCAAGGATGTGATGAGGTAGAATTATCCTTAGTTCTTTGTATTAGAGTGACGAAATAATGAGGGATAATTAATTTTTGGGTTGACAGAATTTATCAACATGATATTGTATGATGTATTTATCTATAAATAGATTTTATTTTTTGATTTTTTTTACATGAAACATCAAGTTTAAACGAACTGAGATATTCTATTATTATTTAATATGAAAATTATCACCTAACTGCTAGATTGGTAGGTATGGGTAGTTTTAACTTAATTATAAAAATATTTATATTCTAAAAATTTATAAAATGAATTAATTGGTTATTAATTCATTATAAATAAAAATAAAAAACCTATTTTATGTAACAATGATGTTTTTCTATGAAACTATTTTTATGTGTACAATATGTTTTTATTAAAATAAATTTAATTAATCACTATTTTTGAATGATCATAATTAATTGTATATATAATATATTTAGTAAATTGTTTTAACATTCATATATTTTTTTTTAATATGAATGAGAAAAAAATAAAATTATTTTTAGGCTAAAAATATTTTTTTCTAAAAAACTATTTTTTGTTGTGTTTTATGAATTTATATTAAAATTGAATTTTAACACTTATAGAGATTAAATCTTTAAAAATTTATTCCATGTTTTGTAATTAGGAGGTTGAAATTTTATAAATATTAACTTTTATTTTTTCATTTTAAACAACAATCTCAGTAAAAATATGTCATCTCAATAAAGGAAAATGAGTAAAATACCGTTAAAACCATGATATAAGGTCTCAGAATCATCTGAAAACTTTTCTTTATCCTATTGTATGGGTAAATGTTTACCATTTACTTCCAATTATATAATATATGTCCACTTGGTATCACTTTCCTTGGATTATGACCTATATATTAATATAAGGAAAGAATAAATAAAAAACTTTACTCTCTTGAATTTAATTTATCTAATTTTTTATACATATGTATAAAAAGAGTATAAGTTATGTTATAATTTTTTATTTTAAAGTAAAATTAATTATTTTTTAATAATGGTAATTTATTTCTAATTTTTAGAAATCAAATTATTAACTTAAATGATTATACAATGCCAATGTTTTATTTGTTAAATTAATAGAAAAATAAAATAAATGATTTGAAAAAAATTAAAAGTAATAAAATTTGGGTGAATTTTTATGATCCATGAATTTTATAGATAATAATAAAATATTAGAGATGTTTTAATGGTTTTTATTTTAATTCAATTGCTTTCATATTATTTTCAAAGATAAATTATGTGAATATTTTTTAAAAGGACATTAATAGATTGGAAAAAGTTGATTAGATAGAATTGTGAAGGGAAATTGTTAGATAACGTCTATCTCATCATGTTGGTGAGATCACTAAATTGAATTTTAATTCAATCATTATAATAATTGAATGTAGATAATTGCATGGATGGTTTTACATGAATTGAGCCTCTATTACCAATATTTTGTGAGTTATGTGCCAAATTTTCTTTGAGATTCAATGCAACAATAAAATTCTTATCAACTAAATATTCTACAATAGCTAAATCAATCATACTCCAATCGATCAAGAATAAACCTTCATCAAAATATATTATTAGAATATGATATTAAATTTGTGATGAGGACAGTTATAGAATAGTTTTTTAAATCAATTGCAATACTCATTTAGATTATCTCCTTGCAATAACCTAATCCAAAAAATGTATTTAATAAGTGAGTAAGTCTTAGAGGATATGAATTTTTTCTAATAATATTTTATTTTGTTGATGCCAATTCCTTATTTTGGTAGATTTTGAGAAATAAACCTAATCCTTAGATACCCCGTTTAAGGAAAAAATAATTATCTCATTTTTATTTGATATTCACTCTCCTCCTATGGTTTCATTTTTATAGATAATATGTGAAACTATTAAATATGTTTGTAAGGGTCTTCACCCGATATCCTAGGGAATTTTGCTAAGTGGTTTATAAGAATTAACTTAACTCAAATACAAGGGCTATTTTTGGATATCATAAATAGTTTTTTTGGTTTTTAAAGTGAGGAGAATCCATCTCCTTCAAGGTACTTTGTTCATCCATGTTCTCAATATTTTTTAAGTTTTTAGCTTGTAATAAAGTTGTTCTTAATGATTATATTTATAAAGTTTAAATGTTATCTAAATTTTCATTTTCAAGAACTTATTTATTTTTTTCATTTTCAATATTTTTAACCTCCAATGTTATGAAATTTCTATCTCAAGTGGTTTATGATTATTATCTAACATATAAGCACAAGTTTTATTATTATATATTTTTAACAATTTTTTTTACATTTAAATTTTTAAATTTTTAATTTTTAACTCTCTCAAAGACTCCTTGAAAGTAGAAGTCATTTAATATTTGAGGGTTATGAGTGCATCTTTAAAAATTATTAATGTTTTCCTGTAAATATTGTATTATAGTAGTACCCAAGACTGTCTCTTATGAGACCACATTATAAGAGATTTTCTATGATGAATTTTATGGCATTTTATATATTTATTAGGAGAAATTAAAAAATATAATTAAACTATTCTATTTTCAAATATTACAGGAATTAAATGAGAAAAAGTATTAAAACTATGGAAATGAGAGTAGTGGAAATAAAAAATGAGAATAGAGGTCAAATCAAGTGAACCTTAGGGATCATTTTTTCTTCATCATTTAATGATATTTGGACACCAATAAATATCTCAATATATGATCCATGATCACCAAAATGAGTCTCATCCAATTAAAAAGGTTGAAATCAATATATAAGATATAAGATACTAATTTCATTTCAGTAAGATTCCAGTAATATAGTAAAAAATATCTGAGAAGAAAGACATAGATGATCACTCACCATCCTGACAATCTTCAATTGAGGATTTAGAAATTTAAATAGAGAGAATTACCCCAAAACTCCTCCTATGCATGGATTTAAACGACATATCCTATAATAAACACACTCTGATGATAGAAATATTGGATATAGAATAAAATTAAAATGTTTGACAGAAATTTTGATTAAACAAACATCAAACATAAATTGAAATTCAATGTTCATTAATTTGGATAGAATTATAGTATGAAATTTAATAAATGAAAATATTATAAATAATTAACCAATAAATTACACTAGATTCAACCACTATATAATTTATCTAGTCTTGATCAATGTACATGAGAATAATCCACTCTTTATCCTCAATGTAAAAGTAATAAACCAAAGTTCCTACCTGGATTCTCTAGAGGATCCTCTGTTCCTCCACTATACTCTTCCTATTTTTTCCTTTTTGTAATGGTGTATCAATCCTCATGTATATTTTATTATAAAAATAAATCCATTTTAATTAATCACGGAACCATTCTTGGTCTACAGATCATAATCATCTTATCTAAACTCATCACCTGAGTCGACACGTGTCACACATTAACTGTTCATTCTACTTAAAATGCGACTCAAGAAAATTATTGTAACATAATGATAATTTCCACACACGTTCCTTGATTACACATTTAGAAGGATTCATTTGGTTATGATATTATAAATTTTTTAGTTCTCATAAGCCTTATCATAAAAAATCCAGAATATTTATAGCATCTTCTTAGCTCTGGTGAGCCCCAACCCCTATGTATGAGCTATGGATCGATGATATTTTGATAAACAAGGTAACTTTTGAATTTGGATGTGTAGAAAAATCAGTTAAATGAATTTGGATATTTATATCTTGTTTATAAATTTTTCTACATAGGCCATTCAGGTACATGACATACTAAAATTCAAGTACATATAAATTCAGCTTTGTATATTTTCTCCAAAAAACAAATTTTATGAAAAAAGTGAAAATGTGATCAAAAATGAAAAGCTATATTTCAAATAGTATTTTAATAAGAAATTTACTTTCAAATTTAATTATAACAATTAATAAAAAATTAAAACAATGTAATATCAAAGAATTGAATCCCAATACAAGAACACATAAACATTTAGACACACAAATCCATCATAATTATAATAATATTTAGTAAATTACATTTTTAATAACAAAAAAATTTAAGAAATAGTCAATTATAAACTCAATTTATCCATAGAAATAAAATTAAATCATTAAATAAGTTATTTCAATATTCAATGAAATAGATAAACATCAAATAATCTGTTTAATCAAACCTAGCACTGACCCACTTTTCCTTGCCTTTTTGTGTTTTCTGTTTATTTTGTTTTACATTAATTAAAAAAAATTCATAAAATACATCTCTATGCTATTTTAAATATCAAGAAAACAAAAAAAAATACATTAGTGATAGGAAAGTGAAGTTACCATGCCCCACTCCTTGGATACAACCCTTGTTATCCACTAGTACACATTATAAGTAATAAAAATTATGTTTTACGAGGCCCCGAAATAGGCCTTCCATCATTTGGAAACCTATAAAACCCTTGGTAGTATCTGGAATGGCCTGATGAAATATGGAGATAGCTTGTTATCCTGACCAGACCTCAAAATACCTCATCAAGGAGAGACCTTTAGGAAATCATTGTCTTCCTACTCAAACTCAAATGTCCTAAGATGTTGATCTACATAATATTTATACTGACTATGATATATTCTCCTATGATCATGGATTACCTAATCCGTCTCTATCATCACCTACACCAACATTGGTCTAACAATATATGCCTCACCAATCTCAGTACAGAACATGGGTGGACTATATGGTCTATTATATAAAGACTCAAGTGGTTCCATACTGATAGTGGAGTGGTAGATATTATTATATGTAATTTCCACCAAAAATAAGTGACCCTCTATCTCTGATAGAAGTTTAAAGTATAGTATCTCAACATTTACTCCCAGATTTGAATAATTTCACTCAATATTTCCATCAAACTGGGGTTGAAAAATCATTCTTATCCCTAAATGGGTCCATAAATCCTCATGAATATATGTATACAACTTTGATGTAAACCAAGAATCAATGTTGTAGGCAATCATCAAGGGTACCCCAGGAAGCAAAATGATCTCAAATATATACTTTTCCCCCAAACTCTAATTTATACTCTATTTCCTAATGGAAATAAAGTGAGGTGAATTAGTAAGTCGATCAAAAATAACATAGATATCATCATGGTATCTTGCTATCCATAGAAACCATATCAAAAAATATTTCTATTTTTCCTTCCACTTTAATTTTTGGGATCTCAGGAGGTTGAGATAGTCCTACTGAAACCCAGTGTTCCATCTTCAACAACAGATAGGTGAGGCCCCAAAAGTCAAACTTGAAGATACTTTTATTTATATCATACTATTAAAACTATCATCAAAGGTCCTGGTATATTTTTTTAACTATAGGATATAACAATAAGTGGAGGCATTGAGATCCATTAGCATCTCCTCACCCTGTGTAACCTGTGCCACTATCTATCCATAGAAGAGAATGATGTGCTCCATACCTTCAGACTATCCATATGGTTTATCTCTTGAGGATATATAATCATAGAGAACGTCACAATAAATGTTTTACAACTAGGAATCTATCACATGTTTTTAAAGTGGTGGGGTCACCCCCATTGATATTAGATAAGTTTATCCTTTATCCTTTACCAAGTTCATCTATAATGTGGCCAACTACTCTGATGCTCCTCCATTAAACATGACTGTGAATTCCTACTAAGGGAATATGCAACCATATTTATCTTCCATAGAGTATAGACTATCTTGAATTCATGACTAACATGGACTTCATCCATCACCTTTATCAAAGGTTATGACATCACTATGAAAAGATATACGTAAGATTTTGGTGGTTTGAATAAACTATAGACCCCTCTTTATGAATATAATTCATGCACATCCTCTAGGTGAATACAACTACTTCCAACTCTAAATCATGGGTTGAATAGTTCGGATCATGAGGTCTCTATTGTCTTGAATCATAGGCAATCACTACCCGCCTCTATATCAATATTCACCTGATCCAAGATCTATAGACATCTTTGAACATTATGAACTCAACACCCACCTATTGTAGTCTCAATATAGGAGCACTGGTCAACCTCTAACACAACTCCATGATTGTTTCCTAACATTGATTGGTCCTCTTGAATGACCAAATTTTACATTCTAATGAAATTGAAGGGGCCCATGTCCAAGAAAACCATCCATAAACCATTTATATTTCCTTACTAACCTGGGGAAAATCTGCACCATAGAAATTATTTTGGGTGGTTCTTAATCTAGCGTTCCCTCTATCTTTACCGGGTATGTGAATACACCATGTTACATGATGAAATTTCCTAGAAATTTAACTTATATTATCTAAAACTGATAATTTGAGAGTTTACAACATAACATGTTATTCTAAAGTATTTCTAAGACCATCCTCAAACATTATATGTGATCATTCTCTTACATAGAGTAAATGAGAATGTAATAAATAAAGACTACCACAAATTGGTCTATGAAGAGATGAAACATATGATTCCTAAAAATAATGAAAATAACAAGGTTATTAATCACACAAAAGGGTATTACTAAGAACTCATAGTTCCTATATTGACATTATAATACCATATTTAGAATTTCATACTCATTAACCCGCAACCAGTGATAGTTGGACCTGAGATCAATCTTTGGGAACTATTTCTCAACTGTCAACCGGTGAAAAAGTTTATCTTTAAGATCCCAACCTTTTATAAAGATGTCTCAGGACTATTTTTAGGTATAATTTTTTATTTGTTTGAGCATACATTTTTTGGGTTTTACCTTGGGGAGCGTTTGAGTGAAAATTGGAAATTATATAAGTGGGAGAGTGCATGGTTGGTGTATAGTTTTCCCAAACCACGCACCCCATCCCAGACAACCATGCAAACCCAAAAGAGGGGATTAACATAGATGATAGGTGATTTTTGAAACTATGATCCCTACTAGGAGAAAACATGCACCCCTTAGAAGAGATGCTTGATTAAGGCACATGATTTGGAAAATAATGCGCCCCTGCCCAGAAAACCATGCGTGAGATTTAAATTTAACCAAAATTAGTTTTAAAAAGACCTGAACCCATAAAACTCACCCAAATCAACCCTAACTCAGACCAAGTAAATTTATCTCATTTTAGAGGTAAATGGACACATTCCAATGGCTACCAACTTCTTTTATTGGTGAATAAATTGGTGGATTAAAGATCTAAACCTCTCTCTATATGTGTTTTCTTCCCATTTAGATCTCTCTCTCTCTCCTTCTCATCTTCCCAGATAAAATATTGATTATTATATGATTTTATTTATATATATAGATCTAGGTTTTTTAGATATTTATCTTTTTGATCTTGAATCTAAGATTCAGATCTAGATCATGTTTTTCATCCTGGGTTTGACCTATCTATTTAAAATATGGATTTATTTTGTTCGATCATTTGTCAACGAATTCAGGTAGGTGGTCTATAATTCAAATCCAAAAGTCTTTATTTCAATTACATATATATAATTGTATAATTTCTATTAGATAATTAGAAATTTAGTTTCTTTTTTGGAATTAATTAATTTCATAAATTAATTAATTAAGGGATTGTGAAATTGGGTATATTGAGATTGTTTAATTAAAATAAATAATTGTTGAATTAATTATAAGGATAATAGGATTTTTGAATTGGATTAATTAATTGTATAATTAATTAATTGGAATTGTGGTTTTAGGAAATTGATTGAGTTAGAATAATTAATTTTTAAAGTAATTATGGAGATATAGAGATCATTGGATAGGATTAGTTAATTTTTGAATTAATTAATGGATATTGTTATGATTATGTGATTGATTGAATATGATTAATAAATCCTTGGAATAATTAAATGAGTTGATTTTATTAAATAACAATTTAATTAATTAATGGGAATGATGTGATTAATTAATTGTTTAATTAATTAATTGACGAGATAGATTTCATTAATTATTTTTTGAATTAATTAATGAGATAGATGTGATTAATTAATTATTTAATTAATTAATGAGTTATATGTGCTTAATCAATTGTTGAATTAATTAATGGAAGTATGTAAATATGTAAATTTTTCAATTTGATTTATTAACTGTTAGGTTAATTAATGGTGATATTATGATATATATGATGTTGTGATATAAGCGATATTATAGTATTGTGTCATATGTGAAATGAGACAATGAATGGTCACAATGGAATTCATATGTGAAATTAAACAATGAATGGTAACAATGGAATTAATATTTGAATTGCGATAATGAATGGTAACAATGGAATTCATATATTAATTGAGATAATAAATGGTAACAATGGAATTAATATGTGTATTTAGAAAATTAATAGAATTCATATGTGAATTGAGACAATAAATGGTAAGAATATAATTCATATGTGATTTGAGATGACGAATGTAAACAATGGAATTCTAAGATATGATATCACTTGAGGATAGTTTATATTTTTGCATGGGATGAAGCAAGTATTAAGTGTTTGGGAGTCCTAGAGAACCCTGGGGTGAGATGTGGTTAAATAAAGAGTAATAGAATAAATGAATTTTTTTTACACTGTTTCTTTTATTTTATTATTTATACAACTGAACACACTTTTATGGACTAGTTATTGTTTTAGACACTATTGGTGGGGTCTTATTGAGTTATTCTTACACCCTAATTGGTGTCACAAACCAGCCCTGTTACCCTGGTAACCTGATAACCAAGTCAACATTGAAATAGCCTGAAGGGTGTTTTTAATCTGCACAGTTTAGTGACTATCACCTGACATTATACAAAACAGAGGTGGAAAATATTTTTTCATAGGGAAATGTGGAACCAAGACAAAAAATTAGTATGAATATCAAAAGAAACTCCACCAAGAGTAATGTACTAGAAATTAATAAGGAAATAAATCCCAAAGTACTACAACCATGCAATAAATCCAAGAAAACAACCCAGCTCCCAAAGAAAACATCTCACCAAGTCCAATGATCAATATCTAGATCCACCTCAAAGAAATCCATTTCCCTTTCACGAACCTAGAAGGAGATAATCTACAAACACTCGAAGTCACAAGTAGGGTGTGAGCCAAAGCCCAGTACGATTTCACCCAACGATTCCATAAAAAGTTTCAAATATCATATTAACTAAGAAAGTTATTCCAATTTTTTAAAAAAAACATATTTTTAATTCACAAAATAATATTTAAAAAACCATCCTTTACAATTTAAAATATGGAAACACATTAGAGATTTATGCTTTACATTTCTGATGATGGATATACATTTCAAATGGTGCAATTTTCTGTTAAACAAATGGTTCTTTATAAAAATGGCACTATTTTGAAAAGTTGATTAAATAAATTATTTTATATAAAATAGTTTTTATTAATTTTTTTGGAAAGTAAATAAATTTATAATAATTTAATATAAAATTTAAATACAAAAAAGTGAGAAATATGTTCATGTTCTAAATAGGTGTAAAAGTTTCAGTCAATTGTGACCTATAATTTTGAAATTAAAAGTATGCACATACACCCCTTTAGGCCTAAGGAAAATGGGACTCACCACTATCACCTAAGGAATGTGATGTGATGATATAAAGATTTATAACACTAAAAATCATAATGTGTTGTCAAAATAACACACTAACTACCTAAGGCTGGAATGAACTCAAGTACAAACAATGATTGGAAATTTATTTCAATACTACTTAAGAAAAATTTTAATCCCATTACCCTCATTTAAAATATTCCAATTTTATATTTAAAAACCATAACTAATTTTTAATAAAAGACATGCCCTTTTTATGATGAAACCACTATGTTTTAATCAAAACCATTTTATGAAATTTTCACAAAAATAGGGATTTGAAATTAGTTCAAAATTTCATAATCCATTACATAATTAAATCCATCAATTTAATTTTCATACAGTTTCCATCCATTTCACAAATTCACCCTAATTCATTAGAATTAGGGGTTTTCTATATTCCATGCCAAAGCAATCCAAAACATCGATTCATTGGAATTGTGTTTTTAATAACACGATTGAAATAAATTTAGTATATTTGATATATTTATTTTTAAATCAAAAAAATTTTCAAATCCATTAATTAAAGGATAATTAAATTGGAAACCAAGGATGGAACCACCTACCTTCCTTAGGGAAACACATTTCCCACAACGAAACCCACCAATAAGAATGAAGGTGCATAAGATCTAGGAACTCAACCTAGAAACAACATTCAACATGAGGCTTAGATCCATCAAAATAAATATGGTCCATTAAACTCAATGGATGGAATAGGGAAAGAGATGGAAAGGTAGAAGAATGCTTACCAAGAGAGACACACCATGATCGCCACAATAATTAATCACTGAACAAAAAGTCTGGAGGGGTTGGAGGCTCCCAAAATCACATGGGAAATGCTCTCGGTTAAGAGTAAGGTTGTTTGGTGTAAGAACCAATAAAAAATAAGATATAATTCCTACTAAAATGACATGACTCATGGTATTACATAGTTTTTAACCCAGTTACACATCATGTAATTGGTAACTCTTATATCCACCGAAAATCATATCGACTCTTGCTAAAAAAAATTATTTTTATTTTAGGATTTACATGGCGTGTAACCATATTACACGACATGTAATTCTTCAATAGGCTGAAGAAACGACTGGTTAAAGATGAGAATCCAACAAATATCTAACTTTATCATTATAGGTATCCTCCCAATACCTTATCGATCTTACCTAGAAAAAAAAAAGAAAACCACACGATGGTTTAGAATGTACCTATCAGAAAGATAACATAATTTTACAACCTCCCCACCATAAAAATTTTCTATCTCTATAAATCCTAAAAAGAATATTCCTATCAAAAAGATGATACCATTACTCTCTCATTAGTGACTCACATTCCTAAATCTCATGAAAATACGAACTGTTCTGTTATAGGACCCAAACAAAAGGTATCATACTCCCATGAAGTACCTTGGTTTCAGAATCCACTATCCAAAATATCAATTCTCTCAAACATAAATTAGGTACAATCTCAAGATCACTCCTTCTCAAAACATGAGATAGATCCTAAAGATACTTTTAGAGTTGAGATTCGTAAAACACATTATGTATCGATTCCATATTTGGTGGTATTTACAAATTATACAAAAATTTATCCACCTTCTCAATAACCTTAAAATTTCCAACAAAATTAGGGGAAATATTCTCTTGACCACCATGCCATCGATGACCCCTCGGGGTGAAACCTTAAAAACACATAGTTCCCAATAGATAACTCAAAATTTCTATGAAGATGATAAACATTAGTTCTATATCATCTATATGCCATCAAGATCCTCTAAAAAATCAACTAATTTTTTGTTGTCATCACATTGACCAAGCTCAGTCCAGCCAAGGAACTTTCAGAAATCTATGACCAACACAACAATGATTTACAAGGCTAACCATATAAGGCCTCAAAAGGATCAATTATGATTTCATACTGGTAACTATTTTTATAAGAAAACTCAACCAACCCTAAATGATCATCCAATGGTCCACCAAATTTAAGAACACAAGTATGAAGCATATCCTCATGAATATGTATAGCTATTTCTATTTATCCATATCACTATGGATGGTATTCCATACTCAAATGGATGTGATATCCCAATGCCTCTTGAAGGCCTCTCTAGAATCGAGAAGTGAACCGAGGATCCCTATCAGAGACTATAATAGAGGGAACTCTATGCAAACAAAAAATTTATTTCACATATAGATTTAAAAACTTGTCAAATTTGGTGGTTTCGTGAATAGGTATAAAGTGAGATGATTTATTCATAATATCAGTCACAAACCATATCACATTCTTCTTTATTTGTGTAGGTGGAAACCCAACCACAATGTCCATAGAGATCTCAACCCACATCCATGTCAGGTTTGGAAGTGGATGAATAAAAGAAGATGGTTTCTAGTGCTCGACCTTAACGTGTTGGCATGTATAATAATGAGAAACCAACTCAAAATTGAACTTCCACATAATGGGCCACCAAAACTGCCACTATATGTCATAGAACATCTTTATGGATCCTAGGTGCATTATCCACTAGGAACTATGACAATCCTCCATCACAACATTACTTACCTAAGACGGTACCATAATGTGATCTAGATAGCATAAAATTTCCAATTTAGAGAATGACCTCTAGGAAACTATATTTCCACCATAAAGAGAGTATCTAATGCTGCATAAATCATTACCAAGATAATTCTCCTAAAGATTCAATTCGAGAAGGTTGGATGTCAACTGAACACTGGCCAATGAAACTTTAGCCCCTTTCTCCTGAAATACAATATGCAATTGTGTAAAGAGAGCCGTCAAAATACACTATTTTGATGATTCTTTTAGTACCTGGGTTACATGTTTCTTACTAATCACATCTGCAATGACATTCCATTCCCACGGTGTATAGGTGATTTCAAAATCAAAAGGTTATAGGTATTCCACCCAACTCCTCCAGCTGTGATTAGAATATTTTCTAGATAATATATAATTAAAGCTCTTGTGGTAAGAATACATGGAAAAACTTTGTATGTACGGGTAATGCTGTCAGATTTTAAGTGCATGCATCAAAATTTCTAGTTCAAGGTCATGGGTTGGATAATTATTCTCATGTAGACTTATCTGATGAGGGATATAAGAAACTACATGATTACCCTGTATAAGAACACAACCCTGGCCCAAACCCAATGCATAAAAAAGACCACATAGCCCTACCGGGTTTCTGGAAGAGTCAACACTGGCACAATCGTAAAAAGACATTTTAGCTCATCAAATTAATTATGATATTTCTCATCCCAAGTAAGCATTACCCCTTTTGATTTAGTGTAGTCATCATAGAAGGAAAATTTGAGAAGTCCTTCATGAAAAATTGATTATATCTAGAGTAGCCTAATAAGCTTCGAATCTAAAATACATTTTGTGGTTTCTCCCATTCCATAATAGCCTTCACCTTCTTAGGATCAACTGATATTCCCTGTTTTGACACCACGGGTCCCAAAAGATTAACTTTTTGAATCTAGAAATCACATTTCAAAAGTTTGGAATAAATTTAGTGATTTCTCATCAAACTTAGAACCATTTTAAGATGATGCACATGATCCTATTGGACTTAGAGTAAATGAGGATATCACCCACAAGAACTTCCACGAAAGTATGAAGTTACTCATTGAGAATCCTATTCATTAAATCCATAAAACATTATGATTATTTGTTAGAAAAAATCACATGAAAAGGTACTCATAACGGTCATACTTTCTCTAAAATATGGTTTTATGAATTTCAAACTCTTTTATCCATAACTGATGGTAACTAGATCTAAGGTTAATCTTTGAGAACCACTTTTCGCCCTTCAAATAATCAAATCGATCATCAATATATGGAAATGGATATTTTTTGTTTATGGTCACTTGACTGAGCTTTTGAGAAACAATGAAAAGGAAGAGTGAACCATCATATTTCTTAGCAAAGAGAATTGGCACTGCCCAAGGTGACACACTCCGTCTTATAAATCTTTTCTCTGGAAGATGGTCCAACTTGGACTTTAGCTCTCTCATTTCTGATAGTTCCGTAAGGTAAGAGGGGATATATTCTAGTTGAGTACTAGGAATTAAGCTAATATAGAACTCAAACTCCATCAATAGAGGAAAAATAGAGAAGTAAAAAAGGAAACATGTTGATAAACTTGATGAAAAATAGAGGAAGATCACCACTCAAAGATTCATGATCCTTATCAAAGGAAAACAACGATATCAATTTACCCAAATTAGGATAAGAATGTCTGAATCTACTCGATCTTGCATCCCATTATCCTTGGAAGACACTGTACACACCGTTTGGAATAATAAAGGAGACTCATCAAAGATTACAATTAATTCAGGATTTATTGGAAATAAGCCAATCCATCTAAAATATGACATCAAGAGGCCTCATGTCAAGAACCAAAATGATCCATGAAAGATAAAAATTTGATAGAAAGAAGACACAAGTGGGATTACAAACATCCTACTATCTCTTTGTACTCTGGGGTGTAGTAATAACAATTTCACATGATAAAATGTACATTGGAAGGTTTAGTAGATTAATAATATGGGTTGAAATAAATGATTGAGATGCACTGATACAAAATAAAGAAATCACAAATGATGAAGCTATATTGATGGTACCTCTCACATTCGTTAGACCCATATATGATTCCTTTGGAGACTCTTCCACTATGTGTATAATCTTTGTTCGAGATGCCTGTGGATAGAACCCATTTATACATGAAACATCTGATTTCCCCACACTTTTAGGATTAGATGATGGTCCCATTAAACTTCTCAGAGTGGAAACAATATGGAAGAATCACTATATGTGCCTCGGGAATCCACAAGAGACATAATTCTGGGGTGCCTTAGTGCAACCCCTATTTGAATGTTCTAGCTTTCCACACTAGTAATTGAGCAAAGGACATGTGCCAAGAATTATAGGAGGTCTATAATTACCTTGTTGTTGATAAATACCATGAGAAGCATCATGTTTATGTTTTCCATTTAAGAAACTCATGATTCCATTGGTAGAGAAAGAAACTCCTGATAAACCTATCTTTCCAGCCATTTCCATTTCAACCATATGTGATTTATCCAGCACATCAGTATAAGAAGGAAGCATCATCATGAAAAACTGAGAAAGGAATATCATAAAAAATTCCCAAATCAATCCATTGATCCTCAATATTCTCATTTGATACAATATTTGTAGACAAATCCACAAGCTCGTTATAATGGTTTTCATACTCTATCAGCGCTCTGTCATCCTACTAATGTTTAGAAAACTCTATATATTTGGCCAACAACATCGATTCTAGATAGAACTAGTCATTGAAGAAATCATTAAAGCCGTCCCACTCTATGTCTCATACTTCCCCAATTACCATAGTGTTCCACAATCTCCTTCTCAGTCCTTCTAGCATGAATTTGGAAAACCTCACATTGATTTTTTAGGTGTGTCCAAGAACCCAAAAATATGTTCCATCATACTCAACCACTCCTCAACCACTTGAGGACCATTTAATACATTGAATGATTTTGGATTCTACCAAAGGAAATCTTGAGAACCCATCTTGACAACGTCCCTCTAGGGTACCATAACTTGATCCTAAAATGGAACTAGAGGGAGTACCTTCCCCAGAGCTTGGATAGTGCGCACAATCAACTCTACCAAGTTTAGATCTACAACAAGTTTCTCTCACTCAGTTTTAGAAACATCTTCCTCCAAGATCCAATTCACACATCTTCTCAGTGTCATGATGCTTCAAAACATCAATAGATGAAAAAGAAGAAATCATATTAACACTCAAACATAGCAACAAGGGAAAATAATCCCATCAGACAGAACAAACAAGATTCAGATTTCACTCTATCCAAATCAAAAAAAGGAAAATATTAGAACAAATACTTAAGAACTCTTTCCATAACCACCACTAGAGACATAAGGTTAATTTTTGTGAGATGTGGATAAGAACTCAATAAAAACTAACTCCTAAGTCCTGAAAATAAACTCATTCTAATTTCAAGACAAAATCTTAAACTCACCTTTGATACCACTTTGTCATAAACCAGTCTAGGTACCATGGTAACATGATAATTGATATAGTACTGACATAGCCCGAAGGGAATTCCCAATGCCCATGGTTCATTTACTAAAAGCTGGAATTATACAAAATGAAAGTGGGAAAAGTTTTTCCACAATTAAATGTAGATGGAATATAATGAATTTGTATGCATATCAAAAGAAACTCCACTAAGTGTAATGTACCAAAAGTGAAGAAGGTAATAAATACCAATGTAATACAACTAATGTACCAAAATAGGGAAAACATCCCAAGTACCAAAGGAAACAACTCTCAAAGTCCATGTTTCAACAATTAGATCCAGCTCTAAGAGATACATTTATCTTACTCGAATCTAGATGGAGATAATATACAAACACTTAACGGAAGAAGTATAGTGTGAGACAAATCCAAATAGTATTTCACGCATGGAATCAATAATATGTTACCAATATCAAATTAACCAAGAAAGTGATTTCAATTTTCAAAAAATGGTTTTGAATTCACAAAGTAAAATTAAAAAAAATCATGCTTTATAATTTAAAAGATAAAAACACATTAGCGATTCGTGCATCACATTTTAGATGATTTAAATACATTTCATAGGATGTAAATTTCATTTAAACAGTGGATGCTTTATAAAATGGCAGATTTTCAGAAAATGTCTTAAATAAACACTATTATATAAATTAATTTATATAAATTTACAAGGCATGTAAATAAATTTATAACAATAGAATATACATGAGTAAAAAAACAAGGGAGCAACATGGTCATGTTCCAAATTGGTATGGAAGTCCCAAACTATAGGGACCCAACGCTATTAAATGAAAAGTATGTACACACACCCCTTTGGTCCTTTGGAAAAGGGGACTTACCACCATCACCTAAGTAATAAGACGTGTTGATATAATTTTTTAGAAAAATGTAAATCGTAATGTGTTACCCAAATAACACACCTACTACCTAAGGATGGAATGTTCTCAAATGAAAACAATGATGGAAAATTTATTTCAATACAGCTTAAAATAAATTTAAATAACATTCCCTAATTTCAAATATACTAATTTTCTATTTAAAAACTGTAACAATTTTTTAAGAAAAAAAAATATATTTTTATTACGAAACCACTAGGTTTCTATAAAAATAATTTTTAATCCATTTTTTTAAAAATAGGGATTTGAATCCAATTCACAATTTCACAATGCTTTTCACAATTAAATAAAGAACTTTCTTTTTCTTAAAATTTCCATCCATTTCAAAAACACACCCCAAGTCATTGGAATTGGGGGTTTTCCCAATTTCATACCAAAGTGAACCAAAACCCCAATTCACTAGAATATGATTTTTAATAACATGATCGAATGAAATTTATTCGATTTAAGGAAATTAATTTTATATAAATTTGAATTTAAATTAGTAAATTAATGGTTATTTAAATTAGAAACCAAGGATGGAACCACTTACTTTCCTCAAGGAAACCAAATGTCCACAACAAAGCCCACCAATAAGAACAAAAGAATAAATGATCTAGGAACACAACCTAGAATTGAGATTCAACAACATGATGATTATATCCATAATTCTCAAGATAATTCATCAAAATCCAAGGAAGTAATAGAGAAAGATATGGAGAGTCATGAATAACACTTACCCAAAGAAACACATCGTGATCGCTACAACACTAAATCACCGAACAAAAAGGATCGGAGGGGTTGGAGGATCCCAAAACCATCTAGGAAATTCTATAGGTCAAGAGAAAGGATGTTTGGGTGAAGTAACAAAGAAAAAATCATCCATACTACCTGTTAAAAAAATATTACACATGGTTTACATGATGTGTAACCTAGTTACATGCCGTGTAATTGGTAATTCTCATATCTGGTAAAAAAACCTGTCACCTCTTACTAATAACGAATTATTTTCTTTTTAGCATTTAAATGAAATTTAACCATATTAAATAGAGGGTAATTCATAAAAAAGAAATATAAATGACCTGTTAAAGATAAGAATCCATCAAATCTTTGACTTCACTATTTTAGGAATCTTTTTAATACCTTCCTGACCCTACCCAGACAAAAAAAGAAAACTATAGCATGATTTAGAACATACCTATCAGAAGATAACTTAATGTTACACTCATGCTACCTGATTGGAACATGAATAGATTTCATTGTTTTTGGATAGGTCATGGTCAAGGTCCCTATGTTAATTGAATGATTTGGGATGGAGCATGGATGAGAGAACTAGATGTTGTTTAGGACCTACATGGGATTAATTAGTGTGTATATATATTTTTGGGGTTTTCATATTGATACTTGATTCATATTGGCATGAAATATATACTATTTCATTATGGATATTTTATTTCCATTTTTGATCATCTTGTGATTATGGTATTGTTTTGGTTATGGTTATATCATTTAGATATTGTTTAATTTTTTCCATTAGTGTATTAATCTAAAAAAGAGGGTACAATATCCCCATTATTGATATTTGACCCTCGATACTTGTTGGAAGCCTCAGGAATATGGGGATACACACCTAAGGTCACGTGGTGAACTAGATCAGGGCACCATCATGTGGAACCAAGGTCAGAAGGTTACAAAGTGGTATTAGAGCCTAGTTTTTTTTTATTTTCTTTTATCATACTATTTGGTAAATGTACAAAGGATACTAGGAAGATTTGGGCCTCGGTTATGAGCTCATGCGTGGGAGTAGGTTACACATGTATAGGGGAGAATATATGTACCCATGTTTGGATGTTATTATTTTTATTTTTTAGTACAGTTTAATGATATTTCACCTTGTGTGATGCACTTGATGTGTGATGCAATTATTGTTTTAGAAATTTGATGACATTCAACTCATTGCTCGGTAAGGAATGAGAGTTGAATAAGCATTCATCATTCTAGGAACTAAGGATTATTTTGACATGCATAATTTTTAGGAATACATGGTAAAACAAGGTATAGGTAAGTTGTTGAACATGAATTTTTTTCCTTTCTTGTGAACTTAAAGTGAAAATGGTTCCTAATATGAAAGGGAGAATTGTAAAATGATACAAGATGTGAATAAATGAGTGTATAATGTGAACTTGAAAATGGGAATTATTTTACCCTCTGTTAACCATGATCTAGATGTAGGATGGTTAAGGGTGGTGAGGGTACCTCAGTTTTGACTGTGTGGAGAGGTTTTGGGGAAACACTTTTTGTGCCTTATTATGTCTTCCTCTAATGTAAATGTGAGAAAGGGGGGTTATGTTTCCCGGGATGTCTATTTGGCATTGTAGAGATATGCTTCTATGACGATTCTTATTGAGAGGATGAAACATAGATATGGATGGTGATGATCTACAAGTAATGGAACTTGAGGAACCAATTGTTCCTGGTAAGGAAGCAATGGAGATGTTCTATGTTAACTTTTCATACTTCATGAAGTTTATATAAAGAGACCTATTGTGGGTTTTGAATAGTATGTCTAACTTGATATTGGAGTTTTAGTTAAAGAACCCTCCAAATTTTATGGGAGAGGGTGGACCTAATGGAGTTAACTTCTGGATTATACTTGACCTTTTGGATACTCCTATTGAGAAAAGGTACAAGTTGTCTGCTTGCATGATACAAGGATCAACGAGGTGCTGGTGGGACATTTAGCATTGGACTGGACATGTTGAGGGTTTGTTATAGAAGGAAATCTTGGAGAAGTTCCTGAAGCACTTTTATCTAGAGATGATAAGGTGGGAGAAATTTGTTGCGTTTATGAGGTATACATAGGGGAGTATGTCCATGATAGACTATAATGGACACTTTACAGATATAAGGTGATTTTCTCTAATATTGTAAGGGGATGAGATAACTATGGAGAGGCATTTATAGGATAGAATTAAATGTGATATGAAGTCCCAAGATAACATATTTTAGTTAAATATGTTTAATGAGGTGGTTAATAAAACTCTCATAGTTAAGGGGAACCTGAAGGAGGCTTCCAGTGCATTGTAAGTGGTCACTGCTAAATGAAGATATTCTGAGAGAAGGAAGTATCTATACGAGAGTGTTAGCAAGAGGGATAACAGGAAGAGTGGTCAGGGGGACAAATCAATATATGACGATCATACCTAAGTTATTTTCAACCAGTATATTAGGTAGGTCCACTAACATAGACACTGTCCCTAAACACTAGTAGACTTATGAGGCTATGAAAAAATGGGACATCTATAAGAGTTATGTAAGAACTCATGACTGATGGGTACTGATGGAGGATCTAGACAAAACTAGAGTGTGGGAAGGGGATCTTCTACACCATACCTGTATAGAAGCTGGAGTTCCACTGGCCTAGGTGGTAGAGGTATTAGATGAGGTGATTCTAGACAAGATCACCTGTATCAACCAGAGTGTGGGAAGGGTATATTCTAAACCATATAAGTCTATAAACTAGAATTCCACTGGATGAGGTGGTAGAGGTTGTTGAAAAGGTTCTTCAAGGAAATATCTCCCATATTAATGGAGTGGTGAAATTCAGGGGACTCATACTGCATCATAAGAAAAAGGGTCATGAAATTTACATTCCATTTAGCATACACTTGTGGATTGTAAGGCCAGAACATCGATTGTGAGTGGTACTATTCATATAGATTTTATTCTTTCTAGTGCCTAATTTGATACTAGTGTATCTCATTATTTTTTTCCTCACAACTTGTGAATGGATTTAGCATAGAAGTGGTGTTCATGATAGGGGTGTTTATGATAGACACACATGTTGGAATATGGTCAAGGGACATCTGTTTGTGAAAAGGGTTTTATCTAGAGGTTGGTGAGTATCATTTTTGTTGGGATTTTTAAATTCTAGATATGTCCAACTTTGACAAAAAATTATATATGTATTGGCTAGTAGCATACCAAGACAAAATTTATTGTTACCATAGGAGAGTGATGTTTATGTATCCTGAGGGAGACATGTATTTTCATCGCGGAGACTAAGATATCAGGGTAGTTAATGTGGGGAAAGTTCATCAAAAAACAATGGGATCTTACTGCCCAAGTTGCTAGTTTTTTGCTTGATGATGGGGGTGTTAAGCATGGTGTATTTCAAACTATAGTGGACCAATTTCAATATTTATTACCTAAATATTTATCAGGGATACCACCTGAGAGAGATGCAAAATTTATAATTGAACTCATTCTAGGGGATGATCCTATTTTAATTCCACCATAACTAATTTAACCAATAGATCTTTAGGAGCATATGACTAAGGTAGAGGAGTTTGAGGATAAAGTATTTATACATCCAAGTACGACGACTTGGGGTTCTCTAGTTTCATTTTCTAAGAAGGATTTAGGGACTCTACACATATGTTTCAATTATTGGAAGTTTAACTAGATGATAGTGAATAACCGATATCCTCTTCTGTGTATCAAAAATCTATTTGACTAGTTGAGAGGAGATTATTTTTTCACCTTGATTGAATTGAGATTAGGGCATCATCAGTTGAGATTTATAACTTTTTCTATTCCTAGAACATCTTTTAGATGTATGTATGGACTATATGAGTTTTTTTAATTCCATTTGGGTTTATGAATGCTCTAGTAGTGTTTATGGCCTTTATGAATAGAATATTAGATCTATACTTGGATTAGTTTGTGGTAGTGTTTGTGGAAGAAATCTAGGTGTACACTAAGACCCATTATGATCATTCCCAACACCTTGAAATCATCTTGAGTACACTGAGATAACATTTAATATACACCATGCTATCTATGTTTCAATTTTGGATTTATAAGGTACAATTATTTGGTCAAATCATCTCTGAGGAAGGTGTGTCTGTGGACCTAGTGAAGGTTCAGGTTGTTGTTTCTTGTGTGAACCCCAAGAAAATTTTCAATATCCATATATTTATGGGGTCATATGAATATTATAAATGGTTAATTAATGAAATTTCCTATTTATAAGCACATCTTTTGGGCTTGAACAAGAAGGGGATAACATTTTAATGGATGTAATAATGTGAAAATTCCTTCCAAGAGTTAAAGAAGTGTTTGACTATAACACCAATATTGATCTTACCGGATTTAGGTGAGTATTAAATGATGTTTTTTATCTCTTTGGATCAAACTCGTATTTGTGTTGATGTTGGGACATCGAGTTTTGGAATATGGGTCTTGGATGTTGACGACTCATGAGAAGAGATATCCTATGAAAGACATCAAGTTAGTAGTAGTGGTTTATGATTTGAAGTATGGGTTGAATTACCTATTGGTTTAAAAGTATATAGTGTATACAGATCATAAGAGATTAAAGTATATCTTTTCATAGTGAGATTTTAATCTTCGTTAGTGAATATGGGTTGAGTATATTATGTTATTCTAATCTAATCGAGAATATAAACCCGATAAGGGAAATAGTGTTGCTGATGTTTTAAGAAGAAAAACATAGACCCAGGATATTTAGGATTATAGTACTGTGTTATAGATGATGACCATAATGGTTGAAATTTATATTTCATCTCAATAGAGTCAGTAGAAGATGACTCTCATATCAGTTTTGGTAGATTCTACACTTTTGATATGGATTAGGGATAAACAATATGAGGATCTGAAATGTTTGACCTTGAGGGAAATCCTTGAATGCGAGGAGTCACCTTCCGATCAAAGCATAGATGAGGATGAGGTCATCTATATTAGGAATCAAGTTGTTGTTCCTAATAGCATGTGAGATGAGAGGTTTCATGAATTTTAAGCCTTGAATTGGGTAGTGAATCTAGGTGTGACCAAAATGTACTATGACCTACGATAATAATTTTGATGGTTGGACATGAAAAAGGAGATAGTAAGGTTCATGAAATTATGTTACAACTTTTATCAGGTGAAGGAAGAGCATTAATGACTTGGCGATTTACTACAGTCATTGACCATTCTGTAATAGAAGTAGGATGATGTGAATATGGAATTTACGACGGGTCTCCCAAGGAAAACTCAAATGAATGACTGTATTTGGGTTATTTTGGACCATTTGAAAATTGTAGCACATTTCTTACTAGTGTAGAAGACCTTATTAGGGGATGAGTTGGGAGAACTATAGGCTCAAGAGATAGTCTACCTGTACGGGGTGCCATGAACTATAGTTTCAAACTGTGACTCATGTTTTACTTCGCACTTCTGGAAGGACCTATATAAGGCACTTGGTAAAAAAGTTTTATTGAGAATAGATTTATACCCAAAGATAGATGGGTAGTAGGATCATACTATATAGGTGCTCATGGATATTTTACGAGAGTGTGTTGTAGAATTTAGAGGGTCTTGGGAGAAATTCCTAGATCTTGTGGAATTTTCCTATAACAGTAGGTTTCAGGAAACTATTCGGATAGAATTATAGGAGTCACTTTATGGTAGGCCATGAAGATCACATCTATACTGGATAGAGGTAGTGAGTTATAGTTATTGGGACCGATTCTTCTATAGGAGATGTCAAAGAAGGTGTAGTTGATTAAAAAATTACTGGATATGAATTAGACAACATAGAAGTTGTATCCTGAGAGACATCGACGAACCTTAGAGTTTATAGAGGGTGATTTTGTATTCCTTAAAGTGTTTCCTATGTTGGGTCACTACATGATATAGAGACCGAGCAAGTTGGCACACTGATTTGTTGGATTTTTTGGGGTTGTGGAGAGAATCGGGCTGCTGGCATACCGATTGGCTCTTTCATAGAGGCACAATGCTATATGACATCTTTCATGTCTCACAACTATGGTGGTATAACCCCAACCCTTCTCATGTGATCGATATAGGTGATGTTGAGATTCAGATAGATGCGTCCTTTGAGGAGCATCCAATACGTGTGCTGGATCATAGGGAGAAAGTTTAACAGGGAAATACCATACTGATAGTTCATGTATTGTTGATAAATGGCCTTTTTTAGGAGGAAAATTGGGAGAGATAAATAGAAATGAGGCCTCAATGGACCGATATTTTGACTTGGAATCTTAGAGATGCTTTGGAGTACAACTCAAGGATGATCAATTATATGTTAGTGATATTGTAAGATCCCAACCTTTTCTGGAGATGTATTGGGTTTGTTTTCTGGTATTCTATTTTTTCTATGTTTAAGTATAATTTTTTTGTGTTATAACTTGGGATGAGTTCTGGTGAAAATTGAAAATTTTGGAAGGAAGTGGGAATGTTCATGGTTGGCACATAGTTTTCCCAAACCATGCACCCCAGGCCAGCAAACCACACGAACCCAAATAAAGGGGATTCACATGGATGAAACATGGTTTGTCAAACTATTCACCCTATTAATAGAAACATTAGAACCCCCTATAATCGGTGCATGTTTAAGGAACATAGTTGGGAAAACTATGCACCCCTGCCTAGAAAACTGTGCATGAGATTTAAATTAGCTCAAAAATTAGTTTTAAAAATACATGATGCCCAAAAACTAACCCAAAGAAAACCCTAAATCTAAACATGTTATTTTATCTTATTTTTAGAGGTTCCTAGATGCATTCAAAGGTCTCCCAACTTCCATTATTTGTTAATCAAGGGGTATATTGAAGATCTACACCACTCTGAGTATGTGTTTTCTTCCCATTTAGATCTCTCTCTCTCTGTCTCTCATACTCCTCTTCCTAGATAAAAGAAGGGTTATTATCCACTTTTAGTTATATATATAGATCTAAGTTTTTCATATCTTTATTGGGTTGATCTAAAATATAGGATTTAGATCTAGATCATGTTCTTCATCATGGTTTTGACCTATTGTTTTTAAATTAGGGATTTCCATTGGATAATCTTTTGTCAATGATTTGAGGTGGGTGGTCTATAACTCAAAACCCATGTTCTTGATTTAAATTACATGTATGTAGTTGTAAAATATCTATTATATTATTAGAAATTGAGTTTCATAATTTTAATTAATTAATTTTGTAAATTAATTAACTTAGGGATTGTGAAATTGGGGATATCGCGGTTGTTGAATTGAAATAATTAATTTTTAATTAATTATTGGGATATTGGGATTGTTGGATTGGATTATTTCATTATATAACTAATTAATGGGAATTTATTTATTTATTAAATTTATCAAGATGGAATAATTAATTATTGAATTAATTATGGAGATATTATGATCGTTGAATGTGATTAATTAATTATTCAATTAGTTGATAGAGATTGTTATGATTAAGTTATTGATTGAATTAGATTAAATAATCATAGGATTAATTAATGGAATTGATGTTTTTATTTAGTTGTTGAATTAATTAATGGGGATGATTTCCTTAATTAATTATTGAATTAACTAATGATATAGATATGATTTATTAATTGTTGGATTAACTAATGTGATATATGTCCTTAATTAATCGTTCAATTAATTAATGAGATTGATGTGATTAATTAATTTTTGAATAAATTAATGGAATGATGTGAATATGAAATTGTTGTATTTGATTAATTAATTGTTAAATTAATTAATGATGCTATTGTGATATATGTTATATTATGATATTGTGATATATATGGTATTGTAATATTATAGAATATGTGAAATGAGATAATGAATGGTAATAATAGAATTCATATGTGGAATGATGAAGTGAATGGTAATAATGAAATTCATTTGTGAATTGAGATAATGAATTGTAAAAATGGAATTCATATGTGAATTATGAGAATGAAAGGTGATAATGGGATTCATATGTGAATTGAGAAAATGAATGGTGACAATGAAATTTTGATGTGGACTTAGGCAATGAATGGTAAGAATGGAATTCAAATGTGAATTGAGACAATTAATAGTAAAAATGGCATTCATATGTGAATCGAGATGAATAACGTTAACAGTTGAATTCGGAGAGTTGATATCTCTTGGGGATAGTTCAGACTCCAACATAGACTGAAGAATGTATTAAGAGTTCTGGTGTCCTTAAGAACCTATGGGTGTGATGTGGTTAAATAAATATTAATATAATAAATGTAAACTATTTAATTTACCACTATATTATAATATTTATACAATTTCATACACTATTATTGAATAGATATTTTTTTAAATGTCGTTTGTGGTGGCCTACTTATTTTTACTCACACCTTACTGAGGCTGCCTAATAGGAACCTAAATAGATTTTAGGTTTTCATGATATGTAAAGGGAATGTGCCCTATGTTAGATGGATGATTTGGGATGGATCATGGATGAGGGAACCAAAAGTGGTTCAGGACCCACTTGGGAGTAGTTAGGGTCTTTATTTATTTTGGGTTTTTTCTATCGACACCTGACACATATTGGCATGAAATATCTACTATTTCATTATGGATATTGTGTTTTCTATTCTGGTCATCTTATGATTTGGTTATTGTTCTAGTTATGGTTATATTATTTGGATATGGCCTATTTATTTTTGATGGTGTGTTACTCTTAAAAAGAGGGTATAGTTTCCCCATTATTTATATTAGACCCTTGCTTCTAGTTGATAGCCTATGGAATACAGGGATCGATTCTTGAGGTCATGTGGTGAACATGCTTAGTGCACCAACATGTGGCACTACAGTCAGTATGTAACATTATCAATCCTTGAAAATGGGTATTTTTTCTTGTTCATCACCATATTCAGGCGATGACAGTCTATACATAGCCTCAAGCTCCCATCCACCTTCTAAACAAAAAATATCAAAGCTACCCAGGGGGTATACTAGGTTTGATTAACCCCTTATCATAATATTCCTCAATTTACATGCTCACCTCCCAAAGAATATAAGGGGACATTTAATATACCTTAGAATATATATGTGCATTCCCAAGGTTCAATTTAATATAGAAGTTAATCTTATACCCCGAACGTAGTACTAAAACATCTTTTGGGAAGAAGTCCATGTATTACTCCACCATTGTTGGAATCCCGGAAAATGAAGTACCCACTAAACCCAAGGATACACTCACAAACTGATGGGATATAGGATGGAACTTCCTACTCATGAGCTCCACTCATTTTGATAATTAGTCCTTATTTCCATAAAAGATAAATATTATCTCATCTGTCTGTAGGAATATAAATTTCCTGTTGAACCTATATTTCTAGGAATGCACTACAGATAATCTATCCATACCTAGTATGAATTCATATTGTCTCATCACAATAACCAAGAGGTCCCATGAGAAACTCTCTCCACTGAGCCTCAATGGGAACTGTTGTAAGATGAGTGAAATAAAAGAACAAATCTCTATTGGAACCACCATCCACAACCTTTGGGATAAGGACTCTAAAAATAACTCTATATATTATGCAAGGGATATGGAAGTGAAGGTATTACTCATTCCTGTGAATACAAATATAAATACTAAAGTAGTGAATACAAATATGATACCTCAAATCATCTCATGAACAACCTGATCGTATCCCTACATAGCAGAAAATTGACCATGATCTCTGATGATATATTTTTGGACCCACTATATACCACCAAGGGGTGGTGGTCGTGGTAAGTTATAAAACTATTTTTCACCCAAAAATCCACATCCTAGGGATCCTCCATACCCTCTTCAAGTACCACCTCCTTGGGTGGTATCCTAGACACCCCTAGGAGATCCCTGATCGAGTTTTTTTCTCTATCATGGTGGTCCATTTATTGGTAGACCATAATCTATAACATAACGGGTTAGAAAATAACCAGCCATATAACACCATCTATCAGAACAATAACATCACCTATCATCAGGCTGATTGGACCTCCTATGCGAACTTTGCTCCATATATTCCCTTGATTGAGTCTGGGCATGAGTTTGATTCCTACACCAAGATCCTAAATTTTGACATCTTCCAACAGTATTAGTAGAATCTTCTCTCTGATGTATACATCAATCTCTTACTACCCGATGAGTCTTTTCTAGGAAGATATTTATCACCAAGGGTTTCTCTAGTAGCTCGACATAAGTGGGAATGCATAGAGGGACTAAACTAGCTTGGATGACCATATGGAGGGCCTAATAAAAATTCCACACCCAAAAGTATATATCTCACACTATGTTTATAGAATATCATGTGAGGTTGATGAACCTTAATACACACTCCAAAAAATTCATCTCACCTCGATGGAACAATTAATGCTTCTGAATTCATACGAATCACAATCTTGAAGGATAAATTTCATCGTGGAATGAGTGATAAAAGTATTTCCATGTTGGTGTCACCTCATAATGGGTTTGAGTGAACATGCCCCACCAGCACCCTACTACTCTATAGAAGAAAAGGGTTATGAGAACCACCATATAATCATTTTGGGTTATTATAATCCAAAAATATCAAGACACAAACTCAAGATAGTAACTTTCTACCCAAGGGTTTGAATCGCTATGAAATCTACGTGGTCACTATCACTAAAACTCATAAAGTGAATTTACCCTACATGAACCATTTTCCCACCCTAATGAAAAAACTGAATTCTAAATATATATAAAAACAATAGCCTAAACTACTAGAGGCAGATCCAAATGCATCTCATTGGGTGGAATCACTTTTCTCTACTCACATAGAGGGAACAACACATAGATATGACCTTGTATTTAGGCCTATCACTCAAATTGTCATCATTATGACCCTGTTTTGGAATCATAGATGAATATATTCATTGAGGTATTATACAAGTTAACAAACATATCACATTTAGATTGGAATATATAGGGATCTGACCTGAGAATGATATGAAATTCAAAGACAAATTCCTATATGATCAACGTACATTGGTAACCATGAAACTGGTGCCTCAAAATTCCATGTCAACAAGTATGTGATCAAAGTCTTGGTGTATAGATACGTCAACCACCACAACATCATTGGGTTTCCTAGTCTGAGATCCAAACTCATGACAAATTAATACCATTTCCCAAGGATTCCAAACCAATTATCACCAAAAATATATCTCTAAACACCATCCCTAGGGTATATTATAAGGTTTAAAAGAAATTAAAAAACATTTTTTAATCAATCTGAAAAAAATAAAACCAAATATGGGGATATCCACATAAGAAATTTGAAACCACATAAGATAATTTAGTGGAAAAAAACCAAAAACATGTTTATGTTACACCAAATAACCAATGTACCCTTATGATATTCTCCTGATGAGTTCAATAAAGATCACAAAATTGGAAAATCGAAGCATCCCACCACTATATATATACATGGGTAAAATGAATCACACGTCATACATAAAAAATTATTCTTTCTCCCATGATGTTCTAACATCTCAAAATGTAATGGAAGAAGAATAAATAGAGCAATGAGTTCATGTATTCATTGGCTGAACATCGACAACTCCACCATCAAATGTTTGTTCATTTATATAGCATAAGGACATTCATTGGTCATACATGCATTAACTCAAGCATTTATAATGCATAAGTTAATGTCTTGTATTATTAATTTATCATATATATAAATTATTTTAACTCCTATATATTCCATAATCTTATTAAACAATTTCCTTTAATGGAAGCTTATGTGGGTGAAACAGAAAATGATAATTGTTTATCATTTTTCTAAAATCACATATTGTATAAAACAATATACGCTTATATACATGATAATAATAATTTTCATGAAATATATATATATATATATTTCAAATACACACACACACAAGGATTTTGGGAATATTTCTATAAATCTCCCACCTTCACTAAAGCATAAAAGACTTTGTACCATTTAACCTTATATTGTATCATATATAGTTATTTATTAAACCATATCAAAAACTATTTTTGGATATCTTCCAGAACACTTTTTTAATGTTTTCATTAACTTCACCTTATATCACATCTTATGAAATACCTTGTGAACACCCATCCAAAATACTTTTGGTTTATCTCTAAAATAAATTTGGAGTTTCTCTCAAAGTCAAACACAATCCTTATCCATTCAACCACAAAATATAACCCTATGGGACTTTACATCATTAAAAACAAATATGAATATATGTATCCATATATGTATGAAAATAAAAGACTTTAGAAAAGAATCAATGCTAATGAAGTTATAAATGGATATACCATAATCTCTATTAGACACATGAATCACAATACCGGTTTCTACCAGTCCACTCTATATGAAAATGTTCATTCTTACATTTTCCCTTTTTCCATGGCATCGAGTGATAGTGAGACATAGAATATGTAAATCCCATATGGCTAACTCATCTTTTCTCGACTCTTTGAGGGTGGACTGTTTTGATCAATGAATATATTACTTGTTATTCATCCTTCGGGATAAGAAAATAACATTTCCCTTATCAAAATATATTTTTATAATATCTAGGTGTGTCCATACATTCCCACATCCTATATCAATAAAGGGAAAAAAATTTAATAATCATGATACGATAGGAAAAATCTCATATTGGATTATCTCCAATCAACGGATTGACCTGGAACATATGCAACCACCCCTATACTAGATAAGTTAATATGTATGCTTGAGTGAGTAGGATATCAAAGTATAAGGGTTATAATTATAGGTATATCTCCATCCAATGGTATCACGGACTCAAATATAATCCATTGACCCCTAGTATACCAAAGATATCAGTATGACACTCAATGTGGTCGACTTAGTTTGTCATCCAACACACACGAAGTATCATGTTCTCTATATTATGACTCATGATCATATTCTATACCACTATAAAATAATACACCACATGTTTACCTTAAAATTTCTTTACAAACTATAATACTCCAAGATGAACATTATTTAGGTATTTCTCAAAGTTATAATTTGAAAGGTCAATTATCATTTCATTTACTTAAATGTAAATCTGTATATACATTAATGTAGAAAGTGTGAAAGAATGAAAAAATATAGGTTTTTATTAAAATAATACAATTTAATATTCTTAAACATTTTAAGAATATTTAGTGAAACCAACATAAGAATAGGTTTATCATATAATATATGATAAAATTATAGACCACACATATTTTTTCTACACTTTCTATATTTTGTTAACACATTACATCATATGTAATCCCTTCCACATCTATATATGACCATATGATAAAAATATCTTACCAAGTCTTTAGTGAGAAACATCTATAAAGTTTTCTAGTTAAAATAACAGTGATACATAGGAATCATATTACTAACTGTTCAAATTCATAAATATATTCAAACTTCTTAACCTCATAAAATCCAATGTTATGATGTCATCCTCTATTTTCTACTTATAATTATTCCTAATTTCCTCATCATAATCATATTTGGAACCCTATTCCATTAATATTTTTCGTTAAAATAAATCAACTAATGAAAATTGGTGTAATACTTTATTTGTTAACTTTTATTTTCATTAAGTCCAAACATACTCCTACTAGCCTCATAGACACTATACTCTATTGAAAATATCTTTATACGATAAGAAACCCTTTTCTATTAAGAAATAAAATGTATTTTCTTTTAGTACAAATATTAGACAAATAATCTACATAATATTTGGTATTCTATGTGTTTGAAAAATTTTTATTTGAAAATATGACTTTATTAAAATACACCTTTGATGGGCAGTGGGAATGAATTTCTGATTTTTTTTGAAAAATATTTTGATAAATACTTTATCTTAGATAAAAAAAATATTAATATTTTCTTCTAAAAATATGTTATATAAATTAATGAATCATAAACAATGTGCAAACAATTAATCACATAATACCTTTTAAAAGCAAGTATTTGTAATAAAAAAACTTCTCTTGTCACATAATAGACATGAGATAAAGACACACATCATTTAATTTAATTCATATGATCTTTATAAAGGTCATTACATTAAAATTCTTAATGTAGTAAAAATTTACTTCATCTAATAAATCTAAACTACAAGTTAAATAAACTATTTCTATAATTTTAACTCTTTTATATTTACAAAACATTGTAAAATATACAATACGTAACTTATAACCTAAAAAACTGAAGAATTAATTTCTATAACATCCATACATGACATGTAAATTCCATGGAGTTTCAAAAATTTCTTTAGGTATTCAGTTTAATCCCATAATATGGAATTATTATTCCTCCTTCATAAAAAACCAAGATTTCCATTACGTAGAAAGTATTCTTGAAGAAACATTATTAAATTTTCATCTAACTTTTCTTATTCTAGTTTATAATTTTACCAAATTGTATAGTCTATATGACATATTAGATCATAGAAATCATATGATGAGTTCTCATATATTCCCATAAATTTGATAATATCTTATAAATGTTCTTTGAAATTAATCATATTTTTGTAAAATTTCCATCGATGAGAATAGGATAATATTCCTAACTAGAACATTAAATTTTTAAAGTCTCACATTAAATCATGTTATAGAATTGAACAAATAATTACTATTTGTATCAAGATAAAACTCATTTAATTTAAATAACCATTTCTTAAAATATCATCTCAAGAGAAAAATTTGAAAATAAACATCTTATGAAATATATAATTTTTACTAAAGTAATCATGTATCTAATATATAAACACATTTTCCCTATCACTTAGACATTAAATTCAACACTGATCATTAATTTCATTATTTTTCTTCTGTTTCTATTGTCCTATATATTTAAAACATTCTTAGAATATTAAAATGGCATCACATACCATAAAATAAATTTATTCTTTAAAATTCATACCCAAAGTGGGTGTTTCAAAAGGATTATTATAGCCCTTAAGGTAATCCAGAAAATTTCTTCTCTAATGGACATCTTGGCTACAATTGAAAAACATTTCTTCTTTTTCTATTTCTCATTTTGATAGGCGATGTGGAAATTCCATGACCTATTTTGTTCCACTTTTGGACAATACATTTCCCTATATCTTTTTGTACCATTAACTTGGTACTTAAACCTAGATTGACCATGTCTTGTTCGATAATTTTCAACATATTGAGGATATATGGAAAAGTTTGTTAGAGTTCACTCATACTGTAATCCTCAATGATGTATGAAATCATATTCACTATGTGAGTGGATAATGAGGTTACTTATGTCATATTACATTTAAAAAGAGATTTATATACTTTTTACTATTCATTCCTTACTTTCTATTGATTGATCCTTTTTAGGTTACACATCATTTGAAAGGTATTAAGAGTCTCATATTGTTTTTTAAATTTTGACTCCACTATAAACAAATTAAGCGTAGATATTTCATTTGAATTATTTTGTTTTTTATCGTAGTTATCCATATCCTTTTATTGAATTATATCACCCGTTCCTTTGTCATGAAGTTTTTGTTCCAATATATAGAACTTTCATTCTTTTTTGAGAACAATTCTCAAAATTCTATACCAATAGATTATGTTTCTTCCATTAATTCTTCATTTTTCAAAGACCGATCATAAGGTCATGCTTGATGATGACACCATTTATCAATAATAGATTATTTTATTGGAGGAGTATCATGGTTTATAATAAATTAGTAAAAACTTTTATTGAATGGGATCCCACTAAAATGTTTACCCCTTTTGAAAATTAATCACAAATATAGTGGGCCATGAGACATATTTCACTAATAAATTAGTTCACTTAGTCATTCATCTCACCACATAACTAATTAGAACGACCATCCAAATTGAATCATATATGATTCTTGGAAAGCTGAGAAGACCACCCTTTGTCCAATATATTACACAAATAATCTAAACTCTTATTTCCCTGGTATCTTAACCATTAGGTCTTCCTAGATAATTGTCACCCAAAGAAAATTTAGAAAACAAGATAACTTAGGAAAATATAGGGGAACCATATTTGGCACTAAAATACCTGACAAGAGAATCCTGATTCAATTATTACTTGATTTCCTTACACATGATAATACATGGCACTGGGATTTGACATGAAACTCTCCGGTTGGATGAACTAGGTCTTGAAAAGTGATTCTTTGGAAGGAATCTAAGAATTTTTATTTGATGAATATTTTAATATCACCATCTTATCTCATGATATCCCCTTTATTTATGAATGATTCTATTAATCTAGTTTAGATCCTACTCTCTCCCCCAAACTAACATGTTCAAACTATATTGATGTGAAACTATTTACACAACCCAAAACTTTGGTGTACTCAAAAAAATTTAAGTAATGTATATTCATATATATATGAATGTATCACATAAATAATTTAAATTATAACTTAATGTAAATATTTATAATTATATGATATTGAAAATCTCAACACAAGTGATCCTAGAGTGATAGATAACCAACCCTATTCACCGGCCCAGACAAGGAATAAACCTCTAGGTGGGTAAGTAGTTTGACCTAAGGTGCCTCTATCTGGGGATAATTGTCTGAAGATAGAATCCAATTCATCATAAATCTAGCACAAAATATGTACAAACTATATTTCACAACTAAATACAAGCTATTAAATTGAATTTAAAATCAAGGTCAAGGTAATTGAAAAATTAAATTCATTACCATATGTAACGTGTAATGCAATGTTCTATCTAAATTTTAATAATTAAAATATATTATAAAAATATTAAAATTTCTTATAATTTTTTCCAAACCTGAATAAATAAGGTAATAACCTTTAAATAAATGAACAATTCAAATATTTAAATAAGAGATATTTTTTTAAGAATAAATCATATTAAGAAAACTAATTATAAACACTTTTATAATTTTAAAATTTAATATTAAGGACATTCCCTAATTTTGACTATAAAATTTTTATATTAATTTAAATAGGAACTCTTTCATATTTATCTGTCTATGGAATTTCCATATTAAATATACTATATTATATTAATTATAATCTTTTTACAATCCAATTTTAATATGAAAACATTTTATATAATCTAAATATCATATAATTAATAGTTATTTAAACCTTGATCATATCAATCGTCAACATGTTTCTGACATGGATTAAATAATATCCAAATAAGAACCCATTTTTTTGAACAATTCAAAATTTAAATTTAAACATTTTAATTTTTGGCCTTATTTAATAATATAAAACACTTTATAAATTCTTACTAAGGGTTTATAATTAAACAATTTTATTTCTATATGATAATAATTTCCACATAACTTGTTAAAAATTATTAGAAATTTTAACATTTAATATTTTGGTATTTTTTAAATAAATTTATAATTAACTTGAAATATTTATAATTAATTTATTTATAAACCTTTTAAAATGAAAAATATCCAAAAATAGATTTTGTAATGATTTAAAATGTATTTATAAACCAATAAAATCATTTAAATGATAATATTTTTTATCAATTTCCATGTTTATCCTTATTTAGGAACCAATCTAGTGCAAGGGTACACTCTCCTTACCCTTACACAGAAACATTGCATAAGGGTAATCCATTTGTATAACCCTTTTTCATGACAAGGGGAAGAACCCTAAGAAGAAGAAGGGGAAGGGCCATAAGGACTACACACATCTACTAGAACCGATGGATACATGATCGGGTAAAAAGTATAAACCGTGCAAGAAATAAATGTCATCTGCTTCATTGATTGTTGTACAGGAGAAGCCTCACGTTGCGGTTCAAGGAACCAGTGACGACAAGTTGAGTCTGAGTTGTAAACCTAATGAAAAGTGTATCAAAGTGGAAAAGGACTCTAAAGAGCCTATCCTCCACTTCGAGGAGGAAATGATGGAAGAATTTCTATATGTAAACATACCACAGGAAGAGGCAATGATGATGGGAAGACCTATTAATGTGGAGGCCAACAGAGTACAGGCTAATTGGATTGACAAAAATGATATGATCCTGATGATAGGATTCAATAATGGGAAAATAAGCAAAGAAGAGTATATTCGAACCTGTGAAAAAATGGCATCTTGCTACGAAGCTGTTATCGACGAAGACTCTGATGCTAAGGTATAGCTTATCAACTGGAAACTTTATAGGAAGGAAAGTAGAAATATGTTGAGGCTATGCTTTGAGGGATTTTCTTTTTCTTATGAGGCTTGGCCGCCAGATTGATTGTGACTGGTTTCTCACTTTTCCTAAAATGTGGTTATATTAATAAAAAGTTAATTTTCATTCAGTAACATTCCAAAAATTTACAATATATTTCTTTTTAAATAACTTCAATCACTTTGATAGCTTGTGATGCACACTACATTAGGTTTAAATAAAACATGATACTCTATTAAAATATTATTATCTAAATGAGGCCATTATAACAATGAAATTAAGTTGGAGGGTATGAAGAGGATTAAACGAATTATAAAAAATTTAGGGTTTACACATATATCAAATAAATTCAATGATTTTATACTAATAGGAATAAAATAGGAACCGTTTTAAAGAAAAATAAATGTTTATGAAAAACAATTTTATTCTAAAAGGCAATTTAGTCATAATTTTTGAACATAATTTAAAATTAATTTATACCAATTTTATAAAATTTATTTTATTTTATTAAATTAATTTTTTAAACCACATATCAAAATTATCCTAGGCTTAATTTTTATTTATATTTATGAAAAGTTTCATTTTTCACTAAATAGGGAAAAATTCTCAATTTTCATAAATCATTTCTTTTCTTTTAAAGAATTTAAAATCCAAATTTTTTAATATTGAGTGGAAAGTAAAATTAGTGTGTTTATATATTTATTAATCAAAATTATTTCATTGGAATCAATTTTATGTTGAAAATTTATATTAATTGCTTTTACAATTTTGAATGTTTTTCTTTTTTAAAAATGGTTTTTCAACACAAAAACATATTTAATTTTCACTATAATTATACCAATTGTATAATTTGAATTTGTAAAAATGGGTTACATACATGGAATCATAATAATTTATATTATATAATAAATTAAACTTAATTTTTTACTATACTAAATAGTGAAAATATTAAAAATTATATACCACAGTGTATGTAAAAATGGATTTACCAGGATGTTAAACATAAAATATTAGAGTTAAAAATGAAAATAAAGTTGTATAATTTATAAAAAATGGTCCTACTGTGAACTTATATATTATAAGGTTCGAAAATTTTCCATATTGGATCCCTTGTCCATGAGAAAAACATGAGTGAAATTATTTCTTTTAAAACATTCCACGTATATCCTCTACCATACTTTTAAACTGTCACCACCACCCCCCTAATTTACAAACTTAAAAAAATAATTGTTTAGAGAAATAGATACCAAAATCAATTATTTATATACGTAAATTAAATCTATATCCTTTTTATTGATCATAAATCCCACCCAGGTATTCTATTGGTGCAGACCAAAAGAAGTTGTTCAAATAAGAGGAAGCGTCCTTAAATGAGCATTTTATTTTATTTCATCTTCCAAACCCTCGAACTATTAAAAAAACTTGCTGATATAATAAAATTAGTATCCTAAATATAATTATATTTTTTTAACATTAGATATTGAAGTACAACCATTTCCTACTCCCTCAAATGGGAAACAAAACTGTTGATCGTGTGTAAGGAGAACAACCAACTTAAGAACCAACATTATTTTTTTTCTATCACCACTACTCGTAGATGGATATAATTATGTATTTAATGTTTTTATAAGATATTTATGATATAATTATACCTCTATAATTATAATATAACATGTAAATTATTACTTTCTATTCTGTAGAGAATACGATAACATCGCTCTTGTATATGCTGGACTACCACATTGCGAAGCGATGTGATTATTTTTTCACAAAAACTTTACTTGGAATGTGAAAAAAGAAAAATTTAATGAATATATATGTCTATATTAAATGATATTTAATACTTAAAATTAATATAAAATACACCTTCTTTCCATTTTACCCATTAAGGAAGTGATAACGTTGCTCGTGTGTACATACGACCTATCATCTCAAGGAAGCGATGTGATTCATTATCCATTTTTAGAATTAAATAATGATTATAAAGATGAAAATAATGAAAAAAATTATATTTATAACATTAATATAATTTTTCATATTATTTTATTTTTTCATATTTTTATGATTCAGAAATTTCCAGATAAAACATGCATGACAAAACAAGACAATTAATAACTGAATCAATAGCGATAATGAAAGATTATTAAAAAATGGGTGATAAGATGTTACAAAAGCTATAAAATATGACAATATAAATAATAATATTATTCTTTTATAAGTTAATATTTTTTTTAAATCCACTATATAGGTGGTTAAATAGTGGTCAACCAAAGTCAAGTGCAAGGTTAGGGGTTTCTTAACTCAATTTATATTTATTGGGTTATACATCAACTTCATTGATTATATTTCACCAAGATCACATGTGAAATGAAATTTGATTAATTTTTTTATTTACACTTTTATTTATGTTTATCTACATTTTTTACTCATAATCAACACAGGGATTAGATCTTACCTCAATGATATGATCTTTTCAAGTGTTTTTATCTCAAAAAACCATTCTTTGAGACGCATGTAATTTTGTACAATTAATTTGTTTCATATGGTGTATATAATTCCACCTTACATATTAATTCATTAATACATCATAATTTATTATGTTTCAAGTTATAAATTCCTCTATTTAATGCATGGAATGTTATTATTCAAAATTTACCAAAGCGGTAAGGGTTTATGTTTCAATATCATTTTAATCGAGATTGCTTATGCTTGAAATTTCATTGAAGGGAATTATTTGATCATTGTATAATAAACCCATTTAATTTTATTACCCTATAAAAATTCACAATGTTTTCAATTTAATAATACCATTAACCTCCCTTTGATACTTAAAATTATTGAGATTTTTTTATAAAAATTATACTTACTTTCTCTCTTCGGTCGATAATAAATTTTCTTCCAAATACATGTTTTCAAAAAATGATTTCAAAAATGTTTTAATAAGATTTTTTAAATTAATTTTTACTCTTAATTGGATTTTTAAAAAACTTTTCAAAATTAATGTTATAATCATTTGCTAAAGAAGTTACTTTTTGATTTTTCTTACAAAAATGTGAAAGGAATGTTTGTTTTTTTATTGTATTCTTTGTGAAAATAAATCTTCTACTGTTATGACCACACATTGTTTTAAATATTCATTTTTTTAGGTTTTAATGGTTATTTTCAAAAAATATATTTCTTTAATGTTTGAGAAATTTATCGATTTTAAATAATATTAACAAAATAAAAATGATATTTTCCTAAATAAATGTTCAAAGAGATAATTCAAAATAATTTTTCATCTAAGATAACATCATTTTTTGTTAGGAAAATTGAGAAGATTATTTTTCTCACTAAAGGTTTTTTTAAAATTATTTCCAACAATAAAAAAACCATTTTATGTTATGGATTAATTCTAAATTATGTATATATTTATCTCACTTATATAATTAGATTATTATCTTTTCCTTTAATGGGTTAATACATTCTATACGATTATTTCTCAAAGGCCTTCATTATAAAATTTTCTTTGATTGTGATATGAATCAAGATTATGAAACCATTTTCTTTCTATGGGTAATTCTTATGTTATGTCTTATGATTGATTTCCTTTATGTGGAATACATAGATCATGAACATTTTATGATAGGTTATCCTAGATATCACTCTAATTCAATGTTTAACGTTATAGTCTCATGAGATGTCATGTATGGGATTTGAGAGTAAACCGAATCCATCATGAGACATTTTCCACCATGTGATAATATTTAGGAAGTTATCTGTAACATACTGAATTTATCTAAAGGTAAAGAAATTTTAATTTCTAGTTTAATTCCTTGAAATTACACTATTAATGATGCCTAAGATGTTAAAGGGGGTCTTGGGTATTTCTTTGGCTTGTTTTAATCCTATAGCATTGAAAAGGTTGAAACAGAATAGGCCACATGGTTTTTCTACAACCATGCAACCCAGGGCGCATGACCGTGTGATCTTTTAGAGGTTTGTGATAGAGCCCAAACACATAGTTTTCATATAGTTAGTCAAACAACACACCTAACCATGTTATGTCCCCCCTTATATCATCATGATTCCCTATGGTTCATGTAAAATTTTCAAACCATGTGGAAAAACCATTCAAAGGTTTAGAATGGGTAAAATGTCCAATTTTCCCTCACCAAATGATTTTATCTCATCCCTATTTCTCGTTTCTTCATTTACAGTGGGATTTTCTTCATTTTCCTTTTATAGAGGTTCCTACTCCCTTTTCCAGGTGGTTTTAAGTTATCTCTTTTGTACATGGTCCAAATAATTCATCATTAGAAGAAATAGAAATCCCTCATTAAGATCTTCCTTCCAATATTATCTATTTTTAGTTTCCTCTTCTGTTCATTGTTCTATTTTTGTGTGATGTATTTTTCCCTATTTTGGGGGAATTTGAAAATTCCTTTGATTTCTTCCATTTTGGGTTAAATCAATTCCACATAATAGATGAGTGAAGCACTAATATATATAATTAGGGGGTCAATGATCTTTCCTGTATCATTTAGTTCTCTTTTAGATGTCACATCATTGTATAACGTGCCAAAATCTTTTAGAGATGCTTCATTCTTGTTAGAGAAATTATGTAAATTAGTTTTCCATTTTTTTGTGATCGTAGCTTTTAGGAAAACCCATTCAAGGGTCATTTACTTCATTATTGGCCACCCCTTTGGGTGTTCCCTCCTTGAATGGAATATTGACCATGTATTTAATGGTTAATTTCCACATGTGAGATTCTTTCAAATTAAACACCTTAGACAATAAATTCAATTGAGATATATATTTGGAAATAAATTGTCTCTCTAGATTAATGCGTCACAACTTATATTTAAATTCATATTGATTATTTAACTTGAATTTCTTATGTCTTTCATTTAAGTGCTTATGAAAGTTGGTTGTTTACCCATGATTCATTCCATATACTTTCTTACATTATGCTAGGCCCTGTTCCTTGTTCCCTTTCTTCATTCAAGGCTTATTTCAAAATCTATTTTATTGGTTTGAATTGAATTCCATTCTTGGTCAATCTTGATAACTTGAGTTTTTGAGATTTCATTATTGAAATGTGATCAGAGGTATGTTAATTCCTTATGCCTATTCTTGTATCCATTTCTTATTCTTAATTCATGGATCCTAGTGAACATATCTTACAACCCCGAACTTATTAATGTTCTTAATTCCTTATTCATTTTATAGTTTGGATTGGGATACTTTAATTACTTATTAGATTTTTTCATTAGATGTTTAATTGATGGATTTATATTATATATGTGATTGGACTTGTGGAATGTGCTTGTGACTGTCGATCACATGTTACAGGATGAGAGAGAACATGGCTCAAAAATTATGGATCCCATATATGGAATTTCCACACTCATTTGGATTCACATGATATGCTAGGAGAGATAATTTGGATTTCCATGTATGGGTTCTCCAGGTGGTTATTTATACTTGTGAGTGATGTTAGTTCCCCAGGTGAGAAACCAAGGATGAACCCATTTAGAAAAATGGCTATGTCATTCCTCAAGTGATACCTGGTACCCTATGTGAGATACTAATTATGGGATCAGAGTCACCATAACTTGAGTGATACATGGGACTCCATATGGGTTTCCTTGGATGGGCTCAGAGGTATTGGGTAATTTAGAGACACACACAGGAAACCTTAGGATTCTTTTTAGATTGCCTTGGATGGGCTTGGGACTCCACCAATAGATTGAATGTATTAATTGAATGTGATCCCATTTCTTTGAAATGTTCTTTATTTACATTGTTAACATGATTATATAATGAATTGTAAATGTGACCTCCAAGATAAAGCACTAGCTTCAGGATTTTCTCTATTTACCTTGGGTTGGTAAAATTATAGTGGCCCTTCCATACATATTTTAACTTTCGAAGGTACCTAGTTCAAAATTTTGTCATAGGACGAAGTAGGTGGTATGTGATGAGGGTCTATTTAGGAACTCATAAAAGGGTTTAAATTTTTTATTATTTAATGCTATGATTTAATTTATATATGGAACACTATCATTAATTACTACACGAAATGGATTATCCAAGACACTGTGGGTGCCGAACTATTGAGATTATATGTCACACCCTGATTAGGAAACGTTTGGTACTTGGGTAGACATTGTTATCACAGATTTAGATAGAGGGAACCATGATACTTCTGATGTAAGATTTACTTGTTGCTTTGGATGGGGTTTGGGTTAGAGGATTGAGCCTATGATGAGATGTTGTGAAGCATTTTTTTTCTTTTTGCAGTTTTTGTATAGCATGCATCATATGATTTTTATACCCTATATCCTTGTGCCCCATTTTTTATAGACACATGACTTCATGATCATCATTTTGTATCTATTATTAATATTCTGCTTACTCCATTATTCATTTCTATTACATGGTTGTTTACTTTATCATCCGTTTCTATATTCTTGTTATTATGCTTCCACTTTTTATTATTTATTATTTACCACTATGAATACTATGATATATTAGGGAATAGTCTCCCCATAGACAAAACCAAGGCCCTCACTGATACTTGGAATCCTATGGCATTTGAGGAGATTCGCATGTGGTCCTATGGCCCACCGCCTTGGGGAATAGTTGAGTGGAAACTAGGACGAGTTGCTAAAACTTTGTATCTAAGGGTTATTTTTTACTTTTGTCTTACTTTTTAGGTTTAGACAAGATACTATGACATTAGATTTAGACTTAACCCTATGCTTTGATGTAGTATACCCATGTTCAACAAAATCCAAATTACATAGGATAGGAAATTATAGTTTTTAATTATGCCAGTTATAATTTATATGACTTCAACATTGGGTGGACCACTTGTTTTATGATATTATCGTATTGGTGTTGTTGAAATAATGATTTCTATTAATTTATCCCAATGATACGATGGAATATTAAGGAATTAATTATACTAGGAACTATAGGATGGAACGTTTATTCATATTTTCATGAAATATCTAATTTTCTTTTTTAATTTTCTTACTTTCATGTGATCTCTATTGTTCCTATCTATATTGTCTCGCACTTCTTAATAGGTCAATTCTATAAAAAAAAATGTTCCAATTTACATTGTAGGATCCTGATGTTGAATTATATTTATTGGACACATAATTTAAACTTATAAGGTGTGTGGGCCCTTATAAATTATGATGGTGATCCACCTAATTCAATTTCAATGAAAGGGGATCGAATAAATTTATGGGTTAAAAATAATACCACCATTAAAATAAAATGATCACTTCATATGATAATGCTAAACTTTTACCTTGACCTTACCTTGGAAATGGGATGTAGGCCACGTCTCTTATGATTATTCTGTGGCCTTTTCCTTCTTATATAAACCTAGATCTAGGAGAAGTATGTATGTTATGATATGATCAGAGGTAGGAATTATACCTATCCTTACTATAATTTTCTTTATCTGATTTCTAATATGTTATAAATCTTGTTTAAGGTATGCATTTGAAAATTTTAGAGCTATTCCACCATGACGTCATCATGACACATTCCAAGAGAGTGATGTTGGGGGCACTTTGGAGGTGGTGGGACTTGATAAACCCATTAAACCTATGATATTGCCACTTGAGAACCTCCTACTAGTCCTCTTCTAGGCAAGGAATCTTAGTTTTGTGAGATCTTACTTCACTTTATGTAATCTGTTTAGGGTGCTCCACGACCTACCCCAACAATGGAAGAGCTGCATCACGACATCAAGTAGTAAAATCCTCCCAACTTCTCAGGTGATAAAAAACCTCTAGATTCCGAATCAAGGTTAAATTATATGGTTTCTATCTTTGATCCTATTGAGATGCCTTCCGGGTGGATGGTTAATCTCACTACATACATGCTTCATGATTCCACCAAATTCTGGTGGGATGTTATATATCAGTCTGAGTGTTACTGAGGAATTTTTCAAGAATAATTCCATATATCTTTCTTTTACCACTTCATTTTGTAGAGTTTTAGAGAGGATCATTCCAGGGAATTAATTTAACTTCATTATGGCTCTATCACTGTGCTTGGATATTCTCCTCATTTCACCAAGCTCCAATGTTTTTCTATATCTTTGACTAGTAAGGAATTGATGACTGTGAGGAATTTTTAGTATGGGATTTGGAAGGATTTCATATTATAGGTGAATGTCTTTTAGTTGACCACCATTACAGGGATGGTGAACCATACCCTAGTTATAGAAAAACAATCTCAGAGAAGCTTTAAATATAAGCTATGGAGGTTCACTCCCAAGGTAAGGTGATAGTTCATATGGAAGTAGAAAGTTCCATTTTGAGGGTCTATGTGGGGAAATTCCATCTTGGTGACATGCACTGATAGTTCTATAGTGTTTCACCAGTGCGATAAGCTAGTCCATAAGAACCCCAGAGTATGAGGAACCTGATCAAGTGTCGAGCTTGTGGCAGGATAGTTCACCTTCTATGCTTCTTCCATTCTTTTCCTCTAGCGACAAGTGATAAGGGATCTATACTAGCAACTCTATCAAGTATGGGATCTATGAATCTTCTGGTTACCTACCGTCTAATCAGGATAAGGTGGTAGTGGCTGTGGCTGAGTCCATTAGGCTCAGGGCATCAACATTAGCCGAGTGGATCTCCTTAGGATAGTCAACTAGCATCTTGATATTTTAGATTAATCCATATGTATGTGGTGTAGACTACACTAGAGGAGTAGATTCTAGGGCCATCTACATATATAGGAACTATTTTGGACACCTCTACTTTAGTTTCTTTACTTTTCATTATAGGTGCTTCACACTCCTTCATATCTATTGTTTTTGTTGAAAGTATTGGTCTTACAATAGAGTGATTCTGTAGAGTCACTTATATAGAAATGCTATTAGGGGTCAGAATAAAAGGAATATGTCAATGTTAAGAGTTCCCCCTTGACATAGGTAGGGTCCATTTCTTCTGTATTTTCGTCATCATTATGATGACCGACTTTGATGTCATTCTCGGTATAAAGTATCTCGTGCCTTATCATGACCTATTGGATTTCTATCACTAAGAAGTGTCCTTCACATCACCCAAGGGAATAACATATACACACAAGGGTGAATGGTATATCTAGGAATATTGAGCTAGACCCAAACTTATTGGGCTTGGTAGAGTGATATCACAGTTAGAAAGTCTTTTCACGAGCGACAAGGGAATTTAGTTAGTATAATTCCCTCCTATTGTAGATTTTTTTGGGGATGTATTCTCTAATGATTCATCTAGCTTATCTTATGAGATAGAGGATGAGTTCCCCATCATGTTTTTTTCTAGGTGTGTAAGAAGTCCATTCTTCCATAGCGGATGACTGCAAAAGATCTCTAGAAACTCAAAAAGTAGCTTTAAGATCTTGAGGCTATGGTTTTTATCAAATCCAACACATCACAATGGGGTTCACTTGTCATTTTATCTAAGAAGGTGCATCACGCCTTGAGTTTTTATAGACAATTTTTTTCTTAAAAATTTAATTTTAATTTATATATTGCAATTAACTAAGCAAAAAATTCCTTTCACATGGTACAAAATTGTCTTAGGTTACACCGAATATCAACTTGGTGTACATTACAATCACTACTTATATTTCTATGAAACATCATTTTATTATTATAATTATTTAGATGAGATAATTATAACCTAGTAGTGAAACTTTGTAATATGAATAGTAAAAAATATGTTTCAAATATTGTTTATTTTTGTTTTATATAAATAAAAAATGTTCATAATTAAATTTTTATTTTTTTCTAAAGTCCTTATATGTTTAAATATACCATTTTCACAAAAAAACTACTTTTTCACGTCCTCCTGTGAAATAAAATAAAATTAATTTTAAAAACATTTAGAAATTTATTTTGATAAAATAATCTTCATTTTTGAATTTATAATGCCAATATTATCCCATGGTGAAATTTTTATATTTTTCTGAGAAACTTCATTTTTTGGATGAATAATGAAAAATAACGAATTTTAATTCAAAACTACTTTTTCATATAATTTATTTATAAGGTTAAATTTAATTTTTAATTATTTTAAAAGTTTAATTAGATAATATTTTTATCAATTCATAAAATTTAGATGATTCAGATCAATTTCACAATAAAATTGGATATAAAAACATAGCAAAATTGTGAATGTTTTTTACTTTAAAAACCCGCATTGTTGACCCAACCGTGGGATTAATTTTAAATTAATTTTTTCCAATTCTGTGATTATAATGTGGAAAAATGGATTAAATATTTTTAATAACCATAATTTATAAGTTATAATAGGGTAAACCTATTTTTTTACCGAAAATATTAGTGAAAGTAATTAAAATCAATTACATCGATTAAGGTAAAAATAAACTTAACTAAGGATTAAACCCGAAATTTAAAACCCCAAAAAACCTATAAATTTAAAAAACGTCCATTTTATGGACATATTTAGACAATATAATCCCTTTTATATACTTTTTATCATTATGGAATCAACCTTTAACTTGAAAAATGTTGCTGGAATTATCTCTTCAAATATTTACAAGAGTGTCACTCCTTACTTATAAAGGCCAACACCTCTCCATCTTCTTCAAACCTATCAAAACACATAGGAATGGAAAATATCTAGAAAATATACTTCAAAAAATCCATAACTTCCTCATAAAATCCTCCCCTTTTGAAAAAATCAATCCAAGGAAACCTTTTGGCACAAACCAAAAGGAGTTGCCTAATTAAGAGGTAAAATATTCTCTCAAGATCCTTTATTTTATTTTCTTTCTATAGCCCATACAATCTATTTATTAAATTATTGTATAAAAAACTAGTATATCCAATATACTAGTATTTTTTTTATTCTATGGTTTAGAACTACACTTACAGACACATCCAACTAATGGGTAACAAACAAACTGTTTATGTGTATGACAAACTATCACCTCACTAAACAATGATTGTTCATTTTTACTTTAGTACATATCATTGTAGACATTATTATGGAAAATATTTGTATATATATCATATATTATATTAATTATGTCTTTTATATTCTTAATTACTTTTACAATACATACTTTTTTTACTTTCTATTTGGTGTAATTACGATAATTTCGTTTGAGGAAGTCTGGACTACCACCCACAAAGCGATGTGATTGGTTCATACACTACATGGAATGTATTAAGGATGGGTTTATTGAATATATATGATATAATAAATATTATATAACAATGATATATATACATATATATATATACATATATATACATATATGTCTTTTACCTACTTTCTTTCAACACAACAGTTAAACAAGAAATAACGTTTATGCGTCCGTACGGGTTACCGTCTCCATGAACGGTGTATTCCATTTCATAATTATATGTTATATGTATTATTATAATAAAAAAATAATAAATATAAATTATATTTCAATCATGGTTTAAATTCTATAAATCATGAAATAAGTATAAGGACCAAAGATATAACAAATCAAGACACATGTGAAAACAAAGTGGATATTACCTGATGTAAAACATTTAACATATAATTGTTAAAAAATGGGTAATATAAATCCATAATCAAACAATTTATGGTATTATAAGTAATAATAAGGTTATTTAATATATTTATAATAAATTTATGTTTATTATGAAGGTGGTTTGAACCAGTACACCGAGATTCAAGGTACAAGGTAAGGGGATTTCATCTTGCTTTTTATTTCCATGAGGTACATGCTTTATTCACAACCCATTACTTTTGTGTGGTGTTTATACTTCCAATGGATGTAATAAATTATTATTATACTTAAATTTATTTGTATTTACATATCAAGTATATGAACTCTATCTTTTTCGCTTTATGTTTCAAAAGTTATCAAATTGGTCAAATAGTTTTTCCAAACCTTTTTACCTTGAAAAATGTATGTTCTTTTTACATAATTTGACATGTTTTGATTTACCCACCATTAGTTATTTGAATCTTTCTTTTAATTTTTAAATGGACAATTTTTAAGAAATTATTTTTAAAATTAATTTTCAAGGAAAATTGGTCTCAAAATGTTTTCTATATTCTTTTATCTATTTTCAAGGAAAATTGTTTGAAAAATGTTTTCAAGACTTATTTACAAGTTTTATTTTTTTTAATAGAAATAATTTTAAAAAAAATTCAATATTCATTCATATGTTTTCAAGTAAATAACTTTTCAAAAAAAATCAATATTTATTTATAAATTTTATAAGTTTTTATAAAGAAGAAGTTTTTTAAAATGTTTTAAAGCTTATTTTATAAGTTTTCATGTAAAAATATTTTCAAAATATTTTCAATTATTTTTTTTATAAATCTTGAAGGCATTTTTTAAGAAAATTATTTTCAAATGGTTTTATGTATTATAAGAAATTTCCAATGTATAAAGGATATTTTTATCAATAACTATTTTTGAAAGATATTTCAAATTTATTCTCCATATAAGATGACAGCTATTGATGTTAGTCATTCCCTTCTTAGAAATGATATTAAGGTTCCATTCATATTATTTCAATGAATTATTTTTTATTAATGTCAAGTTCTATATGAAACCAATTTCAATTTCATGGATTATATGTTTACAAAATCCATTTCTCTTTCATGAGTTATTTGTTTATGAAATCTATTTCTCTTTAATGAGTTTTGATTTTGATGAAATGATTATTAAATAAGTACCTTTCTCCACAGGTTATGATATCTTTATATTTTTATGATACACATTTAATCACATGGGTTAAGAAATCATTTTTTAGGATTTTGTGGCATAAGTGTGTATGATTTCACTATGAGAAGGATGTGACCTATGTCTCCCTCAAATTAATTAGGTTAAGGTTTATATCTCATGATATAAACATGGATGGAATGACAAATGAACTTGTTTTAGTATTACAGGGCTAGAATGAGAAATGAAATCAATTCAACATGAAAATACTGTAGTGAGGAGTGAAAATGATTCATTAATACAGGGTTGGAAGGGGGTGTGAACCCAGTTCAGTAAAGGACTTTGCCCGCTAAGATGATCTTGACAACAATTCCTTGAAAACTATGGAAATCATTATATATGCTTATGTGTCTACCACAATTACATTATTTTTTACTATGTTATGATTTAATGGCTTATGTTATTTACTTCCTTAGGATTCATGTCTTTTTAATTTCCAATATTTATTTCATGATTCATGTTTGTTTTCTTTGATATATAGGATGTGATATTATATTTTCATGATCAAGTTATTACACCCTTATTCTAATGATTATTCTTACATATCTCCCTTGTTTACCCTTATTGAGAAAATGATATCACCCATTTTTATGTTTCCTCCCCATAGTTTATGAAGATATGTATTATGTTTTATGTGTCTAAGAAGGTTTCTAGTCAAGAAGAACCTTGTGGGAGATGATGTAGCTCATTTGTGTACCGGTTCTTATGATTACATGTTTCAAAAGGCACTAGACTAGTACAATAATTGGGAATTTTTTTGTATAATGGTTTAAGTATTCTGTAAATGTTATGTAACATATATGTATGAAAATTGAGGGTTTCTATTGTTTGTATAAAATAAAAGGCTTAGTTATCCTTTGGAATCTAGGATTAGAAAACCATAGTGAGATCCCTGAGGACTTGTCTAATGATAAGTTTAAGGATAAGTAAAAGTCTTGGAAAAAGTCTTGGAATTTTGGTGAAGGATAGTATGAGGGGTTTAATAGATACACATCCAATTTTCGATGTTATAATTGTATCTGGCTCTTGAATAGATGTACCTAGGGGTAAAAAATCCATTAAGTTGTTGTGGTCCTGACTTTGGGTAATCTGGTACATGACAAAGGGCCATACTACACACCTTTTTTGACACTCCCTGGGGATATGCTTCAAAAATTCAAAAACTCTTGATGAATCATCTTGAAGAATTTAAAAAGAGTTTCTCTATGAATAACCAAGGATTAACCTAAGGTGTCATAGATCAAGGATGGTGTCAAAATTTAGATATCCTATAAGTCAATTTTCATGATTTTGTGGTTCCTCGATATAATAATTCTTTCTTAATCTATTTTTTGGTTTTAGTTAATTGATTGAACTTGAAGGAACCACATTAATGGTGATTGTGATGGTCAATGTAATGATTTTAATCCTAAGTAACCAAATAATATGGGATCTAGAATGAAAAACCACATTGATATTCTCACACAACTTTTTCTAGCTATGAATCATAGTGTACTTTCAAATGAGCAAGGGAGTGAACAACATTATGTTGAGTCTTTCATGAGGAAACACCCACCTTATTTCGGAGTGTATTTTGATCCAATTTTTTCCAAATAGTGGATCAGTACAACTGAAAAGATATTCTCTATTTCTCAGTGTTCAAAGAATGATAAAGTCATTCTTGATTTTAATCAGTTAGAAGGTCAAGCTGACCAGCAGTGGACTCTAATTAAGAATATGAGGAATCGATATGAGATTGAATCCATGGATTGGGATGAGATCAAGAACTTATTTTTGAATAATTACTTTCATATAATTATTCATACCAAGATGGATAAAGAGTACCATGAGTTGAAGCAAAGGGTTGATGAATCTGTTGGTACCTACAAGGATAATTTCATGAGACTTGTGAGGTATGCTTCATGAATTTCATCCAATCTAGAAGTAAAGTTGATAGGTTATTTAGTTGATTAAAGCCATGAAGTAGAATGGTTATAATCATAATATACTTTAGACTCTACAAAGATATTGTGTGATGTTCAATTAAAGTTGTAATAGAGGTTGGAGTCATGTATCAACCTCGAGGTTTTGCCAAGAAAATGAAGAGGAGTTGACAGGAAACTCTAAAAACTATGGATAAAAGAAGATGAGTTTTCCTTTATGCTCTAAATGTGGGAAAAAATATAGAGGAATTTTTATTAATGGGTCTAGTAAATGTTTTGTGTAAGGAAATGTTGGTTATCATAAAATTGATTATTTAAATGATGGGAAGAAGTTAGCTCAAAATGCTAATGGAGAGAAAGCTGCACAGAATCCCTCCCCCCAAGATTGAGTGCTACAAGTGTATGGATATTGTGAATTATGGTAACCCCTACAGAAACCCAAGGGATAGTGATGACGATCAATGTTAACAACCTTTTAAGCCAATGGTAAAGGTTAAATATCATACAATCATTATTTCTAATGATGGGTTTGATAATGACATGATGAAAGGTACACTTACCATACACTCAATAACTACTAATTTCATATTTTATTATTGATCTACACACTCTTTTATTTCTAAAGAATTTGATAAGGGTGTTAAGATTCCAAAAAAACAATTAGATGTGGAATTAGTAGTGAAAAAACCTAATGCTACTATGATTTCATCCATAGTCTATGATTCCTATCTTACTGAAGTTTATGGGAATGTTCTTCTTGAAATCATTTCCATTCTTCCTTCGGTATAATTTTATGTCATCTTAGGCATAGATTATATTTCTTATCATAAATCGCACATCAATTGTAAAGGAAGGGATGTTATGTTTGATATTTCAAACCCTCATATGAACATCCATAAATGTGACAATCAGTATGAACTTCCTATGGAGATTACATCCAGTGTATGTGTCTTAATTCCCATTCAAATGGGTTGTTTATCTCAAATGGTTGGGGAGAAAGTAAACATTGATGATGTGCCTATTTTTCAAGATTCTATGGATATATTTATGGAAAAGTTTCCAAGTCTTCCACCAAAATGTGATTTTGATTTATCTATAGAACTTATACCCAGTTCCACACTAATATAAAATACTCCATATAGAATGGATCCGATTGAGTTGCAGTAATTGAAGAAGAAACTCCAAGAAAACCATGATAATAGATTAATTTATCGAAGTGTGTCACCTTATGGTGGACCTATTATTTTTGTAAAAAATAAATATGGATCAATGTGACTCGACATTGATTATCGGTAGGTGAAAAAGATAAAAATAAAGAACAATTATCTTATTCCTTGTTTTGATGACTTGTTTGATCAAATGCAAAGAGATCGATAATTTCTAATATTGAACTTCATTTTATATATCATCAATTGAGTTTCAATAAGGTTGATATACCCAAGATGAAATTATGTACATGGTATGGAAACTATGAATATATTGTTATTCTTTTTAGTCATACTAATTGCCTTACTGTCTTCATGGATTAAATGAATAGAGTCTTTAGTTATTTCCTCAATCAGTTTGTTATAGTATTTGTAAATTAGATTCTTATCTATTAAAAGAGAAAGTTAGGGAATTAATATCACTTGGGAATTTTACTAAAGTCCCTATGGATGAAGAATAAATATGAAAAATTTTCAGACTATGAATTTTGGATGAAAAAGGTTTCATTTTTGTGTTAGATAATTTCTAGGGATGTTATATAAGTATATCCATCAAAGATAGTGGGATATTGAATGCTAGAATACAACAAACATGGTGACTAAGATCCATATCATTCTTGGTTTAGCTATATATTTTTGATGGTTTGTGTAAATTTCTCATGACTATCTAATACTCATACCAATTTAACTCGGAAGGATGTCAAGTTTCTCTAGACAGATGAATGTGAGGAAAATTTCAAGGAACTGAAGAAAAGGTTAATCAGTGCACATGTGATTACATTAACCTATAGTGGATAAGGGTTTTTAATCATGAGATATGTAGCCAAGAAGGTGTTGGAAAGTTTTATTATTCAAAAAAGACATAGTTATAGCTTATTCCTTATGGCAGTTGATGATTCATGAGAAAAATTACCGAACACATGATTTGGAGTTTGCAGTGGTATTGTTTTCATTAAAGATATGAAGGAATAATATTTATGGAGAAAATTGGGATATATATACTGATCATAAAATTATGAAATATTTATTTACACAGAATGAATTAAACATGCGCCCAATAAGATGGTTAGAGTTGATAAAGGATTATGACTTCTCTATACACTACCACCACGGGAAAGAGAATAAGGTTGATAATGCTTTGAGTTATAAGGATAATGTTATCTTATCCATGATGAGGATATATAAAAGATCCAATATTTCTATACTTTGAAAGGATGGATATAGAAATCCAAAAGGAAGGGGAAAAACCACATCTTTCTTAAATGAATGATCAACCCTCTATCCAAGTGAAGATTAAGGGAGCATATAAAGAAGACGAAGAGATCTAAAAAAATGTTAGAAAAGTTCCTAAGTTTAACCATGATCAGGACAGAATGATAATATTATGTAATTGTGTATGTGTTTATTCCATACAATATTATATGGACCTATTAGTGGAATCCCATAGTTCTTCATTCTCTATTCATCTTGGAAGTACGAAGATGTATAGGTACTTGAAAGAATACTTCTGGTGGTATGGAATGAAGAGGGATATCACATAGTTTGTATCTCAGAGATTGGTATGCCAACAATGTAATGATGAAAGAAAAATGTATAAAGTGATTTTCCATTCATTACCCATTCCAAAATGGAAATGGGGTAACATCAGTATGGATTTTTTCATTGTACTACCCAAAAAATCTAAAGGGTTTAATTCTATATGGGTGTTAGTAAATCAACTTACTATGTCTACACACTTCATCTCTATTAGAGAAGACTTATATCTATATCATATTTCTAGGATATATATTAAGGAAGTGGTAAGGTTTCATGGAATACCACATTATATTTTATTGGATAGGGATCTGAGGTTCAACTCAATGTTCTTGAAAATTCTTCAGCAAGCCCTTGATACCGAATTGAGTTTCATCCCCTGTTATAATACTTAGAAAAATGTTCTATATGAAAGAATTAAAACCCAAGAGGATATGTTGAGATCTTTCTATCTGGATTTTAAAGGATGTTTGGATAAATACCTTACTATAATTTAGTTTTCTTCAAACAAAATATTTCACTCAAACAATAATATGGAACCTTATAAAGACCTCTATGGGATGAAATATAGAGATCCAACAAACTGGGATGAAGTTGGAGAAAGATAGCTATTGAGACTTAAGATTGCTGATGAAATAGTTGAGAAGGTTTGAATCATTCAACAGTATATCATGGAAGCTCAAAGATGATAGTAAAGTTATAATGATAAGCTTAAATTAAATCTCTAATTTCAACTTTTTTAAAATGTGTTTCTTTTAATATCGCCATAGAAGAAGGTTATGAGATTTGAGAAGAAATATAAACTAAGCCCAAGGTATATCAACATCTTTTATATTATTGATCATATATGGATGGTAGCCTATCTCTTGTAACTTACTCTATATGTATCTCAAGTCCATGATGTGTTCTATATATCTCACATGAGGAAGTAAATACATGTCCATTAACATGTACTAAACTCAATGGTAATACCCTAGAGAAAGATCTATCTTTCGGAGAATAACCAGTTGAAATTCTAGGCTGATCAAAGAAAGTTGTAAAAAAATACCACTCACCTATTAAAAGTTCTTTGGATAAATCACCAATTAGAGGAAGATATGTGTGAACTTGAGAATATTATGAAGTAAAAGAACACAAATTTGTTATTACCTGATTAATAATTTTTTAGGGATAAATTCATTTTTATGGGGGTAGAATGTGACACCCAGAGTTTTTATTTTCCTTTTTTTCAAATAAATTAAATTTTCATTTATGTATTGTAATTACCTAAGAAAAGATTCCATTAACATGAACCAGACTTGGCTTATGTTACATGGAACTTCTACTTGGTAATGTTACACACAATACGAATATTTCTACAAAACAACATTTTGTTGTTATAATTATTTAAATGAGATATTTATAACCAATCCATTAAACATAGTAATATGAATAGTAATAAATATTTTTCAATTATTTTTTATAATGGTTTTATATAAATAAAACATGTTGATAATGAAAGATATTTTTTTTGTAAAATCATTATATGTTTAAAAATACTATTTTCTCAAACAAACTACTTTTCACATCCTACTGTGAAAAAAATAAAATTTATTTTAAGAGAAATTTAGAAGTTTAATTTGATAAAATAAAATATTTACAAAAATTTAAAATCATTATTATCATAGGGTGATATTTTTGATATTTTTTAGAATCTTCATTTTTTGATGAATACTAAAAAACACAAGATTTTAATTCAAAACTTTTTTTCATACAATTTATTTACAATGTTAATTTAAAATTGTGAATGTTTTTACTTTAAAAACCCGCATTTTCGACCTGATTACAAGATTAATATTAAAATAAATTATGCCACTTATGTCATTATAACTTGGAAAAATGGATTTAATATTTTGACTAATTTTTTTTTTAATTTATAATGAGGTTAACTTAATTTTTGACCAAATATATTTTTGAAAGTAATTAAAAATAAGTACATTGATTATGTTAAAATTAATCTTAACTAAGGAATATATCATATATTTAAGACACAAAAAGACCTATAAACTAGTCAAAAATCCATTTTATAGACATATTTATAACCTATACTCCCTTGGATCTACTTTGGATCATTATTGGATCCACTTTCAACATGAAAAACATGGGTGGAATTTTATCTTCAAATATTTTCCACGGTGCCACTCCTCCTTCCCTATAAAGCCCCCCACCTATCCCTTTTATTTACAAATCAAAAAAGAAACATAGGTTCAAAAAATATATATCAAATACACTTAAAAAATTTCATGCATTCATCCTAGAAGCCTCTCTTTGGGAATAATGTAATCCATGGAATCCTTTATGTACTAGTGTTTAAGTTTCCATGTTCCCAATGGCACTAGACTAGTACAATATTTGGACATCTATTTTTATAGTTTTTTAAGTATTCTAAAAAAGTTATGTAATTTCTATATATGAAAATCATGGGTCTCTATAAGTTATATGGAACCCTTATATTGTGTATGGATTATACGCAGAGGTTTGGGACAAAGCTTAAACACACAGTTTTTGCATGGTTAGTGCAAGAAAGTGCCTAACAATACAATGTGCTCCTTTATAGCAGCGAATGATGCATTATTGGAACATGGTTTTCTAACAATGTGGTCTAACCATGCATAGGCTAAATATCAGGTGAAATTTCCAATATACCCTCCTTAAATGATTTAATATTAACCCTATTTCTCCCTTCTTTATTTCCAATAGGCTTTTCCTACTTCTCAATGCGTGGAGCTTCCTCCCCCCTCTACTATGTGGTTTTGAGTTATCTACTTCATCCTTGTTCCAAATAATTCACCATTGGAATTCATAGAAATACCTCAGTATGTTCTTCCTTCCACATAGTTCTATTTATAGTTTCCTCTTCCATCTACTATGCCATTTTGGTGAAAGAATTTTACCATATTTTTAGTGAAATTTACAAATCCTTTTATTTATTTTGTTTTAGGTTGAATCAAAGCCCAATAATAGATGAGTGGAGTGCTAATACATTGAAGTAGGGGGTCTATTCTCTTACCAATCATTTTGTCAAATTTTAAATTTCGCACTATTTTTCCACTTGCTGGAATCTTCAGGCGAAGCTTCTTTATTGAAAAATAAATTACTTAAATTGGTTTTCAATGATTTGTGTAGCCTTTCCTTACCACTAAACCCATTTTAGTTCCCTTTTCTTCATTTTTGTCCACCCCTTTGGGTGTTACCTTCTTGAATGGCGTATTTCCTACACCTTTTATGGTTAATTACCTCAAGTTAGATGTTTTTTTGATTAAATGACTTATATTATAAATTGAATTGAGTTATATCATTGTTAATGAGATTTTCCCTCTCTCTTAATTCCTTGCACATTATATTTAATTTCATGTTTATTATTTACCTTCAATTTAGTATTCCTTGTATTTAAGTGCTTATATGGGTTTATTTTTTACCCATGATTCATTCCATATGCCTTATTACATTATGTTTTTCCATATTCCTTGTTCCCTTGATTCATCTAAGGATTACTTTCTTAAGCCATTTTATTTGTTTGAATGGAATTCCTCCTTTGGTCAAGCTTTATAGATTGAGATATTGATATGTCATTGATGACATGTGATTAGATGAATGTTAATGCCTTGTTCCTTTGCTTGCGTCCACTTTTTATTCCTAATGAATGTTTCCTTGTTATCATAACAAATAGACTATAAATTTTCATGTTCTTAATTCCTCATGCCTTTGATAGTTTGGAATGTGATACATGAATAGATTATTAGATTTTATAATGATATTTTTAATTTTGGAACGAAATTAAATAAATTCTTGTCCCTTTGGTATGGGTTTGTTGTTATGTATCCCTTGCTACAATCTTGTATAGAACGTGTGTCATGAATTAAGGATCTCATGGATAGACTCACCATGATAGGTTGGATTCACATGATGTTCCAAGAGAGATACTTTGTCATTCTAGGTATGGTCTCTCTAGGAAATTATTTATACCTGTGAGTGATTCTGGTTCCCTAGGTCGTGACTGAGGACAGACCCATTTGGAAAGATGGATTCGTGAAGGGTTGGTCCATACAAGGTGAAATAGATCTCTCCCAAGAGATTTTAAGAGACATAAACTTTAAGACACCCAGATAAAATATGGCGATAAAATTGGATATGAAAGAAGCATATGACAAGAGTGAATGGAGCTTCTTGAATAGAGTCCTCACGGTGATTTTTTTTTCATCCAGTGAGGTGGATATTTTCTTTAGAATCATAAGTTCTTTATGGATGGAGGTCTCTTTTATGGAGAAGATACATGGATTCTTCAAGGATACTAGAGGCCTTCATCAGGTAGACCCACTATCTCCAAGAATATTCATCTTGGACCAGGATACTCCCAAAATACACATTAACCATGACATAAATCATAGAGGAATCCTCTATTATAAGAGGAATTAGAACATTTATTAGATATCCCACCTGATGTTAATAGACTACACAATAATATTCATTAATGGTGGGTGGATCTCTGTTCTGGTTATCAACAAATTTCTCTAGGAATTTTGTTTTCAGAGTGGATAGGTCATCAGAAACTCAAAGAGCATGATCTTCATCACCCAAAAGTGTTATTTTAGATGGGCCTCCTCCTTGTGTAGTTGTCTGAACATGAAACATAGCTCTTTCCCAATGGAGTACCTAGTAATTCCAATCACTTCAGGTAGAATTCACATGCACGATTTTGATCACAATTTCTGTAGGATATCAAGTCGTGTTCTTAACTGAAAAAACCTATTTCTCTCATTAGGGGGCCAAATAGACATGGTTAACAATTTTCTGTCTGCGATTACTATTCTTCTATTGGACTCCACAAATGTTTCAAAATGAGTGATCAACACTATTGACATGGTTTTATGAATCTTTGTCTAGGATAAAAAATATAATGTAAGATTCATTGGGCCTCATGGGGAAGTCTATAGAGACCCATTAACGAATGTGGGATAATCGTTTGGAGTCTTCAGAGTACTCTCTATGGCATGAAAGCCAAGATTTCATGGGAAATATATGAGGATTGTACTCTATGGGGTCAGAACATATCACATATCTGTGGAAGTAGTCCGGAGGATGGTTGTGGGTATGATTCTCCCATATTGTCAAAAATTTATCCTATGGTCTAAACTCTTCAATATAGCTCTCAGTGGATAGTTGGAACTAGGGAAATTCTTTTCTGGCATAAGAATTGGGCAGGCTCTGTCCTTTCCTTCCTAGGATGTATGGCTCCTCTAATCCCAATTAAGGAGGCGCGACAACACCCCAAAATTACCTAGGCTATTTTGAACGAGGAACATCATGCTCTTCTTGAGTCCATTTAGACAATTTTGGAACCATATAGATGTGTGTTTTCACCTTCTTCTTCTTTTTCTTTTTGAAAAGAGTTTTTCATAGGTTGATCTCCTCACGATACCACTAGGACTGGTGGAATGGTATGGTATGGTGCCACAAGATCCCTATGAAGTTTAATTTTCTAATTCGGTGCATTAAGAACATTGATCTTGCTACGAAAGAGAAAATCAAGAAACTAGAGATCAACATGGACTCTAGGTGTCACTTCTACAACAATAGGAGGGAGGAGATCTCTGAACACTTGTTATTTGAAGGTGAATAGGCTATTATAGTTTGGCCCTTCTTAGGAGGCAACAAAGTTTTCTCCTTTTTAGAGTAGAATAACTTACCTTTATTCGAGAGGTGGTTCTAGGTAATGTTGGTACTAGAGAAGGAACATGTGGCCTGAGCTGTGATATTCAATCCTAGGTGCTGGTGTTAGTGGAAAGCTAGAAATCATGCAATGTTCATAGGGACATATCCCACAATGAGGTCAGTTATTGAGAAGACTCATTTTTTGATGATTTATATGGTTTTTCTAATTAAAGAGTGGTAGGAGGCTCCCACATTTAGTTTCTTGCAAGGCAGGGCATCATTGGAACACCCTCCCCCAGTCATAATGTAGGGAAAATGGGTGGGTTCACATCTTCTAGCCATTAGCTACCAATTTAACATGGATGGGTCATGCTTTATGGGTGAGATGAAGGGAATGGGTGTGGTTTGAGGCACTGGGGAAATGTGGAGATGTCCACCACTTCATACTATGGTTATGGAACCTCCCACTTAGCTAAGGTGAAAGCATTTCTAACTGGGATATCTCTCTCTCAATCCTGGAGAATCTGGCTATTTCCCATGTGGAGGCTGACTCCTTGCTCCTCATTTATTCCTTGATTAGTAAGGGCTCTATCCCTTGGTCAATATCCTACACCGTCAGGAAATGTAAATCTCTCATTATGCACAACTCCAAGTGACTCACACATGGCGTGAGCGAAATAATGTTGTGGATTACCTAGATTCTTTAGCTGACCAAAGATTTATCAACACTTTCCTTCTCTCTATTAACTGCTTGAAACTAGAAGGTGTCAATTTGATTAGAGGGTATGGCCTTGTTATACACTATTTTAGACCACTCTAGTCCCGGGGTTACCTTATTGTCCTATTTCATTGAAAAAAATTTACTTGGATGAATGGTATGGGCTCAGAGTCATCATACCTTGAGTGATATAAGGGATGTTGTATTGGTTTCCTTGGACTGACTTAGAGGTGTTTCATTATTCTAAGACACTAATATAGACCCTTGGTATTTGGTTTATATCACCTTGGATAGTATTGAGACCCAACCAATGGATTTGATATATTGTTGGAATGTAGGTCTGCTTCTTCCAATTGTTCGTTATTTACATTATTAGAAGTATTATATAAGAACATGTCAATGTGACCTCCACGAAAAAGCACAAGTTTGGGGATTTTCTTCTTTTAACCTATGCCGATAAATTATAGTGGACCTTGCATACATATTATAAATTTCATAGGTACCACATTTAGAATTCCAGCTTAGGCTGAAGTAGGTTGTATGGGATTACTGTCCATTTAGGAATCCAGACCATGGTTTACATTTTTTTAATTATTTAATTATCTGCATTCATTTATATATGGAACACTTTCATTATTTACTGCATGAAATAGAACAGCCTAGAAACTGTGGGTTCCAGCCTACTGAGATTATATATCACACCCTTATTAGGTTCCATTTTTTTACCAATGTATAATTTTCGTACATAGGTTTGGATAAAGGGAACCATGCTTCTTTTGATGCTTGGTTTAATGGATACTTATGATAGAGTTTTGGGTATATGACCAAGCCTATGCTTAAGAGACTATGTAGCTATTGTTGGCCCTTTTACAATTTTTGTATAACATGCATTATATTCTTTGTATCCCCTATATCCCAATGATAACATTTTTTATAGACACATGACATCATGATCATAATTTTGTATCTATTATCATTATTCATACTCCACCATTATTAATTTCTATATCATGGTTGTTTACGTTATCGTCCACTGTTATATTCTTGTTACTATGATTCCACTATGTTTTATTTTTTATTTACCACTGTGCATACTCTGATCTATGAGGACATAGTCTCTCCACAAACAAACCTAATGCCCTCGAAGCTAGTCGACAACCTCTAGTGTTTGGGGATATGCGCTTGAGATCTAGTGCCCGCCGTCTCCTGCCACTATTGGGTGGAAACTGGGGTGGGACACTATATTATTCTTGACTCATGTTCATGTCATGTTATATGTTGCTTCCACATTTCCTATGCCACCATGATCTTTTTATACTATGTTCAATATGTTATTCTTCCAGTTTATTACTCATGTGCCACCTATTTTATGATATCATATTATATATTTTAATCACACATTGTGTTTCCTTATCATGTTTATTCCATTAATTTTATTTTTATCTCACCCCTTTTTATGTATTCCCTAAGTTATCTCATGTATATTGAGGAGATTGAATGGATTTTAGGATCTCACTATGAAAAATAAAACAAGGACTCCATGTTTTATGTATTAAGAACCTAGTATTCCAATGATACTACATATTTAGGATCCTTGTGTTTTATTAATGGTTATTTATGTTTAATAAATAAGTAATAATATTTGTAAAATTATTTGGTCTCTATAGTTAGTACCATATGAAATATTATGTTAACCTTTGGAACTATGATGAGAAAATTTTAGTGATAACCCTAAGTATATATCTATGGATAAGTCTAAGGATATGAATAAGAATTGAAAAATATCATAGAATATTAGTGATGTATATAGTCATTGGTTTCTAATAAATTACATCTATATATGGATATTATAAGTGGGAGTGGTTACAGAACAAATGTACCGTGGATTAATTACTCTAAAAAACGAACGTTGGGCTCAAATTGAGGATCACCTTGTATATGAAAAAAGGATTTAATATACACCTAGTACGAAAATACCTGGGGACATGCTTTAAAAATTTACAAACTATTTATGAACCATCATAAGGGATTTGAATATTTTTTGATCATAAATGACCTAGTCTAAAGCTAATGTGCATTATATTTAAATGAAGGTGTAATTATTTTGAAATATTATAAATAATTTTCCATGATAATGTTGTTTCCCACTATGAATATTTTTTCTCAAACTATGCTTTATAGTTTTAGTTAATGGTAGGAATCATAAGGATCTGGGTTAAAATTTAATGTGATATACAATGTATTGATGGATAACCAAATGGGATGATGACTTGAGTGAAGGATATTGCAATTATTCTTAATCAGTTATCATAATATATGATTAATGAAATCCACCTTAACAAACTCTTAGACCCCCCAATGAAGAGAAGGTTAGAGTTTTCTTAGAGTTTGTGTGGTGGAGACCATATAGTAATGAATATTAAGTTTCCTATATGTCAATAATGTAGGAAGAAGCACTCAAGAGAATGTCTCAAAAGTATAAGAAGAAGTTTTATGTGTGAAGAATAAGGGCACAAAGTAATTAATTTATAAGTAAAAGTTTAAAGTTCAGTTAACACAATGGAAGATAATAATGGTTTACTTAATGAATCATCAACAATTAAATATTTTAAATATGGAATGTACGAGTATTATAAAAATAGATGTCTTAAGGGGAAAGCACAAGAATATGAAAAAAAGGTTATACAAGTAAAGGTTTTTCTACCGAGGATAAATAGACTAAAAATAAAATATAAAGGCAAGGAGGTATTATGGAATACAATGATGAATTCTAGTTAATTGTTTAATAATAAAGTTTAATGGTTGAAATGTTTATATAATAGAATTAAATAATTATGTGAATCATGAAATATATATATGAGGATTATTCCATGGAATTTTTATGTTAAGGATTTGAAGGAATTTGTTGAATGGTAAAAATGAACTAGAATGGTGATTTAGTGGAAAGTTTATAATCTATCAAAAAACACATAATTAATGAAAATATAATCTTGGATATGTGCTTTATGTTGAGGTAATTATTTTATTTTGCTAAAAATAATGTGTTGTATAGAAAACCTTTTGGTTAAAAAAATCGATTTAATGACTAATTTTATTTTTTAATATGATCATCAAATTATTAAGAATGTTATTGGATCATGTATAATTATGAATATGATCATAACATAAGATTACAAATAATTTTAGAAAAAGGAAACATGTAATCCCTGTGAAAACCTATCACACCCATCAAGGTATCAAGGCTTGAACCCATAACAAAAGTGCGATAAGGGTGTAACTCCTGCCATTGGTCTGTGTGATATACTAGCTAGTAAAATATTGTTTTTACTTAGAAGGAATTATATTTAAAAATATTGTTTATTTTTATAAACATATTATTGGATCATGTCATTTGATTTTGGGGAGTCTAATGATATTTTTGGGAGATGTTTTGTTAGGTTGAAGTATATAATTTTTTTTGTTTAACATAAAGGATTATTTGGGAATAATTATATTATGTTTTTGGGGATGTAATTCGAAAGGGAATGTGATAAAAATTAAGGTTAAAACCTTATTTTATGTTAAGGTTATTGAGGTTATTTGGGATATAGGGGGTACTTATTTAAGGAATCATCTATGTAAATTATCTAGTTTAGTTGTTAAATTTTGTAGAATAATACAAACATATTAATTTTTGGTATTAGAATTCCTTTTAATAACCATTCTTGTTTTAATAATGATAGTTGGAGTAACTAGTTACTCTTTTATAGATCTTATGATCTGTTAAAAGTAAGTTTTAGTGCTTCAGAAATAAAGAAATCATATTAGATATTAAATCCATTAGAGAAAGAGGTAAAGAGGAAATTTATTGAATAAAAATAAAAGGTTGAAATTTTAATCAGGAAATAAAAATATATTAAGTAATTATAATTTATTTTGTTCTCTATTTTTATATAAAAAATTCCTCAACTATGGGAAAAATATTTATTTTTTACCCTATACCTTCACATATGATGAGTAAATGGTCTTTTAATTCTTCAATGATTTATTGAAATATTGTTTTTTTACTTTATCATTATCATTAAATTTATAGTGATCAATGATATATACCACTCTCCATAATTATTTATGATTTTCTTCCTTGTCCATGTTTTTACTTCCCAAGAATATTCTCCAACATGGAACCCTAATTATATGTTATTCGAGATAACATTCATATTTCTATTTTCATATTTGTAAGTTGAAATTTTGTTAAATATTTTTGAAATATGAGGTTTCCACAAAGCAATTTTCATATGTGAAACCATTTATTACTAAGAACCTATTCAAATTACAAGGACATAATTTATTTAAAGGGGTAGAATGTTACACCACAATGTTTTAAAAGAATAATAATATGTTCGATAATGTATATGACAAAAAATATATATATATTAAAAGATAATATAACACCTTAATAAATTATGATATACTTCTTTTTAAACAAATTCGTTCTCTTTAATAGCTTGTTATTCATGTAACACTAGGTTTAAAAAAACATTACACTCTAATAAAATATTATTATCTAAACATGGCCATTATAACCTAAATGTTAATTTGGTGGGTATGAATAAGAATAACTAAATTATAAAAATTACATGTTTTCCAAAATATAAAAAAATTAATTCAAGGGTTATATACTTATTTTAAATAATATAAGAACCATTTGATATAAAAAGAAAAGTTCTTTGAAAAGCTATATTTTTCTAAAAGAGGATTTAATTGATATTTTCACACATAAATTTAAATTAATTTTTTTTAGAAATTTTATTATATAAAATTAAATTAATTTTTGAAATAATCATATCAAAATTATCTTAGGTTGAATTTTTTTGCGTTTTTGTAAAAAGTTTCATTTTTAAGGAATAGTGAAAATATTGATTTTTATTAAAAATAACCTTTTCATTTAATGAATTTACAAGAACCATTATATTTTAATGATGTTTGAAAAGTAATACTAGTTAAATTATATATTTATTAATCCAAATTAGGTTATTTTAATAAATTTAATATTGTAATTTTATATAAAAATGTTTGAATCTTTTGAAATATTTTCTTTTGGAAAACCATTTTTTGCCATGACTATGGGTTTTATTTTAAATTAAATTCACCCAGTTCTCTGAGTTTAATTTGAAAAAATAGATTCCATATTTTTAATAAGAATAATTTATATTATATAATAAGTTCCAATTAATTTTTTTCCATAATGTATATTGAGAGATGTAAATTTGTTTTCCATGGTTAAGGTATTAAAGGGTTTACGAGGTGGTTAAACCTAAAAGATAAGGGTTAAAAATGAACCAAAATTATCTAATTCATATTTTATGGTAATATTTAGGAATTATATCTTATATTTTATTAAATAGTCCATTTTTATCCTTATGTAATGATAAAAACATGGGTGGAATTATTTCTTTTCCAAACATTTATGTGTGTCCTCTCCCCCACCTATAAAAGGACACCCACTCTCCTCTCCTTTACACACATAAAAACTCATTGGTTCTGCAAAAAACTATGAAAATAATTCATTTAATTCTATATCATAATCCTAGAATAATATTATTGATCATAAATTCATCATAGGAAGGAATTTTCATCAAACCAAAAGAAGTTTTTGAAGAAGTTATAACATCCTTAACCGAGCATTTTATTTTATTTATTTTTCAACGTCCTTAAAATATTATTAAAAAATGAGGTTATAATGAAATGATTATATCAAATATAATTTTATTTTTTATCTTATCTTCATTAAAAAATTCCATACATTCATCTCTTAAATGGGAAATGAAAACATTGATCGTGTGTACAACGAACTACCGCCTCACGAACTGATGTAATTCATTTTCTATAACTGCTTTTCAAGGATAGATATAATGATGTATTTAAAGTCTATATTTGATATTTATGATATATTTTTACCTATATAATTATATAATCTCATATAAATTATTAATTTCCATTCCATAGAGAATATGATAACGTCGCTCATGTGTTTGGAAGCCTACCGCCTCACGAAGCGACATGATTTGTTTTCCACTAACAATTAAATAGAATGTAAAAAGGATAAATTTAATAAATATATGTGATATATATGAAATGATATTAATTATAAAAATTCAAATACCATCCAATTCCTTACCCTTTCAACCATCATGGAATTGATAATGCCGCCCATGTGTACATACAACCTACTGTCTCCACGAAGTGTTGGGATTCATGTTTCTTGTTCAAAATTAAAAAATGATTATAAAGATGTATCTAATGAAAAAATTATATTTATTAAAATAATATAATTATGTATATTATTGAGCTATTTCAAATTTTTGGTATCCATATCTTTCATGATAATAAACACATGAGAAAATAAGACAATTAATAACCAAAAGAACAGTGATAATGAAATATTATTAACAAATGGGTGATAAAATATTATAAAAGAGAATAAAATATGAAATTAAAAATAACAATATTAATTTGGTATAAGTTAATAACATGTTTCAAACCACTGTACCTTAGGGTAAAGGGTTCTCAACTAAAAGGATGTGTGAGGTAAGGGGTTTCTTAACTCAATTTCCATTCATTGGGTTATATGTCTACTTCATTGATTATATTATGAAAATATTATATGTGAAATGAAATTTTATTAAATTATATTTTATTTAAAATTTTATTTGTGTGGATATATATGTGTTACACATAGTCACCATATGAATTAAGTCTCACCTCAATGATACAGACTTTTTAAGGGTTTCCATCCCAAAAATTCCTTCTTTGAGATGCATGTCCTTTTATACACCTAATTTATTTCATATGGTGTATATGATGCCCCCTTATATATTATATCACTTTTAATGATATTTAAGGATACAAATACATATATTTCATTCATGGGAAGTTATTATTCGAAAGTTACCAAATATGTAATTTTTTATGCTTCAATCATATTTTAATTGGGATTTCTTTTTCTTAAAATTACATTGAAGGAAATTATTTGATCACTGTTGAATAAACCATATTAATTTTCTCTTAACATGGTTATTAAAAAAAATTAAGTAATAGTACCATTTTCCTACCTTTTTTACTTAATTTTTTTTTAAGAAAATACCACTTTATATCTCTCTTCGGTCAAAAATCAATTTTCTTTAAAATTCATGTTTTCTAAAGATATTTTACTATGATTTTTTAAAATTAATTTTAACACTTAATGGGGTTTTTAAATTTTTTAAAAGGTTTATTCTTTTAATTTTATGAAAAATTTACTTTTTTAATTTTCTTAAAAAAATGTTAAAGGAATATTTTTTAACATATTCAAAATGAATTGAACTATTCTTCCATTATGACCACTCAATGTTTCAAGATTCCTTTTTTTTATTTTAGAGGTTATTTTTTTTAAAAATATTATTTAATTTTTGATAAGTTTTTTTTATTTTGAATTAGTTCTTTCAAAATGTAAAGTTTATTTTCCTCAATAAATTTTCAACAGATATTTCAAAATCATTTTCTATTTAATATGACATACTTTTATGTCACTCCGAGTGAAAATGTTATTTTCTTCAAAAATAATGATTTAAAATTTATTTTCACCAATTAAAACAACCTTTGATGTGATGGATTTTTTCTAAATTATATATATATGTCTATCAAATATATACCTATATTATTATCCCTTCATTTGATAGGGTAATACATTCCTTATGATAATTTCTCAAACACTTTCATTATTTAATTTCCTTTGACTATGATATGAATAAATATTATCTAACCCATTTTGTTTCCATGGGTAATTCTTATAATATTACTTATGATTTATTTCATTCATGTGGCACACATAGATCTTGAGCATTTTATAATGGGTTCTTCCAGATAGTGCTCCAATGCATTGGGTAATGTTATAGTCTCATGATCTGTCATGTATGGGATTAGATAGCAATCCTTATCCATTACATGACTTTTTTATTCTATGTGATGTTGTCTAGGTTGTTATACCTAACTCATAATTATGTCCTGTTATATGTTTCTTCTAAAATTCCTATTCTACTATGATCAAATGATTCTATGTTCATTATTTTATTCTTCTATATGATTATTCATACATCTCCTCTTTTATGACATGTTGTTATATTTTTGGCTCACATGTTTTGTTTCCTTATCGTGTTCATTCCCTTACTGGGATGTTAAATCGCCCCTTTATTTATGTATTAACTCGGTTATACCTTGAAAATTTAGAAGCTCAAATTGTTTTTTGGATCTCATAACATAAAATAAAATGGGGACACCATGTTTCATGTATTAAGATCCTAGTTATCCAAAGACACTTGGAATTTACGATCCTTATGTTGTATTAATGGTAATTTATTTATAAGAATCATGTAATAATTTATGTAAAAGGATTTGGTCACTATACCTTATGTTAAGTTAGATGTCATTAACCCTTACGTAGAATACACCATATAAGGGTATATAAGGTCTTATGTTTATGTGGAAGGATTGCATAAGTTTATGAACTTTATGAATCCATTTCTAAATTCAAAATTAACTTTTTGCATATTTTATAAAAATATGGATACCTTTACACAATAGTGTTTCACATAAGGGTAAGTGGCTAATTACATTTATATAACCCTTAAAAACACAGTTACCTTTATGAAACATTTGTAAAAACCTGATCACTCTAACATACCTACATATTTTGAAAGGGTTAATAGTATCATACCATTACATAACCCTTTACGCTTAATGGTAAAATTAGGTGACCTGAACATAGACTGATCTATATAAGGGTAAGGTGATATGGAAATTATGCATACAACTCCATGTATGAGTAAAGCCTCAGAATAACCTTACTCATCTCAGTTATGTAAGGGTAATGTATTCGTCAACATTACGTAGCCCTATTATGTAAGGGTAAACTCTTTTGAGAAACAAATTTCTATAGACTCATAATACTTCCCTATTTCCAGTTTCATCTTCATTTCATCACTAGATTTCATAAATCTAGATCACGATCCTTGATATGATACCACTGGGAGGTTTTAATGGGCATTAAATATGAATTGTTTAATTTAGTGGAAATGATTAAAAGAAAACTTGTGGATCTCCATGTAAGAAATATGAAACATCATAAAATAAAGAAATTAAGAAAATATTAAATCATGTGTAACATACATAGAAGATACACTATAAAATTATGATCATCATATGATGAGTTGGATAAAAATCACCAAAGTTGAATACAAAATAATCCCACCATCATCAATTTCTGTGGGTTGAATGAATCACATGTCACACATGTAAGTTTATTACATGTCTCATGTTGTGCTAGAATATTGGAATACAAAAGAAGATGAGTAAAGAGATTAATGGGTTTAGGGATTCATTGGACAAATATCCACAAATCAACCATGATATAACAATTACTTTATATAGCAGAAGGACATTCCATGTCCATGTATGAATTAAGTCATGAATTTATAATGCATAATTCAATATATAGCATGATTCAAGTATCATATATATATATGATTGATTTAAATCATATACGTTTCATATTATTATGAAATTATTTAATTTAATGATAACTTACATGTGTGAAACACAATACAACAAAAAAATTATCATTTTTTTGCAATAGTATACTGTATAATACAATATACACTTATTTGAATGAAAATAAATATTTTTATGAAATATATATAAATAATACACACATACACACACAAGGATTTAGGGAATATATCCATTACATACCTCCTATGATACCACTCTATCACGGCTTTACCTATCGGTGCCCTACTTGGATAGGTAGTTTGCTGAGTGTGACTTCCCATGACCACCTTTAATACAATATGGGTTAGTGAGTAGAACTAAACACTAAAATGGGATTCCTTGGCCTAATTTACCTATAGAAATTCACACCACCAAACTCAATGTAAAAAAAACAGATTAAAAAATGACTATAAACTCTAAAGTGTAAAAAATGAATGCAATGACCTCTAGGAAAAATTATTACACAATAGTAAGATAAAGACAGTAAATATAGAAAAATACATTCCCAACCAAGATGTTTCCCAACCAGACATAAAAATGTGAAAAACTAAAAGAGATCCCAAACTATGATACCCGAGTCAGACCACCAAATGTGGTTAGTGAATCTAAGTTAAACTATTCTCCTATAAAACAAGTTCCATCAATGTTACCACAAATCTGTTTTTCATTGGAATAAAACATGACATTTGTGGGAGAAGTCCATGTAGGGGTGATTATGAACATACATAGTAAGATTCTGTAAAATATATAATGAAACAGTAAAGTAAATGGTCAAATAAACCCATGAATAAAATGGGACGTAGAAACCCAAAAATACATATACGCTCATAAGGATACCCCTTAATTAAAAAGAGAAGAAACCCAATATGCACAACTAATTAAGAAATACGACTCTTCTATAACTCCTAGCATCAGTGATATCTCGATGAAATAATTAGAGCCTAAAACTCAATAAAATATATTAGAGTACCTACACCTCACTGGTATGTTATAATGATATGACCTTGCTCACTCTTTGAACAGTAACTAGATAAGTCTTGTACTTAATCTCAGGTTTACCTCCCAGAATACGAGAGGCTTCCAACTAGTGGTAAATGTCTAAGTTGGTATCGTGTAGAGGCTATACGCCCTATATCAGAGATTGAAAAAGTATATAAATTATATAGCCACCATCCATTTCAATAAAATAAAATCAAAAGTAATAAATATAATAAATAATAATAATAAATGAAATGTAGTACATACTGGAATACAAGACCAATCATCCCCTAGACTAATCACATATAAAAATATTAAATAAAAATAAATAAAATACACTGAGTCTGCATTGGAACTATAATCCCTACTTCATCCCAAGATCTATATCCTACCAGGTATTCTCCAGCTTGATCAAATTAGTCCACCGGCTAGACTTCTCTTGTAAACAAGTGAGAGTTTTCTTATGTACCCAAATACAGTGGTGTCCCAAGAAGGGTGTGAGTATACAACATAGTAGGGAAACACCATTAATGTCACATAAATAATTGAAAAGTTAGTGATATGTGCATGTGTCATGCTCTAAATAAATATGTAAACTACTGAACAATAAATAAAATAAACCAACAAGACTCACTTCTGCTCGATTTGGTAATGTATATTAGCACATCATGTGGATCCTACAAACCCATGTTCCAAAAAGATAAAGTTGTTTATATTTAGTTTTGTGACCCCAATCCACCAAATCTTCTTCATCCAGTTATGGGGGTTCTATGAGAACATCAAAATATCATGATAATCATATTAATACCATATCTTGTGGTGTAACCCATTAATACATCATACTCATGCTAAAGTTGCTAAAAAAATCTGAATGAATAGCTCAATATCTAGATCTGTGGTGTCCTGGGAATATCTATAAACCCCAATACAATATACTACAAAAATCCATTTCTCATCCATCCCAAGAGTTCAATAAACCAAATACCAAACTCTATGTCACCATTCCAACATGTTGATTCGCCCACATCCTGTGCACCCTTATCAGATATGCGTAATGTGATCAACCTAGACTGGCCAGATCCTAAGGCTGACCTAGGAATCTCATCATCATAGTTATTACAATAACAATCCCGAAAACCTAAATGGTTCTATCCTAAACATGTTGGGAATCCTAGGGACACATGGTGTCCCATACAAATGTGAGGTTTAATCTTGATGTCCCAAGCATTCTTCATGGGAAAAATATCTAGATCCCAAGATACACACTAGTCACCCATGATGAAATCAATTCATCCAATATGTATCACATGTTACCACATAAGTCCCATATTTGGATTCCAGTATGTACCTTGGTGAATCCTCACATGATCATCACATCAGGCCCATAAGCTAGGTCCCAGGATGAACATTTGGGCACCACAGTTTTATCCAAAATAAATACATGAAGGAATAAATAAAAATAAAGGGTTGGAAAAACATAAAAACCCATAACTACAATCCATATCACCAAGGGATTATACATTTAGTGTGGGTTCTACGGTGACACCTGAAACCATCTCTACCCAATCCTTATTCACCCTCTTAGGGGCGGAAAGTCCCTGAGAACCCAATGGGGTCCCCTAGGTCACGACATTGAAGTGATACCCTCACATGGACCCTTGGTCTTGATTTACATACTAGGTCAAAATTCAATGACTAAGTAACACTGCTTGACTCAGTTTCATCATCAGGATAGTACAACCTCGCTGGATATATGGTGTATGTAACATTAGACACACTCAATAGATAGAAGAAGATCCATCTCTAACCTCAGGTTCTCATAAGTTTAGTCCATTCACGCTATATGATTATATATTGCATATGTTTTTTATACCTAGGCCAGTTCACATCTCACAGGTCTTTGTGGGCCCCACTAGTATTTCCTATCCTAGTATATACGACACCTACTAAGGGATGTGGCCATGAGATCCTTCTCAAGGGTCACTAGGTCATACCGATCCTAGTAAAACCTCTGTTGGGGAGCCTAAATCTAACATAGCATCATAATTTAATAACATAATCCTCTAACAATTGGCAGATGAGGAAATCAACCAATATAAAAGCATCCATAATGTCCATGAAACCTTGTTCAATATTTTCTTAGTTATATCACTTAATTAATTTAACAATTTGATTAATTATCATTTTAAAAACAGATTTAACTCCTTAGAAATTTATTTAAATAAATGTTTGATCTCCCGAAGGTGGATACACCACATTCTGCAAGTAATATAATCAAATGTATAAACTATAAAAGGTGAACATGAAACCACCTACAAAAAACTTAATATTTCAAAATTTATTTTCTAGGACCTATAACTATACGATGGCCCATCGAGGACCATCCATTCTCCATCACCATTAACATCACCAATCGAGAACCTAAATCATGCCAAGAATCTTAAACAATATATTATATCAACTACAATAAATTAAATAATTTACCTAAAAAATAAAATATTTTGTTAAAACACACCATGTCACCACATCTCACTGGAACCAAAGTTAACAAACTGCGAGAGACTCATAGAAGTACTCCAATTAAAATTCGGGTGAAATCCCTATCATACGCTTCAAAATACATCATTAAAATAAATTTAATTGATTGGAAATCATAGAAATTACACCATTACAATGTACCTCCATCAAATCACTGAGTGACTATATGCATACAAATCCTTGAGACGATCTTTTTCTAGGTCGAGCAGAAGCCCCATCATCAATGTTTAATTTCACCATGCTTTGATGGTATCATAATAAAAAACCCCAACTAGAGATCTCAAAATTAAAGAAAATAGAAGTAATAGGAAATATAATATCACTTAAAGGATATTATTACTTCTAATCACATTTAAAACCCCCCAAAATCCCCTCCCAAACAAGGGGACATGAAGGTGGAGAAGAGGGTTTGGACCCACTACCACGTAAGAGAGACAAGGGGAGGGGAGGGGGATGCACCCTAAAAAATACTTGGGGTAAAAAATGTATTTATTCATATTAAAGGTCCACCAAATAGCTAGTATAAGGAAACCAGATAGAAAGCGAGACTATGTAGAAATCTTGGCCACTGGCCGGCCCCCTAGCTAGTCTGTCGGTAGCCAACAGCTAGCTGGTGGCAACAGGCTGTAACCACCATACAACCCAGTTACCCCATAATTATTATAGAACTTCCGTAACATCATATATTAACAATAATACTCTATTACATGTCTATCTATATATTTTTGAGGAGTTATAACTCCAATAATATCTCTTCTATTTATGGTTCAAAATTATCGCCATCCAATAATTATAAAATCAAAATTATTTTTGGACTTTTCTATCCGTATCAACATGAGATCCTAAAATATCCCCACATTAATACTTATAATACCTAATAATTCTTGGTGGTCATCCATACAGATCTCTTGATCTATTTTTATCATCCATTCATCATCAAATGTCCATGTTCCCACTCAAAACACTAAACACACCTCAAAATAGAAATCTAACAATTATGGCTCTAAATCCATCAATCCATAATCCAACACTCAAAACCATTAACAAATCACCAGAATCAAACTTATCAAGCCTATAAATATTAAGTGTGATCACTTCCTAGTCTAACTCAACATTGAGTCTATTGATATCCAAACGATATACTCTCGCCTATAACTACAAATTGTGATGATTTGTCACCTCATCCATTGGGACTCTATACCCATTTTTTTCAACATTCCAATTGTGGTTTCCATCCCACCACACACAAATATACATGAAACAACCATTCCAATGCCAATTCCTCTCTTATTTCTCAAATTATGATATAAATATGGGATTATTCCTCGTCTAAGAATAATAAAACAAGAACAACTTTCTAAAAAATGATTAACAATCTTCCAAAACACACCCATCGTATACAAGTGATATACCCTATATAATCTCAATATAATTTCATACAATAATTTTAAATACCATTGATCGAACCTACTCTAACTAACTGTTCTTAAGGACTCTCACCCCATGCCACCAATGCATTTCTGAAAAACTAGACCATATTGCCTTTATCCCCTGAGGTATCATGTGATCATCCAATCACCTACACTGATGTCTGTGCCCAACACTCAATGTTATTTCCTAGTTGAATCATAAATTGACCAAAACCCCAAATGTTCCCTACCAAAATCTTGATTCTTTTCCATCCTGACCATGTTTAGTTTTCAAAAAAAAAAATTAGACCCAATCCAATGCTCAAACTCCCTCAATCATCACATCCCAACTTACATCCACTATTCTCTAATGAATCTGGATCAACTGGGATCCAGTTTCTCTCTAGCCTCCGAAACACCATAATTAAAGACCAAATTCTAGTCTCATGCATCCATGATCGATATCACATATGGTTTATCTCACCATTAATGATATCACACTAACCAATATAGGAGAATCCATAGTTTTGTGCCATTGGAAAAAAATACAAACACTATATCCCATTTCCTATATATCTTCGAACATAATGACTGGCATGGTCAAAATCACTTACACTTGGGCATCATTACAAAATAATTATTTTCATCCATTCTTGACTCATCTAATACCATCCCTGTAAACTTCTATAAATCCAATCATAACTATGGTCACACCATCAAATCACCAGTGGTTCACTCTCTATTATACAAGTTACTTTATTCAACTCATTGAGCATCATCTAAACATATTATCTCCCAAAAGTTTGTGTTTCACTCATTCCAAGCCATTATTATTTAATTCCTGAGCTACTAGGACCATAATCGAACCATGATTCCCCCATTAGCATTCGAACCAGACTTTACTACCACTAGAATAAATTATACTAGTAATACATGCGAACGATGTGTTTCACGTAGATATTATTTTAATATAAAAAGCATATGTTCCTATACAACCAAATAATTGATACCCAAATCATGATCCCATGAGTCATAAATTATCAAAATCTGTTTTCCGTGCTCCATGACATCTCACTCTTCACTCCAAGAACATCCCAGGTGCTCCCATCCATGAGACTGATACCCCCCCATACAGATGCCAACCTTATACTTAACCTCTATTTAGAATGACTCAAAAACTATAATTATGACCCCATTAATTCACTACACTACCAAAACACAGCATAGGTTAGTAGGCTAATACACTCAAATGAACATACACTTTAAAAACAACCTTGATACAAAGAACTAAAGGGGAATCCTCAAGAACTTAAGGAATCCCCATGCCTAAGCTATGACCCTAGGAAACCACATCTGAATTGGTCTCAAAAAATCATACAACCATGATCAATGCCTATAAAGTCACTACAAATCTAGGATTTCCCCTTAGGAAAGATTCCCTCCATAATTAATAAACATAGACTCACTATGGTACCTAGATGAGTCTAAGGGTCTATAAGTCTCCAACCTAGCCTATCCAACGAGGCCCCACATTAGGGTAACTAGGTACGACCTCCTAGATCTCATGTAAAGACAATAGATACGGTTATAACTCAGGGAAAACACCGCCTCTTAGGTGTCAACTACAACATGGTTATTACCTCATTCCAAGACATCATCCCACCAAGGTGCTGATTGCCATCAAGCATTCAAAATTTTAATTTTCCCTAGAGAATCAATGTCTCACCAGTAAACACTGACATAAGCAACTACACCATCCATGATTACCTACATTAAAGGGTAAACTTCCACAATTCATTTAAGTAGAGTTTCATTCAAATCTATATAGGAAATAAATATATATTTTATCAAGGAAACATTTTTCAACCGAAATTGATTAATGTGGACTCATAAGGGGTTTTATCAATAAGGTGTCAAATTAATACATTAAACTACTAGGGAAACTACACTTCCTGTTCATATGGTCCTATACCATCATCATCCTCAACATGTTTTTGACCGTAGCTCCACATGACCCTTTATCAGAATGAGATATATTTACAGGTCATCCAAACTAAATATAATTCCACCGAATTCTTATATAGAAAATTTCCATATGAGAAGTTTATGACATATTAAATATTCAACCCTCACACTTTAGTGAAACTAGTCACACTAAAATTACTATATATCATAAGGACCCTATGTTCATAGTTTAATGCATGAGACACCTCTTACCTCTGTGGGTAAGGAGACAAAATCCATAATAATCAATAATATCTAATATCTTATGTTTCATCGTAGTTTAAAATCACAATAACATAACAAAATAAAAAATAACATCAATCCCATACCGATATTAATATGGAATACAAAAAATTTTTTTTTAATGATGTACCAATATAGGTTCCATCACAATTTTTGACACATTCTAATGTATCTAGTCTACCAAGTCCCTAAAAATTAAAACGATAATAAAAACCAGGATTTGATACAACTTTGTGTCACCCAAAACTAACTCATCCTATTAAAAGTAACCAGACTAGACTACCACCTGACCTCATGTGCACCTCCATGAATTCCATAGGTTACCAACTAGAAATGGGGGTTTAAGAAGGCATTTCTGGGAAGCTATATCCCATGTATCAGAGTAAAAAATAGAATATAAAGTAACCAAACATCATCAATCATAGTAAACTAAAAGAGAAGAAAATAAATACGAACACAAATTATAATAAATGTAATAAAATATGTGATGTAAAAAACGACTGATCACCCATTGGGATGATCACAGATTCAAATACTGAATAAAAAATATAAAATACACTAAGTCCATACTACCACTATGAGACATGCCTAATCTCAATATCCATTTCTCTCATAAGCTAATCCATCTCGATCAACCTAGGATATGGTCTCACCTGTTATTATAACCAACTGAGAGTTTAATTAGGTAACCACATGAAATGGAATCCTGATAAGGGAATGATTAAGAAAATCAGCAGGGAACCACCAACGTGAGCCCATATATAAACAATAATGAAGTTCTATGTGCATGTGTTAGGATAAAAATAAATAAATAAACTACTTAACATTAAATAAAATAATCAAAAAATAACTGCTTTGGATTGATGATGGAATGTCCTTGAGCATATTGTGTGGAACGTTCCTACCCAAAAAACTGAAACCTTACCATTTTTGAACCTTGGGTTCATGAACCTTCTTGAATATACCTACTTCATATTGTGTCGGGGTGCCTCTATTCATGTCCTGATATCATGTTAACCATATAAACACAAGATCTTGGGGTGTAACCTAGGAATCCCTCATACATTGGCTAAAATGGTTAAAAAATATTCATGAATGAATCAATAACAATATCCAAAAATCCTCTGAATAACTCCAAACTCAAATATAATAAATATATTGAATCCAATTCTTAGGTATCCTAGGAATTCATTGAAAGACATTTCAAAAATCATGTCACCATTATAACTGGCTGTATCCCAAGAATCTTGGTCATCCCCATAATATGAATGTAATGTCATTAGGTTTGACTAGATATATCCTTGGGATTACCTAGGCATCTCATCATCATAAAAATCACAACAGTAATCTCCTTATCTTGAATGGTTGGATCCTAAATATTATAGAAATTATAGGGACCCATGGTGTCTAGGGAATTCCATACAGACCCATGTTTGAATCCAAGCATCCTAAGTATTCTTCACATGGCTCAATAGCTAGATCCTAAGATACACACCAAAAATCCATGATGACATCAATGCCTCTAATCTGTATCACATAGTACCATATAATGCTAAATTCTAAATCTTAGGAAGTACCTATAGGCATCCCCATATCTTTGTCACATCAGGCCCATAGGCTGAGTCCTAGGAATAACATATGGTCACCATTACTATATCCACAATAAATAAAAGTAGGAATAAATAAAAGTCAATGGATAACTAAGCACCCAAAACCATCACTACAATCTAAAACCCAATAGGAATATACATTCAATGTGGGTTCTTTGGTGATATCCGCAATCATCTCTACCCAATCCATATACACAAGCATAGGATTGGTCAGTCATCAGGGCACCCACTAGTTTCCCCTTGGTAACACCATAAGAGAGGTACCCTCGCATGGGTCTTAGGTAAGAATCATAGTCTTGGGTTAAAATACAATTACTATGGAATGAAGCATCCCTCAACACCATCCTCAAAATAGTGTGACCTCAATGGCTACATGGGTTATGTCACAGTGACAATAGTCAAGAGATGACACATGAATCATCTGAGTCCTAAAAGTCTCACAATATTAGTCCATTCAATGAACCACATTCTAATCCACTGATGTTTTTTCCTACTTAGCCTGGTCAGATCCCATGGGTCCCTTTGCTCCACATAAGGGCCATCCATCCTAGGTCATACCACACCTCCATAGAGAGTAGGACACCATTTCCTACTCAAGGGTTACAAGGTCATACCCATCCTCGTATCACCTCTCAAGAGGGTCTAAATCTAACAATTCATCATAATTTATTCATCTGTCCTCCATCAATCTCTGAATGAGGAAACAAACCAATGGATTAGGGATCATAATGTCTAGGTCACCTTGAATACTCCATCAATAGCTATTTCAATTAATTAATATAAAAATTTAATAAATTAACATTTTATTAATTTACTTAACTCATTAACAATTTATTTAATTCCAAGTTTGATCACCCTATTGCGGCGAGACGACATGTCAAAGTACATATAATTATATTAATGAACCATAAGGTGTTTATGTAGAACTACCTACCTCAAACTAAATCATTCCTTATTTATTTCCAAGGGTCGGTAGCTCTTCCAATTCCCACCATAGTCTATCCATTCCTAGTCCTTGATCAGATCAACTACCAAGCTCCTAACATATTCTAAGAAGATCAAAAAAATTAATTAAAAATGAATATAATAAATTAAAAAATTTACCTAAAATGGTAATTTTCACTGAAAACTCACCACATCACCTTATCACTCTAGATCCAAATCCAACTAGTCATTGAAGGCTCATAGGATACCTATATAGGAGAAATTCCTCTCATATTCAATCAACTACATCATTAAAGGAATTTAAATTTTATTGAAGACCATTGATAATTAACCATGTATATATACCTCCCTAAAATCACTGAGGGACTACATGAAGATGGAGTCTCAATATTTACAATTTATAGGTAGAGTGGAAGCATAATAATTGATGTTCGATTCCACCATGATTCAGTGGAATCATAACAAAAAACCCCAGTTGGAGATCTAAAAATTATAGATAATACAAAGAGACAAGATGATATCATAGGAGGTATAGGTTCTCCTTGAACCACCTCAAAAATTTACTAAATGATCTTCCCGAATATGGGGGTATGAGGGTAGAGATGGGGGTTTGGACCCCCTACCATGCACGATAAATAAGGTGGAGGAGAGGGGGATGAAACCTAAAATTACCTTGGGGTATTAAAGTAATTTACACCATTTGAATCATTACTCTATATCCTTCACCATTCCAATAACTAATTAGTGAGACCAGGTAGCAAGCATGGCCACTATCCAGTCAACTAGTGAGTTGGTGGGGTGCCAGTGACTGGATGATAACTATAGACTGTAATCACCATGTATCTCGACTGCCCAAGACTTCATTTGGGACATCCCAAATTTCTTAAACTAATTAACAAGCTCTATTAAATTTCTAATTATAACTTTTGAGGTGATAAAGCTCCAAGAATATTTCACCAAGCCCCAATTCAAAATTTATCCCATCCACCAATTCTAAAACTCAAATTCCTTATAGAAAATTCAACCAAACAGACACATGATATTAAATAGATGGATAATTTGAGAGAGTTATGAATGAAATGGAATACCAAATCCCTTATAGATATTAGTTATTAAGAATTAATAGCTACACAGATAGATGAACCAAACCACTGTAATATGGGGGAGTAAAAAATCTACCAGTGTATTTGATATGGGGGTACCATGCCTTGGGAAACCCAATCATTAGGGTAGTACTGATCTTGTATCACCCCAATGATCACACCTAATAATTTTAATCATACAACATAGAGTTTTATAAGATTAAATCTTCTCAAAATGACATAAAGATAACCAAGGTGAACTTGATGGATCACATCATGAGTCAAATACACCAAAACACCTCAGGTGTCATGATTCACAACATTGGTGGAATTCACATTGTGAATTAGTCTGAAAATTTTATGATATGAAATAGTGGTTCATGCCATGAAAGTCACCAATAGAACCCTGAGTTCCATTGATATGGGGTTAAATGATTGTATTATCTGTGATCTCCAATAAAAACAATACAGGTTGATTCGACCAGTTCTTTATACTCACCAAACACCAGTCTCTAGTCACCATTTGTTTGAAAAAACAATCTTCATCCATCCATATATCCTAATCTTCATATGAAATGTGATTTCAATTCAAGAATCTATTCATCTCACTAATGTATTCCCATTTATCATCTCTAAAATCCATAAACCCAACATTGATCATTGAACCCCAGGTTGACATGGTTACAAATATCATCCAAATAACCATAACGCAAATCCTTATAGAAGATAATGATTGAACCTTTTTAGAAATAGTCAAATCTTTGAATACATGGACTGAGGATGAAGTGCATGAACAATGGTGAGGAAAGATATAAAAAATATAACGGATTATCATAATTTCCCAATACAGGTTTGTCCAATGATTATAGTTATGGAGACCGATGAATAGAGAAAGGATAACATCTAAAAGCAAAGCATGGGATATTAAAAATATTAGAATGTAATCAGTGGATTCTCTATAGATAAACCAGTAAATTCTATAATCCATATTAATAAGGAAATAAATCCCGAATAACAAATTTCTACCACATTATTAGATCAATAGTTAATGAATAATGAATATAGGGCGACACTAGTTTCTATTTATAATAATTATATCATTGATGAAGATTCCTAAGAGCCTAGACTTTTACACTATTTAATATCTATAAATTAGGGATCAAATCTAAGAATAAAGGGCTTAGATATCTCTAAAAATCACCATGGGTTCACCTGGAGTTCGAGAGGAAGGGTTTTTTATACAAAAAATTGTGTTATATAAAAATTTATAGATAATAAAGGAGTGTACTCATTCATGGATTGAATCCCTGGTTCATGGCATAAACCAGATGTGGTTTGCATATGATGCAAAACTTTTTTCTAGATCCACAATATTTGGAAGGATTTAATGCCATGAATAAAGTTATTCATGTTGTGAATCCATAAAATCTTGAACCTCCTGAAACTCTTGTCCCAAAATTCACATAGTGAATTATGTATTCATTCCTTGAATTACATATTGCTACTGTTTATAACCCAAATCAATACTTCAACTTCCCAAACTCCCTCTAAGAACTGACGCCACCCAAAACACATAAGGTAATGAGCTGAGAAGTCTCTAGGGTGAAATCAAAATTAAGAAATCATCAAGAAAAATTCGAAGGGCCCATACATAAAAAAAGAGTAATTAAAGGAAATATCAAACAACCCACTATCTTAGTATTTAATATAATAAAAGAAACATCACAACGACACAGAATTGGAAATTAATAACATACGACATACTCTAAAATAATAGACTATCCCTAAACATCATGAAATTTAGGTATAAAACATCAAGATTGTGAGACCCCAAATGCAAGCCTCTCAATGTTCTTGAACCAGAGTGTTATAGGAACTTAGGCATGCCTCTCCTTATGCTAGAGGTTTCAGAATATTAAAAAGAGTCTATGATGGTGCAATGAGTAGACTATACCATCAATTATAGTGAAATAAAAGTTGAAATAAAGGAAATAGTACAAGAATCCATAGTAAGTAGAAAATAGATATATAGATAAGTATCAATAAATTATCACAACCTCTACTATATCAAAATGAATAGAATGAAATTTAAACAATCAAACAAATACATAACATATCCATAATTATCAAAAAAGAAAAAATATATAAAACTAAAAGACTCCTCATGTGATCCTAGGTCATAAGATTGTCTCGACTTCTTACACTCCAACCCATTATTCCAAACCAGACATCAATCACCAATATTAGAGATTCCCTTTTAATTGGATTTTATCAATGTTAATTAGGAGCACAAATAAAAGTTGACTTTTATCAATTATAAAAAAGAGTTGATAAAAATATGGGTTCTATCAGCACTTATAAAGGATGATTTTTATCATTGCTGAGATAACACCATGAAAATGGATTTGGACAATTTTAATTTATTTATACATATTTTTATATTTTTAAATGTGTTTATAGAAAAATATATATATATATATATATGTATATATCACTTTACAAATATTTTAAATTATAAATAAAAATAATGGGTATATTAAATTATGTACATATAGTAATTAAATAGGTAGAAACAAATAATGTACAATTAGATGAACAGAACAAATGGAGTCATAACTTATAAGTTAAATGGGTTCGGGCATTGAATGATGACCCATCTAATTATACACAGAGTTTATATCTGCCCGATATATCTTTCATATGAATTTGAATATATATATATGTGTGTGTATAATTATATATGAATGTTTGTATATATATATATGTTACTAAATATATGTATATATATATATATATAATAATTTCACTATTTAGTAATGTATATTTTAAATCTTTTTTTGAATATATATATACATTTAATTAAGTAATAATAATTTTAATTATTATACAAAATTCTCTCAGTCAATAATTAATTATAATTTTTTATATAAAATCAATTCAATACATTCATCAATAATTACCGATAATAATATTATTTATTCATTCATTTTTCTGTGTTTGTAATTGAAATCATTAATGTTATGAATCCACTTTTTTTAAATATTTTTTAAATCTATTCAATTTTATTATTTTTTAATTTCAAATTATTTATTCGTTTTTCATGTTTTTTAATTTTTTTTGAATTTATTGATTTTTTATGTTTATAAATATTTATTAACTATGTTTTAATATTTTCAATAGGTTTTTAATTTTTGTGATTAATATTTATTCATTTTTATTTTTTATGATTCAATATTTTAACTATGTTTTAAATTTATATAAATAATTTACTTAAATTTATTTTTAATATTCCTTTAATTTAACTAGTTGTTACAATTCATTTCTAATAGTTTTTTATTTATATAATTAATATTATATTTTAACCATTTTTATTCATTTATCTTTTGTTTCTAATTCATGTAAATAATTTTATGAATTCCAAATTTAAAATTTTTTATACTTTATTAAATTATAATTATTCATTTTTAACATTCTTTCATTTAATATCATTAATTTATTTTTAATAATTAATATTTTTTAATAATTTTTTAATATTTTAGGAATTTACTCATTTTTTAATATTTATTTATTCATATTTATTTACTAAGTTTTAAAATTTTGAAATTATTTATTCATTTTTTATATTTTTTATATTTAATTTTTTGGAATTTTTTCATTTTTCATTATTTATTTATTTATATTTATTTCCTAAGTTTTAATATTTTCAATTTCTTTTCAATTTATATGATTTATATTTACTCATTTTTTTAAATGTTGTTGTTGACGCCTCTATTTATAATGAAACAATGAACTCTTTTTATCTGGCTAGAGGGAAACCCCTTACATAGCCCATAGGCCCAAGGCCAAGTGACCCGTGAATGTGGACCAAATGCCTACTGCAACATCATGTCTACGTCATCCTACCTGTGTCATGCCCACATCACCACAAGCATTGTAGATCCCCCAAGGGGCTTGCTAGGATTCACATCCCAATCTTTTGGCTATAGGATTTTGAGGTTTACCACTCATGAACCACCCCAAATGTTTTATTGATTTTTATTTATTATGCTTTAATATTTTTATTTTGTTTGAAATGTATATTATTAATTTATTTAAATGATTATTTTTATATTTTGATAATTTAAATAGTTAATATAATTCATTTTTATTAAATTTTCTCTCTATATAATTAATATTATTTATTTATTCATTTTTATAGGTGTTTTTAATTTATGTAATTAATTTTATAATTTCATTTTTTAAATATTATTGAATTTTACAAAAATTTGTCTATTCATTTTTAATATTCATTAATGTTGTATTATTTTTTTAAAATTTAATAATTTTCAATATTTTTTTAATATTTTAATTTTTAATATATATTTATATATATTAATTTATTAATTTTTAACATTCTCAAATTGTTGGTAATTTATATAATAAATACATTTTAATTTTTATTTATTTATGTTCTAATATTTTTGATATGTTCGTAATTTATGTTGTTAATTTGTTTAAAATCAGTTTTATTATATTTATAGTTTAAGTAAACCGTATAATCATTTCAAATAATTTTGTTATATATATAATTAATAATAATCACATATTCATTTTTATTCATTTCTTTATGTTTTTTTTAGTGCTCGATTAAGTGCGAACATAGGTGTTTTTTCTCGTCGACAAAAAATAAGCACTGATAAATACCACTTTTTGGGGCTTATTAGCACGCATATATGTATTAATTTTTTAGTTCTAAAAAAATAATGACAAAAGGTTTATTTATGAGTGCTTATATTTTTATCATTGATAAAGTGTCCTTTTATCACAGTTTTTTTAGAAAGCAATGATAAAATCCATCATCCTTTTTAAAAAGAACCATAACAGATTTCTTCTTCTCACTCTATATTCAAGATCTCATGAAACTGAACCTCTATAGCACCCAAAGTCATTTTTTTTTTGGAAAAATAAAACCTCAAAACCATAGGTATGAAATTTTGAATTTGTTTTTATGGATTCTCAGTCAATCTTGGAGGTGTTTCTCCAGATAGATTTGATTTTTTCTTCCTCTGTTCACATATAATAGTTATAATCTTTTATTTTAAACACATAAAACCTTTTAACAGAAGATATGATATCCCAAAATTATTTTAATGGATTCTCAGTAGATCTCTCGCATGTTTTTCAGGTTTTTTTTGATTTTATCTTCCCTACTTTTCTATAATGGTTCTTCCCTTACATGTTTATTTATAATCATATTGGTGCATTGTTCTTCCTTATTTCTTTTTGGTGAATCTACTATTTCAGGGTGCTTCCCATTTTGGTTCACCCATCATTCATGATTTTCCTAATTTTGGGTTGTTACTCTTCATTGTATATATAAATATAGATAATATATAGGGATTTCGAAAAAAAATATTTTATTTTTTAACATTTGATATCAACTAAAAATGTAAATGGGTTTTAGTGGAATGAAAATGGGTTTTATTCATTATGCGGTGAATTAATATATTGAGTAATTTATACATAATAAATCAACATTCATAATTTTATAAATAAGTATAGGACTTATAAATATTAATAAATTCAAGATTATTCACTTGGTTATGGTTTGGGTCAAGCCAGTAACTAAATTTTAAATGAGAATGATCATAGAGTATGATTATTGATTTTTTTATAAAAACATGACAAGACATATAATGATTTATTATATGTATAAATGTGTGTTTTTTATGTCTTTATATACACAATCATTAAAGTATATATATATATATATTAATGTGTGTTTGAGTATTTATATATGTATGTGTTTTTATGTGTTTATATATAGATATAAATTTATAAATTTATAAATTTATATATTAATATTGTATTATATTACATTTAAGTACATAAATTTCCATTAAAAACTATCTCATTATATCATCACATTGTGCATAATGTTACAAAATCTATAGTAGAAAAACAATCTGCACCACGGGAGAAGTCATAATTCATTCCAAAACATAGTATTTGTTATATGTTTATATTTTTCATTGAATTATAAAATGTAGATTTTACATCTATTTTTTTATAAAATTTATATTTTTATGTATTATGATTTATAATTTAAATTTTTAATGTTAAACTATATAAAATTTATTGATATGAAAAATTATACATCGTATTCATACATTGTATATAGTTATTTATTTTTCATAAAATACGATTTTTTTTTCAAACCAAATATAATGGATATGAATCGAAAATGGGTATATGTTAATCATAAGACCGAGGAGTATCAGGATCAGGTTAAAGAGTTCATTGTGTTTGAAAAAATCATTTATAAGACCCTACCTAAATACTTTTTACGTTTTATATTGTTTTTATTCAAGATAGATTAGTCCATAGTAGTTAGAAGAACATTTGATGGATCACAAAAGAATATGCAGCTATAAATATTGGACTAAACAAGGGAAGAGCTGAATTTTGATACTAACTGGGTTGATACTAGAATTTATGCATCATATGATATATTTAGAAATGATAATTATGATGGAGATCATTTAATGAAATGAAAATTACAATTTAAGATGACTTCCACGATCATACAATGATATTTGAGTAGTTGAAGAGTTATGAAAAGATTCCATTTTATACTTATAAATATATAGCATTTTTATCCATTAATAATCAATAAAATTTGGATGTTTTTAGTAGATTCAGTGACTACATCTTTACATAAATATATGGTAACCTAAATGATATTATACATGAATAAAATGAGCTTCTTTGTTCAACATTTGACACTAAATGGATGTTTCATTCAATTTTTATGATTTATTGAAGAATACATGCCTACCCAAATGACTATATATATTTTTAAAATGTCTCTGAATCACTTTTAAAATTACATAACTGTGGTGTGGATCAATACTAGAAATATGAATCAAGTACATTGAATCTTTTATGGTACTTTATAATCATTCTAGGGTTTAGACAACTATTTAGAAGTAAAGAGACTCCAGAAAATTGTGGTGGCGTACAGATATAAAAATTCAAGATGGGAAACTACATCACCTATTAGACTATCTTTAGTGGATGAATATTGATCATAAGCATCTTTATTTTGGAAACAATATGAAAATCCTATGTTTTGTGCTATCAATAGATGGAGTAAATCCTTAAGTGTAAAAATTAATACTCATAGTACATGGTTTATTATGTTTCTAAATTATAACTTTCCACCACGATTAAGCATCAATCAAAAATACATTATATTGTCTCTAATTATATCTTGACAAAAAAGGAACTCATATTTATATGCATGTTTATTTGTCTCCATTTATTTAGGATTTGAAATTGATGTGGAATATGCTTGTCATATTATATGATACACATAAAATTCAAGAGTTCAAATTGAGTGAGATGTTGTATGGGATATTAAATGACCTTCCCACTAATAAATATTTTATAGGATATAACATCAAAGTAATGTTGGGGGTGTCCCATCTATGAAAAAGGTATACACTCAGTTAGGATGAAACATTCCTTGAAGATTGTGTTTTAGGATAACAAATTTTTTTACCCTAATGACATAAATAACAATCATGGATGACATAAGTAATTTGGAATATAAAATAAGGTACAACACCATCACTATTTGATTATAGTAAATGGTTCGAGAAATTAGAGAATATTGTCACTATTTTCAGAAAACATTTTTTCGAAAAACCAAATGGAAAGAGTTTGGAAAAATAGATTAGTTTTTTTAAATTACCATAATGTATTTTTTTGAATGGAAAATATTTTATTGATTTCATATACATTAAAATTAATTCACATGATAGTTTTATTAAATATTTATTAAATGAACTCTTCAAAAAAGATATGAAATTAAGGTTATGTTGTATATGATTGACCTAAGGATAAGGGGAGAGTTGAACTATTGAAGGGAGAAATGTTGAATTTTCTTCCTCTAGCAGCATACACTCTTTCCTGGAAAGAGATATATCAGTTTTTCTACATCTTTAATGATGTAAAGGTTATAGTGGGGTATTCATTAAATATATTAAATATTATATAAATCAAAAATTTCAAGTTAACCTTCCTAAAACATCCCAAATGTCATGTTTTGAAACCATATTTAAAGCCCATAGATTTACTTGCATTCTACCTAAAAATGTTTGACACACATTAACCAAGTTTATATTTTTTTCAAAATATATATGTAGAAAATTTAAAGACCAAACATTGTTTCCAAATTTAGAAAAGTAAATTCCTATCACATTAATTTAATTATAAACTCCCTTCCTACCATCATTCTTTGATATGATGGTTCACTTGATGGTTCACATAGTTTGAGAGATTATACTATTTGGTTTTTTACATTATAAATTTATGTACTCTATTTAATGCTATATGAAGATGTTGAAAGGGTATGTATAACATCCCACCATCATGGACCACTAACCAGTGTCAGATTATTTATTTCCACAAGACATTAGGCATCCTCACCATAATCTAGAGGCTATATAATAATGGCATAGATTTATAATGATACTATGGGGAGAAAATACCCTCTATTTTGAGTATAAATAATAGCATACGTAAAGAAAATATATAAAACATGCCAAATAAACATTTAAGATAAAACAATATAGAACTAATAATATAAAACAAACATCAAAATACCATAAAAAAGAATATAATGTGAATTTCAAAAAAAATACCTTAAGGGTGGATCATATATATAAGATAATAAAAATAATAAAATAAAACCAAACTAAGGATTTTCCCTAATGATTTTCATATCTGAAATGGTTCCATTATTACCCATACTATACACTATCATTCCATGAAAATCATTATGCAACATTTCCTCACCCTAAAAAAGTAACCTAAAACCACAAAATTATATTTTATTGAGCACCCAAGTGTCATGGTTGCTCGATCATCATGTTTGTAAAATTATGTTAGCCACCACTAATTGCGTCCCCAAAATTTCCAATCTATATACCTTGTGAATGCATCGGTTCTCAATCTAGAAAATTTTGAAACAACCATTATAAAAGGTTAATTTAAATGCATAAAAAGTACTGAACTCAGGATCCATGATGACACTTGGGATTTACACATACATACTTTTCCCAGAGCTAGGGTGTCTCTGAAAATGTCGCAATGATTTTTACAACCCATCTCCTACTGGGGAAACTATATGGAACATAGTGTTAATATAACCTTCTCTAGGCCCAACCAAATCAACTAGGGGGCTTTATTCACCCTTTGTTAAATGAGAATAAAATAATACACCTAGGGTCCATGAACACCCTAGGTCTGTCGAGCACAAAAAAGTCCACCCAGGGGCCATGTTCACATCAAGATTAATGAGAAAAACCATGTTCACCCCAAATTTACGGATAAAAAACAGAATAAAATTTATTTAAATTAAAGGTAGAACATGTACAAAAAATTATTTCCAAAAGAAAATAAAAAACAATGACTCACCATTACCATAACAAAAAAACCATCATAAGGCATAAGGGACTCATTAAATAATTATATTCTGAAAAAAAAATTCAACCCCAAGGGTAATTTTCATTTCATAAACTATTTTAAAAAAATATCATTCTTGTTATAAGAGACTATGTATTTTCCATTCTAATAAAAAATCAAAATTACATTTCTAAAACCTTTTTAATAACTCTAATTTTCAAAAAACCATTATAAGAAGTTCCATCCATTTTCATCAAACAAGATTAATTAAAAAAAATAATAGAGACCCCCAATAACCTAGACATTCATTTCATAAAACATTACCAAGACACACCATTTTTTCCCAAGACAACCTTTTTAATTCATATAATATAGAACCCTTTTAGAATATTAAAAATAAATTTAAAAATTGTTAGAATACGGTTCCATGTTTCAATATTACAATACAAAACAAAATCACCGTTTTATAAACCACTTTACCATTTCAAAACAGATTTATTCAAGAATAAAATCTATTTCATTAAACTTATGATTTTGAAATTCCATTTTAAAATATGTTTTTCAAAAAAATAACCCTGAATTTATAGATGATTGTAACATGGATTAAACATTAAAGAGTTTCATGGTAAATACGGACAATTATATAAAATAGGGGTATACCAAATAAGGGAAGACTGGAAATAAAGACATTAATGAAAATATATATCATCACATGGATAACCTATGATATAGAAAAATGCATGAATCGAAAACCAAAGAAAGAATTGGGGTTAAATTGAGTTATCACAAACCTTAACTATATATGATCCCACACATCATGTATTTACCACCAATTTATTCTGAATCGTAAGAAAATATAGAAGAAGAAAAGCTCCATAAAAATAGTTCATATTTAATAAAAAAGTAGAACACCACTTAATAACAAAAGCTGACAAAAATAGAAGGAAGAGGAGTGGTTATCTCAACTTAGGATCTACAATGCAAGAAAAGACCAAAAGTGGACCTTGGATAAGGGAGATCCAACTATGGAAAGAGGAGGGGAGAATGGGAGGTGTGTGGAAAAGATATTGGGAAGAATGGGGGAGAAATCTGGTGGGGTTTTACTAAGGGTAAAAGTGGAAAAGACAATTTTGAAACCATTAAAAAAACATTCAAGTAGCTCCCTGGCTAGTCTGTGAGTCCAATACCCCAACATCGCTACTCGTTTTTCCACTAACTAGTCGGTTGACTATTACTAGCCAATATGTAGGACTACAATAGTATGATTCTATCCTAACTCCAACCATGAGCCCCGGGTTCCCTCTCATGACCCCCTCATCCACCTTTTTAATATAATTCTGAGTCTAAAACACCTATTTTTTGTATCTATACTCTCATAACATCACTATGAAGTCTGTTTTAATTTTTCTCCTCACTAACTAAAAATGCAATCTCCACCAAATTTAAAAATTCCACATCTATAAGGGAATCACAAACTCCCCACCATAACATTTATTATCAATAATAAGTCCTATAATTCATCCAAATTCATCATCTGAACTACATTGATTTTCAATTTGATTAAAAAAACTGTGTTCCATTCCCAATAACCAAATTCATTTCCTAATTGATGATCCAAAAACTACGTTCTATACATATCAAAACATGTTCTTCTACTCTAATTTTAAAAAAATACCAAGAAAATACTTACCCATGCCTATTTACTATAATAAATGATCATATTTATTTCAAACTAGTGATTATTCCTATGGTTCTCACAATCATAGGACTTAGTTCATGTAATTAAACTCCCAAGAATAGTGCGTCCCACCAATAAAATTTCTCTCCAACACACCATTCTCATGTTTTAATAATGAAACCAATTCCATTTCCAAGAACGACACATGATCATAATTGAAAAAAAAATTCTAGAACTTTTCCGTGTTTATATTTCCTATTTCCGAACCAAAAGAGATGTACCTCCACTGTCCAAGTACAACCATAACAAGAAAACCATTACTCAAAAATCCTCAGTATAATCCCAAATCAAGCCTATTGCACCACCATATGTGTGACTGATCAAGTTACAAATTCAACTCATCCAACCTTTCATAAAATAGTCAGTAGGACCTCCCCTGACCAACCTACTACAGGAATACTTAGCTCTTGTTGCCGACATACTGTTAAATTAACAGAGCATGATTCCTTAACCACTGATGGCATACCATGATCATCATGGTACAATAAGGTCTAAACCTATCCTCTAGTGTTATCCCATTATTGAAACACTAGTCAAAATCACTATTCACTAGGCCATTTCCAATGCATTGATCCTCCATCACAGAAAAATATTCATGACCACATCCTACCATCTCATGCCTGAAAAAATATCTCATACCCAACCAATATCACTCAAGACCCACCTCAAATATTTATAATGGACTCTATATGGGATTTTATTAACATACTTACCATTATTAAATTGCTACCATAACTATCCAAAAATAGGTCCTACACAACAATAACACTTCTAGCATGAGGGTTAGACACCCACAACTCTCATGAAACTCCCCACCGTCATGTTTCCATGTCATCATTTCATTAGGTAATAACCCAATATCCATGATCCACATTCTTTCCATCACTGAACACCTGAGCAATATTTTAGGTTCCAAATGTTGTCCATTCTTGAATAACATAACACCACAATCAACTCTTTCTGAAATTAGCTAGAGGTGAGGGTTATACCCTCTGACGATTTATGGGGGATCAACACTATATATCCTTCCTTGAACTTCCTCCAATTTACTAAACCCAAAAGGTCCTACCTTTAGCACACATATGTATCTCTTCCTGGTCCACACTCATATCTTTTCAATAAATAAACTGGAATAATTTATAGGTTCTAACACATCACAACCATTCGATATAAACCAATTCTTCCCTTATCAACTGAGAGTCATCACCATTTCCAATCAACCATCTTAAAAAATTCATGTAAGGCCTCCATGAGTTCATTACCCTTGGATCGTACATGACCGCTCATCAGCCCAAAACTCAGTAGAAACCAAACTTAATAGTGTGCATTTCCATTATCCGTTAAACCAAAACAAGCTCACACTCTCACAAAAACTAATCACATCACCCAATTCATGATCCCATGGGCCTCGTTGCATTAAAACATGTCTCACACAAAAAAATCAGTGGCCATGATTACACACAGGTCATCCCTACTTAACTAGGAGTATCCTCAGTTTTCCTATTAAAAAAAGAGCTTCAATTATTCCAAGGCCCAACACATGATCACCCACAAACTGGTATCATATCAACTGTAGGAATTTAACCCCAATATACCCATGATAATGGAAACATACACCAAAATTTTTTGGAACAGAAACTCGACTAAACCTACCCTCAACTTACAACCTTGATACTAAATTCTCACACCTTAGGAGATATCTCATTTAAAATCATATAAGGCATTTACTCACCTATGAAATGAAACCATTTAGACATCACATGCACTAATTGAAACCCAAATAATCACTTCAATTCCTTCTAAATAATGAGTAATCACTCTCACACCAATTAGTACATAGATCTTACCTAATTCCATGGGTCACATACTTCACTACTACCAATTCTCAAAACAAAACTCATTATACCACGTGTCAAGCATTTCTATTTATAGGATCATGTACCAAAACACACAACATACCAAGACTCTTGTATATTTATTCAACTATCTTTAGGAATCCTAAATGTTCTATCCCAATATGTTTAACACATTTCCCTTGTCAAGGATAAGAGAATCACCAACTATTATTCCTGTACTATTTCAATATTCAAAATCACATACCCAGGAGGACACCACATACCAAAATCATGTCCATAATGATAGGGCAATGTATCCAAACAATCATTCCCTTCAAAACTGGCATAGATAAAAGGTATTAGCACTCAAGGTACACAAAAATGACAACATAAAAATTGGGGATCACTGAACTAGCACTGATTACACAAGATAAAGCATATACATAAGGATTACATACCTAGAAAATTAAAATGTTTTGGATAAAAAACGTTATGGTTACCCTTTGGCATTTTTAGGCAAGGAGAAAATAAAAAAATAAATCCTAAATCAAATCCAAAAGGAAACTAGCTTCTCCCACCTATCCCATCAATCAAGGTATCAATAAATCCACAACTCTGGGAGTGAAAATCTCTCTAGTATCAAGGTCACATGGAATCAAATGTGCCATGAAACCACTCACTATCTCATATAAAAACATTGGTCTAAATGATCCTACCCACTCATGTGCCCTACATAATCCATAAGTGTCACAAGTAAACTAAATTAACAAGAGTTATAATATATATTATGCAACACACAACACATTTAGGAAGGCCTTAAAACTGAGGATGTCTCTCTATTTCACCATCCTCACAAGGGAGAAAACATTATATACCCATGGTCCACCACCTTCTGTGGTCTACATCAACACATATCACATAAAACCTTTAAGTCAGGTTCTCTCAGAAACCCTCGACAACCCATACATAAGGTTAATCCATGTATAGAAGAGTTATAACACCATCAACATAGGGTTCATATACCCTTTTCTTTTCAAGGGATTTTTAATTATTAGAATCCATAATAAGAACTTATCTACCATATTTTTATTTCATTTCTTTCCAAAAACCCTCATTTTAAAAACATTCCAATTTTAAAAGGTTTTAAAACACTAAATTTTTTTAAAAATGACATTTCAAAACTTAAAAATTTATAAGGACCACGTTTTTAAATTACAAAAGCCCATAGGATTCACAATTAAGCCGTCATCATTTCATAGGATCCATTTTTCAAAGCATTTGATGAATTACCAACTTAAAAAAATCATATTAGTATTGGTTAAATAAAATTCCATTAATAAGATATAAAGGAAAATACATTATAGGTTTCTTACTAGAACTCTATTTAACGAAGGTCACCACATGACAATCCATTTATATCTTCTATTATATTAAGGGATCATCCAAGGAATCAACCTTGTAAGACACCATTATAGCCTTTTGTGGAAAAAATGACCTATATGATGTTACTAAAACATTAAATGTACAAACCCATTCTAAAAAATAGGATATAAAAACCGATGAAGGGTTTAAATTTTGAAAATATAATCAAAAGCTTTTACAAATCAAATTCACATTTAAATTGACATCGGAACCGCATGTCCTGAGCACGATGCATGTTATATAAAACCCTACATGCTAGAAATTATGACTAAAATATAGCCACAAACTCTTGATATATAGAGCAAAGTGTATATATCCCATAAACAAGTAACATCACACACTATGTGTCTTAATAAAAGTGAAAGTAAAATACAATGATAATAAGGGAAATACATGAACAACAAATCCCATCCCTAGAAACTTGGGTTTTCCCCCATGCATGGGTTGACCACTCCTTGGAAAGAGCTCATTACCAATCCCAATCACATTCATTGTTTCTTTTATACCATACCCAAATAGTAATATAAAAATAAAACCTTCTATGATACAATTTTGTAGAATCCCACCCCCCAGAACACTATCTGGTCCATGATTGGTGACCACAACATGAACTTAGGAATGCTTCCCCATATTCTAGAGTATATATTTTATTGTCTAGGTTCTATAATGATACAATGGGAAGACTATACCATTTGTTCAGAGTAGAAATAATAGCATAAGTAAGGTAAAAATATAAACTAGGCTAGATATACATCACATATAAGACAAACAAGTGTCTATAAAATAAAAAAACATCACAATTATATAAAAACTTAATATTCCATGCAAGTCACAATGGATCCCCCAATGGTGGATCACATATACAGGATAAGAAAATAAAAAAATAGAATAGAATTAAGGATCATCCCCAATTGGTAATAAGTTTTTCTTAGTTCCATCATCACCCATACTCTACTCTATCCTGCTATGAAAAACCACATTGTACCAACAAAAATTTAATGATGGTTTAAGAAAACACCGCTATAAAAATTTAAGTAATTTAGTGGTGATTTTTTAAAAACTAATGATAAATATTTCCTATTTCATAAAAGGGAAGTCCCCCAATTGATCCCATTCACTATAATCCCTCTACTCCCTAGATACCTCAATATAAGTTTACTCTCCACCTCATCATAGCTACCCTTCCTCCCTTTTCATCACTCCTCGATCGAGCCCTCACCGTTTCACCTCAATCCCTCATTGCCACCACTCCCCGATCCATTCTCTACCCCTTTCCACCCCTCCCCGATCTTCCAATAACCAAGAATAATCCACCATGACCCCTCTATATTATCCCCTTGAGCCCTTACCACCCATCCTTGATCCCACACCCACCCTCCAAGATCCCTCACCAATACTCTCCTTTCCCCTTTCCCCCTTTCCGCCAAGCCACTAAGACCTCACTACCAAGACCATGATACTAAGCCACTGATCCCTCTACACAACTCCCGCTCCATCATCCTTGACCTCATGGTCTCCCTTGATACCCTTTCCCCCCTATAACCCTTTTCCCCTACTCACACACTGCTTCATCAACCCCTTTCTTACGGGCCATGGGTGATTTTCAAAATCTATCAATTTAATTTTTATATTTTTTAATTTAAATGTGATTTATGTATTTTTATTTTCTATTTATATTTCCTAATCAAAATACTATAATTATGGGATATTCTTGTTTTTTGGATAATATGGAATAATTTATAAAAATAGAAGGTTGGTTTTATCCATAACTCTCTTGATTTTATAATTATACTTGTGTATGGATTGTAAGATTACTGAACTATTTGTTAATTTCTAAAAATTATACTATGAAAGCCATTTTAAATTTTAAATTGATGAAACATAATTATATAAAAGTTGTAATTACGTGACAGATTATATTTATTCGAATTAAAATCTAAGAAAAATTATGTTGTTAAAAGACATAATAAAATTAATCAACTTAACGAATTTTTTATATTGTTGATTTCAAATAAATTTGTAATTGTTTTTTGGAATGAAATATTATTTTTTATGTTTCATAATTTTCTATAATGAATTGTAGGAACTTTTTTATATATGCATAAAATATGGATTAAATTACAAAATAACACTCCTGAGTATACTAAGGGTTTGGATAAGTTTTTAGATTTTTCAAATTCAAATTGATCTTTTTAAGGGAGAATAATTTTTCCAAGTCCTAATTGTAAATTTAAAATATGGTCGAAGAGACATTATTTTTATAAACACTTGGAACTGAATAAATTCCTTTCTAACTATTTGTGTTGGATTTGGAATGGGGAATAAAACATCACAAAAAGTTTTAGAACTAATTTCAGTCAACAAAATGAGCTCCTAACTTTATCTAAATGGATAATGTAATGAAAAACCTTATTAATGACGATTTATTTATTTCAAGGAAAAAACATCGGCATCAAAATATATAAGAACAGCCAATTGAGTTTCATACAGATAGTAATAAGATAAATGATGTTTTTTTCGAGTATAAGGCAACTTGATCAAGATCATAACACATCATTGGATCCTCCTCCTGATGTTGTAGATACTAATGTAAGAGATAACTTACCTCAGAAGAAAAATGTGTTTCCCAATTTAGTTGATGATGGAAATCAAGATCTTTATAGTGGATTTAGGAAATATTCAAAACATATTTTTCTATTAAAGTTGTATCATATCATATTCCTACACATAATAAAAAATGTGGGGATGTACATGATATTGGAATTGTTTTGGGACTTATTTCTTGAAGATAATTTCCCAAGGTCTTTTTATGATAGAAAAAAGTTGTTAACAATCATGGTCTGAATTATATAAAAATTCATGCTTTACCTAATAATTATATTATTTATTGGGGAGAGGATTGATGTAGACAGGATTATAAATTTTTTTATAGATGGAAGTCAATAGGTGATTCTAGAAGTCTGAATGAAAATACTATTAAGAATAAGAAGAAAAAAGAAACCACTACAAAGGTTTTTCATTAATTCCCTTTAAAATATATACTTGAAAGATTATTCGTGTCATTAAAAAATGATGAGTGCATGAAGTGGAATTATATAGATAATACCAATGATTAGTAATGTAACATATAAGATATTAAAAATTATGGATGAAAATTGATTTATTACTTCCAATTTTATCATCCAATCAAGGGAATGTGTGACTGGGATTGACTACCAATGGATTCATCCCATTTGAGAAATTGAGTACTAGTTATAGTATTTGGACAATTATTTTGATCCCTCATAATCGACGAAGATGGATATGTATGAAACGAACATCCTTCATCATTTTTATGATTATTACTAAAAAATAAATTCATAGAAATGATATCTATGTATACTTGAAGCCTTTAATTGAATAATTACTTAAGTTATGGAGAAAGAGTGTTGATACATATGATGCATCTTCTAGAATAGTTTTCAAAATGCACACTGCTCTAATGTGGAACATTAGTGACATCACTAGAATTGGGAAATTATCTAGTTACAACACTTACAATGGTTTTTCTTGTCCACATTGTAACATTTATTTTGATCTCAAAAGACTACCTTATATTAAAAAATTGTGTTTCTTATGTTGTCACATATTTCTCGATTCATCTCATAGATTTTTTCTGAATAAGTAAAAATTTAGTGGGTCTACTGATCATAGACCACCTATAAATTTGTTGACATGTTCAAAAATATTAGAACAAATAGTAAATGTGGAAACAATATTTGGGAAGGATAATCATTTAAATGATTGTGGGAAATGAGTTCAAAGTGCGTCATTATTTATAGTAGAAACACAAAGACAGAAACAAGTTTATTATTCAATCTTCCAAAATACAAATTTAATTTTTTGTGACATAATATTTATGTTATGAATATTGAAAATAATTTTTTTAAAACAATGATCATCACATTACATAATGATCAGGTACAATCAAAGGACTATATCAATTCTTAGAAGTACATACAAATATTGAATACAAAGTGTCATATATGGCCAGATGAAAATGTAATGTATGGTTTAGATAATGTTTCAACGAAAATGGGGATAACGATACATTCCATATCATTTTAAAACACTTGAATGTGTGTTATGTGTATTAAAGTAACATCTACAGCTGTGTCAACTTAAATCATCATAGGTTACATGGATTGAAAATTCATTATTCACATATTTTTTAGAGTAGTTACATCCATTATCATTGTGCATATTGTTACCTGAAATGGTTACTACAGTTGTACTCAATTTTTTTACATTATTAACACAAATATGGGAGAAAAATCTAGGACTAGAATATCTTTACCACCTTTAGGATAAATTTATACTAACACATTATGCGATGAAAATGATCTCTCCTCCATCATTTTTTACTATCATAAAGCATTTTACCATTCATTTGGTCAAGGAAACTAAATTAAGAGGCCCTGTACATTATTAATGGATGTATCAAATTGTTAGGTACTTTATTTATATGTTTTTGTCATAACTAAAACATTCAGGGATCTTAATTAAATATTTAACTATGTTTTATTTATTTTATTTTACATATATCTCGGTTATTTGAAATCTTTGTTAAAAAAATAAAGTTCAACCTAAAGGCTCTATTTCAAAAGGATATTTATTAGAGGGGTGTCTTAATTTTTTTTCAAGATACTTGGATGATGCTGAGACAATATCCAATCAATTTGGACATGATAACGACATATCGACTCAATCTCAACTACATGTGAAATCAAAATTATTTCCTACTATTGGCTGATCAGTTGGGAGGATCTCAAATATTAAATTAATAAAAATGAAATTATAATAGGAACATATATATGTGCTACTAAATAGTGGAATTTTTGATCCATTTATTGAAGTTCTCAGAATACAATCAAATATAGGAATGAGAAGTCGAACATGAAATGAGAATGATATAACAAAATCTATTAATAAAATGTTTATATAATGGATTTCACATAATATAATTCAATAAATATTAAAAAAACATAGATATTAGTTTGAAATATACATATTTTTAAATATAATAATGTATATTTAATTTTTTAGATCATCAATTTTGACAGTGAAGTTGAGTCATTAGAATATTTGAAGTTTCTTGATTAATTTCCTCTAAAACTGACTATAAATTTCAATGCTTACAATGTGGAGGGCTTAAAATTTCATATAGTTGATTGGGAAGGAGGTTTTAAAAAATAAAATACGGGTATATTTATAGTTTTTGAATTGGGATACTATAGAATATTGATTGATATTAGCGAATTAAACAACCATAATCCTTTTTTAGTTGTTTTATTCAAATGAAAGTTGGCTGATATTACCAAGGGTATTAAAAGAGTTTCCTTGAAATTAAATTATTTTAACTTATCTCTCTTTATGGATGTTAGTTACCAAGAAATAAATGGTCCACATATATTCTCACTAAAAGAGAATCTTTTATTTTATATGGAAGATTTAGTGGATGAAGGGTGGAGTGCAGTTGTTCACATAAAACCAAGAAAATTATATGACATGGGAGATAAAGTTAAAGATTTGACCTCTAATATTGAATCCAATTAACATATTAAAAGTAAATTATTTTAAAATCATTATTTCAAAATTATTAGTCAAGATAGGGTTGATGAATGAGATAAATTAATTATGGAGAAAGATAATGAAATTATTGAAGGAAAAAATGATTTTATGTGTATCCATCCATTAACTTATCATTCATTTTCAGTACTATGGATCTGTTATCGTACCTAAATAGGTCTTTATTCATGATTTATTTACTTTTTATTATGTGAATTTTATATTTTTTGTGTTTAAATTCATTCATTATAAAATTTATGTATAATAGATTGTTCAATACTATGAATCAATTATCATTTACAAACATCATTTTATTCAAGAATTTTTCAAAATATACATTCTAAAGTTAATCTTTCTTGTTTAAATGACTAGAATTCCAAGGAAGTAGAATTTCAATAATCCTATTTGACTCCGAGTTGATTTTTTCTAGAAAATATATATTTCATCAGTGTTACCTAATGACGCTTTAGGATCACTCCCTACAACATTCGGGATTCCCATCATATTTTCCCATCAGCATTTGGCACACACTCCATTTTGCTTCCATTTGAGTCTGGCACACCCTCCTTATCCCCCATCAACATTTAGCATATTGACTTATAATTTAGCAGGTTCAACATGTGATGACTCTATAATGAGGGAACTTGTGTTCACTCATATTTCTTCGTGTGGATATTAGAGGGTTATAGTTATAGGTACAAATTTTAATTTGAATAAAGTTATTACCCTTTTTTACACTAATAACTGTTTTTTTCAAAAAATATAGAATCAATGTTACTACCAAGAAAAATATTAATAGTTCATATTTCTATAACCTAAACAGATTGAAGATAGATATCCCACTTGATTGTTATGATTTCCACATAGATGGAGATGCAAGATTATTTGGCTATATTATAAGCTAGTTGGCAGCTGGGCTAGTAACCCTTCCAATTACATATTCTAATTTGGGGAATATGCCTCAATCTTGGAATAATATATTATTTGATTTTTAGATAAAGGTAATTTTTATACATTATTGATAAATTCAATTCTATTATTTATGTAACACCCCGACCCTAGTTATCCAGAGTCGGTGCGTTATTACACAACATTGGCATGATCACAATCGATCGAGTCTCAAAAGACCGATTAGTTTAGTATCCTTGGTACTACTAAATACATACATATGTTTTACATTACATCATGAAATAAAGAAAAAACCACTTTGTGTCCCCTTTGAACACAATCATATCCTTTTTCATATCCCTACAGGTTAATTATAATATAGTTTTCACATCCTAGGAAAAATAAAAGATAAGAAATGGGTGAGATCATATGCTCAGTAGGGATAAAAATATAGTGGAAACTATCATAAATAAGCATAAACATTTAAGGAAATGTATAAGACTAAAACATAAGACTTTTAAACATAAACGTCAGCATAATATGGAAATGATAAATCAAATAATTTCATTTACTTATTCACATGGATATTCTACTTGTCAAATAATAACATGAAATATCAATAGCTAATTTCATAATGATAGAATTCATAATGTCAGAAATCATAACTACATAGTCAAAGCCTCATGCTAAGACTATAAATAATCTTTTGTCAAGGACTTGTGCCAAGAAAATAGTTTGTCTCATGTGACCAACCGATGCATCGAGAAGCTATAGTGGTCTCCACCCCTCACTTACTAAGTCCAAGTAATTCCTCATATGAAATGTTTGAAACATAACCTAATCCTTCATATTAAAACTAGAATACAAAATGTCAATATTTTAACCAAAAACCATGAATGGTATAAAAATAGTATATCCACAGTCAAACATAACTCATTCAATAAAATATGGGAGATTTTATTATAACAAATAAACCTAAATCAAGAATAATTAACGACATTAACATAGATGAAAATAATTAGTAAAACTATTCGAGAGAAATATCCCTTTTTTCTTGAAAACATTTAAAAGTATTACTATTTATCAAGAAGATGTTAAAATTAGATTTTTGAATCAAAGTGTCTCATACCACTTTAAAAATTTTTAAAGTAATTTTAATTTTAAAATAATCATGTCCATATAAATAAATCCTTAACACCATTTTTAAAACATGCACATTAATGATATTGATTTAGATGAATAAATATTTAAAACATTTAATATGATATTTTAGTTAGAGTTCCAAACCAAATGAGCGACAGTTGAATACCAACAATTTAAGTAATAAAAAAAATTATAATATCATGATATTAATTGGATTCAAGATATACTACGTCAAAGTATTATATGTAAACCATATAAAAGTGAATTGGTGCATAACAACAAAGAAGTCTCAATGGAATGTAAATTGAGATGAAATCCCTTATTAAGACTGTATACTTAAGTTATAGATAAATCAATGAAATAATTATGTGTGAAAAAAATAAATACACTCAATGTTATTGGATATTCAGTGTAAATCAATCAGAGTACGTACACACATATTGTTGTAAAAACAACTCCAATGACATGGATGTATAACTCAAGGAATGGAAATTGAGTTAAAATTACTCTTACAAAGTTCATATCGTTGGCTTGAGAATTTATCAGTGGATTGATTATGTGTATAAAAATTATATCCACCCAAAGGGGAGTGGAAATTACTACATAAATAAATAAATAGTGATTTCACACATAATATTGGAGTAAAAAAATCATTGATGTTTTCGTAAAACCCAATGAGTGGAAATTGAAATTAGAAATTCCCTTACCGATGTGGTAACATACAAAACATACACCCCATGAAAGTGGGATCATACAAAGAAGATGTAAAAACCCATAAATTAATTTATATTACCTGAAGAATACAATCATGGGTAGGACATGCACCACACAAAAGGAAATAACATCAATATAGCTTGAATCTCATTGGAATAAGAAGTGAGATGAAAAACCCTTACCTTGTACTTTTCCTTAGTAGAGGATTGGTTAACCTCATGTATAATGGTGAAATAATTATAATTAAATTATATAAAAATGCCATATATAAATTTGATATCATATATGATCTTCTAATATTGTTTTGTTAATGATATTTCTGTAGTATCATTGGTTTGGGTATTAATTGATTTGTTTTCCTTTATATGTTTTATTACGCAAGTCATTTTTGTTATGGTTAGGATGTATTTGATTCATATCCAAAATTATATTAATTTCTTAAACATTATTTTTAATCAGCAAATAAAATTATTTTTTAATGGTTATGATGAGTAATGAAATCTCATCGCATCGTGGAGACAGTAAGCCATACGTACGTACGAGTGAAAATATCATTATATTAGTGGTTAAATCATATTTAATTGGATGGTATATTATTCATAAAAAATAATTAGCATGATATATTTTTTATTTACATCAGTTATACTCATTATTATACCCATCCAAAAAATCAAGTGTTGAATAAAAAACTACTCCACGACCTGGAGACGGTAAGCCATACATACACACATATGGTGACCTTATCATTCATAGGATGGACAGAATAATGAATATGGTTGTACCATATTTATAATAAAATCACAATATTTAGAAGGTACTAGAGTTATTATTTTTTTATGGAGACAACAATGAAGGAGGGAGTGGGTGAACAAAAGAACTTTGAAAGAGGTGATGAAATTATTACCTCTTCTTCGGGTGCTTCCTTTTGATTTGATCAAAAGGGATCCTTAGGTCAGATTTATGATCAATGTAAGGCCTCTAAATTGAAGTGAGGATAGTTGAGAAGATTTTTTATCAGGGTTTGGTTGAGCCAAATGGCTTTGGATTTTTGATTTTGAGAGTAGGGGAAGAACCCTTTTATAAGAGTGGTGAGGGTCACATTGGGAAAATCTTGAAATATTAATTTATTATATAATCATATTATATTTATAATGGCACAAAAAAAATTTATTTCTAGGGTAAGGTGGGTCTCTGTCAAAAACATCTCAACCAATAGGTTTTAGACATGTTCTGGTCACCATATTAACCTTATCTTTTAGATTTAACTCTTAGTTAAATACTTTTACTTTTACCATGTATTCTTGTATCATTATAATAAATGGTTGAAACAATTACTATAAAAAGACAAGAGAACCACAAGTGGTTCATTATTGAAATATATAACCTTATCTAAGTCCTTTGGCCAAACCTTAGATTTTTAGGAATATTATATCAATTAATAATATAGTATTTGTTTCAAAAACTCATTTATGTCAATTTGGACAATATTTAGTATTTTGTTTTTTTGAAACTCAAAAAAACTTGATTACTCAGAAAAAAATAAATTAAATCAATTTGAACATGTCATATTAACCTCTAAAATTATTGTAATGCATAAAAAGTTACAATTTTTATTTATCTGGATATTTATAATTTCAAATATTTTAATCATTCATTAATAAGGTAATTACTGCATCATAACTCTGTCATAAATAATTTTGATTATTTAATATCTAAAAATTATAAATAAAATACAATTATTTATTAAATATTTTTAGTTTTATAATGAATATTTATAGTTGAATTTATCTTTTTGTATGACCCTATATTAAAAATCTTTTAGTTATGAAAAGTTTAATTTAACACTTTTAATTCTTCTTTAAACAAAATATTAATAAATGTCCAAATCTAATCCAAGTGGATAAAAGAAGATCATATTTTATTCTTAAGGATTATTTTGGTCAGAAAACACTCATAAAATAGAAATCAGACATGTGTTTGTGTAATTATAATATCATTTTTACCTTTAATTACCCCATTTACTTTTAACCGTGGTAAATAAAATTCAAAAGTTACTATTCAACAAAAATTATTTTAATCCTATTGAACCAAATTTTACTTAATGATGTCAACTGTTTCTCTCATATTTTTTAAATTCAATTCACAGAAATGGTAAAATTATGCTTCTTTCAAATTTGGAAATGTGCCTAGAAGGTGGGTAAAAGACGTTAAAATGTTCCATAAAATTATATATATATATATATAATTTTATTATAAAATGGCATAAATTAATTAAATTTAACTAAAATAGGTATTATGTATCTATTTTTTCTTTGAAATAAATTTAAAAATAATTATTTAAATAAAAATTAGGCTTTAAATAATAACGCAGTGTTTTTCACTATTCATCAAAAATCGAAAGTTTATAGAAAAATACAAAACATTCACCCAAATATAATTTTGATATTAAAAATTCAAAAATGATGTCTATTTTACAAAATTCAAAATATAGAAGTTTTATTAATTAATTTTAAAAAATATTCCAATTATCAAAACCAGAAAGTGGGTTTTTTGAAAAGAAAAATCTTTCAAAAGTTCTATATGTGTTTGTGTCCAATTTAAATGTAAAATTACTTCCAATGACCAACATTGGATTAATTGATAAAAATATAATCTAATTATACTTAAAAACCATTCAATTGTATAATTTAACAGTATAAATTATTTTAAATAAATTTTTTTTGTCAATTAAAATTTCGTATTTTCCACTATTCATCAAAATATGAAAGTTATTAGAAAAGCACTGAAATTTTGTCCAAACTAATTTTTTTATGTCCCTCTTTTGAAGAAGAAGTTTATTTTATCAAATTGAATATATTAGTTCCAAATATTGGATTTAAAAATTGTTCTCCATTAAAAGGTGCTAAAATTTTATTTTTTGAAAAATAGATATTTTATATTAGCATTTTATCTTATATTATAACTAAAAAACACATAATATGGATGTTAAAATTATATGGAGTATATAAAATTCAAAACTTAGTTAATACTATTCATAATAATTTTTTGAAAAGCTAATTTTAGAATTCTTGGTGCGCTCGAACTCGGAGTTGCGTGTACTACAAGCTATTGAATTACTTTAAAGAAAATAAATTACAATGAAATCTTGGGGTGTTACATTATTCTGTCCCTTTTGGAAATTGCATCCTCAAAATCTTAAAATTAATCCTGGGAATTTCATTGAAATTCCCTCATGAGAAAAATAGTAAATAAAACTATCACCTTAAAAGAAAGAAATAGAAGTAAAAACGTGACCTGAGATAACCCATACTACAATACCATGTAGGAAAACAAGGATATGGAATACAAACCAAGTGTAATGTTTTGATGGACAGTGATAGAAAACATGATTAGAAAAAAGTTAAAAAAAAGAAAACCACAAACTTGTGATGGGTTGAACAGCCATTAGTTTCTCAGTAAGAAAAGTAAACAGACAATGTTTTTTGTTTTCATTTTAATTTCATAAAGTTGAGGAATTTATTTATGAGATTGACTGAGAAAAAAAAAGATATACTTACTTTTTAAGTAGAGCTTTATCCTTTAATTAATTTCTACCACAAACTAATTTTTTATCTAAACGATGAGTATTCAAGATGACTTGGTCACAACTGAAGCACTAGAATCAACATCTAGATAATCACATAATCCATAAAGTATAAAATATATATTTCCCTTGTCTATAGAGATTACCCAAAACCAAATAGTTAGTACAAGATCAGATGATCCCCAAAATGGATAATCCTTTATAAAAATAAATACTAATCTTAATTTCCAAAATTAAATAAACAACACCCAAAGATCTATAGAACCATTCAATAAACCATTATCATTAAAATTCATCAATATAATTAAAACTAAGATTGAAACCCAAAACTCAGAAGAATTTAATCACATAGTCTTTCATATTAAATCTTAACATTTATCTCCAAAAAAATCAACTACTCTTAAATTCTAATACATAAGAGTAATTAACCAAATCACATATTCTCTATGATAGGTTAATTATTTCCATTACTAACCCGATTCTCTTAAAAAATATAGATTCTTCCAAAATAAGAAAAATACACCATTACTAATCAAATTAAATCCCATATTATTCTATTTTCATTAGTCATATAGGGTTCCCAAAAGAGTGAATTTATTCCAAAAACACATTTATCACTTAATCACCCAATCATTTTTCCATACTAACGATATACATTTGATAAAACACAAGATATCAAATAAACTTATTATCAAACAATAAAATCATTTAACTAAAAATAATTTGTCACACTAACCGGGGACATCACGTAGTTTAGTGGTGGGTGATAAATCTAAGTCACACTTTGGTTGTGTGTTCGATTCCCACTGCTTTTTCTAACACGACGGCTTGCCACACGGTCTGCGTGTTGTCCTTTTTAAGAAACTATATTTTATAACATTCCCAAAATGAGATAAATTCTTTACAATAACCATAACATAATTTAACAACAAATGTTATCCCATACCTATTATTTTCTTCCCAAAAATTAATAACCTATAATTGCCTCAAATTCAAGGATCATATAAACCCAAATGCTTCTTTATAAATATATCCACAAAATAAAGGATAATTATTCATCAAATAGAATTTTCACAGAACAAACTGCAGGGTTACACATACAAGAGAAACTTATGACTAAGTAATCTCATCAACACAGAGCATTAATAATTTTAAACATTTATCCCTCCATTTATTTCCACATAGGTTTTTCCTTGACCTAGTGGTTATCCTATAGAATAGGGCATTGACTCGAGTAATGTGTAAGTCCCATACATTTATGGAAAATGACAGAAAATGGATTCTTAGGATCATTTTTATTTTCTTCCAATATACTCTTCATTTTTTATAATAAATTATTTACTTTATGTCCTTATTTCACAGACATAAATAATTTATTTGTTCCATTGAGACACTTTCCTATGGGGCTCCTTCCACATTTCTGACATAATGGAAGTTGATCTTTCCTTTATCCACAGTCTCCACTACTTGAGCTCTTATCATCCCCCTCATTTCTCTTATTTTTTGAGTTTGGGAGATGGATAATGTATATATTTTTATCATATATTTGTTAAACTACTTATACATGAATACGATATCTTTTATGCCTATCAAAATTATATTTAGTTTCTCATTTCCATCATCGTTCCAACCTTGTACATAATGTTCAATGTTACTATGACTTCTTTGGAATCCATCCATTGATTAAAACAAAAATCATAGTGTGAGTAAAAATACTCATAAAATTATTTAGATAATAAAATGACACCTTATATTCAATCTAAAACACCTAAGGATTAACCAAGGTTATTTATTCTCATCTTATATTATAATCCTTCCAATCAGTTTTTAAAGAAAATTTGAATTATCCTAAGCATATCCCCCGGGAGTGTTGAAACCAATAGTGGATCAAGACCCATTGTTGTGCACCAGTTCCCATTCGATTCTAGATTAAAGCAGCGTTTTTAGGTTTTACACATAGCTACACAAGTTCCAGAGGCTCCTCAACTAGCACGTCTCCAGATAAGGATGTATTTCTTAGAAAACCACCATAATATTTACATTACCAAATTTTTTGGATGTTCTTTTATTCTAATCATCAATGTCTATTTTAGGGTAGTATTTTCTAATCAGATTTTTTCTAAATCAATATTCCATGGTTGGTACTAAACTACCTCTGATACCAACTATAATTCCCTGACTATAGTTACCTAGAGTCAGTGCATTATTACATAATATTGGCATGATCACAATAGATCAAGTCTCGAATGAATGATTATTTTAGTTGTCTTGGAAGTACTTTATACATACATAAGTTTTACATTACATCATGATATAAAGAAATGAAACGTCGTGTCCCCTTTTAACACACTAATATACTTTTCCCTATCCCAATAGGTTAATCATAATATACTTCTTCACATCTTGGGAAAATAAAAAATGACAAAGGGGTGAGATCAGATGCTCAGTTGGGATGAAAATATTGGATAAACTATTGTAAATAAGCTTAAACAATTAAGGCAATGTATAAGACTAAAGAAAAAGCTTTTTAAACATAAACTTCAACATAATATGGAAAAGATAAATCGAATAATTCCATTTACACATTCACATGGATATTATACTAGTCGAATAATCACATGTAATATAAATAACTAATTTCAAAATGATGGAATGCATAATGTCGAACATCATAACCACATTTTAAGGGCTCGTGCCAATACTACAAATAAGATTTTGTCAAGGCCTTGTTCCAAGACACTATTTATCTCATGAGACCTACCGATACATCGAGGAGCTCTAGTGGTCTCCACCAATCACTTACTTAGTCCAATTCATTCCTCATATGAAACATTCAAAACACAATCTAAACATTTGTATTTAAACTAGCATAAGAAATGTCAATATTTTAACCACAAGCCATAAATGGTTTAAAAATAGCACATCCACATTCAAACAAAACTCATTAAATACAATATGTAATATTTTATTATAATAAATCAATCTCAATCAATAATAATGAAGGATATTTAAATATAAGAAAATAAATATTAAAACTATTTGAGACAAATATCCCCTTTTCATAAAAACATTTAAAAGAATCACTATTTATCAAGTAACTGTTAAAAATTAATTTTTGAATCATAGTGTCCCATATCAATTTGAAATATTTAAAAGGAATTTTAATTTTAAAAACTTTATGTCAATATAAATAAATCCTTGGCACTATTTTTAAAATATTAACAACAAAACAGTCTCAATGGAATGTAAATTGACATAAAATTCCTTATAAAGACTGTATCCTTAGGTTAATGATAAATAAATGACATAATTATGTGTAAAAAATAAAAATACACTCAATATGATTGGATATTCCGGGAAAATAAATTTGAGTACAATCACACATATTCTTGTAAAAACAACACCAATGACATGGATGTTTAACTCAATGAATGGAAATTGAGTTAAGATTACTCCTATAATGTTCAAATTGATGCCTTGAGAATTTATCAATGGAGTGGTTATGTGTATAAAAAGTATATCCACACAAAGTGTAGTGAAAATTACTACATAATTAAATAAATAGTGATTTCACTCATAATCTTGGAGAAAAATAATCATTGAAGTTTGCAAAAAATCCAATGAGTGGAAATCAAAATTAGAAATTCCCTGACCGATTTGGTAACTTATGAAACATAAACCTCATGGAAGAAGTATTATACAATGAAGATGTAAATACCAATAAATTAAAGTATATTAAACAAATAATACTATCAGGGGAAGTATATACACCACACAAAAGGAAATAGTGGCAGTATAACATGAATCTCACGGGAATAAGAAGTGAGATGAAAACCCTTTACCTTGTAATTTTACTTAGTATAGGGTTGGTTAACCTCCATTATAATTGTGAAATAAGTTTTTTTAAATTATAAAAGTACCACATACATAAATATGATATCATATGTGACCTTATAATATTTCTTTGTTAATGATATTTTAGTAGTATCATTGTTTTGGGTGTTAACTGATTCGTTTTCCTTTGTTTGGTTTGTTACATAAGTCATGTTTTTATTAATAAGATGTATTTAATTCATATATAGAACGATATTATGATATAAAACTTTATTTTTAAACATGAAATGAAAATTAGTATTGAAGAGTTGCGTTGGGGAATGAAATCTCCTCACATTGTGGAGACTTTAAGCCGTATGTACGCACATGCGACAATATAATTCTATTGGTGGTTAAATAATATTTAATTGGACGTTATATTATATATAAATAATCATTAACATGTTATATTTATTATTTACATAAGTTATACTCATTATTATACCCATCCAAATAGTTAAGTGTTGAATAAAATACTACACCAAAACGTGGAGATGGTAAGTCGTACGTATGCACGTATGGTGACTTTGTCATTCATAGGATGGATAGAATAAAGAATATGGTTGTACCATTTTTATAATAATATAATATTATGTATAAGTTAATGGAGTTATTATTTTGGTATGGAAACATTAATGATAGAGGAAGTGGAAGAGGAAAAGAAACTGAAAGAGGTGATGAAATTATTACCTCTTCTTATGGTGCTTCCTTTGGATTTGATCAAAAGGGATCCATAGGTCAGATTTATGATAGAATTAAAGACTCTTGGATTATGTGAGGGTAATTGGGAAGATATTTGAGTAGGTTTTGGCCGAGCCAAATGGTTTTGGAGTTGTGATTTTAAGAGAAGAGGAAGTACCCTTTTATAAATGAGATGAGTGTCACTTTGGGAAAAGCTTGAAATATTAATTTATTATACAATCATATTCGGTTTATAATGGTTAAAAAAGATTTTTTTCTGGTATAAGGTGGGTATGAGTCGAAAAACATTCAATGAATTGGTTTTAGACAAGTTTATGTCACCATATAAACCTTATCTTTTATATTTAACTCTTAGTTAAATACTTTAACTTTTACCATGTATTCTTGTGTTATTATAACAAATGGTTAATAAAAATACTATAAAAAACCAAGAGAACCCCAAGTGGTTCATTATTTACATATATAATCTTATCTAAGTCCCTTTTCCAAACCTCATATTTTAAAAAATATTATATCAATTAATAATATAGTATTTGTTTTAAAAACTCATTTTTGTCTATTTTGACACTATTTAGTAATTTTTTTGAAAGTCATAAAAAACATGATTACCTAGAAAGAAATAAATTAAATCAATCCTAAAATTTCATATTAACCTATAAAATTAGTTTAATTCAAAAAAAATATCAATTTACATTTATGTAGATATTTATAATGTTAATTATTTTAATCTTTCATTAATAAGGTAATTTCTGCATCATCATTGTGTCATAAATAAATTTAATCATTTAATGTATAAAAATTATAAATAAAATAAAATTATGTAGGAAATATTTTTATATTTCTAATAAATATTTATAGTCTAATTTATCTTATGTATAATGGTATATTAAAAATGTCTTATTTATAAAAATTTGAATTTAACACTTTTAACTATTCTTTAAATAAAATAATAATAAATGTCATAATCTAATCCAAGTAGCTAAAAGAGGATCATATTTTATTACTAAGTTTTATTTTGGTCGAAAAAACTTTTACAATAGAATTAGGACACATGTTAGGGTAAATATAATGTCATTTTTAAGTTTAATTACCCTATTTACTTTTAACCGTGGTAAATAAAATTCAAAAGTTACAATTCACCAAAAATTATTTTCATTCTATTGAACCAAATTTTTCTTACTGATGGAAACTGTGCCTCTCAGATTTTTAAAATTCAATTTATATAAGTGGTAAAATTATGTTTTATGAAAAATTGGAAATGAGCTTAGAATGTGGGTAAAAGATGCTAAAATGTTTAATAAATTTTTTTCATCTATTTTTTTTTTAAATTGACTACAATGAATTAAATTGGACCAATATAGGTATTATTTATCTATTTTTAATTTAAAATAAATTCAAAATTAATTATTTAAATAAAGATTAGACCATAAATAATAACGCATTGTTTTTCACTATTCATCAAAAATTGAATGTTTTTTAAAAAATACGAAATATTCACCCAAATCTAATTTTGATACTCAAAATTCAAAAATAATGTCTATTTTACAAAATTAAAAATATAGAAGTTTTTTTAATTAATTTTAATAAAATATTCCTATAGTTAAAACTAGAAAGACGATTTTTTTGAAGTAAAATCTATCAAAAGATTGCTATGTGTTAATCTCTATTTAAATGTAAAATTACATCAAATGAACAAAATTGGATTAAATGATAAAAATAAAATATAATTATAATTCAAACCTTTTAAACTTATAATTTAACTCTATAAATTATTTTAATTAAAAAGTAATTTTCAATTAAAATTTATTATTTTTCACTATTAATCAAAATATGAAAGTTATTAGAAAAGTAGAGAAATTTTATCCAAACTAAATTTTTATATCCTTCTTCTAAATAAGATGTTTATTTTTACAAATTGAATATATAAAAGTGTCAAATATTGTATTTAAAAATGTTCTCCATTAAAAGGCTGTAAAATTGTATTTTTTGGAAAATACTTCTTTTATATGAAAAATTGAATTTTTTTCTTATATTATTTATAAGAAACACATAAAATAGCTATCAAAATTATATGGAGTATATAAAATTGAAAATGAATTTAATACTATTAATAACCATTTTTTGAACGACTAGTTTGGTAATTCATGGTGTGCTCGAACTCGGTGTTGCGTGTAGCACGAGATATTGAATTACTTTAAAGAAAATAAATTACAATAAAATATTGGGGTGTTGCAATTTAATTAAATTATAATATCTTAAAAATAAATCTCTGTATATAGATGTTATTTAACTATAGCATTGATGATCTTATCACATGAAAGTGGAAGTTAAAAACTTTGGGTAAGAAATGGAATGATTTTAAATGGATATCATGGAATGTATTAGAAAAAACATCATCGAACACTCATTAGTAGTATAATAAGGCACCTGAAGGGGTTCCTAGAGAGATGTTGAAGGTGTTTTCTAATATCCAACTCCATGAGAAGCACATGGTATTGAGAAATATATTATTATATTTATATCATTTTAAATATATAAATGCATATGAAAAAGTGAATACATTTCATAAATTACTCTTAAAATACATGTATTTATTTCAGGAAGCTTCAAGAAAAAATGTATCAAGTCATGTGAAATAAATCAACCCCCACAATGCCGGTTTAATGAGTTTTTCAAGAAACAGACCGACTATGGTAATATTTTTATCAGTTTATATATTTATATGATAACAATATCTACTTCATGTATTGTATTATTGATTTATATTTTTCTAATGTAGACAAATAATTTATGAAACCAAGACTCATAGATTGGACTTTGGTTTGATGTTCATACGCATTCTAGTCGAATTTATAATAATGTTCTTTCCAAAGAAGTTGTTCTATGAATTAATTTTTCATTTCCATAACTTATTATCAGTTATACCATTTTTAGTATGTATTGAATTATATGAGGATAATATATAATTTATTGGAAGAAAATAAGATAAATATGGTATGTTAGTCTTGATCAGTCCTTCTAGGTCCCGTAGGATGATCCAGTTAGTCAGGTCATCAGGAAGGAGAATCTTGGTCGCATGTGTGGATGGGTTCAAGACTATAATTATCTAAGGTATTTGGTAGGTCATTGAGGATTTTAGTAACATATAATATTAGTTTTAGTTACTCTCTACCTCGAGATGCTGAGAGGTATTGTATTATAATGAAATACATAATTCAGCAACATGGGCGTAATCTAGTAATAGGGGGATCATATACTGATACATGATGTAAATGTGATTTATATACAAGAAAATATTGGTTAAAGTATATCCAAAGTTGACTGGATATATCCCCAATGATATTTAATTTATGTAAGGTTTGACTAAGTAGATAAATCACAGAATTTCATAATAATTTAGTACATAGAATTTTATTTCTTTAAGTTGAAATTTAAATATACATCACTACTTTATTTTCAATAACATTTTCATACCAGTGCAGGTATAATGTAGAAGAGATAGAGAGAGAGATGGTGTTGATCTTAGTTCAATGGGTAGTGACGAGGTTCAACTTTGGACTTAGTGGTGGTGATGTGTTACTGAAATCATGATCATCTAAAATAATGATATAGTGATTGAGAAACCATGTTGTGGATTAAGTTAGGGGATATTTTTGTTTCTCTTACATTACATAAAATCTATATGATTGGTTTATTTGATATGTTTTATTTTGAATCTTCCCTTATACTCATCAGTCTTAGGATCTTTTGGGTTATTTTTTTAAACGATTCCTTGTAAAGTATTACATTATAGCTTGATGAATTTTTTCATTTACTTAAATTTTATATTAATGTTTGGATGGATAAAGTATGATTACTATAATGAAATAAGGGATTTTAGTAGGCCTATTTTAAGAGGTAGAGTTAGGTTGTACCATATAATTAGGAGGTTATAAGTAAGTCATGGGTGTTATGTTTTGGGTTTTATCCATTTTTTTGATTTTATATTTTTAGGATTATTGGATTGGGGGTGTTGTGTGGTTTCCAGAATTAAAGTGGAGTTATATTTATTTTTTGGGATCTATAGATGAAAGTTTGATGATATTATGGGGGATTATTTATTTTCTTTTTATGTAAAATCCTTATTATGGGAAAATTGTAATAGTAATTGATTTCATGTTATTTTTTTTGATGTGTTGGAAGCTGTTTAGTGATGATGTTTTAATGATTTATGAGGTTTTGTAGTGGAAATGTAAAAGACGTGTGTAGTGGATTTTCGTAAGTCGTGATGTTGTGAAATGAAGTGTGGGGTTCTATATATATTTAGTAGGGTTATGTAATTATGTGGTGGTATACAACATTGTGGTAATATTGGGTAATGTGGTTATATGTAAGCATGGATGAAATGAAAACATGATAGGGTTATTATTTGTTGATTTCATATGAACTTATTTTTTATTGATTCTAGTGGTGGATTCTAGAGTTATTGTATGGTGTTTTTTCCTTGTTATTTGATCTTGTGTTTTGATATTTCTAATCCAATAATTTTATATTTTATTATTAACCTTTTAATTGTTGAGAATTTATTATATTTATTTATATCAGTATTTGATTTGGGTTTCTAACCTTGTAAACATGAGTTTTTATTTATTGATATCATATAATTTGTGAAGCCTATATTAACACTCTTCATGTTATTATTATTGATTATTACATCCTATTAAAATATTTATGTAAAATAATTAATTTTCAGTTATAGAAATGTATATATTTCAATATGGAATACATTTTTCTCCTTATTTTATTATGTTTTAATTAAAATACCATTTACATTTGGTTTTTTATGTTTTCAAAATATCAAAATCAATCTATCTTGTTTTTATGTATTATCTACTATATTTATGATTTTTTAATGGTTGTTGTAATCATTTTTAATTCTATTACATGAATTTTATTTCTTATTTATTTTTTAATTCTATTTTCTTGGTTTTTCATCTATTTGGTATATTTTTTATGAGGGATACAATATTTGTAGCATTTATTTTTTTTAAAAGTAACACATAGTGGCAGTTTAAAAAACCTCTATATATGGGAAAATTTTTAAGAGGATTTTAAAATAGTACAATATATTAATACATATATTGGTGTTTTAAACATTCATGAAACCCTCATCAGTTTGGAAATGAAAATTTTGCGTAAAACATTTAAATAACCGCCACTATATATTATTCCACCACACTTCCCCGAAGCTACTACTAAATGGGTGAAACCAATACAAGTTGGATTCAGATCCAAACTTTAGTAGAGGTATAAAAAAACAATCACAAAAACTATTTGGAAGTGGTTTAAACCATTAAAAAACTAAAAAACCCACTACTAGTACCCTGTTCTATTATAGTGTCACATGCAATAGGTCATTTCCCTAAACCTGAAACCAACAATAACATATTGATATATTCATGGTTACACAAGTTCTATGGTGTCCGGAGAAGGGTGTGAGTACAACTTAGTAGGTCATTAACTTGGAATTACCAAGATAACCAATCTATATACCAAGTCCATGTAGTGGTCAAACTAAACAATTACAAAAAATCATTAATATAGTTAAATTTAAATGCCTAAAAAATAACATACCCTTTATCCATGATGACATTTGGGAGTGGTACATACCTTCTTGGACTGGTTTCGAGGTTTCACTGAGCATGTCAGAATAACGCTTCCTACCCATCCCCCGTGAGGATAATATACCCATCCTTGATCCAATAGGCGACACTTGCGGGTAATATATCTATGTCTAGACCTAAATAAATAGACTAAAGGGGTGTGTTCCCATTGTTTTCAGTGATCATAATAAAATTCACATGGTGTAATGATCTGTGTTTTTAATTAGATGGAAATGAAATGGTTTTTGAACGTTTTCATCCATTGGATGGGCCATTTTTAAAACCAAGCTTCAAAACAATATTTTAAGAGGTTGAATTCTTCGATGTGATGTTTTTAGAATTAGGATAAGGACCAAGAATTTTTTTGGGTGTCCTAAGGAGTTTTAGGAGTTCCAAACCAAGAAAAAAAGAAATTTTGAAGGACCTGTAAAGGGAGCATAGTTTTCCTAAAGTCATACACCCCACAATAGGAAAATGTGTAGCCTAATTCTGTTGTTAAGTGGATATCACTTGTTTTGTATACATATTTCCAAATTGTGCACCAATATATAATGGTTAGTGGCATTGGTTAGTACTTATAAATTATTAACTACATGGTTTTCACATAATTAGGCTAACTTTGTGGGACAAACATTGCGGGATGCTCAAGGTGCCTAGTAGAGGGAGCACAATTGGCACACTGTATTCCAAACCATACATCCTAGATAATGAGAGATAATTTTTTTTTTAAAAATTGAATTAATATATTTAAAATTAAATTAAAAATCAAATAAAAACATAACCCAACTCTCCTCCTCCCAATGTCATATGTAAGAAACCATTCCCTTCTTCAACTTGACCTCGTGTGAACCCCATCATCTTGGATCTACTATGACGCACTATTTCATTTTTTTCTTCTCATACTTCATTTGAATATTCAAGGTGGTCCTACTCATCCCTTATCCTTCACTACTCTTTCCATTTTCAATCTCCCCATCTCCAGATAAGGTGCAGCCAAACCCTAGGGTTTGGGGATAATCAGGATTTTAGTTTTCTTTTGATTTTATGTTGTACGAAGGGTCCCTCGTGACCTATTTATGTAGATTCCAACAACCGATATTGATGGTTCAGTGGTTTAGATTGTTTTTCCAGACCACCCTCGATTTAGGGTAAACATTCTTTCTTCTTCTTGGTTCTGCTCTATTTTTTTGGTCCTTTAGGTGATTATGAGTCCTTTGTATAATTTTTTGTGGGTTTTGGTTATCTTTGAATTAATTCAATCACATACATAAGTATGTATATATATCATCCATGTATTTATTCCCTCATAGAGAGGGGAATATGTGCATTGGTTATAGGGATATATATATATGTGTGTGTGTGTGTGTTTGTAAGTTTGGATCAGTTTCGAGTGGTGGCCAATAAATCTTTTAAGTTCTAAAGTGTTTGTCTTGGCATGGTCTACATCCTGAGGTAGGGTCCCATTACTTTGAAATAAAATTTATTAATGAATTAATTATTTATTTTATAACCTTTAAGTAATGGTTAACAATGTATATTATTTTTTTTAAAAATTGTTTACTTTGGTGAATTTTAAGTGAATATTAATTGAATCAATATTTTTTTTGGAAATAATGCCATTATTTAATAATAAAACCCCTCCAATAGAGAAGACCTATCGTCAAGATAAAAAGTAGAGGTTATAATTTTATTATTTCTTTGATTATTTCATTAATGTTACCTTATGATTTTTCCATGTTTATTAAATGGAATGTGATGGTACATAGATACTTTTTATTTGCAATTTCCCAAGTGGGAATATGCCTTGTTTCCATAAAACATATCATTTACACATGATCCCTTGAAATGTAGTTTCCATGCATTAATGATTTAAATGGTTTGGATAAAGTAAATTATAAGTTTATAATGTATTATGAAAGGTGAAATCACTCTTTAATGGAAATGAAAATAATCATTTCCTTTTTTATTTTTACCTTAAATCAATTTTCCATGTTTAGGAAAATTGAGTGAGATGACCTTGATTAGGATGGATCACACCAAATGGAATGCATTGTATTAAATGGATAAAATAAAATTGGTCATTGAAATGGAATTGAACATGGTATTGAAATGAAAAAGATTCATTTATATATGAATTAAATAGTAAATGTACATGAATGTTTTATTACTCTGATGAAACCATTATATGGGTTGATAAATGACATACATTAGAGGTCTATGCCTCATGTAGTGAATTGGGTATGAATGTGACAAAGCCTAAGAAAACATTTTAATAGAGATTTTTAAGAGGTGTTGGCTTATGTATATTAATAAACATGCTTGATTTTATGTGAATGAAATGGTCTAATGAGATGCATGATAGGTTAATGACCCATGAATTATATATTGGAATTGATTACACCATATAGGCTTATGGAGCCAAGGAACTATGAAATCCCTTGGAAGGATAGACTATGGGAGCTTTTCAGCTAGGCTATGTGATTGACCGTGAGAAATCCCATAGTGACGTAAGTCTGGAGTATGTCCGGGTCCATATATCTTGTAGATCCAAGGTATAGTGAGATCCCTTAGAAGAAACGACTGTGGGATCTTTCCTGCTAGGACAATGGATTAATCGTGAGATATCCTGTAGTGATGGATGTCTCAAGTACATCCTAGACCATATAGAATGTGGATCTAAGGGATCGTGAGTTACCCTGGGCGGAAAGGCCATGTGAGCTTTCTAGATGGTGTATGGGATTGACTGTGAGAGCTCCCCTGGTAATAGATGTCTTTGGGTTACATCTTGGTCCTTGTAACATGTGGTTTCCAAGGGACCATGAATGCTCTTGGAGTTGGGTTAGGGGATAGACTATGGTTTATTCCCCTTTAATTGGAAGTCTCTGAGTTACATCTTGGTCCTTACTAACACATATTTATATATACACCTCTTGGAGTTGGGTTAGGTTATAGGCTGTGGGAGCTTCCCCTAGAATTGGATGTCCGTGAGGTACGTCCCAGTCCTTCCCAACACATATCTATATACAAATATATTTGATTTGAGTAAGGATATAGACCATGAAAGAATCTCATGTATTAGGATGGTGGTGGTTACATACCAATCATTCCCAACACACACACATATATATATATAAAATGATACTATATATTCGGAGACATGATCATACTCTTATTCTGACTTGGAGCTAAAGTACATAAAGTCATCAGGTGTCCCTTAGGAACCTGGATGGTTAGTGATTTATTTATACAGTTCTTTTTATTAATCCTTCAATACCTACACACTGCTAAATTTATTTTGATCTTTCTGGATTGGGTTAGACACCGTGGGTGCCTACCTACTGAGATTTATATACAATAACCTACTCGAAATTCCATTGCACTAGGGTACCTGAGTATACTCTCATTTTCATAGGACTATAAACCAAGGTTGATTTCTTATGATGTTCTTATTTTACTAGAAGAGTTAGGAGAAAATAACATAGAGGAAGCTCAGGATGCTCATGGAGATCACTTAAGGGATTTTGATTTCTTTTCTTTATTTGATTTCTATATTATTCTTAATTGTAAAGAGTGATGTATGTTTACTATTTTTTGTTATGTATCATCACTATGACATCCAATCATGATTTTTATAAAATGTTATTGGACTCTTTTATCAAAGTGTTATTATTTATCTTACACTACTTTCTTTCATTTATTTACTACTTCCACTACTATCTAATGTTTTTTATCCGATAATACCATTTTTCATATCTGATAAGAGGGTACAATATCCCTAGAATCACCTCCTGAGACCCTCGTTGATATCCAAAAGTCTTTAGCATATGGGGATATGCGCTTGATGTCATGTGACCTAGTAGTTCCCCAACCAATTTGATGGTAAGACATGTTTGGATGTCACAAAGAGTTATCAAGGATCAATTTTTTTCCATTGTATTACTTTTTTGGGTTGGTATACAGGAAACTAGGAATGTTTTAGTTCTTGAAAAATATTCATGATTGGTAACTATCAATCCACATACATGAAATGACCAAGTGACCAGTGTTGGGATTGTTGTTCATCCTATTTTCTATAATAGCTGATTTGATTTCACCTTGAGTGACATGTGTGATTTCTACTGCTATTGATTTACAGAATATTATAGAAATTTACCCTTGTCCTAGTTTATAATGGATGAACATAGAATGCATCATATTAGGCACATAATAATTCACATGACATACATATTCCATGTCATGTAGTTTCTTATGTAAGGTTCCTTCAAAATTGAGTTCTGTGTCTTGAATGTATTTAATTACTTGTATTTATCAGTATTCTTATTAGATAGCATGATTTAGTGATATGCTTATAATTACTATTATATTATATTCTTAGTTTTCTACCTATTTAGGTAATGTTTAGCATGCATGTATTGATAACAATCTTGGGTTATTTATTTTAGCATGTTAGCTCACTACAATGAAAATATTCTAGGATTATGTGCTCACATATTATGATGGAATTTTTTCCTTACATATATATGGTTGGTGCATGGGTTGAAGATATATTGGTTGTGAATAAATGGGAACCAATTTTTGATTGTATGGTGTATGGGAATATTACAATTGGGAAATAGTAAACTTTACATTCAAACAACCTTGATAAATTTATATAGATATACATTTTAAAGGTATTGTTATAATGTAAAATAATGATAATGTTCAAATTTTAAATTGTGTTGGTTTTGATTATTGGTAACCAATTTTCAATCCATGATGGGTATGGGCACTTCATGAATTGGGAAATAGAAACAAATTGAAAATGTAAAGTCTTGCTTTATCTAGAGATGTTATAAATGTATGGATTGTTTAAATTTTAATATTAAGTGAACTGGTTAGTTTTAAAAATGAAAATGGACCTATGTAGTTCAGTTGGTGAATTTTTTTATGAGATTAACCATTTGGGTGTTTAAAAAATTAATGTGAGATACTATTATTGGGTTTTTTTTTGAATAACCCAGGTTGGATAAGTGGGACACTTGTAGGGAACCGTATGTATTAAAAATTAATTTATTTTGATAATTATCTAATTATAACCTAATTTCAAGAAGTTTCTAATTATTTTTAAATCTATGTTTTGTGAAACATGACTCTATTTCTCTTGGAGAGTTGGTTAAAAATCATGCACCTTGTGTTTTGTTAAGAAAAGGGTACGTGATGTTTTGACTAAATCTTTTGAGTATTAAAGATGAAATGAGATTAAATATGAATGGATTGGAAATGGAACCTAGAGTGGTGTCCTCTATTTAAACCCTCATGTAAGGGTATTTTGAACTTATCTTTGAGTTTCCTTGGAATGTAAGATTGGTAATTTCTCATATGCATTCTTTTCTTTAGTAAGGGATTATATGTTATTCTATTGAGTTAGAAACATATTTTTGGCCTGACCTAGTGTTAGGATAGAAATTTTGGTTTTTGTAAGGGGATCTCTTATGGTAGGTAGCACCCTTACAACTTGAATACATTTTTATTTCCAAGATCTTTCTGATGTTTGCTTTCATTTGGGTGCTATTTCCCCTTATAAGACTTTTACTTTCTAATGAAATGCTTGTTCAGACGTATGGTCTTTGTGGTTTTGGCCTTTATTATGGGATTGAGCATTGATAAATGCTCAGTTTCAATAGGTTAGACATGCCTCAATCATGGTTAGCTTATTCATTGGTCATTTGGCCCCTTTTCATTTCCTCAGGTAGTGTGAATTGATATACATGGTAATATTGAGTGTTAATTTTTGTAATAAACTGATGAAGTTTGGTGAATTATATGAGACTTTTTCTATTGAGTATTGGTCTTGGGTCATCTCCATGTAGAGTGACCTGAGAATTAATAAATCAAGTTCACCCCAATGCATTGGATGTATTTTCTAATGTCTCAGATGTTTTGACACACTATTCATGTTTGTTTTTGTTTCTTTTTCTTATTCTTGATGTTGTGATTGTGACCTGAAAGAGCATCACATGTTTTTTAAGATGATTTCGTATAGTGATCTTGAGAGTGGATAGTTTATCTTCACTTATATCAAGGAGGACACTCCTAATATGGGGAGTGTGGTTTCAGTTCTAGAAGTTACGTTGTCCTTCCAAGTAGAAGTAACACACCAAGAAGGATGATTTGGAAATGGTTGAACTTTATTAAGTGCTCTTGGGGATGGTGGATGTTGATTCGTGCCATTGATTTCATGGAAGATTAAAATTGATCTAGTTTTTAGTGTATGAAATCCTTTTCAAGAACTGTCAGTCTTGGATTGACTTTAGTTGTATATTGAATGATCACATAATGAATCATGTAGATAAAGGCATTGTGATCAATTGCAATGACACATTGGTAGGTGAAGTTGAGATTCTTCCTTGAAGTTTAATAGTTTCATTTTTATTATTCTCTATTATTGTAATTGGGTATAATTGAATTGAAATCATTTCAATCCTCTTAGAGTAATTTTCTTAAGAGTTGATCATATCCACTATCTTGATGCCATCCTTGATACACTAAGAGAGCGTCGGGGTTACACCACGTTGGATTTTTAAAAGATGTTGAGATTGTTGTGTGTTTCTCTTTTGGGATTCCTGTTGGAGCATGATTTTAATTGAGGCACGGTGGTTCAAAATGATCCTTGGGTTCGCACGTAGGAAAGCCTTGAATGTAATTATGGACGACAACCATTCCCTTATTGACTTGACTACTAGGATAATGGCTCTATCAACTTATTGAATGTTATGAAGTTGACATTATAGCCTTATTCTAATGAATCACTTGTAATTGAGTTGTATAGAATAAATTCTAATTGTTCTTTTAACTCTAGTTTCTTTAAATCCAAGGTTTCCCTAGACTAGTTATTTGGATCGATGATGCTCTGGCCAAGGAATTTCCCCCAAAGATAGGTGTAGACCTTGGTGGATGTGTATATAGGGAGCAGGAGATGCCTTAGAAGGAATCATTGCATTTTGGTTGTAATACAAAAGCCGTATAAGCTAGGTGTTTTAGAATAAGTCATCCAATGTAGCTCTAATTGTTGTTATTCTTTTTTTACAAGCACACTTAGCGAGGATACTATTTTAAAAGAATATATCCCTATGGAGGTGAGTTACATGTGTATTGGTTGGGGATTTTTAAAAAATTATGGCTTGACCTGGATAAATGAGGTCAATGGGGGATCGACCATTTGGTTAGTTCAAAATCATCCCAAGAACATCGTTAAAACACTTAAAGAATGATTTGAAAGGAAATTTCAATGGTTGGGGTGCTATGGATCATAATTGTCTCATTTTAAATGTTAAATCCTAAGATGGGAAGTACCATTGTCCCGATGCATAATAAGATGATGAAAGTACCATGTCTCTAGATAAATGAGCTCAGATAGGCTCTATTTGGGTGTTTCATTTCAAAAGCGAGCGTTGGCTCAGGTTTTGACATCTTAAGTTTTGTGTGCTTTAATGGATTCTTGGAGGTTCATTGGGTGATTGGAAATGCAATAAGACAATTGGAATGAAGCTTAAAGACCATAGTAATTCAATAGATGTTTTGATTGTTCCAAAAATCCCCTAGGGGAAGAGATGTTATGAGATGGGAAGGCTGTAATGATCCTTGTTTGGAACTAGTTGAAAATGAAATGGTTTTTTAATTTCTCTATTTACTGGATGGTCTGTTTTTAAAACCAAGCATCAAAACTAAAATTCAAGAGGTGGAATGATCCAATGTGATGTTTTTTGACTTGGGATAATGACCAAGATGTTTCCTAGGTGTCTTGATGAGTTTTGGGAGCACCAAACCTGAAAAAAACCATGTTTTAAGGACTCGTAGAGGGCACATGGTTTTTCTGAAACCATGCACTCCATAGCAGGAAACAAAATGGCCTTATGCTGGTGGACAATGGTTGTCTAATTGGATGTGTACAGTTTTCCAAACCATGCACCTATCCCTCCTGGATAGGGGAATTAGATAGTACTTACACACTATTCACTGCATGGTTTGCACATGGTTTGGCTTACCATGTGGGAAAAACCATGTGGGATGCTCCAGGTGCCTTGTATAGGGTGCATGATTAGAACATGGTATTCTAAACCCTGTTATCGAAACCGTGCGAGATACCGTATTTTAAAAATTTAATTAATATAATTAAAACTAAATTAAAAATAATAATAACATAACCAAACTCTCCTCTTCCTAGTTACCAACACATGACCCTAACCCCCACTCTCTCTTGACCTCACATGACTCCCTCACCTTGGATCCCCTCTTGTGCATCATTTCAACCTGTTTTTATCTCATTGTTTGTCTGAATCATCAAGGTGAGACTCCTCCTCCCTTATCCTTCCATATTTCGGCAATTTTCCTCTCCCCATCACCTGGTGAGATGTGGGAAAACCCTAGGGTTTTGGGATAGTTTAGATTTCACTTTTACATTTATTTTAAGTTGTGTGAAGGGTCTCTCAGGACCAATTAATGTAGATTATTCCAACCACCACTGAAGGGGAGGTGGTTCAGATTGTTTTGAATTTCCACTGTCGATTTGGGGAAAAGTTTCTTTCAGTTTCATGCTTCCACTCAGTTTATTTAGGGCTTTTAAGTGATTTTGAATCCCTTTTATAATTAGTAGCAGGTTTTGGTCATCTTCAAAGGCATGGAATCACTTACATATGTATGTATATATATATATATCTTCTATGTATGTATTCTCCCATGGTGAGAGGAATACATGCATTTGGTTTATATAAATATATATATAATGTTTGTGCGTGCAAGTGTGGAGCAGTTTTGAGTGATCACTTGTAAAGCTATCATGTTCCAAAGTATTTGGACTGGCTTTGTTATACTTCCTAAATTAGGGTCCCCTTCCTTTTCCCTTAAATTTAATAATTCATTAACTAATTGTTTTTGTAACTTTAATTAATTATTTTGAATGTATCAATTTTTGTCTAAATTAGGTTCCATTAGTTAATTGGAAGTTAAGATAAATTGAACCAATGAATTGTTTTTGAAACAATATCACGATTTAATAATAAAACCCCTCCAATGATGGTGTGTTGTCTTTAAGACAAAATGTATAGGTTATACTTTTATGATTTAATGGTTTATTTCATCAATTTTTCATTATGCCTTTTACTTGGTTAATAAATGACATTTTTTATTTCTTGGATTATTTTTAGTTGAAATTTCCCATGTGGGCATAACCCTTATTTCCATGACACATCTACGTTACATTTGTTCCCTTGAAATATAGTTTCCTTGTCTTAATGTGTCAAATGGTTTGGTTAAAGTAAATTTAAATAGTATAATAGATTTTGAAATATGGAAGCATTATTTAATGGAAATGAATACAATTATTTCCATGGGAAACTGTACCTTAAATAAAGTATCCATATTTAGTAAAATTGAGTGAGATGACCTTTATTTGTATAGATCACACCAAATGGAATGCCCTGTATTAAATGGATCAAATTAAATGGCTCATAGAAATGGAATTGAACATCTATATTTAAATGCATTAGAGGAATTTCCTTATGTATTAAATTAAGAATGTAAATGAATGTTTTATGAATGAGAAACAACCCTTATATGGGTTGGTAAATGACATGAATAAGAGGTATATGCCTAATGTATTGAATTGAGTATGAATGCGACAAATCCTATAATAATGTTTTAATTGAATTTCGTAAGAGGTGTTGCCTTAAGTGTATTTTTGATCTTTATTGATTATATGTGAATGAAATGGGATAATGAGATAAAGGGTAGGTTAATGACTCTTGGATTATATATTATAAATGATTACACCATATAGGCTTGTGGAGACAGGGGACCATGAGAGCCCTTGGGGACAGATATCTAGAGTATGTCTGGATCCTTACTTCTTATGGAGACAAGGGAACATGAGTTCCCATGGAAGGAAAGACTATGGGAGATTTCTAGATAGGCTAGGGGATTGACCATGGGAGCTCCCCAGGGAAGGATTTCAAGAGTACATCATAGTCCTTAAATCATGAGTTGACAAGGGACCATGAGAGCCCTTTGGTGGAAATACCGTGTGATATTTCTAGCTGGGCCGAGAGAGTGACTGTGGGATCTCCCCTAGTGATATCTTTATATGGTTTATGTCCCTTTCTTTATAGCACATACATTCCAATATCCCATGAGATATCTTAGAGTTGGTTAAGGGGCTTTACCTTGGGAGATTCCCTTAGAATTGGATGTCTGTGTGTTGTATCCCATTCCTTCCCAACACAAATCTATATATTCATATCTTAGAGTATGGTTGGGGGATAGACCATGGGAGATTCCCTTGGAATTGGATGTTTGGGAGTTATATCGATATCCTTACCAACACATGTCTATATATACATATGTTGGATTTGTGTTAGGGGATAGACCATGATAGCTTCCCCTAGAATTAGATTGTGGTGGTTACGCCCCAATCCATCCCAACATGTATCTATATGTATATATTTATAATGATACTATAAGTATGTTGGGACATGATGATAATATTATTCTGGAAATGGATCAAAGTAGGCATAGCTGTCAAGTGTCCCTTTAGAACCTGGATGAGTGGTGATTTAATTATATAGTTTGATTTATTACTCATGCCATACTTGTACACTCATAAATTTATTTTACACTATCCATATTGGGTTAGACACTATGAATACTAACATACTGAGTTTTATATCACGCACCCTGATCAGGATACCATTTCACTAGAGTACCTAAGTAGAATCTCTTGTTCATAAGACTGCAGACCCTGGTAGATTGCTTATGCGGTGATGCTTGTACCTGAGGAGTTTGAAGTAAAGGATGGGTTTGAAGCTTAGGATTCTCATGGAGATCACCTTTGGTATTTTTAGTTCTTTTATTTATTTGATCAATGTATTTTTTAAATTGAAAATCATGATGTATTTTTATTATTTTTTGTTATATATCATCATTATGACATGCATTCATGTTTTGTACAAACTAGAGTTGACCACTATTACGAAATTTTTATTATTTTTCTTCCATTGATGACATTAATTTATTTATTGCTTCCACTATTTTCTGTTATTTTTTATCTAATAATACCATTTTTAATATATGATAATAGGGTATAGTTTCCCCACTATCACCTCTTGAGACCCTTTAAGCTAGTCATTGGCCTTTGGCAAATGGGGAGACACACTTGAGGCCATATGACACACTGGTCTGACTACTGGTTTGATGTTAAGTAGGATTGAAATGTTACACCTTGGGATCATGTTCACATTTAGTTTATCAGGAAAAAAGAGTATCAATTTCATTTAATTTAATGGAAGAACATCCACATATCTTTCTTTCTATAAGAAAAAGTCTCAATAACTCACCATTTCTAGGAAAAAATAAACTATCAGAAGACATAAGGTACTAATTTAGAAATTATATTCTAAAAACAAGTCCACCCCACAAGGGGTGTATTAATTTCATAAACAATTTCACAAAAAATATTATTCTTACCAAATGAGACACATTGTTTCCATTACAACACCCAGTTAAATTACTTTTTTAAACCCTCTTCAACATTGTTAATTTTGAAAAAACTATTACCATAGGTTTAATCCATTTTCATTAAACAATATTCTTCAAATAAAATAACAAGAACCCTCAAAAATCAACCATTCATTTTCATAAAACCTTACAGATCCATACAATTTTTCCCATGGTAACCATTTCACTTTATAAAACAAGGAACCATTTAACAACATACAAATCTATTAAAAATGTTATAAAAAGTGGTTCAATTTTCAAATATGATAAAACAAACCAAAATTAATATTTTATAAACCACCTTACCATTTTAATATGGGTTCATTCAAGAATAAAATACCTTTCATCTAATAAATGATTTTAAAATACGATTCCACATTCATAATTTTGAAAATATAACTCCCAATTTAAATTTGATCATAAAATGGATTAACCATTAAATATTGTCTAGGCACACATGGGAAATTATCTAAATTAGGGGTCTACAGACCAAGGAAAATCCCAAATTAAAACCTCTAATTAAAAACATGATTATTGAAAAAAACCACTAAGATCACACAACGAATTCACCAAAAACCAAAGTAACAATATAAATTAAATTGATGATATATGTATCTTAACATTAAACTATACCATGAGTCGAGCATCAACCACAGGTTTGTCCAAAATCTTAGGAAAATTGTAACATCTTTGTTTTTTTGTCTAAATTTTTGTAACATATCCAATAATATTTTCATAGCCAGGTGCCAAGACAATACAATATTACTAGGCCCAAAGAGGCTCAATATTGATATTAGAGAATTTTTAAATATATTAATTTCATGTAAAAACACAACATTTTTATGTAATATTGGAATAAATCCCAAATTGAGTCTTTTATTCATAGTCTAAGACCACTGTTGAGTCTCTAATGAGTGGTCTACCCTAGGCACGAAATAACCTTAGTTGGAATTCGGTTTTTTTCTTGAGAACCATTGCTGGTAAAATTATTAAATAAATTATATATATATTTTAAGATAAACACTAACATATTTTATCCTCTATAAATATCTGCTTATATCAAATTTGTAGAGTTAATTTCATAACCCTAAGAATTAAGAGGAGAGTGTGGGGAAGCATTAGAGGCTGTTGGGGTCATGGATCGTTGATCAATATACTATAAATATCACCCACCATAACTGAGTGTGGGGATATCATCATCAATGACAACATATATTCTTTCTTCATAAGTAATTGATCCAAACCCAAGGTTGGTTGTTTTTCTCATGTTTTATTTCCCTTTTAGATTATCCCATGATGAAAATGAATGAAATAAACTAGTATATTTATTCATGGGTTAATCATTTTATGGGTGTGGGTTCATTTAGTTGGGATTTGGATCAATTAGGATTTATTTTTTATTTTTTGGTTCTTTATTTTTCATTATATTGAAAAAATTCCTAGCTAACTCAAGAAGTTGACTAATGATCATTTCTATTTTGTGTTTCCAAGATTTCAGCACATGTTCTTCACATGATTCATCATTGATATTTCATTGGCCTATGGTTCGACCAATACAAATTGTTCAATTATTTCATGATCATTATTCGATTCAACAAATCAATACCACATATGTGGGTTTGGGATTGATGGTGCGATCAAGGTGCGACGATGATGACAGATAATGAGGGGTGGACTTGGATCAGAATATTGATTCTAGATTCGTGGTTGGATCCCTGATGAAAGTATGGTGCAATGATAGTTGAAATTCGAGGACATTGATGTATGGATTCTGGCGAATGAGGATAGGTAGGGTCAAATGACCATTGGTCCACATTCTCTATCATGATTGATGGCTAGATTGGCGGTAGATATGGTGAAATTAGGATACATGTGAAGGAATTGTGGGGTTCTAGAAAATATCACATTAAATGTCATGTTACCCAACAAACACATGCCTTGGAGGACCCTAGATGAAATTCTAGGTTTTACACATGAAGAAAAATATAAAAGTCCATGTAACACACGTAACACAATGCATGACCCTGTTTTAGTGGCTTGTCTTGTATCTTATAGGGTAAATGATCTTGGACACTACCAGGAACATGGACACAAGTAGAGTACATATGCATGACATGGTAATCAGACATGACCATGTACATAAACCTGACCCATTACATAAACCCAACTAGTGTACATGGGCACGAGTAGATGTACATCGGAACAACAATGGACAGGTTTTGGCTTAATGGTACACACTATGTACCCTATATAAATTCCATGCACTTCCTCTAAGGTTGTTCGGAGCCCTTTAATTTATTAGAGTAGACCACGTTCAGTTGAGTGTACTTCCTTGGTCCTTCCCTAAGAGGGTACAATGTGGAATTACATCCTGAGTATAGTATTGTGATCCCCTCTATGGCATTTGTCTCAGATAGGGTTTGGTGTATCCCCCTGTGTGACCAAGATGGTATCCTCTATCATTCCTTCCTTAACCTAGGCATGATTCATGGTATCAATATGGACACTTTGAACACGACATCAATACCATGTCTAGATGATAGATATAGTTGGGTTTGTGGCAACCTCTAGCTATTTTGGATTTTATATCCTATATTTCTATCAAGATATTAAAGATCTAGTGAGTAATTATATAGAAAGATATGATGATCCCTATATCTCAAATGAGCGCCATTAGTGAAATCATGACTCATCGAGTGTATTCTCTTTTACAGGAATTACCTTGAAGCCTTGAGTAGAATCATATGGTTGATCATGTGGTTGAGACCTATTTGAGACTTAGAGTCTTCTATGAGTATTTATAGGTTTTGATTATCATTTTATATCATATATTTATTGACATTCCTGTGTATTGATGAGCTGAATACTCTTGATGCCTTATGTTTAGTTATTTAAGGGTTTTCTACTATGTATTGTTATAATAACCCTTGCATGGTATCTTCCCACACATTCCATGTATGATCAAGATTACATGACATTTGATGGATTCCTTGAAGGAACAAAAGTAGGGGGAACAATTTTTTTGGATAGACAGACCAAGGTTTATAGTGGTGTTGCATTTGAAACCAATCCCCTCCTTTTGGGTAAGTTGAAATCTTCTTTAATTTTGGGGGATTGTATTTAGCCCCATATTTCCTTTTTGTAAATTTTCATAATTTTATTATGGGTTTGAGATGTATGCATGATTTGGTATCAGTCATACATTTATTTAATCACTTCAGGGGATTGAAATTGTGTGCGTTTGTATAGGTACCAAAGGGTTAGGCCTCCCATATATGGGATATGACCACATAACACTGGCTACCATCCCTTCGCCTATCGGAGGTGGTATTGGGGTGTAGAGTTATGCTTATGGCTTACTAGGAGGTCCCTAAAAGGTTATTTAATGATATAGAAGCTTCAAGAATATGCCATATTTGGAACAATGGTTAGAATATTTGTCTATCTGTGACATTTGGTTTGAGATTTATATCAATGGTGTTAATGTGTTTTGAGTTCATCCTTCTAGAAAGGGACTCCTGTGTGGGTGTGGATTCCATCATATCAATTCACCCGGACATCGATAACATACTTGTTGACCTTGTACATGTATGCACTGGTTATAGGGGAACATTGGTACATGCATCATAAAGGGACGAGTTACAGTTTTCATGTCCTTCTTGAGTCAGTTATACATATATATTCTTTGAGTTTGGCACTTATTGATTTTTATAGGATGCCTATATAAAGATATCCAGATAGTATTACACTATGTGACCATGAGGATGATCATATGATTGATGATTATTTGGTACATAGTCTTGTATAGGAGGTAGTACCATTAATTTGATTTCTACTTTCCACCCGCTATTGAGCAGCAGGTTGCGCCAGTTTTACCAAATGAGGATGTGCATTGGATGATAATATTATATATGTTTTAGAGGTATATATATCCTATTTTTCAATTTGATCTTGACCCCTAGGTATATTAGTCCTTTATTAAGGTAGTTACCTAAGTTTTTCTCCTTGTGAATGCACCTACAGATCAAATGGTGGTCCTGACAATGAGTCTTCTTTTGTGATTCACTAGGAGATGGTGAAGTCTAGCAAAATAGATGAACGATGAGACATAAATATCCTATTTATACTTGTATTTAATATTCAGTAAGGTTTTATATACATACCTATATCGATTAGTTCACATTCAGGAGTTTCTATAGTAAGAATATGGTAACATAACCATGGTAGAGTATTCGGTTATGGTCACTAACCTCTCACAATACTCTAAAGAAATGATTTAAGACCTATTTTTCTAAGCATGGAACTTCAATTTGGGACTAATATTTGATACCATTTCTTATGTTATATCTCTTTTAATTCAAATATATACTGGAGTTCTCAAATGATCCTTTGTGGTGGAGATCTTTCTGGGTGAGTAGATGTCAAAAATTGGTACTGTTAGTGGGAATGTCGGAGCTGAGACCTCGAATGCTAGTAGCTGATGGTAGATGCATAGATCTAGGAATGTGATATGCTTCAAGAAGTGATCCCAAGATAGAGTTTTTATTTTTCATAGATCAGAGGATATTTATAGTCATCCTAGAGAGAGGCGACGTTTCTTTTTTGATTGACAATGACATATCGCTTGCGATTGTCAGACCCGTGATATAAATGATAGGGACATGATCAATAGACAAACCTGAAAGATACAATTTAAGTATTAGTGAGTTCTTTATGGAAGTAGATGTGGAAGATAATCTGGTAGAGAAGAAGGAGGTGGCAGGCGATTTAAACTATTACCACCACCACCCAAGGTAGTCCATGCCAGACTCATAGAGTAAGTGGTTAGGGATGATGACAACCGCATGCGGTGGAATCCTATGTTCCCAGGGCTCCTAGGATGATTAGTGGTATGATCTATGTATTCTAAAATCTAGCTATAGTACTGATATGAAAGGTTTAAATCCACTATTTTCTTTCCACTTCTCTCATTAAAGACTTAGGGATTCCAATTGAGCCCTTGGATTGACCTGTGCGATTAGAGATTCCAATCGAATTTGACTCAATGATCACACACTTCTGCAAAAAAAATTATTGACTCTTAGATGTGAGAAAATATTTTGGGATATATTTGTAGCTATGATGAGTCTTTATGACCTCATATTATGTATGGAATGTCTATATATAGTTCATTCCCATATTAACTATTTCTAGAATACAATGTGGTGTGTCCATTATGATGGGATGATGTTTTATTTTATCGTTGGAAAGAAAAATCGGGTAGAGAAATATGGGCCCACACATAGGATGAAAAAACCAATTAATCACATGTTGGGTAGTATTACCCTTGTATTAGTGGATACTATAGGATTTCAGCTTCCTGTAGTGGTGGTGGAGTACAAGGATGCCATTCATGAGGAAATTCCGGGCTTACCACCCTACCAATAGATAGATTTATGCCTATACATGATCCCAAGGATGAACCTGATATCTATGACATCATAGTGGATGGATCCTATAGAGATTCCTAATATTAAGGAGTAGTTAGAGGACTTATAGAGGAAGGTATTTTTCAGACCTTTTGTTTACCCCTGGGAAGCCCCAATATTGTTCGCCAAGAAATTATCTGAGAGCTTGAAGTTGTGTGTGAATTATTGGAATATGAAACAAGGTATTATGAAGAATACATATCCACTAATGAGTATTGATGACCTCTTCAATGAGTTAATAGGGGGAGGTGGTTCTAAAATACTGAACTTATATTAGGCTATCACCATCTTTGAGTGCAATATGAGGGTATACCGCAGACGACATTCTGATGTCACTATTGTCACTATGAGTACTTGGTGAGGCCTTTCAACAAGATTAACCCTCTAGATGTATTTATTGGAATTATGAACCAGATATTTCGTACTTTATTAGATCATATCGTTATGGTATTCATTGATGACATTGTAATGTACTCAGTATCTTAGGAGGAGCATGCAAGACACATGAGGATAGTATTGGACATAATCTGAGAGCACCATCTTTTTAAGAATCTTTCCAAGTGTTAGTTTTGAATAAAATATGTCCAATTTTAGGGACATGTCATCTTGACTAAGGGTGTATTCATGGACCTGATGAAGGTTGAGGTAGTGAAATATTGGGAGCCACCTATGATCATAAAGGAGGTGTGAAGATCTATTAGGTTTGTGGGATATTACAGAAGATTCTTGCCCAATTTCTCTATGATATAGGTACCATTGACTACCATAACCTAAAATGGGTATCCAAACATTTGGAGGGCTTGTGAAAATTGGTGTTTTAGGAGTTGTGGTAGAGGTTGAAGAGTGATCCCATCTTGAGATACCCATAGGAGTATGTTGAGTATATTGTTTTTTATGATGACATAGGGAATATACAAGGTCGTTTTTCAATGAAGAGGTAGGTAGTGATTAACTATGTGACCTATAGTTGTGACCATATGAGAATAAATACATGACACTCAAACTATATTTGGTTGTTCTAGCCTTCACCAATAATTCACGACATTACTGTCTTTTGGGTGGACAGTTTATCGGAAACTATCATAATAAGAGCCAATTATATCTCATATTAGAAGGATATTTACTCAAGAAAAAGGTGAAAACTGGAGTTCCTCTATGGTTATGACTTCTAGATAGTCTATAATCATGGGAATGGGAGTGTGGAGAAAGATTATCTAAATAGAACATCTTTTCCACAGAAGTTGGACGAGTTATCAAAATAGTTAGACTCATTGCAGATTTCCCATGCGGATGAGGATTGTGAATATTAACTTCAATTGATGGTTGTTACCCCACTACTTATACAACTTGTTAGGGAGGTTCATCTTAGAGACACATATTGTGAGAACTTAGATTATAAGATCCATTGCGCAAGCTATTGGTGAATTTTTTGAAGGAGGGGAGCACATTATCCTTATTATAGGAAGGATGATGGTCCCAATAATGTGGAATGGGGAGGTTATGAGAGAGTTTCATACATCCCCTTGGTGGTACATACACGTGTAGTGAAGATGTACCAAGGCCTTCAACATCAGTTCTGGTGGCTGGGGATGATGAAGTGTATAGTAATTTTTTTCTCTCAATGCCTCACATATCGACAAGTAATGGTTAAGAAATAGGAACCAGTGAGTTTCTATCAACCACTTGAGGTTATATTATGGAAGTTGTATAGTATATATATGGAATTAAGGATGGTAATGCCATAGAAATATAGAGGAAACTAATCCATCTGGGTGATCGTAGACTGACTCCCCATGTTGGCCCACTTCTTAGATATTTGATAGAAGAACTCACTAGAGAGCATGCGATGCTACTATATGTAGGTGATAGTCTAGCTCCACAGAGTTCACTTAATGATCATTTCAATCCGTGATGGTCAATTCACACCGTAATCATGGAGAAGATTGAACGAGGCATTTTGGGAATCAGTCATGATTGATCATAACATTTCATCACCATACTTATGGCTAGACCACATAAAACATTCATGTTCTTGAGGGCATGATTTAGGATCGCGTGTTGGAATTTTTCCATAGTTTGGAGGATCACTTATCTTTAGTGTAGTTTTCATATAAAAACTTCTTTTATTCCCCCATTAGTATTTCATTATTCGAGGCATTTTAGGGGCAACACTATGTTAGACTGATCTAGGTGTGTCAATACTCATGGGCCTAGAGATGGTGTGAGCTACAATAGAGAGGGTGAACATCCTCCCATAGTAGATAATGAATTTATAGAATTATCTTAATTCTTCTAAAAAACAACAGTGGAGGCCTTTGGAGTTTTGGGATTCAGTCCATGTGTTCTTGAGGGTCTCACCTCAACTTGGTTAGTATATATTTGACTGGGGTGACAAGTTATCTCTGAATTTAATTGTCACATTCCAAATTCAATATAGGGTCAGTGAGGTGGAGTACCACTTGGTCCTACTTGTAACAACTTGATATTTTATGATAAGTATTATTTTTAATTGATTTCATGTTATTTATGCTACAACAAGATTATCTTGTGCTATACCCAACACCGTATTAGCTTGTAGTATACGCAACACTATTCTTAGATTGTGTTACAGACAATTTCAAGTTCGTTTTATAATAGTCATTCTACGCAACATTGAGTGTATATATATATATATTCAATTTATAAATGAAATATGGTTGGATTCTGTTATATGAAACAACGAAGGATTCTTGCACAACACGCAACCCTAACTTGGCTTGCATTCTACACAATCATGACTTTCCTCGATAGCGTGTGTTGTACACAATATCAGGTTTCACTAAACAATGATATATGGTTATAATATTATTATAAACTAGCCGTTATGAATATTATTAACTAAATTTTGATTGTTATAACATTATTATTTCATCTTACACATTTTCTAGAACATGGTATGTGAACAAAATAAAATTTTCGGGTAAAATAAGTATTTTTCAAAAAATGAAGTTTTGCCGCCATTTAATGGATCACCCACATTAAATCTAGTTTTTTACATGTTTATAAGTTCAATTTTACAAAATAAACTTCCTTTTTTGAATCAGGATATAAAAATTTACATTGGATAATGTTTTGATATTTTTCTAATAACTTTCATATTTTAATGAATAGTAAAAACACGCTATATTTTAATTAAAAACAACTTTTTTCATCGTAAAACTTTTTATGGTTAAATTATAAAATTGAATGGTTTTAAAGTATAAATAGAATATTTTTTTACCATTTAATATAATGTATGTCATTAGCATTGATTTTACATTGAATTCGTAGGTTAAATCAATTCAATCTTTTGCAATGTTTTAAACAAAAACCCATTTTCATTCGACAAAGGGATTAATTTTATTTTAATTCTTGCAACTTCTGTGTAATGAATTTGAAAAAATGGATTCCATATTTGGATTTCGTGGGTCCAAATTATGTTAATAGGTTACTTTTATTTTTTTGATATTGTGAATAGTTACTACAGTAATTTTTTATTTACTATAGTTAAAGGTAAATCGGGTAATTAAGGGTAAAAATAAGATTATAAAATTACCCTAACACTTGGAAAAATTCTATTGGATGAATAAAAGTCGACCCATATCACCTAAGGGTCGGACTAGATTCATTTCATGTAATTTTGACCATGAAATAATATAATTATTATTAAAACCAAAGAAAGTGACAACATGTCACTTTCTTAAATCTTATAAGTATATTAATTGTAATTTAGTGATAAACTTCATGAAACTTCAAACATGAATAGTATTCAGAAATATAATAAAATTATCTATATCATATGAATTTATCTATAATTTTTAGGGATTAAATAATTATCATTAATTGTGACACAATAGTGATGCAGAAATTGTTTATCTAGTGAAAAATTAAGAATATAGTTTTTATTAAACTAATAGTGACCATAAAAGGCACAAAACACTGACCTAAACTTATTGGTCATGTAAATGTAAACCATAATCATCCAATGGTCTAATATTTGACCATTTGGAGCCTTATAAAAGTGATTATGACACTTATATTATTTTATTTTAAATGATGCCAAAGTTGTCACCTTCATAATTTAATAAATATAAAAAATTTTATATTGTGATTTTAAGATGATAAATTAGATTAAAATTATTATAGTGAAAGTTAATATATTTATATGAATCATAGGATTTTATTTTTAATTTTTATGCAAAAAATAAGTTTATTAAATAATTATTCAAAAATGTTTTAGTAATTATTTTATTAAGAGATATAGCAAATAAATGGTTTTAAAAATATTAAAATAAATATTATATGAACTCTTTAATGTGCTACATGAATTTTATAGACATATTTGACATTTTATTAATCTATTAAATACTGTATTTTGAATATATCCTTGGTGTAGATTTTATTTAAATTCAAATAAATGAATAGTGTCAAAATTGACCCTATTGTTATTTTATAAAAATAACATATAATTAAATTGTTTAAAAATCACAAAAATATTTAAAAATTGTAAATTGAAATTTATATAGTATCCACTTTCATAAATATCCAATTATGGAAAATTAAAAAAACATAAGTGATTATTTATAACCATTTAAAATTTAGAATTTTATTACCACAAATAAACTTAAATAGATTAAATAAGGATAAATCAAAATGATAAGGTTTAAAATAAGATCCAAACATGTCTAAATTTTATTGTTTGATGATATTACAACCCTATCTCATCTAATCTATGAATTGAGTTATTTTTGGAGGTTTTTATGTGGGGTTTGAATTTATATTAAACTAATATTTTTGGGAATTCCAAAGGTGCCCCTCTCCTCCCTTATAAAAGGGCACCTACTCCCTCTCTTCCTCACACCATTTTGAGCCTTGAAGCTCGGCCATCCTCTACCCATTTCACTTCCCCAATTCCCTAGAAACCTTATAGAGGTACTGGTCTTCTCAAAATACCAACCCTAGTGCCCTAAGAAGAAGTTTAAAGGAGGTGTGTCGAAGAAGAGGAGGTTCAGATCCATACGAAGCATATCAGACCTAAGGTAAGGGATAATTTTTGCAATCTCATTTTTATCTGATATTGCTTATTCATAAGTATTTTATGGGGTTATTGTTATCATCCATATCCATGTTTTATAAAAGTGTTTTCTTGTATGTTTAAAGTCCTTTTTACCCATTTTGACATTTACCCCACGGTATGGAAGGAATTTTTCTTTTGTTTACCCTACGAGGTACTTTTTGACTTTTCTGACAAAAGTATGAGGAGAATGTTTTTTAACTTATACAGCATGAACATATTTTTATGGTTTTATAATTCCTTATTTTCATGAAGCTTACTCTAAAAGATTTCATGACTATTTTCAACAAAATCATTTTCTTTTAAAATTGCACGACATTTTGTGAAAAGAAAATTGATTTTGAAGAAGAAAGGATATTTTCCTCAAGAATTTCATTTCAAGTGTTTTATCAAAACCATTTTCCATCTAATATGACATTATTTTATATGTGTATGTTTCAAGTATAATGTATTTATGATTTATATGGTTTCAATTTTCTTATAATGATATGATATCCATTTTTTTATGGATTATGTTATGATGGGATGATGTTTATGAAACCCATTTTTTTCTTTGGGTTATGATGAATGATTTATGTTTATGTTGTGGCACAAGTAAGAATTATTTAATTATGAGATGGGTGGGACCTATATCTCCCTCCAATTCATTGGGTAAATACTTATATCTCATGAGATAGACATGGCTGGAATTGTAAGTTAATCTGGTTCAGTGTTACAGGACTGAAACGAGCAGTGAACTCGATTCAGAAAGGGACTTTGTCCACTAAGATGGTCTTGGAAGTAATGCCTTGGCTACTATGGAAACCATAACATGTGGTTAATGGTTTCCGCAATTACATGTTTTATTACCATTATAGTTTATCATTGTTGATGTTCCATTATGATATATTCCTTACGTACTTCCACGATTTATGCCTTTGCTCAAGCTTTTGATGTTTAAATTTCATGTTCACGTTTTTGCTTCCAAATGTTTATGGATTGTTTTATGTTATCTATGTTTTCACTTACTGAGCATTTGAGCACACCCTTTTTATGTTTTATTTTCCCCAGGAAATAAATAAAGTTTTTAGGTAAGGAAAAAAATGGGAAGATGGTTATGGGAGTTGTTGAAGATATTTCAACAGGATTAGAAGTTTATATTCCGAGTTTCCAAAGATACTAAACTATTATGATCCTTGTGTGTCTGTTTTTTTATGTATTATGTATTCCGCAAAAGTAATGTAATGTCCATTTACATCAATCTTTGGGTATCTACAGTTGGTATCAGAGGAAAGGTTTAGTCAGCCTTTGGAAACTAGGATGCGAAAATGTTAGTGAGATCCCTAGAGATATTTCTAAGGTATGTCTAGGGATGTACCTGAGGATAAGTATACGTATAGGATATAGTCCTAGAACTATAGTAATGATCTTAGAATTTAACCTAAGATGTTAGATATTAAGGGTACTTCCCCTTTACTATGTTGTTTTCCTGATCATGGTTTTTTCCTCTCACACTATTCTTTTTGGGTTTTAGAAAATGGATGGAAACAGGAAGATTCACGATAATGGAGGATATGATGGACAATGGAATGATATTCCCCATAAGCAACCAAATGAAATTGGATCTGGAGGTCCACATATAGTTATTATGCCTAATCATAAATCTCATAATATGATCAATAATATCAACTTTGGTAAGTTTCCCGACACAGATAATAAGAGAAAGATGGAGTTTCATGATGATCATAGAGGAAAGAAAGTTCAATTTCCCTCATGTAAATCTTGTGGGAAGAGGCATCAGGGGAAATGTTTCAAAGGAACTGGAAGATGCTTTGGGTGTGGAAAAAAAGGACACAAATCCATTAATTGAAAAGGAAAAGGTTTAGTTAACACCATGGACAAGGATAATGGTATTTCTAAGACATCAACAATGATTAAATGTTTTAAATGTGGAATGTATGGGAATTATGAAAACCAATGCTCTAAGGGAAAATCTCATTAAGAGAATCAGCATGGTCATATGAGTAGTATTTATTTGGATTATGATGAAGAGACTACAAATAAAATATGAGGTGAAAGAAATGATGAAGCTCAATCAGTGGTTTAAGAAGTTAGTCGAATGATTGTATGTTTATAAAGAATAATGTATGGTACTATGGAATAAAGAATCATCTAAGGATTGTGACACTATTGTTTTTTCTAAAGTATTTGAAAGTATATGTTGAATAGTACCGATAACCATGGAAGTTTAGTCAGATATTTTTGGAAAGTAGATGATTTGCGCATAATGAAGGGATAAAAAGATAATGAGATGTTTGATTGTATTCATGAGATCATGACTCATAAAAGTACTAAGTGATATTATGGTTTGATTGTATAGATTTATTTGGGATTTTGGTATGTAGAAAGAGTTACCTATTGATAGTATTCATGTTTTCACTAAGGTTATATGGTAATTAATGTTTCAAGAGAATATATGACTAAGGTATTCATGTGTTTGGAATGCAACCAACAAGATATATCTTATGATATGTGTGAGATAAATGCTTATATTCACATTCTTGGTAGATAACCTTTCTAGTAATTGTTTTCTTTATACTATGAGCTTGGACCGAAGTATTTTAGATAAGCCTAAAGATTGGAATGGATTGTGTTGGACATAAGTTAGTATTATTTAAGGATAGAACTTTTTTAGATATTATTGATGGGTTGTTATATTAATGTAGTTTTAGAAAAAGGACAACCTGCAGGACGGGCGACAACCCATCACGTCGGACAAGGCTGTGGGAATTGAACCCACAACCGAAGTGTGATTGGCCTTTATCGCATACCGCTGGCCTACAGGAAGTCCTTGGTTAATAGAAACTAGTTTTATTTTATTAAGAGGTATGATATATGAAGTATAAGTTCATTTTTGGAATCGTATATGATTAACCTCACCATAAATGGACTTATGTATATTGGATAAATTTTTCCTACCTTTTTTTTGAAACATATGGAATGACCCATCATTCTATCACATGATCTGTTAACACTTCACGAATAACAAATTCAACTTCATTTCTTTAAGAGATGAAGTAGAAATTGTTCAAAGCATGAAAAACAGTGAGATTGTACCAAAATCAAGAAATTATTTCTTCTAATTCAAATTTTCAACTTTAGGGAAATGATATTGAAAACCAAAAATATTGTCCTAGTGCTCTTATATCCAATGAATCAGATGGTACCTTAGATCATCACAAATGTATGGCTTTGTGATTGTTGGATTTTTCATAGCCATGTCCTCTACCACTCTCCATCAGAACATGATGGTTAGATTTTTCTTCCATATCCATATTTTCACCTATGTTCTCCTATATGGAAACCCAGTGATGAGTTACTTTGGGTAATCATTATGTTTCATACTTTAGTTTTTAAAATTAAGTTTTAGTATTCCTTTTTACGATGTGGGTTTCTATGAATAGTAAACGATTTATAACCCCGACAAATTTTGACGAAGAAATTCATTTTAAGGGGGGTTAGAATGTAACAACCTGATATTTTATGATAATTATTCTTTTTAATTGATTTCATGTGTTTTATGCTACAACAAGATTATCTTTTTCTACATGAAACACCGTATTAGCTTGCAGTATACGCAACACTATTCTTAGATTGTGTTACACATAATTTCAAGTTCATTTAATAATAGTCATTCTACACAACATTGAGTATATATATATATATATATTCAATGTATAAATTAAATATGGTTGGATTCTGTTATACGAAAAAATGAATGATTCTTACACAACACGCAACCCTTACTTGGCTTGCATTACACGCAATCGCGGCTTTCCTCGATAGCGTGTGTTGTAGCCAATATCAGGTTTCACTAAACAATGATGTATGGTTATAATATTATTATGAACTAGCCGTTATGAATAGTATTAACTAAATTTTGAATTTTATAACATTATTATTTCATCATACACATTTTCTAGAACATAGTATGTGAACAAAATAAAATTTTCTTGTTAAATAAGTATTTTTCAAAAAATGCAGTTTTGCCGCCTTTTAATGGCACACCCACATTAAATCTTGTTTTTGAAATGTTTATAAGTTCAATTTTATAAAATAAACTTCTTCTTTTGAATCAGGATATAAAAATTTACATTGGATAATGTTTTGATATTTTTCTGATAACTTTCATATTTTTATGAATAGTAAAAACTTGCTATATTTTAATTAAAAACAACTTTTTTCATCGTAATAATTTATATGGTTAAATTATAATATTGAATGGTTTTAAAGTATAAATAGAATATATTTTTACCATTTAATATAATGTATTACATTAGCATTTATTTTACATTGAATTCGTAGATTAAATCAATTCAATCTTTTGTAATGTTTTAAACAAAAACCCGTTTTCATTCGACAAAGGGATTAATTTTAATTTAATTTCTGAAACTTCTATGTATTTAATTTGAAAAAATGGATTCCATATTTTGATTCAGTGGGTCCAAATTATGTTAATAGGTTACTTTTATTTTTTTGATATTATGAATAGTAACTACGGTAATTTTTTATTTACTACAAATAAAGGTAAATCGGGTAATTAAGGGTAAAAAAAGATTATAAAATTACCCTAACAATTGGAAAAATCCTATTGGATGAATGAAAGTGGACCCATATCACATAAGGGTCGGACTAGATTCATTTCATGGAATTTTGACCATGAAATAATATAATTATTATTATTACCAAAGAAAGTGACACCATGTCACTTTCTTAAATCTTATAAGTATATTAATTTTAATTTAGTGATAAACATCATTAAACATCAAACATGAATAGTATCCAGAAAGAAAACAAAATTATCTACATCATATGAATTTATTTATAATTTTTAGGGATTAAATAATTATCATTAATTGTGACACAATAGTGATGCAAAAATTTTTTATCCAGTGAAAAATCAAGAATATAGTTTTTATTAAACTTATAGTGACCATAAAATGCACAAAACCCTGACCAAAAATTATTGGTAATGTAAATATATACCATAATCATCCAATGGTATAATATTTTACCATTTGGAGCCTTATAATAAAGATTATGACACTTATATTATTTTATTTTAAATGATGCCAAAGTTGTCACCTTCATAATTAAATAAATATAATAATTTAAATATTGTGATTTTCAGATGATAAATTCGAGTAAAAGTATTATTGTAAAAGTTAATAGATTTATATGCATCATAGGATTTTATTTTAAATTTTTATGCAACAAATAAGTATATTAAATAATTATACAAAAATGTTGTAGTAATTATTTTATTAAGAGATATACCAAATAAATGGTTTTAAAATTATTAAAATAAATATTATATGAACTATTTAATGTGCTACATGAATTTAATAGACTAATTTTACATGTTAGTAATCTATTAAATATTTTAGTTTGAATATATCCTCTGTGTGGATTTTATTTAAATTCAAATAAATGAATAGTGTAAAAATTTACACTATTGCTATTTTATAAAAATAACATATTATTAAATTGTTTAAAAATCACAGAAATATTTAAAAATTATAAATTCAAATTTATATTGTCTCCAATGTCATAAAGTATAAAATTATGGAAAATTAACAACACATAAGTGATTATTTATAACCATTTAAAATTTAGAATTTTATTACCACAAATAAACTTAAATAGATTAAATAAGGATAAATCAAAATGATAAGGTTTAAAATAAGATCAAAACATGTCTAAATTTTATTGGTTTATGAGATTATAACCCTATCTCATCTAATCTTCGAATTGAGTTTTTTTTGGAGGGTTTTATGTGGGGTTTGAATTTATAATAAACTAATATTTTTGAGGATTCCAATGGTGCCCCTCTCCTCCCTTATAAAAGGGCACCTCCTCCCTCTCTTCCTCGCACAATTTTGAGCCTTGAAGCTCGGCCAACCTCTGTCCATTTCACTTCCCCACTTCCCTAGAAAACTTATAGAGGTACTAGTATTCTCAAAATACTTACCCTAGTTCCCTAAGAAGAAGATAAAAAGAGGTATGTCGAAGAAGAGGAGGTTCAGATCCCTACGAAGCATATCAGACCTAAGGTAAGGGATAATTTTTGCAATCTCATTTTTATCAAAGATTGCTTATTCATAAGTATTTACTGGGGTTATTGTTATCATCCATTTCCATGTTTTATAAAAGTTTTTTCATGTATTTTTATAGTCCTTTTTTACCCATTTTGACTTTTACCCCATGGTATAGAAGGAATCATTCTTTTGTTTACTATACGAGGTACTTTTTGACTTTTCCAGCAAAAGTATGAGGAGAATGTTTTTTTAACTTATACAGCATGAACGGATTTTTATGGTTTTCTAATGCCTTATTTTCATGAAGCTTACTCTAAAATATTTCATGACTATTTTCAACAAAATCCTTTTCTTTTAAAATTGCATGGAATTTTGTGAAAAGAAAATTGATTTTGAAGAAGAAAGGATACTTTCCTTAAGAATTTCATTTCAAGTGTTTTATCAAAACCATTTTCCATCTAATATGACATTATTTCATATGTGTATGTTTCAAGTATAATGTCTCTATGATTTATATGGTTTTACTTTTCTTATGATGATATGATATCCATTTTTTTATGGATTGTGTTATGATGGGATGATGTTTATGAAACCCATTTTTATTCTTTGGGTTATGATGAATGATTTATGTTTATGTTGTGGCACAACTAAGAATGATTTCATTATGAGATGGGTGGGACCTATATCTCCCTCCAATGCGTTGGGTAAAGATTTATATCTCATGAGATAGACATGGCTGGAATAGTAAGTTAATCTGGTTCAGTGTTACAGGACTGAAACGAGGAGTGAACTCGATTCAGAAAGGGACTTTGTCCACTAATATGGTCTTGGCAGCAATGCCTTGGATACTTTGTAAATCATAACATGTGCTAAATGGTTGCCACAATTTCATGTTTTATTCACATTATAGTTTATAATGGTTGATGTTCCATTATGATATATTCCATATGTACTTCCACGATTTATGTCTTTGCTCAAGATTTTGATGTTTAAATTTCATGTTCAAGTTTTTTCTTCCAAATGTTTATGTATTTTTTTATGTTATCTATGTTTGCCCTTACTAAGCATTTTAGCTCACCATTTTTATGTTTTATTTTCCCTAGGAAATAAAGAAAGGTTTTAGGTAAGGAATCAAAAAGGGGAAGATCGTTATTGGAGTTGTTGAAGATATTTCAACATGATTAGAAGTTTATATCCAGAGTTTCCAAAGACACTAAACTATTATGATCCTTCTATTTCTGTTTTTTTATGTATTAAGTATTCCACAAAAGTAATGTAATGTCAATGTATATCAAGCTTTGGGTCTCTACACTACAACTGTAGTTAGACCATGTACCTGAAATATTCCTTGTTTCACAACTAAGAAGGTATGCACAAAACCCATTTCATGTAATTGGAAGAGGTGAGATGAAAATAAAGGATGAAGGTAGCTTTGCAGATTACCCATTGCAGTTTAAGGATCGACATGAGAAGATCCTATGTGGATGAGCGACTCCCTTGGGGTGAGTCTAATGGAAGCATTGGAATCTTTATGAGATCACCTAGGAGATGGAGATCCAAATACAATCAGATTACCCAGACATTCTTGAGTAGATTTTTTTTCCTTCTTAGTATGTAAATACCTATTGTGGGGAGAATGATATGTCTCAATTTTTTCCATAAAAAAGTTTTGGAATATATTTAATATTATTATTTGAGTAAGGCACTAAGACGACATGAGATTCTGAGGTCCAGAGTGGGACACTATTGATATTCTATAAATATTAAACATATTAGTATCGTGCACACATGCTTTTTTAGAAACAGGGTAATAACTCCCAAACATAGTCTAAAATCAGAAATATGAGACCACAATTTTCTCTAAAATTTGTTATTTATCTTAGGAGTGACATTACATTTATCAGTATTAGGTTTTTGTAAAGAAAACCATAATGGGATAATAAATTAAAATTAATTAAATATTTTTATTTAATTGTTTAATTTAAATAATAGCCCATTTTAGCCTCTATAATTTCCTACTTATATAAAATTCACTGGGTCGGACAGATATCCTTGATAATTAATAAGAGAGTATGGGGAAGCATTACAAAATGTTGGGATCAGGGATTGATGATCAATATACCACAAGGATCATCAATGAAAATGGAGTTATTGGATCCTGTCAGTGAAAACAATGCAGATTTTTTATTCATTAGTGAATGATTCTAACTCAAGGCATTAAGTTGTTTTCCATTTATAATTTCCCCATTTTATTATCCCATGATGAAAATGAATTTAATCAACTAACATATTGATTCATAGTTCGATTATGGTGTAGGTGTGTGGCAATTTACCTATGATTTGGGGGAATTATGATTTTTTATTTATTTGTTGGTTATCTATTCATTTTTATAAAAAAAATAAGAACCAACCTAAAAATGGTCAAAGTTAGTTATTATTTTGTGTTTCTTGTATTTATTTCCTCATTATTCTAATGATTAATCACTGGTATTTCCTTTACTAACAGTTTGACGAATACCCAGTATTTGACCGTTGCAAGAAAATTATTTGGCACTATAGATTGATACCATAGTTGGGGGTTCACAATCGATGTTGTGATCAAGGTGTGACAATGATGGTGGATGATCAGAGGTGGATTGAGATTGGAATCGTGATTCCCAGTTCATGGTTGGATGTGTGGCAATGACATGGTGTGGCGAAAATTGTGATTTGAGTGGATTGAAGGATGGATTATGGAGGGCAATAATGGCGAGGTTAGGATGGACCCATATCCATATTCTCTTTCATGATCAATGTATGGATTGATGATGGTAGTAGTAAAATTGGAAGATGCATGAAAGAACCGTGATATTTTAGAAAATTTTGTGTTACGCAATGTGTACCCTAAAGAACACATGATATGTGGGGCCCTATATGGGGATCTTGGGTTTATACGTAAAGAAAAATATAAATTTCTATGTGACATGTGTCTCATGATGTGTGATCGGGTGATGGTTTCTCAACATTTATCTTGATGGGAACATAAGTACAAAAGCAACCAGTCACATGGGCACATGCTGATTACATGGGCCTGACCATGTACTTAGACAAAAAATGGTACACATACCCAATTATGCACACGATCAACTATAGTGTACATTGGATAATTTATAGGAATACAATAATGTATATTAGTAGGTCTGGGATTATTGTAACATGTCATATAACCTCTATACACACAATTTACTTCCTCTAATGCAGTTTAGAGCCCTTTGTTTCCTCAATGTAAATCATTTTCAGTTGAGTGTACTTCCATAGTCCATCTCTATGAGGGTCTAGTGTGGCATTATGTTATGAAAATAGGATTTTTATCCCATCTATATGTTTTATCTCATATAGGGTTTGGTGTATCCCCCCATGTGACCAAGGTGGGATCATCTATCCTTCCTTCTTTGTCCAAGATAGGGTCCATGGTATCGACATGAACACCATGCATAGGGATTCAATCAACTATAAAAAATGTTGTTCTAGTATGGTTTTTGGAATCCCCTAGAGGTCCTTGGTGTGATCCTCTATATGTGTATCTCGATCTAGTAGATATAATGATTACTTATTTAGTGAAACCTAATGAGGCCTATCTCTCGGATGAGCACCATCAGTGGCATCATGACTCATATAGTGTAGTTTCCTAGTTGAGTGTTACCTTTAAGCTTATGTAAAATCATATGGATGGAAATGTGGTTGAGAACTATTTGATACATGGAGCCTATTGTGAATATATATGGGGTTTTAATTTTCATTTTTTCTTATATCTCAATTAATATACCCGTGTATTTTTAAGCTGATTGATCTTGATGTTTAATGTTTAGTGATTTTAGGGTTTCATATTGGGGTTTTTATACTCACTTTTATATGGTATCTTTCCTAACATATCATTCCTTGTGAAGGTTAAAATTCATTTAATACATTCTTTATAGGAAAAGGTGTATGTGGAATATAGTTTAGGATAAAAAGATTAATATATATACCCATGTTACATTTGATAGCGTTCCCCTACTTCTGAGTTGGTTGGACTCTTTTTCAGTTTTTTGTGGGCTTGTATTTGGAACCATATTTACTTTTAGTAATTATTTCAAATCCTAATTGAGGGTTATATTTGTATCCATAAATAGGTATCAATTGTTCTTTACTTTTGACATTGTATTGGATTGAAGATGTGTGAATGCATACATGTCCCTTGGGATAAGGTCTCACAAATATGGGATATTCCTACTCAACATTGGCCACCATACCTAGAATATTGGAGGAAGGACTGGGGATTCTTATTTAGATAAACCCCACTAGGAGGCCCTGGGTGGTTTGGGTCATGAAAAAAACTATGATGTAGAAAAACGCCTTGAAAATAGGGAATATGAGATAAAATAATTGGAACACCACTTGATAGTGAAGGTAAACTAAAATTTAGGGGAAAGGTGGAGTAGAATCACTTTAGTCTCTAAAACTCAATCGATGATTCCTAAAATAGACATTGGATCAGGTAGACCTCACTATGGAAAGAGGAGAGGAGAAGTAGAGGTGTATGGAATTTCTATTAGAGAAAATGCGAAAAAATTGGATTGGAGGTTTTATAAAGGAATAAATGGTGGAAAAGGCTATTTACCACCATTTAAAAAAACTTCCCATAGTTCATCTACATGTTCATGATACTAGTATCCCAACAAGACTTCTATTTTATTGATGTTCCCAATTTTTGTATACTAATTCATGCATTTTTTAGTTTTTTAATACATGTTTTCACAAATACAAATTCTTTTATGGATGAAATGCTTTATTTTTTTGTTCATGGTGTTTTTATAAAGTTTATAGTCAAATCCATAAATTAGGGATGATCAAAACAAAATTCAAATATTGATGGTGTGTACATTATAATCACACACCATGTACCATACAAATATATGGCTTGTCTAGCTCGAGTACATGCCCTTGAGGACGATGAAAACTAACAAGCTGTGTTATTATACTTCACATACTATCTACACCCATCTAGAAGTAGTTGGTGGGAGATAGATATATTACACACCATACACATCACTGCTACATGTCATGTACTCCCACCCACTGACTTATGACACTTTGAATTCAATGGGCAATGCAACTTTTCACCTACTGAAAGAGAAAACACTACTAATAGTGGTTTACAAGAGTACACTCCATATAAATTTTAGTACACTCCATGTATTATAATTCTCTGTAAATATATAGGAATACCTTTTAATTTAGTGTTGGAAATTCTAGGGGAGGTGATGTCTCTCTTCTGTTTGATCTCCCTTGAATCCAAATATGGTCTTTTCTTCTATTTTCGTTTTGTTTTATTGTAATTAATATAATTACCCATTCTCCAATCATATCCATGATTTGGGTTAATTTTTTTTCTCAAACCACATACCATGAACATGGTCATAAAAGGATTATTTTATAGTGTTGGGGCTTTAATAAGATTTTGGGTGAAGTATAGAATAAATTATGAGGTGTTTTCTATTATTCTGATTTTTCTTTATAATACCTTTAATGAAATTAATTTCACATTTACTGTTGGCGTCATATTAGGCCAAGAATGACACCATTGGTGAAAACTAAAGGTGTTATACAAGGGGAATCCATGACCCCTGCATGAGCCTATTGCCATTATTTTAGGAGTAATGTTTTAACATGTATTTGAAAATTTTATTATCAGGCCAAGGGATTGATATTTAAATAAATAAATACCAATTATCGGACCAAGAAATTGTAATATAATTTAATATACATGATTAAAATATTTTTCATAATTAATTTCAATACAAAATAATAACTTTTGAAATCAATCGTAATAATTTTGGAACCCTGACACATTTTTCTACTGGTTTTTCATTCCCTTCTTATGTTTCAAATGGATTTTTACAAATAGTTTTATGCTTTCATTTTGATTATTATTTTTGGATGATCATCTGAAACTCACTAACTAGTTTATACCTTTTCATTTATGTAATCTCCTATGGGTTCTTCCCGGAATGTTTCTAGAATCCTAGTTAGTTAGATTAGAAGGAAAATTTAATTATTCATACCTCATGATGGGAGCGGTCAAATTCTAGAACCATTTTTTGGGAATTTCATAAAGAAGTGGAACTATTTTGATTCAATGTTTGTTTACCTAGTGTTTTATTTTTCATTTATTCATTATTTTCATGGGAACCTCAACCTATCATCCTTGTGGATTTTTATTCAACTAGAGGTTGGTACACTACATCTAGAGTGTATTTTTATTCGTTTGATCTAGTGATGTCGTAATCTTATCCAGAAGAGTATTATCCATACATGGATGATTGGTTTCATTATGACTACTACCCATGTATATACTTTACCTCAACCATTTATTCTTCTCTTACAAAACGATTTTTGTGTAATACCGAAAAACTATTATCGATGATGGAAGCCTTTACACATTCTAGTTGGCCCAAATAGAAAGGTTGGGAAAACTTGAAATAAAGGAAGAGAAGCCTTTTGAGATAATTTATAATATGGATAATTCAATTGAGTTTGAGACTCAGTGTTCTAATTCTATTTTAGCTTAGTAATCATGTTATGATGTGGGACTCACTTATAATGTACTAAAAATGGATGAAAATGTTTTACCAAGTACTAAATTTAAAAATGGGAATACATAATGTCATTTTTTAAATTAGTTTTATCAATTATCTATTTCTAAACCCTCATTTGATTTCTTTCATGCTTCAGGGTATTCCATTTATCAATTTCATATTTCAATCATATCATAGTAGGAACCTTGAGGGGTGGCTAATTCATATGATCAAACCAAATCAGAAGTCCACCTTCAGTGTTTACTAGCCACAAAGCAAGGATATTGTAAGCCACTGCCCAGTATGCCTAAAGTTTAAGAAAAATATCTGAAAGATTAGGGAAACCAACATATGTGGTGGCTCACATAGTAGAATCCATATTATGCTTTCGATTATGGGAAAGCACCATAACATTATTTGATCCAAATACCTAAAATAAATGCTCTTTCAGGTAGAAAACCTAGACACTCTTCTTCTATGTCTTATTTTTTTTTAATAATTACACAGTGTGTACTTCTCATTTACACATCATGTACTACCCTTTCCTTTATCTACTATTGTAATGTTAAATAAAATGAGGTCACATGGCATGTGTATCAACTCTAAATTCAATGAACCTTAATGTTTTGTATATATCATAATAGTAATTTTTGTATAAAAAATCATTGATTAATTTAATAAGAAGGAATGAAGTATGTGTTGATGGAGATGTCTCTAGAGTATATCCGAGATGTTAATGGTTAGAATCCCTCTGAACCCTCCTTTATTACATGATTCATTCTTTTTAATCCCGTATTTTCTTAAGTAGTGTTTGATATGTTTTCAAATGTGATTAAAATAATTTCAAAATAAAATAAAAATGATGGTGGTGCTGAATCTACTGGTTGGTTCATAGACCATGGTTCAAAAAACCTGGGTTTGAGCCCTTATAGCAAATTCAGTTCCATCCTTTTTCACAGAAAAAAACCATGCATTGTGTAATTTGATAAACATCATGTGACATGTATTCATTAATAATTTACCACCCTTAAAAATAATAAATCACCTGAGGGTGATGTGGGTTGATTTGGAAGAATAGTAACCCAAGGTTCAAAAACACAATTTTGAAGGAACACAATAGGATCAGTTTGGTCACCTATTTGAATTGAGGCCCAAGTGCCATACTGAAGGTTATATATCTCTTTTTATAATTTTGGAAAACATGATATTTATTTTTCTGATACACTACATGTATATTTTTATTTTAGTATATATATATATATAAATTTATTTAATATTTAATATAATATATTATAAATAGTTTATAATAATAACCATATATTAATAAATTATATTAAAAAATATATACGACATGTACAATAATATACATGCAATTTTCCCCACTATAGTAGTCAGTTACCCTAACCCGACCACACACCCTACACTCTCACCATTCCCCCATATGGATTCTTCAATACGCTGCTCGACCCATCCATTTCAATATTCCATTTTATGGAAATTCAGGACATTATTTTTTCCTCATTTAGATTCTTTATATAGGTATGTTCCCTCTCACCCTTTATTTTAGTGATTTACAAGCTTTTTAGACTATTTAGGGATTCTGGGATATGTTCAGTAGAAACCAACAGTACATGGGAATCCATGAAGAACACAAGCCATTTACTTACCATACATTTACACCTTATATATATTTAGAATTTTAAAACACATGGTGTGTTCATTTGGCACATGAAATCTATAGATTCCTCTAACCATCTTAGGAGAACCCTTATCATGATGGCCACATGACCGATGTATACATTTAATAACACAAGATGTGTGAATTCTGTATATTCCATATACTATTTCCTTATTGAATTGGCTATGTTAGAGAAGAAAAATGATTTGGATTCCATTTTCACACACATAGGATGTGTATTCGATACAAACTATGTTGTATGATATGTTCCCCCACTTGGTAAAGGCTGTGTCACAATGACACATAGCTAGAATACCCATGTCCACATAAACAGTGTGTTCCCTTTCAAAACACCATGTACATGAATTTTTTCCAAACAAAACCCAATTGGAATGTGTATCCAGAGCACACGGGTTGGAATAGCGATCATAATACACTATGTGTACTCTAGATATACATATACTCTACTTTTATTTTATGATTTATCACTTTTTTACCTATTTGATTTTTATTATTTTATTTATTTTCAGATTATGGAAGATGGGGACCGATCCAGTGGGAAGATGCCCATGATTTCTACTAATGCGAAGCAATCTACACCACATCATGTCCGGATCAAGTCACTAGGAGTGAATTATATGATAGATATGTTGCCTCATTAGCTACCATCTTTATCAGTCTTACCTCAACATTCACAGATCATGAAATCCCCCACCACATCTTCCATTATTGGAGACACCATGACACCAACAGGTGTAGCCTCAATGTATTCCTCAGCTACCACAACATTAGATCCCTCCATGAATGTAGCTGGTGTACCTCCACCAGTCATCATGTCTTCATGGACTTTAAATCCTACTACTGGTGCAACACTACAGCTGACTCCATCAACAACCAAACCCTTGCCACATCCTTGCCTCATATTTTATTTGAGACATCCTATAGAAGAATCAATATGACAGTTTTCATGGTGAATGATTTAGTTTTATGGTGAGTTCTTAGACTTTAGTTTTCTAGAGTGACTAGGCATATGGGATGAGACCAAGGAGCCCCTTGGGCACACACATCTGATTGAAACACTCCATTTCAGAAATCCAACCATCATATATTTATTTTATATTTTAATTTAACTTTTTATTTCTACACACCTTTATTCCTAGAGACACTAAATAATATAGGGAATCGAGTCATATTTCAACTCGGTTGGTGATACGTTTCACTGAAGAAAGAGTATTTTGGATGAGGGTGCATCCTCTATGCCCATCCAGCCACCCGACCTCGGTTGCTGCCCTCACTAACCCTAATCTATTAGAACTACTCTCAGTGTGGTGGGAGATTGCTTGACCCACTATCTGTTATGATCCCACCTCACATAAGAGAACCCTATTATTTTCCCTTACACATTTCTTCATACAACAATACTTTAGTTCCATTCTCATGCCCCTCTATGAGGAAATGTGATTCATGTATGGATGAGGTACAAAGATTCTGACCTATATCGTCCGACATGATTTCCATGAACTTATCTACTTCAAGAAACCATATTTCCACTCTATGTTCAGCAATCATCAGTGTTACCTGAATGGTGGGTTCTATGCCATATAATAAGAACACCATCTATTGTGGTTTGGTCCATCACTCCCTCATGATCTCCTAGGTTCTTCCCAATAGATAGTTTTTCTCAAGATTATTTTCATGATCTTGGTTTGGAAGAAGGGGAATTACTACATTGTTGTGTAGGATCTCCCAACACCAGCTATAGTAGGAGAGTACCCACCTACCCTCGTTTTTTATACTATTGTGATTCCATCACCACCACCACCCACCACCAGTAGAAATTACCTCTCCACCTCTCCCCAATTCATTATACCATCCATCTCCTTCCACTATTCTTACTCCAACACCATCCACAACACCACATCCATCTGCACTATCAGACAATGATACTATTCCCAAAAAACTCGTTTAGATAGAGAGTATGTTGGGCCTAATTTTTCAACACCTTGGCCTTCCATCATCTTCCACAAAATCTACTCAAGAGTATCAAAAAACTTCCACATCATCAACCCAATTCAAGGATCTATCTACTGACTCTGTGCTGTTATCATTGGCTGGACCAACCACCACTTCCACTGATTCAACCAGAGATCATCCCAAAGAGCCCACATAGTATAGTGAGGGACCCTCACCACCAGTTTCCACTATTGTTTCCCCCTATCTATAGGTTGTCTCAGACATTTTCACTCTTGTGGATACACAATGAGTATCTCTAACATGTAGTTACATAATTATATATTTGATATTTTTGTTGGTTTACATTCTATAATATTTTTCCATGCTTGTAGTATCCCTTTTTCCATTTAATCAACAGTCAAAGGTACCCTGACATGACACCAACATCTTCTTTCACCTTCATTTCATATGTTTGAGCTCTCCATAATGAGATTATTCTTTTGGGATATACTTTCTTTCCTTTACTTTTCATTGGATCACTTCTTCTAAATCTCCCTCAACCTAGACTAGTTATTTCTTACCACATCATACTATCCCAATTGGCATTGCACATGGAGGACCATGTGTGATATTATGTGTGGGAGGGAGTCTATTGGCTACACTAGTCTTTTACACTTAACTAATCATGGTTACATCATTAAGAATTGAAATATTTTAAAATGTGGGGATCTTTTTGATTAATTTTAATTTTAAATAATAAATAAAAAGATTAAAATTTTAATAGTGACATGATTATTTTAATTATAAAGCATTTTAAATTGATAAAAGATATATTTTAATTTTTTATTTGATTTTTTTTCCATTTTCATTTATTAGACTATTGATTTATATTCACATCATGACCAAATTGTATAATTTTTATCCTCATTCTTAAGAGGTATTATAACCCCTTTGTAATATTCTTCTTATGAATTCTTTCTAGAGAGATTCTTAGGATATGAATGACTACTACAACATACAAGTTCTTAACTTTAATACATGAAGATTATGAATCACATTAAAATGACTAAGGCATTTAATTGATATTTTCAGCCCCTTCAACTTTGAGGCAAACTCTACATATTACCTCCATGAAACCCATAGAAACCATAAACTTAATTTATAGGAAGCTACATTACATGCCTATTTATCATTATTAACCTAATTATTCCATAATATTGCATGATTATTCCTTTGAGATTCAAAGGAGTTCCATGATTCACGGTATATTTTAGTGAGAAATCATAACATTAAGTGTAGGGGAGAGTATCTCTTATTTAGTTGGGAATAAGGGTTCAAAAACCACCATTACTTGTATTTATATGTGGCCCCTCTATATAATAAACTCAATAATGAAATTTTAAAAAGAGGAAAAAATTCATTCATTAAAGTTATAGATGGTTTAAAAACCCATTATTTCATGGATAAATAATGTTTATGTTGAGATTTGAGAGAAATTTATGGGGATGAATTTTCATTGAGTTTTTTCATTGAATATCATGATTTATTTTTAATAATTAATCCTACTTTATTAATCCAGTGATATTATTATCAAATGATTACCTACCTACTCTTAGCATCTGTAAAATGAGAACCTTATCACAATACCTCATGATGTTTGGGATTGGATTTATATGTGGAGAATTAGAATACTCACTATGCTATAGATAGAGTACATATAAATGAGATTAATCAATAATATAATATTTATTGATGAGTGTGAAATTTCACCTAGTGAGTTAAATAATTTAGTGGAATGTATATTTATGAAAAGTTAAAAAATGCGATTAAAAGTGGATGAAAGTTTTTAGTTAAATTATATATGGGGAATAGTAATAATATATTTGAAATAAAAATATATTTTTCTCTTTTTAAAATCCACTTATATGAATAAAATATTTATAAAGTGTAATTTATTGAATAGTTTCCTTTTTAGATTATAGATTATATTATTTAGATGTTGAGATTTTTCTTGTGGGAAAGAAAATGATCAAGTGTTGGGGTCCTCGATGTGACTAATTTGTGTATATTAATTCGTGCATTTTTTAGATCATTAAAACATTTTTTCAATGGATACACATTATTTTATGGAACAAATTATTTATTTTGGTGTTCATGGGGATTTTTTGGAGTTTTAAGTCAAATTCACTAATTGGGGATGATCATAACAAAAAATCAAATATACACAATGTGTAATTTATAAACACATGTTGTGTACCAGGAACAAGGATTGATAAACTAGAATGAGTACATTCCTATGTAGATGATAAATACTAACACACAATTTCATTATCATTAACATGCTATGTAAACCCTTCCATAATTTGTTAGTGGTTGATACAGATTTTACATACCATGCATGGAGTCTCTACACGCCATGTACTTCCTCCAACTGACTGTTAGTGCTTTAAATTCAACAGGCGGCATGAATGTTCACCTACAAATGGAGAAAAAAAAGTAAATAGGGGTTTACCAAAGTACACACCTTGTAATTTTGAGTACACTATACATATTAATTTTTTTTATAAATAGGGATAGAGCACTCTAAGTTTAGTGTTTGACATTTGAGGGGGAGATGATGCCGCTTTTATATTCGATCTCCATCAAATCCAAATAAGATATTTTCTTATGTTCTATTTTTTGTTTTAGTGTAACTAATCTCTTTCCACTTTCTTCTCTCATTTCAATGGTAGGTTTTGAGTTTCTTATAACCCCACACACTGTGAACCTGGTCAAAAGAGGATATTTTTCTAATTTTGGTGTTGTAATAATATTATCGGTGAAGTGTAATATAAATTATGTTGTGTTTTAAAATTTTGTGATTTTTATTTATGAACCATTTAATGAAATTAAATCCAAATTCCCTATTGGTGTCGTACTGGACCAATAACTGTAGAGACCCAAACTTTACATACATGGAAACTACATTACTTTCGTGGAATATTTAATACATGACACAAAAAAAATCGCAAAGACCGTATTAGTTTATTTCCTTTCAAAAATTGTAACATAATCATCTAATAATGTAGAAAGATATTCAACATCTCCCATAAAGATCTTCCCCTTTTGTTTTCCAACATAAAACCTTTATTTAAATCTTGAGGAAAAGAAAAAATAGAAACGGTGATCTCAAATTCTCAATAAAGGTAAACATGGATAACAAAAAACAATCCCTAAAAATTTGACTGTAAAAACATGAACATAAAGTTTAAACGTCAAAATCATGTTCAATGGAATAAATATTGTAAGTACATAAGGAATGGATCATAAAAAATCCTCAGCTATGATAGAATATAATTGGAATAAAATATGTAATTTTCGAGAACAATTAAGCACAAAATATTATTTCCATCATAGCCAAGGCATTGCTACCAAGACCATGATAGTGGACAAAGTCCATTACAGAACCAAGTATACTTGTCGTTCCAGCCTGGTATTACTGAACTAGATTTACTTGTCGTTCCACCCTTGTCTATCTTACGAGATATAAATATTTACCCAATGAATTGGAGGGAGATATAGGTCCCACACAACTCAAAATTAAATAATTCTTACTATTCCCACAAAAACATAAATCATTCAGCATAGCATAACCCATGAAATAAAATTGGATTCTTAAACATCATGCCATCATAACATAATACATATAACATAAATAGACTTCATAAAAATAATTACATCATTAAAATAATAAAATAAAAGTAAAAATAGGGATAAAAACATAACCCTATGTCATATTATATGGAAAGTAATTTTGATAAAACACTTGTTCTTAATTCTAATGAAAAATATCATTTCTTCTTTAAAAATGTTTTCTTTTCTCATAATGCTGTGAAATTTTAAAAGAAAATAATTTAGTTGAAAATAAAAATGAAATATTATAATGGAAGATTTATTTAAATAAGGCCTCATAATAAGTAAAAATCAATTCATTCCGTATAAGTTAAAAAACATTCTCCTCGCACTTTTACCGAAGAAGTCAAAAAGTACCTCATATGGTAAACAAAAGAAAGATTCCTTATACACAATGTAGTAAAAGTCAAAAATGGGAAAAAATGAATTTAAAAATACATATAAGAATAGTAAAAATTTTATTAATTTTTTTATAAAACATGTATGTGGATGATAAATATATCCTCAGAAAATACTTACGTATAAACAATCTGAGATAAAAATTAGATTGCAAAATTATCCCTTACCTAAGGTCCGATTTCTTCTGTATGTGTATAAAAAATATTAATAGTGGTTTTAAACATATTATTAACTTGTAATAGAACCATAATAATATTTATGATATCATATATGATTCACTTAAGACTTTATATTTCCAATTCATTTTTCAATTCCATGTTAAAACATCATTTTGGGTAACAATCGTATGTATTTAGACTTGTTATTCTTCACCTGATTACATAGATCATGATTTACTTACTTAAAGAATGTAAAACATGATTTATATATATCTTATATATTCATAATATATATATATAATAGATCGATAAATGAAATGAAATACACCACTCATAGAGATGGTAGTCCATACGTACGCATGAACACTGTTTTCATTTCCTTATTGAATTGGATGAAACTAAGTAAATGACATATACATATTTAAATAAATCTAGTAGCATTATTATGTAATTTATTTCATGATTATTTATTATATATACTTTATAATCATTCTTGAATGGCTAACATGGAGAATGAATGTCATCACATCATGGAGACGGTAAGTTGTACGTATGCACGAGCAATGATATCGGTCCCATAATTCTTGAATGGTATTGAAGAATACGGTGTATAATATCTAAGAATTAGTATCATGTTATAATAATCATATATAGTTATTATTTCCACCATTATACACATCCATGTAAGGTGGTGGTGAAAAACAGATTACACCATGGCGTGGAGACAGTAATCGTTCGTACGCACGCACGGTGATTTTGTTTTTCATAGGATTAATAGATGGTGAAATAGGATTGTTTAATATTTATAAAAACATATCATTATATTAATGATAATTATTTTATTACTTTATAATGAAACAACTAAAAAATAGGAAGTATAAGAAGAAATAAATTTGAAAGAATCGGTAGAAGAGATTACCTCTTCCTTGACGTGCCTCCTTAATATTTCTTCATTGGGCACTAGAGTCGGTCTTTTGAGAAGACCAGAACCTCTAGAATTTAACTAGGTAATTTTAGAAGAGAAAAGAGCATGGGTTTGACGATATTTAAGTCTTAAAATGGAGTGAATATGAGAGGAAGGAGGTGTCATTTTATAAGATTGGTGAGATTCACTTTAGGAAAGATCCAAAATATTAATTTATTATAAATTAAATTTAGATATAAAATTGTCAAAAAATTATTTAATTATAATATAATATTATGTTTTTTGTAATACTTGTAATACAATAATTATTTTTACAAGTTTTATATATTTTTTTATTCTTATATTTTTTGTTTTACCCTTATTTTACCATTTTCAATCTTAACGTGATATCATGTTATTTACAAATTGTGGGATAATTTAATTACCATATCATGTTAAATGGCCCACAAAAAATTATTTAGAACATATTTGGAATTATTTATACCATTTGGCAGAATTATAGTTTTTATGGATTTAATATCATTTAATAAATATTTTATGTTTTAAGTTATGAATTATGTCAATTTTGGATACTATTTATACTTTACTTTTTAAAAATTAGTAAAATACTTATTACATCAAAAAAGGGTAATAAATCATCCGTAATATGTAAATATCATCCATAAAATTCGTGGATGACATTAAAATAGTCAAATTAAATTTATTTTAAATTTATAAATTTATTTATTTGAATCTCTCTTTAATGCGGTAATCACTACATCATAATTGTTACATCAATAAATATATTTTTCTAATGTCTAAAAATTATAAATGAAATACCATGATTTAGAAAATTTTATTAGATTTATAATTACTATTTATATACCAAGTGATCTATTATATAACCCCATATTACAATCGATTTTTTAAAATGTATATGTCTCAGTTATAATTATCTTTACTTTAAATTAATTCTTGTAAAATGTCATTTCCACATCCAAGTGAATCCATGGGGTCCCAAAATCGACCCAAGGATTCCCATGGTCAGAAATATCTCATACAATAGGATTTGGACATGTGTTACGGTAATTTAATATTTTTTTAATATTTTTTTCCTTTATTTATTCGATTTACCTTTCAACCATGGTAATTAAAATAATTACTAAAGTTACTATTCATAATGTCCAAAAATAAAAAATACCTACTTACAAAATTTAAACCTTATGATTAAAATTATAGAATCCATTTTACAAATTCACAATAATGATGTTCCAGTAATTAATTTAAAATTAATCTCGTTGTCGAAAAAAACAGTTTTTTGTTTAAAACATTGCAAACGATTGAAATGCTTTTACATATAAATTCAATTTAAAATTAATAAAATGAATTAAATTATCTTGAAATATAAAAATATATATTATTTATACATTAAGACCTTTCCATAATATAGTTTAACAAAATAAATTATTTCGATGAAAAAAGTTGTTTTCAATTAAAATTTAGCATATTTTCACTATTCATCAAAATATGAAAGTTATTAGAAAAATATCAAAAATTTATCCAAAGTAAATTTTTTATGTCCCACTTCTAAAAAATAAGTTTATCTTGTCAAATATATCTTATAGAATTTTCAAAATCAATATTTAAAATGGGTGCGCCATCAAAAGGCCGTGAAACTATATTTTTTTGAAAAATAATTCTTTTATCTGAAAAATTGATTTTTTTCTCATATCATGTGAAAGATGAATGAAACTTTTATGTAAAATTAATAATATGGTTAATAATATTCATAAAGGCTAGTTTATATCCCATTAAATAAAAATATTTTAACAATATATTGTTGTTTAGTGAAACTCGATATCACGTACAACGCAAGCTGTTGAGGAAGGCCACTCTTGCATGTAACGCAATTCAAGTCAATGTTTCTTGTAGTGAAAGATTCATTTGGTATTGGGTATAACATAATAAAATCATAGTTCATTTATACATTGAAAAAAAATCTATACTCAGTGTTCTGTGAAATGAATTCTATCAAAAGAACATGAAATTGTGTGCAACATTAGCCAAGAATAGGGTTGAGTATACTCTAAGCTAATTAGATGTTGCTTATTGCGAAAGATAATATTGGTGTTGCATACAACACAAGACATCAATGAAATTAAAATGAATGTATTTCCTAAAATCTCGGAGTGTTACGAGAACAACACCAATTGAAAATACTGAAGGACATATAATAGGAGAATCCATGACCATTGGGTGGGCCTGTTTCCACTCCTTTTGGAGTAATGTTTTAGTTTGTATTTGAATATTCAATCACCAGACCACTGGATTGATATTTAAATTTATTATTACCTATTATCAGACCAATAAATAGTAATATAATTTAATTCCCATGGTAAAAATAATTTCATTAGTAATTTCAATATAAAATAATAACTTTTTCAATTAACCCTAATCATGTTGCAACCATGACACATTTGTTTATTGGTTGTTCTTTCCCTTATTTTGTTTCAAATGGATATTCTCAAATCATTTACCAATTTCTTTTTGATTATTTTTTCTGGATAATCAGGTGAAACTCACCAACTTTCATATTAATGATTATTTTATAGAATTTCTAGTGGGGTCCCTCCAGGATACATCTAGCTACCAAGTTAGACAGATTAGAATGGAACTTCTATTTTCCTTGCATCATGATGGGAATGGCCATTTGTCCATCGAGTAGCAGTTAGAACCACAATATCATGTTGTATTTCCAGATCCTAACATAATCTCCTTGTTCACTCCTATGACTCACCCAACCACCCTTATTGATTTACTACAAGTATAAAAACACCTATTTTAGGTGTCAATACTATTTTAACCTCAATCTAATGTCCAGTTGGAAAATTTATCTCCTCACCAACTCAAAATTTATGTTCCCCCTCAAAATTTTAGAAGCCTGTACAAATAGGGGAGAAACTATATGTTAAAAATCGAAGTTTGATAGAAATTTATATTGAACAGTGACATGTTTTTAAGAAATCTATTGAATTATTTACCTAGTATTTATCATATTTTGATAATATTTGACTCACAAAATCATATCACAGCTTACGCCCTATAGGAAAATGGATTTCCAAAGGAGATGTTTTCACAATTACCATTATAGAATAGGAGAAATCAAAAATTTGTATTTTAAATAATAGTATAGTGATTTATCTAAAAATGAAACCCAAAATTATGTTATTATAATTTCTAATTGATCAAGGGTTGAATGTTAGATATCAAAAACACAGAGTCAATAATATATTGGATAGTTTCAAGATCATATTTTTAAAGAATTATCTACAAATCCAAATTAAATTTCTTATAGACTATGCTAGCTAGCTAGATGACCAAGTGAAATTATATTATCTTACTATGGTTATATAGTCAATAGTAATATGTTCGATAAAAAAATATGATGAATCTAGTATGATAAAAAATTGTGGAGTTACTCCTATAGGAGATTCGATGAATGTATTATATACGAAGGACAAAATTTTAATTTACACGGATATTTTTTACTTTGGGATAACAAAAAATATACAACATGGATTATACACCATTTAGAGTTCTAATTTTACATTGTAAATTATTTTAAAATATAAGGGTAGTCAAATTTGTTGAATTGAGTTACACTTGTAGTGTAAGTATTTTTTCTCATATCTTATAAAAATAAATTATTTAATAGTTTTATTACTATGAAAAAAATTGTAGGGTAATATTAAAATTCAATTAAGGATGAATCTTTCAACAGGACACATAATCATTTTACAGTGTTCTAAATATTAATAGTGTCCAATATGTTAGAGGGGACCATAAAAGGGTTTTTTTTTAAATTGATGGAGGATACAAATCCCTTTAAAATTTAAACAAGAAAAGTAACTATTAATATATAGGTTATTTTTTTTATAAATATATAATGATTTTCCCCATAATATTATGTGTTTAATATGGAATTTAAATTATCTAAATTAATTTTTTATCAAATCATGAAGAAAATGGATTATCGACATCTTGCAGATACCAGTCCCAAGGAAAGAGACACTGCTGATTCTGAAACTAAGGAATTATTAGAAAGTTAATAATACATAGATGAAAAAACATGAGCTGCATAACAACACCCTGTTAACAAAAATCATCATTCCAAGAATTAAAGGTATAAAATTTGAGGTTGGGTGGATCAACATGGAAAACAAGTTGACCCCAACAAGTCAATTTTTATTAGTTACAATGGGGTCATAACTTGAATTCATTTTTCAATTCATATAGATATGTGGAAAAAAAATCTAACTACATTAAAAAAAATATTTGGGAAGATATTATGGTAACATTACATTAAAATTTATCAATTTTATCATAAGTTCTAATAATGAAATATTTATTTACTCTTCATTATCCCTTGAAGAGTACATTTATTTTAGATTATTTTCATAAGAAATTTGTATTAATGATCACTAGAAAGACTCATAGAGCGTTGAAAACATTTCTGATGAAGCTCCATCTCATGGATGTTAAGAGGAATGTAAATCCATACACACTAGTTATATATTAACACATGATAAAACAAGAAACATGAAATTATTTAATATATTTATAGAATGATAAATCATTTTGGGTTCTATGTAATTGGTAATAATTTATTTAAAATTAATTGTATTATTCTTTTGTCCAAAATTATTAATTTATAAAACCAAAAATGATTGATGAGAATAATAATCGTGCATCTAAACCAACATACACCTATCATGAATCAAGTTGGGTTACGTTTCAGTTGAAAAAGATTATTTTATATTAAATTTATAGTAATAAATTTATATGGAATAAAACAAATGCATTATTATGTTCCTTTGCTTATATATTGAAAAATGAATCAAAATCCAAAGAAATATCCATCCCATATCATGTTCTATGGAAGGAGGCTTGTGAAAATAAATATGGATAAATATTAGATAAAAATATACAAAAAGTATATGAATCATGTATAAGTATGAAATAATTGTAATTTTTTTATTCTTTATAAAAAACAACATAAAAATATCTAATTATGTTCTTATATTTTTTAGATCGTTTAAGCATAAGAATACTCCATAATTTTATTAAAAGAACATTAACTTACAATAACATTATAGTGGATAAAAAAAATATGGACACATTAGAGGTGTCAGTTTTGGAGTGTCACATCGAGTATATTTTGAGAAATTAAAGACAAAGGTAGATGAAAATGAGAAAATAAAATACATAGAGGAAAAAATAGACATGATAAAAGAAATTATTATGAAGTTCGGTTTGATGGACTATTATTTACCACAAGTTCAAATAGAACTAATAATATTAAAAAATCATTACATGAAAACACAGAATCAAACATTTCACCACCCTGGAACACTAACTGATGCCTGAGCTAGAGGTCAACACTATACCTTAGGAATGCCTCCCCATACACCAAACGTCGTTGAGATGATGTAGCGGTCGATGATAATACCATGGAGAGAGTATATACCCTATATTAGTGTGCTTAATCAATAATATATAACCCAAAAACCATACAAATCTATAAGAATTAGAGTATTCATAAATAATAATTAAGATAGAACATGCTATTGAAAAATGAAATGTGGCATACAGATATACAAGCTCTCACGCATACAATAACTTGTCACCCACTAGGAAAGAAATACAAAATTAAATTAAAATAACAAAGAAGGACAAAACATTTAAGTACATGAGGATCCAATATAACCCAAAGCATCACCTCATCTCAAACTTCAGATCTCGGTTGAGCTACACTAGATTGATCATGCAATCCTAGGTCTTGACCCAACGTAAAATTACAACAAGTTGAAGCTTCTTGGTTACAAAATTTCCATGGTCTACTGAGCAAGTCATATTTGAAAAAATCAGTAGGGATCCCCCAATGTGGTCCCAGACTATATGATAAATATAGTGAAATGTTCGTGTTAAATTATTAGATTATATAAATAAAATGATGAAATAATGAACAAAACAACCAAAAAAACCTTCTTCATCCTGATACAAGAATGTATCTGAGAACATCACATGGACCAATCCAACCCATATACAATAAAACAACCATTTTTTATTGTTAGTTATGTGAACCCAACTTATAATACCTTCTTTTGAAGTTTTGGGGTGTGTTTAAGAACTTTCTGATGACTGTGCATCCAAATTACAAACCCGAGTCTCCCCAGTATATAGATAATTATCAAAAAACTTCTCTACGAGAATATTAGCATCCTATGAATAGATCATAAGTATCAATTACGTAGGTAATTATCATATAAATTACCATCCTTTTATACCTAATAATCCCTATGACTCTATCCTTGGGAGCTTGACCAATAGATCATTATACCTTCCCTTTAAGAGTTTTCTCAGCCAGTGGTAACATATACTACCCATATGGGAGATTTATCAGCCAATGAAATAAGTCCATATGTATCATAGAACTCCTATATGGTAGTTTTCTCATCCAATTATCACATATTAAAATGCAACCAAAATAGTTTTCCACAAATAATAAGATACCTCCCAAGGGAATATACCAGATTTAATATAAATATAATATTGTGTAGGGATGGATGAATACCTAAACCCTCCAACTCCAACCCTATCCCACAAGACCTAATTATGGTTAGTGTGTCCTTAGGGTACCTACTATGGCCCCCTAGTTTAATACATAGGTGGAGGCACCCCACTAGAGTCATCAACACCATCTGATGTCAATCGGGTCATAGCCCATCTATCAGAGGAAATCATGTCCTTGACATATTAATAGTGACAACACAACCTCATGGGACTCTTGGGAGATCCTCACTAGTTTTAGTATGGAACGATTAATCAAGTACCTTTTCCATTTATAGGGTCACTCTAGGACAGTCATCTCACTCAATCAACCTCTAATTTGCCTAATATTTTCCAGCTAGGCTAAACATGTATCAAGGATTATCAACCAACCTACACGGGCTATCAATCTCATGTCACCTCATGCCATCTCATGGAAGTATCCATGTGTATATGTATCATATTATTCTACACCCTGACTACCAGTGAATGAGGAGTAAAGGTAGTTCTAAAGGTCACTAGTGGACTTTTAAATTTACTCATTTCACCCCAGGTGTTTACGCAAGTAAAATAATTTATACTGTATTTCCATTAAATTTAAATTAACCAAAATTTTTAAATTAAATACTTACTTTTTTGGTGAAATAGGTCAGTTCCCAAATGGCATGACCACACATCCCACACATCATTATCTCTAACACCCCAAGATTTCATAGTGTGTTAGTTCTTCAAAATAATTCAATAACTTTCACTACATGCAACACCAAGTTCAATCACACCATGACGTACAAAAAATAATCCATTAAAAGAGGTTATGAATAGTATTAGATAAATTTTAATGTTTATATAATCCTTATAATTTTAGAATCCCTATTATGAGTTTCTTAGTCATAATGCAAGAACAGATTCATTTTCAGTATTTCACTTTTATCAACTTCTAATAGTGAAACCTTTTTAAATAAAATATTTTAAACTTTTTGACTAAATGGGGACATCAAAAATTTAAAATGAAACACCCCAAGCTTCCACGGTACGTTTCCCTTTGAATAATGTGATAGCGTGTGTTGTACGCAACACCGAGTTCTAACACACCGTAACCAATCAAACTAGCCGTTATAAATAGTAATACCTACTTTTTGAAAATATATATATTTTATATTTCAAAATGGACTTCATTTTTGGATTCGGAATATCGAATTTAGCCTAAGGTGAAATTTTGGTACTTTTCGGATAACTTTCATATTTTGATGAATAGTGAAAATTACTAAATTTTAATTAAAAACAACTTTTTTAATCAAAATAATTAATAGTGATAAATTATGAATTTGAGTGGTTTTAAAGTATATTTAGAATATATTTTTACAATTTAATATAATGTTGGTCATTAGACATAATTTTACAATTAAACCGAACATAAACAAGTGTCAATCTTTTGATAGTTATTATCTCTTAAAAACACGCTTTTTGTTTTGACAGTGGGAATTAATTTTAAATTAATTTCTGCCACTTCTGTGTTTTGAATTTAGGAAAATGGATTCCATATTTGGAATGAGGATGTTCAAATTGTGTAAATAGGTAACTTTTATTTTTAGACATTTTGAATAGTTACTGTGGAAAATATTTTATTTACCATGGTTAAAGGGTAAATCCGGTAAATAAGGGTTAAAAAAATAATATTATAATAATAAAAAATTACCCTAAATCGTGTCCTAACCTTATTGGTGGACACATACCCGACCATGGGCATCCTTTGGTCAATTTGGGGACCCCTTGGAGCCACTTGTATGTGGTAGGGACACTTTATATTAATAAAGTTAAAATAAAAATAAAAATGGCATAAGCTTACATCTTTTAGAAGAACAATTTTTACATAGGGTTATACATGTTGGATTTTCGATTATAAATATTCATTAGAAAGATAAAAAGATTTCCTACATAATTATATTTTATTTATAATTTTTAGACATTATATAAGTTATTTTATTTATGACACAATTATGATGCAGTAATTACTAAAATAGTGAAAAATAAAAATAATTGATCTTATAAACACCCAAATAATTATAATATTAAACTTTTAATGAATTAAACTAATTTTCTATGATAATATGATATATTAGGATTGATTTAATTGACTTTGTTCGAAGTAATCAATCTGTTATGAGTTTCACAAAAATCAACTATTGAATAGTGTCAAAATTGACATAAAAGAGTTCTTAAAACAAATATTATATTATTAATTGATATTAAATTCCTAAAAATCTAAGGTTCGGCCAAGAGACTTATATTATGATAGGTTCCTCATTAATGGACCACTTGGGGGTCGCTTGGATGTATATAGTAAGTTTATTAACCATATTATATAAAAATACAAAGAGACATTGTAAAAGTGAAACTAATTAACTTAGAGTTAATACTTAAAGATAAGGTTAATATAAGTACCCAAACCTGTCTAAATTCTATTGGATGAGTTGTTTTCGACCTATCCCCACCTCATCCTTTGAATAGTCAACTTTGGAGCCTTTAGAAACCGAATATGAATTTATTATAAATTAATATTTCTAGCTTTTCCAAAGGTGCCCCTCACCCCTCTTATAAAAGGGCACTCCTCCTTCTCATTTCTTCACACCTTAAAAGCCTTTTGGTTCGGCCAAACGCTGCCCAAATACTCTCCCAACATCCCTCAATACAACCTAGAGGCCTTAGTTTGATCAGAAAGCCAACCTAAGGAGCCCTTTTGATCAAATCAAAAGGAAGAACCCGAAGAAGAGGTAATGATTTCACCACCCTTTTCTAAGTTCATTTCTTCTTCCACTTCTTCTTCCTTTGTTCTTACCATTCTGAAATAATAACTCCAGTATCTCACATATACTGTGATGTTATTATAAATATGGTACAATCATATTCAGTATTCTATCCACCCTTTGAATAACATGTCACCATACGTGCGTACGTACGGCTTACCGTCTCCACGTCGTGGTGTAATTGTTATTCAATATAATATTATTTGGATGGGTATAATAATGATGTGTAACTCATGTAAATAATAAATATAACATGTTAATGATTCTGTATATATTATATACCATCCATTTATATATTATTTTAATATCAAAAGAATGATATTGTCGCTCGTGCGTACGTACGGACTACCGTCTCCACGAACGCGATGAGATTCATTCTCCATCGTATCCATTCAAGTATAATTATCATTTGATGATTTAAAAATGATGTTTAAGGACTGTATATCATTCTGGATATGAATAAGATACAACAACCATGGCTTATGTAACAAAACATATAAAAGAAAATGAGTAAGTTAACTCCCGAAACGACGATAATTCTAAGATATTATTAACAAATCAATGTTAAAAGATCATATATGATATCATATTAATATATATGATTCTTGTATAATTTAATAACAACTATTTCACCATTATACAGGAGGTTAACCTACCCCAACCAAGGAAAAGTACAAGGTAAGGGGTTTTCATCTCACTCCTTATTTCCGTGAGATTCATGTCATATTGCCACCATCACCTTTTGTGTGGTATATGTACTACCCATAATTATATTCTTTGTGTAATACACTCTAATTTATTTGTATTCACATATTCATTGTATGATACCTCTTTCATGGGTTGTATGTTTCATATGTTACCAAATTGGTAAGGGTTATTTCACAATCTCTTCATTATCCGAGGTTGTTTATACGTAATAATCTACTGGGATCTCGTTATCATCCACATCCATGTTTCTTCGAAATGTATTTCAAAACATTTTTACTATTTACAAGAATATGGGTTAAAGTCATTTATACCCTTGTTTGACTTTTTATAAGAGGTTTATAAAGGAATCTTTCTGTCGTTTTCAAAACAATGTTCTTTTTAACCTTTTCGACAGAATTGAGGTAAGAATGTTTTTTTTAACTTATACGGCGGGTGCGGTTATTTTCCGCCGTTATAAAATCGTCGAAGCTTTACATACAAGCTTATAAGAATATTTTCAAAGAAAATGTTTTATTTTATATGGATCTTAAATGATTTCAAAATAAAAGGAGATACTTCTTTAAAAAGAATTTTGATTTCATCTATGTCAACATCCTTTGATGGATTTTAAGATTATTTGAAGTTGATTTATTATGATACAAAAATTCTATATTGAATTGAAGGTTTTGTGATATGTTTGACTGTGGATGTGCTATTTTTATACCATTCATAGTTTATGGTGAAATTATTGACATTTCGTATGCTAGTTTTAATCCGAATGTTTATGTTATATTTCAAACTTTTCTTCAGATGAATGTGCTAAACAAGTATGTTCCGGGTTGGGGACCGGTAAAAGTAAGCCCTCCAGGTTGGGGACTGGTAAAAGTAAGCCCTCCAGGTTGGGGACTGGTTAAAGTAAGCCCTCCAGGTTAGGGACTGGTAAAAGTATGCCCTCCGGGTTGGTGTCCGGTTATTAGAGGCACTCCGGGTTGGTGTCCGGTTATTAGAGGCACTCCGGGTTGGTGTCCGGTTATTAGAGGCACTCCGGGTTGGGTTCCGGTTAGAAGTAACCCCTAGGTCTTGGGATGAGGCCTAGACAAAGAAATTAACGTTTAGCATTATGCATTCCAACATTATGAAAGTGGTTATTGATTTTTGCATGTGATTATTCGATTAGTAGAATATCCATGTGAACAAGTAAATGGCATTATTTCATTTTACTTTTTCCATACTATGTTGAAGTTCAATTTTAAAAGGCTTTTGTTTTAGTAATTCATTGCCTTAAATGTTTATGCTTATTTTGAATGTTCCGCTATATTGTTATCCTTACTGGGCATTTGAGCTCACCCCTTTTCTATGTTTTATTTTTCCCAGGTAGTGAAGAAGTAAATTATGAATGACTTGCAGGGATATTATGAGGGGTTAATAGTGTGGATATGAAGACTTTGTTGTTGTAGTAGTTTTTCACTTTGAAATGTAATGTAAAACTTTATGATTATATCTAGTGTTTCCAAGGCTACTAAACCAATCGGTCTTTCGAGATTTGATCTTCTTGTGATCATGCCAATGTTACGAAGTAATGCACCGACTCTGGGTAGCTGGGGTCGGGGCGTTACAGTTGGTATCAGAGAAAGTTTAGTACAAACCTTGGAACCTATATTTAGATAAACTCTGATTAGAGCACGTAGACCTAAGATGAACTTTGAGGATTAGTATAGAAGAACTTCCTAGAATTTTGGTATTGTAGAGATTTTTTGAGTTTTCCGAGCAATACATCCCTGTCTGGATACGAGCAGGTAGAGGCGGCTCTGGCACATATGTACCTAGGGGTAAAACCCGAAAACACCGCTTTGAGCTAGACTCGAACGGGAACTGGTGCACAACAACGGGCCTTGCTGCACTCTTGGTTACGACACTCCCGGGGGATATGCTTAGGATAACTCTCATTTTCTTTACAAATCATTATGAAGGGTTTATGAGTATATACTTCCTCAAAGAAAACATTTTTATGATTATGGATTATATCCATAAATAGTTCAATTTATGTTAAGTGTTTTATAAGTATGGGATTATGTATTTTGATTCATAAACTGGTCTAGTTTATGCCATTGTTTAGAAATGGTGCTTAGTAGGAGGAATGAGAACTCCAGAAATGCACATGATCCAAAGAGAAGATAGGATCATATCTTTCATGGTCTTAAGCTAGAATTGATAAGAGAAATAGTCTCCCATGTATTATCATCATATGAAGAAATAATATCATGTGTTGATAAGATAAGTAAAGAGTTTACTGAGTCATATGGCTTTGAAGGGAAGCAAGAGAAGAAAAGGATAGAAGAGAGAAAGATGGATAAAGGGAAGAGGGAAAAGAAGAATTTTCCCATATGTGGTAACTGTGGAAAGAAACACCCTGGAACTTGCCTGAAAGGAATGGGAGTTTTTATAAGTGTGGAGGAAAAGGGCACAAAGTACGTGACTGCAAGGGTAGGAAAATGGTTTCAAATGTACAATGCTTCATTTGCAAGGAGTTTGGACACTACGCGAACCTATGTCCCTGTCATCAGTCTATGACGCAAATGATGCTATTGGATAATAATCAAGTTATGATACTACCACAGATGAAGAGGAATGATTAGAGTTCTTATGTTGATTATGTCAATTGAGTGTTGTATCAACAATGTACTTGTTATAATAATTATGGAGTATATAAGGATTGTACTGCAGTACTATTTCATTAAGGACTTGAGATTTTGTGGAACAAAGAAAAGTGACTCAATAGAAGGATAAATTTTTGGAAAATATATGGTTGAGAGAATGATAAACCATAATATAGTTCTGATACCGAGGTAGTGATTTTGGAATAATACATGATTGTTTTGGATAAATTATATTGGATATTCTTGACTACCTTGGAACTGATTATTGATTTGTATATTCCATCATTGTTGGGGTTTAAAACATTTTTGGATTAATGAAGTATATCCAGCATTCTATATGGAATAAGGGAGCATGAATGTAATCAATAAGGAATATGGTAATTCAGGATGTTTCAGTGTATTAAAAGAATACATGATGAAGGTATTCATATGCTGTTACGGGGTAAAAAGAATCTACATTATGCTTACCTTCCTTATAAATGTTGGACTATGAGTTTGGACAGAAGTATTTTGGATAGTTCTAGTTTGGATTATTTTGGATTGCCATAAAAGGACAACCCGGAGGTCGGGCGGTAACCCGTCGCGTCCGGCAAGGCCGCGAGACTTGAACCCGCAACCGAAGGGCGACAAGGGTGTATCACCTACCACTGGCCCATGAGATGTCCTGGATTAAATAATGTAGTTTTTATTAAAAGATCTTTTAGATGAATTATAAATTCGTTTATTTTGGAACCCTATACGAATAGTGTAAATAGAATTTTTTTTTACATTCTATTATCTTTTAGAGTGAAAGATGAGTATGTGGTAGAAATTTATTAATGGATAAAACTATAATTATAAAGTAAGTATATCTCCTTATGATCTTAGCCAATCTCATAAATAAATTCCTCAACATTAATAAAAGGAACTTAGAACAAAAATGTTGTCCTAGATGGTACCTTAAATCATCACTAATTTATGGCTTTGGGATTGTTGGCCTTTTCATAGCCATGTTCTCTACCACTCTCCATCAGATAATTGATGGTTAGATTTTTCTTCCATATCCATATTTTCCTACATGGAACCCTAGTATGTGTTATATTCGGTAATCTTCATACTTTCGACTATTTATTTTAGATAGAGGCCTCATTAATTCATTTTTCGATGTGGGATTTCAACTAGGATATTTTGAAACATCAAAAATGTGTTATCCTAATACCCTATGTTTTGTTGAACCGATGGTATTTCAAATCATCATAGATTGATGAATTTAAGGACCTCAATTTTATACTTGTTTGTGATTGATGACCTCAATCACTACCTATAAATATTTACGTTTTTCCTCCAATTATATGTCTCTAAATGCCACCAATGTTCTCCTAATCGAGATCATAATTTGGTGGTGACTCTTTAATTTCTCTTTTCCTCATATTAAGACTAAATTTTAGTAACCCAATTTCCGATGTGGGGTTTCCCACAAATATATTATCTATTTTCCACCTTTTATTTTCGAAGAACGATTTCAAATTGCGAGGACGCAATTTATTGAAGGAGGGGAGAATGTAACACCCCAAGATTTCATAGTGTGTTAGTTCTTCAAAATAATTCAATAACTTTCACTACATGCAACACCAAGTTCAATCACACCATGACGTACAAAAAATAATCCATTAAAAGAGGTTATGAATAGTATTAGATAAATTTTAATGTTTATATAATCCTTATAATTTTAGAATCCCTATTATGAGTTTCTTAGTCATAATGCAAGAACAGATTCATTTTCAGTATTTCACTTTTATCAACTTCTAATAGTGAAACCTTTTTAAATAAAATATTTTAAACTTTTTGACTAAATGGGGACATCAAAAATTTAAAATGAAACACCCCAAGCTTCCACGGTACGTTTCCCTTTGAATAATGTGATAGCGTGTGTTGTACGCAACACCGAGTTCTAACACACCGTAACCAATCAAACTAGCCGTTATAAATAGTAATACCTACTTTTTGAAAATATATATATTTTATATTTCAAAATGGACTTCATTTTTGGATTCGGAATATCGAATTTAGCCTAAGGTGAAATTTTGGTACTTTTCGGATAACTTTCATATTTTGATGAATAGTGAAAATTACTAAATTTTAATTAAAAACAACTTTTTTAATCAAAATAATTAATAGTGATAAATTATGAATTTGAGTGGTTTTAAAGTATATTTAGAATATATTTTTACAATTTAATATAATGTTGGTCATTAGACATAATTTTACAATTAAACCGAATATAAACAAGTGTCAATCTTTTGATAGTTATTATCTCTTAAAAACACGCTTTTTATTTTGACAGCGGGAATTAATTTTAAATTAATTTCTGCCACTTCTGTGTTTTGAATTTAGGAAAATGGATTCCATATTTGGAATCAGGATGTTCAAATTGTGTAAATAGGTAACTTTTATTTTTAGACATTTTGAATAGTTACTGTGGTAAATATTTTATTTACCATGGTTAAAGGGTAAATCCGGTAAATAAGGGTTAAAAAAAATAATATTATAATAATAAAAAATTACCCTAAATCGTGTCCTAACCTTATTGGTGGACACATACCCGACCATGGGCATCCTTTGGTCAATTTGGGGACCCCTTGGAGCCACTTGTATGTGGTAGGGACACTTTATATTAATAAAGTTAAAATAAAAATAAAAATGGCATAAGCTTACATCTTTTAGAAGAACAATTTTTACATAGGGTTATACATGTTGGATTTTCGATTATAAATATTCATTAGAAAGATAAACAGATTTCCTACATAATTATATTTTATTTATAATTTTTAGACATTATATAATTTATTTTGTTTATGACACAATGATGATGCAGTAATTACTAAAATAGTGAAAAATAAAAATAATTGATCTTATAAACACCCAAATAATTATAATATGAAACTTTTAATGAATTAAACTAATTTTCTATGATAATATGATATATTAGGATTGATTTAATTGACTTTGTTCGAAGTAATCAATCTGTTAGGAGTTTCACAAAAATCAACTATTGAATAGTGTCAAAATTGACATAAAAGAGTTCTTAAAACAAATATTATATTATTAATTGATATTAAATTCCTAAAAATCTAAGGTTCGGCCAAGAGACTTATATTATGATAGGTTCCTCATTAATGGACCACTTGGGGGTCGCTTGGATGTATATAGTAAGTTTATTAACCATATTATATAAAAATACAAAGAGACATTGTAAAAGTGAAACTAATTAACTTAGAGTTAATACTTAAAGATAAGGTTAATATAAGTACCCAAACCTGTCTAAATTCTATTGGATGAGTTGTTTTCGACCTATCCCCACCTCATCCTTTTAATAGTCAACTTTGGAGCCTTTAGAAACCGAATATGAATTTATTATAAATTAATATTTCTAGCTTTTCCAAAGGTGCCCCTCACCCCTCTTATAAAAGGGCACTCCTCCTTCTCATTTCTTCACACCTTCAAAGCCTTTTGGTTCGGCCAAACTCTGCCCAAATACTCTCCCAACATCCCTCAATACAACCTAGAGGCCTTAGTTTGATCAGAAAGCCAACCTAAGGAGCCCTTTTGATCAAATCAAAAGGAAGAACCCGAAGAAGAGGTAATGATTTCACCACCCTTTTCTAAGTTCATTTCTTCTTCCACTTATTCTTCCTTTGTTCTTACCATTCTGAAATAATAACTCCAGTATCTCACATATACTGTGATGTTATTATAAATATGGTACAATCATATTCAGTATTCTATCCACCCTTTGAATAACATGTCACCATACGTGCGTACGTACGGCTTACCGTCTCCACGTCGTGGTGTAATTGTTATTCAATATAATATTATTTGGATGGGTATAATAATGATGTGTAACTCATGTAAATAATAAATATAACATGTTAATGATTCTGTATATATGATATACCATCCATTTATATATTATTTTAATATCAAAAGAATGATATTTTCGCTCGTGCGTACGTACGGACTACCGTCTCCACGAACGCGATGAGATTCATTCTCCATCGTATCCATTCAAGTATAATTATCATTTGATGATTTAAAAATGATGTTTAAGGACTGTATATCATTCTGGATATGAATAAGATACAACAACCATGGCTTATGTAACAAAACATATAAAAGAAAATGAGTAAGTTAACTCCCGAAACGACGATAATTCTAAGATATTATTAACAAATCAATGTTAAAAGATCATATATGATATCATATTAATATATATGATTCTTGTATAATTTAATAACAACTATTTCACCATTATACAGGAGGTTAACCTACCCCAACCAAGGAAAAGTACAAGGTAAGGGGTTTTCATCTCACTCCTTATTTCCGTGAGATTCATGTCATATTGCCACCATCACCTTTTGTGTGGTATATGTACTACCCATAATTATATTCTTTGTGTAATACACTCTAATTTATTTGTATTCACATATTCATTGTATGATACCTCTTTCATGGGTTGTATGTTTCATATGTTACCAAATTGGTAAGGGTTATTTCACAATCTCTTCATTATCCGAGGTTGTTTATACGTAATAATCTACTGGGATCTCGTTATCATCCACATCCATGTTTCTTCGAAATGTATTTCAAAACATTTTTACTATTTACAAGAATATGGGTTAAAGTCATTTATACCCTTGTTTGACTTTTTATAAGAGGTTTATAAAGGAATCTTTCCGTCGTTTTCAAAACAATGTTCTTTTTAACCTTTTCGACAGAATTGAGGTAAGAATGTTTTTTTTAACTTATACGGCGGGTGCGGTTATTTTCCGCCGTTATAAAATCGTCGAAGCTTTACATACAAGCTTATAAGAATATTTTCAAAGAAAATGTTTTATTTTATATGGATCTTAAATGATTTCAAAATAAAAGGAGATACTTCTTTAAAAAGAATTTTGATTTCATCTATGTCAACATCCTTTGATGGATTTTAAGATTATTTGAAGTTGATTTATTATGATACAAAAATTCTATATTGAATTGAAGGTTTTGTGATATGTTTGACTGTGGATGTGCTATTTTTATACCATTCATAGTTTATGGTGAAATTATTGACATTTCGTATGCTAGTTTTAATCCGAATGTTTATGTTATATTTCAAACTTTTCTTCAGATGAATGTGCTAAACAAGTATGTTCCGGGTTAGGGACCGGTAAAAGTAAGCCCTCCAGGTTGGGGACTGGTAAAAGTAAGCCCTCCAAGTTGGGGACTGGTTAAAGTAAGCCCTCCAGGTTAGGGACTGGTAAAAGTATGCCCTCCGGGTTGGTGTCCGGTTATTAGAGGCACTCCGGGTTGGTGTCCGGTTATTAGAGGCACTCCGGGTTGGTGTCTGGTTATTAGAGGCACTCCGGGTTGGGTTCCGGTTAGAAGTAACCCCTAGGTCTTGGGATGAGGCCTAGACAAAGAAATTAACGTTTAGCATTATGCATTCCAACATTATGAAAGTGGTTATTGATTTTTGCATGTGATTATTCGATTAGTAGAATATCCATGTGAACAAGTAAATGGCATTATTTCATTTTACTTTTGCCATACTATGTTGAAGTTCAATTTTAAAAGGCTTTTGTTTTAGTAATTCATTGCCTTAAATGTTTATGCTTATTTTGAATGTTCCGCTATATTGTTATCCTTACTGGGCATTTGAGCTCACCCCTTTTCTATGTTTTATTTTTCCCAGGTAGTGAAGAAGTAAATTATGAATGACTTGCAGGGATATTATGAGGGGTTAATAGTGTGGATATGAAGACTTTGTTGTTGTAGTAGTTTTTCACTTTGAAATGTAATGTAAAACTTTATGATTATATCTAGTGTTTCCAAGGCTACTAAACCAATCGGTCTTTCGAGATTTGATCTTCTTGTGATCATGCCAATGTTACGAAGTAATGCACCGACTCTGGGTAGCTGGGGTCGGGGCGTTACATTATCAAAATGTAATAATTCCCAACGGAAGGTACCAAGTCCCACCTACCTCATGGGGAATACAATTCACAATCTCTTTTTAACAGCTCTGCCTAGGCACATTAAAACCTTTCCAAACCAGTCTATGCTCATCGAACCACCACCAATCCACACGAGTCCATAACTAATGAAAAATATTCTGAAATAATTATTTATAAACTTGAAAATTAATTTATCAATTTAAATTAATAAAGTTATAAATGAAAAACTATTACTGGGTTATCTCATCATAGAAAAACCACTAACAATAGGGAGTAGTCAACTATTTACATTCCCCTAAACTAATTCCATGAAAAATCCCCTGTTGAAATAACCAATTTAATGACCAAATAAATCAATTTACACCAAAACTGTTGATAAATAAATGATGGTTGATTACGTAAAAATAGTTTATTGGGTTCCCATATACCCAGTATGAGAAAAATGCCAATCAAAAAATGGATGATTCCACTATGCTCTGGTGGAATCAGTGTTGAATCCCAAACTGATTCATACCAAAATCAAAGATGATAAATTAAAAATAATAAAGAATGGAAGGAAATTTTTTTCCTCAAATACTCTCATTACCCAAATAGAACCACTAAAAATGGAGGATAAAGGAGGGTGGGGGTGCTCTGAACAAGAGCTCTTGCTTTCCTCATTCACCCAATAAATAATGGTGGGTGTATTTTTAAAATTTTAAAAAATCCATATGTAATATACCATAGTGTGAAACTAATTTTCATGCCATGAATTTTCATGTAGTGACCCAATAAGCCCCGAATAAACCATTTTCTTTCCTTGACTCACCCCCAACCCATTCCATGGTGCGAATACCTCTTTCACACCCTAAAAGGGTTGTTACTAGTGTTTTTAACATCCTCGATTCGCCTAAACCTTCCTAGATATTTACCCAAACCATTGATACATCAAGAAAACATTAAACCACATCCAATTACGCCATCTTGGAAAATTTAAACTCTTGTAACCTCATTCATATTTCTGGTTCTCAATATGAACCACCCACCATTCATAAAAAATCAAATTACCCCATGATTTTTCAACCTATAATGACATTGGTAATTAAAAACACCCCACTATAACCCTTATCATACCCAATAAATCTTCATGGTCATCCAGACACATCATAATACCTACATTGGTTATCAATTCACATTAAAATGGTCTCATCCCTTCCTTATATGACCAAAACACATATAAAGTGCCACATTGTTTTGAATAACTTGAACTTCCAAAACAAGATCCACCACACAAATTGCCACTAAAGCAATGTGGTGATTTTTTATAAGACCATATATCATGACGCAACCCATTTATTAATCCAATTGGCCATACAACCTACGGTTATTCCCACTATAATACTTATCTCATAAGGAAAAATTTCGATATGTGCTGCTCCCCACTACCTGAACTGCGAATTGAAATGCATCTACCAATGGTCTAATGACCTACAAACCATCTTTCAATTGATTCTTTTGAAATGGATTCCCTATCATTGTGTATACCCTAAAGTATGATTCAATTAATATGGCCTGTGCATGAATATACTCCAAATTTTTTATCGCATCCACTAATGTATCCTTAAGAGAAATAACTTCATCCATCCAAAAATTTCTACTAACAACCCACACATAGGGACTCAATCATGATTTGACCCCCAGCACCAAGAATGCTTAATTTTCTTGTTTTTACAAAATTATAACCTTTATCAAAGTTCATCGCATTAATCACCCACAAAATAATGAGATTAATTTGGGTTTCACCCCTTGAATCACATAGTGAAACACATTCACCCCCAGAATCATGAAAAAACAAGGTTTCATCCCCTAAAACAAGTCATGATGTGGGATTTCACCCACTAAACCATCTAAAAATTGTGTTTCACCACATGAATCGCCCTTAGATCACACCTTGATCAACATTATCCCGATGCCAATTCATAGACTCCAAAAAAACCTACCAGAATACTGAATCTAGTATTCACTAAGGAACCAGATCACATCTGATAATACTATACACTAGTAACTTGGTTTCATCTAGACTATCCTGTGACTGGTCTCTCTATACCTTGACCCTTCCAACATTGGGTTTTTCCGTCACATATTTTTATTTTTGCACTGTTGTATTCAATGGATAGACTTGACCACCTCTCTCATACGTGAGTGACAACATGAAAAATTAATTAGCATCCATTCTCAGATCATGGAACACCATCCTTGAAAACTAAAAAAATTCCAATCATATCAAGGGACACACCCTCAATTAGACAATGTGTAACTCCCCACCATATGGTTACCTTATAAATTTCTTCAAGAAAAACCACCAATATGTTCAATCACCATTACTCATATGTCTCTCCCATCAAGGCACACGACACTAACAATATATGACATTACACCCCCTAACATTCTGTGTTTGGGACCATACTTAGGTCAACAATCCCATGGGTCCTGATTCATTCTTAATGAAACATCTACTATAGAGGAAAATTTATAATTTTTTCACAACCCTCTAGAAACCTTGACCCAAATAATTTCATCAAAACCATCAGTCCTCATAACAAACAAGACCTCCCACTAATTCACCTTCTAAAAAAGTATACATAACTCATATATAGTTCCAAAAGACCAGTTAAACCCAATGGGTGTTCAATCCCATACCACCCAATCTAGTATGCCTTATGGACTTCACTTACCACTGATGTATTTTGAAAAAAAAAGTAGCACACTATCATTCAATCCAATCAAAAACTTGAACCACACTTTCATGAGTTATATTCCATAAAATTAGGATTTCATGCCTAAACCACTATCCATGCTTATGGGTAGGTCTGTATCATTCAACCACAGGCATCCTGGATGCTCTCATCCTGAAAGGTCCTAATGTCTCACACATACCATGGATCACCACCCATAACCATTGATAATAATCTTATCACAACTTATTTATTTCTAACTAAGAGAACCTTAGGTACTCATATTTAAGATCAAGACCTCACCTTTACCAATATTAGGTTGAAAACACCTTCCATCCCATGTCATTCAGAAACATGAGTGTCTACCACATTTTTATGAGGGAACTAAAATGAAACAAAATCCAATAGATTCAATCACCCAAATGGCCCTCCCCTTAAAAATAATCTCTTATACCACGACACTCTTTATAGACCACATCCAAAGGGGTTATCCCTTTAAAACACCATGGAATTTCCATACTTACACCATTTCCCTAGTAGCATATCCATTGCACTAGTCAAAACTCAAGGCAACAACCGTAATCTTTACATATTTCAGAAACTCAGAATAACTATCCGACCCCTCTCCTGGGTAGCCCGTACTTGTTATTGTAACACAGAAGATATATTCAAAACCCCAAGTCCCCAGGTATCCAACATATCCCATAGTTTAGGGCTCATTGGAAATTATAAACTATGGGAACCAACCATAATCCTATCTTAAACACCTCAAAATGTCCATCATACCCAACCAACCGATAAAGGGCCTCATATACATAAGCATGATAATCAATCCTACCACAATGAACTGATTATCATGAACATTTAGATAAAATATTTACCATAGAGAATAAAACACCCACCGATCATCACTAATAGACCCATGATATTTTCCTGTAAGATCCATTCCAAGGAACAAAAAAAACTAATATTTGTTTGATATAATTATAGTCTAATATAAATGGGAAAAATAGGTTTTTACTGGAATGTTAAATAAAAAACCCAGATAATACCCATCAAGGGATTCTCACTAAGAAATCATGTGTCAGTATCAACCCACTAGGGTCACTACACCTCCTACACACATGAAACTACACTGGAATCCTAGTCATTAAGCATATCAAAATACATACACATGACATAAAACTAGAAGGAAATATATAAACATGTCACTAGATATGTATAAATACACCGAGTAATTATTTACAAAAGCATTGTATGAGTAGTCTCCAACACAGAAAACAACTGAGATTTCATCAGTGACATTAATAAAAAACTGACAAGAAAATATTTAATGTGTATCCTATATGGTGAGAATGATGCATGATATTACACCTATCTCCATGGGATAAGATCCAAAATCTAATAATTATCTCTTGATAATGGGAGAAGAACCCAAAATTTATCAAGCAATTGTTAATATGATACACCATGTTCGTCACACATGGTGAAAATCATATAAATAGTAACACCTCATACCAGGAATAGAAATCCCATCCCTTGAAAATTGGACTTTATATCACAATAGGAGCTCATGACACACCATGATAATATCCACCACATGATCTAACACATTCCTATATCTAAGATACCATATCTAAAATATTAAAACCTATAAAAGGCCCTGATACCACATTATAACATCTGACTACCCTATGAAACTAATTCGTTCTTAGACAGATGATCTCAACTATATCTCAAGCGTGCATCCCTGTATATATGTTGTTACTGACTAAAATTAAGGGTTTAATATGGTAACATGGGGAGAGTATACCACCAATATCAAAGTGTGAAATCAATAATGAATAAACTAAGAAATATACAAATCTATATGAATTAGAGAACAAAATAAATAATAATTATGATAAAACATGATATAGTAAAATAAAATGTAGCACACAAACAAACTAAATCTCAAGAATGAAAGAATAGGTCCCCTACTAGGATGAAACATATATAAAATTAAAATAAATGAATAAAAATATAGTGAAATAAATGTATTTGTAGATGCACTGTAATCTCAATACTCACCTCACCATGAAATCAAGATCCAATCCAAGCTACACCAGCTTGATCATGAAATCTTGGGTCCCAAACCAACTTGAAGCTGCAATAAGTAAAGGTTTATTGGGTACCCAATTTCTATTGTTCCCCGAGTAGGGTATTATTATAAAATGCATTTGGGAATTACAAACATAGTCCCATATAATACCAGTAATGTAGTGAAATGTTCTTCTAAAATGCGTCAAATTAATAAATGAATTTTGGAAACAATTAAAGAAAATAACAATTAATACCTTCTTCATCACAATGTTATAATATCTCCAATAAATTCATGTAGACCAGACAAACCCATATACCATTTACAAATAGTTTTAAATCATTATGACCATGACCTATTAAACCATACATACTTGGCTATCTATAAAGTGTCTTTCAGATCATCGGGATGAACAAACCTCCCAATAACAGGCCCACATCTCCCTTGGATACTACTAAGAATTATGGACCTTCCTTATGGGAGTTTTATCAACCCATTTATAACCCATAAAAATCGTAGGCATTGTGAATGCTCCAAGAAAGCTCCATAACAATATACCAGATCATTTATGGCTCCATTTTCATGGTATCCCCACCAATTGTATCACATACCTCCCCTAAGGGAGTTTTCTAAGCCATTAGTAACCCATACCTACCCTATGAAAGTCTTTTCAGCCAAGGTAATAAGACTGTAAGTATTATAAACCTCCATTAATAGAGTTTTCTCATCCAAGTATAACATATCAAAAAAACCCTTGTTAATTTTACATATATAATAAGAGATCAACCTATGGGAGTACACTAGGTCTATTATAAGTTAAACAAAGTGTGGGGTTGGTTGAATGGATACACCAGTCTTTTCCATCCACAATCCACCACACCTGATCCGACTATTATATCATCAAGGTATCTTCCATGATCCTTAAGGTCAACAGTTATATGGAGTAACCCCACTTTGTTCCTCAATACTATCATAAGTCACTCAGTTCATAACCCATATCTCATAGGATGTCACCACCCGTCAAGGTCATAGTCACAGAACTATCTCATTGGCCTCAGGGGCAATCCTCGATGTTGTTAGTCTCAAAATATGGATCAAGGAACATCTCCATTTCCAAGGTCACTCTATAATTTTCATCTCCCCCAACCAATTTCTAATATGTCTATTGTCTATCCACATAGTCCATACTTGTCTCATGGATCCTCATCAAACCTACCTAGGATATCAATCTCAAGTCACATCACACCCTCTCTTGGAGGTGCCAAAGGGTCTGGATATCCTATTAGAATAAGCCCTATTTATCGATGGTTGATGGATCAAGACAATTCCCAAGTTACATAGTGGTCTAGATAGTTTAATAATTTTATAAAATGTGTTTATATAAGTTGATAAAATTAAATTAAATTTCAATCTAATTAAAATTATCTAAAAAATTTAAATAAAATATTAAATTTTTAGTGAAAAAAGTCAGTTCCCTCAGTGGAATGACATAAAATTACATCAATCACAATTAAAATGAAATTATTATGTATGTAAAATACCATGGACAACATACTCTATAGTGAAGAAAAATCCATTTTTAATGTTTTGGCATGGTAGCTCTTCCTAGGCTCATTGAGACTCATCCATACTTGTCCAAGATCAACAGACCACCACCAATAAATTTGAGGCCCTAAAAAGTCCCATAGTTTACATCAAAAATTCAATAACCAAATAAATAAATTTAGGGATTAAAACCGTAAAAAATAAAAATGTTGATGTTACTTTTCCAAAATGATGATTTACTCCATGAAAATAATGTCAAGAGTTCCCCTATAATTATACTGAGAATATGACCTATCAGAATAAAAAAAATTACACCATACTAAGGAAGAATTAGCACCAGACCTTATACTATTTTACACCAAAATTGAGAAGATGGATGGGAAGAAACAATTAAGGAAGGGGTTGAAAGAACCATACCTACAACACCACCAAAAGTTCACCAAAACCTCCCAATATAGAGGAGAAAGGATGGAGAGGGATTTTCTGCTAAGAGCCACATGCACCATGTTTCCCTAAAGATGAATGGGGGGTTAATATCCCCATTTAAAATTAAAAAAAACCCACTAGTAATATATCATATTAGGCCCATAAGTGTCACAATATTATTGTATTGTAAGTGTCCCTATAATCCCCAATTGGGTGAATTTCACATTTTGAATCATCCCAAACAATATTTGATAATGTGAATACCACTATCATTTCATGATAGGGATACTGATATAATTTTTAGTAGCCTCAGCCCCCTATCCCTTCCCTGATGTTCACTTCAACCCTTTATACATCCACCAATCCTTAAACTAGATGAAATAACACCATTTATGGATGTTAAAAATCTTAAAACCCCATTCTGTTTCATAATTCTCAAAATTAACCACCCACTAAATGGAAAAGTCAAATTCTATTAGGAATTTTCTAACCTTTAATTACATGGGTCATTACACAGACCCCAATATCTTTAATGTAAGACATTAATCTCAACATCCTACCTTTCCAGATGAAATTTATTTGTCATAATGTTTTTTACTAAATTTGTATCAAATAACTGCTGATAAATTTATTTTTCTAAAATTATACTAGGGGAAAGTGTCTATGATTTATATCCATTATCACCCATCCATCACTTTATTATGAGGGTTATACTGTATAATATCCAAGGAGATATGCTAAAAAATAAAAAAAATCCTAAGATATCATGAGAGAGAGAAATTTCATGTAGATCATGAGTTGAGCTCCGATCTTCCTATACCCCTTAGTGATGTGATAGTTATCACAATCAAATATTCTATTGTCAATTTTATAGAATGGAAGTTTAATTTTATAAATATAAATGATGATAATATGTTATTTATTTTACAATTTTTTTGAAATAAAAATCCTTTAACAATTTTGGAAAAAGTACTGAAATGAGTTATGCAATTAAAGATAGAGAAAGAGAATGGGAAATGACAGATTTTATCAAAACAATATAGTGGACCAATCAAGAAATAAAATAAAAAACCAAGAGTTCTGGTACACAACCAATTCAAATGAAAAATTTATTAAAATTATAAGATCATTTATATAGAATATTCAAATATGTAAATATATCCTATTTTTAATATGAAGAAAAAATGTATGGAGAGATCATTGTATAAATGATTGGTTTTGGTAGTATAAATTAAATTCTATATAATTAATAAATGAGAATATGAATTATGAATGTATACACAGGGTAAATTTTTATTATATGTTTCTTCCAATAATGTTTTTATTTTGTTAATTAATGTTAATTATTATTCATATTTTCTATAGGTGTATACATCACTACTATATAAAGGAAAAAACCAGTGAAAAAAATCGGGAACCATTAATCATACCATCATTTCTATGGAAAAATATTCATTAGATAAAGATGAAAATGAAAAAAATATAATTTAGATAAAATATTTGAATAGAAAATAAAATTTGATAGATAGTTCATAATACCTACAATGCCAAGTCAAAACTCTACAATCTAATAATATAACCTTTTTATTCTTTTCATTATTAATTCTATTTTTTAGGGAGCATTGGATGATCATTACAATCAATTTGGAACCTTCAATGTTTTATTCAATTTTTTGATCCAAAGCATGGGATTCCTAAAAAATCAACCACACATGACATCCATTGTAAATTTTTAATGCACTATATTCTAAATTTTATAGATAAATGTAAAAAATTAAATTTTACACTATATTATAATAGGAATCCTATTATTATTGGGTGATCATTAAATATAAAAAAAATCATGGTATGCGTTTGATGACCAAGCCTAATAAGCTTAAATATTTCTACACATGGATATAGAATAGAGTATATATAATAATATTTCACTTTCAAAACACAAATGAAAATATATTAATTATATTTATTAGTGTTTTTATAGTATCCAAAAAAATAATGACAATGATTAAAGATCTTATATGTTTGAAGTTATGAACAATATCATATACCATCAACAAAATATCACTCCCAAATAGGTATTTCTAAACAAATATAAACTTTCATTTAAAATATTTGTTAATAATTTTACTATCGAGATATTTTTCAATACTAAGTGGATTTCTGAGAGTCTATGTATTTAAATGTAGACTTATATATTTTCTATAAATGATTAGACTGATTACATGATATCATATTGTTTTTTATAAATCACATTGAGTTGATTTTCTATTAGGTTTTTTATTATGGTATTATTTCATAGAGATCGTGATGAGTTGATCAACATGATTAAATTTCCTCTTTCACCATCACATTACAAATAATGTTAATGATCACATGAAAGGGTAAAAAACAAGAAAGTGAGTTTATATTATCATTGGAATGAAGGATAATGATCTACTTGAAATTGTTGATTTGTAAGAATCAATTGTGTGTCAATCAAATGATCAAATTACCCATTATGATCCAAAGATTAATTTCCCCTTTTATTTTTATTAAAATAAAATATCACATATCAAGGTTTGAAAAATAAGAAAATGACATCTTATTTACATTTAAACATAGGATAATGATCCTCCAGTCAATTGTGATCCATACGAATCGATTGAGTATCAATCTGATGCATGGAGTTCTCGATATATTGGAAAATATGATTTCAAATTGTTTTCAACAATGTGGAAATGGAAGTTAAGTAGTATATGGGTCAAAATTGATAAAAAGGGTTTGAATTTGGGAAAAACTTGAGATAATGATCTTAAAGTCATATTAGGTATAGAAGAATTATATGCACATTAATCCAACACCCAAATTGCTTGATATGACCAAAAGGGTTTTCTGACCTTTAAATTGGTGTCAGGTTACTTAAAATTTGTCAAAACCAAGAAAATGACTTTACATTTCCCTAAAAACATAGTAAGATGATCCTCAAATCGTTTTTGATCTATAATATTTAAAATCATTTCAATATGATTCCAACATTGTGTGATTTGATCCAAAGTAAGTTTTCACCTTTATTTTTTATTAAAATGACATATCCCTTATAGAGAGGATAAAATTAAGGATAAGAGTCCAAATTAATTTGAATAATTATGAAAATAATACGAAAAGATATTTTCTTCAGTAGGAATCAACCACACATCAATTGGATTCCTGAATTTCATCGAAAAATGGAAAGTACGATTCCTTTTTTCTAAATCATATTAATAAATGAAAAATCACTTTTTTATTTGTTATAAACTTGAATCAATATCTAATTTCAAGTAACACATAAGAAAATTAGCTTCATTCCATTTTTATCTTCTAGAATCAACTAAACATCAATATTATACCCATATTGATCGACATGATAGAATTTGTTTTTCACCTTCATAATGTTGTTAAACTAAAAAATGTATATAGAAGGGGTCAAAAATAATAAAATGGGTTCTTATTTCCATGGGAACTTAAGGGAATGATTGTTGGGAAATTTTTTATTTAAAGGATTGGACTGCACATCAATATGATGCTCAAATTTCTCATTATGATCCAAAGTACCACTTAACCTTTTTATATCTATTAAAATGACACTTCAACCATCAATGGGTCAAAACCAATAAAACTAACTTGGATTAAAATAAAAATTTCTCATATGGTCCTTGTAACATTTTTGACCTATATGAATCAATCAAGAATTGATTTGATCCTCTAAATTATTAGTATAATCCAAAGTATCATTTCTTATTAGTATTTTTATTAAAATGATATATCACCCATCATTGGTTCAAAACTGAGAATACAATCTCGATATGTATAAAAACAAAAGAAAACGATCCATCATCTTTTTTAATATATAATAATCAATAGAGTATCATTATAATGGTCATATTTATTAGTATGATCTAAATTAAAATTTCAAAACTTTATTTTTATTAAAATAACATATCATCAAGTGGTTAAAAGAAAATATATGAGATTATATTTGTGTTAAAACATAGGAAAATTACCTTCAAAACATTTTTTATCTATAGGAACTAGTCTTCAATCATTCTGATGTGTTGAGTACTCGGTATAATGGAAAATATGATTTTAAAATGTTAACACTTATTAATAAGTGATAAATCTCTAGTATATGGGTCAAAATGAGAAGAGAGGTTCAGATTAGGGTAAATAATTAGGAAAAAAATTTAAATTCATTTCAGACATGTATAAATAAAATCTATACCAATCGAATACCTAAATTTTTCATATGATAGAAAGTTTTTTTAACATTAATATTATTATTACCATGTCTGGACACCTAAAAGGGACTAGAATAAATAATAAAAAGTTTGAATCACCCTGGAAACATAGATGGATGATCCTTGAATCATTTTTTATTTGTAATAATTAACTGTGTGTTAATATGAGTCCTAGATTACTAGATATGATCTAATATACCATTTCAAAATTATATTTCTATTCAAATTATATATCACTAATTAAGGGTTTAAAACCATGATGATATGTTTATATTGATTTAAAAACATAGAACCAACAACCTTGATTTATTTGTGATATGTAGAACTAAAGCACATATCATTTCAATGATTAGGTTTCCCTTTATGATAGAAAGTATGATTTAATTTTGTTAGAACTTATTAATAAATTAAGAATCACTTTTTTATGGTTCATAACCAAGAAACACAAGATCAGATTGGAATAAAAACATAGGTCAATGAAATTTGAGTAAATTTTATTCTATATGAATAAACTACACATCAATTTGGTATGATTGAATGTGATGTTTGATCAATATTTTTGTTTGATATTAATCATGGCTAATATTACATAAAAATATAATTTTTAATTTATTTTTATGTAATGTTACTAAAAAATTGTTTTTATTATAGAAATAAACTATTTTTTGAGATTCAGTTGATTGTTTGAGAAATCATGTTACAAGATTTTTTTTTGTATTGGTTATAATTATTTTCAATTTTAATTAAACATTAGATCAATGTAATTATTTTGTAATTTAATGTAATATTTGATATCAAATTATGGTACAATGTAAATTTAATGAGGGTGTAATTTAAGTTTATTTATGTTTTGTTTTTTGATGTTTAATATGGAGAAATGTAATATGAAGTGCAATATTTTTTTTATTCATAATATTTTAATTGTGTATTTTTAAGATGAAATATTAGTTTTATTAGAATTTGTGTATTGTAATATTTTTCTATAATATTGACTCTTTAATTTTTTTTACTTTCTAGGGTGTTTTAGAGTATCTCTAGGCTTGTATGTATAAGATGATAGGGTTTAATTAGTGTTATTTTCTACATTGTTAATGTTACGCTTTATCATTGCTAAAAAAGTGTTGATTGAATCCTAATCAATAAATTCTAAAAAACTGCTGATACAATCCACCATTTATGAACACTTATTTTAGAAGATAGATGGGGGTTTAATTAATTTTTTTAGAGATGAGAAAATCTTCAAGATTTGTAATCACTTTTCATGTCCACGCTATTTTAACACTGACAATGCTTTTTTTCAGTGTAAATTATGTGGGTTTTTATAGTAGTGCACATGAATCTTTCTCTTGTCATGTCCTGTAATCATGAAGTTTGGTCAAGCACCGGCCATTGGCCTAAGTAGTGTGTGAGTACGACTCAGTGGGACTCCACTAATGGCATTTAATTCATATCAAGTTTGAGTAAATATGTTCTCGATGATGTGTGTAATAAAGTGAAAGATTTATAAATAAATAAATAACAACCATCGACCATTTGATATCCAAGGTGACACACAAGGTTCACTATACTTTCTTTATCCTAATAAGGATATCTCTATATAATGTATCCATATAATCACAACAACTTATAAGGAATATGTTTGTCGAAACCCAAATTAGTAGTGATATTAAATCCAAACCCAAGGTTTAACAAAGTAGTAGTTATCCCAAATCTTACCCACAACATCTCATATCGGTATTCATCACCACTAAAAACCCATGTAAGCCAAAATTAGTATTCATCCTAGCTCATAAACTTGGTATCTCAAATCAATTATGATCTCCAATTGATCCCATGATAGATCAAATTATATTTAATATTGTCTCCAAACCCTTAGTATCCCAAATCCGTATTCATCCTGAACCCATGGACCCAATCAATAGTAGTCCAAAGGAGTACTAATAGTTCTAGAGTTAAAACAAAAAATTTAGTCATTATTTAATTTCATGTTTGATAGGTCTCATAAGGTTATAATTTATCCTATATTATTGAGTATGTCTTAGGAATCCCACTCCATTTATTCATTATCAAATATCTTATGTTATATCACACTAATAGTGACCCTTTTTAATTTTTCTCAGTTATAAAAACGTTGCACACAACCCTTGGGTGGATAAATATTTTGGTATTTTCATCAAAAAGTTATTCATTGCCTAGGAAGGTGTTTAATTTCATGAGTTAAGAAACCCAATATTTATTTATAATTTTAGTATAACCTAATGTTTTACCTATGCAACCACAAATCCAATACACAATGAAAATTATGATACATTAACTGAAAATATTTATAACCAAAAACCTCAATCATAAAAGAGATTAATTGTCTAGAATCACCACCCAAAATATTTCCAACCATACAAGATCCGTAAATTAAATTCCATCAACGCCATAATAGGGTTTATGTGAATGATAGAGAAGAAAAAATAAATATACAGTGTGAAGAAGATTAAAATTTTTAGAAGGAATCAATTATGATGGTTGTCCTTTCGATCTACTATGAAATGAAGGAGAAGATTCCATGGGTGAAAACATTTATAAAAAAGAGAAGGAGAGTCGGAGTAAATGAAAATAAGTGGTTTCCAAGTGATCCTTCTATTTTAAAATATCCAAGACACTACCCAAAACAAGTTTACATCCTGAAACACCCATTCCTACTATGAAAGTTCTATCCATCACTCCTCGGGGCTTGTATTTGATTTTTCACTGTGTGGAACACTCTGTCACACTGTGAACATATTTTTGTAGCTCTTGAACATATATATCTCTATTCTATTCCTCTAAAACTCACTCAAGAACTATCTAGACCCCACCATCAACCAAAAATTAATAAATTAAATTTTCCCTAGAGAAAATATAAACCACAACACATATCAAAATAACTAAGAGTGTTACAAAATATCTTATAATTTATTCTTATCCTCTAGAAGTTCCTTGAGGGATCTCTATTGAGAAACCTGCAATCTAGGATCTAACACTTGTTTCACACTCTCATGAAGTTCCCCAAATACTTCTGATCAACCCAAAAAGTAAAGCGATAAGAAATTCCATTACCTACCACATCATTTAACCCTTTAGTCAAGTTAAAAAATTCCATTTCACCTCTGAATCATCTCCTTAACCACTCATAATCCCAAGAGACTTTATAAATAAAAAATGTAAAAACAATTCGACATAATTTAAAATACTACGTGCTGAAAAATAAGTATTAGGGCTTTACAATCTCCCTTCCATTTTGTAGTTCATTTATGAGCTACATTATAGAATTCCACTAAACCTCATTGGCAAACAAATATAGCCACTGAGTCCCCATGTTTGATTTCAACTCCCATGTATTCTCTTGTTTATAGTCATGTTACCACCCCACTTGTACAAAAGTAACTATCTTACCATAGAGTTCCTTTTCACTTTGTTCCACTATAGAAACAGAATGCACCTCAATGTATGAATCAACATCAATATCAATATCTTTGATGTCAATCATGTGATATGGGTCTAGGTGGTATTGCCCCAAATATAATAAGTAAAAGAAAAAATGTATAGTAAAAAACATTTGGGAATATCAAGTTAGTATCCCACTAGAATGCTCCAATCTACTCTCTCAAATGACCATACAAATCTGGGTACCAACATCCCCCACCTAAAAAACAAAATATACCCATTCCCTGGTTACACTCACAAGAATACCTGATCATAACCCCAAACATAGGAGGTCCGCATCACCAATCCTCATAAGATCTTTGTTAGCTTAGATGTCATGATATAACCCATTATGGCCTACCTAGATGGTGGTATGCTTATAATGACTCCCCAATCCTACCTCCAATAGTTCTGGGTATAGAGACTATTTCTGAGTAGTCATATCACATATATGGGTTACCTTATCCTATAATACATTCACACACACACACACACACACACACCTCCATACAAAAATATAATGTAGAAAAGACAAACAATTAATACTATAAACAAATAAATAACTTCTAATGCCACAATAGAATATGACTAGGGGTATAATAAAAAAAGGGCCCAATACAAGCACACCAAATTTTTATAGAGGCCAACATACTAACAAAAAGGGGACTACTATCAAGATGAAACTCATAGAACCATCCATGGTCCATCTAGGAAAACTAATCTCAACCTATTCATGGTCCTCTTAAGACTCCATCAAAAGTCCTATCATATTCACAAGACAAGACATGTGTGAGAAGATACCATGTAGGGGTGAGTATAAAATACTCATTAGGACACCATGAAATTAGTAATCTCATATCATTAAAGAGGGAGTCAAATCTATATTAAAATTCCACGTTAATAAAAAATATTACCCAGAAATGATCAAAGGAAGACTCGAAGTCTCAATTTGAGTTAATATAATCACTAACATCTTAGGATCCAATTAGAGGATAAATGGTAACATTTGTCCAAGATAACTCACTCATAGGATCTCTCTAAAACTAATGGGTCTTATTCAAGAGGTCACACTTATTGAGAATTTCTTTAAAGAAGCATTAAAAATATGAGATGGATCATCCATGATAATCACTTAATAGGACTACACCTCACCAGAAGACAATAGATATCGATATATTGATAGGGGATCATACCAAGGGATTATGGAGGATTCCAAACCGTAACTATATTAGCCCACTATGAAGGGTATCACACCTCATTTATTTTAGAAATGAAATACATGACCCAACTTGTGGAAGAATGATAGCAGATCACACCCCAGGACACCCCAGGGGATACATGACTCTATCCATAACTGACCCATATAATAGATCGCTCACCCTATTCTCATGATGGGATAACTGACTATATCATATTCTAGATTGATTGAGGAAATATAATCACACTGAAATAGTTTAGGGGAACTCACCCAATATCATACCATAGTTGTACATAGGAGGAAAAGGTCTCTAACCTACCCTATAAGGATTACATGATGTGTCCCATGAGGTACATAGCGTGTTTCATAGAGTCAATAACTTCTTTTTCTCTACTATATACATGACATGTACATCCCTATATTCATGACATGTTGTTACAACACACGTCTTGTAGAGGTTGGTATGGAACTCAATGTGTTCCTTCTGACTAATCCCATCCATTTTCTAAAGTACATGAGGTTTCCACACTACACATGGTGTTGTGGTGTCCCGTGGCTTCCCAGGAATGCACTCTCTATCCATGTTGAGAATTTTGGTTGGGGTTCACATAACGTGTGGGTCCTCCACATTATGTGTTATATTTAACTTCACCACATAATCCTAAGTCACCATACAGAGTGGTCACATGGTGGGTGTTCTTTCAAAGTATACAAAGTTTATCATGTAATATCATAGTAAATTATAGTATTCAAATGTATCCACTCATGTCTCCACCTCCATAAATATATTGAAAAAACAAAGCTATAAATCCCCGTAATCAGGTTGATTGATCCTTCAATGCAGTTGAAAACTAGATTCAGGGCACCCACTGATTGGAAATCACCTGTCATCACTATCCCGAAGAACCCAAACATCTTCAGTTGTGAAAGATATATCAACCACTCCATAAATGGATCAAATTCCACACTGGTGGATGGATTTCACCCGAACATTGTATAGAATATCCATTCATCACATGTTCAAATATACACTCTCAATCCGGCTCGTGTAACTACCATCATCCAAATCATCATCGGATTCCCAATCATTTTCACCTTTCCCCTGTCACATCTCCAAATCCCAAAACCAAATTTGTAACCAAGATACATTGAACCAACATATTATAAAACAATTATTGGTTACATAGGTATCATCAAAATTTCATCCAATTGAAATATCGATGATGAATTTTGATGAATGGAGGGAGAGAAGGACATCCCACAAAGTGATCTTTGAATGAAGGCCATGTTCATGTTTACATTATTGTATGAATCCTAATAATGAGGAGGGTAATAAAATCAATAAATTAAAATATGGAAAAATAAAAAATTCCGAATTCCAAGAATAGAAAACAATAAATGGAAAAACCAACAAAGAATTATCAATGAATTAATTTTAAATGATTTAATTCACGTTCAACTTAAAAACCAAAAATGGATATTTTTTTTGAATAAAAACATCCAACCACAAGGTTTGATTAATCATTAGTGAAGAATGACTCTGCATATATTCCATTTTCATGATCAACCATGATCATTGTTTTCTCCACATAAATCCATTTTCATACATTGTTGATCTTATATCCTAAGATCACCCACCAACATGCTCTCCACTGATGCCCTATATCCATTATATCGACCCTCTTGGGTTATGAGGCTAACCCCAAAGAATTATCCAAGGTGGAATTTAGAAAGGAGTGTTACATGGGTTTGGAAATTAAATGAAAATTAAATTAATAAATTATTTTAATTCATTTAACCCACCAAGGACTAAACATTGTCAAAGCATCCAATGCTGATAATATTTTTATCGCACATAGGGTATAATACTCACTACCGATTTAATTATGGTCTTAGTTTTACCACCTGATACACCATTCATAATATAATACATTATTCCTAAGAAACCATGTGTGTGTTGTATAATACATTTAATATTTTTAAAATTTTAACACCAAGGATACTTAGCCCCCAAAATTCAATGCTGACTTTATGCCTTACTCAAAAAATAATTTCAATGTAATCTAATGTGTTAAAAAAAATTTACGAGTCACTAAATTCTCTCCAATTTCAAGGATTTTCATATTAAAAGGGGTAAATATACTAAAATAGGTGTGGAAACTAAGCTAACATTCGGTTTTCCCATTCCTATGATCTCTTCAAGAGTTTCTCATACTATCAAAAAACACGAACCAAAGAAAACACTTGCCTATAAAGGATCTTCTCCCGATGATTACATAAACACCAGTAAAAACCCCTAATTGGTTACACCATCCTCAATGTCTAGATCACCATGTTCAATAATGTGTCATAGATCATGCATATATATGTCAGTTTCAACATTTGTAAAACAATATGCACCTAGTGTAACTACATTCATAAGGCCAAGTATTATACCCCCTTTCCAACCATTTACAGTAACTAAAAAGGGCATATGAAGATAACAAATAGATTTTCACCTCATCATTATTCATAATTATCATAGATATAATACCTTCAAGAATAATTAGTCTCCCTCATCGAACACAAAATTCCTCCTTCGTCAGTCCATATTGATATTTTGATGGTTACCATCCATCCTCATCCACTTCGAAATGACCTGATCCTACCCTATCAACACTTGAACCAACTCTGGGTCCATGAGTGTTATCTCAATAGGATTAAAATAGCATAGTGTTGAACTTATGTGTATGACATAATAGGCCATTAATGGTGACATAACTAAGGTGGAATGATAAATGTTGTTAAATTAAACTCCACCAAGGGATGATAAACCTCTTTTCCACGGCTAAAAACCAACATACTGGCCCAAAAATGCCCTTAATAACTTGAATGGAATACTTGATCTGGTCATATACCTAGGATGATGGGTGTAATGTCTTAATAATTCATAATTTAGTCTCAAGGAATCATGTAATCCTCTTCATGATTATTATATGAAGTCAGTATCACATTCTAAAATGATCATTAATGAAAATATCTGAAGCTAGACTATCTCTTGTACACACAAGTATCCCAAAATCTCCACTGAACACTGATCTTAGATGGATAGTAAGTGTTCCTACTTGTTGAGTTAGTCTATAATCACATAGATAGTACCTTGACCTCTTTATAATCATGGAGGTCTCAACACACAAACCATCAAGCCACTGAAGTAATCTCACTTCCATGTTGACAACTCAACATTCACCTGTCGATATGTGAGTAATTAAGAGATAAAATCTATAACACATAACATTATTCTTGAACACTAAAATTGAGGTCAATGTTCTTGGTACATCCTTTCCACTTTTGGTCATACAACTAAGGGGAGTGTAAAAATCTCCATCAACACCTCCTTTCACAGCATGGATAGAACCATCATCTATCCTTGGAAAAAGAATTATGTGATACCCACATTTAGAGTCCCATCAGGATAATGTATAATGGATATATTTTCACATAAAATCTATATTTAGATAATTTCTTGAGGAATTCAGGGAAAACACAGCTGGTGTCAGCTCTAGTCATGGGTTGGAAATTTCTACCCAAGGTATCATAGTTGCTGAAACCAATAAATAATCATTTTTCTGCCTCTATATTTGAATATATCCCATTCTGGCTTTAGAGGAAACAAAAAAACCATTCAATCAACACCAACCTCTAGTAGTATAAAGATAGGGGTGATATACCTCCACTACTACATCTATGAGAAATATTATTGATACTTCTCTATTCATAAAAATGGTTTCCACTTTCATGTCATTATTTTTATGGGTTCCACGATCTTGGTGTTACTGGTCACTAATCTATTATGAAATCCTACCCACTCAGGGAACCTAAAAACCCCATCATGATCTAGAAAAGTTCCCAATCTAGAACTACCTCAACCTTGGAAGATCACACTACTACTCCATCATTTGAGATGAAATGTCCCGAGAAGAGGACATCTGGAATCCTAAAATTTCATTGTGAGAGATTCCTATAATGATGGTATTCCCAGACCAAGTCTATGACCTTCCAAAAATGCATCAAAAGTGCATCCTCTGACACCGAGTACATTAGGATGTCAACTATAAAGACTCTTAGAAAATTTTAGAATATATGATGAAATATATGGTTCAAGATATCCATACACTAATGTAGAAGTCAACACGCTAATGGGAATAACCAAGAACACATTGTAACTGTAGTGGATATGGAAATCCACCTTTGGTATATCCTCACTTCAAAACCTAGAATAGTGATAACTTGTCTTCAGGTTGAACTCCAAGATCCACTTCATCCCTAACAATTTGTCGAAGAAGAAATCAAATACCATAGGTGGGTACTCATTCCTTATAGTCACATGGTTTAAGTTACATTAATCCATACATAACCTGATGCTCTCATCCACATTATTAATGGATATGAAAGGGAATTCCTAAGGGAACATATTGGGTCTAATAATCCCTTCATATAAAGATCCTCTAACAACACCTTCATCTATCAAAACTCTATAGGGTCATTTGATATGTTGGCATAGATATCAAACCATCCCTGGGTGCATGTATATACAGGCTTATCTTGGTCTCCATAGAATTAATTCGCATTAAAGAAGGAAAATTCAATCCTAAATACTCACATACAATACAACCCTCAGTGGTAACAACCTAGCTTCCCATGAATAGTAAGAAACTATCATATACCAATAAAAACATCATAGGGCATCATTATCGCCAAAAAGAGATCTCACATGAATCTCTCATCTAAGATACAAGTCACATTGCTGGAGGAGAAGTGTGGTTTTCAAAGAAATCCTCAACAAGAGTCTCTAAGAACAAGGGTGGATCTAGAATATCCACTAGGAACACTAGACATTAAAAAAGGGGTGCGATAAGTAAATAGTATCTTGCTCCTACATTTAATGAAGCTTTAACAAAAGTAGAGAAACACTGGTCATACCTTGGATCACACATGAAAGATCATGATTTTTAGGATATGTATGATGAAACTATCCTTCCCATTCCAAAATTATTTTATAAAATAGAGTTTTCTACAATAAATTGTCACATCTAGAACATTACCTAACACAAATCAAGGAACTCATCCACCACACCTTGATACTATCTAGTTTGGGAATCACTAACTCACCCGAACAACATTAAAGAGCTTCATAAGTTATTTAATCTTAGATGGGAAGAGTCCCTATTATTTTAATGATTGAATGCAGATCAATCATCACTATAATATGGTTTCCCCAATGCCCTATGTCTCCTTAGATAATGATTTCTTCTTGACCACCATCAATAATGGTCCTAACCTAGAAAAACACTCACACCATTGAATTAAGCTAGTACTCTTCCAACTGAGGAGGGGGTAGGTCACACCACAAAACCTAGGAGGTATTTAAATTTGAAACTTGTGAAACACACTCATCATTGTTTTATATTCCTTTGGTAATTCTAGAATCAACTACTACTCACCATTACAAGAAGCATCCACCCGAGTTTCCTGAGGTGGATAAACATGCTTCTCAACAGGTAGATGCACCACTCGCTATCCACTTAAAGGAAGGAACTCCTAAAAATCTATCTAGAATAAAGCCTCACCACCAAGAGGATCATTATGTAGATCCAACTATAGAATCATAGCTCTCAATCATCATGGTGGCATCCAAAATTATCCAATATTCACCATGGTAAAAACAGAATATCTTGGGAGATGACTCAAGAATGACATGAAAACCACACCACATTCCTACATACATGTACAATTGTTTTTACTAAAATAAGTACCATTATGAGACAAGTAAAAAAAGAAGGTTATCATTGTCTTTGTGAATGGATATATCGGTTGTTGCATGTTCACATGGTTCTATATCCTAATATCCAAACTCGAGAAACATTAATTGTGATTCCCTAATCCCAAAAACAAACCTCATGGCTAGAATGTCACAAAAATATGGTCCTAATATGATCTTAAATAATTATAATATATTTAGAAATAATACTCCTAGGCCTTCTTGGATGAATGTATGCTGACATTAACACCCTAAGACTACCTCTAATTGGCTAGGGGTTGTGAATAACACCATTTAGGCATATTAAACACCTCAGAGACTTATCTTAAAGTACCTTTAAACATGAAAACATCTCATGATTCCAATATAATGAAGAAATGATAAACTTCCGATAGTGTAAATGAATGAATAATAGATAATACCACATAAAAGTATGAAAAGGGGTATAAAAAACTAATGGGCTAAATACAGGCCCCTCAAAATTTAAAAGTGGCCAAATTTCTAAATAAGGTGGATGACTATAAATATGAAAATCATGGAACTATCAATGACCCTTCAATAACATGTGATCTCCACCTAATCGTGATCCTTCAAAGACTCTGATGGAAGTCCTATCATCTATATAAGACCTGACAAGTGTGAGTATTTCCCGTCCAAGTGTGTGCATAAACATACATAGCAGGACTCCCAAAAATAAAGAAAAATTCAAATCATCAAAGAGGGAGTCATCCCTATATAAAAAATACAAGGGAATAAAAAATATACCCTTGAAATGATCAAAGTAATACTATAAGTCTTAAAGTGATTCCATGTTGGCACTCTAAACCTGGGATGCTACTATAGGCTCAAGGTTAATATTAATAAAATAGAACTCACTCATCTAGTCTCACTAACACTAATTGAACTTATTAGGGAGGAAACACTTTTCTATCCCTTCCATAAAAAAAGAATGAAGTAACTAAGATGGATCATTTTTGATACTACCTAGATTGGTATATACATCACTAGAAAATAATAGATGTCAATACACAGATAGGGAATCATGCCCAAGGTGTATGGGGGATATCTAAACCTGACTAGATTAACCAACTAGGAAAGGGATAACATGCCCTATATTTCAAACATGAGACACTTGACTCAACCCAAGGAATAATGAAAGGGGGTCACACATCATGATATATAGAGGTGTACCTTGATCTATCAAAAACTAACCTATAGAGGGAATCACTCAATCTATGCTTAGGATTATAAATCTTACCCTCTTAGAGACGGAGAAAGGGAACACACCGATACTAACATAGTTTAAGGGAACTAACCTAAGCTCAAACCACAGCTAGAATATGGAGAAAAAAGGATTTTACCCACCCTAGAAGATGTACACGACATGTCCCATTGGTTACATGATATATCTCCTAAAGTATTACCCTTTCTATATCCTATTTTAAGTCATAGAACATATATCCTGATACACATGATGTGTTGTTACAACATAATGTGCGTACAAGTCAGGCCAACAATTGACATGTGATGTCGACCCAAGACAACGCACTTTATAAAGTACACGGGGTGTGCCCTGCTACAGATGGCATGTTGGATCGCCTAGCATGACATCCTGAGCCTAGTTCAAAGACACCCGACTAGTTATATAAGGAACATAGCCTCAAGTAATCCTCCCTATACACTATAGGTGATCAACTATAAATGAGGGTATATGGTGGAATGGTGGGGAGACTATACCATCTTTATCAGATTAAAACATAATGTTAAATATAGGTAGAATAAAAAATATAGATAAATAAATACAGTACAAATAAAGAGGCAATGGAAGTAAAACCACCTTGATAGTAAATAGTAAGACATAAATTTTTAACACCACTATATAAATATTATGTCATGCCTATATAAAATATGAAACAAGAAGACATGAAGGAAGGTATATAACAATAAAAGAATGTAGAAAAATAATAAAAAAATATAAAAAATACTATCTCCATTAACATGAATAGTAATGACTAAGTCATCTTCCCCCCAAGATCCCATTTAGAAAGGAAATCAAGCACTCATAGCTGGTTACATCCCTTTATCCAAACCTATACCCATGATGTCTGCATAGGTACCAAACGGTAGACCCAATAGGGTGTCAGTAAAACATAGTAGGCCCCCAACAAAAGTTTCAAATGCAATTCCATCATATTAATATAAAATATATTGTTTGAAGGTCTAATACATTTAAATTTGTAAAGAATATAAAATCCATGGGGAGCTCAGGCTCCCCATGGGATACCTAACCAATCCTACCTACTTCTTCCTAAGTCAGATGTGTCATATAATATTACCATTATTGAGATTGAGACCCAAGGAAATTATCCTAGGTGTCCAATTATAATAATCACAAGGGATCCATAGGTGACCCATGACAACCATGACAATATAAAGTTTATCCCACTCATAGTGATCAATCAAGATGTTTGGCTATGGTGTATAAATGTAATTCAAGGGGTTAACCCTTGTCTTTCTACCATTAATGTTTTTAAATAATATTGAGGTGAATTCCATGGTAATATTATAATAGATATGATTGGTGTCCAAGGTGATCATCCAAGGTAGTTCATGTCCCAGTAAATCAATCCATATTTTGGAATCTCTTCCAAGGCATTCAAAAATTCCAAAATTTAAAAGTGAAAAAACAGTATCAATCAAGGAATTAAAATATATAGGAAATTGACCAAATCCCGGTTTGGAATGAAAATTTGAAGTTGCATTAATGAATGAGTTGGTGACATATTTGTTCATCTATGGAATTCCAGGTCAGGAATCAATGTTTGACTCATGGAAGGAAATGCCTTTAATGTGATCCAATTCCATTGTATTCCAAAATAAGATAAAATTGATCAATGGGTAAAGTGATGCTTCCAGTGATTTATAAAATTAATTAATTAATTATACTTATTCTTTTTATAAGTGTCAAACCAAAATCACCTTATGCATGTTTGGTTTCAAGGAAGGAAAAGCTGTTAAGGCCATTTAAATAAACACACCCTATAGAGTGGTTCAAGTTGAGGTTATCAAACTCTAATAGTGTCAAAGGTTCTCATAGAGGATCAATGTCAAGGTATAAGGGATTAATTAAACAAGTTACACATTTTTTGGTGATCTATTTGAAAGGTCAAAAGTGTTGTACAACTAAACAATTCATTAACATCTAGACTTATATAGAAAAGTAATAGACCACCTACCATAGTGCCATAGATGAATCCTCATCTAGTATGAAACTTATATTTGGGTTAGAATTAGAGAACATAGATAACTTGGAAAGATCCCATAAAATTGGGTATATTAGCTTTTATGGAGATAATACTAGAGATGAAAAATAAAAAATGAAGAAGGATGACAATGGAGTGTTATACATACAAATGTTGGTCAAATGTAACGGACGATGATGGAATCATATTCTAGATGAGGGGGATCAACCAAGGAGATCATAAAGGGGAAAAAGAATGATATATGACTTGTGATAAGATAAAATTAATGAGAAAAGATTATTTTTCAAGAAAATGTAGGATAATGGTAATTTTGTTTTCATTTAAAAGGGAGAATCATTTGACAACTTAATATGGAAAAATGTGTGAAAACATATGTAACTATTATCTAGGAACACCACACCTCGCATGACTATGGAGAAAAGATAGAAAAAAACTAAAAAAACACCAGTGAGATGGACATATAAGAAATTAATGACATTTCATGGTTTCTTTATCCCATTAACATTGTTTGTTAAACCATGTTTCTTATTTTATGGGTCATGTGGTTGAGGTGAACTGCTTGAAAAATCATGTGTTAACCATATGCCTTATATTTTATCTTCAAAAACCTTAACATCGGGACATTGATCCATTATGAATTCTATGAAAACCTCTAATATCCCATTAGAAACTCATATCTCAAGAACAATGATAGTTTTAATAAAATTTAAAAGGATCTGTAACATAATTGGAAACTAGGATCTTATAACCTCCCCTCCTTCATATAACTTTTCCCCAGGTTTCCGTTTTGATGGTGGATGATCTGCATCCAAGAACAACTCTAGATTTGGAAAATGTATATCAAATAATCATTTCAACAACACTTCCTATACATGGTTGTATTACCATAACACCCGAACCAGAGGAACCATCTTACCTCATTTTTTCTTTCGGCTATAGTCAACAATACAAACTGGATACTCTTCAAAATAAGCCTTAGATTATAACCTAACTTCCTCAAAATAATTGATACAAAATAGTTTTGAGTTATAATTTCAGGGATGATAAATGGGGATAATATCATGCATATCCTTATAAGCTTGAGGAAAACCTATTTAATATTTTAGTAGCTTAACTCTCTCAAAAATATCAAAATGACCAATGAATCTATGTACTAGCTCACCTAACCTATGAATCCATTGGTGACCCAATATAGGCGAGACTAGAATGAAGACCCAATTCACTAACTCAAACTCCATAGGTTGGCGATGTTGATCAAAGTAACAATTATTTCTAGACTGATCCATAACAGTTTTTTCTCTGATCAACTATAATTATTCCAATGTATAGTAGTGATCAATATGAGAAACCATAGAGTACCTCATAAAGAGTCAACTTTATATTTACTTGGAAACTATTATTATAAGAAAACTAAACAAGAGGAAAGTGATTTTACTAAGAGCTTCCAAAACCAATGATACATACACAAAAAATGACTTTTTGTACCTGTATAGTGTAATTAGACTCACCATCAATCTAAGGGTGATATGATATTCTAATAATTATATATGAATCATGTTCCTTCTATAAAACTTTCGAGAAAAGATAAATAAAGAGAGTGAACAATTATGAAATAATGTTATGTAGAATACCATTAAGGTGTATGACCTCTTTGACAAAGATTCTCATAGGATCATACACTTAGAAGGTTTTCTGAATTGGCTAGAAGTGGGAGACCTTCATAAGATGATCTATAATTACTAATAAAACATCCCAAACAGAATGTGACTTCAATAACTTCATCCTCAAACACATGGTGACATTATCCTATTTCCCTTCTAGGATGGGTAATGGATATAACATTCTGGTAGGTCACTTGTGTTTTTTATTGACCCATTGGCAGGAGGAACACTAGGTAACAAAACCTACAATTTTCTTTTTCGTCCTAGACCACTATTACTAGAAGTATCAATAATGATACATCTTTAAAAATAAAATATTTATTACCCATTTAAAAGCATGATACTCTCAGATTAGTTCCTCTTGAATGTCTTCAAGAACCCAATCACCCCCATGGATATGCAGGATCTTATCCTTATCAACAACCCAAACTGAAGGTAGTTCCACGCCTCAAACACTTTCCATCGCGACTAATACATTCGAAATTAAAAGTTTACTACAATTTATTCTATCAAGGAAGTGATGAATTGACTAATAAAGCTCGATTATAGGCTACTCATGATATTCCTTAACATATATATGAAATTTTCAAAGAAGATCGATAAACTTACATTCTGTACCATCCTCTTGAACTGCATTTGTTTTTGTATTTTAGATCAAAGATTCAACAAATGTGTTGAATTTACATGGAATATAAGAAATAAAAAAAAGTCAAAATAAAAAATATATTTAACCCATATCATTTTCTATAGTTTTAAATCACACTGTTAAATTATTTATTTGAGCCTTATATGGTCTGTTTATACCACATACCTCTCTCTCATCAAGTAGTGTCTCGATGAAAATAAAAATTGAACAATAAAAACTATCTCTAGATTGTGTGTCAAGTAATTATACTCCTAAGGATTCATTTAAAGTGACCCATATTCCATGAATCATTCCTCTTGCATCAATATAGATCCTATCCTAATGACGGATGCATCATATTACATTGTATATACTCTTACAGGCCAATAAAGAATCAGGATAAATGTTGAGGCCAGACTTTATTAAATCCCTCAAAATTCCTTCTCACATGCTTGAAACTATTTAAACTTTACACCATTATTTTTCATTCCTGTAAGTTGTTTTGTAAGGCATACAAAGTTAAAGAAGAAACATCCATAGTAACCAACTAGTCTAAAAAAGATTCAAATTTCGAAAAAAAATTCATAGGTTTCTCCCACGAAACAATGTCTCTCACCTTCTATGGATCCAAATGTACTCATAATTATATGATAATGTGGACTAGGAAGTGGGATTTATCTATCCAAAAGTGGTAATTTCTGAGCTTAATATATAGTCAGGGCTCTTCTAGTGTACATAGAACAATTTCAAGGTGTTTAAAATGATTGTTCTGAGTATGAGAGTACACTAATATGTCATCTAGAAAACAACCTTAATGGTATCCATATATAGGTGTAAAATCTGATATATCATGTCTATAAGTACAATTACTATTTTGGTTAGAGCGAATGACATATCCAGATACTCATAAAATTCCTTACTTACTTCAAAATGAAGTACATGGTATATCCGAGAGCTTGAATCATATATGATTATATCCTAATATCATATCAATATCTGAGAATACCCTAGCTCTAGAGAGCATTTCAAATAGATCTTCTATATAGGGAAGTGGGTACCAGTTCTTAATATACAGTTGACTCAACCATTAATAATCCACGAAAACCCTTAGGAAATCATCCATTTATATAGAGAAATGTAAAGGTAAGACCTAATAACACTACTACAAAAGGCCTTTAATAGTTATATAATAAGATATTATCATCACTAAAAAGGCATTGAAAATTTGGGCATGATTGAAAGATTGAAACATTTATCGGTGCTAAAAAAGCACCAAAAAATGGTTCCTTTAACAGCATTTTTTTAGCACTGTTAAAGGGGTCCTTAATAATGCTTTTTTAGCATTGATAAAAGTTGTGCTGTTAAATGGGGTAACTCTTTTGATGTCCATGAGCATTCAACCCCTTTATTAGTGCTTCTAAGAACCATTTGACAATGCTCCCCTACCTTTATTAGTGCTTTTCACCCCCTTATCAGTACATTTCAAATTTATAGTCTCATGTGTGCCTGCTTGGATTCGAACCCTACCCCTCTCCTTCCATGATAGAACACCTTTACCACTACACCATGTTGTTTTGTTGATTGTTTAATGATATATTTGTTTATTCATCTATATATTTACATATATTTATATAATTATTTTAAAAATACATTTATACAATAAATAAATAAATAAATAAATATTGTAATAACAAATAAAAAATTAAAAATAATAATAATAATAAAATAATAAAAAATAAAAAATAAAAAAATAAATAAAAATTGAAAAAAATAAAAAAATAAAAAAATTATAAAAAATAAATAAAATAAATAATTAAATATTAAATATTAAATAACAACATAAAAAAATAAAAACTAAAAAATAATAATTGAATAAAAAAATAAAAAAAATAAAAGAAAAAGAAAATATAAAAAATAAAAAATAAAAAATAAAAAATACATAATAAATAGTAAATAATAAATAATAAATAATAAATAATAAATAAAAAATAATAGATAATAGATAATTAATTAATTAATTAATTAATTAATATTTAACAAATAATTAATAAATAATGAATAAATAATGAATAAATTAATAATAAATTAATAATAAAAAGTACTAATTAAATAATAATTAAACAAACAAACTCTAAAATGTTATGAAACTCTGAAAACCCTAAAAATACGGAAAAGGAGCATAAAATCCGATACATGAGTCCCTTTTCAGTTCTACAACCTTTGAAATCAAAAATCATGGAACGATCTTCGATATGATTTTTGTTATATGCCAAATGGACACCTAGATCATAAGTTATAAACATTTGAATTTTAAGAAATCAAAGTCGATGACTAATAACAATGTTTCGGAGTCCTTCAAGGCCTTTCTTGCAAAAAGGAAAAAATGATCAAATTTTTGTTCCTAGACCTACAATGTATAGAGATCATTGTAATCTTCAATTTGATATGTTGTAGAGCCCAAACAGACACCCATATCAAAAGCAATGGGCATTTGAAGATCGAGTTACGTTTTCAACAAATTTCAGATCATTTATTAATTTTTTGATTTTTTATCTTTAAATTGATATTAAATGACTATTACTTAGTAATAATACACAAATTATTAATTATGAATATATTTTTTCATTTATTTATAATTAATTTTCACTAAATATCTTATATATTAACTGTAAATTACTATTTACCTAATCTAAAACATATTTTAAAAAATTTATATTATATTTACATCCATATAAATATATTTAAATTTGAATATTTTTTTAATGAAATATATATTTTCTGAAGTATATGTTTATCATCACTTCATAAAAAGTGCTGATAAAGGGGTTACTTTATCATCACTTGAAAAAAATCACTGATAAAGAGAACCCTTTAATACCACTTTTTTAGCGTTGATACAGACCAATTTTAACATATCTAAATAAAGAACTATTATAGTCCCCCTTTAACAATTATTTTTAGAAAAAATGTGTATTTAATACCTCATTTAGTTCATGCTGTGAAAGCCCTAGTGTTGGAGAAACCCAGTTTTCTAGTAGTGGGAGAAGTACATGTTCAAAAAAACCTTTGGATTCTAGGTCCCCTAACTACCTCTTGAGTTCCTAAAGCTTTGTTGGAGCCATCTTGAATAGAGTAATATATATTGGTTCTATTTCTAGAAAGAGTCTGAGGTTGAAATCTACCACTCTAAAGTGGTAGCCATACAATGTTTTCGGGAATGAAATCAATAAACATGGTCAACCACTAAAGGAAAAAATTTCCATACATTTTGGTCATCCAAATAATGTTTGGAATCATGAGCGGACACTCCTCTTGGACTATGATGCCCAGGTTCATTTGATGTTTCATGGACATCACATTCATTATTGTAAACATAGCTACCATATTTGGGTGATGAGAAGACACCCTACCATGATAAAAATCAATATGGTCCCAGTAAGGTGATAACTAGTTCATCTAAGGAATTAAGTTGAAGTTATCCATCTATAGAATGAAGTGTTTCCATAATAAATGGTTTCCATCTATCTCATTATGTCACTTTTTCCCCACAAAATTCTCTCAGACCACATTTTCAATGGCTTGTAAAGAGACATCACATTAGAAAAATTTTCAATCTCAAGACCAAGAATTACTATTAAGGCCACATATATAAATTAGTGTGAATTTCCTTTGTCAAAAAATTTATACTAAAGTCGAGGATACTAAGATCATTCCTTTTATTGTAGATGGTCTCACACTTTACACCTCTAGTACAGGCTGTACTAAATATTACTATTTAGATCCACAATATTTAGCTATAGCATGACATCCTTGAGCATGTCTACTCTGCTAGCACTGCACAACCTGTATAAGACTTACTCAACCTCAACCACATCCTCAACCTGATCATCATAGAGTACTCTAACTTCTTTCTTAGAATAGTTCCATAAATACCATTCTAGAATTCAATGTTTTTTTATATTATCTATCACTATTAATTAGTGTAAACTTCCTATAAAATCACAATAGATGGTCTAATAATCCATTGGATCGACACTCTATTGGGTTGTCTACTAAATATGGGATTCATGTGACTGTACCTCCCACACTAATGGAAAACTATATAACTACCAGTTTATATGCACTGACTACCACTTCTATTAAGAGAAATCTCAAAGTGATTCGTCCAACCAAAGTTTGATCAAATTTCTTATCTAGGAAATGAACTACCCTGACCAATAACCTCAGGTTCCCTTATATTACACCTAGAGATAAGGGGACTAGTTCACCATTTCAGATATAGTAATAAGTCATAAAAAACTCACTTGAGATCAGATGGTACACCTAAGACCATCCTCAGAATCCATCACTTTGGATATCTCATCACAAGAAAAAAGTGGGAAAAACGATGGAGTTTCATGAAATTAGATGATTAATCCATAATAGGCATAGTTACTTAGTCAATATGCATTAAATCCCTTTCTTGACTAGTTCTTATTATTTTCATGAAAAATTAGTTATGGGAAGTAGTTTGGAATTTCATCCTGACCATTCCTCGATGTGGATATTCTTACATAAGTACATCCTACTACCACCTGGTAGATCGATGAAGAATATAAGTAGTGTGATTCACCCTCATTTTTGAAATAATCTCTATGATTTCAAAGATCATAATCATATCCTCAAACGAAGACTCTATAGCCTAAGGACCACCTTCCCCTGAAATGGTTAGTGGTTCCTACATTTGAAACTCTTTGGTCAACATTGATGTAGCCATGTCATGTTGTGGAGCTCCCTCCATAAAATTTACTAGATATAGAAAACATTCAAGGAATTGGACATCAGTTCCCAATTCAGGAATAACTGGTGGTACTATGATAGGTGATTCATGTTTTAATATTAGTGGTTTGAGCCCTACAACCTCAAAAGCATGGTTGTCTACACCCTCTAGGAGCTAGACCTGAGGCCTCCAGGGAGACGTATATCTAAAATTCCATGAAAACTATTCAAAACAAGATACAAGGAAAACTAAATTACATATAGTAAAACAATATAACAACAAGGCCTCACTACAGGAGACACACTATACAAAATACCTGTCTATTAGGACATATCAAAAGGGTACGAGTCATTCATTAATCATAAAGGTTGTTTTTTATGTGGTTTTGATTACAAGGTATATAGAAAAACTCCCATTATGTTACAATTGGTATCCCCATTAAACAACTACCATTTTTCAACATTGTATATTTAAATTAACTAGTGTAAATATACTGGTCCATTTATAAGAATTTCCATTCCCAATTTATAATAATATAACATTATAAATCAAAATTAACATTCCATTTATCTGAAACCATCATTTTACACCCATTATTAAAATATAACCAATCCAAATATGATGGTTCATTTATATAGATATCCATTTTAAATTTATGTTTGAATAACCATGTAAAATTTAATAATATTTCCATTAAACCAAAACCAACATAATGTTTCATCATATGTAACCAAAGATATACATCATAAACAATGTAAAAAATAGGTTAGGTTTGTTTCTATCTTTATGATATATACGGAAAACCCATATAGGTAGTTGAAAATACTTATGTAACAAATTTTATTCCTCTTTTCCTATAATAAAAGTTAGTAATTACTAACACAATAATTAATACACATATAATAAGATACATGTAACAATTCAACGAAATATGTGTGGCATGGAACATGAATTGCATATAAATATCTATGTTCCTAGGGTAATTCATTATCTAATACTTCCTAGTTACACCAGAAAATGTTATAAATCCATAAAAAACAAAATAAATAACTTAAATCACCCAATGGTGAAAATACTGCAACAATAATAAGAAAATTATTGAAAAAAAACCAATCATAAGAAACATGGCCTTTCCCCCACACATGGGTTTGATACTCCCATGAGTGACTTATTACATTGTTCCTAAATATCCTAGTCTCATGTCTCCAAACCCCACGTATTATGGAAATGGAAAAATAGAAGAACCTATGATACTACATTGTGGCTTCCCAAAGAAATTCATCGACACAAGACCAGTTCAGTTGGCCACATGTCCTCAAGCATTCCTCCCTATATGCTAAATGTTTTAAACTAGTAGATTGAGTGCATGGTTGTACGTTGGGGGGGAGAATATACACTTTTTATTAGAGTGAAACAGATCATTAAATAATGTTATAATAAACAAAATAGATAAATAAACACATATAAAATAATTAGGAAATGGAAGTAAAACTATCCATATAATAAAAAAAATACATGATGAAGTAAAAACACTATATAAGGTTTATGACATTGTTATACATAATTTTGAATAAGAACACATGGAATTAATATTATAACACTCTTTGGACATTGAAGAATAAAATAAGACCAAAAACAACTATCTTCACAGGAATCCAAAGTATTGGGCTAATAGACTACTTCTAATCTCCCATCTTAAAAATAAATATGGTGTTTTCCCTGTATCCTTACATTCAACCATGAAGTCTTCCTAGGTACAAACCGGTGGTCTAGACAAGGAATGAGAAACATTTAGTAGGGCACCACCAATGGTGTTTAATTTAATTACTTCTAATGAATATAAAATTTAAAATGTGTAGGAATAATAAATATATGTATGTAAAGTACATATGAACCATTTTGAGCTTAGGATCATCATGGGATACCTGGACTACCCAAACCGCTTAGGATTAATCCAGATGTCTCTGAAATTATGACCATTACTAAGATATAGACCTATGGAACATAGCCAATTCAACCATGTATAAAAATCATAAGGTATCCACATGATATTAAGGGAATCCATGACATTAGAAAGTCAATACCACTCACAGTGATCAATTATGATATTAGGCTATGGGGTATGATTATAATCGAAGGCATGAAACCATGGAATTAGATCATAAATGTCTATGTTAGTGCTCAAGGAATAGTGAAAAGTAATCTCATGATAGACTTTATTGGGGTCTAAGAAGACCACCCAAGGATGTCTATGTATAAGTACATCAAGTCGATTCCATGGAGCTCATTAGTGGAATTAAAATTTGTAGCGGTGGGACTGTTGCAGGGACTGTAGTGGTGGAGGGACTGTTGATGGTACTGTAGTGCCGATGGTACTATAGCAGGGAATTTAGCAGCGCATGTATTGTAGCAGTACTATTCACCAAGGGGTCCTTTGGGCCAAAAATTGGGCTTTCTAGCCTAGTAGGTAGGCCACATGCCCTTGGGCCTTCGGGCAAGGTAATGGGTCACCCTCTACCTAGTCTCAAGAGGTCTTTTCTTTAATAATAAATTGAGGCTTCGACCCCAACCTTTAAAAAAACAAGGAATTCACATATCAAAGAAATTGGTTGAATCCAAGTGTGGCATGCCACTTATAAGACATATCGATGAACTGGCCAATGTCCTTTGAGTTCTCACAAGGCATTCTTTTTTCTGAAATAGAAGTCTTAGTAAAGCTAGTCAAAACCGTTAAAGTGATCCAGGTCCACAACTGTAGTCAATAATAAGATAAGAGTGATCAAATGTCATAGTTAAGTATCCATTCCATTTGTAAATTTAATTAATTCAATATAGTCATTCCTTTTATAATTATCAAACCAAAAACACCTTATGGGGGTTTGGTTACAACAAATAGAACTTTTTCAAGTAAATTTTATTGAACACACCCTAAGATGTGGTTTAAGTTGAGTTTATCAACCTATAACAATTTCAAATGGTCTCATAGAGGATAAAGGACTATGTACTAGTGATTAATTAAAGGAACTTCAATTTATTGGGTGAATGTGTGGAAATGTTGATATGCAGAAAAATGAAACATATCATAAGCATTTATAATTTTGGGAAAAATAATAGACCTCGTACTTTATCCCCATAGAATAATCCTCATACACTATTGAATTTATATTTGGGATCAAATGAGAAATAATGGAAATCCCAAAAAATAAATAAAAATATGTAATTTTACTGCACATAGAGATAATTGAAATGATATAAAATATAATTAAGGATGTTATAAAATAGAGTGTTAGAATTACTAACGGTGTTCCAATGAAACCAATGATAAAGGAATTAGATAATGAATAAGGGAGATCCAACAAGGATCTTATAGGGGGAATAATGAGATCAATGCACCTCATATAATGAAAAAATGAACAAGGAGGAAGGTGTTTTAGATTTTTGAGGCAGGGAGGTAAAATGGAAATTTCTGGGCCTTTTAATAGGGTGCATGGTTTGGGTGCACAGTATGGAAAAGTGTGCGCAAACCATGAAAACCAAACCTCTATGAAAAATACACCTTTCATGGTCAAGGTGTCTAGTTAGAAAAAACTTGTGATATGTAAATTCATGAAATTTAAGACCATTTAGGGTTTCTTAGACCCATTGTCATCGTTTTTCAAACCATTCTCCATCCATTTTGGGCTGAACGATTTGTAGAATTATGTGATAACCATGAGACACATATTGCATCTATAAAAAAACTCTAAACCCCTAATACCATTACAAAACTCCTAAAACCAACACTATCACCTTGGGAAATTATTTTTGAATAAAGATGTGATGTCTATCAGAATTAAAAAGGATCTATAACTCAATGGAAAACTGTTATCTTACCCATGGAATCTTGGTCGTGTATTCCTTATAGACACCAAACTAGATATTTAATTTTCACAGGATGTGTGGGTACTCCACATAATATGTGGTATTTAACTTCACTTCCAAAACACTAGTTACCTCAAAGAGGGGTCCATATGATATGTGTTATTATGAAGTAAATTTTATTTATCAGTGATTTTTTCTAGAAAATGAAATTCTTTTATTTTATTCTTTATCATTGGATCCTTCAATTATCTAGCCACTAAACATGTCCATTTCTCCCCATATAAATGTTGACCAAGCCTTGAATGTCACTGGTGGCCAAATATTTTCTACCTATTGATCAAAATTCACCCATCACCACCATACTAATAATGAATGTTGAAGAACAGGGTAAGAAATGAATGAGACATAGAGTAATATCCCAATAAAGGTTGTGTTATTTTTTTGATCATTGAAATATTCCATAGAATAAGTAGGATAATAAAATAAATATATCCAAAGAAGAATAAATCTCAAATTCCTAATTCCAGAAAGAGAAAACAAATATTGGAAAAAATAATAATGATCCAGGAATTAATTTTAAATGAATTAATTCATGTTTATCTTAAAAACCATGAATGGTAATGTAATAAAAAATAGCATTCCTCAAGTTGAGATAAATAATTGGTGAAGAAAGAATCATCATCAATTTGGTTGATGAGATCCACGATTATCATCATTGTCTAAAAAAATTTCAATGCTCATATATTTTTGATATTCAATCTTGAGATCACCTACCAACGTACTCTCTAACAAAGATATTTCACTGCACACTCTTGATCCTATAGGGTTATGAGGATAAAATCTATAATATTCCAAATAATATTTTATAAAGGAGTGATTTTATGTTTTGGAAGTTAAATGATGATTAAATTAATAAATTATTTTAATTCATTCAACCCACCCATGAATACACTCTATTGAAGCATCTCATATTGTAAATAATTATGTCATGCCATGAAAAAACACATACTCTATATTTAATAAAGTTCTTAGTTTTCCCACCTGAGTAACCATTCTTGATATAATCTATTTTTTTTCTAAAAAACTATGCTTGTGGGATACAAAAAAATCAATAATTTAATATATCAACATTGAGGCTCTGTGGGCCTTGTAATTATTTTCAACTTCGTGCCTCACCCTTTTTTTCAAAATATTCCAAAGTGTAAAATATAAATTTTAGAGTCTCTATATATGAGTAGTATCCAATTTATTTTGGATTAACAGCACATGATCTAATATCTCTTACACAAAACCTAACATGATGAATGATTACTTACTAGCCTCTATACAATATAGTGGAAAGAAAAATGGTCTACTATAAAATTAATTGTAAGGTTCCTTACATATAAAATCATGATAACTATATTTTTTGTTGAAGTCCTCCAAGGGAAAGTGACTATTTCAAGAACTACTAAAATATTGGACATACTCTCTTATAATGTCCTTAAAAATCTATACAGTCCTCTCTTGACTGCCTACTGATCTTTAGTTGATAATAAGTGATCAAGTGCACTTATGTACATATAATTTTCTGAAATATGTACCAAATCCATAATGTGAAATGAGTGTCTCAATATGAAAAAATATAATGAGGGACCCCAAGTATGTTAACCATATCTCAAACTTAGATATTTATGAGATTATACACCAATATGGTATCTCTAATCTCCAAAAAGTGAGTCACCTATGTCAATAGATCCACTATCACCCAAACCAAATTACCACCCCATGGATTCGTAGTAAATATTGACTCCAAGTCCATATTAATGTTTTTACATTTCCACTCATTCATAGAAAATTACCACAATGAGAAGGTGAGTTTCTAGTAATAATCATTCACCCGTTGATAGGTAATGAATTACCAATCAAAACCCATGATATAATTTTTCATTCCAAGCCACCAATATTTCTTGTTCATGTCTCTGTATAGGTTCGTCACACTAGGTTGAACTAACCATTTCAAGGAATTTGAATCGTGCATCAATTCCTCTTGAATTTCCTTGGGAACATAAACATAACCATGAACATGAAGAATATCATTCGCTATATTTGTCCAGTCTAGTTCCATCTTCCCATCATATATGAAATCCCTTAAGGATAAGTATTATTTATTTGATATTTTTGTTCTCTTTATTCTAATATGTAGTGAAGTAGGAATTTATAAGTATGTAATTATTTCTCAGCCCTATTTCTCCCAAATATCCAAAACCTTATTGAAAAAAGGGACATTGACTAATATTAACAATTGGACATGAGAATTTCTCAAGCTAGGGTCTTCTACCTCAAATAATCTGTAATTATATTTCCCCTTATATTGGTTTGGGATTGAAAAAATCCAAATATTATAGATACTCAACCCACATTTGTTGTTGATGGTTCATTTCATGTTGGGAAAATTTTATTTTTGGCTTTGGTAGTCCTTGTAGACCACAAATTTATCACCCAACAATAATTTCATCCCACACCCTTGGGTATACCCTACTACATCCATCTCTACTTCATGGGTTAGATAATTTTCTCATGATTTCTTAGCTTTCAGGAACCATAAGATATCAAATGACATCCTGGTATCAAGACTACCCCCACCCTGAACTTGGATATATCACAATATATGATGTGCCCCATAATCACCTTTGGTAGGGTTATGATTGGAATTGTATTCAGCCTTTTTTTAGTATTTGAAAAGATTCCACACAAACATAATACTAGATGAACTTCACCCAGTTATTAGTCAATTCTAACATAGTCACTAACAAATTAGAAATGTTCTGGATAAACCTCTGGTAAAACCTCACCAAACCAAAAAATATACGTATGTCAAAGATGTTTTTGTGTCTTCCCAAAGTAACAAATACTTATACATTCCAGGGGTCTATATATATACCAACTGGATAAATAACATGAGAAGAAAATTTAAACTCGTCAAACAAAAAGCTTCACTATGAGATCATGGTGTAGATTCTATATTCTTGAATTGTACTAAACATAATATATATGTGATGTTAGATAACCCCTATTTTAAATACACCATAGTGAATGACTTATTATATAATGTTAAAATTAATAAACCCCCAAAAACCACATGTCCTTGTTTCTTTTTGTAATTAGATAAATAGAAAAATAACTTGAAACATTGATACAACAACATTATTTAAAAACACTAAACCATTCACTTATATTGCCTCAGTCTTCTAATACTGTATGAGGTAGCATTGGAATGTAAATAAGAAAGGGTAAATTTATAAATCCCAGTAAGGGAGTAATAAAAAAATTACATGATGAAAGAAATACATGTGGGTCAATAGGTATATAAAGGTGAACTTAAGTGGTTAGAACCATAATCTTAAACAACAAAGCATGATATAAGATGATTACATCAACCAAACATATGAATATGTAAACAATGTAAAACATGACATCAAAAGAATGTGTCAAGGATAACCACTGATACATCATAACAAACTATTATTAGCAAATCCTAACATGTACCACATATGGTATCTCATGATATAAAATCCTTTCCCAGTGTATTGGATGAATATATAATTTTGACCCCACCAATCATATTCATATCATTTACTTAAATTTATGTGACACATATATTTAAAAAAGGATTTATTTCATTAATTTTAATCCCACAATTGTAGATTATGGTTTACACAAATATAATTCCCCAATAAATTAATGATAAGTTTATCTAGATGAATACACATGAGTGAAAATGGGGATGGGTTTCACTACACAAATTTTTTTGCATTAAAAACCACTGTATAATTTCGGTGCATAATGAGTGTAAATAAGTACTCATGGAAGGTTTTAATGAGAGTAAATAGGGGTATATCATTACTTATAAAAAATAAGGGCACTAAAAGGGGCATAAAAAAATATTCCAATAAATAATTGTAGATAAAATTTAATAATACAAATAAAGTTCTTGAATGAATATGAGTATGATATAATCCCTTACTTCAAAAAATTAATGTATTAGATAGAGGTTATAACAAGTGGGGTAAATGATATATCATTCATAAAAAATAAATTGTATAGTAAAGGGATATTTATAAATACAAGAAAAAATAATCAATTTTTATTCAAAAGGATAAATATAAAGAAGGTTCTTGAATGGAAAAGATGAGACAAAGACACCTTACCTTGAGAGGGTTCTTCCAAGAGACTCGGAGGATCGTATTAAGATATTGATAAAACCTTGTAAGGGATTTAGTGAGTGATAGGTAGATAAAATTCCTTATAAATGGAATGTGAGTGAAGGGGAGTTGGTCGTTGGGAGTGAATTTATAGCAAAAGAGAGGGAAATTATTTATTAATTTATAAACATAGGTTTTTTACAAAATTTTTTTAAAAAAAAACAAAAACCTTAACATGGTTTTACCATGATTTATACCAATAGGGATTAGTTTTCAAAATTTTATACGTACAAGAACCAAAAATAATAAAATAAAAACATTTTTAATGTGGAAGTGGGTAATATTCATAAATAACTGATTTTAAAACCATTAAATGTATTATAGGTTTTAAAGGACTTATTAATGGGTTTTAAATTAATAAAACAATATAAAAACATTATTTTAGTGGGAAAATATATATTTGTTCATAGATTCTTTTTTAGTATTTATTATACCTCTTTTGGGCAATTTTTATGTCCTAATATAGAATATATATTTATATCAATGTAATTTTTATCCAAAAAATTGATCCTATTAAAAAATTATGAAAAATTACCCATTTGAAAATATCAGTATGTTTGTTTTATAAATAGTATTTATTTTTACAACATAACTATTTAAATAAGAGATTTTTCACTTTTAAATAAAAATACTTATTTATGGGAAAAAACTTATTTTTGCAACAATAATAATTCTCTGAACCTTATAAAGACTACAATTGAATTCAATAAATTATATTATCATTTTTATATAAATAAATATTATTTAATAATAATATTATATGAAATTAATATAAAATTTAAAAATTTTAAAATTATCAAATTGAGTGTTAAAACCATATATTTTTGGAAATACATTTTTCATTTCTTCATATCAAAATATAATTTTCATCAAATTATATATAATTATTTATATAAAGTAATAATAAAAGTGGATAAAAATAAATTTTTTTATAAATAAAAAATATAAGTTAATACTACTAGGTTTTAGATACATAACCCCTCATTACCCCATCAGATTCCACAAGGGTTAGTTGTGTGATGGTGGTACATTCTTTTAGTGTTTTGGCGAACATGGTTTGGGATGAGATCATAATAATTGTGATATGATCCGATAAATGATTCCATTCATGTTTTAGTTGTTTAATTTCACATTGGTCTTGGTCAAAGGTGATATCTTGTGATTCCAACTTCATCAGAAGATTTGATAAATAGGATTTTTAGATTACGATCTTTTCAATTGAGGCTATGTCTTCTTCTATCTAGGTTAATTGGTCTTTATCATAACCATTAATATATTCTAATCTTAAAGGTCACTGTAAAATAAATAAATCCTCAATGGATATGATTCTTAACAATCATTTTAATCTGATTGTATATTTTTTATAATAGTCCAATATAACAAATGTAGTGGATGTTTCTTCAACAACTAAATTACTTAATATATAATTAATTAATTCAATAGGGAATTTCATTTATAAATGTTTTTTTCTTTAGATTCCCCCGCACTTTATAAATTTATATCTTGAAATTTTATTTTGTACAATAAAAAACATTTGGCCACTTCTATTTAATCACCTCTTCTAGTCCCCATGTTTCTTCCTCAAATTTGTGGTTCTGCAACAACACTTTGACCATGTGAACTATCATGTTTTGTAGAACTTTTTATCTATGATCTAATATCTTCAATGGATGTTCCTCTTAGGATGGGCCTTCCTCTAAATTTACTTCCTATAGATTCAAAATATGTGAGGGGTATGGTATTCTCATCCATAACTGGGAAACATGGAGAACATCATGTACTTGATATAGGTATCGTGAGAGCCTTAGTAAGTAGTGAACAACTATGATGTGCTCAAGGATATCAAAGGGGGTGATTTATATATGACTAATCATTCTCTTCTTCCAAAACCTCATGACTTTCTTCAATGGTGATATATGAAATAACACTTTATTTTAAATTTCAAACTCTAGGTATCTGGTATGATTGTAATTATATATTTTATGTTAATTTCATTGTGGATTTAATATGATGTTGAATGGTATAATCTGTCTCTATCATCATTTGGATAAGATCTGATCCAAAAGCTTTCACTCTTCAACTTCATCCCATCATGATGGTGTCAAGAAACTCTTCTAATATAGAGCCCCATTAGGTTATAATTGAATTTTAGAATAAAATATACTATTAGATGAGAATACCACTAGGTGAGGGTGTAGATTCCAACATCCATGTAAATCCATTGAACAAGATATCAACATATCCTTTAGAGTTGAAATAGTTTTTTTAGACTGACCATCGGTCTGAGGATGATAAGTAGCATTGAAACTTATCTTTGTATCTAGTTCTTATACATGTTTTATCTAAAACCATGTGGTAAACCTTGGAGATAGAATCGATACAATGGAGAGTGGTACTCCTTGTTGTCTTCAAACACCCCTTATATATATCCTAGTGTGTTGGTTGAGAGATTAATATTCTCTAATTTAAATGATATTCATTTAATTTGTATGTTGATTGAAAACCACCCAGATGGAGTTATTTCCTTAGGATGTATGGGATTTTCCTACTATAAAATACAAGGATATGTTTTCCCATTTCCATATGCATATGATAAATATTTTCATCATACCCTTAGAATTCTGTTTCTTATCATTTCCATATTATCATAATATGAATCAGGAAAGAAATTATACAATATCCCTATTTATGTTATCCAATAATATGTTTTTCTTCATATATACTAACATATTTGTGATTATTTAATGAATATAGATGGATAAGATATTAATATCATCCAAAAGTTCACTATCTAACTCTGTTTTTGTGGGAAAACATCTTTTGGTTCCAAACCTTATAATCACATCTTTAGAAAAGTAAAACTCTCAGATATTTTCTAACTATTCATTTAGCTCACCATCATCATTTTCAAACTCATTAATAATATAATGAATCTATAGTTGATTATTTATTTGATAAAAGTTGGACGCATTGCCTTTTATGATTCCCATTTTCATTCTTTACACGTACTAGAAGTTCTAGTCCCTTGTAATATTTAAAATGGATAAGGTTGTATTATCCATTCTACATGAAGAATTTATCACTTTTTGACTTCCTAAAATGGTAATGGATTTAACAATCATAATCCATGATCAAATACTACCACATTAAATTTCATACATTGAGTGCCTTTTATGTTAATATACAATTAAGGATTTTATTATCTGTATATATGTCACACTTCTCCCTATATTTATAATTTCACCAAATAATAAATGTAAAGACCAGTAAATACAATTACAAATCATGCATTGGGTAACTCTTTTCATGGATATTTAATCGGTGGGAGGAATAGGTCATCCGTGTTTCATCATGAATGACTACAAAACTTTATCTTTTATTGGATATGGCCCTTCATATCACAAATCCATCCCCAAAAGTGGGAAATCCATGAAAATATGTTGTGATTAGCCACCTCTTAAACTCTTTAAATCTATAATTTTATTAATTATTAAAAAAAATCACTCCCTTTTTATTTATCTTGGTTATAGTTCTTGAATATCATGAGAAGATTCTCAAAAATAGATTTTGTTATCCATATAATCAAATAAATCTATATATTTTCATCACATATGTTGGTTTTTTCCATCCTTTGATATTATTCTTGTAATTGATAACGTAAAAAATGAAGGTTAATTTCTCATAAAAACTCACATTTACTATAGTTCTCATATAAAATTCCATTTTATTAGGTATTCTATAAAACATTAAAATTCTCCTCATATTCCTACTTGCTTTTAAGGAAGGTTAAAATATCATCTTTAAAGAATTCAAAAAATCTATCAAGGTAATCCCTAAATAATATATTCTTTATGTCCATGAATATATATGGGTAAATAGTGGATCTAGATAGAATCACTATGAAATTTTAGTTCTCTTACATTTTATGAATCTTATCCTGGAGGATATCCTCATCCTTCACCTTTACATGATAATATATCAATTGAAGTTCCACCTTAGAGAAGTACTGGGATCCATGAAGCTGATAGAAAAAGTCATCAATCCATAGAAGGGGAAACAAGTTCTATATAATTTTCTTGTTAACAATTTGATAATTAATTAAAAATATTGTTTAAACATCATTCTTATTGATGAAAAGGACAGGTGTACCCCTCAGTGAAGCACTTGGGAATATAAAAAATTTATACAAATTCTTATATAGCTACTTCTACAGGTCTTCATGTTTAACATTGTGAATTCTATTAAGAGTCTTGGATATTTAAAACGCTCTAGGTATATGATTGATTGATAAATCAATCTCATTTTTAGGAGGAATACAATGAATATTTTTTTGGAAACACATCAAAATATTCCATTATAATGGGCATGTCAACAAGGATGATCTTTTTCTTAGTATCAACCATTTGATCTGGATACACTTTCTCTTAAGGAAATAATATCTATGCTAGATATGAAGATTCCGAATGATATTGACCCTTATTATTGTACTAGTATATAATTAGAGATAAACTCATGATACAGATGTGGATTTCATTCCGTTGGAAATTTTTGTTTTTCTATAAAAGGAAATACCATTCCGACCTAAAATTGTATCCAATTCCACTAAAGGGTGTATTAATTGGGTTACCAGGAAATTTACTATACAAATATTTATAGGGAATAAGTTTTATACTTGGGATGAAATACTTTCCCCATTTATAATTTTCATAGATAGCCCAACTTCTATATTTTGTGGTGGTGTTTGAATATTTATACTAAACATGCATGATATGAGAGAATCCATAAAACTACAATTATTTAGGATATTTGAAGTTCCAGAGTGGAGGATAAGAATTATTTTCACTATTTTATTTTGGTTATAAAATATTACATATTCTAAAATCGAATTAGGGATGAGGATATTCAGAAAATCGAACAAATAAAAGGGAAACTATGAACATTTACGGGATAACTCCCAAATACAATGCATTTCTTAACCAATGATTTTAGAGGTACCAATCAATGTTATCTATGGTCAATTTTGTAACATATATTTTAATGGTTGTTTTACCCTTTATAATGGTTCATAAAAATCATGTAAAATTTTCCAAAGAATATCCCATGATAGTATCAAACCAAGCTTCCAGCAAGGCTTTTTATCATGCACCAGGTGATGGTCAAGTTAATAAAAAATTCAACATTTATGTGATTGTTATCCCAAGGTATAATTGTTCCAAATCCTCATCCAACTGTAGTATCAATACATTGGTTTTGTTGTTTAGAAACTAGTCTCTCTATAATTAACAAAGATATATTAATATTTTACTATGGATAGTATTACCCCTAATTATTTCACCAAATTTTTCTAATACTAAACCCAAAAAATAACTATACCTTTATCTATTTCCAACAATGACAACTGATATGTTTAATATACAATAATTCAGGATTTATTACATAAATATTCACTTAATTCAATATAAAAATATCATGTGGAAGAGTGTATATGGGTAATTATTAAATTTCCCAAAAACATGGAACATGGGTATAACGAAATTTTTTTAAAACTCCAAAACATGTGTTTATTTTCCCTCAATCTTCTAATAATACATGGGATAACCTTGGGATGTGCATAATAAAGGGGTGAGATATGAATCCCAATAATTGAGTAATCAAAGTATAACATGATTAAAGTAATACATGTCAGTCAAGAGGAATATCCAGGTGACATAAAATGGATGAGAATAATAAACATGAACATCAAAGCATGATATAAGATGATAGCATTAAGGAAAAATTGAAATATAGAAACAACATAAAACATTAAATTATAAGTCTATGGAAAATCTAACAAAAAATAAATCATAACGTATTATAATTAAAACAAAATCCCATTCATAGTATATGAAATCTATTGAGATAAAATAATTTCTTAATGCATTGCATGGATATATAATTCTTGGCGCACCCATCACATTGATATCATGTACATGAATTTGTATGCCATGGTGATCATATAACATAAGAATGTATTTTATAACATTTAAAAACAATATAATATTTTTTTCTGTTACATAAATGGAATTACCCCACCAATTATGGATAAATATATCTAGGAGAATACCCTTGAGTGGAAATGGGGATGTGTATTGATTACACAAATGTTTAACATGTAAAATTTCAAGATAATTTTGGAATCATAATGGGTGTACATAAAGATTTATGTAAGGGATTAATGAGTGTGAATGGTGGTATTTAATTACATGGAAATCATAAGTTTCATAATAGGGATATTTAAAAACATATTTGAACATGAATAATTGGAAATAAAAAGGACTAATATGAAGAAAATTCTTGGACAAAGAGGAGGAGAGTAAACCTTACTTCATCATAGTAATGATCTAGGTAAAGGTTATAAAGAGAAGGGATAAATGATATATTAGTTGTTTAGTTTCAGTTAGATATAAAATTGTTATTTATAAATTTTTTATTAAAATTTAGTTGATATTCAAAAGACTAAACACAATGAAGGTGATTGAATGGAAATGAAGAGAGAGACACCTTACCTTGAGATGGCGCATCTAAAATCTCAGGAGGAGATTCATAAGTGAATGGGAATAAATAATGAGGTATTTATAAAGGGATATAAATATGAGGTTTATGATCAATGGGTTTTGATAGAAGGGGAGAGAGATATTGGGTGGGTATCTATACAGGAAGAGAGGGAAAGTATTTATTAATTTCAAAACATAAGTGTTCGAATCAATATGATAAAATAATGAAAACCAGAAACCTTCACATGGATTTCCCCATGAGTTTTTTCCAAGTGGAGTGTATTAAATATTTTTCAAGTACAATAACCTAAAATATTAAAATAATACCTTTGGTGATTTGGAAGAGAGTAATGTTCACATAGAATTTATTTTAAAACCTTAAAAAAATAAAGGTTTCAGAGGATTCATTAATGGTTTAAAAGTTTAATGAAATAAATTCAAAAACATATTAATATAAATGGAAAGTATATATTTTTTGTGGATGAAATTTATAGATTTTTTTCATTACATTTGGGAAATTATGATTTCATAATACATACTATATATTTATACCAAATTTAATTTTTACACAATATTTGGACTCTCAAAAAAAATTAAAAAAAAATAACCATTATCTAATTTAAACTTGATTTAGAAAAAATATTTATTTTATCAAATATGATAATTTACAATTTTAAATAAAAATAATTATTTATAACTGAATACTTTTTTTACGATAATAATAATTTCCTGAACCTTATAAATATTAAATTGGCCTTCATTAAGTTATATTATATTTTTTATATAAATATATATTATTTAATAATAATATTATTTTAATTTAATATTTATTTCAAAATTCTATAATTTATCAAAAATATTGTCAAATCCATATATTTTCCAGAAATACAGTTTTGGTATCTTCGTATCAAAATCTAATTCTCATCAGCTATTTTGTAAATTAATATGTAAAGATATAATGAAAAGTGGTAAACATAATAATTATTTTTCTAAAAATAAACCATGTATATTCATACTACTAGTTTATAGATTCCTAACTCCTTATAACACCATCATACTCCATATGGGTAATGTTTTTAATGGTGATACTTTCTTGGGGTGGTTTGGTGAACATGGTTTGGGATGAGATATTGATAATTTGAATTTCCCCCAAAAATAGTTTTGTTCATTTTTCAGTTATTGAATTTCATCATGGGATTGGTCTAGTGAAAATCCCAATGATGTTATCTCTTTTAGAAGCTCTGATAAACTGGCATAATAGGGTATGATCTACTAGTTGATTCCCTCACTTATTTAGTCTATTTAAATTAGACATTATCATAAACCTTAATATATACTAATATTAATGGTCATTTTGAAACAACTAGATTATCAATGGTTATAATACATAAAATTAATTTTAAGTATATTAATTCATGTGTTTTCTGACAAGTTATATTTTAAAATAATCTAGAATAACCGTACCATTTCTTTTGTTTTCTACAAATACATTAATTAAAAAGGAATTAATTTATTCAAAAGGTAATTTCATTTATAATTTTTTTGTTCGTTACATACTACTCATGTTCCTTCCCCATCTCGAAGTACATGAGAATGAAATAAATGAATAAAACTATAAAAGTTTCCAAATATCAATGAATGTCTCGTTCATTAGAGACATAAATATTTTTGTCAAATTTGTCAAATCGAATGACATCTCTAGACACTCTTATAGTCTATATATTCTCCTAAAAGAATTATGTGGCGTGTATGAAGGCCTCACGCTTAGCCGATGATAACTTGATCTCATATCAATCTTTGAGAATAATTTGGATCCTCTAAACCCATTAAAAGTTTCATCAATGCAGGGAAGTTTGAACCTATTTTTTCTGTAATCTAATTCAAATTTTGATAGTAGACACACATATTCAATGAACCATCCATCTTCATATACAAATAGACTAGATAACCCTAAAGGGATATTCTATTTTGAATGAAAAGTTTATACAATATGTCCTCTAGCTGAGCCTTATGATCAAGAAGCTTCATTGGATCCATCCAATAAAGAAGAATAAAAAATGGTTTGAGCTCTAAGAATGATCTTGATAGTGAACTCAACATCTTTCTATGTTGGAAACCCTAAGATATCATTAAGAAAAATATCTTTAAACTAACTCACTATATAAGGGAAAATATATTGTGGTTCATCCCCATCATGTGCCATAAAATTGGAAACATTAACTATAATCACACACAATTTTCTTTGGTTAAGTCTTGGGTGATTTGTGTCTAATTCCCATTCTTTAATTTGAACTCACTTCATTCCGTCAATATATGCAAAGAACACTCACCTTTAATAAAAGTCAATGTGAGCATGACACTTCACTGAAAAATCCATACCAAGTATAAGATTGAATCTAGACAATAATATGAATAAGACCTATAAAATTAAAAATCATCCAATCCACAAGGAACATTCCTTATAATAATGAATTACCTCTGATCACACTCCCAACAAAATTTCAATATACATCTCACAATCAATTTATACTATACATCAAACCTTAAGATATTCAAGAACCATGTAGATATAAAATAGTATGATTCCTATGGGTCAAATATGGTTCATGATATGGTTAAATATAATAAAATTTTACCAAAAACCATAGAGGAATCCATATCTAGGATTTTTTTCATAGGATATATAGCACAAAACATACCTAAACCATGACCCTAATCTCCCACTTGACTTCTGTGCATTGTACCACCCTTCAAGTGTTATTGTTTTCCATGAGCACCACATTTAACACCCTGACCCAAACTATTAGTCAAACTAAAACTATGTACCTTCCACGACATAACTGGTCCTACTCTAAAATCATGTACGTACACAAACCCCATGTCACTAGGCACATGACATGTATTCCTATAGAATCTCTAGAGGTTCCGAATAATTCCCTAAGAATAATACTATAGCAATGGTTGACCACATTGATATTGTTAGTGGCCATGTTTTTCTCACTAATAACACATTATTGAGCTGGTATCTCAAGATTAAAAATATGATCATCCACCCTATCTATTTTAACCACCACTAATCTAGAATGCACTTTCATAAGGGAACTTCTTATTTCCCAAAGACCCTTTAATAGAAGTTGACTTCCCCTATCCTTTATCTTAACTCATGCTCTATTCTAATATAGGTTCCTGATTCACATCCTCAAAAAATAGGTATTAAAAAATGAATTCACCCAAAATCAAATTCCATACCATAGTCTAACCTGAAAATGTCTCCCTAGGGATTCCTTATCATCCACTAAAATAGGGAGAAAATATTTAAAATTGTGAAATGATCCTCATAATCCATGACCAAAATATTCCACTACATAATACTTTTAAATTAATTATCCCTCTAAGATCTCAGAGTGTTCGAGAATGAATGTTTAAAGGAATAGTTATCAAAGTTTTTCCTAGTCTTCCCCACATGATAATCTTCCCAGACTAGAATATCCCATTACTGCTTCAATAATACCTAAAGAGTATAGAAAACCATATTTACTCTCTTATATTGATGTATTTGAAGGTGATAAAAATAAATTAAACTCGATCTAAGACTCAATGGAATGGGGTCCATCCTCCACAGTAAACAATGATGGGTGCTGAAACATAAACTACTTATTGAACATAGAAGTCATAATCAATATTCAAGGATCCTCACTCTTTATAATCTACACCACTCATAGAAAGATCAATAGGAGATGATCTTCCACCACCATATTTGGAACCATACGAGGTTGTAGATGAATAATATTTGGGGAATTCCTTCCTCTATCCTCATGAAACTCTACCAGAGGTCATTATGGAGGTATTTTTATACCATTCCAAATGAATTAAACCATACAAATCAATATAATAGTTCTTGAAAATATAGTTTAATGAAATTGAAAACATGCATTGCATTCTGTAATTCTTAATATCTCATATGATAGAAAACTCATAACATGAGTGATCTCACAGGACACTATATTTCTATTAAATGTGTCTTTATAATGCTTAATTTCCACATTACATAGATAGGATCCATATCATCACCCTTTTCCACTACATTATGACTCAAATTTTATAAAAAGGATTATGTAAGTAAAATTGTTTAAATGTTTTTAGTAAAAATACTTTATATGTTGTAATTAGAATTTTATATAGTAGATACCAAATAATAATTTAAATAAGTGAACATGAAATAAATATTTATCAATTTAAATGACAAGTTCTGTAAGTACCACCATATGTTAATATGGATAAATTTTTATAAATGGTTGTTAGTAAAATAAAAAATTGAACCATTTTATTTCTATAAAAACAACAAAATTTAATGATGGATATTACATGTGAATTATACATGCCTTTAATAATTCATGAATACATTACCTCTTAACATTCTATATAAGATACAAAATACCATAAATCATTAATTATAAAATAACATGCATCACTATGAGTGAAAAGTGTCCAATAATAAAAACGAAAACCAGGAACATCAATCCATTAACTGGAAACATGTGTCTTCCTCTTATATGGGTTAGAAACTCCCAGATTCAAGTTCTATACCAATTCTTGACTAAACCGTATCTCATATCTACCTTACCCAAATGTTTAGACAGAAGAAAGAGGCTATGATACAACTTTTTAATGTCCCAACAATAGACCACTTAGCAGTTCTAGAAGAGGAGTGTCAAATTTCCTCCAACATTATTACTTGTAAACTATTGGATACTAACTTGCACCGAGGGTTTATAATGGTACATTGGGGAGACTATAACCTCTAAAAAAGTGAAATAACATTATAAACATAGGAATTCAAAAAGAGTACACAATAAATAGTAAACAAACATCCAAACAAGTATCAATAAATAATCATAACCCATGTAATATCAAGATAAATAATACCCATGTCAAACAATCAAAAAATAATAGACCTTATAAATAATTATCCCAAGAAAACAAATAAATAAAACTAAAATACTCCCCATGTGATCTTGGGTAACATCCTGATCCTAACCACCCATACACTCTTATGGTATCCCAAATTATCCATCAAATATAGTACTCCTTCCATTGTCATATCATATAATAACGAAGCCTACCGATGTACCATCTAGTGGTCAGAGAAGGGTTGGAGTAAGACTCAATATTCCACAAAAAATAGCATCTAAATCATATATAGTATGAGAAGATACGTTAATGTTGATGTGCATAATAAAGTGACTAAAAGTATATTAATAAAAAATAACCATATTCAGTATTTGGGTTCCAAGGTTACAGCTGGGGTCAATTATACCTTCTTTATCCCAAGACCTAATCCTCAATAAATAGTATCTATAGAGTCATAAAATGTTACAATGAATTTGTCTAAGGAATCCTAAGTGAGTAGCCATGCCAAATCCATCCAAAGGAATACCAAATTAGTATTTGCTGACTCAAACCCATGTCATAAAAAATCAGTAGTCGACATGGTACTAAACCCTTGATGTCTTAAATTAATATATATATTGGATATAATCCATGGAATCAAAAATCATTAGTCATTCTATATCCAAACCCATGGTTCTCTAAATTAGTTGTCATATTAGTTCTAACCCCCAAGAACTCAAATCAGTATTTATCCCAGATCCAACCCCTCACAACCCAAATTCATTGTCTTCACAAATCCAAACCGATGACAACCAAAATCAGTAGTCATCTCAATCCTATAGATCAAATCTATGGTAGTCTAGACTAGTATTAACTATTCAATTATTTAAACAGTCATTTAATTATTCCATAGGTTCATGTTTGATAGGTCTCACATAGTTAATGTTTATCTTTGATCCAGGAGTTTTTTCATAGGCATCATCCAATAATTATTCAATGAAAAATATCTAAATTCCTAACACCACTATAGTCAGACTTTTTATTTTTTCACTTTTATAACCAAGGTCAAAAAACCCCATGGGTGGATAAAGATTCTAGTCTTCTTGACATCTAGTTACTCATTACCTCTAAAAGGATTCAATTTCATGAGCTGATAAACACAATATTTATTTATAATTGAAGGTCAATAACAAAACATATTAAAGTTTGAGTTGATGAAAATAGGGATTTAACCAATGATCCATAATTTTAGATTAACCAAAACACTCCCCATGATACGTTCATGGTGTGAAACACCTTTTTATAGGGTTTAATTTCAGGACATCACTCCTTGGGGAATGGACATAATTTTTTACAGTGTGACACATTTTTTCAATATGTGAACACATTCCCATAGCTCTAAAATATATACAAGTCCATCCCATACCTCTCGAACTATATTAAAACCACCTTCAACCAAAAAATATATATTACATGTCTTGAGGAGAAAATCAAAACCATAACATTCCTTGAAAAATATGTGGGTGTTACAACCCCCTCCCCCCCCCTTTAAGGAATTATCATCTTCCAGGAGTGTCTCAAGGGGTCTCTTCCAAAAAACAAAGCCCATAGGACTAAAAATATATTTCCTACTCTTATGTAGTTTCCATGAATCATCTGTGAAACCAAATCACGCTAGTCATAGGCTATGCCATTATTCATCACAAGATTCACTTTTGATTCATGTCATGAACCACTCAAAAACCCTAAAACATTTATTACTAAGAAAAAGATATATAGTTTAGAAGAATTTAAACTGGTTCATTGAAAGAAAAATATTTGGGGGTTTTATGATGATATCCCATGGGATAATAATATACAAATAAGATCAAAATTAAATAAAATTAAACCATGATATTGTCCAATGTCCTAATAAAATCCCATATCTTAACTACATAAAAACTATCCCACTCAATTGTCATATACCAAGACTCTACCAAACACATACCTATTATCATGACGTCCGTTAAGGTACCGATGTTCATGGGGCCATCTGATACGGTAGTGAGTAAATATCAGTACGACACCACCTAAATTCTCCCAAATATAACCAATATATACATTGCATGTACTATGTGATATTCTTAGGATAATAAAAAACTATATATACAATACAAATAACAACCACACAAAGTATTCTAGGCACCAGTGTGTGACCATACAAACATCGACTACTTCCAAATGTCTCAAAATAGTATACCACAACACCTAGGAGAAAATAATACCCCTCCCCTAGAAGTTACCCATATATAATAAAACTAGGGGGAAGATCATCTCTCCCTAAAATCACCTCATATATAATGAACCTCGGGGGAAGAAAAAACCTCCATAGAACCATATAGTATTTTATAATAATTGAGGGGTAAGAGGAAAACCTAGATATCACAAATTCTAAAACTATTATGAATTTAAGCACCCTAACTATGGGGGAGGTTAAATTAGGGTACACAATAAATTAATTTTTTCTCTTATTCTATCCCTTTACTCTATACAAATATTGTTCCATCATTTATAAAGAACATTTTCAATCTATTTATTTCTAATAACATTGATTTCATTGAATACAAAGAAAAAATGTTGAATGTAAATAAAAAACAAAAATGTAATTTAATTGGTTCACCACTAATTCTAACAAAGGATCATATAAACAATGATATTATAGTGTACCGGAATCCACTACGCTCACTTCATTAGATGGATGTTTTTAGGTTGTGGTCACTCCATGCCATCGTGAACTATACATATAAGGTTATAGAAAGACTCATTTGAGGTAAAATATCCTCTTACTATTCTTCTACTACACCCACTACTTTGAGATAGGAAAATTTTAATTTATAGTTTCAGTGAATTATTCATGTTTAGAATGTGATTATTCTTGCACAATAACTCTATGTTTAATGTTTCTATAAAGTAAATGTTTAATTTTTTCTTATCTATTAAGGCATGATAAGACCAACTCTTAAATGTGATGGTTACGTCTATTTCTTCCCCAAAAACACCTCTATAAGAATTATTATAATATTGGAAAATAATTACATTATTTAATCATCTTTCTTATCAACTTTAATAACAAGTTGTAGATGGGTAAATCTTATACTCTTCAATATCTCTTCATTTAAAAACTAGATATTATTAAGGGAACTTCATATATATATCTCCTCTCTTCTTCTTATATAATATAGACCTCTCATTATGTTTAGGATATATCTATTTCTATATATTTAATATTTATCCTCTCTACTTTATTGAACCCCTATAATTATTTTTTATAGAAACAGTCATGCAGAGAAGTTTTTGATTCAATCTCTAGAATGAATCCATCTTTACCTATACGAATATATCATTCAAATGAAGTCACATATTTTACTCTAGTAAAAACAAGTAATAAATTCCAAGTCAAAATCAAGAAATATTGATTTAAATATTTCATTTTATATTTAACCAAATTTTCTTTTAACAACCAGTATCTTCTTTATGGCATGATATACTACACCATAAAATGGTATTCAATAATATCAACATGAACATTGAATGTTTAAATGAATTATGTCATACTTATAGGTTATAAATCCGACCCGTAAACTCTAGTGGAATATCATTAAAATTCCTCTCAATATTATGATATGATTCTCCAATTATTCTACCTTCCAAACAAGATGTAGAATGATCTTCCACTTGACGACATGGAAAATCTCAAATGGGAGGAACCAATAAAATACACTTTTGTCACTTTTCAACATGACAATCTTTTTATGGTGTTGTATCACCCATATAGTGACTCAAGACTCTTATACATGGATATTAAATATTTTTATATGAATATTCATTACATTATAAAAACAAAAACATGAGGACCATAATAGTTTAATGCATTTGGAAACATGGAAACATAATCTTCTAACTTAATTAAAGATATTTAGCTTATCACCTTAAGATCTTCCCCATTAATAAACTTTACAAGCATACCCTATTTAAAACAATTATTCGTAAACTCGTAAAAGGAAACATAAGAAGGGGTTAGTTCAAATTCTCAGTAAGGCTAAACAAGAAAGATATATAATAACTACTTAAGAAAAAGTGTATTAGGACATGATCATAACATTGGGAAGCCATACCCTCTATATAAAAGATCATAGACATGAATCGTGGCATACATATGTGAATATTGTAAGACATAAATAATAATGGAATCAAGATAATAATCCATGGGATATTCTTATAGGAATATGAAATTGATTTTTTTTATACATATAAGTATAAAAAATATTATTTCTTGTAGAACCACTGAGACTTTAATAACATGTTAGGAATGGGATAACCAAAAGTGTTCATACATTGGGATTAGGATGACCACCCATGAACACTCATTTTTGAGTATGGTCTAACCTACCATATTACCACATCTTTGGGATTGGGTTGAAAATGCATGTACCCCAATATCTGGTCTTAGAATAAGCACTCGTGTACCCCTACATTTGGGATTGGGCTAAGTAATCATGTACCCTCAACTTTTGGCATGGGTTAATCACCCATGTACCCTCATCTTTAGGATTGGGCTAATCACCTAGGTACCCACATCTATAGGCTTGGAATAATCATCCATCTACCCTAATTTTTGGGATTCATATAATCTCCTATGTACCAATGGAGCTCATATATAATTTATCATCACCCAATTCATTGGAGGGAGATATAGGTCCCACCGATCACATAATGAAAACCATATTTATGTGTACCAAAATATCAAAAATATTAATCATATAGTAACACATGAAATGAAATGGGAATCATAAAAATTTCATCAGATCATAAATTGTGAAATAAATACATTATTCATAATCATTTCTTTATAGAATAACCTTAAAATAAGCGTCTTTTATAATCATTTACTCTTTGTATAACATGTAGAAGAGAAATGGGTTCCACAAAGAACTTTTAATCATGTACTAAACCATCCATATAAATTGTATGAATGGAATCATTGGATCATATACCCAGAAAAGAATAAGTTATATCAATTTTTTTATCATAAATGGATAAGGATTTTGAAAGATCGGTTGGATAATTTATTAAGGAAAGTAATGTTTCATTGAAAATTCCTTTATAAACCATAAAAAAATATTGAAGATAATTTTATTTAAAATTTACTTTTAAAACATATAATATAATTGATGAAAATAATTTATAAATTTTTTTTGATGAATATATCCTTTCCTCTCTGAAAAAATATTCCTAAAAATAAAACTTTTTGAAAACCATTTTCTTTGAAAATAACCTTGATAACTTTTAATGGAATATTTGAAAACCATTTTAAACATTTCTTTTAAAACAAAAAAAATTTAAAATATAAATTTCATTGAAAATATGAAAATATATTTTAAAAATTTATTAAAATTTGTTAGGAAATGTTTTTTGGAAAGAACAATGATTTATAACTGAAGGGAGAAATAAATTCATATTTCTTTAGAAACATCATCTTAATTCTATTGAGTACAAAAATGTGGATAAATGGAAATATTACATGAATAAATCATTAATAAATAGATTTTAATAAAATTAACGAGAATTATTTAGTGGTAGATCAGGATATTTCAACATTAGAGGCTTAATAATAAACAATCATAATAAATGATGTTATTGTAACATAAAATCTTTACCACAATGATAACATTGAAACATAAATCCCCTAAATAAGGAACATAAAATGAATCTTAAAATATAATTAGTATTAGTAAATTCATTATATTAGAAGTAAATGAGGATTTACATACACATCATGAAAAAATATAGGTCCATAACATAACATATGTCTCAAATATGAAATATTGAGACACAATTCCATTATCAATATGGTAACTTTGAACTGTAATTTCCATTAAAAATATAATAAAAATCGATAATAAAAAACCAATTTTTTTATAGGAATCCTAAAATACATCCATGGGATGTATATACACCTCATAGAAGAAATATGTGGTTAATATAGCATGTGTCATGAAAAAGTAAATAGTGAGACGAATATCCCTTACTAATTGAGTTACTTTTGAATCAAGAGAACCATGAAGTAATAACTTCAATTGAAAATTTTAATATTATTAAATAAATTAAATTCATGATATAAAATTTCATAGGAATTTATAAATATAAAAAAAAAAGAAACCAGTGGTGAATACTGCCAATGTTTCATAGATTTAAAATTTTGACTAGAAATCCCATTACCTTAAGTCTTGACTCTTATCATAATAATAAAAAATTATTTTATTATAAATATAAGTTGGTTATACATAAATTAAATAACCATATTCATATTTTTCTTATAATATCTCAATTTTTTATTACTTTGTGTTACCTTTTTATTAATAATTCCATGCTAAATTTATGTTTTAGGTAATAACAGCTTTGTTTTTTATACATGTTTTGATATATTATTTTCATTATTATTACATAGATAAATATTTTATAATACAAAAAATATATAACAAGATATTAATATCTCATATATTCATTATTTATTTATTTACAAAAATCAATAAAATTTAGTGTTTGGAAATGAAACACAGAGTTCATGGAGATGCACGGTCGCACATACACATAAATACTTTTTCCGTTTTATAATTATTTTAAAAGAAATAACGGTTAATGATAAATATATATATTTTAATTAAATTAGAATTTATTTGTCATATATAGAACATATTTATATTAAAACCACCCTGAATACATTCCATGTAAATATTTAAAGAACCAAATCTCTTCCCAAGGCGGTAGTCCACCGCACTCACCCACAACGTTATCTTATTCCCAAAAAATGTAAAGTATAATGGAATGTGTTATGTTATAATTAAATAAGAATATAAAAATTATTAATAAGATATATATCATATATAATTAGTATTTTAATCATTTTCTCTATCCTTGAAAGGTGGTAATGGAAAAAACGAGCAACATCGGTTCCGAGGAGATAGTCTGACAAACACAGGAACAATGATTTCATAACCTATTTGATTGAATTGTGTATAGTTTTAGTTCTCAAACATAACATAAAACCATAAAAGTATTTTTAAGATAAATATTTTTATATAGTAATACTTTAAGTATAATAGATGGGGTTTTAGGAATAAATAAAACAAAAATACACGTTGATGCGTGTTATGTCTTCTTCGGGTATCACCATTTTGTTTTCAGCAGAGAATGTAATATGTTGGATTTGTGAATAAAGTATGGATTCAAGAATGAGATGAGATATTTGGATATTTTATATGGTCAGGATATAGACGAAAAAATTTGTATTGATGGTATGTTGAGAGGGGGAGAGGGGGTGGCCTTTTATAAATGAGGTGAGTGGCACACATGTAATTTTTGAAAAGAGAGAATTTCACGCAGTTTTTTCATTTATGGTGGATAAGATTATAAAAAACTGGAGAATATATAGGATCTAGTCTATATATTTCCAAAAAAAATATTTTGGGCAAATTTCTATTTAATTTTTACATTGAGATTAATGTTTTGTCCCTTGGTAAACTCATTTTTCTGTTAATCCCTGTGAATAATTTTACCCATTTTCACAAATTATTTTTGTAAAAAAATAAGTTGAACTTATTAAAAGTTATAAACCAAAATTATTAATGTTAAAAAGTTAATTTTTCCAAATTAAATTCAATGAAGATGAAAAAATTATATTAAAATTAATTTACAAGTGTGTCGAGAAATCATGGGTTTTAAAGTGATAATGCTCCAAAGATTAAATTGTTTTTATATGAAAATTAAATATAAAAAGTGTAAAATGATGTAATTTTTATTAATATATTTATAATTGAACTATTTTTACTTTAAAAAAATTTCAAAATATAGTTTATCATTATAAATTATTCAAACAAAAGGGAGTTTTCAAGGAAAATGCAGCATTTTTCACTATTCATCAAAAATGAAACATCTTAAAAGAATTCCTGAAAATAAACCTAAATTAATTTTAATATTATGATTTTAAAAATTATGTTTATTTTATGAATTTTATTTTCTAAATGAGGAAATATTTTTTATATATGAGTTCCAAAAAAAGAAAAAAAAACTTATATTTAGAAAAATGCAGTTTTAGGCGTAGAATTGTATTTATTTATACCCCACATCTAGAAAACATTTAAGATTAATGCTAAAAATTTTATTTAATGTATAATATTTATATTTAATAAAAATAATTTCTAAAAATTTATTTTCATAATTTATTGACATAAAATACACTTGTGTTTATAATAATATATTTTCTTAGAAATGTTTTTTTATTTTTAAAAAAGTTTTATTTTAATTATGTAATTAATTGGGCACAAAATAATTTTATAAACATCAGCGAAACATATTTTCCAAATAAAATGAATTATATTCATACCCTCCATTCGATCAGATAGGGTTTAACTATCATATTAAATAATAATATTAATAGTATATTGTAGTTTTGTAAAACATGATCTTGTGTGTAATGTAAGCTTTTGAAGGAACTTATTATGATGTGTAATAGATGAAAAAATAGTGGTGCATATATCTCAAGATAATAAATGTTTTTTATCCATAAAATTGTTGAATTGAATTTTTTTAGAAAAAATATTAACTTGGTTGAGTGTGTAATGTAATTTGTCAAAGTATTTTGATTTATTCAAAAAAATCATAAAAACATTGGGTGTTACATTCTACCCCCCTTAAAATTAATTTTGCCTTTAAAATTAAAATATTTAATCGAAGGTTTAATACTTGAAGGTTCCTTTTATACAAACTCAAATAATAATAAAAAGGTTTTATAAAACATTCTCTTGAAAAAGAAAATGGTATGTGTGAAGTTCATCTATAATAACATATACTAGGTTTCCAAATTCGAGAACATAGCTGAGAAGTGAAAAAAGAGATATATAAGAGGAAACTAACTCCCAAATAATGATAAAGAGTGATAAAGAACATAGTTGGGATAAATCTAATGATCAGAAAGTTATTTACTAAAGATACTTGAAAAAGGTAATTGATATCATAAAAATGATGATGATTAGAAATCCATTTATTTCAAGACCCTCTTCTGAAAGATGAACAATTTTTCTATAAATACATGATTTTATTCCATTTTATAAGCAGAATATCACTCTTTAATTGTTCCTTGATCAATTTACACTTCATCTCTTACTCTAAAAAAATGAAGTTATCTTTGTTAAGCATGCAATAGAAATAGATCATCAGATCCTTAAATAGAATGTTAATTAATTTCTTCCATATTTAGTTATCAATAAAGAAAAATGGTTTTCATAGGTTATGCTAAATGGAAAAATATTCATAAGGTGAAGTGACCTGTTAATATTTAAAACATCATCCAATGTATAACATACACCATTCCATTATTGGGTAACCTTTTAACCCTTAAAACATTCAAAATTTAAAGGTTGGTCACTAAATTTCCAAAATGAATATATCATTAATCCCCCTATACCATAAAGTTTCTCTTGATTTTCACATACCAAACATGTGATACCTTCATTATGTATTCTCATAAAACATGGTAATTATAAAAAAACTATACTAAAAACATATATTCTTCCTCATTCATTAAATTTAACTGATATTCTTGGATACATTCCTTAAATACAAAAATTATATAAACTCCATCAATGATATCATAAACCACCACATCAACAAATACTTAACTAGTACCAATGTAATTAGTACTATGTAATTTAATTTTTCCATATCAATCATCTATTTATCCTAATAAAACACCATTGTTTTTATCCTTAGGAAAATAGTAAGGGTTATCTTCTAATAATAAAAAAAATCACCTATCCATTAAATCAATTTTCTAGGTCATTAATATCAATCAAATTTTTCATTAAAATCCTAAAAAATATATAATGAGTAATTCTTATATATTTCAAAATCCATATAACATAATTCATGAACCTAAATACATAAACACTTTGATTATTCCAAACAATCCTTAATACATTAATTATGATTCCTCATCTAATTCTATAATACCTTTTTCCTTTCATAAGTAATTCGTTTTTTCTTCATTGTCATTTTTATAACTATAACTCATACATCATTTAAGATTCCCCTATTGGTATTTCCCCATGGTACATAAATACACATAATTCCCAAAATCCTTACATTTGAAAAATAGAATTACATAATATGCATTGTGTGGGGATTTCTCTTTATTCCCATTACTTCATCATTCATCCACTTAATGACCTTTATTTCTTAGACTTAAAACACTTATTCATCCCCCTTATACAATTTCCTCTGTGTTTAGTATTATAATTTGAGCATAAAGTAAATATCATCTTCTTTTATCCATATTTTTTAGTGTTTCCATTGAATTATATCCTCTTTTTCCTATCATAACCACAATATTGGGGGAAAACTCCAATATACATTTTTGTACATAGAATATCTTGAATTTAATTACTGAAAAATAATTTTTTAAACTCATCCCAAACCCTACACCCAATTTTATCATGTTGTCTCATATTCATGACAAAGGTCTATCATTGATTCACTTCACCTTCTAAGAGATAGGTAGCCAATATATAATTTTTATGTTCTAAACAACTCAAAATAGAAAAAATCAGTTTAGTTGTATATATCAATCATTCATAAGATGGTGGATCAAAAATTACACTAAAATATGGTGAATTTTTCTTTATGAAGGATTTATGACAAAAAATCACTCCTTTGATCATTTATATGATCAGCTTGATTTCTGGATTGAAAAAGTTGTATAGTTATATAAATGATCTTTTTCATTTCATCTCCAATAACCTTCAGTTTCACTAGATAGAAATCAATGTAGTATAAATTTTATTCATCATTATCATTGTTCGATAGAGTTATATCCATTGACTAATACTAGAAATTATATTATGAGAAACACTAATCATATTGGAAAATCACATAGTCTGAAAAATTATTTTGAAGGTCCAAATAAAGTCACCTTCTTCTTTATCTATGAAACCATAGGTTTATCCAATATCATTCATAGAAACCATCTATTTAAATCTTTTATTATGTTCAATAAAGATTTTTTGGATTTTTAAATCATATCCCCCAGGATTGTCAAACCAGGTCTGCAATGAAGCCCATTGTTGTTCACCAGTTCCCGATCAAGTCTAGATCGATATAGTGATTTTGGGGTTATTACATCTAACTGTGTTTCTTCTAGAGCCACATTGACATATATTGTCTAGAAATGGATTTATTTTTTAGGAATTAATATCTCTATACTTTACAGAAAATCTGTACATTTTCCTATATTTTGAATCATCCTTAGACTTATACTTAGACATCTGTAAACATATCATTATCAATATCCCTAGGGATCTTACTAATGTTTTCTCATTCATGTTTCCAAAGGATGACTAAACATTTCCTGTGATACCAAATATAGATACCCAAGCTTCTCATACATGGATATTACATCTATTTTGATGAAAATTCATTACGTTATACAAACACATTATTGAGGACCATAATAGTATAGTGCTTGTGGAAAATTGGAAACATAATATTCTAAGATGTTGAAAGATCTTCAAAATCTACCATAAAAATATTCCCATTCAAACATATTCAAAATAATATCAAACTTAAAACCATTATTTATAACTTGAGGAAAGTAATCATAATAATGGGTGAGCTAAAATGCTCAGTAAGGGTAAACTAGGAAGATACGTAAGAATGAAATAATCATAAGGGCATGAGGACATAAAAAAACATTTGAAAACCATAACTTTCACATCAATGATCATAAACATTAATTATAGAATATAGATTGACATTTCATAAGAAATAATTCCTAATGTAATCAAGGGAATAATCAATGAGGGAAAAATATAGAATAAGACACAGAATTCCTAGAACACATATAAGAATAGAATATATTTTTTCAAGGATACCACCCAAGGAATTCATAACATGTTAGGGTTGGGATAACTATCTCTGTACCTTATTAGGGATTAAGTAGACCACCCATGTACCGTACTTTACACACATAGACTAACCACCTATATACCCGCATAATTTTTCTTGGGCTGGCCAACCTTGTACACTTATCTTTGGTCTTGGGATATGCACACTTGTACCCTCATCTATGGGCTTTTTCTAAGAACTCATATACCCTCATCATTGGGTATAGACTAAGAACAAGTGCACCCTCATGTTGGGTCTTAGGCTAACCACCCATGTACCTCCTTTTCTTTCTTGTTCTATGAAATCGTGTACTCTTTGAGCTCATATTGAATTTATTATTACCCAATGCATTGTAAAGATATATAGGTCCCACTAATCACATAATAAAAACCATATTTATGTGTTCCACAATGTCATATTAATTCATCATATAATAACCATGTGATGAAATAGGTATGATAAATTTTTTATCATATCATATCCTATGAAAAATAGACAGGCTTCATAAATATTTTTTCATATCATAACCCTTGAAAATAAGAGGGATTAATAAGCATTTCCTCATGGTATAACCTGTATAAGAGAAATTGGTTTCACAAAAAACTTATCATTATAAAAATAAATCATTAAAATAAAGAATAAAAATGGTATCCCTGAATCATATCCTCTACAAGAAATATTATACATCAAATTTTTTCATCGTAAACGGAGAATGGTTTTAGAGGAGAACATGGAGCATTTCATAAGGAAACTAACATTTCATTGAAAATCAATTTTAAAAACATAAACCATATTCAAAATATATTTTTTAAAAAATAACTTTCAAGAAATATAATTTATTATTTAAAAATAATTTCATAAATCTATTGCAGAAAATATCCTTTCTTATTTGAAAAACTATTTTAAAATATAAAACATTTCAGTAAGCATTTTCTATGAAAATAACCCAGAAAACTTATAAAGGAAGATTCAAAAGACATTTTAAAATTTTTTAAAACATGAAAAAACTCCCATAATAATTTTCATTGAAAATGAGATTAAAATATTCTATAAAAAATTTTAATTATTTTTTTATCAAAAGTTGTTTTGAAAAAAACACATATTTGTAACTAAAGGGAGAAATAAAGTCAGATTTCCTAGAAAACATTTTCTTAATTATATTATGTACCAAAAGGTGGATAAATTGTTACATTACATGTAAAAATCATGAATAAATAGAGTATAAGAAAATTCATGAACTTTTTTAGAGTTATATAATGGTATGTAAACATTGGATACTTAATCATAAATAATCCCGATAAATGCTGTAACTATAACTTAAAATCATTACCACTTTGATAACAATGAATCATAAACCCCATGAAGGAAGAAAACAAGATGAATATTAAAATATCTTTATGATGATTAAATTCATTATATTCTATTTCAATGGGGATTTATATACAACTCATGAAAGAATATATGTGCATAACAAAATGTATGTCCCAATAATTCAGACAAATTCCCGTACCGATTTGGAGACTTGTGAACTATAATATCCATTATTCGGTGATACTAAAATGGATTTGAAAATATGAATAATTTTTATTATAGAAATCATAAAATACATTTATGTGAAATATATTCACCACATACAATAAAGATGTGGTGAATATAACATATTTCTCAGAAAAGTTACTTGTGTAACTTTTTATTCATTTGGTACAAAAAATTATAAAAAAATTTAAAAATTTAATATAATTAAATAAATTAAATTCATTATTTAACATTTCATATAGATGTATATATACCACACAAAAGAAATGAGTATGGAATATGGAATAAGTCTTGCAGAAATAAAAGTGAGACTAGAAATATCGTTACCTTATCTCATCGTACGCGTGAAAAATTCCTGTATAATGAAAATAAGATTATTATAAATATGTTAAAGAATAATATTTTTATATATGATATCATATATTATATTTTCTATGACATTTTATTTTACATTTATTTATAATTCCATGTTAAAGTTATGTTTTAGGTAATAAGTACTTTGTTTCTCAAACAAGTTTTGACTTGTTATTCTTGGTATTATTTCCTAGATAAAGATTTTATAATATCAATAATGTAAAAAATGATATCAATATCATATATATTCACTATATATGTCTTTATATAAATCTATAATAGTTAGTTATTTCAAATGAAAGACACTGTTCATGGATATGGTAGACCGTACGTACGCCTGAACGTTGTTTCCTTTTTCTTGTTGCACTAAATAAAAAAATGTAATTGATATATATATTATCATTTTAATATAATTTTAATTTCATATATATCACATATTTATGTTAAAATAATCATTAATACATTCTATGTTAAGCGTTAACAAATCACATTGCTTTACAAGGCGGTAGTCTGCCGTACACATGCCCGCCCTTATCATAATCCCATAAAATTGAAAGAATGAAGGTATGTGTTATATAATAATTAAATAATCATAAATAAATCATAAATATCATAAATATCATATATTATCACTATTAATATCATCATTAAAATCCTTGAGAGGTGGTAATGTAAAAAACAACATTAATTTGTGTAGCCGTAGTCACTGTACAGATGAATAATGATTTCACAACCCATTCAATATATATGTTTGTGGTTTTAGGTAATGAACATTACATAACAACATATAATTATATTTAATATAGTGAAGTTATTATAAAAGATTTATATAAATATAATTGAAGTGGTTTGAAAAAGACATAATACAAAAACATTCATTGATGAAATGTTACTACTTCTTCATGCATCTCCTTTTATTTTGTTCTAAAGGTTTTACATAGTAGGATTTATGACCAAATTAAGGTCTATAGGATTATAGGAATGAATTTAATAAGGTAATTAGTTAGGTATTGTCTGAACCAATTTGTTTTGAAAGTGTGAAGAGAGGGGGATAAGGGCCGCTCTTTTATCAGGGAGGTGAGTGACACTCTTGTCATTTTTTAGAATAGAGAATCCCACCAATGTTTTTTAATTGTAAAGTGGATTAAATTTGGAAAATTATAGACAAATTATGGTATTGGTTTTGAATATTTTTAGAAAATTTGTTTTGGAAAAGTTTTTAGGTCATTTTCTCCTTAAGCTTAATGTTAAGTCCCATGGAATACTATTTTTCCCCTAATCTCTGTTATTAATTTTAATTGTTTTCAATAATAATTTTAGTGAAAAATAAATTTCTAATTCTTATAAATTAAAAATTATTATTTTACAAATAGATAATTAGTTTTCTTAATTTAGATTCAAATAATAAGAAAAATTTAATATAAAATTAATCTCGTATATGTGTCGAGAAAGCATTTTTTTAATGTGAAAATGTTCAAAAGATTACAATGTTTTTATATAAAAATTCAATTCTAAAAAGATTTAAATGACTTAAATCAGATTAATATATCTCAAATTTAGAAATTTTTACTTTGAAACCAATTTAATATATAGTTTAACATTATATATTATTTAAATCAAAAAACAATTTTTAGATGAAATTCAATATTTTTCATTATTTATCAAAAAAGAAAATTCTCAGAAAAATACCGAAAATTCACCCTAAGATAATTTTGGTATTCCCATTTTAAAAATTATGTTTTTTATGAAATTAATTTTCTAAATTTGGAACATTTTAGTTTTAACGTAAGTGAATCATAAAAATGTGACAAAACTATTTTTTAGATAAATACATTTTTAAAGTGTAGAATATGATTTATTACCATCTAGTGTCTAGAAAATAAATAAGATGAATTTCAAATGTCTTACTGAGTTTATAGTATATAAATTTCATTAAAACCATTCACCCAAATTGATTTATTTAATTTATTAATATAAAACACACTTGTGCACGTAAAAATAGTTTTTCATATAATGGTTTACTTTAATTTTTAAGAAATAATTTATTTTAATATCTAATTAATTGGTCTCCAATGAATTTTATAAACATGTGTAAACCATATTTTTATAATTTATTTAATTATATTCATACCCACCATTCCAATGTCTAGTTGAAAACTTCATATTAAATATTAATATTAACAGTATATTTTTGTTTGCTAAAACTCAGTCTAGCGTAAAACACAAGCTGTCAAAGGAACTAGATATTGTGTGTAACTCAAGACTAAGTTTGTGTTACGTGTACTACATGATAATATTGGTTTTTTGTGTATCGAAAATATAACATAGTGTTGTGTATAAATAAATCCTAACAAGGTATATCATACAATGCAATCCATCAAATAATTTTTATCTATTCAAGAAAATTCATAAACACTTGGGATTTTACAATTAACTTATGGCTACATTCACAATAATATATTATGATATATTGATTATTTTAAACATTACAAACCCTCAATTATAAATCATAATTTACAATTGATAATTACCCTTATATATAAAATCCTTTTGCTCTGTAAATTTTACTCATCAAGCATGCTATTTTTATAAACCTTCTATATCATTGTTAAATAATATCATCTTATGTATCACCTAATCATTACATATTATCAATTTTACACTTTATGAAACTTATCCAAATTCAAAAAAGTAAATTACCCTTACATATTAATCTGCTTCATGAGGTAAACATTATATATGGACTATTCTGCACTTAATGTTTTTTTTTCATTTTCATCCATTGAACATTTCAAAATATTTTTCACATATCCTTAAAATTTCTTATGCATCCTTTAAATAACTATTACATATCACTATGACTGTTAATTTTTGATATTTTTGTATACATGAGGATATTTTGTATCTTTGTAAACCTTATTAATAACTTTTCCAGATTTTCTTTTCCTGGGAATAACATAAGTATTATCCTCGAAGATATTATGTATTAAGGGAGGTGTTCGACACATTTTAATATTTATAGAACAGACTAAAATATATTTTGTAGAATCCACAATTACTATATATAACCTAACCCTAATGTCCCAAAGGTGGTGGTTATGTTATCACATTTTCACTTGATACACGGTATCATATCCCGAATGAACAAATAGTTTCATACTTTTGGAAAACTAGATACATTATTGAGTCTAAAATTATAATTTAAAACATAAAAATATAATATGTAATTTTAATAGAGAACACAATTGTTTTCTTAAGCCTATCCTTTCATATTAATCATAATACACTTATTAGTATCCAGGGGTAAGGAAACATAAGACTGGGATAAGGTCTAATGCTCAGAAAGGGTATACATACAATGGAAGATATCATGAAAAAATAAGGAATAATGAATATGGTAAAGTAAATAACTGAAACACTTTACTTCTAATCAATAACTTGAAGATAAAGAATAATATGGAAAGAATAAATGATGATAAAAAATAAATCCATATGAATATTAACATAAATTTGAAACTTATCCACGGATATTATAACTAATCCAATAATAACATGGACCTCAATAACTAATTTCATAATGAGATTATGCATAATGTCAAACATCATAACCATACTATCAAGGCCTCATACCAAGACATATTATATAAATTGTTAAGGTCTAAAAAACACAAACTAGTTTGTCCCACGAGACATACCAATGAATCTGTGGGCTATAATGGATGTCACCCATTACATAATAAGTCTAAAAATTTCCTCATATTAAAGGGGACAAAAAAATCAATATAAATATGAGTACTGAGAAAATAGCCTTATAAATGTTAATAATTTCCTCAATCAATAAAAATAATAAAACAACATCCATAGTACTATAGAGAATGGTATCAAAATAGTATATCATAGTAAAACCAATCATAAAATATCTAGTAAAATTATAATTATTTTATTATTACATCATTATTATTACATCGGCCAGGGGAGGGGGATAAAAAATGAAACATTATCTAATTACATGTGGGGAGGCTAAAAAAGCAGACCTTCTAAAACACCACCAAATGACACATCTAGTAGGTTTATCCCATCATGAATGGTATTATTACAACATATTATTATTATATCATAAATTAAAATGGGGGTTAATTTTGTTGATTGTAATGTATCATATTTATTTTCATACTTTATTTTTCTAAAATATGTGGGAATTATTTCGAGACCAGTCTTTGAGACGACGTGCAGTTCCGAGGCCCAGTGAGCCTGGAACAAATGTTGGAATTTAAATAATAATTTAAATTACACGATCGTGCAGCTTTCCTAAAAAAGTGTAATATCTCCCAAATGGGTGCTCGGATCAGAAATCTGAGGGCACCGTTGCGTTCAGAACATCAATTTTACCTTATGCGAGGCCTAACATCAACTGTCGTAGGTCAGTGGTGAAATCTAGTTTTTGGACGTAAGAGTAATAAAATATTTAATAAAAATATTTTATTCTGGAGTGAAATCTCTTTTAAATATGTTGCAATAGAAATATTTTATCCTTTTTAAATAAAGGCTTGTATAGGGGTCCAGGGTTACAAACCTCCTAACCCTGAAACCCTTGGCAGCTCTAGAGGCTCTAGAGAAAACCTTCTAACGGCGACGACGATACGACGACCAGATCTTCGCCAACGAATGTCGCGGAACTAGGTAGTATGTTTGTTTTTGATTTTCCATTCCCTGTTATTGATTCCTATGACGAACGCGGACAAATCTGCGAACCGATAAGCCCGCAGATCGATCATTTTATGGGCGGGTGTGATTTGGAGTTTTATCGAGAAATCAAATACTCGAGATTTATAATCTAGTGACTGTTGTGGTTTTGATCTAACGGCGATGAAGCTAGATCGTCACAAACAATGATTGAGGTTCTTCCCTCTGGTTTGATTCTTTGTAAAATTATTCTCCCCATGGATTCTTTGTTGCGTTCTATGTGTTCTTGGAGTAAATCGATCATTGTACATTCGTTTGTTGGCGCAACGATCCGAGATTGTAGATCCAACCCCGAAACGATGTCACGGATGTGTGAAGACGGTTTCGGCAGATCGAGAGATATGAGTTTTCAGTCATTTTTCTTCGGATGGATCGTTCGAGGTTTATGATCTAATTTAAGCACCGAAAACACCCGTTTCGGTGTTCGTATGATGAAACGAACCAACCCATGGATTATCATGGAGAACGGACGAGAAACCATGGATCCGGAGGATCAACCGAGGCGTGAGGATGAAGACGGAGTTTCTGGAAAAATCCCTAAGACACGGCGTGTAGTATGGGCGACACGGCGTGTGTTCGTTGGTGGACCACCTGGCGTGTACTCCGGGAGTACACTGACACGGGTTGGGTACACGGCCAAGGACACAGCATGTATACCTCTCCGCGACTAGACCGGGCCAGATACACGGGATACCCCATGTACTGGTACACGGGCAGGCGACATGGACGGAGACCATGTACGGGCACATGCCAAACGTAAACAGAGCAAGCCCTAGGTGCTCGGACATGACATGTGATTCTTATACATGCCATGTAGTTACTTTTTATACAATGAGCCAAATGACAAGGTCCATTTACACGGGTAGTACCCGGATCCAAGGAACACAGTGTGTGATTCTTCTTCACGCTGTGTTGTTGAGTTTTACACAGCTTGAACAGATGAAATGGGCCGTTTACAGGGGCAGTACCTGGGGTCAAGGAACACGGCGTGTAACCAAACTACACACCTTGTAACAAATTATACATGTCTTGAGCCAATTTCATTCTATGGCTTGGGCTAGTTTCCTTAGGGTTCGTCCCCTTGGTCTTTCTCCTAAAGGTTCCTGGTATCATTTCCTACATACAGGAGTATGATCCCTTCAGTAGGACTTCCTTAATAGAGTTGTTGTCATCCCCTCTATGAGACTTAGAGCTGGATCCTCTATTCATTATTAAAACCCTAAGTAAAGTTCTTGGTATTGACATGACCAACTTTACCTGGGCACCGATCCTTTGCTTAGCGGACTAGCTCAGACTGAGTTTTTGGAATCACCCCATGATTTGGTGGTGATCCTCATTTGAGAATCATGTTCTCAAAGTACTTGTGGGGTGTGTTGTCCCTGGATGAGTACTTCATATCTCTCTCTTCAGACCTAGGAGTGTGTTCTCCCGGTTGCTTTCTTTGTGAAATATTTGAGCTGGATCTTAGTTGTGGTTTTGAAATGGCCATTTGTGTATGAGTGTATCTGGATATTATTGTTATATGTTATGTAGACATATGCTTTCTAGAGCTGACTGTATCTTTCCTTTGTATAATTTCCCTTTTTGTATTCCATTGTGGTTTCGGGGTGTCCTACTGGGTATTGTTATACTGACCCCTACACGGTCTTTGCCAGCACGTGTCGTGTCTTGTGCAGACGAGCGAGCCTTTGACAGGATTCTAGGAGGACTAGGATCGGACGGTACTCAGTGATATCAGACAGGCCGAGGTGTGTTCCTATGGCTACAGATTGCAGTCCCAACGCCTTTCTTTACAGGTTGGAATTTGTTATAGACTCTCTTTTGGTGGGATTGTACATTTGGACCAGGGTTTTACATTACTGTACTTTACCTTTCATGTTGTACTCTGTTGGTTGGGTTTTTAGTGTATTCATGCATTTTTCCTTTTAGTAGTTTTTACTTTTCAGTCTTTTGGGCTTGGAGATGTGTGTGCTTGTGTACAAGTGTCTAAGAAATGCCTCCCATGTTAGTAGCATGTGTACTCGGTGCTAGTCACCATCCCCTGGCCTATTGGAGGCGGGCTTGGGGAGTTGAGGATCAGGCCCCACTGGAATGGTTCATGACAGAGTGGTATCAGAGGTGTTCGGTTCTTCCTTAAGACTGAGAGTCTATGAGTTGGTTTGGCACAACAGTGCTAAGTGTTTCGAGTTCGGTTTTCAGGCTAGGGACCCCAGTGTTGGTGCGGGCGGCCAATGTATCCATACACCAGGACTCTGATAACTTTCATCTCGACTCAGAACATGAGGGCACTAGTTGCAGGGGGGAAAATAATGGTACATGCATCATATAAGAATGGGTAGTGGTTTCCATGTCCTTCTTGTGTGAGCTCTCCAGATATACTCACTGACAGCGATACATCTTGTTTTATTATAGGAAGTCTCCATAATGCACACCCGCTAGGATCCAGTAGCTCGATCACGAAGACGACCCCCTCAGTGATGAAGCCTCGATACAGGGACTAGATCTTTATGTTTTACCATTGGGGGGTGTGCCAATTATCCCGACACATGTGGAGTAGTGTTTAGGGCCTTCTGTTCCAGTGGAGGAGGAGCACAAGCTGAGTGCACTCCACGAGTTCCAGAGACAGAGACCCCTTAGGTTTCTAGGAAAGCCTGGCCCTTAGGAAGGAGAGGACTGGCTTGCGGTAGTGGCCAGAGTCTTCTGTTTGGTCAGGACACCAGCATACCAGATGGTGATCCTGGTAGCGAGCCTCCTGGAGGGCTCGGCAGGGCGATGGTGGAGTTTGGTTATTCAGACTCACGACAAGGCGACTCTTGCATGGTTGGAGTTTGAACATCTCTTCAGAGAGGAGTTTTCACCAGTTACCCTGAGAGAAGTATGTATAAAGTAGCTTCTTCAACTCCAGCAGGGAACCATGACGGTGGATGACTATTCATCGAGTTTTACCGACCTCTCGCGGTACTCGATGGATATGGTCATAGATCAGTACTTCATAGCTCAGACTTTTGGGTGGGGCTTGCGTACAGATATCTGATCTAGCATCATCCCTATGAGCATTCCTACATATGCTCGGGTGCTCGAGTGGGCTTTGGTGGTTGAGAGATTCTTGGTAGAGCAGGGAAAACCGACAGTTTTCAGTAGTGTGCAAGCTAGAGCAGAGACCTCAAGAGCAGGGAGCCGACGCCAGGGACCCAGGCATGGGAGACTTTTATAGAGGAGACCCCAGGATAGGTAATCTTCCATACAGGGTTCACAGGGCACATCCATCCAGCCTCGAGAGAGGCGATGCTACTCTTCTAATGGTAAGGGAAGTATCACTCGAGATTGTCTGACCCGCTGTACTACTGACACAGGAGTAGTGGATGGACCACCATGGCATAGGAAACGTGTGGAGAAAAATGATCCGCGGGGCAGCAAACCTGGTAGAGGAACTGGGAGAGCAGCTGTAGGTGGTCGACGTTTTGGCCTTTTACCACCACCACACCCAGAAGGTGCACCCCAGGCTCAGGGAGCTGGTGGACAGAGGTAGGGACAGCTGCAGGCGGCAGAGGTGTATAACCCGGGTACTCTCGAAATTATTAGAGGTAAAATCGGTGTCTTTTCTACTTTGGTTTCTGTACTGATAGAGATAGGTGCTAGTCATTCCTTTCTCGCTTCTTATCTTGTTCGAGACCTTGAGATTCCAGTTGAGCCATTGACTCAACCCTTACTCTTAGAAACACTGACTGGAGAAGATTCCGAGATCACACACCTTTGCAGACAATGTGAACTGACCCTTGGAGATGAGAGTTTCGGTTGGAACCTCTTGGTATTCGCGTCAAGGCCTTACGATGTCATTCTTTGTATGGACTGGCTATCTACAGTTCATACCCAGATCGACTATTTTAGGAGAAGGGTGCGGTGTGTCCGCAATGATGGAACGAGGTTCACTTTTGTCGGTGAAAGAGAGACCTAGGCAACGCAGGATGGACTCGTGCGTAGGAAGGTGCAACCGATACCCTATTAGTTGGCTAGCCTAGCCCATGGCACAAAAGATATTACGAGTTTCCAGTTTCCAACAGTAGTAGCTGTGTATGAGGACGTCTTTCCGGAGGATGTCCTCGAACTACCTCCCCTTCGGGAGATACATTTCTGCATTGAGTTGCAACCCAGGATGACACTGATATCAGCATCAGCATATCAGATGGCTCCTGCAGAGCTTTATGAGTGGAGGGTGCTGCTGGATGACTTGTAGAATAAGGGCTTTGTAAGGCCCAGTGTTTCACCCTCGGCTGCCCCAGTACTGTTTTCCAAGAAGGCAGACTAGAGCTTGAGGCTATGTGTTGATTATTAGTGCTTGAATTAGGTGACCGTGAAGAACCGGTATCCACTACCAAGGATCGATGACCTCTTTGACCAGTTCAGTGGGGCATGATGGTTCTAGAAGGATGATCTATGATCAGGCTATAATCAGTTGTGAGTACGGGATGAGGATATACCGAATAAATCTTTCAGATGTCGCTATGGTCACTTTGAGTACATGGTTATTCCCTTCGGCGTGAAAAACACCCCGAAAGTGATCATGGGACTCATGAACTGGATCTTTCAGCCCTATCTAGATCGGTTCTTAGTGGTCTTCATTGATGATATCCTTGTGTACTCTTCGTCCAAGGAAGAGCACGCGAGACACCTAAGGATGGTTCTTGACACACTCCGAGAGCACCGGTTGTATGGGAAACTCTCTAAGTGTCAGTTCTGGATACAAGAGGACCACTTTCTGGGACACATTATTTCAGAAGATGGTGTAGTAGTGGAACCAGCCAAGGTAGAGGCAGTGTTAGCATGTAATCCACCCTGGAGCGTGACGGAGGTGCGGAGTTTCCTTGGGTTGGCAGGCTACTATTGGAGATTCATTATTGATTTCTCCAGGATTTCAGCACCCATGAAATCTTTGACCTGAAAGGGGCAGCCTTTCGTGTGGACTGAGAGATGCCAGCAGGCTTTCCAACAGTTGTGATAGAGTCTGACAAGCGCCCTGATCCTGAGATTACCGGAGGAGGGTGTTGAGTACATAGTGTTCTACGACGCATCAGGAGCTGAGCTTGGTTGTGTCATGATTCATAGGCAAGCTATGATTGCCTATGGCTCACGCTAGTTGAGGCCCCATGAGCAGAACTATGCGACCCATGATCTTGAGTTGGCAGCAGTAGTGTTCACGCTGATGATGTGGTGACAGTACCTGATGCGCAAGCGGTTTACCATCTAATCTGATCACAAGAGCCTCAGATATATCATTTCTCAGAAGGATATGAATTTGTGACAAAGACGATGGCTTGAGTTCTTCCTAGATTACGACTTTGAGATCGTTTACAGACCTGGCAAGGGGAACATTGTGGCAGGTGCTCTCAGAAGGAAATCCAATTCGTTGTTGCTGGATGAGGCGACGAGGTAGTTGGCCTCTTTATAGTTATCAATCATGGATGTAGATGATGGAGCTTACCTTCAATCGATGGTTGTTACCCCTCCACTCTTACAATGAGTTAGGGAATCACAGCGTGAGGATGCTATCTATGAGACTCTACTTGCTCAGATATCCATAGGTGATGCTGCTGATGGATATTCAGAAGGTGGGGTGCACGTTGTTCTTTTCAGAGGGTGTATAGTAGTACCAGTGACATTGCGGGAGGAGGTTCTGAGGGAGTTCCATACATCTCCTTTGGTAGTGCATCCAGGCATGGAAAAGATTTACAAGGACCTCCATCGTCAGTTCTGGTGGCCAGGAATGAAAAAGTGTGTAGCAAAGATTTTTTCTCGGTGCCTTAACTATCAGCAAGTAAAGGCTAAGCACCAAGTGCAAGAAGGTTTGACTCAGCCCCTTAAGGTGCCAGAGTGGAAGTGTGAAGGGATATCCATGGACTTCAGGATGAGTTTACCATGCAGGTCCAAGGGACGTGATGCTATCTGGGTGATCGTTGATCAACTCACCAAGTCAGCCCACATTCTAGCCATATAGAAGCAAAGTTCCGCAGAGAGCTTGGCATGCCTCTATGTGCAGGAGATAGTTCGACTTCATGGAGTGTCATCCACGATCATCTCGTATCATGATGCTCGTTTCACATCCCAATTGTGGAAGGGATTTCAGGAAGCTTTTGGGACTCTGTTATGCTTGAGCACATCGTTCCATCCTCAGACTGATTGTCAGATAGAGCAGACCATCCAGGTTCTGGAGGATACGCTTCGAGCCTGCATAATTGACTTTAGTCGTAGCTAGGAGGATCACCTACCACTGGTGGAATTCACTTATAATAAGAGTTATCATTCCACTATTTGTGTGGAACAATTCGAGGCTTTGTACGGGAGACCTTGCAGGTCACCACTTTGCTGGACTGACCCAAGAGAGTCAGTACTCATGGGCCCAGAGATGGTGAGAGCTACTACAGAGAAGGTGCAGGTCATCCAGGAGCGGATGAAGACTGCACATAGTCAGCAAAGGTCATATGCCAACAGGAGGCACATAACCTTAGAGTTTGAGGAGGGAGACCATGTGTTACTTCAGGTCTCACCTCGACTGGGATTGCAAAAGTTTGGACGAGGGGGAAAGCTATCATCAAGGTTCATCGGCCCTTTCCAAATTCAGAGTAGAGCTGGAGAGGTGGTGTATCGCTTGGATCTACCTCCTCAAATGGACTGGGTACACAATGTCTTCCATGTGTTGCAGCTACGGAGGTATGTACATGATCCATTGCACGTCATCGACTGGGGCGAGCTGGACATTGATGATGGAGCGACCTTTGTTGAGTACCTAGTAGAGATCGAGGATCGACAGGAGAAGATCCTTTGTGGGCGAGATATTCCCTTGGTGCATGTCTGATGGAAGCACGAGAATCTCCAAGAGAACACATGGGAGCGGGAGGCTCAAATTCCTATGCAGTATCCACATCTTTTTTAGTAGCCTTTGTTTTGGCTTTTCAGGGACGTAAAAGCCCTAAGGTGGGTGTGATGTAATGTCTTGGAATTTTTTTCATACATTATTTTTTAAAATATGTGGGAATTATTTCGAGACCATTATTCAAGACGGCGTGCAGTTCCGAGGTCTGGTGAGCCCGAAACAAATGTTTGAATTTAATTAAATAATTAAATTACACACGCGTGCAGTTTTCCTGAAAAAGTGGTATAACTCTAGAACGGATGCTCAGATCAGAAATCTGGGGGCACTATTGCATTCAAAACTACGATTTTACCTTATGTGAGTCCTAACATCGGCCAGCGTAGGTCGGTGGTGAAATCAAGTTTGTGGACGTAAGAGTAATAAAATATTTAATAAAAATATTTTATTCTGCAGCGAAATATTTTATCAATTTGTTGCAACATATTTATTTTATCCTTCTTAAATAAAGGCTTACATAGGGGTCCATGCTTACAAACCTCATAACCCTGAAACCCTTAGTGGCTCTCGTGGCTCTAGAGAAAAACTCCTAACGGTGACGACGACGCGACGACCAGATCTTCGCCAACGAACACCACAGATCCAGGTAAGATTTTTGTTTTTTATTTTCCTTTCCCCATTCTTGATTCCTACGACGAATGTGAACTAATCTGCGAACCGAATAGCCTGCGGATCGATCGTTTTGTTGGTGGGTGTGATTTGGGGTTCTATCGGGAAATCAAATACTCAATATTTACAATCTGTTTATTGTTGTGGTTTTGATCTAACGACGACGAACCCGGATCGTCATGAACAACGATCGAGGTTCGTCCCTCTTGTTCAATTATTTTAAATTTTATTCTACCGCACGTTCTTCATTGCATTCTATGCATTCGTGGATGAAATCGATCATTGGGCATTAGTTTATTGGTGAAATGATCCGAGATTGTAGATCCAACCTTGGAACGATGTCATTGAGGTGCGACGACGGTTTCGGCAGACGATTTGGAGCGGATCGAGAGATATGAGTTTTGAGGTGTTTTTCTTCGGATGGATCATTCGAGGTTTATTATATTATTTCATCACCAAAAACACCTATTTCTGTGTTTGTATGATGAAATGAACCAACCCCTAGAGTATCAGGGTGAATGGACGAGAAACCATGGATCTAGAGGACTAGTTGCTACGCGAGGAGGAAGACGATGTTTCTAGAAAATTCCCGACTACACATCGTGTCGTATGGGCTACCTGGTGTGTGTTCATCGGCAAAACACATGGCGTGTACTCTGGGAGTAAACAGACATGGGTTGGGTATACGGCCAAGGACACATCATGTATACCCCTCCCCGACCAGACCTGGCCAGATACATGAGATACCCCATGTACTGGTACACAGGCAGGCGACACAGACGAAGACCATGTACGGGCACATGGCAAACGTACATAGAGCGAGCCCCAGGTGCTCGAACACAACGTGTGATTCTTCTAAACTCCGTGTAGTTAATTTTAATATGATGAGCCAAATGACACAAGCCATTTACATGGTCATTACCTGGAGTCAAGGAACACAACGTGTGATTCTTCAACATGTCGTGTAGTTGAGTTTTACACAACTTGAACGGATGACATGGGCCGTTTACATGGGTAGTACCCGGGGTCAAGGAACATGGAGTGTAACCATACTACACGCTGTGTAACAAATTTTACATGGCTTGAGGATCCACAGGAGTGGGTCCTTCATGGGAGGTTGATACCTCCGGTGCACGTTTGCTGGTAGCATGGCATCCTCCATGAGAGATCATGGTAGCGGGAGGCTCAGATGCGTGCTCAGTACCCCCGCTTGTTCCATTAGTTTGAGTTGTGGATTATGGGTATGTAAAGCCCTGAGGTGGGAAAAATGTAAAGACCAGAAATTTCCATGTAATTTTTTTCAAATATATGGTAATTTTATGAGTCCTCAAAATTTGACGGTGTAGGATTCTGAGGCTCGGTGTGCTCGGAATGAATTTCTGAACTGTTTTTTTGGGTACATTCAGTAAACGTGCAAATGGTTTTTCGTAACATTTGAACATGTGTTCTAAATTGAAATACGAGGGCATCGTTGAACTCCCAACACCGGTATTCACTTATGTGGAACTTCACTTTGACCGCAATAGGTCAAGGGTGAAAGATAGAATTTGTTTTTTTTTCATGAAAAAATAAAATAAAATAAAATGGAGTAAATTTTTATTTTCTTTGAAACTTCTTGTGGATGTTGAGAGGTGGGGACCACCAGAATTAAACCTCCCCTTGAGGTTATGGAGTTGGGGACCACCGAGCCTAAAACCAACCATGAGTGGTTATAGTGGTTGGGACCACCGGAGATTAAAACATCTTTGAACCTCCTGCTTAAATGAGGGGAATCCTCTTGAACTTCACCATGATTAATTTTGCCACCCCTTTACTTAATACACCAACCCATCAATTAATTAATTATTTCAATTGGAAATTATTCCAACATATTCTATAATGTTGGATAATTATTTATTTGGTGGAATTGGGAGGAAGGAGCCTTGGGAGAAAGCTCTCCAATGAAGAACGCCAACAAAGAACGCCAATGAAGAATGGAAACTTCAACTCCGACTTCTTCCTTGGGACATTCGTTGACGGGGAATGTCTTCAACGTCAATGAACTGATGATTGAGGAAACATAGACGTCACTAACATCTGTATCTTCCTAACAACATTGTCTCCTTCCTCACATACATTCTTCAATAAATCTAACAAACGAGTTAGGGGTTGTTGTTGAATTCATGAAATTCCACATTCATGGAAATCATAGTGAACGCGGATCAACCTAAATGAGTTGATCCACGATTCATATGAAATTTTAAAGATTGATGATTGATGATTCATGATATTATTGAGCCGCTTGCTACCACCCTAAAGCGGAGGGTGCGGGCCAAAAAAACATTGCCCGAACCCTCTGTTGTTCTTCTGTATTGTTGTGTTCTTCACAATGGTGACGACGACCGGTACCGATGGTTGGCACCAGTGGAACATGAGAATTTTAATGAAGGAGATGAACAAAGGGTGACCGGTCAAGCTGGCCCCCGGTGAAGGCATGGTGTCGCACCGCCCTGTGGTGCTTTGCTACCCATGTCCTCTTCCACCCCATGGCCTCCACGCCCTGCAACCCTCTACCACCCGAGAAACCCCGCATTCCCCATGGCGCTCTGCCGCTCACGACACTCCGCGCCACCCCGCAGCCTTTCCACCTATGCGACTCTGCGTTGTCCCACAGCTCTGCCGCCCCGCGGCCCCGCCCTGATGCCCCACCGCCTCTGGCCCTGCCGATCCACCCTACGGCCCTCCGAACAACCCATGACCCTCCGTGTCGCCCACAGCTTCACCGCCCTCATGGTCCCACGGCCTCCGCGCCATCCCACGCAGCCAGGCCGGGCTGCCCAGCGTAGGCCGGACCAACCAGCAGGTCGGGCCAGTCCCAGTAGGTTAGTCCGGGTTGACCCAGGCCGGGACGGGCGAGGTCAGTCCGACTGTGTCGGGCCGGACCATGACCCACTTAAACCCATTTATGCATTTTCGGCCATATCTTTGGCACCGGGCGTCCGTTTGATGAACCGTCTGTGGCATTGGAAAACTTGGAGCTAGACAGTCCCTTTGGTATACTCCACTAGAGATTTGGATAAATTTGGGGAATGGTCAGGTTTGATTGAGCACGAATCCAACAGGGCCCTCATGGCTAAAAGGATAATAACTCACAGGCGGGGCATCCAATTGATTCACGTTCTATTGCAATGATACCCCTATAACGTGGTGGTCCATTGAGATACTTCCTAGTGAGACTTTGTGGCAGTTATAGTATCAATCAGAGGCTTGTGGTGTGGAGCCTCTCGGAGAGAAGCAAGCATAGTGTGGGAACCCTGTAGCTGGCTGTGACATGAAGAATGAAGAGCGATCATATGTCGTTCGACACCTTTGGATCCTGCGTGGGTCAGCACTTAGCGATCCTGTGTGGGTCAGCACCTAGAAATCTTGTGTGGGTTAGAACTGAGTGATCCTGTGTGGTTCATCACCTAGAGATCATGTGTGGGTCATCACCTGAAGATCCTCTATGGGTCAGCACCTTGGGATCCTGTGTGGGTTATCACTTAGTGATCTTGTGTGGGTCTGCACCTTGCGATACTGTGTGGGTCAGCACCAAGCGATCCTGTGTGGGTCAGCACCGAGAGATCCTGTGTGGGTCTGCCATTAATAGAGTAAGATGATTCAATAGTTACATCTAATCATCTTTACTACTGTACTTAATTTATACCTGTTGTGTCTAGTGCAGACGACATACAACGCTGATAGATGAAGAGAGTACCAGGACTGGAGGTAGCTCGGAGGTGGACGCTAGATGAGGTGAATCGCCGAGATGGAACTTCGTGAGATGTACCTACCCTTCTGGTAGGATTTGTGGTGGATGATCCTGGAGTTTCTTTTCACCTATCTATCGTCTTGTACTTTCAGTTTCATGTACTTTATTGTTGGGCTTGTATTTTGACCCCTTTTTTAATTTCACCACTTTTTTGTTATACAGTTTACTTGTTGTTCATATCTTTCTATGTTCTTGGTTGTGTGTGTTTATAGGTTATAATGGAAATTACTTCCTAGTTTTAGGGAATACGCTATTCGGTGCTTGTCACCATCCCCTGGCCTAAGGAAGGCGGGCTTGGGGTATTTAAAACACGGGCCCCAGGGGACGGGTCGTGACAATACTCATGCACAATGTTTCTATTTTTTCAATTGATGGAATGTAAGAATTGTAAATAAAATTTAAAGTTTATAGAAACATTATTATATAATTGTTTTTATTTATATGAATTAAATTTATCCTTATTACCATGAATTCCAAATTAAATTGGAAAAAATTTCACATCTCTAAGTGGAGGTGGTAGTCCACACGTATGTATGAGCGGCGTTAATATTTTTCAATAGATTGTAAGGTAAGAATGTATTGGTGGTATTAAAATTTATAATGTATATTAATTTCTAAAATATCATATTAATATGTTCAATACATCATTATATTTATTAGTGATAGGTGGCGATGGAAAAAAAATTACGTCTGTTCAAGAGGTGGTAGCCCGCTATACCCAAGACTGACATTTTTTTTAAATTTGATGAAAGAGGAGATTTATATAGGTTATACCATTAACATAATTACATATAAGTATATATGGGATTATATTGTTATTATTTTATTATAGTTGGGTAATATTTAAAGTATACATAAGAATAAGTAAAATGAAGATGCATGGTGAAAAACATTACCTCTTCTTTGGACAACCTCTATAGTTTATACATAATTACTTCCTATATTGGATTTATGAACAAAACATCCATATAGGATGTGGGGAAGAATGTTTGAAATAGATTTTAGTTGCTATATTTTTAACCAATATTCTTTGAAAGTGTGAATATTGGCGGAGGGTGTGTGGCTTTTTATAAGTGGAGGAGAGGACGCACATGAAAGTTTCAAAAAGGAAAAGTGATACCCACATTTTTAACATCGAACAGGGATCCAAAATGGATGATTATTGAACAATTTATTATATAATGTACAAATATAGACATAAAATATTAATTTTAAAAGTTTTTAGGCCATGTTTACCCTTATATTATTTGTTTAAGCCGTAGTAAACTCATTTTAAACTCAACCATTGTTATTAATTACCATAGTTTTTTACTATTCATTTTGAATAAAAATAATGATTAAATAATTATATAATAATTATTATTTTGATTCTAAATATGTAATATATTTTTTAAAAATATTTTCTTTTGAGTGAAAAAATATAATTTGAAATGAATATCGCAAATGCGATAAGAAAACAATTTTCCAATGGAAAATTTTTCACTAGTGTAAAAAGTTTTTATGTTTAAATTGATCATATAATTGATTGAAATGAAAGAAATTGTTTTAATTAAATTATAATTTAAATAATATTGCTTTTAATTTTTTTAAAACAAATACAAATTTGTAAATCCTTAAAATGCAAATGTAGTTCTTAATAGAAATTAAGATTTCTTTCAATATTTATAAAAAATTATATTTTTATAAAATTTCAAACAATTAAAAAAACATAATTTTTAATTTCCAGTTTCAAAAATAAATTTTTTTTTAAAAAATAAATTTTCAAAATTTGTGAAAAATTATTTTTTAAGTTTGGAAAAACCGACAAAATTGATTATTTAAAAGAATTAATTTATTTTAGAAAAACATTCTTTTCCCTTCAATTTATAATTTTCCTTATTTATAAAATATTTATAAATAATGAATTTATATATAACTATATAAAACATATAATTTCAATAATTTATTTATTCATATTCATGTCTTTCAATTTAACCACTAGATTATAATGTTTTATGATTCATTTATATTCAGGGTTATGTGTGTCATGAGGAATCAAAGAGATTAAATTTAACTAAATATATTTTTTAGATCGTTTAAGCTCGGTGTTACATTCCATGTATGATACCAACCAGAATGTTCTTATTTTAAAATTTTGGGTTGTTATAATTACTCTTACCTATGGTACTTTTTCATTTTTTTTAAATTTCTATTATGCTGTTATCATTATGATTGCACCACAGATTGTTCTTATATCATCCGAAAACCTTCAAAAATTTATACCAGGCCATTTAAAAACATCTTCAAACTTGTATTCTAAATAAATAATAGTTGTATAATTTTAGATCAACTTCAAAAGATAACTTCTATACTTCCAATGAACAATACATTATTCTTCCCAAATTCTTGGTTCACTAATTTTGAAACATGTCTTCATGAATATACAACCTTCACATCCACTTCTAGAGTCATATTTTAGAATTCAACTTCTAGAATAACTTTCAGACATTCAATTTACTTCTAGAACAAGTACACCTTGTGAATGTATTCTGAAAAAACACTATTGTCATATATGTCATTTTCTGGCATCCTTAACAACCCAAATTTGGTTCCCATGTGTATAGAAACCAAAAAATTATTCATCTATTTTACCTTGTATTATAAAATAATCCTTAATATACATGTCCTTAAATCAATCATATATAATAAAAAATTACACACATAAACTAATAATTATAGTATTAACCCTATTTTAATTTTATTGAAAATATTATCAAGAATATTACTCAACATGTAAATTATAAATCATTCAAAAATAACATATGGATATATAGTGAATTTTGACCACACCACACTTTTCAATAAAATTCCAAGTGTCTTATAATCCATATATTTTTTTACATTCCCCTTTCTTATAGATTTTAACATTGGTATATTCTCAACTATACTCCCCCTCCATCCATATAGGATATTCTCCATATTTTAAATGTTATATTTTAGAATGTTATTGGGACATTCCATTTCTCATATCTTTTTAAAATCCAAATTCAGAGGGGGTTTTATCCCCATTTTTTCATTAAATCCTTACAACAACATCTTAATTTGTTTTTAACGAACCATCTTCAACTATTTGTAATATCATATTCATTTACCACCTTCAAACCATTTTTCTCTCCACACCACCTATATATTGATCCTTTAGAATCATTACCACTATAATAACTTTAAATTTTTCTCTTCAACCATGATACAACTTGTTGGATAAAACAATTCCAAAATTTTTAACGTTCAAGCTCCAAATATCTAACCCGTTATAGATATAATTTGCTGAAAAAATTCAATGAGTGAATTTACCTCTTCTTAATGAGTTATTAAAAAAATATTTTTACCCTACTCATTCATAAATTTGTATTGGAAAAAGTGTCAATGTTAATAAAATTATTATTTTCCATGTCACTCACTTCCATAACCAATTTTAGCTATACCACCAGAGATTTATAATTTGTTTCAATAGTTCCCCCTATGGTCAAAAACTCACTAACACAAACCAATTGTGAATAAAAAAATGGAGCATAAAGGTTGTGAGTCATAAAAAATAATAGATTCACTAATATATTTTTTTCTTTATAAACATATGATTCCACATGTTATACATGTTCTAAATTTATTCACAATGATTTTCTCTCTTGTATATTGCTAAATATCTTTTTAATTATCACCACCAACCCCACCTGAATTACTATAGTTCTTAAAACTAAGTACTGAAATGATTTTCAACATTTGGAGAACAATTTTTGGTTATTAAACATTATTACCTATATATTTTTGTACCATAAAATATAATAAATTTCTACCAAATGGTTAGTATATGAAAAAATAAACATGAATTCCACTAATGTTTCTGCTTCATCTCTTTAGTTATTTTATTCTTATTTTAGTGGTCGGACACCACATGGGATACGACCTCATTTCACATTTTGATCATTAAAGATAGATTGATTTTAAATATGTCTCTTTATTAACAATGATATTTTCATAAGAAATATCATAACATCCTAAAAATTATACACTTAAATTTTATATAAATATCTACTGATTAGCAGTAAAAATGATTTTTGGCACCGTGATCTATTTGTTGACCAAAAATAGATAACCTCACATATAATGGTAGTGTATGGGAATGAAAAAATCATCTCTCTATAAGATATGTGAAAAAAACGATTTTTTTCTTTAAACACTTCATTAGATAACACTCACAAAATTGTTAAATGTATACTTCTATGTTTTGTGAATATTAATGTAATATTGTTCAATAAAATATAAAAAAACATCATTGAGTATTTCTTCACTACATAACTATTGAAGGAAGAATCTATATTCCATATATGAACATTTACAATGTCATAATAATATTAACCTATCCATGTATACTATTACCCCAACAATTGGGCTATGAAACTATTTGAATCTATAATCTATTCCTTGGGTTGAGTGTTGCACATATTCACAAATCAGGCATGAGAGTTTATAGGAATTGGCTAAACCAATACCCATTACTTTGATATCACTAATGGGGTTTTTAGGATCATATAATGACCATTTAAGTGAAATAAACCCCATAAGTATTCCCAATCAATCATCACAAAACAAACATATAGTATGAGGAACTTAAAATTTAAATTTAAATATATCACATACGTTGTTCCGTTTCTTTATTTCTATTGATGGGAAACACTTATTAGAGATCATAAAGTAAAAACCAAAATACCATCACCTCCATAAGTAGTACACTAACCAATAGAATTATCATACATTATGGGAGAAACCCCAAACTCTGATGGTTTTCTTACTCATTCACCATGATGATCAATGGAGAACTGAGCTAAAGAGTGCTTTTATAATGGATTTTAAAAATTGTACTACATCAATATGGTGCTCCCATCCATTTTTATCTATTATCTTAATTTAATGAAGTGATTCAGGTGTTATCTTTCATATTAATGTTCAAACCTGGTTGACTCTATAATGACACGAGTAAAGCACTACATTATCTCAAATGAACCACCCCATATGCCCAAGGGTTCCGATTACCAATGGTGGTGTAAGTTGAAACTATGGGGTGAATATAATCTTATATAATAGTGTAAAGAATATAAAAAATATTTAAATATTATCCATATTAGTATATAAAACTATAAAATAAACACCATAACCAAGGATATCCAAAAATAAATAACATACTACATGTTAAAAAGAATAGATTATCCCAAAATTTCTTGTGAGTTAGGAATTCACAATCAAGATCTACCAAAGGAATATCATATAGAACATAGATTAAAAATAATTATATTAAAACCATATACCATTAAAAAGTCTATAAATTGTCCCATTTCCTGACTCCATCTAAGCTATACAACCCAATAGTCAAATAATGGGCCTTTTCCCTACTTCTACCTATGACCATGATGTCTGTTCTTGTACTAATGTGTTGGGGCATCCTAAAATATTTCTGTGTACAACTCAATAGGCCATTAAATATGGTTTCCATAATATAAACAATACATATAGTTCATATTCAATTATACATGAATATAATAATAAATAATCAAAAATACACAAAATTTCTATCACAACAACATGTTCTAAACTCATCATGTTGGTGTAGGCATTTCTGCTTCATCTAATTTTAAATATCATTGACCGTGATACTACCACAACTAGGGGTATATAGTGACCCTCCCAAGATCTAAATCATATTTCATACAGTTATGGGGATGTTCTTACCACCACAACAACATATTAAATTTTACAAACCTAGGGGAAGATTATTCTGAACCATAACCATTTCATATATTTTAATCATCGAGGGGATAAGTGAATCTCCCATATATCTCTAATATTGAGACTAAGATGAATGTAAGAACCATGGGTGGTGAATAATAGTGCACATGTAATTGAAAAATTTCTCTTCATTTATTTCTCAAAGATATACATATCTTACTCCATCATTAGAAAGAACATATTAAATATATATCATTATCCTAACAATTATCTGATTGAATATAAAATTAGATTGAAGAATGTAAATCACAATCATAATTTTTTACTTAGTTTCCATATAAATTAAAATCAAGTAGTATATATTTGGTGATATACGAGTGCACTAGAATACACTATAATCACTTTTGGTGGATGTGTGTGATTTTGTCACAATCACACCATAGTGTAAGCGATGAGTTTATGTCTTCTATAAAAAACACCAATAATAGTTATTCCTCCGAATGAAAATAATTACATAATAGAATTATCTTGTTTAAATTATTATTTAATATATGAATAAGTTGTTTGATTTCTATACTCTTTGAAAATTCATCAATAAAAATCCGGGTATGATCAACAGAACATCATTGATGGATTTATTATATTTTTTATCTATGAAAGGAATAATTCTATATTTTTAATATCTATTTGTTTTTAGATATAAAATATTTCTCCTCTCTCTATACTAAAACAAAAATAAGAAATTTTATATAGATAAATACATGTACCCAAATGTTTTATTAAATAGATATGATCAATCCATGTTATCCTATATTATTCAATCATGCTAAGTGTTCTTAAATTTTTTATTATGATTAAAAAATTTCATTCAAATCCAAGTCAACTTATTGAAATATAGATATAAATATCTCTTGTCAAATTATATCAAAAATTCATTTACCAATTATTATCTTATTCATAGTGTGATATCCTTTATCAGGGTGTGGTTTTATATGTTATTAACACGATGATAGAAATATTAATTTCATTTTAGTGTGATTTGAAATCAGTAACCATATCCACAAAGTTTTTTTGAATATCATTTAAAATTATTTAGAAGACCATGATGTGATTATATAAATCTTCTTTTCATCCAAACTCAATAGGTCTAGATCAACTGCTTCCCAAGTTGAATATGTAAAAATTGAATAAACTACTAAAATCTACCAATTTCTATACCAAGAATGGAATTCATCCTGTGACAAGACAAAATTACCTTCTATCCCCACTCTTAATCATATCATTAAATATATAAAATATTATAAACCTGGATTGGTATTATTTATCAATCACATTTTTATAGTGATCCATAATTTTAATACATTAATCTTACATATTATTAGATAAATACACAATAAATAACATTATGAACCATTCTAGAGTCATATAGGTTTAGTGTGTTTGGAAAAATTGATAAATAAAAACTTACTCATAAATGAGATATATAATCTCTCATTAAGATCATCATAACTAACACCCTTCCTATTCATATCATACATAAAACTTTTCTTCACAACTAAAAGAAAATAAAACATCATAAAGTGTGAAATTTTGTGGTCAATAAGGGAAAAAAGAGAGAGATAATAAAGATAAATTTATAAAACATTATAATATGGGTATGAGGAAATTATCATACCACTTAAAAAACATATCCTTTATATCGTATATAAATCTATGGAGTCATTTCATAAACAAAGTTAGATATTATGACATTAGTCACGATGGAATCAATCAACATGAGCTATGAGGTCATAATGTTGTCAAAAGACATATGATTGTGGCATACTCATAATCATAGAAGATAATTTTTTAATTCAAGGATCACTTCCAATTCTATCATTGTGGGTTAAGTTCACTCCATATTCCATCATATACATAGCCATGTTTCACTCCCATGACTATTATAGTGGAAAAATTCCCCTACATAACTATTTTTACTCACCATTCCAGTCCTTATTAACTAATAAGATATCCTTCTTTACCCATTTCATTGATGGGCTATAAAATTCACAACCCACCCATCCTATAATTAAAATCATACATATATGTGCCACAAAATTATTAAAAATTATCCATATAATAACCCAGGGAAAGGAGTATTTTTAAATAAACAGTTCATCATTTCATCTTAGAAGGACATGTTAAAGGGAAATAGATTTCATAAGGGTTTTATTATAAAATAATTAACCCTTAAGAAAGAAATGGGTTTCACAGAATCATGCATTAATCATAATCATCATAATCCATCCAAAGGATGAAGGTTGATGGTATCATTGGTTCATATCCTCATTAGATAACATGTAACGTTGAAGTATGTTATTATATATGAACAATTCCTACAAAATACCATTTAAACATTTCTTAATGAAAATATAATTTTCACTTTGAAATCACTTATTTAAAATATATGTTTTCAAATATTAAGAGAAAGAATTTCATTTAAAATATAAATATAAAATATTAAATTAATATTTAAATAATTGAGTGGTCATTATGGTGGAAAATTACATTCATTCCATGTATGTTAACCCAAATACCTCATTCACATTTTTGAAAAAAATTAAAAATTAGATCATTTGAAAAAAACAAGGTTCATTTTAAAAAAATTAAAACTTAAATAATGGGAAAGAAAGACTTTAAAAAACCATTGGTGAATATTGAAAACATTCTGGAATGTATTTTTAGAAAACATGTATATTGATGAAAATGAATTTTCAACTAATGAGAGTTATAAATTCGGGTTTTCATAAAAATATTCCTTCAATTTCATGATTACTTAAAGGGAAGAAAATGAAATAAAAAATGTAATATGTTGGAATAGACATAGTACAAGAAAATTATTGAGTTTATTGAGACATTTATCAAAAAAATTCATTATTTATAACATATTCAAAAATAATCTTGATAAATAATTAGATTGTCACATAAATCCATTACATCACATTTTAATTACTTTGAAAGAATATTAAAACATAGTATAATAAATTTAATTTCATTAACATTTTATAGAAAAATAATTTATATAATTATATTTTCATTGATTCTTGACTTATATCATTTTAAAAAACATTTATTAATAACTAGTTATTAGAATTTTCGTTTCTGGGAGTTAACTATTGCATTTTTTATTGAGAATTTCGGTTATGTAGTTCTAGTTCTTAAAATATAATCATATTTTCATAATCTAAAAAATATTAATTATGATACAAATATCACATATATTCATTATAAATATATTTATTTATATATTTATATTCAACCAAAAATCTTATATATTGAAAAATGAATTACATCATTCATGGAGTTGGTAGGTTGTACGTACACATGGATGTTGTCTTCACTATTGGATGAATGGAATGAAAGAAAGGTAAATAAAAATAAAAAATTTAGAATAATTATTACATAATATATATCATATATATATATTCCTAAAACCAATCTTTATTTCCATCTATATAAATTGGAAATGAAAATTTAATCACATTGCTTTGTGTAGGTGGTAGTCAACACGTACACACAATCGACATTATCATTTTCAACAGATTTTTAGGTAAGAAGTAAGATATGAAATTATAATTTTAAAATCATAATTATTTCATATATATCATATATAATACTTAAAATTATCCTAATAACCATCATTGATAACTAGTGTTTGAAAATGAGTTGTATGGCTACTTGGAGGCAATAGTCCACACGTACACACAAGTGGTACTTTTACCTCATGTTTGAAGGTAAATATGGTGAATAATATCGTTTTCATAATCATAATGAAATTTTAGTATACAATGAAAACTTAATTTATTGTTTTATTATGAAAAATATATATTATAAGAGGTATAAGAATAAAAAAATTGAATTTTTTAGGGTAGGAAGTTTACCTATTCTTTGGTAGGGCTACATTTGATCCCTTATTAAGGGACCATGGAATGATATTTTAATAATAAAATCACCTATAATTCCTGTAAAAGAAATTATATAATATAATTAGGTATATTTGTTTCAATATATTTGGATCAAAGTTGTGTAAGAAAAGAGATAAGGGGTGTCATTTTATAAGGGATGGGAAAAAATGCTTGGAATTACTTAAGATTTTAAATAAAAGTAATGTTTTTCTCATATATAAAGATTATAAATAGCCATTAATTCAAATAAAAATATGGTATGGTATAAATATAATCATAAAATGTAATTTATATAGGTTATTATTTCATTTTAATCATTACCTTTTGTTTTAACACATTCATTAATCGGTTTTATCCATAACTGCGGAATTTTTTTTTTCAATCTTGACGGGTTATAGTTTCACATAAAATTTGAAATATTGATCATAAAAGGCCAAGGGATGATGTTTTATTTGATTTATTGTCATAATTTTCCTCTTTAAAATTTTATGAATTTTAAAAAAAATTATAAAAAATTATTTAATATAAAATATCATTAAAGTCATTTTTGACACAATTTAGTTAATTTGATTTAAATACATCATGTAATGAATGGAATTATAATATTGATACTTCAAAAACCATCTATACATTATTATTGACCATTAAATTCTTATTACATGAAATTTAACACAACTAATATTACTTTTTATGCTTTTAAATTAAATTACATGATTTTTCTAATGATTTCACAAGAACAATGTTGTCATTGTGTAAGAAGCTAAAGTAACTATGTCATATATAAAAATTAAAAATAAATTATGCAATATCTCAACCTAGGTGCCACTTGTCGGTGCCCTATACCGGTTCCCTATGAGACCTCTGGAAGACCTCCCCATAAGCTAGAGGCTGCCAATTTGTAGAGACGGTCTAATATAGAACAATGGGAGACTAAACCCTCTTTTACAAAGAAGCACTAAAAAAAATTACAAAAACATAGGAAAAATAAAATAACCAATAACTGGAATAATAATACAACCAATATATACTAGTATCACATGATAATCAAAAACTGGGGAACAATATATAAAATTAAGCAGTAGAAATGCCTTACCAAATATGTGTCAAGTGTCAATTTGAATAACCAAAAATAAAGACACACTAAATACTCCTAAGGTTGGTGTTGAAATCATGTCTAGTACCCTCATCCATGCTCCATCCCAACTCATCCATCTGACATATGGATCTTGACCATATCTTATATTGTAAACATGATGTATTTTCAAGTACTGATCAAACACCCCAAGTAGGGTGTGAGTACAACTCAGAAGGCCACAACCAACAACATCTAGAACAATATCTTATCCATGTTAGTGTATGAAATTTTGTAAAGATTATTATAAAAAATGTCAGTTAAAGAATTTCCATAGTTAATTATTACTTAATTAACCACATATGTACTTAGGTTCATGATGACACCCAAACCATCAATACGTGATTTTGCCCATACATGAGTCTGAATTATCCCTAAAGGGATATAAAAATTTATTACTATAAGGATTTTCATTATTTAGATAATTTCTATTTCACATCATGTCCACTTGGAGACATAATCTAATGGAAATATCATGGTACCTAGAACATCTTTTTTGGAACTTTGTGGGTATTTAAGTCATTAGTCTCTATCCCACACCTCAATGTTCATAATAGTTTTTAGAGAATTATTCCATACATGACACTCAGTATCATATATAGTTTTTTAGAGCGTGATTCATTTTCCCAAAGTCATTATCACATATATCACAACTATCACATATACCACATTTATCTAGATTATTTGTTATTAATACTCATATCAATTATTCACATCACATTTCACCATTTTAATTTATCTAATGAACCACAATTCATATCTTTATCCCCATGTAATAATACGAACAATTCACCATTAAACCATTCATCATTTTTTAATCGTAGGATATATTAACCCTTTATGGTTAATCCAAATATCCCTTAATTCCCACTATCAGCCAACTCATAATAACATTAATCCTCAATTTCATAACCATAAATACAAAATTCAATTTCCCAAGTTCAACCCATTCCATTATCACATGGAAATTCATTAATTATTTCAATTTAGTGTGTATTTTACAAACATGGAAATTGAAATTGATCAATTACATACACACAATTATAATCTAGACTTTGTTAATAGATAATTAGACCACCTACATCAAGGTCATTGATAGACAATCACCAAACTAAAAATCCCCAAATTGGAATAGAATGTTCTAGACCATGTCACCATGGAAGATGCATAACACAAAAACTAAGATCAAGATACAATAGAAAAATACATCAATACCTATATATAAAAAATTATAATAGGGAATAAAACATTTTTCTTTATCCTACATGAGAGATGATTGGGATAGGAAAAACATGGGAAGAAATTACATAACGAAAAGGGTGAATATCCTTCAATATGACCTTTCATTGATCAAGAACGGAGATATATGAGCATTGGAATCTGTCTGTGAGATCCCAAATTTGATGGGAAAATTTATGGGTGATATGAAGTGAATTGGGGTATATTATATGGGATATAAGAATTTAAAAATAATATTTTGGAGAAATAAATCCGGCGTGCATGGTTTATTGGGAAGAGGATCATGATTTTTTAAACCATGAACCCAGTCTTAGGGGGGTCATGGTTTTTATTAAGAGGGAGTGTGGTTTGAAAAACCATGCACCAATCATAAAAATTGCCTCTATTTGGGTTTGCATGGTTTTCTTGGGTCGGTTCATGGTTTGGGAAAATTATGCGCCAACCGTACACTTCTCAAACACACTAAATAACATCCAAAATTCACTTTAACACACCCAAGACAAGTCTCAACAAAAGTATAACCAAAACACGGAAAAATAGTACCTGAAAACAAGAACTATAAATCAATAGAAAAGGATAGGATTGTACAATCTCCCCATGTTATAACATCTCTCATTTTAGCTATACACTTAAGAATATATAATACTCCAAGGTAAAAGGGTGGTGAACTAAGCCCATATATCTTATTATCTCTCCCCTGTTTCCTCTTGAGCACGACCATGTTTCCATAATACATAAACATTCAACATGGTCTTTCCCCACTACACTTCCTCACTGAAATTCATAAAACGTATTATATGATCCTCAAAGGATGAATCACTCTTAATCTCAACAATATATAAATTGATAACAAGAGAAGTTTCTAGGTGATACAATAACATTTTTGATACATAAAAAACATCATGCATAGCTATATACCAATGTTGAAGAGACAATAGGTATGCTAGTGGCCTATTATCTCAAAAATCACAAAAAGTTGCAAAAAACTCTGGCACCTACATTCCCTTCCCATGAATACTATGGTGACCCAATCTAAGAAAATATTGAAGGAATATAATATAACATACTGTAAACTCAAGGGGTCTTCAAAATCTATCAGTATATGACTTCATCTTTCTCTGAGAAAAAGATATACATTTCTAAATCAACCAAGCCCACTCTAATTCCTCATAAATGAGACTCGGTCCCAAAAACTCAGACTCACCTTCATCCATACTGCATAGAGGTGATTATCATGTCCTGAAATGAATAGACTCATATGACACCATATGAATAGTCTCATAATAACTACTTTTGTGAGAGAAATTATGTATTTATAGGTGCCTCTCCCAAGACCCACCAAATTCAGTAATGAAAACTCAAAGATTATACTCCAAAATATATATAGTAAATTCTGACATCCCATATTTTTGTGGGTGGAAAGTCATAAATAGTAATAAATTCATACAAGGAACCTTCTCCAAGCCTTTCCAGAAGCATTCCATGAAACATGAGTCACAATTTGAAACTATACTCCAAGGCACCCCATGTAGAAAAAATATCTCCCAAATGTATAGGTCTCCCAAATAATCCATTGATAATGTCTCCTGATTAGGGGATAAATGTGGCACTTTCATCAGTCGATCCACAATCACCCAAATTTCTATATTATTTTGTGGAATTCTCAGAATTCATTCTAAAAAATACATGGTAATAACATCCCACTTCAATTAATATGGGTAACTGATGTATTAAACCACCAAGTCATTGATTCTTAGACAACACTTTTTGGCAGGCGTTGTATCGTGCCATGAACCCAACAATCTCATTTTTCATTCCCAACCACTAATACGATCAATGTAGATCTCAATAAATTTTGGTAAAAATTATATGCGCCATCCACTTTGAGGCATGAAATTCATGCATCAACTCCACTTACAATATCAGGGGGAAAATTGCATGATAAATTATATAAAAGATCTTATCCTCATATATGGTCCAATCATAAGGTCACTCACCAACATCAAGTATTTCCCTCAAGGACAAACACTATATATCCTTATATTAGATTTCCCTAATCTAGTACAGAAATGTGGATACCTCTAATACTAATATGAAGGTCATATACTCCTATTACTCTAGAACAACAACATGTGTCTCATCCAACAAGGTCATCATCTCCACTCAAAACTAGACTCCTGAACTACCTGACTCTGAGTTTTCCTAATCAAAGAGCCAACAACCCTATTTCCTTTCATTAGCATACATCCCATCAAAAAAATTAATGAATGCATATAACCAACCACAAAACACTAATAAAGGCTCAAACTTCCATGTGTAAATATTTATACTAAACTCTTGGGATAAGTATAAACCATAATATTTTATCCTATCAAATAATTCCAAAAAAATTCAAATAATAAACCACTGTAGTTAAATCATGTTTATGCATAGGGTAAATTTTTTCTAGTGGCCTCAGCAGTCATGACCTATAAGCTAAAACACTATATCTCTACATTAATGATGCAATAAGTACTATCCCAGATGCATAAAAAAAATTTATACTCCTCACCCAACTCGGATAGGATCATGATCGGTGCATTATTAAACTTCCTCCTTAACTCATAGAAATAATTCTCACATGCTGCAGACCATAATTGTTTTTCCTTGTTACTCAATCTTGAACATGGTGGAAAAAAACTAGGAAAAGTATGGGTTGTACCACCGATAATATCCTTACAACCCCAGAAATCATTAGATTTCTAAAAAATTATTTGGCTGCTCCAAAGAAACTACGTTCTAAATATTATATGGGTCCACTTAAATACCATACTCAGAGATGATGTGACCTAATAAATGTACCTAAAAAATATACAATAGAAGCTTATATAGCTTAGCATATAACAGATGCTCTCTCAGCGTATTGAGAACGTTGTGAAGATGTTGGGAATTCCCAACAGGAATCATGGATTATACCATGAATTCATCCATAAAACAACAAAAAACTAGTCCTTGTATGGGTGGATTATTCTACTCATCAAGGAAATAAACCTAGGATGAGTGTTCTTCATCCCAAATGACATCACTGCAAACTCATAAAGGCTATAACAACTTATGAATGTAGTCCATGGTATATCACAAGGTTAAATTGTCAACTAAAGATACCTTGGTCTTAATTACATCTTGGAGAACACATAAGATCCTCTTAACTGGTTAAATAAATCATTGTTTTATAGAAGAGGATATTGGTTCTTTACTTTCAGACAGTTCAACTTTTGTTAATCAAAACATAAGTGAAAAATCATGCCAGCCTTCTTAGAAAAAAACTTGAAAACCCAATGTAGACGTACATGGATGGATATATCCCTTATCCTTAAACACTTCTACATTATTCTTTATCTCATTAAACTCAATTGGTGCCATTACATAGGGTATAATGGAAACCAATATAGATCTAGGCATGAGATGAATCGTAAACTCAACATTCCTCTTAGGTGGCGGGTATGAGAAACTATCAGGAAATAAATACCATAACTAGTCCACTACATGTTGAAATAAATCATTCTTTACACACCCTTCATCCAAAAATAGACTTTCAACCGAGGTTGTGAGTTCCCCTTGTTGCTAATGAGATGGAACAAAATATCTTTCCTGAATATCCATCTCTTCATGGTGAATATAATATTCACTCTCAAAAGATGTAAGTTTCATTCTCTTACGGTATGAATCATAATGTGATTGGTATGACACTAACCAATCCATACCCAAAATAAAGTAAAATCTGAACATATCAAGGACTATATTATCCAAAGAGAAATAATACTTCTCAACCTTGAGAGAATACCCGTTGGATAAATAGGTTTCTCCAGACTGTACACCCAATGGTGTATCGATCATCATAACCCAACTAAAAACTCAAATTCCTGACTCAATCCATCCAAATGTTGTGTAGATATAAAAAAATTAGAGGCACCAATATCAAATAAAGCATTATAATGTACCCCAGAAACATGAATAGTACATCGACCTATCAACGATCCAACTTCCCTGTCCACAAGTTCAGGCTGAACTATATGAAACTTTCATACCCCTCTTCTATGTCCTATAGTCTGATACCCCTGAGCTGCGCCACTCTACTAATTATGTCACTCTATTAATTAATTACATTTTCACTGCCCCGACTATAACAACCAGTAGAACTCCAACATCCAATCTAATTTGATAAAAAATACACCCTTCTAGAACTCTGATTTTTTCAAGCCATTCCATCATTACCCAATTATGATGGGTTCCAAAAGAACTATTATAGATGTCCCATACTTCTACAAGATCGAAACTATATTGAAGTTATGGGGCACTCTGAATGGAAGTGACCTTACCTACCTCACTAATGGTAGAGCATTCGGGTAATCTCCTTAGTAAATCATCCTTCGCTTGGATAGTCTTATTTTCACTAACCTGGTAAAAATTATAATAGGTATGTTGTCACGACCTATCCCCCAGGGCTCATGCCATGACAACCCCAAGACATCCTTCCATAAGCCATGGGTTGGAAACTAGAACCAGAAAGGCATTTCCCTAAAATGGGAATCTGTTGCCTCAAAACCTGTACACACCCAAGCAGGGTACACTACACACAAGTAAAAACACAATAGATGAAGAAAGGTGCAACCACAACAAAAAACCACCACACAGTGTATAAGTATGTATTGATGTAAAGGGGAAAAAATTAAATACTAGCAAAAATTGAAATACAGGAAAAGGAAAAAAGATCCTAAGGTCAACCACCAAGGATCCTACCTAAAGGGTAGGTACAAATCGTCACTATAGATCTCTATGCCAATCGGTAACCTCTGTACACATTGAAGTCTTGGCTCCTCGAGACTCAGTAAAATTTGCATGTCGTCTACACCAGACACACCAAGGTGCAGGTGAATCCCATTTAGTGGTGATTATAACAATACCTTTTAGGGACCCAGGGACCCCCGAAGGTCTCTCCGAATTCCACAAATGAAAAACCACAAAGAATGATCTAAATCACAACGCACAAAGAAAAAGACAGCTCAAACCAGGTATACATCTCATAGATTAGGAATAATGATGATTAGTCTTGATTTATATCATCTTATTCCATTAAAAAGTTCCAAAAGTAGGCCAAAAATATTTTTTCCCATTATTCATCCACACTGGGTCATATGTCACTGATCCACAACCGACCGCTCTAAGGTTGGCCCTCAACGGGTCACAGACCGAAGATACACACTAGGTCGTTAGGATGTTGATCCACACAGGGTCGCTATGATACTGATCCACACAGGGTCACTATGATACCTATCCAAAAAGGGTCGCTATGATGCTAATCCACACAGGTTCACAATGATGCTGATACACACAGGGTCTCTATTATGATGATCCACACAGGGCCACTCTTCAATTGATAGCCTGCCATAGGATTCCACACACTTAGTGCGATTGAGTTCCATAGAATATGCTCATCAAGATATTGGTCATGCCTCAACTAACAAAATTTTCCAAAAATGAGTAACTCAATGGACCTCCATGTTGTAAGGGTCCCAATGTGACAAACGACATGTCAATTAGACGCCCAATCTATGAGTTATAAGCGTTTTAGAATAGAGGGCCCTGTTAGATTTGGGTACGATCCCACCTGGCCAAACTCCAACATTCTCTGAAAATCATGTGGAGCATCTCAAAAGAACTGCTTCATCTTATGGGTTCTTGCGCCATAGATGGTTCATAAAAAAGATGTCTAGTTTAGGATATATGCCCATATAAGCGTAACTAGTCTAAAAGGGGTCTGGGTTCGGTCCCACCCGACTCTGCCTGCGGGGCCCGACCAGAAGGGTCTGGGCTCGGCTTGGTTCAGCTGGGATTGGTCTGGCCTACTGGCTACAGGCTGGACCCACTAGGCAATGGGTTCGGCCTACTGGCCCCGGGCTTGGCACAATGGGTTGTGGGTCTAGCCAGGTTCACCTGACTAGGCGCGGCCCATCGGGCTACATAATGGCATGGCCTGTTGGCCGAGCGTGGGGGTCCTCTCCCCTACTAAACAGACGAATCCATTTAATCCTTCAAAGAAGGGGCACCGGTTGGCGCCACCTCTCCCAGCCAGTCCCGCTAGACCATTCACGTGTGGGACCCACAGACCGTGGGTCCACCATCCACTACGACTAGAAGCCGCGACCACCCTCTATGGTGCACCGCCGTAGTCCACCACCCAACTCAAAAGCTACACTGAATGGCACCACAATCCTCTATCTAGTCCACGTGAAATGGCCCGCAACGGACCCGCGGGCATGATTCTACCCTCTATCATGGATCGAAGTTGCGTCCTTCCATCATGGCTCGAAGTCACAACCTTCCACTATGGTGCACATCCTTACATCAACATAGCCAGTGAAGGTCGACTTCCATCCTCGGTCGCTAGTGTCATTGTGTTAGTGAAGCCTCCACAGGCTACCAGTGATGCTCTGGTGGTCCTCTTTTATTCCCATTCACACCTATGCCCCCCCCTGAGATGGGGCCAATGCAGAATAGGCCTTAGTTTTACCTTTCCTCCAAATTATTTGGTTTCCCATGAAGAATGCCACCACAAGCAAGTTCAGTGGAGTGTCCAGGCCTTGTTCATTTGGCCTGTGCCCTCTCCGTTAGCATAAAAACATGGGAAGGAAATTTTAATTATAAATACTCCCATAAGAAAACCCCCGCAATATACTCCCACATTAAAGAACGAAACACAAAACAACCCGTTGGATGGTTGATCCGTGTACTTCATAATAATCAAGAATGGGGTAAATGGGAGAAATCAAGTATAAACCCCCTACCTCGAATTTTTTGGAAGGCGTTGCAGAAGAGGAAGGAGTGTCTAGGTATGAGGGTGTTGTATAAAAAGTATAAGGTTCACATAATATGGTGCTCCTCGATGAATCCTCTAATAGACATCGAATCCTCATTCTATGTTGGTGGAAGATGTTGTATGACTTCTTTATAGGTCCCTCTCTTGAGTCCCAAAAACCCATGCCCATGATTCGTTTAAATAGATTTGAGGAACCCACCATGTTGCATAACACTAATGTGGTTAATTAATGAACCAAATTTAGTATAACATTAAAACAACCAACATCGAGGTTACACAAATCTAGGGTCAATTCATTGAATGACATTTTAACTCTCTGGTCCAACCACGTCACTCAACAGTTGCAAAAAAGAGATAAAATAACTCATGGAGTTATTTTTTTGTAGAGTCCAAAAATTAACATTTTCATCCAACCCTTTCTTGTCAATGTTATGATTTTCTTAAGTGAATCTCGACTCTATGATTTCAATGGAGGCGACAAATTTTTAATCTGAGCACCAATTCAAAAGATTGAAATCATCCCTCGCATGTTTATTGATCATACATTAAAAAAAGTTAAAAATTTATTAACAGTTACCCTCGACCTACACTGGTCAAGGATATGCTCTTCTTAAGGGGTGCACACCCTCGTGAGGTCGACGGTACTCACGGATTTCCAATCCTAGTTACCATTTAAATGTTATATAATTTAATAATAAAATACATGTTATTTAATTATTTTATTCGTGGCCAAAAACTAACATCCACTATTGGACCACATTGGCCACTGTCAGGATCTGCCTAAGGAAAGCATACCCACACAAGTTCAATGATGGTCTCATATTTTTAATCCGAGTCTTTGTTCATGAGTTATAATAATTTGAGAAATAAAATAATTTTATTTAATAATTTTATTAACAGTTATGTGATTTTTCATGTTTTCTCACCAGAGGCCTACACAGACTAAACTAAAGTCACACCTAGGGTAAACCCACCATTCTAAATGTAATGGTACCCTTATATTTCTGATTCAGGCACCTATTTAATAGTTATTACTCTGTTTCAAGAAAACCACTAACGAACACTATTTATTGCTTAAAAATTTTCGATGGATCATTCCGAGCACTCTAGGCTTCAGAATCATGTGCCGTCAATTTTCACTGTCTTATAATAATTTTATAAATTTAATGAAAAATTGTACACTGAATTTATGGGACATTATAGATGCTTCATACTATTTTAATATATACCTATATGCCATCTAGTAGAATCCACTTATCCTCCATTGGAATCCTCCTTTTGGGTTTACTAAAAAAATGAGCGCCTTATTCAACACCTCAGAAAACTTCTTCAATCCAAATATGTTAACTTGAGACTTAATGTCAAAATTAATCCCATGTTGAAACTATTTCTCAATAATTTATTCATCTCTAAATAACTCAGGAACAAAGCATGACAAATCACAAAAGTTTACTTCATATTCCATCATAAACATGCTCTCTTTGGTTAGCATTATATTCTCCAATTCCCTGTCATGATTGAGAATGTTAGGGTAAAATCACTCCAAAAACAAATCCTAAATGTCCTTTCAAAATATATTATCCATCCTTGAATCCTAATTTTGGATATCCCACCAACTCTTCCCTTGACCACATAATGTATAAGAAGTTGTATTTACTCTCTTATTATCAATATTCTCTTACTGTCAAGGTATTTTCTAGATAGACTCAATATATAACTCGTATAAGCCCGGTCCACCCTCTATAGGGAAAGTAACAGGGTGCTTCAACTGAAAATCCCATGTCATGTTGGACATACAATTCACAACTTGTTTGAGTCTCTTTCCATAAACTACATAAACTGAGAGAAGTAATCATGGAAATACTCTCCTGATCCTTCACCCAGAACTATCGGGGCATCATGTTCCACTATAAGAGTATCATTTCCATCCATTTCCTCTTTTCATCCTATGAAAAGCATATTCATGGAGGAAAAACATTAAAAATCCAAACCAAAATATTATGACACATAACACATCATTATCATAGTTACTCAAGTGCGATTCACATTAAACTATAACAAGTCATCCCAAATACCCCATTACACAGTAATAAAAGAGGCACTATCACTGCCATCATCTAATTCTTGGTTAACATCGTGTAAAAAAATTCCACATTTCAAGTCCCTCATCACACACCCATTTACCCATTTCAATCATCGACATTTAGCATCATTTTAAATTTTAAATTTCTTATTAGGAACCTTTTCATTTAATATTAAATAGAGAGAAAATAATTTCAATTAAAACAACTCAGCCCAAAACATTTTTTCCCCGTGCATGCCTAAAATGATGCTTGTCGAAAATAATTCTTGAGTGCCTAGAATGATTCATGTATACCCAATTCTCATTCCATAATGGTCCTTAAATAAAAATATCAAAAAAAATACTACAACATAATAAGTTCCTCAATTTTGGTGAAATACTATTTATCTATAATAGAAAACACTAATAACATCAATCCCACCCTTGATAGTTGGATTTTACCCCCGTAAATGGGTTATCCACTCCCATGCATGAGCTCATGACCAAGGCATGACTCATCTTAATATCCCTTCTACATTGCGAAAATAGTTAGGCAAAATATCAAAATAAAATAAAATCTAATAACACTTTGTAATGTCCTAACCCGAGTTCCACATGTCGGTGGCCTAAGTTGGTTCCCTATATGCCCTCAACTGTGCCTACCCATGAACCAGAGGATATAGACTATTAGAGGTATAATATATAACATGGATATACTATATTATCTTTATTAATGTATTATAATAGCATAAATAATAAATAATAACCAATTGAAAATAACCAGTAATTAGAATAAAACTATAACCAATACAAACTAGTATAACATGATATACTAAAATGGGTAAATCATATCGAAACTAATGTAATAGATTTGTCTTTGCATATGTCTATATAGTGACAATATGAAAACTAAAAAATAAAGGAACATTGACTACTCCCAAGGAGGGTCCAAACATCACGTCCAGTTCCCTCATCCATGCTCCATCCCAACTAACCCATCTAACATATGGATTTTTCACATATCCTGTCCAAAAAATATAATGTCTATTTTGGTACCAATCATGCAGCCAGAGTATGGTGTTAGTAATTCTCAGTATTCCACCCCCAATGGAATCTAAAAATATAAATTCTATAAATGAGTAAACATATATATAATGAATAAAGTCAAATAACTCAAGTAAATGGTTTTCATAATTAATTATTCCTTAACTGAACACATATATCCCTAGGTTCATGATGACACCCAAACCATAACTACCTGTTTCGGCCCATGCTAGAGTATGAACCACCTCAAAAATGATATCACATTTCATTACATCAAGGTTTTTCATTAATGTACTAATTTCACAATAACATCATGAAAACTTGGAGCCATATTCTCGTGCCAATATCATGGTGCATAGAACATCTTGTCTGGAACCCCGTGCGAATTTGGAGCATTAGTCCCTATGCCACACCACAATGTTCATAGGGGGGTACTTAGAGCAACAGTCCATGTCCCACACATGTTATCACATATGGGTTTTTGGAGCATAAATCCCTATCCCACACTCGTCATCACATATATCAAAACCATCACATATTCCATATTTATCATGATTAATCATCATTAACCCCATTATCAATTAATCACATCATGTTGCACTATTTAAATTAATGAAAACAATCATGGTTCATCTCTTTAATCACATAAAAGAATATCAACTATGTTCTATTAAACCTTTTATCAATAGTTAATCATAGAATTAATTAACCCTTAAATTTTAGTCCCAACGTCCCTTAATTCATATTATAAACCAATTCATACTCATATTAATCATCTATTTCATAACCATAATTACAAAACTAAATTTCCCATGTAAAACCCATTCCATTATCACATGAAAATTTAATTGATAAATTCATTTTAGAGTGAAACTGACAACATGAAAATTGAAATTTCTCAATTACATAAACACAATTATTAGAAAGGTAATGGGAATTTATAATTCTACCACCTATATTAAGATTGCTGGTGGAAATTCACCAAATTGGAAATCCCCAAATTGAAATAGAATATTCAAGATCATGATGACACAAAATATCATGAACCAAAAACCTAAGATCAAGTTCCAAAATAACAAAACTATAAAAATTATGATCTAATCAAACTAAAATATGGAATAAAACATTCAACTTCATTTGGGAAGAGATATGAGAGATAGCGAGAGGGAACCACACAGGAAATGATTAAATACCATATGATGTGAAGATCATTCAATCATATCTTTGATTAATCAAGAATGATGTTCGTGGAATATAGGAATCTATATGGGAGTTTCATAATTTGAAGGAAAATGTCAAGGATTAGAAAATTGGAATCAGGGTTAATAATGAAAGATTCATGAATATTAAAATAAATTTTCAATGTAAGTAATCGCATACACATGGTTTCCTATGTTGGGGAGCATAGTTTTTCAAATTGTAAGCCTTAATTGCTAGCCTCATATAAAGGGTGCACGATTTCTACTAAGAGGATACAATATTTCACCAACTATGTTCCAACTATGAAAATATCCCCTGTTGTAGATTTCATGGTTTTTAGATGGGATAATGGTTTTTGAAAATAATACACCATCCATACACTACCTAAACACAAACTAAAAACTTCTAAAATTCACCTGAACACACCAAAGACAAGACACAACCAAATTATAACCAAAACAAGGAAAATAAGTTCCTAAAAACAAGCTCGATACATCTCTAGGAATGTTCAGTATATTAAATATTACTATTATAAAAAATTAATTATTATATCTAACAAACATTTATAACCAAAATTATCCTCATGATATCCTTTTGTAAAAATGTTATTGTTAATAAAGTCTAGAGAGTGACTTTTTGGAATTTTCATTGCTTCAAATAATATAAATGTCATTATCAAGGTAAAATAGAACCAAAATTACACATATTTTTTGATCGATATGGTCAAATTTCCCCCATTAAATAAAATTAAGGAGAGTTTTTGGTTGATCTTGAGACCTTATTTAATGGGTTTTACCCTATTTTAGTCGTTTTACCCATAACTGGGTAAAAAATATTTTCCATGGTTACTATTCATAATGAGAAAAAATAAAAGGGATCTATTTTCCATTTTTATACCTCCTTATTCTCATTATGGAATTCATTTATTGATATTAAATTCTAATTATTGCTATAATTTAATTTAAAATTAATCCTAAGAATCATGGAAAAAAGAAATTTTCTAGGAAATTATTTCCTCAAGTAAAAAAATTTTCATATAATATACCAAAAAAAATTAATTAAAATTGCCATAATTAGATTATTGATATTATTAATTTAGTAACACTACTTTTGAAACCATTTTTAAATATAAAGTATCTTTGTCAATTCTGCGCTGAAATGACCATTTTAAATAAAAAACATTATTTTCACTATTCATCAAAAAATCCATCTTTTCAATTCTCAAAAATTATCTATAAGATAATTTTTATATGTTGAAATTACTTATATTATTTTCTTATAAAAATCAATAAAAAATAATTTTAGGGGAAAATTATTTCTTTAATCCTATAATGACTTTACTAGAAATTGAATACGTAATTATCAATATATTTTCATTATTAAATACCTTTACACATATTTTGAAAAATATTTTTATTCCTATTCACTCTATTAATTAAACCTATATGTTATAAGGATATATTATTTTATACTTTGTGTATACCTAGGTTTGTTTGTATTGTAATATATTTAAGATATTAAATATATTTATAGAGACAAATATCATAGAATATCAGGGTGTAACATTTTTCCCTTCAAAAAATAAACTTTCCCTTGAAATTCCATCACTATAATAAAAAAAATTATGATATCACTGTTTTATCACATCCTATGTTTTATAAGTATATTTTTTTAATTTTTAATTCTTCTATATTACTTTATCCATGTGAGTAGCCATGTTTCATAGCACTTTATCTCAACGACCCTAGATTTCAGCTAGTTATCCTTCACAGAAAGGAACATGATCACGTGTTACAAAAAATGATTTTAGTAAATGTGATAGATTTGTTATATACATCATTAGGAGAGATACATTGAACACATCTTTTACTTGAGATAGTTTTGGTGCAAGTGGCAAGTGATAATATATCATTCATATTAAATCATGAATCACGAATGGGTCAATATACTGAGTGATATGCTTTCACTTTTTTGAATATCATAACCTTTTTGTATGGATAAATTCCTATAAATACATTCTCAATAACATAGAATTATAATTGTTTACAATGATTGTATGTATAAATTTTTATTGACTACGAGATGCCTTTATATGATACTGAACAGATCTTATATTCACATCAAATTACTTAGATAGCTCTTGTCCCAATAACCTCTTTCTCCAACTTCATCCTAACATGTTGGTGTTCTACACTTCTTTACATAGATGGATTTATAATTATCTATTTGAATGATTAATTGAATGATATTATTATAATGAAATTCAACTATAAGAAGTGTTTGACCCTATGAACCATTAATATCCATATAAAAAGATCTCATAATATAGTCTATGGTTTCAATGATTCTCTCAGACTGAATATATATCTATGGATGATAAAAAGTAATAAAAATAAAATATGTACCTAGAGTTAGATAAAAAATTCACCAGAACATTGATATAAAACTTATATCCTGATTGAATATAAGATAATGTTGTACTCCATATATCCTTGACACTTATTTAATGTATATTCTTGTAATATGATCAAGAGAGAAATATTTTCTGATAGAACTGAAGTGTGATGACTACATAAGGTGATTGACTAAAACCCAAATAGAATCTTTAAGAATAGATATTATTTATATCCTGGAAAAATCCATTTTAATTTTTTCTTATTTCTCTTCATTTGTGGGTAATACCTTTAAAATATTATTATAATCCCATATCCCAAGCCTTAATTTACTAAAATAGCGAGAACCTTGTTACATAATCTATAATATCTGCCTTTATGTTATACCACAAAAAATACTCTTTCAGATCTCTATTAATATTTTTACTTCTTGGATTAATAAATAATTTTGATCTATGAACTTGATCTATATCTCCCTCATTAATTCTATAATTTACAAGACACATACATATTTCATGAATCTTATCACTTGGTCATTATCAAGTTTGAGCTCAGGAAAATTTCTAACATTATTTTTATGCACTAAATATTCCATTTTACATCTTTAATCCTCACATGGATGTATGGTTTCACATTATATTTGATAAATATGGGATTTTCCCCATTACATAGGATTTTAAGTCCCATATTTTACAAATTAATATATATTGGAGCTCATTTAATCCTCATTATGGAAAAACATGCTTGTTCCATCCAACATAGAGAATCACCCACCTTGTTTACCTTCCTAAGGTGGTCATGTGTTAAAAATTCATAATATTTAATCAAATCCAACCATATTCTCTAGAATATATTCAAATATTTTTGAGTAAAATTTAATGATTTAAGACCATTATATATGGCACCCCATTTTCAATAAATATAACCCCTCAAGATCTGTAATGAAAATATTACCTCAGCTTACTCTAAATCAGGATTTGGGGAATTTTATCAAGATCCTTAATTTGTCTTAATGAATAAGCTATCACCATATCATTATCTATGAGGATTCATTCCATTAACTTCTTTCATGAGTCAGTATAGACCACAAAACCGTCCCTACTATAGGGTAGTGTAATCAACGGTATGTTGACCAACCTTCTATTATGTTCCTTTTAAATTTATTCACATTCAATTTTCCAAAATAGATTATATCCCTTTGAATTTAACATGGTCACTTTATTATAAAATAATGAAAAAATCCATAAAAATCATCAATAATATTCATTTAAAACAAGAAAACTATATATTTCATTCATAGTGCTTCGTCAGTTCCAAAATTCAATTACTATAACCTTTTAGTGATCCACCGATATACCCTTTCATGAGATTATATGACACAAAAATTAAAAAATTTATAGAAAAAAATACAACTGGTAATTGTTTTGTAAAAATTAAACTTCTTTAGGGACTTTGGTACAATCCTTAAGTGACCATGATTATTTTACATAATCATTGAATATATATGGTTTTCTTCTACATAGACAACCACAATCTGATCAAGGTAATCTCTAAATATTCCATTCATTAAATACATAAATATAGTGGGGTAATTAGTTATAACAAATGCAATCAATGTAATTATATAGTGTCCATACCTCATAAAAACTATCTTGAGTATGTCTTCAGTTTTGACCCTCAATTAATAATATCTTAATTTACTATCAATCTTGTAAAAATATTATTCTCCACATAATTGGTCAAACAAATCATCAATATGAGGAATGTAATTCTTATTATTTACTATGATATTTTTATGTTTTTGTAATCAATACATTGTTTCATTAGTATATTTTTTTTCTTAATAAAAAGAATAACCACAGCCCATCTGGATGCACTTTCCAGAATGAACTCCTTGTCAAGAATCTCCTGGAGTTTCTTACTCAATTCTAGCAACTCAATCAGGTCTATTCTATATAAATTCATTAAAATATATGTATAACCTGGAATGATTTATATTGAAAACTAAATTACAAAATTTAAAGTAAGAATAAAAAATTATTCTAAAAACATGTCACGACCCGTCCCAGTGGGGCCTGCATCGTGACTCTCCAAGCCCACCTCCAATAGGCCAGGGGCTGGTGACTAGCACCGAGTAGGCATATTACTAACATGGGAGGCATTGCCTATGTACCTGCACACACACACACATCTCCAAGCCCACAATTTCTGAAATGTAAAAAAAACACTAAGGAAAAAGAATGCATGCATACAACTAAACCAAACCAAAAGAGTACGAAGAAAGGTAGAGTACAGTAAAAGTAAACTGGGCCAAAATACAATCCCACCAAAAACAAACAAACAAGAGTCTAAAAACTGCAAAGTCCAACCTGTAAGCACAAAAGGTACTAGGACTGCTGCTTGTAGCCGTAGGAACACCTCGGCCTGTAGGGAACTCAGAATGCTCAGTCATGTTCTGGTCTGCCCTGGACTCATTCAAAAGGCTGCTCATCTGCACAAGACACCAGATATGCGGGAAAAGATCGTGCAGGGGTGAGTATAATAATACTTAGTAGAGGACCCCAAAAACCACAAATTAGCAAACAATGTAAAGGTATAGTTAGCTATGAACAATATATGTCCACAAAACATATAGTATAAACCAGATATACTCAACACCTAGACTCGTGGTCTAGAGACAAGTCACACAACTGCATACCCCTGTTTGGGATTCTGTTCGAAGATTCTTAGATGCACTTGTTTCGGGAGAACAGACTCCACGAGTCATAAAGCTCTGATGATGTCTGTCCGAGAAGTACTGTTTGTCGGGAACCGTCATGAGAGGTAGCTTCACTCATTACGGGAGGCACACTCCTATGTGGGAAGTTTATGGTAGATAGAAGCACTCATTATGAGAGACACACTCCTGAGTGGGATTGATCATGATACACAGAAGAAGATCACTTCCAGGGCCATGGAGGATACCACCACTCATCCGGATTCACCAGTTAGGTGATACAACAACTAGGTAGAGGATCAACGCCCGACAGAGTTGGTCACGTCGATGCCTGACTCTACCTAGGGTTAGGAATGGATAGAGGATCTCGCTCTGGGCCTCTCAGAGGGATACAGACTCTATCATAGAGAGTCCGGCTGAAGGGATCATACTCCTATAGACAGAAACGATGCATGACCTTCAGGGCAACAAGTAGAAGGGGCACTAACCCAAACGAAATATTTCGAGGATACGGTGAATGAAAGGACCATGTCGTTTTCCAAAAAGTAAATGGTGTGTAGAAAATATACACTCTGTGTTGTCTGACTCTAGGTACTGACCGTGTACAATGGCTCGTGACATAGGCTGGTCGTGTAGGAAAAACTAAGTACACGGTGTGTAGTATGGTGTACATGCCGTTTCTGGGTAACTGGGGTTGGCCCCGTGTACTCTGGCCAGGTGCCCATACACGGTCATCAACTCGTGTACTGCAACTTGTGTAATCTGCACATAGGGTGACCCATGCTACTGGCCTTGCCTGGCCATGCGATGGAGTACACGGTCGTGTACTCCATCCCGTGTCCGCATATACCCGAGATACACGCTGAGTCCCACATAGCTGCTTCTGCCAAGTTTTACATGTCGTGTGGCCTGAAGCCGTGTAGATCATCTCGTGTCTGTGTACTACCCAAGGTACACACTGAGCTTCAGGGAAGGTTCAACACACTGTGTGACCAGGGTCACACACCGTGTGATTCTTCTCTGACCCCAAAACCCTAGCCAACACCCCCAGCACTACACGGCGTTTTCTTCGAAAGTACACACCATGTGTTCTGGAAATTTCCAGAAATGGCGCTCCTCGCCAGCGCACCTCATGTGCTTCTCTGATCATTGATCCATCCGTCCAACCACCACAAAACCTCCAGGTTATGGTCACCCCGTCACCACAAAGCAACTTCCGGTGTTTTCGGACCTCTGATCGGCTCCGAAAACGTGTTTTTATCTTCCTTCGCGAAGAACGTGAAGAACGCACGAGAAAAGAATGGGGGAGGAAATCCAATAAACAAATCGAGGAAAAAACCTATGTCGTTGTTCATCACAGTGTTGATATGATCCCATTAATAGGTTTAAATGAAGCAGAGATCAAAATAAATAAAAACAAGGATTAATTCCCCAAAATCATCCCAATGAAAAACCTCCCGCAAGAATGTACGAATCCGCGGATCAACTAGTTCGTGGTTGATCCGCGGTCGTCATTTAAACTCAAAAAAGAGGAAAAAAAATTGAAATAACAAACCCCTACCTTTCAAAAGGATCAATCACTGATGATGGTTTCTCAATCCCATTGTCGTTGAGATCCTTCAACGTCAGTGCAGCGATCCTCGATCTTGATCCATCTTCATTCGTCACCGAGAATTCTCTCTAATGCCTCGCTGATTCGGCAGAGATTCCTCTCAAATGTTGCCAATGATCAACAATTGCTTAACCCATTAAAAAGGGAAACATGTTGTCATTTAATTAGGTGGAAGCATTAATGATGTAGACTCTCCATTTTGAAGATATTATGACGAGCCATTAATTTAGGAAACAGTTGCACTGTTTCGGCGCTACAGCAGATGTTTCCTTAAATGAAATAAAATAAACTTGTTAATTTATTTAATTTTATTTCACTTAAAACGTCCAAAAAAAATTCTCCCTCGACCCGCACCGGTCGAGGTTAAGCTCGTTCTTAGGTAAAGTCGTCATCCCGGACACAATGGTGCCCTTGGATTTTTAATCCAGGCATCTGTTTGGAAACTTCCACTACCGCGCACAAGCACCGACTGACTTAACTTTTAAAAAAAGTTCAAACCACCATTCCGGGCTCACTGGACCTCAGAATGATGTTCCATCTTCATGCCCGATCTCGTAATACTTCCATAATATTTAAAATAATAAACAGGAAAATCCGAGACATTACATTCTCCCCACCATGGGGATTTATGTCCCCGAAAATCCAAAACAAGTGCTACTCAAAAAGATGAGGGTACTGGGCACGGATCTGAGCCTCCCGCTCCCATGTGCTCTCCTGAAGATTCTCATGCTACCACCGGACGTGCACCAAGGGAATCAATCGCCCATGAAGGATCCTCTCTTGCCTATCCTCGATCTCCAACGGGTACTCAGCGAAGGTTACTCCATCCTCGATGTCTAGCTCTCCCTAGTCGATGACGTGCGATGGGTCATGAACGTACCTCCTCAGTTGCGACACGTGGAAGATATCATGTACCTGATGAAACTGTGGAGGTAGAGCTAGGCAGTACGCCACCTTTCCAACTCTGCACATAATCTGGAAAGGTCTGATGATCCTCGGAGATAGCTTGCCGCCTCGGCCAAATCTATGCAACCCTCGTCGAGGTGAGACCTGATGAAAGACGTGGTCTCCCTCTTCGAACTCCAGAGGCCTCTGTCGTCAGTTGGCATAGGACTTTCACTGGCTATGTGCGGTCTTCATCCGCTCACGAATGATCTGCACCTTCTCTATGGTGGCTCGCACTAACTCTGGACCCATGAGTGATGACTCTATGGGGTCGGTCCAGCAAAGCGGTGACCGGAAGGGTCTCTCATACAAGGCCTCAAACAGCGCCATACCAATGGTAGTGTGGTAGCGGTTGTTGTACGCAAACTCCACCAGGAGTAGGTGGTCCTCCCATCTATGACCAAAGTCCAAGATACAAGCTCGCAACATATCCTCCAGAACCTGAATGGTCCTCTCAGTCTAACCATCAGTCTGGGGATGAAACATTGTTCTCAAGAGTAGAAGAGTCCCAAAAGTCTCCTGCAATCCCTTCCACAACCGGGATGTGAAGTGGGAATCTCAATTTGAGACTATAGTCGAGGGGATTCTATGAAGCCGAACTATCTCCTGTATGTAGAGGCACCCCAAGCTCTATACGTAACTCTGATCCTTAATGGCTAGAAAGTGGGCCGACTTGGTGAGTCGGTCAACGATCACCTAGATGGAATCATTCCCATTGGACGTCCATGGTAAGCCTCTCACGAAGTCCATTGATATTCCATCCCACTTCCACTCTGGAACTTCCAGGGGTGAGTTAACCCTGCTAGAACCTGGTGCTCAGCCTTCACCTGCTAGGATGTGAGGCATCGAGAAACGAACCATGCTACTACCTTCTTCATGTCTGACCACCAGAACTGTCATCAGAGATCCTGGTACATCTTTGCCACTACGGTATGTACTGCCAAAGGGGATGTATGAAACTCCCTCAAGACCTCTTTCTGGAATGCCACTAGCACAACAGTGCGTCCTCTGAAAAGAAGTATGTGCTCCCCACCTTGTGAATATCCATCAGGAGTATGTCTTATGGATAACTGAGCACATAAAGCCACACAGTTGACGTCCCCATGCAATGCCTCCCTAAATCGCTGTAAGAGTGTAGGGATGACAACCATCGACTGTAGGTAAGTTGTATCCTCTCCACCCACGAATGATAACTGTAACGCGGCAGACTGCTGTGTCGCCTCACTCAACAGCTATGAGCTCGACTTCCTGCTAAGGGAATCTAAAACCTTGTTCCCCTTTCATGAGTATAGATGATCTCTAAATAATAGTCCTGGAGGAACTCTCGCCAATGCCTCTGCCTCATATTTAGATCCTTCTGTGAGAAGATGTACTTGAGGCTCTTGTGGTCAGAGTAGACAATAAACCGCTCATGCATAAGGTAGTGTCACCACATCATCAATGTGAATACTACTGCTGCAAAGTCGAGATCATGGGTCGCATAGTATTCCTCATGTTTCCTAAGTTGGCGCAAAACATAAGCAATCACTGCATGCCGCTACATCAGGATGCAGCCGAGCCCGATCCCTGATGCATCGCAGAAAACTACGTACTCAACACCCTCATCAGGAAATCTCAAGAATGGGGCTCTTGTCAAACTCTGTCTCAACTTCACAAAACCATGTTGGCACTTCTCCGTCCATATGAAGGGTTGCCCCTTCCTAGTCAAGGCTGTCATTGGTGCTGACATTCGGGAGAAATCAGGAATGAATCTCCGGTAATATCCTGACAACCCAAGGAAGCTCTGCACCTCCGTCACGCTCCGAGGTGGCTCCCATGCTAACACAGCCTCCACCTTGGCTGGGTCCACAAAAACTCCATCTGCTGAGATGACATGTCCTAGAAAGTGGACCTCCTGAATCCATAACTGGAACTTTGAGAGCATCCCATAAAGCTGGTGCTCCCGAAGTACGTCCAAAACCATCCGCAGGTGTCTCACATGGTCCTCCTATGACGTCGAGTACACAATGATTTCGTCGATGAAGACCACTATGAATCTGTCCAAGTATGGCTGTAAGATCTAGTTCATCAGCCCCATGAACACTACAGGGGAATTCATTACACCAAAAGGCATCACCAAGTACTCATAGTAACCATAGCGGCATCTGAAAGTCATCTTCAGTATATCCTCATCCCGCACTCGTAGTTTTTGATAGCCTGATCGAAGGTCAACCTTCGAGAACCACTGTGCCCCTCTTAGCTGATCGAAAAGGTCATAGATTCTTGGCAGTGGATACCAGTTCTTCACCTTCAGCTGGTTCAGGCACCGGTAATCCGCGCAAAACCTCAGACTTTCGTCTACCTTCTTGGTAAACAAGACTGGGACAGCCCAGGGTGAAATGCTGGGGCTCACAAAACCCTTGCCCTGTCAATTCTCCAACTGCACCCTCAACTCACGAAGATCTGTGGGAGCCATCCGATATGCCGATGAGGAAATCGGTGTCATCCCATGGTGTAAGTCGATGCAGAAGTCAATTTCCGGGTGGGGAGGTAATCCTGGAACATCTTTGGGAAAGACGTACTCATACTCTACCACCACTGCTGGGAACTGAGAGCTCACCGCATCTATTTATTCGAGGGTAAGGCTAGCCAACTCATAAGTGATTGGATGCACCCTCCTATGAATGAGCCCATTTTGTGCTGCCTGGGTCTCCTTTTCTCCGGCAAAGGAAAACTGTGTTCCATCACGGGGAACACACCGCACTCTTCGCCTAAAATAGTCAATCTGGTCATGGACCGAAGATAACCAATCCATACTGAGAATGACGTCGTAACACCTCGACGCTACCACCAAGAGGTTCCAACTGAAACTCTCGCCTCCAAGGGTAAGATCACAATGTCTACAAAGGTGTGTGATCATCGAGTCTCCTCTCATAGTTTTCTCCAAGTGTAAGGATCAAGTCAACGGTTCTACCGGAATCTCGAGATTTCGTACAAGACATGTGGCTATAAGGAAATGAATGGAACCTGTGTCTATGAGTATGGAAGCTAAGGTAGAAAAGACATAGATCGTACCTCGAATCATCCCTGTAGCCCCTGGGTCATATGCCTCGACCGCATGCAGTTTTCCCAGTCCCTGTCCTCCAGCTCCCTAAGCCGGGTGCAGACCTCCTGGGGGTGGTGGTAGAAGTAAGTCGAATCGTCCGCCACCACCCGAAGCTCTCCCTTCTCCTCCACCACATCCGCAGCATGGCAGGTATTCCTTCTCTGTTCTCTGCCTCTGCCTCGGTGGTCCATCCACCGCTTCCCTGTCAGCAGCTCGACGGGTCGGGCAATCCCTAGTGAGATGTCCCCTACCGTCGCATGCATAGCATCGCTTCTCCCTAGGCTAACTAGATCCATCATGAGAGCCCTGGACTGTCGATCCCATATCCTGGGTCCTCTTTTGACATCTCTCACATCCTGATCCCAGTGTCAGACGCCGGCTCCCTACCGCCGAGGTCTCTGCACCCGTCTTCCTGCTGTTGACTGCCGGCGGTTGTCTCTGCTTCGCCAAGAAGCTCTCGACCACTAAATCTTGCTCGAGAACTCTAGAATAAGTTGATATACATAGAGTCACGACACTAGCTCGAATATCACTTTGTAAACCTCGCTCGAAGTTTTGAGCCCTGAAGTACCGATCCTTGACCATATCCATCTAGTACGTGGTGAGGTTGGTGAACCTCGATGAATAGTCATCTACTGTCATACCGCCCTGCTAGAGCTGGAGAAGCTCCTGGATGCGTACATCTCTTAGCTGAACCAGAGAGAAATCCTCCCTAAAGAGTCTCTCAAACTCCGTCCACAAAAGGGTCTCCTCGTCGTGAGTCTGTGTGGTCGGACTCCACCATCGTCCCGCCGAAACCTGAAGAAGGCTTGCTCCTAGGATAACCATCTGGTCTGCTGGTGTCCTCACTAGACGGAAAACTCTGTTCACCACCTCAAGTCAGTCCTCATCCTCCTAAGGGTCGAGCTATCCTCAAAACCTGAGGGGTCTCTATATCTGGAACTCATGGAGCGCGCTAAGCATGCGCTCCTCGCTGGCTGGTACTGCAGGTACAATCGGCTGCTCCACTGGTGGTGGCGTAGCAGGTGCACCACCCAGTGGCAACGCCTGGGGAACTGGTCCCTATATCGAAACCTCGTCACTGAGGGGGTCATCCTCGTGATCGTGCTGCTGAATCCTAGCGGGTATGCGTCGCGTTGGCATCTGGTAAGGAAAAAAGATGTACCATGGTCAAAGAGTATATCTGGATAGCTGACACAAAGGACACAGAAACCACAACCCTTTCCTATATGATGCATGTACCATTTATTTCCCCGCAACCAGTGTTTTCATGTACCAAGTTGAAAAGCATGTTATCAGAGTCCTGGTGTATGGATATAACGCCCGCCACACCAACACTACGGTCTCTGGCCTGAAAGCCGAACCCGAAACACTCAACCCTGTTGCCCCAAAAAAACTCACAGACACATGATACTAAGGTAGAAATGACCACCTCTGATACCACTATGTCAAGACCCGTCCTAGTGGGGCCCGTGCCGGGACTCCCCAATCCCGCCTCCAATAGGCCAGGGGCTGGTGACTAGCACCGAGTAGGAATATTACTAACATGGGAGGCATTACCTAAGTACCTGTACACACGCACACATCTCCAAACCCACAATTGATGAAATGTAAAAAAAACTAAGGAAAGAAGAATGCATGCATACAACTAACCCCAACCAACAGAGTACGACGAAAGGTAGAGTACTGTAAAACTAAACTGGCCCAAAATACAATCCCACCAAAAAAAAACAAACAAGAGTCTTAAAACTACAAAGTCCATCTTGTAATCACAAAAGGTACTGGGACTACTGCTCATAGCCGTACACCTCAGCCTGTAGGGAACTCAGAAAGCTCGATCTTGTCCTCGTCTGCCCTAGACTCAGTCAAAAGGATGCTCGTCTGCACAAGACACCAGACATGCGTGCAAAGCCCGTATAAGGGTGAGTATAACAATACTCAGTACAGGACCCCGAAAACCACAAAGCAGTAAACAAAGTAAAGGTACAGTTAGCTATGCACAGTATATGTCTACAGAAAATATAGAACAAACCAGATATACTCAACACCCAGACCCATGGTCTAGAGACAAGTCACACAACCGTATACCCCCATTAGGGATTCTGTTTGAAGATTCTGAGATGCACTCGTTTCGGGAGAACACACTCCATGATCCTTAATTATATGATTAAATCCATCCAAGAAGTTATGTTTGTCTAGAACCGTCACGAGAGGTAGCTGCACTCAATACGGGAGACACACTCCTGAGTGGGAAGGTTACGGTAGATAGAAGCACTCACTACGGGAGACACACTTCTGAGTGGGATTGAAAACGATACATAGATGAGGATCACTACCAGGGCCATGGAGGATACCATGACTCACTCAGATTTACTTGTTAGTTGATACACCATCTAGGTAGAGGATCAAATCCTGGTAGAGTTGGTCACATCAATGCCTGACTCTACCTAGGGTCAGGAATGGATAGAGGATCTCACTCCGAGCCTCTCAGAGGGATGCCAACTCTATCACAGAGAGTCCGGATGAAGGGATCATACTACTGTAGAAGGAAAAGATTCCTGAACATCATGGAAATGAGAAGAAGGGGCACTAAACCAAATGAAATATGTTCTAGATATGGTGAATGAAAGGGCCATGCCGTTTTCCGAAAAGTACACGGCATGTAGAAAAGATACACGCCGTGTTGTCTGGCCCCGGGTACTGCCCGTGTACAACGGCCCATGTCATAGGCTGGTCGTGTAGGAAAAACTAAGTACATGGCATGTAGTACGGTGTACACGCCGTGTCTCAGTAACTAGGGTTATCCTCGTGTACTCTTTCCATGTGCCTGTACACAGTCGTCAACCCGTGTACTCCAACCCGTGTAATTTGCACATGGGGTGACCCGCGCTACTGGCCTCGCCTGGCCGTGTGATGGAGTACACGGTCGTGTACTCCATCCCGTGTTCGCGTATACTCGATATACACACCGAGTCCCACATAGCCGCTTATGCCAAGTTTTACACACTGTGTCGCCTGAAGGCATGTAGATCATCATGTGTCCGTGTACTACCCGAAGTACACGCCGAGCTTCGGGGAAGGTTCAACATGCCGTGTGACCAGGGTCACACGCCGTGTGATTCTTCTCTGACCCTGAAACCCTAGTCGCCACTGCCAGTACTACATGGTGTGTTCTTCGGAAGTACACGCCATGTGTTCATTGGAAGTACATGCCATGTGTTCTGGAAATTTCCAGAAATGGCGCTCCTCGCCGGCGCGCCTCCCGTGCTACTCTGATCGTTGATCCAGCTGTCCGGTCATCACGAAACCTTTAGGTTATGGTCGCCCCGTCGCCACAAAGCCTCTTCTAGTGTTTTCGGACCTCCGATTGGCTCCGAAAACGTGTTTTGATCTTCCCGTGTGAAGAACACGAAAAACGCCCAAGAAAAGAATAGGGGAGGATATCCAATAAACAAATCGAGGAACGAACCTCCGCCGTCGTTCGTCACGGAATTGATCCGCTCCCGTTAATAGGTTTGAATGGAGCAGAGATCAACATAAATAAAAACATGGATTAATTCCCCAAAATCATCCCAAAGAACCCCCCCCCCCCCCCCGCACGAACATATGAATCTGCGGATCAACTAGTTCATGGTTGATCTGAGTTCATCGTTTAAACTCAAAAAACTGGGAAAAGAAATTAACAAACCCCTACCTTTCGAAAGGATCCATCATTGACAAGGGTGTCACGCTGCCGTTGTCGTTGAGATCCTTCAACGTCGGCGCAACAATCATCAATCTCGATCCGGCGTCGTTCGTTACCGAGAATTCTCTCTAACGCCTCGCGGATTCAATAGTGATTCCTCTCAAATGTTGCCGATGATCAACAATTGCTTAACCCATTGAAAAGGGAAACATGTTGTCATTTAATTACGTGGCAGAATTAAGGACGTCGACTCACCATTTTGAAGATATTATGATGTGCCATTAATTTAGGAAACAACTGTGCCGTTTCCGTGCTGCAGTGGTTGTTTTCTTAAATGAAATAAAATAAACTTGTTAATTTAATTTATTTTATTTCACTTAAAATGTCCGAGAAAAACATTTCTCTCTAGACCTGCACCGGTCGAGGTTAAGCTCATTCTTAGGTAAATTCGTCATCCCAGATGCAATGTTGCCCTCATATTTTTAATTCAGGACTCCGTTTGGAAACTTCCACTACCGCGCACAAGCACCGACTCACTTAACTTTTAAAAAAAGTTCAAACCACCATTCCGAGATCACTGGACCTCGGAATGATGTGTCGTCTTTGTGCCCGATCTCGTAATAATTCCATAATATTTAAAATAATAAACAGACAAATCAGAGACATTACAAAAAACACCAACAAACTCTTGGACATTATTCATATCTTTTATGTTGAGTCTCCCCTGAATAATATAAGATAAAAATCTTTTTGAATAGGGATTTGGACACATGTGATGGATTAAATTTCAATAAAAAGTTCATATTTTTCTTCACATTGATATTAGTTTATAGTTTGTTTCATAATATCAAACATGACATCCCTTCCACGACAATTGATATAAGATTAATGTAAAATTTCTAATATCTGCCTAAGATAATATCAAATTCAGCTAGATGGAGAATAATGTGATTTGTAGGAAGTATATTCCTAGAAACATTAATTATCCAAATGTAAATATGATACCCTTAGAAAATAATTCATATATGAAAGTGTTGGAAGGTCTAGAATAAAATAAGATATCACCAGTTCTAGTGTGAATGATAAGTGTACATTTCATCATTTTATTTCCACAACCCACATCAACAATAGTGATCACAATATATTTATAATTGTATATGGGATTAATAGATCATAGAAATTTATCATCATCTTTAAAATTTTGATTAGATAACTATTTTTTATAACACCCATAATGGTTTCACATGAAACACTTGAGTGTGGGTGGTGAATTCTATGATGCATTCTCTATATCATTAGTTAACATATTCTTCCTATCAATTTGGAATTTTATTTTCTAATAATCTTCCATTAAACACTTAAAACAATCAACAGTTCCATTATTATAATTTAATCCATGCTTCCTTTCATACTTTGATCATAAAGTAAATATTATATTCTTCTCTCTCTATGATTTTTAGTATTTTATTTGAATTCCATTTTTCCTTTATTTATCAAAATAATGAGATTGATGGGTAAATACAATATCATTTTCCCCTTGATATTACATAGAACAATTTATTCATTTATTCTAATGTCACTTATGGATAATGAACTTTGAAGACCTGGATTTAATCTATAGATGAATCGATCAACCATACATTTATCTTGGATGATAATACCAAAATTATACCTTGAAAATATATTAAAAGTTGACCCATAGGTACAAACAGACTCATTATCCTTATACATTTGATCAAGGAATTCCTTCCCCTATTTTGTAAGAAGAACAGGAGGAAAGTAATTATTGAAAAATACTATCTAAAACTCATTCCACTCTATGGAGTGAATTTTTTTCTATTCTACCATTTTATTGATAAAATAGTACCATTGATATGCTTCACCTTATAGATAAAAAACATTATTCCATGATTGAAATAGTAGAAAATAGAAAATATATATTTAGTAAAACTAATCCATTTATCATAATCAAGTGGATCAATAGACCCACTAAAATAAAGTGGATATTCAATCGTTAAGGGCTCAATAGTAGATCGTTCCCTCCTTTACTTATTTGGAAGTTCAACATTATTCATTTATTAAGAAATTTGTGTTAGCATAAAATTTACATTCTTTTATTCTATATGCCACAAATTTTGGTTTCTTATGAGTGAAATCATTTCATTTTCTATCACATTTAGAATTAACTTGGTTATTTGGAGTTCAAATAATTTATGAAAACCAAAAATCATTATGCGATCAATAATGATCATAATAGAAAACTGCATAATATACTTCTCTTCAAAACATCAGGATGATATTTTACACTCAAACTTATCCCTAGGGGTTTCATTAAAAATTATTCATCCTAGTTACTAAAGCTACCTAAATATTTCTATGATACCGACTATTAAAACCCATACATTTCATACATAATTTTACATCTTATTAGTTAAATATTCAATGTGTAACATTAAGAACCATATTAGAATCATATAAGATTATTTTATTTGGAAATATGGATATATAAACAATTTATTCATAAAATATATACATTAGATCCTAATAATACCTTGGTAACTAAGACCATTCTTATACATATAACACATAATTTTATTTCATAACAATGGGAAAATGAAACATAAGAAATTGTGATCTCAGATGCTCAATATGTCTAAACAAGGGAGATATCAATGACCACTTAAACATAACACGACAAAAAGTTTATGATTAATAGAGTTTGACATTTAAAAACCATACCCTATATATCATGAATTAAAATATTGAATCATGTCATAAAAAATGGCAGTTTTTTTAAGATATGAGTCATAATAGAATCAAATAGCATGAGTTATGAGAGAATAACAATGGAATAAGACATAAGTTTGTATCATACACATAATCATATAAAATAATTTCTTTAGTTATGTCTTACTACCAACACAATCATAGTTTATTGAGACCACTCCCCATTCCATCATATCCTTAGTAAAGGTTCACTCCCATTACTATAGTAGTGTATAACATCCTTTACTCAATTGGGTTCACCCCCCATTCTTATCATTATTATCTCATGAGATATCCATAATTACCCAATTCATTGGTGGGATATATAATTCATGGCCCACCCGTCATATAATAAAAACAATACATATGTGTTCCATAAGATAGAAATAAATTCAACTTAGAATAACCCATTTAATGGAGACTAGTTTCATTAACATTTCATCATATTATAATAGAATAATTCAAGGAAAAGAATGGTGGTTAATGAGGGTTTCATCATTAGTTAATTGACCTGTGGGAAAGAAAAAGATTTCATAGAGTCATCCTTAAATAATTACTATCATAATCCATAAAAAAATTAAATTTTATTATATCATTGGATCATATACCTATTAAATAATTATTAACATTAAATTATGTTATTATATATTACAAAAGCCTCTAAAATGCTACTAGAACATTTAATGAGAAAAATAACATTTTCACATTGAAATAAATTATGCAAAATCTAAAAATTTATAAAATATTAAGAAAAACATTTCATTTTAAGGGATACTTGGAAATGTTTTTTGTAAGATTAAAATCCTTTACTAACTACGATGGTGGAACATTCCGTTCATACCATTTATATAAAAATAAAGATTCATTTGACATTTTTTGTAAAAATTTAAAGTATGTTGTTCCAAAAACGAATAGAATATTCCTTTTAAAACATTTATAAATAAGTATATCTTGGCTATAAAATATTTTATCAAATCACAGGATAATATTAAAAAAATTCTTTAATATATTTTTAGAAAACATGGATATGGAAGAAAAAGGATTGTCGACCGAATAGAGAAATAAATTTAATTTTCCAATAAATATTCTTTTGGTTGCATGAGTACATATAGAGTGGAAAATGAAAGGAGAATATATAATCTATAGAAATAAATAGAGGAGAATAAAATACATGAGTTTCTTTATTTTTATATTAAAAAATTTCCTTATTGAAATCTTATTCACAAACAATTATGATAAATAATCAGATTGTAAAATAAATCACACACCTCAAGTTTGACATTCATTGAATTTTATTTATCATAATGTGAAATATGTTTTATTTTAATATAATTATATATCATAATAATTTAAATACTTATAGTATCTTATAATTACAATTTAAAAAATTTTAACACCCATTTATTAACAACTCCTTATCGAAATCATAATTTCAATGTTTTAACCATTTTGTTTTTATTAGGAATTTATGCATGGTATTTCCAGTCCTTGTAAATGATCATAGATCCTCCATATAATTAATAATAACTATAATATAAATATGATATATATTCATTATATATATATTCATCCATAAATGATAAATATATAAAAATGAATTACAACTTCCATGAAGATGGTAGGTCGTATGTATGTAGGAATGACATTATCAGTTTTTGACATATGAAAATAAGGAAAGGTAAAAATAATTCACATTTATAGAGACATTTTTATATAACATATAACACATATTTATTCTATAAATCTATCCTAATTACTATCCATATAAATCTTAAATGAAAAATGAATCACATCTCTTCATAGAGGTGGTAGGACAGAAATACATACGAGTGGTGTTATTGTTTCCCTATATATGAGAATTTAAAAAAGTAGATATAAAATTATAATTATACAAAAATAATTATTTCATAACTATATTATATAAAATTTAAATCAATCATAATAATTATTTGTGAAAGATGGTGTTGGAAAATGAATAACATCACTATTTGGAGTCGGTAGTTCCCACATGCTCACAAGTGGCACATTCACATCCCATTTAATGATAAATAGGGTGAATAATGGTGGTTAAATAATCATAATAACATTTAAGTATATTAAGGATACTAAATTAATAATTTTATTATGATTAATAATTATTTATATGAATTAGAGGAATACGGAATTTGAAATAGGATGTGTTGGAAGAATACTTATTCTTTAGTGGGCCTCCTTTATATACTTTATTAGGGACCCATGAAATTTTCTATTAAGAATAAAATATCCTATAATTATGGGTTAGAGAGGTTTTGAATCCATCAGGCATGGGTTGTTTGAGGTAGATGACTCAAAATGGTGTAATGAAAAGAGATAATGGGTGGCCTTTTATAAGGGATGGAAAGGGAAAACCTGGAATTGCATAAAATATATAAATATAATTAAAGTATTTATCAATTATAATTATTCCCAAAAAACATGATTTTGAGGAAAAATAGTCTATAGTTTAAATATATTATAAAATATTAGCATGTAAAACATTTTACAGTTGATAATAATCCTTATATATTAGCTTATCTCGCCTAGTTACTTTTATATATTATATTTTGGTGTTTCTTAAACTTTCCATATAAAAAATAATTTATAACTTATTATATATCTGAAAAAAATTATATATTATCTCGACAACACTTCCTATTATATTTTTAAATCTAGAAATGGAATATACCCTTACATATTACTATGCTTCATGAGGTATCCCTTAAGTATAGGGGATCATATAATTAAAGTTTTCCCCCATACATTAATTCATAATATCAAAAGATATTGATCATATGCTCCAAATATTTTTTTATCACTTTAAATACTCTTAACGGTCTCTATTAGTTCTTTTCATTTCTACATTTTAACATATAAGAGGATATTAAATATCAATATGAATCTTTTCTATGGATTTTTCAAATTTTTATCATCCTAGAATAACTTACATATTATTTGAGAATATCTTACATATATATGGAGTTATTTTAAACTTTATCATTTTTTTATAACCCAAAATTATATATATTTCATATGGGCCATGATTACTCTTACATAAAGTACTTTTCTGTTTTTCAAAAACTGCAATCACATCGTGATCATTGTGTATTAACTAATGTTTTTTCTTGTAACATTCAAGATCATTCAAAATTTACCTTCTGGAATTTCAAAAACATCTTATAACCTCATAAGAATTCATACCTTTAATTTAAGAACAACTTACAAAGCTAACTTCCAAACATCAAATTGAATTTAATTTATTCATCAAAACCTGCCATATATCTACTTATAGAAAATATAACTTCTAGAATATACAACAATCACATCTAATTCTAGAGTCAACTTCAAGGATTCAATATATAGAATAAATTCTAGACATTAAATTTAATTTTAAATAATTACTATTTAAGAATTAAATCTGGAAAAACTCCAATGAGATGCATGTATTTTTCATGCATCCATAACAACCCAAATATAATTACCATTTTTTTGGAAAAAAACATATTATTCATCCTTGTCATAATGTCTTCTAATATCATCCATCATGTACTTATCAAAAAATTCAAAAAATATTGTCATAAAACCCCCACAAAAAACTTTTACTTACAATATATTAAACCTTTGGATTTTATTGACAATATTACCATAAATCCTACTCTAATTGTTAATAACTAATCCTTCAAAAATAATATATGGATTTACACTTCATTTTTCTCCATCAACATATGTTAAGAAAAATAAAAAGGTCATCTAAACTTTATTATTATTTTCATTATCCCCTTTTATAATATAATTTCATATAGGTATATTCTATGTTTTACTCCCCTTCATCAAAATAATATTGCATCCATATTTTCAATGATCTATTTCAGAGTCTTTTTTAGACATTTTGATCCACTGAACCTTCTGAAAATGGAACATGGGGGGGGGGTTCACCCTTTTTAATTAAATCCTTTCTCATAACACTTGATATTTTTCTCCCCATCCTCTTTTAAGATCCATAATTAATTCATTTAACTCTTGGATTTTTTTTCCACCTTAAATATTTAGGCTTTCCCATCCACTTATTGATTAATCCTTCATCATTATTACATTTAGAAAAAATTTATAATATAAAATTAATCATTGATACCAAATTTTTGATAAACTAATTCCATAATTTTCACCATTCAAGATCTTAATCACTTATAATTTTCAGCTTCAATTAACTAAAAATTACAGCATGTGATTTTTCTACATAGAAATGAGTCATTAAAAATAATGTAATCTTAATGAGTTCAATATTGGGGTAGGAAATAATATTATAAGTTAATAAAATTAATTTTTTTCCATATAAATCACTAACATCCATACCCACACACATTTATAAAACTTGATCATTCAATTTCTTTCACTAGTTCTCCCTGTGATATCCAACATAGTTAAACAATGTGTATGAGTCATACAAAATGTTGGAAAAATTGAATACAATTTTATTTATAAATTCATGATACCACTTGAAATACATATTCGTAATTTAATCAATGGATTCCTTTATCTCAGATATGGAAAAATAAACATTGAATTATCACCACCAACATCAACTGAAGGCCATCAGTTCCAGACCCCATGTATTGAAATATTTTTTAGCTTGGGGAAAGAAATTTTGGATTACTAATCCTTCTTCCCAATTTATTTTGATGCTAATAATATGATACCACATGGTTAGTGTAAGAAAAATTAGACATGAAATCCCCGAATAATACTAATTTTCATATTCGGTTATTTCTCATTCTTTTTGTGGTCCAATTCCAATAGAGATATAGCTTGATTTTACTTGTTGATAACTGAATTTGTATTGATTCCACTGGATATTTAAGATAAGGATTTTATCCTAATTTTATTATAGATCAATCTATATATAGATTGAAAATATTCATCACCACATCAAATTCCATATATAGATTTTAAATCTATGGTTGTTTATTGACACCACTTATTGAGTCAGATGTGGCCTTGATTCCAATTCATAACTACTATAACTATGACTTTACATACTATATTTATCTTCTTTTAACAATATAAAACCTACTGGATTTATTATCTCCCTTAAGTATTTATCAATTCAAAAAAAAATTTATTGTATTTAAAAACATGGAAGGATGGGTACCTCTATATTGTCTAGAAGATGAGAAATGTCGACATTCTTAGTGAACAAACCATTTTTTCCCATGTCTCTTCCATGCATTTATAATGGTTATTTTTGAATTTAACTTGAAAAAATATCACTCAAAATTATTCTTTTGAAATTATTTAAAAAACTTCTATTGGGATCTATCTTTATTAGAAGTCGAATCATTCTTGTGAAGGTTTCTTCCTTTAATGCCTCACCTTTGCATCTTTCTTATTATTTCCTCCAATATATGAGGGATTTCCCCCTATCCTTAAATTATATAAATTTGGATTTGTTTAAGAAACAAAAAATTCATTCTTTATTTATATATTCCCCAATGAATATTATAATATGTTATGACTTATTTTTTTAATTAAGGAGTCTTTCGTGAAGTTTAGATCATTTTTATCACTATTGGAGTGGCTTCCCTTTTTTCATCCACATATGATTTCATTATCACAGTTATGACTATTTTTAGTATACAATAATAATACCTTGATTGAAATTATTCCCTATTATTTTTCTCCAATGTAGTAATATATTTTCCAACATAATATGCTTTCTTTTCAACCGATCGTTATTCTCAATTTTCATAGGAATTGAGGGGTTCTTTATGAATCCTTTTGATATACTCTTTCATAAAATTATAGCCATATTTATATTGATATAATAATTAAAAAACCTCTAATTAAATTTATATCTTAGGAATTCATTTCGTTTGAGGGATGTTGATGTAACACATTTTATTCATCCTTATCACATTGGATTATAGAAACATACTCGCAATATATCAAAATCATCTACAAAAGAAGTTCCTTGTAGCTACATTATTATCAAAGGAATCCCTTATAGATTTCTCATGTTTCATATTCATATTTATAAATTCTATATTTAGAACAATTTATACTCCACTTATTGAGGCTACTATGGGAGGTCTCTTATTTTTCTCAATAGAGGGTTTTATCCTCTTCTATTTTGGTATGAGGGTGGACAATTAATGCGAAGGGACCAAGGATTTAAATTTTTTATCACCAGATCAATGTAATAATGTGGAATCTTTTTATTCATAGGTCATTAAAAAAACTGAATGTCCAACTTAAGTATATTTAAGAACAACATTAAATTGATCAATACCACATTTTATTTGAAGATGTTGTTGAAATATGCTCATCACCAATGACCCCTTCCTAGTGGACCCAACGTCAAATTCCTATAGATCATCCTTACATTCTATAAATATATGTGGGTATTCAGTCCTTTAATATATATGAGCTAACATTGAGATCTTATAACTTCAAAAAGGTTTCGATGATCTACACAATGATATTCCTTTGATCCATAATTGTGATCGTGGATTGATTCTTGGAATTGAGATCTTATGAATTTAGAATATGGGATAGATTAGATAGGTTCTCTAAAAATTGAGTGGATGAATATTATTTTAAATAAGAGCTCCATCTTTCTTATATAGTAGGGTTAAAATAGCCAGTATTTGATCTTCAACCCGGAATACATATTACCCACTAAATAAGGTATAAAATGTATTTTATGACCTATTAACTATTTCATAAATTTCATATAGATTTTTGTTACATAATATTATATAATAAATATATTACAAGATAATGGAAAACCATTAACATGACTCATTATTCCCTAAAATGTTAAATGAACCTTGAATATTCAAATAATATCCATTGTTTAATTTTTTTTGATGTATTAACTTTACTAGTTGTAAATAAATTAAATAGGTAAATCCAACATCATTTATTCTATTATAGAATAATATTGGATTTATTTTTTTATTAGCAATCATTTATACTCAGAAATTTCTAGGACTGTATTATGGGACCCACCATGTCTATACTCCTATTCATTAGAATAGACTAGACTTTTGAATATGCTATGTGTGAGACCTTCTAGGTACATACCCCAATAACAGTGAGTACTACATATAGACTGGGAGTGGAGTCTAGAAAACCATCAAGTCCCTTATTTTGATAATGTGTTTTCATTGTAATGATATCCTCCTACAAATACATTCCCTGTAATGTAATCTATTTTTATCATGATATCTTAAAAAGTACGGTGGATACTTTGTGAAATTCTTATTTCTTTATTTATTATTCATTGACCTTACTGGAGAAAAGTACCTTCTTCTACCATGGATATGGATTTAGTAAAGCTACTACCATCTAGATCAACTGGGCCTAAGATATCACTAACTTTTAGAATAGAAAAATTCAATCTAGATCATTCATTTATTGCAATAGAACAAATGACAAAACCAGTGGAAGCTAACTCAAAAACAAAATGTCAAAATTTTCATCTTACATCAATGTGTATAATTAAATAGAATACAATTATAATAATCTCAATTATAGAAACAAATGAAGATGTTCACAGATATGAATAATCAATGACACCTAAAACTTGTGGTGTTCCTATTGAAGGGTAAGTTCTTATGATCTCATTTAATAAAGACTATCTCGTAAGTACTTTATGATAATAAGTCTCTATTCTTATGATACCCCAAAACCCGATAGTCAAATATCATCTATGTCTGGTCAATATGATGTCTCTAGACCAAAGGATATATTTTAACATTACTATCTTGGTATCTTAAGGGTCTCACTTCTGACTATGAATTTCTATAAACTTTTGACAAGATATGTAATATAAGGACATTAAAATATGAATAATAGACACTGAAGTATCAAGACTACTATAGTAATATAAACTTATGTATATATCAATCGATATACCTCTATTGGTAATCAATTCACATAATGGAGTTTTCTCAAGAGAATGAACATACAAAACTACCACTTGCACTAGAGTCAATGAAGAATAATACTCAACGCACTATTTGTCATATTAGAATCATGATTTCATGAATGTATGACTTTATTCAATTGTTATTAAATGTTATCCTCTATGTCAATTATGCTAACTATGAGTTAACCTCTCTAAATAAAATCCTTCAAGATATAAAAAATACAAATTGTATACTCTGTCCTTTGGTATGGATTGGGATCCTTGGAAAGAACCACCACTATAGTATTATCAAAATGAATTATAATAGGATCCAAACTGAAAGGTACAACAAAAATATATAAGAAACAATTACATATGCATAAATCCTTTTTAGATGCATTAGAGGTTTCTATATACTCATATTCGGCTATATAATTAGAGAACACTGGTTACTTCATGTATTTATAGCACCCCACACAACCATTTAGGTAAAATTAATAGTCTAACTACAATTTCCAATCATCATGATTTTTCTAGAGTCTATAATCAATGTATACCCACTATACTATTTCTCCATCTCGCCAATATACCAAGAACATATCCATTATACATATTTTTTTACTTTATAATAGTTTTTACCACATCCCAATGTAGCTCCCCTAGATTAACATGATATCATCCCACCATACTAAAATTAAATGCAACAAAAAACCTTGTACATAACATGACATGCATGATAGATCATCCTACTAAAGAATGAGGTATTCTATGCAATATTTCAATCACCTCCTATGTTTGTGAACACATTTCCATAAAAATATCCATACCATGTGACACTAAAAACAACATACTCTTGGATTGTTCCATATTATTCCATTTTAGTACCTTGGAAATATATAGAACTTTAATTTGTCTTATAAGACTCGTAGATCAATCTCAATAGTTCTTGTTCGCTAAAAATTTGGTCCTCTACACCTAATTCTATCATGGAGAAGAATTCATTTATCCCAATCACAATAGTTTATAAGAATTGAACTTAGTTTACCATTATTAATATGTCATCAACATATACTACTAGAAACTTTTTGTTACTCCCACTAACTTTATTATAGATAGATTATTGACTTTAATTCTTGATGATACTAAATTCTCTTATGGCCCATCAAAATTAACATTCCATGACCATGAAGAATAATTTAACCCATAAATGGACATATGCATCTTTAAATCATTATTGGCATCTTTTACGTAAAAACCCATTATTTTTGAGTCACATAGAAATCTTGAAAAACCTCCCATTTATAAAATTATTATTTACATGAAATTTTCAAAATTCCTTACCATGAACGAATTATATTTCATGTAGTATTGTGATTCATTTTAGAATAACTACTTGTGTGATGGTTTCATCATAGTCTATTCTTTGTTGTTTGATAAAAACCCTTCCAAACTAGCTATTCTTTATAGTCATTTACGTTACAATAAATGTCCTATTTTTTTCATTAATACTCTTTTGAATCTAATGAGACTTACATCAGAAGGAAGGATTTACTGAAATCCAAACATAATTTTGAGACATAGAATCCATATCAAAATTCAAGGCTTCATTCCATTTTTTTCTATCCGTTACATTAACTTCTCCCATGTAGGATAGAGGTTAATCATTCTACTAGAGTAATGTGTCACCTAAATTTAGGATAATAAATGAATATCTATCCATTTTAATAAGAACCCAAATATAAAGCATAATAGAAAATTGAGTTAAGTCATAAAGTTTCCATAATTTCACATTGAGGATCTTTTCAGGATTATATGTTAAGAGAATTAGTCCATAAATCATGTATAAAAAAACTATATAAATAAAAATTGGACACTTATAGAAATTATCCCCATCTTTCATAAAATAATAACTTTTAAAAAGTAACATGGTTTAATTTTCTGGTTAAATGGTAAAAAATTTCCATATATCTCATACTGTATCTATTCTCCCTTAAATAATATGTAATAGATTTTATAACATGGTATGAGAATAAAAATCTCAATAAGGAATACACAATGATGGAAAACCGTTATTCTTGTGAAAACATTTAAACCCATGGATACTTTACCAAAAAGTAATAATTTTCCACCCATAAGAAGTAGTGAATAATGTTCATTGAACATAATATCATTTATTCACATTTTTTAAATAAAATTATTATCATATAACCAAATAAAGAACATATAACATATAAAGGTAACATGTGACATAATCATACATAAATGGAATAACCATGTGGTCGACTTCCATAAGTGTCACTCTAACAAAATAGAATATCCGTATGACTGACTTCCATATAAAATGCATTGGAGGTTGTCATGTAACCACATATCATTGGTTTATCATGGAATAAACCATCCTTGGTTTATCATGTAACCAAACTTCAATTGTGCATGTACCATTATATAATCATAACACTTAAAATATTGTAGTTTTCAACATTTCACTCATAAAATTTCATTTGGAATCACAAGAAATAATTTAAAGGTAATTTAATAATAAATCCATTTCCAAAACAATTTTCAATACTAAAACACCCATAATAGATGAATAAGAGATTTAATTTATTTTAAAAGTATTATGTCTTTTAGAGGAAGCCAAATATCAAATAAGGGTCACAACATCGAAGAAGTTATTATCGCCATATACATTAAAAAGAGAATTATTTTTATCATTTGAAAAGAAATTAAAACAATAAATATATTAATATTAATTTTGAAATTATTTTCATGAAATTAAAAGTTAATGGGTTTGTTTTTATATGTCATAAAACAAGGTGTTGTATAACATCAAAATATGCCTCAATGATAGGAGATTGAGACGAAGTCCCTTATCTCGATTATGATTTCTCACGTATATTTATTATCATTTGAATAATAGACATTGGTTAATTATTTACTAGATTTATAACCTTTTTCAAGTGTATTATCCATTTTATATCATTTATTTCCATGTTATAATAGTTATATAATTTTTTACATTCACATCAGACATTTTGTTGATATTCAGTACTTGAGTCGAAAATGAACTTGTTTTGTTGTCAATAGTCCATGTGGTCATAAGTACATCATATCCAGAATGATATTTATTAAATTATTATCAATTGTATACATAGATTATACTTTTAAATCAAACCATTAAGTATTTTTATAAAAAATGAATAACATTATAATCATTGAGATAATAGGTTGTACGTACGCATGAGTAACATTTTCTATTTTCGACAGATCATTATGGAAAGAAGATAAGTATTATTTAATATTTAAATAATGATCATAACATAATTAATATTATATTATTCATTTAAAAATACTTATATATACTACACATGTGATGTGGTGAATAAAAACATATTACATCGCATTGTAGAGGTAATAGTTTACGCGTATGCATGAACGATGTTAACATTTTTATGTTCATGGAAAGAAAGAACATAATAGATATATTATTATCATATAATGATTAAAATTTCATTAATATCCCATATGAACTGTAATTCCATAATTATAAATATTCATGATAGATGGTTTTGGAAAATGAATTATATCATTTCGTGGAGGTGATAGTTCACACGTACGCCCAAACGATTAACTCCTTTCCCATTTGATGGAATTGGAGATGGATTTAGGTGATGATATTAAAATAATAATATATTAGTATATTTAGGAAACTGGTGTTATTATTTCATCATGGATGATGATGATTCAAAGGATGTGGAAGGTGAAAAAAATTGAAACTCATAAAAAACAATACCTCTTCATCGAATGGTGTCCTTGAATTAACACCTTATCAACTATAAGAAGGGTGTTATACCTATAATAAAATCTTAATAATGTAGATAAGGATTATAAGATGGGTTTTGGGTATATATTGGCTTCACTAAATGTTTTTTAAATTGTAAGGAATGGATAGGAATGAATGCATTATTATAGGAGAGGGGAGGGGCAACCATGGAAAATCTTAAAAACATAAATTAATATAAATTAAATTTTAATTAAAAATGACTAAATTTTTTGATATATAGAAGATAGTATGAAAATTATTTCAAATAATATCAAAAAATAATTTTTATACTTTCTGGGACTTTATTTTAAACCTAATTATTTGATTTTACCCTTAATTATTCTATTTAAATTTTAATTATTATAAAATCATTTCAAAAATTAATAGGATATAAATTTTACATATATGGGGTAAATTTACCATAAATGAACTATTTAATAACCTTTAAACATTATAATATCTATTTTTCAATTTTTAATGATATTTATGTTTTTTAAATAATTTAATAAATTATTATTTGTATAAAATATCTATAGTGACAATTTTTACAATATTTATTTCATTGAATTTAAATAAAATGTAAACAGAGAGATAAATTCAAAAACAACCATTTAATAGAATTATAATTTCTCTTCGTCAACTTTAAATTTCATGGAGTACCCAAATTAATTCAAAATATATTTATTGTAATATTTTTCATACCATTTTTTTGATATATTACTAATAAAATATTTATTGTATCACGGTTGTGTCATCATTTATGGTAGTTAATTAATCTCTAAAAATTATAAATAAATTCACATGTTATATGAAATTTCATTATATTTCGGGGTACTATTTATGTTCGGTGTTATCTTATTTTTATACCTATATTAAAATTATTATACTTATAAGAAATAAAAGGGTGAAATTTTACCACTTTATTTTATTTTAATAATATTTATATCATTTTCATAGACAAAATTCCATTAAATGAGTAAATTACAAACCATATGTTTTAAGGGATGGATTAAATTCATACAATATGATTTTGGCCTGTGTTAGGATAAATTTATTATCCTAATCATATTATTTGTTACAATAATTTTTTCGATTAACCATTAACCGTGTTAAATATAGTTTTTTACTAAAGTTACTATTCATAAAATACAAAAAATAAAAGAAACCTATTTACATAATTTGTACCCACTAATAAAAATATGTAATTATTTTTTTAAAATTTAACACATATAATTTTCAGTAATTAAATTGAAATTAATCCTAGTGATGGAATGAGAAAACATGCTTTTTAAAAGGTAAAAACCATCGAAATATTGACATGTGTTATTATCTATATCAATGTGAAATTCCTTCCAATGACCAACATTGGATTAAATGAAACAAATTATATAATTATAATTTAAAACCAATTTATATGATAATATATCAATATAAATAAATTAGATGGAAACAATTTTTAATTAAAATGCAGTATTTTTCTCTATTCATTAAAATATGAAATTTTTCATAAAAATACAAAAAAAAATCAACAAAAATATATTTTGATGTGCTAATTCCAGTTTAGAAGTTTATTTTTCAATATATAACTTTTAAAATTATAAAATTATATATGTAAACTGGTTTATCCATCAAAAGCTAGTACGACTATTTTTTTTAGAAAATAATCTTTTTAATCATTAAACTAGATTTATAATGTACATTTTTGAATATATTTTTTATTTTAGTTACTATATATTAATACAGATGAAAATAATTACTCTATCATTACCTGGTTTGTGACATTCTTCCCCATTCTAGAAATTACATCCCCATAATTTTATTTAGTTGTCAAATAAATTTGGGTATATTTCTTTCATAGCATTTTTAGATTACCATGTTGTCTCTTCAACCATTTGGGTTTTACAAAAAAACAATAACCTAATGAATCACCATATTACACAAAACTTGTTCCCTACAATCATGAATATGGACTGACTATTCCGGATAAGAAATATTCTTTTCCAACTGAACTACTTCTGGACTCAATATAGGAGATGGATCCATCATATAATTTATTAACATTGAATCATGAAAACATTGTCTACCTAAGATAAAATTATAGGTAAATAAACTTGGTAGGAAACTATGCTAAATTTATCTAGGATTTACTAGCATCCAATGAATCGTTGACTAAAATTCTCATTCTTACCAAAACAAAACACACTTTTCTATAGTGAAACATTGAGAAAACCATGATTTCCTACCTCAAAAGAAATATCCTTCCTCGGTTTTCCGCATAATTTTTTTGCCTTATATGTGTCCTCCTTATTTGTCACTAAATCAACTAAACATTCTCAGTCATTTCCTCTACCAATTCTAGTCCCATAAAATACCTTTCACCTACTTCATCCCAAAATGAATGAGTTCGACAATGATTCCCATATAATGCTTATAATAGTTCCATCTATATAAAAGAATGAAAAATACACAAAATAAATATGATAATCCCAAATTCCATGGTAATCTATTGAACAAGCATGTAGAATATCCTACAAGGTTTTAATTGTTCGTTATGACTTACCATCTAATTGAGGATGAAAATTTGTATTGAAATTTAATTGAGTGCCCAATGACTTCTGAAGGCCTTTCCAAAAGTTAGATGTGAATCTGGGATCATGATTAGATATAATATAGAGGGTTACTCCATGTAACTTGACTATATATTTAATATAAAATGGATAAATTTTATCTCGTGACATAGTATCTTGAATAGGAATAAACTGAGAAGATTTAGTCAATCCATTTAAAATAACCCAAATCACATTCATACATTTAAAATTATTCAGTAATTTTTTCTATGATATCAATGGTTATATTTTCTCATTTCCACTATAGAAATGGAAAAGGATGAATCATCCTATTCACCATATTTCATTATTATTTAACATATTTATAATTCAAACATTTCACAGTAAAGTAAAAAAATCTATTTTCATTCCTTCTCACCAATAATACTCTAGATGGTCTTTGTACATCATAGTGCTACCTGGATGAACTAAAAATGGAGAACTATGAGCTTCACATAACAACCATTTATTCAACTGTGAAAAACAACACACACAGAATCTCTTCCCAAATATGAAAACCCAATCTTTATCAATGTCAAATTTCGGATACTTACCCTTTTGAACTAATTTTACTTACTCTACAACTCATTTTCTTCCTTCTACAATAACTTAATTCTTTATGATAGAGATGATTCCACTTACTCATAAAAAAATTGAATTTCCTACTCCAATAACATCCAATACAAAATTCATCAAATTATAAACCAAAGAATAAAATTCTAAACATAGAATGGTAAATGTAGTATTAATTATTGACTCAATGAATCAGCCAGTTGATTTTATTTTCTAGGATGTTAATGAATCGTGCAATCACATTCCTTGATCAGTTTCATCCATCTCATTTATCTATTGTTTAATTCATTTTGAGTAAATATATATTTAAATATTTTTGTGATCAGTATATATTTCATACTTTATGCCATACAAATGATGCCTCCAAATTTTTAAAGCCAAAAAATAGTAGCTAATTCCAAATAATGTGTAGGGTAATATAACCCATGAGTTTTTGACAGATGCATAGCATAAGAAATTACCTGATCATTTTGCATTAGGACACAAAAAATTATTTTCAATAAAGAATAATTGTAGAAAATAAATTTTCCATTTCTGGACGGTAGGTCCAAAACGCAAGAATTTACCAATCTTCTTTTCAGTTCCTGAAAATAGTCATCAAATTATTTTGTCTAGATGAAATTCACACCCTTGCGTGTTAAAATAGTTAGTGGGATAGATAAATAAGAAAATTTTCAACAAAACGTCAGTAAAAAATCTCCAATCCAGAAAAACTAATAATCTATATGACATTGGTAGGTCTTGGCCACTATACAACAACTTTTGTATTGGATGGTTCAACTGTTAAGCCACATTAAGAAATAATATAACCAAATAATGAAATTTTTTTAAACCAAAATTCACCCTTACTAAAAATTTTATATAGTTTATTTTCTTTATATGTTTTCAAAATAGTCCTTATGTGACATTCATGTTCCTCTTGGATTCTAGAGTATAAAAAAATATCACCAATAAACACTACCACAAATTGAATAAAAAATTGGGGAAATACTCCATTCATGAGATTAATAAATATAGAAGGTGAATTATGAAGCCAAATTTCATAAAAAACTCATAATTCCCATATATCATTTGGAACAATATCATTGGTATGTCATCCTACTTCACTATCAGCTGATGGTACCCAGACCTCAAATATATCATTGAAATATATTGATGTACCTGGAGCTGATAAACAAATCATAGATACAAGTAAAAGGTTATTTTTTCTCAATAGTAATGTTATTCAAGGATCTATAATCAATATAAAGTATCGTGGAACCATCCATAGTTTTTATAAATAAAACAAGATCACCCCATGTAGAGGTTCTAGGTTGATTAAAAAACTTATCAAGAAATTATTGCAATTTTATTTTAAATTCCACCCATTATACTTCAGCCATTTGATAAGTGGGTTTATAAATAGGCTTAGCATCTTGAACTAAATCAATAGTAAATTCAATATCATGATCATGAATAATAATGGGAAATTCATTAGAAAAACATATGTATTTTCATTCACCACTAAAATTTCACTAATCAAAACAGTTTCTATATTTTTAAAAACATGAGATAGATAAATATGACTAACATATTTAATAAATCTATCAAATTCTTGGTATGTCATTAATGGTATGAACTCATTGATGAAAACATTCTTGGCTTTACATTTTATTTTTGTATGTTAAACTGAAATCCAATCCATACACAATATGATACCAAACTCCACTTGGGGATGTTCAACTAGATTTTCAGGAAAGACTATCTGACCAATGATAATATAAATATTACTACACATATAGGATTATTTAATACATCTAATTTTATTATTTTACTGAATTTTCTATATCTCATTTATGAGGTGATGTTTCTAATTTAATTTCAAAGCTGTCATAAATGAATAAATGTGAAGATCTAGAGTCAAAGAGAGTATTGTAATATTATGAAGAAACCCTTAACATACCTATAACCACTTAATTTTATTTTCCCACATCACCAATAGTAGTATAATTTCTTTCCCATTCCCTTATTCTTCCATTAATTCTAGTTTATGCCCTGGGTAATCAGCTTTAGACACACATTGGAATAATTCAATAACTTATTGCAACTAAAACATCTTACTATTGACTTTTTATTACTTGCGTCATCATATCCTTTGCTTTCATGAGCAATATGATAGGTCTAGCCAAATCAAAATAACTTTCAAGACATTAAAATACATTCTCTAGGATAGTTTTTACCACACTTATCACAAGATGGAAGTTTAGTTACCCTAACTCCAAACTTATTTGATGAATGATTTCCCATTGCCTTCCAACTATAAATCTACTTTTTTTCATGCTCTTAGGGGACATGTTATCATTAGAAAACTCCATCTAATACTTATATACAATTTGGACTAATTTCTCATTTCTTTTTAACTCTTGAGAATCTAATTACCTTCGATATCTTAGCATCAATCCTGAGTTAAATATACTTTTCATACTATGAAGATCCATGGTAAAATTTGTGATGTCCCTTTACAAATGAGTGAAATTTTCATCATACACAACAACCAAATATTCCTCCTTTTTCCAAAATTTCATGGGTTTTTCCATCCTAAGTCGAATAGCTTGAAGAAAATATTTCTTAATGTATTTTTATATTTATCCAATTACATTTCATTAGTCTCTTCAAATCCTCTAATATTTTTAACCATTATACACCACTGATCCTCTCTCCGTCAAAATCATAAATTTAAAGAGTTACCTTTGGGTGATATGAACAACCCATGATGTTAGATATATTTTATAGGGATTTAATCCATCCTTCATCTTTCACAGGGTCATATAATCCTCTTAATGATATAGGATTTTGTCCCAAAAAATCATCCAATATCATCATAAACCTTTTTGAATAACAGTTTTCTCTCTTTCATGAGCACCAACACCATTTATCACTTAATTCAACTGATCCATCACTACCAAAAAACTCCTCATATATGTTTCTGAACGTATCACGATGTTGATTTGAAAGGATTTCTCCACTTGATTCCTTCCCATCACAACTACCATGTTTCCCCTATGTAAAACCATTTTTAAAATACATATCTTAGATGAAGTAACATGGTAATATTAAAATAATATACCACATTAACTTGAACATAAGATAAACCCTTTGAAGGGTATGTTATTAACATTACCATTACCTATAAAGTTATCTAAATCGGACACTGATACCAAATGTAAGGAACCATACTTAAAACATGGTACAATCTTGAGTTAAATCAAGATTTTTAATTTATTTCACATTGATTATGTTTTCAGGTTCATATATTTATAGAATTAGGCCATAAATCATACATAACCAAAACCATAGAAATAAAAATTAGACACTTTTATATAGTTTCCATTTCATTCAAAAAATAAAAACTTTTTATAAAAGAAATATGTGTTCTCCTCTTATTCAATCTAAACAATTTTTACTTCTTCCCATCGTCTTCTATATTAAATTATAAATCTGGTGTAAAATATTTTAAAACATTGTATGTTCATAAAAAGCTCAGTAAGGGATGTATAGAGAAGGAAAACCAATAGTCTTGTGAAAACATGAAAATCCATGGATACTTTGTCATAAATTAATACTTTCCAACCTTAAGATGTAGTAAATACTTTTGTTGGACACACATTAATTGCTTTCCATTTTATAAATCAAAATATTATCATAAAATAATATAATTAAAATATAACTTATAAAGGTAACAATGGAGATGATCATACATAAATTGAATAACCATGTGGTCGACTTCCATATGTGTTACTCTTACAAAATGGAATAGCCATATAGTCAACCTCCATACCTAATACATTATAGGTTTTCACATAACCACCCATCCTTATTTTATCATGGAACCACCCATACATGGTTTATCATGTAACAACTTGTCAAATGTCCAACATACCAGTATATAATAATAACCCATAAGAGACTATAATTTTCACCATTTCACTCACAAATTTCATTTACAGTCCCAAGAAATGTTTTAGAGTTATTGAGATAATAAATTCATTTAAATACAAATTTTCTATTCCAAAATACCCATAAAATTTTAATAAGATATGAAATTTTATTTTAAAAACAATAATTCTTGTAGAGAATTCCAAATATCAAATAACTGTCATAGTAGGTAGAATTCATTGTCGTTGTATACAATAAAAAGAACAATACTTTTATAGTTTATAATGAAAGTAAAATATTTAATATTGAAAGATTCCATTTAATTTTTTTTGATGAAATTAATATTAATGGATTTTTTTATACACATCATAAAATAAGGTGGCATGTAACATCAAATTACGCCTCAAATAAAGGAGATTGAGATGAAGTCCCTTACCTTGAGTCTGATTAATCACATATGTTCTTTATCTTACTAAATTATAAACTTAGGTTAATTATTTAATTTCTTTATAACCTTTTCAAGTTTATTATTCTATTTATATCACTTATTAATATGTTATAACAATAAAATATTTATTTAAGTTCATGCTGGACGTTTTTTTGATATTCAGTACTTGAGCTAAAAAAAATTGATATGTTGTCGATAGTCCATGTGGTCATAAGTACATAATATAAATAATAATATTCATGAAATTATTATAATTTCTATTCATAAATTAAAATTTTAAATCAAACCATAATGTATTTTTAGGAAAAATGGACAATGTTATTATCATAGAGACAGTATGTGCACGTACGCATGATTAACATTTTCCATTTTTCATTGATCATTATGGAAAGAATATCAGTATTGTTTTATATTTAAATAATTATTATAACATAATTAATTTAATATTATTCATTTAAATATACTTATATATACTATCCATGCTACGCGGTGAATAAAAACGTATCACATTGCTTCGTGGAGGTGATAGTTCACACTTACGCACGAACGACGTTATCTTTTTTATGTTAATGGCTTGATAGAATATAATTAATATATTATTATCTTATAATGATTAATATTTCATTAATATATTATATGGAAATTGATTCCATTATTATAACAATTCACAAGAGATGGCCATGGAAAATGAATTATATCGGTTCATGGAGGTGATAGTTCACACGCATTCACAAATGATTAATTCCATTCCCATTTGATGGAAGTGGAGAGTGATTTAGGTGGTGATATTAACATAATAAAATCTATGTATATTTAGGATACTCTATTTATTATTTGATCATGTATTAAGAACATTTTAAAGATGTGGAATAAGAAATAAAATAGAAACACATAGAAAGTGATACATTTTCTTCGAATAGTCACCTTTAATTACCACTTTAACACCTATAAAATGGTTGTTATGACAAAAATAAGGTTTAAATAATAAAAGGAAGGATTCGAGGATGGGGGTTTGGAAGGTCTGATCTGAAAAATATTGTTTCTGAAGTGTAAGGACGAAATAAGAATTCATGGATTTTTATAGGAAAGGGGAGGGGAACCCTTCGAAACTCATAAAATATTAAAATAATATAAATTAATTTTTAAATAAAAATGGATAAAAATTGTGTTATGACTTATATAATATGATTATGGATCTAAATAATCCAAAAAAATGTTTCTTAGACGTGTTTTAATTTAATTTTAAACCTTATAATTTCATTTTACCCTTAATTATTATATTTTAATTTAAATTATGCTAACAACATTTAATATATTAAGAAGATACGAGTTTTATCTATAAGGGGAAAATTTCATAGAAATTAACTATTTAATAACCTTCGGACATCATAATATCCACTACCTAATTTTTAATTGTAATTATGATTTTAAAAAACTAATAAAATATGTATTTTATATAATATCTAGTTTCAATATTGGCAGTATTCACTTCATTGAGTTTAATTAAAATAATGAAATAGAGATAACATAAAAAACCCAATTAATGGGATTATAATATGTCATATTCACCTAGAAAATTCATGGAGTACCCCAATAAAATGAGATTATATTTATTTTATGATTTTTTTCATATCATTTATTTGATATTTCTGTTAATAAAATAATTAATGTATGACCGTTGTGTCATCATTTATTGTAATTATTTAATCCCAAAAAATTCTACAAAAATGTCAAGGATATAGATAATTTCATTATATTCTGGGATAATATTAATTATTTAGGTTATATCATATTTATCTCTATATTTAAAGTGTTATACTTATAAAAAATAAGAGGGTGGCATTTTATCACTTTCTATTATTTTAAAAATATTTAATGTATTTTCATGAAGAAAGACCATTAAATGAGTCGATTCAGATCAAAATGTGTTAATATTATGCTTTTATTCAACAAATAGGATATTTTATAGTCTTAGGGTAATTTTATAGTCCTTATTTTCTTATTTTTAAAGCTAATTTACCTAATTTTCCTTTAATTGTGTAATTTGTTTTATAAAGTTACTATTTATAAAATCCCCAAAAAAATAAAAGGAACATATTTAAATAATTTGGACCTATTTATTTCAAATATGGAATATATTTTATAAAATTTCAAACACAAATATTCAGTAATTAAATTAAAAATAATCCTATTGACGGGATGACTGTAGTGGTGGCAGGTCACTATAGTGGTGGTATGGAACTGTAGCAGCAGTTGGGTATTGTGTGGTACTGTAGCAGGTGGGTATTTTAGCAGTACTATTCATAGAATGGTCTTGGGGCCAGAAATTTGGGCATATAGGCCATGTAATGGGATAAATGCCCATTGGGCCTTTGGGATTTGTAATGGGTCTCCCTCTACCCAGTTAAAATAATTCTTTTCTTTGATTTAATAACAAATGAGATTCAGCCCCAACCTTTTAAAAAAATCCTATTAATGGAATGAGAAAACATGTTTTTAGAAGTAAAAATGATCAAAATATTGACATGTGTTTATATCCAATTTCAATGTGAAATTTCTTCCAACGACCTAAATTGGATTAAATTCTAAAACACTTAATCAAATAAGAATTTAATACCAATTTAATGGGTAATAAAATAATATAAATAAATTATACACAAAAGAAGTTTTTAATTAAAATGTGGTATTTTGAACTATTCATTAAAATATGAAATTTATCAGAAAAATACCAAAAATTTAACTAAAATAAATTTTGATGTACCTATTACAAATAAGAATTTTATTTTTCCAAATAAAATTTATAAAATTTTCAAAAACTATGTTTAAAATGGGTTCTCTATCTAATGGCTGTAAATCTGTTTTTTTAAACAATTCTTTTAAACATAAACCTAGATTTATCCTATACATTATTGAATATATTTTTTATTTTAATGACATTATATTAATACATATTAAAATTATTATTCTATCATTTCCTGGGTTGTTACAATATCTCTAATGTATCATGTAGATCTATATTGTACTTATGTCTTGGGAACATCTTTATCTCTCATTTTCCCTTGTAGAGTTTGTTCCCCTACCTAATCTTGTGCATCTGGAGCATCAACTTCATCGAATTCAATTATTCTAAAATAATTTCAACATGTAAAGTGTTCCATTTCTAGAAATATTGAATGTCATGCCCTGATGATTTTCTATCTGAAGGATTATATAGGTTATACTTGTTAGCATCTTTAGGATAATATATAAAGATGCAATTAATGCATTAGGATGATAATTTTTCAAATGGTATTGTCTTTACAAAAGCCACACATACCCTCACACACATGTGTGATATAATGCATTTCTTTCAATATAATAACTCATATGGAATACCATATATATATATATAGAGAGAGAGTTTTTACTCATCTAAAGGTATATGATCTATTCTACAATGAATACCCCCAAAATGATAATAAAAGAGTTACCTGACTCATAATTAATTTGACCATGAAAATAATGGTATAATTCCTCCCTTCACAAACACAATTATATAATGCATATAAGGAGGAGAGAGTTAAGATTACCAAGATGATTTTTTTACTTCATGATGCTATTACCTAAACTTATGAATGGAATTTGACTTATAACTCATTTTAAAAATATAGATATACCTAATATAGTAATCTATAAAATTAATCATTTATGAAAAACCACACCTCATATATAATGGAAACAGACTATACACATTGGTGGGAATTAATTTTAGTCGGTCTGTGGCCCTTTTTCCATTCCCAATGAAAGGTTCTTTGGTCATTTTCCCTTGTAAACAATTGTACCACACATCCAATAGTATTAAAAAATGTGATTATTAACACCCTGATTAATGTATCCTATTTAGAAATTTCTCATTTATAAAACCAAGACTAAAGATACATAGGGAAGTTTTAAATGTAACATCATGAAAATTTATCCTATGATTAATAATATTTCTCTCTATTTTTTGTTACAATTTGTTTATTATATTGCACAATATAAGTACATATAAATAATTTTTTTTAAATTTTACATGTCATGTAAGGATAGAAATTACTATAGCTAACAATAAGATAGTGATATAAAAACCAAATAATATTATCTACTCAATCGTATACTCTACAGGTTCATACTCTGGCAAGAAGATTAAACTTACAATGAGAACTTCTAAATGAAAAAAGAATCATTTGTAAAATAATTTACATTATCAATGGAATTTTAAAAACCTTTTGGAATTTAGTGGTAAATCATGATTAATGGAGGAGTATATGTACATTATAAATAGAAACGTGATTTTTAGGATCTTGCTGTTACCTAACCATTGACCATTACGACCATTGGTCAATATGATCATTGGTCAATTTGAACATTGTGTTTTTTGACAATTGTGAATAATTTTAATGTAATAATTAATGTTGGTAAAGGGTAATTGCAAATGATAATTGGGGAAGAAAGAAGAGGAATTTTCCTGAACAAGTAGGGTCATGCCTTTTGAATCCCATTTGTCAGAACACTGGAGGGAGGAAGCATCACTAGGGTTCACTCTTTACCAATCCAAAGTAGAGTATCAACAAGTTATTCTTGAATGAAATCACCTACGGGAGAAGCTAAATTTAGGGGAGATTCACCACTCAATCAATGTTAGCTGAGCCACCATGGAACCTATCACCATTAAATAACTTACCCATAGGTCTTATACTGGTGTACTAAGGTGTTATGTATATTTAACTTAGTGCCATAAGAGTGTATTTTCCTATTTTTAAATAAAACAATAATTTAACTAATACCATTTTCAGTATTATTTTATTTTATAAAACAAACATGAATATTGGATTAATTTGGTAGACATATTTTTGGATAAAAATAAAACATAATTGTGTATTTAGAAAATATAAACACTTTTATGAGAAAATAAATTATTCTAAATAAAAATTTAGTTTCATGAAGTATAATTTTAATACAGTATTTATTTAAATATAAAGGACAATTTAATTTTTTATTGTCCTATGAAATTTTTATAAGTGGAAAACAAATGACTATGCCATAAAAATAATTATTTTTTTAATAAATATGGATTTTATATTTAAAAGTAAATATTATCATATTATAAGATTATTTGGATAAAATAAAAATTATATTTGGAATAATCATGTTGAAATGGGGTTAGGGTGAAATTTTTTGACTATTCAATTTTTTTATTTTTTTAGTGAACAGTAAATTTACATTTTTTTTGTTTTTAGAATGTTTTATAACATCATATATTTTTAATAATGATGTAATAACTAATTATATAGATTTTATGTCCAAAAATATGATATTATATTGATATTATTTATTTTAATGGTCTTAAATCAATTTCCAAACCAATAAATGACTTTCGACAATAGAAAATGGAAATTATGGTTTTAATAACAAAATATTTTGTAGAAAATTTCATTTTCCATGAACAAAGTATTGTTAAAAAAATTATTTCGATTATATTGAATTTAAATATTATAAAAAATGAATTAATTTTATTAAACCATGGGAAAAACCATGGGAAATCCAAAGATTTACTATTTTCCACAATCTATAATTTTGATACCTATATTTGGAAATTATTAAACAATTCACCCCCATTTACTATAAATACATACTGATAGAACAATCTTATCCACTCTAAATCAATTATCCTTTAAGATTGGGGAATGTTTCCTCCCAAATAGTCCCTTCAAGATATCATCAAGATCGTATAGTTCTTTACTCAAGTTCTAGGAAGAAACTATTCAATGTAATGTAATATTTTACTCCCTCTTTCCATTAAAGTATCTCTTTTTTAGTATGTTTCTATGTGTTAAATTACTTTTTTTCATTCACTTTATTTATTATCCTATTACTAAAAAATAGTGTTTTATAAATGGTAGACTCACATTCCCCCATTGAACCCTCTTATTAATCAATAGTGTATATCATCATGCTGTAGAATTCATTTTTTATACTTCCCTATTTTTAATGAAATATTCTTATATTTTGAATACCCAAACCCCTTGCATATTAGTGGTAATTCACCTATACATAAACATAACTAAATGATTCTAGTATTTAATTGTTTAAAACCCATATTCCATTTTTATGGGTAAAGAAATGTAATTTTTATTTCTTGAATCACCTATGTACTCAATGATTTTATATTAAACAAATTTTATAGTCTCATCAGGTTATTGATGAAATGATTTATTATGATAAATGTAGCTCAAAAAATTTAATATATATAAATGGTACAACTTGATTGTACACCAATACAATTGGTAAATAATTAATCTCTACAGATTATATGTTATATAATACATTAGTGATTAAACTGGATAAATTTGGTTTATGACACATTGTTGATAAAACATGGTGATATGCATATGAATATATCATTTCTATGTTTTTTCACATTTCCATTTTACATTTAATGTACTTATGATTATTTTATCTTGTAGTGCTTCTTTTTTTATCCATGATTATCATTCATGATATGTTTAATTTTTTATCCCTTATCGAGATATATTCTAACCCTTTTATATAGATATATGTCCCATTGAAATTGTTGAAGTTATGTTACTTATGAAGGATTAAAAAATAAGTCAGTAAAATGTATTAAAAATGTTTATGTTTTCCCTATGTAATTATTTTATTATGTACCATGTTTCCAAGACACTAGAACTCAAAATATCCTTCAAAGTTATTAATGTAATATTTTTCAAGGAATTATGTTAAATGTCATGTATTAAAAATGTGGGTCGCCATAATTGGTAGTAGAGGTATGTTTTAGTTTTTTTGTAGAAATTAAGAAAAAAAAATATTAGAAAGAGCCCTTGAGATTTGTCTAGATACAAGAAAAGTTCCTTAAATTTCTGTGAATGTTTAAATAAAGTGGCTTCAATGAAACTAAGTCCCAGTCTGGATAATACAAGTGGATCTAGATCTCAAACACTAAAATATAAAGGTAATGTATCATCCCTTTGTCTGACAATCTCTCTTTTGGCCAAAACGAGTTATTTTCTAGACCTAAAGCAGGCCTCCCCTTACTTCAGATACTTCTAACTAGTAGTGGGGTAAGTAGAGAGTATATTGGGGAGACTATACCACTTTGTATAGAGTTATAATACATTAGAGATTAATAGATATCAGAGTAATAGATATAGAAGAAACAATATGTCATAAAAATGAGATATAGAGGATGAAAAAAGTATACAAAATAAGAATAAATGATGTAATGTTTTTTTGTAATATATATAAATTTAAAACAAAAAATAATACATATAAGAGACCATTAATACAAAAATAAATTCAAAATACCAAGTCCTGAAACCCACATTAGTTTGTCCTTGAAGATCCAAACCATACAACAGGGAATAATAAACTGCAAGGTCCTTTTCTCTTGTCAAAAACTGATTCCATGTAATATATTTAGGGACCTAATGATTCCCCAAATAGTGTGTGAGTATAACTAAGTAGTTTAAAAATAACATGTCTAAAAATATTTAGATGTTATGTGAATGCAATAAAAAGATAAAAATATGTATTAATTAAACAATTAATATAATATGACAATCAACCATCTTCGAATCCATGCTAAAACAACTCTGTGCATGTAGCCTTACCATGCCAACCCTAACCACAAGTCCATATCATAATCACATAACTTGGAAAATAATCTTTTTAATAAAATTTCATCATTTCCATACCATGTCCCCTATATAAGAATTTTAGAAAACCATGTCAACCTTGTATATAGTCATTTCAACATAACTAGGCCAATCCCTTTATATAATCATTTTAATATAACCATGTTAAGCCCTTTATATTATAATTTAAACATAACTTATCCTAGACTTTTTTATAAGAATTTCAACCTAAAGAAAAAAATTAGGATATAGTATAAAAATTATCAAATATAATGTCATAAGACACAATGGTTAATTCAGAAAATTAACCAATATCTTGAAATCACCATTTCATTCATCTAGTTGGTTTAAACCATTAATATTCTAGTGCACATAACCATATAATATTGAGAATATCTAGTCATTCTAATAAATAAGTATTCCATTTTCCAATACAGATCTATCAAATGCAATCACATGAGGTATCATTTCATTCTAAAGAACCATTTGTTACATAATCTAGATCATTATTTTTCAAGGGTAGTCTCACCCTATAGGTTGCTATAAGATAGGTCATAACACCATTTGATTCAAAAAATATAGGGAGTTGTCCAACATATGATATATCATCACCCATTGCTCTGTTTGTTAACACACATGTTATGTTAGCACAATCACATAATATTTCCCAAACATAAACAATTAGAATAGACCTTAAGGTTTCATTATAGAATACTTATTTTTATTTATTATTCAATGAAATAGTTTCAATAGGTAACAAAAACAATAATGAAGATGAAGAAGATCACAAGGAAAAAACCAAGATCAGACAATATCATGATCAATACCTGATTCCACAATAGTCAAAATATTACCCCACTATAACAAATAACAATTGAAAGAGAGGGGATATTCCAAGTGAGGAAACTTACCAAATATTGAATTCTTGATTTATATGTATAGGAAGAGTGAAATCTCTCCAAAATCTCATGGATTTGTCTTAGGTTTTGAAAGATATAGCAACACCATAAATGAAATAAAATTATATACATTTGATGGTTTAAAATAGGTAATACCAAAAAATTAATGAGGTTAAGCCCTTTAACAATGTGAATTTATATATTAATGAGATATGCCAAAAAATGTGTCGCCTTGGGTTAAAATAACCCTTATAAAAAAATACACAATGTGAATCAGTTTCATGGTGATTATTATATTCATACCCTAAACCAGTTCATGACATCATCCTTGTGATAGTTACACATAATGTAACATTTTCATGACATATAAATGTCTATAAGATATATCTCTTCCCAGTTTCTCAAGAATCATTAGTCAGGTACCACTACTGTTAAATCCAGTTCATGAGTTGGGTAATTTCTCTAATGCGATCTCAACTGTCTGGAGGTAGAGGAAACCACATATTCCTTCGACCTTCGATCATCTATGTTTATAACTCTAGATGCATTATACTACATGGTAAATGACTTCATTGGAATAGTTAATGCGAGTATTAGTGATGAAGTCATCATGCTCTTAATATATTTAAAATCTCACTCATAAACATATGACCAAACAAACATCACCATTTTCCTATTCATTGAATACATCGTTGATTCCATACAAGAAATGTCTTGGATAAAGCACCGATGATATCATTATAAAACCAAAAAACTCCGAATCTCAAAGATATTCTTGGGTCACTACCAGGATTCCATGGATCAAACCTACTCCGATTCCACCAGAACTTTAGCTTATGAGATTAGATGTCCCAATAAGTACACATATTCAATCCAAAAAACGTGCCTTAGATATCTTGGAAAAAGATAATTATCTCTCAACATACTCAATATGATAAAAATATATTGGGAATGATCCTCTAATGACTAAGAAAAAGATAATATTCCACTGATGAAAACAACCAAAAACTAGTCTAGGAATTTTTGAGAGATATGATTCCTCAAGACCATGAGTACCACTGGTGTGTTCATCTTACATAACAACATCACCATGAATTCATACAAGCTATACCTTCTACTAAATGTAGTATGAGGTATATCAAAGGGTCTCCCCTAGAAATAGCTGTATGAGGGCCTCAAATCGATCATAGAGAACATATTATCACCTCTCAACTAATCAAATATATCACCAATTCATTGTAGGGGATACTATTTTTTGATTATCATATGGTTCAATCTACTATAATCTATAAATAAATAAAATGTCCCATCATACATCTTGGATAAAAGAACTTGAGAACTGTTTTGTGACATACTAGGTCTTATGAAAACCATGTATTCTAGTTCTTCCCATTAAAATTTCAACTCAAAATCTCTATTGGTGCCAGTATTTAAGATGGAATTTAAAATTGATATCCTCCCCACACCAACTTGATTGTGACCTCAATCATCTGGTTGGGTGGTAAACTGTAGAACTCATTACGAAAAAATCCAAAAAATAGTCTACCAATGGAGGGAAATTATCTGGTAACATTCCACCATAATCAAGAGAATTTTTTTCTATCTGAGTTACGATACAATCCAATCCACACTAAATTTGTACTACACAGCTTTCCAAATGCTCCCACTAACCTTGGTGAAAATTACTTCACTCTTTTGGAGTAAAAAAGTAAAATATACTTTAGTTGATATGTAAATGGTATAGAAATATCCATTAGATACCAATAATAAAATAAAAAACATTCCTTTCTATCACAAATAGTATCCAAAATAAATTCCATACACCAATTTTTAAAGAACACGCTTCGAAATGTATGAAATTTTCTGACTGAACTCCCAAGAGTGAGTCGATAGTCAATAAACCATCCAAGAATTCTGTAACCAAGACCATATTAATTAAAAATATGGTACAAATAAAGGAATGTGAATCCACTATATTAAAAAAACAAGAAAGGGTATATGATACATCAATCATACCTATGGTAGTAGAAGGTCCTACATCTAAACTATTCTGAGAAGACTTCATAAACATGCAGTTAATTTTCCCCACTTCCATGGGTTTTATTTTAACCCTTCTATGATATTCCGTCTACCTAGGAATTATTCTCATACAATAGGGTACCACATCCACTACCTCGACCTGAACGTCTATTGGATCTCTGAATACAAATTTCCAAAGGGGTAGTTGTGTCCTTCCCAAACTCTAACACCAGTCTTGATCCCCATCCACTAATATTCTACTATATTATCCTACAAAATCTTTGTTGGTGACCCACAATACAATAATAAAAACACTCCAAAGTTGTTTATGAACCCTGAGGCTTCTTATTGAAAAAATTTCCACACTGATTGAACCGTATTGGTACACAATCTTGAGATGGATACTAAATCCCTTAGAAACTCATACCACTATTTCTTTTGTGATGGCTATCGTAGTTGTGCATATTTCCATAGGAATAATAGCTTCAATTTAACCCTACTAAAATATATTGGCCGTTTTTTAGATCCTCTCTTAGATTCCCTTCTATGACGAGATTTTGAATCATCACATCTGAATAAATATTGAAAAGAAATATGTTCAGCTCTGATCTAATATCATAGTGAATTGGATGTGGCCTTTAATCGATACATTTTTCCATATCAATTTTCATGAATTTAATTTGTATTTTACTGCTTAATGTGTATTTTATTCCTACATTATAGTGTTTTATGTTTGTTGATGTTGAATTGAAAAATTAAGAAATTTAATGACTAATTTTTTCTTTTATCTTCGATTTTTGATATGTGCTTGGTTATGTAAATATTATTTAATAGGGATGTTTATTTTACGTTTATAATTTTAATAGTTATTATTTAATTTAATGACATTTATTAAACTTATTTATTTATTTTTATTTTAATAAATAATTATTTATTGAAATTTAATTTATAATTTAATTAATTTAATAAACTAATAATAAGTAAATTTAATTTATATTTTAATTCTTTATTTGTTTTAATATTTTTTTAAATAATTAATTAATTATCTTAAGTGACTTGAAATTATATAATTTATTTTATTAAATTTAAAATTTAATTCCTTCATGAATTTTTTTTAATTAATTAACGAATTATTTTTAATTAAGTTTATTAATTTATTTCATTTTTAGTAAAATAGTTTTGGCTGAATAGTAAATTCATATAATGTTACCACATTGTCGAACTTTTGAGTATCCACATAGACAATATTTTTCAGGCATACGTAATGAATTCTCTATTGGACATCAACATAGGCAATTTCGTGAAGTAAGGATGTATCCAATTTTCACCTAATACGAAATATAAAAATGAGAAATATTCCCATACCTTACATCTCTGGTGCTAAATAAGAGAATACACTTCTGAAAGAAGCTACAATAAAACTAGTATTGATCTCACTAAAAATAATCATGAGCCCTCCTCATTGGAAGAACCCAAACCATTTTATGTTTTACCATTTTAGACTTTAAGAGAACTGTGATCTAGAGAAAATCCATGGTTGAGATCTGAGAGGAAGAAGACTGATCCTATGATGTAACCAATCAAGTTAACCATGTCACATCCTCCGAGGTCTACCAAAACATTATAAACCATCATGGAAGACACTCGAAAAACTATTGGTATGATTCCCTTTATCGAACATGAATTGAAATATATGACTTAACCAGTGATCAATAAAGATTCCCTATGGTCTATTGAATCATTGAATATTAGTAGAAGATAATCTCCAATATTTATCATTTTTCTCTACTTTTTTGTTCAATGATGTGACCTTATATGAGGTGGTGTATGTTGATTCTCAAGGTTTATGTTGATGAATAAGATGATTTGGATGGTCCTATGTATAATATTGGTTATTTTTGATGATTTAATGTTAAGACATGCAATGGTACAAACCAAGATTGCACATTCAAATGTCGGATTTTTCTGTTTGTTTTCTGTTTGCAGGTTCGATCTATTAATACTGATGGGTCCTTTATTTCTTGATTGTTGTGGCTATGATTTCAGTTGGAAATTCCTGAATTTTTTTTAAATAAATTCCTGAATGGGGAGCTTGAACTAGTTTGAGATGATGGTTTTTTTGGTAAGAGTTACACTTGGAGAAGTCATCATTATACTCTGCATAATCAAATTCAACAAGTAGAACTATTACTTCCATGTTCCATTTTAAAATTTTTAGAATTTAATGATTTAAAAAATTCATTTTTATTTTCTAAAAATTTGTGAAATGCTATCTTCTAGCTGGAACACCTCAAAGTTTGAGTGGTGTTGAAGAATTATTCGAGATTCAAGAAGAGATAATTATGGAATAAGTTTTCTCATGTCACGTTAAGATTATGAAACACAATGGAGTTTGATCCGTGGGTGCTCTACCTATCATTAAACTTTTTAAATAATTGTTTTCTTTTCTTTTCATTAATTTTTTCATGGGACTTCACCATAACGGACCCCCCATCATTAAGTAATTGGATTTATGTCTATCCGTTATCTATCTTCTTCTTCTCCATATATTTTATGTTCTGTGTTTCCTAAATAAAAATTGTTGTCCTGTTTTCTATATCTTCATGCATGATCTTCGACATTCAGACACGGAGGAATAACTCACAGACCATGTACCAATAGGATAATCCCAACACTACATAGAGAATGAATATTATTTTTGATTTTATATTTCATATTTTTCTCTTATGATATTGAGAATGCTACATGGGGATATACTGTTACAAATTCATTCATCAGAAGAGTTTTATACTCACATATTTTTTGTAATTTTTTCTATTCTTCTCTTATTTAATCAAAAGTGAAGTCCAGGAGTGTTCATGTGATTTTTTGACTTAGTGATGATCAAATTTTCCTGAGAGATATCTTGTGTGGATTATATTTGACCTAGGAAATAATTTCAAAGTTTCTGAATCTCTTAAGTGTGTGTGTAAATATTGTATGTGTTCATTCAATATTTCAGTGAATGTGAAGATTATGTATCAATAGATTCAATATGTGTGGTGTGCGGTTTAGATTTGACATTTTAGTTTTTTAGATCTATGATATGTAGTAGAGTTAGTCAACATGAAACTGGTTTGTTCTTGATAACTTTTCTTCTCATTATTCTTTTCTTTTACTTCTTTATTTCATCTATCCACATTTTAGTTAATTTTTTTGTCATCATATTTTCATGTTTCCTTTTACAAATTTCATGATAGAGAAAAGAATATTTTAGAAGTATCATTAGGATAGACACACTTCTTCCTTGAGACCTGCCTATGGGTTAGGCACTATAATTTATCAAGAGAAATACACATTTTTATTTGATATTACAAATGATTGGTTATTAGAATCCCATCCTGATATTTTCCCACCATGGAGTTTTTATCTGTAACTAAATATAGAACAAAAAGTTGAAATTTAGTGAAATGTCTAGAATATTCCATCATAGACCTGACCACTTATGTCATATACCTGAACTCGCAAGGTTTCTCATCTCTCAACATCTCTATACCTAAGGGAATATAGAACTCCACCTCAAAATCCTTCTAGGATAACTCGTCCTACTACCTATCATGATTTAAAATGTCTCCCCTAAAACCCAGTAGGTCCATGAAGTGTGTGTATAGAATGATTCACCCTTATATATGTGGGTGTATTGAGGTTTGAAAAAATAATTTAGATTGACTTAATATAGAAATGATTTTCATGTGGGGCTCCCTACCTGGTGAATGTGGGTGGGTGTTGTAGTGTAAACCCTCTCATCATCTCAAATATCGAAGGTACGGTGCAGAAAATCTCCCTTTCCATGAATCAGACAACCCTCAAAAAGTTATAACAATGATGAACATCCATATGATCTTCAAAATCATTAGAAACACAGGGTCAAAAATGTTAAGAGCTTACTGATTTCTTGTCTCTTGATGCTCAATTCAAAGATGATGAGTATATATTTTCTCTATAATAAAAACAAACTCCATAGAACACTGGATAAAAAACAATGTCAACCTCAACTGGTAAAAACAATAGTGAGACACTAGATCATGGTCTCTCTATACAGGTTTTAATAATTGATTATAATGTAATAACCATTCACATATTTCATTTATAGAATATAATAGATATCCCATTTTACATTTAATATAGGCAATTATATCACATGCATTAAATATGTCCCTATCATGAAATATTCACGTCAATATATATCTCGATGTTCCTATCTTGATGGATACATACTCATCTCGTTGCACACCAAGTCATGAGTATAAATCAAAAGAAACAATAACATCACACAACATGTGAATCACCCATGGTGAAACAATATCAATTGTTACAAGTGATCACCATGAACAACAATCTCATCCCAAGGTACCTAGATTTCCCCAGAAACTTGCGTTATCTACTCCCATGTACAAGACAATTAAAAATAATAAAAAATCCTAGTATCCTTTCTACCATTCAAAAATAGTGAATAAATAAAAAATATAAACATCCATCTCATACCATTTTATAATGACCCCAATCTGACACTCTATTAAGTGGCTAAAAAGGGTTGGTTACTAGACCTCAAGTGAACTTCCCTATACGCCAAAGGTCACCACCAGTATCGAGGGTTTTGAGGAAATAGTTGGGAGACTATACCCCATATGTTTAGAGCTATAGTACATTAGAAATGAAGAAATATCAGAGCAACTAAAATAATAGAAATAATACATCATAAAACTAAATGATAAATTATGAACCTAGTAAACATAACAGTAATAGACCATGAAATGTCTACATGGAATGTATCTAAATGTAAAACTAAATGTAATAAAGATAAGAGAACATGAGGATATAAATAAACTCATAAACTATAAACCCAAACACCATTTTGTTCTTATCTCTCAGCTACAATTCATCCATCAAGTAGAAATGAACCTCAAGGTCCTTTTACATTTTCCAAACCACCATCTATGTAATTTTCTTGGGTTTGAAATGGTGGTCTGAATAGGGTGTGACTAAAATATAGTAGTTCAATACCATTATGTCTAAACAAAACTATTTTGATATTTAGTGCATGAAATAATTTGATAAACAAGTGTATTAATTAAACCATTAATACAATATTAAAATCAACCTATTTCAACACCACAATGGAGTACCACTAAGCATATAACACAACCAACCCATCCATAACCACACCGACATATTATAATAACATAACTAATAAAAATATATCTCTATAATAATTTTTTCATTCACAAACCAATTCGTCTATATTATAATTTCAGCATAATTGAGCCATGCCTTTATATAGGCATTTTACTATAACTGGGATGATCCCTCTATATAATTTTTTTTGCATAACTGGGCAAAGAACATTATAGAATATTTTTTGCATAATCCAGATGGGATCTCTAAATAATTATCTCAATTTGAATCAAAACACATTTTATATCAACCAAAATTCACATATATCATCATAATCCATAATGGTAAATTTATCCAATTACCCTTTATCATTCAATGGACCTTTCATTTATCATGTTTTTCTTAAAACATTAAAATTATAGTACACAAAACCATATTATATCCATCATAGTATGACATTCCAATAAAAATGTAAGGAATTTTCCATGTTGTATATGGAAAAATAAATCCCCTACTCTCTCATTTCAGGCTAAACATAATTTTAGCAATTATACATTTCATTATTTTTAAATGTTAGTCTCTCCATATAGGTATCAACAACCTAGGTCAAAAAACCATGGGATTTGAAGGATCCAAGGAGTAGTCCAACAAATTATTCAAAATCACACACTTTTATGTTAATTAAAACACATGTTATGTCCTTGAAATAAAAAAAATCATAGTCATAAAAAATAGAAATTGGATTTTGGGTTTTGGGTTTTTTATAGATCACATTCCCTTATCGGGTGTTTATAGAGACACTTTCAATAGGTAACACCAACAAGAGCAAAGGAAAATAACATTGGAAGGAAAAAACTAGATCACACAAGATCAATATCAATACCAGATTATACATTATTAAAAATATTACACCGCGATAATTAAGAAAAAATAAGGATAGGGTAAACCCAGGTTAAGAAACACACCAAAGATTTGTTTCTTGATCGAGATTCCTGGAAGGAAAAAATCTATAAAAATCCCATTAATTTTTCCTAGGGTCCAAGGGAGAGAGATTCACCAAAAATGAAATAAAATCATATGAAATCCTAGTTTTCAAAACACCGGGCAGAATGAATTAATTGAATAAAATGCTTTCATGATGTGAATTTCACAATTTACAAGATTATTTAAAAAAACATGTTACCTTCAATTAAAATAACCTCGATTGAAAATTACACAACCAGAACTAGTTTAATAGTGTGTATTAATTTAATGCCATGAACTAGTTGATGACATGTTCATGGAGATAGTTACACATCATGTAACCTATTCATGACATGTAAATGTCCAAAAGATTTATCTCAAATAAGTTTATACATGGAAATACCAAATCACATATAAAGCCTTACAAACCCAAAGATAACTCTTGTAAACCACTGAGAAATTTATACTGGGACTACATTGATTAAAATAAACTTAAAAACCCAACATTAGTTCATTTTTTGTGTCTATTCCCACAAGGGGATCGACCACCCGGGATTAATAAAGAAGGAAAACCCAAAATAAAGGGGGTTTAACCAAAAATAAAAAAGGTATGTACCTATAATATATTAAAACATATAGGAATTAACACTAAAAGGGAATATTTTTCCCTAAATTAATCATCACCTCATTCATGAGAAAGACACCATGATGTGCCCCTGGTTTGACAATCCCATGGGATATGATTTGGGGAATCACATTCTTTTTACAATCTATTATAAATAATATATAGATAATGTAATAATTTTAAAATTGATTTATATCATAATAGAAGAATGTTACTATAAAATTTTAGGATTGATATTTATTTTAGGGATATTATTATAAGATTCTAAATAGAAATAAATTTTTCACGTGGGTTTCTTATTCTAGAGGAATTTTGGGAGATATAATTACTAATGAAAACAATGGATTCAATGGAAAATTAAATGGTGACCTTCCCAATATGGGGGTATAAAGAGTTTAAAACAATATAATGATGATAAATTATTTAACATGGGTAATGTATAAAAACATAAAACATGTGGAGAATCCATGTTCTCTAGGTAAGGAATAATTGGAAGTTTAATCCTTAATGCATCAATGACCTCATATTTTTAATGGAATCATTGACCCACTAGTCACTGAACAATTCTTTGATACTATAGATATGATATTTTTTATACTCTATTATTTCATTTGAGATAAATTTATGCCACTAGTATACCGCATAGATAGAGAATCCGATCAGTGGTGGACACTGATAAAGAACACAATGTCTGGTGATGAGGGGGAATCCATGAAAGTGGAAGGCATTAATTTTTTTTCAATAATTATTTTCCTCAAACCATCCACATAAAGAGATAGGGGGAATTCGATGAGTATAATTAAAGTGAAAATTAATTGATGGTGAAATTATGATATGAACTTCATAGGGTTAACAATACATTTCATGATTTTCAACAGTTTCGATAGGAATATTGTCTGTTTCATTTTCATACTAAGACCCCGTCTATGTAAATATTTGGAAATATGAGACCCTATGAGTTGTGAAGAAATAGTATGATGTTATTTCAAAGATTAAATGATGTTTGGAGATTCCCATAGTGCTCATCGAAAGAATGACAAGACGAGGAGGATTGTAACACCAAAAGATTTTAAAAAAGTAACATCCTGTTCAATAGCATATATGAAAAAAAACACAATGATTATAAGAGATTGTAATACCCCAATAATTTACTATATATTTATTTTTAAATAAATCTAATCTATTTAATAGCTTGAGGAACATGCATCCCCAAATATAAATGAACCCGAATATAATATATCATTATAATCCAACCCGTATTTTGGACAGTATAAATAAGAATAGATATGTTATGAAATATATATGGTTTACATATATACAAAATAAATTAAATTTTTATCAAATTATAATAAATAAAATATGAATGAACTAAAATAAAAAGAAATGTTTTCTGGGAAACTGTATTTTTTAAAAGGCGGTTTAGTTATACATTGCACACAAAATTAAAAATTAATTTTTTTACCTATTTTAGAATGGTTATTTTTTATAATGAAAATATTTTTTTAAAAATATTTTCAATATTAACATATGGTTTTTATTTATTTTATTGAAGATATTAAATTTTAGGTGAATTGTGAAAACTATCTATTTTTTTAAATGGTACTTTTTAATAAATTATTTGCAATAATTATTTTTATTTTATTTCAAATTTATATAATTAATATTTAATTATATTAAATAAAATTAATTATAAATAATCATCTATATTATATATATTAATTTTATTTTATTTCAACACTTTAAAGCACATTTTTTTTTGAAAACTATTTTAATGTGTATAATCATTTTCCATTTAAAAAAATTAATATGAACCCTACTTTTGAAGGGTTTAAATAAAATTTATAGATTATATATCAGTAAATATAAATTTAAATTCAGGTAATTGTGATGACTTGTCATATTGATAACATGAGATTATATTTTCCTTAAAAATACATTTCTTGAAAAACCATTTTTCAACACGTTTGTCAGTTTAATTTAAAATTAAATTATGAAAATTATATGATTTTAATTTATAAAAATGGCTTAAATTTTTGAAATATGAATAATTTAAAATATCTAAAAATATAAAATTAAATTTCTACCATAAAGAATAGTGAAAACAGAAAAACAATATTTAGCACGGTTAAGGTAAAAATGAGTTTACTAGGGGTTAGACTTCAAAGATAAAAATTAAATTATGAAAAACAAGTCTAAATCATATATTATGGAAATATTAATACTTTATACCTTTTTAGATTCTAAAATTTTCCAATTTTATCCTTATTTAATGAGAAATACATGGGTGGAATTATTTCTTTTAACAATTATAAACGTGTCATCTCCCCTTTTTAGTAGGATACCCCTCTCCTCTCCTTTTAACACTTAAAAAAATGTTTTATCAAAATATATCAACCCAAATCAGTTACCTAGTTCTATAACCTCATCCTATAAGCATTTTTTGTTCAAAAATCCATTGAATGAAGGATTTCGGTGCTAACTAATAGAAGTTGTCTGAAGAAGAGATAACACCATTAATCATACATTTTATTTTATGTCTTCCTTCACATACTCAAAATATTATTTAAACTTGATGATAAAATAAACTAAATTTCATATATAAACTTATATATTTTTATTTTAAGCTAATGATCTACATCCATCTCCTCCCTAAGATGGGAAATGAAATAGCTAATCGTGTGTATAGTGGACTACCGCCTCCTGAAAAGACGTAATTATTTTATCCATCACATCCTATAATGAAAATATATAATGATGTATATAATGATTATATATTATATTAATGATATAATTGTACTTTTCTAAATATAATATCACATATAAATTCTTAATTTCCATTCTATATAAAATACAACAATGTTGCTCATATGTACGATGGATTACCACTTTGCAAAGCGATGTGGTTCAGATTTCATTTATTATTTACATGGAATGTAATAAGAATTGATTTAATTTTTATATATGATATTAATAAAATATTAATAATTATATAAAATAAATATATCATATAAATTATAACCTTAACAACCATTGAGTAAATGATAACATCATTTATGTGTACGGTGGACTATCAGAACGCGAAGTGATGTGATTCATTTTTCACAAACATTTTAAATGGATGGTAATAAAGTATATATTAAGTGAAAATATGTGATATATATAAAAACATATGGATTATGTAAAATTAATATAAAGTCTATTTCCTTACCCTTTCACTCGTTATGGCAATGCTAAAATTGTTTGTGTGTACGTACGACCTACCATCTCCAAGAAGTGATGTGAATCAATTTTTTTATAAATTTGGGGTTGAATAATATTTTTATTATGAATTAAAAGACATATTTATATCTATGTATAAGTATAACTATTACATATACCATAGTCCAATCACTAAGTGGCCAATAAACATGGCACAATGGTCCAGGGAAACATCATGCCAAAATCATCATGCCTACGTCACCAGGCATACATCTTGACTGCATCATTGACTACATTCATCACTCTTATATACATGCCTACCCACATGATGAATTTTTCTAAAACTATTTCATATGTCCATGAAATGGATTTTTAGGATTCATACCCTATTATTTTGGATACAGGATTATGAGATTTACTATTTAGGCACCACCCCAACTGCATATTTTTTTCACAATCTGAATCAATATCCATGTGTAAAGTTAAATAATGATTATAATGATGTATCTAATGAGAAGATTAATATTTATAAAATTAATATCATATTAGCTATAAATTAGCTAGATTATATGTTCATTATCCATAACAATCATAATAAAACATGTTTGAGAAAATAAGAAAATTAACACTGAGAATAATTATGACAATGAAATATTGTTAATGAACGGGTAATAATATAGTATAAAAAGATAATTTAATGTATCATAATTTTTAATATTGTTATGGTATGATTTAATAAAATTATTAAAACCACTATAAATGAGGTTAAATATTTCTAAAGTAATTTGAATCATGGGGTAAAGGGTTTTATAACTCAATTTTCATTCATTGGGTTATATGTCTTCTTCATTCATTAAATTATTCCATGATTTTGTGTGAAATTAATTTGGATCAATTTAAGTTTTATTTACACTTTTATTCACAAGGATATAAATTTTTTATAAATAATAACCCCATTGAATAAATTTCAACTCAATTAAACAAACTCTGTAAGGGTTTCGTCATAAATTTATTTCTTTGAGACACATGTTCTTTTATGAACCTAATTTATTTTAAATGGTGTATATACATACCCTTTTGAACTATATCATGAATCCTTCCTATTTCAAAATATTAGAAGTTACAAATTTTATACTCAATTCATGGGATGTTATAATTCAAAATTTACCAAAAAGAAAAGGTTTTATATTTCAATATCATTTTAATATGGACTGGTTATGCTTGAATTTCGATGTAATAAAATTATTTGACAAATTTCTAATAAAGAATTTTCATTTTATTCCTATATAGTTATTAGAAAGTATGTATATATCTTTATCACATATATCTCTAGTTTATTCTCCCTTTCTTTGGATATGTAATACATGCCTTATTATCATTTATGAAATTCCTTCATTATGAAAATTCTATTGAACATGATATGAAGAAATATTATGCAACCCATTTTCCAATGATGGGTAATTATTATATTCATGACTTTTGATTGATATCCATATGTGGAAAAAATATGCATGTATATGAAATCAATGTGATGTGTGGGCCTAGAATTATATAGTTCTTCAAGGCATTTGGTAACTTTTTAGTCTCTAGAGACATCATGTATGAGATCAAGGAGTCAACCTAATCCATTATTGGACTCTATCCACCATGTGATTTTTTCTTGTTATTTAGCATTGACATTTTCTTATGTCATGTTTTATGATGTAACCACCTTTCCTCTGATTCCATGATCTTATGATACCATGTTCTTTATGTTATTCTTCTATGTGATTACCTATGCGAAATCCATTTTATGTTATAATTTTATACCTTTGACTATATTTTTATGTTTTCTAATCTTTTTTATTCCCTTACTGGGCTTTTTATATCATCCATTATTTTTATGTATTTCCTAGGTCATCCCAGTATTATTTAGGAGCTTGAGTGGATTTTCAGAGTTCATTAAGAAACATAAAATAAGGATGCCATGTTTTATATATTATGAACCTAGTATGCTAATAAAACTATGACATTAGGATCACTTAGTTGTAATTATTTGATATTTAAGTGTAATAATCATGTAATATTATGTGAAAATATCTTGCGTCTCTTTAGTTGGTATCATATAAAAGGTTTTGGTAACATTTGGAACAAGGATGAGAAAATTTTTATGATAACCCTATGGATAGGTATCCCGATAATTATAAGGATAAATCTAAGTATTTGAAAATATCATTGAATTTTGTTGAATTTTAGAGTGATTGGTCTCTGAGAAATTATTTTCCTATCTGAATACCAAATGTGGATATGGTTTTAACACAGATGTACCTATGGGTAATAACTTTGAAAATGGATCCCTGAGTTTGACGTGAGATATACTTTGTAAAAGATAATGGGCCTTACTACACGACTAGTTTTAGACACTTTAGGGATATTTTATGGAAATTTAAAAACTCTTTATAAACCATCATTATTAATTTGAAAAGATGTTGATCATAGATTAATTAGCTCAAACCTATAGTGTCTTGGATTGAAAGGAATACATCATAATTTAGAAATTTTATAAATAGGTTTTCATGATTATGGTATTTACCACTATGAATATTATTTCTCACGCTATGAATTATGGTTTTTTTCAATGGGGTGAACCAGAAGGAACTGAGTTAGCATTTAATTTGATACAAAATGGTTTTTTTGTAAAACTGAATGGGGTAATGATTGGAATAAAGGATATTGTTATTATTACTAATTATTTTTCAAGATAAATGATCCCCGAAATTATCCTTAACCAACTAATATTATCACCCAAGAAGATATGGATAGTGTTCACTAAGATTTCAGGTAGTGGAGACCATCAGAGAAAAAAAGTATCTTTTTATATGGTGAGAATGTTGGAATAACTACTCAAGGGAAGGTCTCAATGGAATGAGAAGAAGTATTACATGAGGAGAAGAAGGTGCTAATATAATTAAGTTATAAATTAAAAGTAAAAGTTTAGTTAATGAAATATATGAGAATAGTGGGTTCCCTAAGTCATAATCATTTGTTGAATGTTTTAAATATGGAAAGAATTGGTTTTATGAAAATTGATGTCATAGGGGGAATGCTCAAGAAGATGATCAGAATGTTTGTATGAGTAATGGTTACTCAATTTATGATAAAGAGACAACAAATAATATATTAAACTAAAAGGTCATAAAGGTATAAGATAATGAATCCTATGTAATTGTTTATGAATAAAGTGGAATGATTTAAAAGACTATGTTCTAGAATTCAAAAATTAGGTGAATCGTGGAATATGTATTTAAATAAGTATTTTTATAAATATGCCTTTCATTAAGAGATTTATGAGATATGATGAATCTTACTAATTACCTAGAAAGATACTTTAATGGTATAGTGATAATCTATATAAGAAACTCATACTTGAGGAAAATATAATCATGGGGATATGGTTGATGTTAAGGTAATGAGTTTATTTTTGTGGAAAAAATGAGCTTTATAGAAAAAAAAATTATGGTTAAAATACATTGATTTTGTGACTAATTCATTTTGGTTATATTTATCATATTCTTGATAACGTCAAATGAATATAGAAAATTATGGATATTATTATCACATAAGTTTTTTCATAGTTTTAGAAAAGGGAAGACCCAAATGTTGGGCGACAACCTATCACATTTTTTGAGACTTTAGTGGTTCAACCTATAAAGACCTGTAAAATTCAAGGGAAATTTTTTCTAAATTTTTTTTGGGATTATACAAGAACACAGTTTATGACGGCGCCTAATTCTGAGGCCCAGTGTTCCCGGAATCAATTTCTGAAGTTTAGCTCGGGTACGTTCAGTGAACCAACGAGCGGGTTTTTCTATCTTGTGAGCCGGTGCACGGAATCGAAATCCAAGGGCACTGATGGAACCGCATCGCTGGTAATTGCTTAAGAAGACCCTTACTGGAGTTGTTCTTTCTCGGGAGGAGTTGTATTAAAAAAATTTGAGGGATAAAATATAATTGTTACAATTATATTTTCTTTTCCTGTTGAGTGGATTAAGTGTTGTGTTACAACACTTTGACCCTCTCTTAAGTGGTTATAACCTAAGTAAGGGAGTTTGGGGTGGGACCCTCTTGAAGTTAACCACCCATGAGAGGATTAAAGGTGGGGTGGGTCCCACATGAACCCCACCCCTTCACATTCCTCTTAAACTCCCTAACTCCCTCCTTAATTTTTTGTAAACTTATCTTTAATGAGTAACCTTCCATTTCCTCACTCTCTCCCTCATTAACTCTAGCCAACACACACATTAAATTAAGTAAATTCAAATTTTGAATTTATTTTGGAAAAGCTTGGGTTGGGTTGATTAAATAATGTGGAACCATTATTTTTTGTGAAGGGTTGGCATTTGTGGTGTTGAGGGTAAGGGAAGAGAGCTTGGGAGTTTTTAAAGAACTTCTTCTTCTTCTTCTTCTTCTTCATCAAGGAACGTCGATTCGGTGACCCAGATTCTTCCGTCTTCTTCTTCCTCGACAAAGGAGGAGGAACCGATGTGGGAACTCGGCAACGACATTACGCCTTTCAATTTTCTCTCCGCGTGAAAGGAAGGGAGATGCTGCTTCCTCCTCAGACGTTCTCCGTTGGAATATACGGAACCTCACCCCGCGGCGTCGTTTTCCACGACACCTTCGTTCGACAACATTTGTCAAGGTAGGGGTTTTATGCGTTTCTTTTTGTGAATTACTTCCGTCATCTATCCACGTTCAATTGGACCGTTTGCTGTCGTTTAACGGGAGGGGGCCGGTCCGCACAAACACGGCCGACCCTCCTCCCTTATTATTTTTGTGTTGTTTTGGTTCAAAGGAAAGTGACGGGGTGCCATCGCACCGTGCGGGAACGAGCGGCAAGGATGTGTGGCACCGTCGCGCCACGCATTTGAAAATCGAACCAACCCGCAACGCCATCGCGCCGCGCCGGAAGAAAAACCCGAAGACACCGCGGTCGAAGCGGGGCCGCGACAGAGGGGTGCGGCGCCGTCGCGCCGCGCTGGACAGAATAAGCCGCGGCTTAGGCCACGATGAAGCAGGGGGACCGGCGGCCGGTTCTGGTCCACCAGCGTCAGTGCAGGGGGACCGGCCCTCGCCGGTCCCGTGGCGGCAGAAACCGGCCTGCCGGAGCGGGCCGGCTGGCCAGCAAAGAGCGGCCCCCATTATGGGGGGCCGTGGTTACAAACGGCGGGTGTCAGCGCACCCCCCCACACTCTCGAACGGCTCGGTCATTCGGCCGAGCCACCTGGCCGGCGCGCCGGACCGCCAGCGCGCCGGGCCGCCGAGCCGGGCTGCACCCAGGCCGGGGCCGGGCCACGACCAAGCGGGCCGACCCAGGGGGTCTCGGGCCGGGTCGGTCCGAGCCCGAAACCCCCACTTTCGGACCTTTCACGGTCTTTTGCCCATAACATAGGCTGAGGACCCCCGATCTACGCACCGTCAGCTGCGCTGCGATCTTTGGATCGAGACGGTCGTTTTAGTATATTACACTAAAGGTTTCGGAGTACCTTGGGTTCGGCCGGGTTGGTTCGTACATGAAACCAACCGGGCCCTCAGTGCGGAAACCCTTATATCTTGAGTTTCGGATGTCTGATTGACGTGTCATCGACTTTGTTGGATTCCTCTTGGAGAGACGGAACTTTTGGCATACTTCACCCGAGGTTTGGACGCAGTTGGAGTATGGCCGAGTTGGATTGTACCCGAAATCCAACCGGGCCTTTGGAACGGAAAAGCTGATATCTTTCAGACCGGACGTCCGTTTGATGAACCGTCAGCGACGTTGGAGATCACATTGAGAAATGGTCCCTATGAGTATACCCTATGAGAGTTCAAGGTATAGTTGAGATATGGCCGGGTTGGTTCGCTCACGAAACCAACCGGGCCCCTTGGACGAAAAGGCTAATAACTCACAGACCGGGCGTCCGATTGACGCACCGTCTGTTGTGTTGAGACCCTTATGATGAGGTGGTCCTTTGAGATACTTCATAGTGGGAATTTTTTATACTTGGAGTATCAACCTATAGCTCGTGGAGAGGACCCTCTCGGAGAAGAGTGTACGGAGTACGAACACCGTGTAGCTGGATGAGACCTGATGACTGCTTGTCCAATTCGATTCGGAGTGACTAGAATAGCCCAGTGGGAAGCACTACTTTGTGAGGTAGAAGACCCATGGCGGAGGAGCACTACTTTGTGAGGTGGAAGACCTGCGGTACTCGACAGGAGGAGTACCTGTGTAGGCTATGAGGGGGAGCACTACTGTGTGAGGTGGCAGACCCATGGCGGAGGAGCACTACTGTGTGAGGTGGCAGACCCGTGGTACTCAATAGGAGGAGTACCTCAGCAGTCTTAGGTTAGTGAGAAGTACCCCGGAGTTGTGACAAGATCACTATATACTCCAGAGACGGGCTCATCAGAAGTTACGATTTCGATAATGAAAATCCTGGTTTGAGCTGAGTCTATGATCTTTGTTTTTACCTCATGATTGATATGGGTCACTTAATAAAATAGGTATATGTATGGGCATATACATGGGTAGTGGTTATCCGTTGATTTCATAAACTTTGTGTTTCCTCATGATTGAGATGGGTTACTTGATAACTTAGGTATCTGTATGGGCATGTACCTAAGTGGAGGTTATCTGTTGAGATCTTCTTTTTGGTTATCCTTGTTAGTTTTAGTGAGACCTTGAGGGTCTCGGGGTCCCTACTGAGTATCGTTATACTCACCCCTGCATGGGCTATGCCCGCACCTCATTGTGTTGGTTGCAGACGACGGGCAGCGCTGTCAGAGGCCGAGTGTTCGAGGACTGGACGGTACCCGGAGGTGGACCACACTATGAGTCAGTATCTGGAGGTGGACTTCACGTCGAGATGACACTCAGAGGAGGTTGATGGGAGATAGCGTTGTGGAGTCTATCTGTACCTACCCTTCAGGTAGGATCCGTGGTGGACAATCCAGGAGTTGCGTTATCTGTACCTACCCTTCAGGTAGGATCTGTGGTGGACGATCCGAGAGCTGCACTATCTATACCTACCCTTCAGGTAGGATCTGAGGAGGATGACCGAGGAGCTGCTTCCTTTCTTCCAGTTGTTGTATTTTCTGTTTTACTTTCGTTCAGTTGTAGTTGTACATTCAGTTGGGTTTGTATTCTGGCTCATTTACTTTTCAGCACTTTCTTTTGTACTTAGTATTCTACCTCCGCTTGTACTTTGTGGTGTTTACTTTACTTTTATAAAGGTAATGCCTTCCCAGTTAATGGGATTTATGCCTTTGGTGCTAGTCGCCAGCCCCTGGCCTATGGAAGGCGGGCTTGGGGTAGTCACAGCACGGGCCTTGAGGACGGGTCGTGACAAATTGGTATCAAAGGAGTCAGTTCTACCACAGAACTTATAACTCTGATTTTTTCCTTCTGTGAAGAAATAGTGTTTAGGGTACCGAGTGTGGTTTTCAGTTCAGGGAGTCCAGTGGTGGTGTGGGTGGCCAACGTATCCATACACTAGGACCCTGACAACTGATTTCTGACTTTGTGCACGAAAACACTGATTGCATGTGTGTTTCCAAAGGTTTTCCCTTCAAACAACTCAAACTAGGTCATCTCACCAGGTATAAATTCTTTGACCATGTCACGTTTGTTTCTTTCAGGATGCCTCCCTACGGACGACCAGCTAGAGCCTCGAGAGTTATACGTACTGACAGCCCGCCGAGCGACGTGGCCTCAGTACAGGGCCCTATCCTGGTTGAGGCACCAGCGGTACTACTACCCGTTAGGCCACCGATGCCACCAGCCCCAGCAGCAGAGGGTGCATGTCGCTTGAGCGCACTGCACGAGTTCCAGCGCCAGAGGTCACCCAGGTTCAGGGGAGATATGGACCCACAGGCAGCTGAGGATTGGCTGGAGGCTGTTGTGAGAGTCTTTAGGCTAGTGGGGACGCCAGCAGACTTCATTGTGATCCTTACTGCCAGCCTTCTTCAGGCAGCAGCACGCAGATGGTGGAGCCTGATGCTCCAGATGCATGATGAGGTGAAACTTCTATGGGCAGACTTCGAGAGACTATTCCGGGCAGAGTTTGTACCAGCCACCCTTCGAGCGGTATGTATACAGGATCTACATCAGCTGCGGCAGGTTAGCATGATAGTGGCGCAGTCTTCAGCGAGGTTCACAGACCTCTCGCGCTACTCTACAGATATGGTACGGGACCCGTTCTTCAGGGCCCAAAACTTCGAGCAGGGGCTCAGGCGAGAGATTAGAGCTTCTGTTGTTTCTCATAGCAGTCCGACGTAGACAGGGGTGTTGGAGCGAGCCCTCTTAGTGGAGAGTTTCCCTGCTGAGCAGTCTCCAGCAGCAGGACCCACCGCTAGCCGGCATGCGGTAGAGTCTTCTGTAGCAGGCAGTAGACAGATGACGCAGAGGTCCAAGAGGACCAGACCTACAGGTGGTCAACCACATGACTTAGGTTCAGTAGTGCGATGAACCAAGGGAAATGACAGAGCCAGACCTTCCATGCGGTGTTACTCCTATGGCGGGATTGGTCACATGCCACGTGACTGTCCGACCCTCCATGCAGATGACCTGCATTTAAATGAAGAACCTCCCAGGCAGAGGCAGAGGTTCGATCGAGGCGGACCGCTTGGAGCATAAGGCCGAGGGAGGGGAGCTGGCCGTGTAGCTGGAGGTGGACGACACTATGAGGTGTTTCCACCACCACCACCAGGAGGTCCACCCCGACCATAGGGAATAGGTGGACATGGGAGAGCTCAGCTTCAGGCAGCAGAAGCATATGACTACGGAGCTCTGGAAGCAAGTGGACAAGAGCAGACCTAGTGGTTTCCTTTTATTCTTTGTATATCTAGTTCCATGTTGTTGTTGTTACATTTGTGTCTTTGTACCATGAGCTGCAATAATATAAAGACACTTACCATTGTGACATTTTCTTCCTTCCTTTTTGAGTACTAAGAGGTTCCGGTTTAAACTGTTGACTTGACCCTCACTTTCGAGATTCCAACTGGAAGAGACCCAGTGACCTCACGCTGATGCCGACATTGTGACTCGACCCTTATAGGCGAGAGTGACGGTTGGATCTCTTGGTAGTAACGTTGAGGCCTTACGATGTCATCCATGGAATGAATACATCATTCATGTCTGGATTGACTGTATTATGCAAAGAACGTGGTTCATCCAGGGGATGAGACTGGATTTCTCTTATCGGAAAAGAAGAAATCAAAACAGCTCTTGTGGGACCAGAGAAGGTCCAGGTCATCCAAGAGAAGATGAGGACAGCTCAGAGCCGACAGAAGCCTTATGCTGATAGGAGGCAGAGACCACTAGAGTTCGATGATGGCGACCACGTTTTCTTACAGTTCTCACCTCGACGTGGAATTACGGAGACGTGGCCGAGGCGACAAATTATATCTGAGGTTCAACGGACCTTTCTAGGTCCTCAGCAGGGTAGGTGAGGTGGTTTACCGCTTGACCCATTCACCTCAGTTGCACCAGGTGCACGACGACTTCCATGTATCTCAGCTGAGGAGATACGTGCTCGACCCTTCGCATATCATCGACCATGGGGAGATGGACTTGGGAGATGGGGTGACTTTCTTGGAGGTTCCAGTGGGGACCGAGGATCGACAGGAGTGGATCCTACGAGGACGGTCGATTCCTCATGTGCACTTTCTTTGGCATTACGGGAATCTCCAGGTAAGCACAGGGGAGCGGAAGGCTCAGATGCATGTTCAATACCGCTTTTGTATCCCTAGTCTGTGTTTAAGCTTTACAAGGACGTAAAGCCCTGAGGTGGGAGTAATGTAAAGACCCGTAAAATTCAAGGGAAATTTTTTCTACAATTTCTTTGGGATTATACAAGAACGCAGTTTCTGAAGGCGCCTGATTCCGAGGCCAGGTGTGCCCGGAATCAATTTCCTAAGTTTAGCTCGGGTACGTTCAGTGAACGAACGAGCGGGTTTTTCTATCTTTTGAGCCGGTGCACGAAATCGAAATCTGAGGGCACCGATGGAACCGCAGCGCCGGTAATTTCTTAAGAAGACCCTTACTGGAGTTGCGTTTTCTCGGGAGGAGTTGTTTTAAAAAAATGTGATGGATAAAATATAATTGTTATAGTTATATTTTCTTTTCTTGTTGAGTGGATTAAGTGTTGTGTTACAACACTTTGACCCTCTCTTAAGTGGTTATAACATAAGTAAGGGAGTTGGGGGTGGGACCCACTTGAAGTAAACCACCCATGAGAGGATTAAAGGTGAGGTGGGCCCACATGAACCCCACCCCTTCACATTCCTCTTAAACTCCCTAACTCCCTCTTTAACTTTTTGTAAACTTATCTTTAATGAGTAACCTTCCATTTCCTCACTCTCTCCATCATTAACACTAGCCAACACACACATTAAATTAAGTAAATTCAACTTTTGAATTTATTTTGGAAAAGCATGGCTTGGGTTGGTATTTGTGGTGTTGAGGGTAAGGGAAGAGAGCTTGGGAGTTTTTAAAGAACTTCTTCTTCTTCTTCTTCTTCTTCGTCAAGGAACGACGATTCAGCGACCCAGATTCTTCCGTCTTCTTCTTCCTCGACAAAGGAGGAGGCACCGACGTGGGAACTCACCAACGACATTCCGCCTTTCAATTTTCTCTCTGCGTGAAAGGAAGGGAGACAATGCTTCCTCCTCGTACGTTCTCCGTCGGCATATACGGAACCTCACCCCACGATGCCGTTTTCCGCGACACCGTTGTTCGACAACATTTGTCAAGGTAGGGGTTTTATGTGTTTCATTCCGTGAATTACTTCCATCATCTATCCACGTTCAATTGGACTGCTTGCTATCGTTTAACAGGAGAGGGTTGGTCCGCAAAAACACTGCCGACCCTCCTCCCTTATTATTTTTGTGTTGTTGTGGTTCAAAGTAAAGTGACGTAGTGCCGTCGCACTATGCGGGAACAAGCGGAAAGGATGTGCGGCGCCGTCGCGCCGCGCCGGAATAAAAACCCGAAGACATCGCGGCCGAAGCGGGGCCACGGAAGAGGGGAAAGGCTCTATCGCGCAGCGCCGGATAGAATAAGCCGCGGCTTAGGCCACGACGAAGCAGGGGGACCGGCGGCCGGTTCCGAGCCACCGCCGTCGGAGCAGGGGGACAGGCCCTCACCGGTCCCATGGCGGCAGAAGCCGGCCGGCTGGAGCGGGTCGGCCGGTCAAAGGGAGAGCCAGGGGTTACAACCCCCGGCTGGCCAGCAAAGACCGGCCCCCCATTATGGGGTCTGCGGTTACAAACGGTGGGGGGCAGCACGCCCCCCCGCACTCCCGAACAGCTCGGCCATTCGGTCGAGCCACCTGGCCAGCGCGCCGGACCGCCAGCGCATCGGGCCGCCGAGCGGGGCCGCGCCCAGGTCGGGTCGGGGCGCACCCAGCCGGTCTGGTCCGCGCCCAAGCAGGCTGACCTGGACCCAGGTCGGGTCGACCCGGTTCGGGCCGACCCAGGGGGTCTCGGGTCGGGTCGGTTCGAGCCCGAAACCCCCACGTTCGGACCTTTCACGGTCTTTTGCCCATAACTTGGGATGCATACCTCCGATCTACGCACCATCAGCTGCGATGCGATCTTTGGATCGAGACGGTCATTTTGGTATATTACACTCAAGGATTCGGCGTACCTTGGGTTCGGTCGGGTTGGTTCGTACACGAAACCAACCGGGCCCTCGGAGCGGAAACACTTATATCTTGAGTTCCGGACGTCCGATTGACGTGGTATCGACATTGTTGGATTCCTCTTGAGGAGATGGAACTTTGGGAATACTTCTCCTGAGTTTTGGAGGCAGTTGGAGTATGGCCGGGTTGGATTGTACCCGAAATCCAACCGGGCCCCTGGAACGGAAAAGCTGATATCTTTCAGACCGGACGTCCGTTTGACGAACCGTCAGCGGCTTTGGTGATCACGTTGAGAAACAGTCCCTCTGAGTATACCCTATGAGAGTTTGGGGTACAGTTGAGATACATCTGGGTTGGTTCACTCACAAAACCAACCGGGCCCCTAGGACGAAAAGGCTAATAACTCCCAGACCGGGCGTCCGATTGAGGCACCATCTGTTGCGTTGAGACCCCTATGACGAGGCGGTCCTTTGAGATACTTATTTGTGGGACTTTGTGATACTTGGAGTATCGACCTATAGCTCATGGAGAGGACCCTCCTGGAGACGAGCGTACGGAGTACGGAGACTGTATAGCTGGATGAGACCTGATGACAGCTTGTCCGATTCGATTCGGAGTGACTAGCATTGCCTAGTGGGGAGCACTACTTTGTGAGGTGGAAGACCCATGGCGGAGGAGCACTAATTTGTGAGGTGGCAGACCCGCGGTACTCGACAGGAGGAGTACCTCTATAGGGTATGAGGGGGAGCACTACTGTGTGAGGTGGCAGACCCATGGCGGAGGAGCACTACTGTGTGAGATGGAAAACCCGCGATACTCGACAGGAGAAGTACCTCAGCAGTCTTAGGTTAGTGAGCAGTACCCCGGAGTTGTGACAAGATCACTTTACACTCCAGAGACGGGCTCATCAGTAGTTACGGTTTCGATAATGAAAATCCTGGTTTGAGCTGAGTCTATGATCTTTGTGTTTACCTCATGATTGAGATGGGTCACTTGATAACTTAGGTATATGTATGGGCATATAACTGGGTAGTGGTTATCTGTTGATTTCATAAACTTTTTGTTTCCTCATAATTGAGATGGGTTACTTGATAACATAGGTATATGTATGGGCATGTACCAAAGTAGAGGTTATCTGTTGAGATCTTATTTGTGGTTATCCTTGTTGGTTTTAGTGAGACCTTGAGGGTCTCGGTGTCCCTACTGAGTATCATTATACTCAGCCCTGCACTAGCTATTCCCACACCTCATTGCGTTGGTTGCAGACGATGGCCAGCGCTGTCAGAGGCCAAGTGTTCGAGGACTGGACGGTACCCGGAGGTGGACCACACGACGAGTCAGTATCCGGAGGTGGACTTCACGGCAAGACAACACTCAAAGGAGGTTGATAGGAGAGTGCGTTTTGGAGGCTATTTGTACCTACCCTTCAGGTAAGATCCGTGGTGGACGATCTAGGAGCTGGGCTATCTATACCTACCCTTTAGGTAGGATCCGTGGTGGACGATCTGGGAGCTGCGCTATCTGTACCAACCATTCAGGTAGGATCCGAGGAGGACGACCGAGGATCTGCTTCCTTTCTTCCAGCTATTGTCTTTTCTCTTGTACTTTCATTCAGTTGTAGTTGTACTTTCAGTTGGGTTTGTATTATGGCCCATTTACTTTTCATCACTTTCTTTTGTACTTAGTGTTCTGCTTCCGCTTGTACTCTGTGGTGTTTACTTTACTTTTATAAAGAAATGTCTTCCCAGTTATCGGGATTTACGCCTTTGGTGCTAGTCGCTAGCCCCTAGCCTATGGAAAGCGGGCTTGGGGTAGTCATGGCACGGGCCCCGAGGACGGGTCGTGACACAACCAATAACTAAAGGGTGATAAGGGTGCATGGCCTACAATTGTGTTATGAGATGTACTGGTTAGTATGATATTTTTTTTAAATAAATAATTTTAATAATAAATGTTAAGTAGATCAAATATTTTCAAAGAGATTAATGATATTCTAGGAGATGTTTTATTAGGTATAAGTATAGAAAAATTTTATGTTTAACATACAAGATTAATTTGGTTGAATTATATTATGTTTTTATAGATATAATATGAAGGGTTTTAAGAACAAAAACTTATGGAATGGATTTTTTAAAACCATGGGATTTACAATTGAGGTATTAGAGATTAATGAATTATATGGGAATTCATTTTCTAATAATTTTGGTTTTAGTAAAGACAAGTGGAAATGGTTGTTGTTCATTTAGTGATAAAATGATTCATTAGATTTTTTATTTTAGATATTGAGGCATAAAAAAATTCATATAGGATATTAATTTCATTAGTGTAATAGGTAAAGTGGAGAAAGATAAAAGCATAAAAAATGATGAAATTATGGTTATGAAAAAAAATGTATCCAATAAGAATATTTTATGGTGTTCTCTATCTTGATAAAGAAATAATTCCTCATATCTATGAAAACTATTTTGAGAAACAAATGTTGCAATATTACCATTATATATGATGAATCAATGGAATTTAAATTTATCCCAAATTTATGTTTTTTTGGTTGCAGACTTTTTCATGATCATTCACCTTCTTGTGTTCAATGATCATTACCACTCTCTATATTTATTTTCATTTTTCCTAAATGTGTATATTTTCACATAACTCTAATGTTTCCCCTTATGAAAACCAAGTTATGTGATGAATTAAAATTTTCCCTTTCTAGGTTTTTAAAATAATATTTTTATTATCACTTTTTATGATGTGGTTTTTTTCACAAATAAATTTTCAATTATAAAACCCTTGATTTCTGAGATCATGATTAAATTGTGAGGGAAAAATTATTTATGGGTATAGAATGTAACAAACCAATAATTTAAAATAGGAAAATATTGTTCCATAACATATATGTTATGAAAAATCATGTTCAGTAGAGAATTTATCACCCTGAGATGTTATGATATATTTATTCTTGAATAAATTCAATTAATTCGATACCTTTAAGAACATACAACCGTGAATGTATGTGAAATTTTATATAATATAACATTACAAACAAACCATTAATTTTGTGGGTCTTTATAAAGATAACTAAATTCTGAAAATTATATTTTTTATACATATATAAATTGAATTTAATGGTTATCTATTGATTAGAAATTAAATAAGAACAATTTGAAAGAAAAATAAATGTTTTTTAAAAAATTATATTTTTTATAAAGGTGGTTTGGTCATTCATTACACACATAATTTAAATTATATTTTGTTACCAAATATATAAAGGTTATTATATAAAATTAACATCATTTTTTAAATATTCATATTAAATATTAACGTTTTGTTAATTTCTGGTATTTTTTAGATAAATATAATTTTTTCACTCAATAGTGAAAAATTCCAATTTTTTATATAAATGTTTCATTTATTTTTAATAAATTTGTTCCTATTATTAATTTAATTTGATTTAAAGATAGTATAATTATTAATTATTTATTTTTAATAAAATTAATGAAATTTAAATCACCTTTATACTATATTTTAGTATAAGTTTTTTTAGGCCCTAAAACACATTTGTTTTCTTCTCAAACTATATTAAATTGTTTAATGTGAATGAATTTTAAATAATTAAAATAACCCCTAATGTAGAGTTATATAACTAAAAATTATATATAATATATTTTTAAATATTAATTTAAATTAATCTACTTATTATTTTTTTCATATAGATAATATGAAATTATCTTTTCCTTAAAAAATATATTTCTCGAAAAACAATTTTTAAAAAACATAAGTGGGTTTAATTTCAAATTTAATTATGCCAATTATCTAATTTGAATTATGAAAAATGGATTCCATATTTATAATCATTGTAATTTATATTACCTAATATGTTTAACTTAATTTTTTTTACCATAATGAGTAGTTAAATTATTAAGTATTATTTAATGCACTTAAGATGAAATCATGTTTATAAGGAGGTTAGACTAAAATGATAAGGGTTTAAAATAAAAAAAAATGAATAAGTTGTATTTTGGTGTCATATTTTGAAATTATAGAATATAATATTTTAAAATGGTCCATTTTGGTATATTTTTTCTGAGAAAAACATGATTGGAATTCTTTCTTCTCAAAACTTACAAATGTGTTCTTTCCTCTAAATAATACATCCATCCCCTATCTTATCCTTTAAAAACTCATAAAACTCATTGAATTGGAAAATAAAACCCCAAATAACATACCTAATACCATTAATGCTTTTTATAATCCTTTTTTTCATCATAAACCAACCTAGAAAGGGTTTTGGTGTAATCCAAAAGACGATTTTTGAAGAAGAGGTAACATTCTTAACTAGTCATTTTATTTTATTTCTCCCTCCACCACCATAAAATATAATTAAATAATTATAATATAATAACATAATTATATTATATATACTTTTTTATGATAATATATTTTCATAAAACACTCTCCTCCAACCTCAACATGGAAATGATACCATTGATCATGTGTACGATAGACTAATACCTCACAAGCCGACATAATTCGTTTTATTTCACCACTTCTAAAAGATTGTTATAATGATGAATATAATTATTATATATTATAGTTATGATATAATTATAAAATTATAGTTATAATATCAAATAGAAATTATTAATTTTCATTCTGTAAAGAATATAATAACATCACTCATGTATACGACACACTCCCACCACGAGAACTGATGTGATTAATTTTTAACTTATTATTCACAGGGAAAAGAATAAGGATTAAATTTAGGTGTATATATATATATTATTGAAAAAATAATCCATCTGGAAAATAAATATATCATATAAATTATTTACTTACTATGCATTGAATAAACAATAACATCATTCATGTGTATTGAAAATTAGTACATCGTGAATCAATATGATTCATTTTTCGATAATGCTTTCTATGGAAGTTAATAATGGATATATTTTATGAATTTATGTGGTATTTCTTAAATTATATTTATTACTTAAAACTAATATATAATTGACTACCTTACCCTTTAATCAATTTAGGAAGTGACTACATCACTCTTTCATAGATACAACCTACTATCTCCACGATGTGACATGATTCATTCTCCCTGATCAAAATTAAATAATTATTCTTGATATATATCTAATAAAAAAATTATATTAATAAAATTAATATGATTATGAATATTATACAACTGTATACTATGTTCTGAATCCATAACTTTCATGACAAAACATTCATGATGAAACAAGGTAATTAACCACTGAAACAATAGTGATAATGAAAGTAGTTAATGAACATGTACTAAGATATTATAAAAGGATCATATATTAGATTATAAATATTTATATTTTTCTATTATAAGTTATTTAATTGTCTAAAACCACTATAAATTATGTTAAATATTTCCCATTAAATGGTAAGCAAGTGGTAAGGGTTTTCTTAACTCAATTTTAATTCATTGGGTTATACATCTACATCATTGATTACATTATGAAAATATTATGAATGAAATAAATTTTAAATTATTTGTGTTTTATTTAACTTTTTCACCAATTGGATATACATTTTTTAAAAAAATAATCACCCCATTAGTTAACTCTAAACTCAATGGCATAAACATTGTATGGGTTTTATCTCAGACTTCATTCTTCAAGACACATGTTAATTTATTCACCTAATTTATTTGAAATGGTGTATATACTTCCCATTTATGAACCGTATAATGAATCCTTATAAATTAATTAATTTTTACATTATAATTCATCTAAATGATTCTTGGTATGTTATGATTAAAAATTTACCAAAGTGGAAAGGTTTTAGGTTTCAATCTTATATTTATCCAGATTGCTTATGCGTGAATTTCCATAAAAGAAAAATATTTGATCATTTTAGGATAAAACATTTTCATATTCTTATCTTACAGTTATTCATGAAATTTTCACGTAATTTTACCATTTTCCGCACTTTTTTTACTTAATATGACTAATAACGTTTTTAACAAAATACGACTTCATTTCATTATTCGGTTGAAATTCCTTCTTATCCCAATTAAATTATTTCAAAAAATGATTTCCAAAATGTTTCACTATGATTGTTTAAATTAATTTTTATCATCAATTTTACTATTAATATTTTTAAAAGTAATCTTCCCATCATTTTCCAAAAAAGTTACTTTTTGATGGTTCTTAGAAAAAAATTGAATAGAACCTTTCTTAATGTATTCAGCACAAATAGAACCCTTCCACCATCAAGACCACTTAATTTTTTAAATATTCATTTTTAAAAACCAAAGATTATTTTAATTTGTTTATTTATTTTTTGAGAGATTTTTAAATTTCAAATACTTATTTTAAAAAATGTAAGGATATTTTCCTCAAGAAATTTGAATGTGATCTTTTAAAACAATTTTCCATCTACGATGAAATAATTTTAGGTTAATCAAAGTTAAAAGTTTATTTTCCTTAAAAATGTTCTTAATATAGTGAAAATTATTATCAATAATGATAATACCATTTGATGTTACAGATTGAAAATAAATTATTCATATATACCCCTCACATTTATGCATAGTTTATTTTCAATTCCTTTGATGGATAATAGATTCCTTATGATCATTTCTCAAATTCCTTTATTATTAAATTTCCTTTTGAAATGATATGAAACAAGAATATGAAACACATTTTATTTTAATGTGTAATTATTATGTTAAAAATTTATGACTTATATCCTTATATGGAAACATAAGAATGTACATGAAATGAATGTGATGGGGGGGCTATAATTATATATCATTCCAATGTACTGAATATTGATTTAGTATTTAGAGATTTCTTTTATTATATTATAGAGTGAACATAACCCATTATGGAACTCTTTCCACCATGTGATGTTATCTTGGAAGTTATCATTTGGTTATAATTATATCATGTTTTATATTGTTTCCACAATTCCTCAGAATCAATGATCTTATGGTACCATGTTATTTATGTTATAGTTGCATTTGGTTACTCATGTACTTTCCCTTTTAGGATACCATGTTATACCTTCGACTCACAAGTTATGATTCCTTATCATGTATATTACCTTACTGTGATTGTTATATCACCCCTTTATTTATGTATTCTGATGGTTATCCCACATATATTTAGGATCTCAAATGTATTTTATGTGATCACTATGGAAAATAATATAAGGATGCCATGTTTTATTTAATAAGAACCTAATATTCCAATGACAATTGGCTTTTATGATCCTTGAGATTTATTTATTGGATATTTATGTTTATGAGACATATAATATTATTTCATAAGTAGATTAGGTTACTATAATGACAGATATTTTTTTTTGAAATAATTCAAATGGGAGGAATTTAAAATATCCCATTTGCATCAAATATGGGACATTGTATTTGGGAATTAACTACAATGAATTGGGAAGTGATAAAAGTGTGGAGGAAATGGAAATATAGCACAAACTTTTCATATAGATTTTAATAAGAAACATATAAACACTAATTAAAAATAAAATATATATCAAGAAAAACTTTCCATGTAAAGACTCACATGTGGGGAGTATAGAAATTTCAGTAACCAATGTAAAAATCAGAAGATAATGGAGAGTATAAAGATAAACCTCAACATTATCCAAGGGAGAAAGGTCATGATATCACAATCATGTTGGATGAACTAAATCCTCTTAAGAACTATTTGAATGGAACTCATATAATATAGATTAATATATCAAGTACATTATTTGAATCTAGTTCTACAAATATGTTATTCCATTCAAATTTTCACTAAACATCCAGGTAATCCCTAAACATCTAGGGGTAGTTTTTTTGGTTAAAACCAATGAATGTATTATTCATTTACAAAATGTATATTAGGATTCCCCTATGAACTTATGTTAGCTTAATAACTCTGAAAAACCGATGTTTCTTCCAATTATAGAATTTGACATCATACATGGGATGGATTGGATTGGTTGTGTTATTGTCCTAGGACCAGCTAATAGTAATTTTATTACAACTACATTTAATTTATTGAATATTAATTAAACATATTATAACATATTTTTAATTATTCTTCATGGATTTGATTTAATTTTTTCCTAGATATTTTTTTTGCATTGATAAGGGAAGAGAAGTTTCATGAATTTATGATAACCTTGATGTGTTATGAAAATATTCTTAATATAATTATGCAGTTGGATAACATACAATTATGGGATACATAGTATATAGATAGTCAGATCCAATTATATATAAAAAAGTGAGGCTTCATCTCATGAAGTTTTCACTTTATGATCTCTATGATAAGAGGTCATGAGAACGAATATGCCTTTAAGAATTTTTCATGTTTTGGTGTCATCAACTATTCTTATCTGAGAGTGTGTGTATTGGTCTGGATACATTAATATAATCATTAATACATGTCTTGACTCTTTCACAAATATAAAATAACAAAAATAATCATGCCATATGTTGGAGGGATGCAGGGTACATTGGGTACATTCATAATGAAATGTAATCAATGGATAATTTGAAGAAGGATTTGTCCCATACATAATTATGGGATTTGATATCTAGGGACTACGATTATAATATAATATTATTTGGAATTCCATGATCATGTTGTAAAGACTTGTTTATATTAGATTGTATAAGAAATATTCATCCAACATATAGTTTTATAACACCACTTTGTAACCTCTTTGATGATATATTGTGACAAAGGGATTATATCACATAGTGAAATTCATATGTGGTTGTAATCATTGTGAAAATAAGTTCATTCTCTTGGGTTACATGACCCGTTTCACGGAATATAATCGTGGAATTTAAGAAATCATACCAATGATAATGCGTAATAATCCCAGTGGTCCACACACTAAGGTTTTTTATTGATCTTGATTAAATTATATTTGAATTTAATTAATAGAGTAAATTTTATTCTCAAGACCAAGGAATAATTTTATTCAAGTTATATTGATCGTACAAATTAAATAAATATTTATTCTCAGAATGTGAATAAAATATATTTATTTAATTTAATAAATATTTAATAAATATTTATTCCCCGATATGTGGATGAAATATTTATCTATGAATAAAATTTATATTTAGGTATTTAATAAATATAGTTGAGTTTGAATGGACCAAGACTGAGTCAGGTGATAAAATAATTATTTACAAGCCAATAAATATTATTTTCAATTTATGTAGGTTGGTTAAATATAAAATAATAATAATTTTATTATATAGAATGGGGGTTTAAAATGTTTAAAATGTTATTTAATGGATGATATGAAATTAAACAATATTTTAACCAAAAACCAAATTCTATAAATTGACAATTATGTATATTTTGTATTGTATCCAAAATTTAGAATATATAATTGTTTTTCACAATGATTTCTCTCTCAACTCCTCCTTATCACTCCCTCTAGAGAACAAGATATTTAAGGGATATTTTATATAGATCGAGGAATGAGTGATAAAGAAGGAAAAACACAAAACATTCAATTCTCCAGGATAGAACTTAGAGATCAAGTGGTGTTTCATAGAGATCATTGGAGCCTATATGGATCACACATAGAGGGATTATACCCTTGGATCCCCATAGAACTACTAATGAAACCCAAAAGGGTATTTTTTGATGATCAACATTCAGTAACGAAGAAAGATCCCTAGCCCAGGTATTTATTTATTTAGATTTTATATAATTAAATATATTTTTGATGTGGAATATCCTCTGATCATTGTTTCAGGAAATGATTTTTAAATAAAGGTTAATATATCACCCTCCATCGCACACTTCCTATTCTCCTAGAATAAATGAGTGGTATCAGTTGGTGGTTACCTTTAAATTTAAAATTATTTATTTGTTTGTTGGTGTATGAATAATTATTGTTAGAACATAATTCAACATTATTTTTTATTTATTCCAATTTTAATAAATATTATTTAGAATATTAATCATATTGGATTAATTGTTTTAATTTTATTAATGTTTTAAAAACAGATGAAGAACGACCAGAGATTCGATCGAGAAATTTCCTATTTTTGGTTGTAAGACAAGATTACATGGAATGTACTCAGATGTACATGTTGTATACACAAGTGCACTAGATCAGGATGCACTGAGGGAGACACGGTGTCACACATATTAATTAAATGGGGTTTACATTGTGTATTGACTGACCAACCAGGAACATGATTTTCATATTACAATTCATATAGCAGTATACACATTATCTAGTCCGTACTGCTTATTGGTGTAGATCTATTAATTAGTGTGGTCATTATGCATTGTTAAAATGCATGACATGGAGGACCTAGATTATTTATGATATGCATAATATGTATACTGTTTACAAGGTATATATTTCATCAATTCTCACATCCTATGTACATGGCGAGTGAGTCGGTGGAGAAAATGGACACACAAATCAAAGAGATACATGGTGTGTAGTTGGATCGTACATTCCATGTAGTCTAATAAGACACACAATTATGTTTTAAGAATATATCCCAAACACATAGAAACTATAATACATGACATGTATTTGGTCTATACACATATGGTAGGCTATCTGAGGTACATGCTGCAGACCCAAGCATGTGACCCGAATACATAGAAACTGAGATACATGGGATGTAGCTGGATGTACATACTGTGTAGTCTCCCATTAATGTAACTAATTATAAATTACATTAATTTGAAATATTGAAGAATTAAAATAACTTTTTATCGACTGGAACACCATTTTGTTTTTGAAAATTTAATTATAGTTTTAAATAATTTTAAATGAACAATTGTTTAATTGTAATAAATATTTCATTATTGGTTCTTCCATTTATTTTCTAGGAATTTCATAAATAGAGGGTGTCTCCATTTTTGTTTATATGATTGTTAATATGATTGGGAATTAATTAATTAATTAATGAAATCTCATTCATCTTAATAATAAATAACAAATAGAGAAATGAATGATAGCCGGTTACATTTGTTTATTCATTGCATGTATGGCCATTCATGAGATTGACAAACAGTTGTGTATGTGTCAGATGTTTTTAATTTAGTTTATTCCATGGGGTTTCAATTATATATTATTTAATAAAATAAGGGTCTATGAGTCATACCACCCTCCATTATTATGTAGGACATGCATGTCCTAGGATATTTATGCAATATCGTTTTATCCAATCCTTTCATTCCCCTCACATGTGTGTCGGTAACGAATACTTTTAATTCATGGATCATCGAAAGGCGCATGGAGTTAGTTTAGTATAGAACCATTATGATTCCAAATCAGGTGATACACAGGTGGAGAGTTGGAATTTTATAACTCATTCCAAGATAGAAAAAAGTGTTATTTCTATTATGAAAAAATATTGATTTAATTTTCACAAATTAAATCAAACATTATATAAGGGTCATGATTGGTTCATTTAATATTTTTCCGATATATGCAATTATTTGTTATTAATGAATGTTTAGGATCACATAAATAATGAATTGATGTGAAAATATGGAAATTAAATTAATTAATCATGCTTAAATGTTTTATCTAATATTGATAATTAATTAAAATACACTTAATATTAAAATTACCCTAACACCTGTACTAATTTTATTTGATGAGTGATTATCAATAAAAGGTACCCTTGGGATGATTTTATGTCCTCTTGTATAAAATTGTATGACTTTAATGCCTTTATTTTTTTTTTTGTGGAATGTCAAGTATGTCAAACTCATGTTTGTAATAAGTATTGCCTTTTTTATATGTAGTTATTCAAAAGATGTCTTATATTATAATTTTTTATTTTTAATATTATATTTTCATCTTCAACATGTAAATTTATTTTTCATTTTTATCAAATAAATAATTACCTTAATGTCTTACATAATTATTATTCAATATTTTTTTAATTAATTGAAATATATAAAAAATGATATTAAAAGTATAAAAATAAAAATAAATTAAGATAATTAATTTCACACAAAAATTTTATATCTATCATTGAAATATCATGGATTTATTAATGGTTTTATTTAGAAGTTATTTTTTGTTTTTATATTTTCTTAAAATTCAAGTAATGAATAATTCCAAAATGAATATTAATCATATTTTAAAATAAATAATATTTTTTAAAATGATATAAAATTCATAAAAATATAAAATCTGTCCAAATTATTTAGATATGGATGAATATATAATACACGACACATTTATGGTTCTTTTTAATTTTATATTAACTATATTAACACATAAATAGTAATAAATCCAAGTTCTCATGATATGATTTAAAAAGTTTAAATAATGGTTAAAACCAAAATACAAGGGTGTGAATGAGGCCTTAGAGTTTTAAAAAATTATTATATAAGAGGATTTTAACCAATAAACTTGTTATATTTTAAATATATCACTTGGGATCTTTTTTAAATTGGAAATTAATTTATATTAATTTACTATTTTGAGAGATTCCAAAAGTGTCCCTCACATTAATTATAAAAGGGCATCTCATACCTCACTTATTCACCACACATTAAGCCTTATAAATCAAAGAATCTCTAGCCACCCCAGAAAACATAATTTTACAATTTCATGAGGTCTTGGTATTCTAAAAATACCAACTCTAGATACCTTATGAAAATATATAGTGGAATTCCACCAAAGAAGATGTAATTGTTTTACCAATTCATTGAAGCAAATTTCTTCTTATACATCCTCATAATGTTTTTATTATTTAATAAAGTAGTAAATATAATATAATAAATATTATGATATGTTATTATGATTATTGGATAACCATATTATATGTATTATCCCTCTTATGAAAATAAAAACCACTCCTCATGTGTAGGTATGACTTGTCACCTCCACGTCATGATGAAATATGTTTTTCTTCACTACTTCACTTGGAATGGTATAATGATAGAAATAATGGATATATATGATAATTATTACACTATTCTGATTCTCTAAAAAATAATATACCATCCTCTTCCTTACCCTTTCACCATTAATAGAATGAAAATTTCAGTCGTGTGTAATGACCTTCTATATCGACGACGTGATATGATTCATTTTCCATGTTATCCATTAAATAGTGTTTATAAAAAAGAATATAATTAATAAATATGACATATATGAACTTAATATCATTATTTATATGAAATAAATATATCACATTCGTCATAAATAGGATTTATATTACAAAACATACATTGGGAAATGACGCAGTTAACACCCAAAACTAGGGTAATAATTAAATATTATTAACAAATTGGTAATACGATGATATAATAGGATCAAAGATGATATAAAAATTATGGTTATGGTTTCATTCTAAATTATTAACATTATTAAAACATTATACCATAGTTTTATTGTTGGAACTAGAAAACACATCCACAAAATATTCCAAATTCTTCCATACATGATCCCAGATCATAGTCCGTTTGGAAATCTTCAATTTGACTGGTTATAGATCCCTAATGCAGTTAAGGATTAGGAATTATGGACATTTAAATTTGGGATGAAAAACTAGTTTGCAAAGCCCATTCGCGAAGCACCCTCCGTGATCGCTTAGTAGAGGGAACTTGACCGAAGCCCCTGTGAGCGCCACGAAGGCTATGACGGTAGCCTCCACGACTACGAGAAACTTGAGGGAACTTAACTGGTGCCTCTGCATGCTCCTAAAAGGCTGTTGATGGTCAACTACATAGTTATGAGAAGCATTATGGAACTTCATCTAGTTGCGATGCGTGATATCCTTTATGGCATCATATTCTCTTCAAGGGATGCATTTGTTCTTCGTAGAGTGCTCTGCTGACCTTCATCGCTTATAAACAGCCGGCTCACCCCCCCCCCTTCATATGCATGGTTATACCACCCATTCTGCATCTGATCTCCAATTTTTCAGTGCTTTAGAGCATTGTGAAGTGATTCCCTTCGCAAAGGGATCTACCTTTTGTGAAGGAGGGAGCTCCTTTTGGTTACTCGATGCTCTCTAAAGCCCCTTTGCACCACGAGACCCCATAATCCGTGAGCACCTTTCCTTCACAAAGATGATTTTTGATAACCCATTGTATATGAGACCCTAAGCTCTACACATACCTTTTTCTCAGAGAGAACCCATGCTCCACGATACCCCAGGCTCCATGAACACCTATCTTTCATGAACCTTCTTCACGAGACCCAATCCTCCATGAGCACATTTCCTATGCAAAACTACTTTGTGAAGCCCTATCTTTCACGAAGCTCCTACCTTTGCACACATTGTGCCATACCATGGGGGATAAGACCCTGCACCCATGCTTAAGATAACTTTTGGGTTGTGGTCCCAATAATCTAGGGTGGTCCCTTCACATTCCTCACTGGCCCTCATGAAAAATGGGGAGTCGCACCACGAACATTTCGGGTCAGAACGTCAACATTTTTCATTGCACCCTTATGCGTAGTAACCATCCACCTATGGAATTCCATGATTCATGATACTCCTGCAAACAGCATGCAATACCTTGAGTTGACATATTTCTCTTGGTGCCATTCACATGTCGTGAGTTGATATTCTCATCATCAATTCCCTGATTACATTGAGTTATACCATTCCTCAAGTAACTCATCTAATCCCTATCACCTGAGTCCTATACTGAGATCCACTAGAAAGGGCCTCTCTGGATTATGTCCCAACACCATCCATTTTTGGGATCCTTATGCCTAATAGTCATCACTACATGACTACAAACTATAGTACACCATATGTGACAAATGTAAGAAGCCTCTTCCTCCAAAAAAGAGATGCCTTATGCACCAAGCATAAGATGCCAATAGTTATCTCTTGATGACTATAAACTATAGTACACCCTATGTGACAAATTAAGGATGAATATTGCTTCAAACATGATATGCCTTATGCACTAAACATAAGACGTCAATAGTCTTATCCATATGACCTAAAACTTTAGTAAACCCTATGTGACAAATATAGGATGCCTCTTGCTCTAAACAATATATGCCTGATGCTGAAAGCATAAGATTCTAATAGTACATACTACATCACTCTAAACTACATCATTCCCTGTCATTCAATAATATGATGACTCTTTTTCTAAATAAGAGATGGCTTATGTTACCAGAATAAGATACCTCTTTCCATGATTATAGTGGCACAATTTCAGGAGTGCTGGAATCAATTTGAACATACCATCACTCCACATCTTGAATTATATACCCTTCATTTGGATATTCATCCTCTGTCATATCTGAAGGGACTTTTTAATTGCCTGGTCCCATGCTACCACAGCTCATCGACTATTCTGGTCCAACACACCAGAAGACTTTGGAGGACACTTCGAGTCAAGTCATGTGTTTCGAACAAGGTCAATAGTAGACCATCATTTTTGTCCCCATTTTTGGATAATGTGATATAGATGATGTGTTTTAAACACGGTCAATAGTTTTCTTCCATCTCCACACCACCCTCAATGCGTTTTGAATGTCGGGCATTTGATTCAGACTTTTCTTCTCCCTTTGTTCAGACTAATTCCAACTCCCTTGGCATTATCCCACTTGTTCACTAGTGCATAATTGTAGAAATCAATTATATGACTCAACCCTCCAGTGATTTGGGATTTCATCATGGCTAGATATGAGGAAGACATTATGAGAAGCTTCCATATACAAGCCCTAGGTACCATTTCCACTCCTTAGCGGCACCCAGGCTTTTTCCATACATAAGCCCCATCCACCGTTTTCGCTCCTTAGTGGAACCCAGGTAGCTTCCATGTATAAGCCCCATCCACCATTGTCTCTCTTTAGCAGCACTCGGGTAGCTTCCATGCATAACCCCCATCCACCGTTGCTTCTCCTTAGCGACACCTATGAATCTTCCATGCGAAATCTTGATTCATTGTTGTTTCTCCTTAGCGGAACCTAGGCTAAAGCTTCCATGCATAAGCCCCATCCACCGTTCCCACTCATTAGCAACACTCGAGAAACTTCCATGTGTAATCCCCATTCACTGTGGCTGCTCCTTAGCAGTACTCGGGCATCAGGTTCCATGCATAATCCCCATTCACCATTGATTCTCCTCGGTGAAACCTGGTCTGATTCCATGTGTAAGCCTCATTCACCACCCCTCATGGCCGCACCATTGCACCAATATCGTTAGGTATATTATTGCATATTGTTTCTCACATAGAGCATGACTCACATGATCTTCGATTAAACAATGACCATGAAATCCTCCCTGGGATTCCCTAGACCATAAGCCCTAAGTACGACTCTCGAACTACGTTGAATTTCATCCATGTTTCCTAGGAAATGTATGTAGGATGCCTCCCTGAGGTCCAGCCCCAATATCTATTTTTCCTGACCCCTACACGTCAGTTTACTCATTCCGAATGATGTTAAACTGTATCCACCATCTCGAACAACATGGACTTTAGTCCTTTTCTCCTATAAAAGGTATGTAAAAATCCTCTATAAGGTTCTAGCCTAAAACCAACTTGTCCTGATCTCATTCACGCTGGTTCACCCTTTCCTTGCAAAAAGTAAACATGTACTCCACCTTTAATTCCACAAGACATCGAACTATACCCATTCGAACTATTTGTTTTTAATCCTAGTCTCTCAGACAAGGCACATATAAATCCTCCTAGAGGTCCAACCCAAATAGACAGTAAGTCGTTGTGTTCCCAAATTGACAATAAGCCATTGTGTTTCCCAATCGATGGTAATCCATTGTGTTCCACAATTGATGGTAAGATGTTGTGTTCCCATTCTGTTCTCCAATTAGCGGTAATCCATTGTACCCCATCAAGTGGTAAGCCATTGTCATCACCACATGATAGTAATCCATTGTAAGATAAAATACATGGGTTTGATCCATGTCTCCTAGACATAGAATGTAGGAAGCCTCCCTGAGGTTCAATGAAAAATTGGTAAACCTTAGTGTCCCCCCAGTTGGGACCCACATATCTGGTTTGCCCATCGAGCTTCGGACCAACACCAGGCTATTAACTAAGCATGATCCCCTGCATGCCTTTGGGTTGTTTTCCTTTGCGCACAACCTAATCCCATTAATCATCCTGAACTATGTGGAATTTGATTCCCTTCCACTAGGATACATAGGATGTCTTTTTGATGCTCAAGCCCTACATCACTGTCATGCACACATTGGCTCCATCTCAATCTCCATCCATTCACAACAATCCATATCCAAATAGATTCTTACACGAGCCACCACATCCCAATGATATCATGTCACCCACTTTCTCACTACTCTTTATAGTAATCAGGTAATTAATCAAGCATTAGACCCAACATCAGTGATTCTTCCTAGGGTCGCACCTATCTGATACACTCCCACTAGTGTTCTGATCAGTCTGATTCATCTTTGCAAGATGTTAAAACTGTGAAAACCCCCTTTTTAAGTATGGGAAGCTGAGGAAAACCTGATAGACATGCCTCCGGTATAAGATACCCCATGACTGGCATTGGATACCACAGGTTCTACACCATTTAGATGACCTCTCAGGAATAATAATACATATTACCTAATGTCATCCAGAGATACCCCAACATTCATGATGTTGTTATCTAATCCGACCGAAGGTGTTTACCTTGTCAAGACCCCATGGAATGTCCTGACGGAAGTAGTGTAATTAATCGGAATCCCCAAACATATGGCACTGGGAATGAGATTCATGCAGCCCTACTCAAATCTATGAGGGACACAAAAACTAGGTAACGAGTTCTAAGGAGAAATCCACATAAGGAGAAAACAACATCCCATTATCCCATTTCGATCATGGAGGAACTATCCCTGAATAAGTGATAGATTCCACCCGCCTTTGGAAAGTGGGAATGTAGGGAAACATATCAGCTTGTCCTACACTAAAGGTTGTGAACCCCAATGAAAGTATCAAAAACATTTATATACATATAAAAGAAATCATACCTAAGGTAAGGGTTATATCATTTGAATTTTACTTCCCAATGATATATGTCTTGTTCACCACTAATCCTCATTTTTGTATATGTACTTCCATTTGATATATAATATCACGAATAAAGTTATTCTCATGATATTATAAGTTTCATTTAATGTTATTCAGTTATATGTATTATTATTTAATTATTATAATGTTTTATGGGACACTTTGGAATGTTTAAATATAAATTTCCTGATGAATTTTTCAATGGTATCATATAAAAGTATCTTCAAATATGTTAAAACGCATTGTTGAATCTTATACTAAATTGAGTTTTAACTGTTATCATACCATTTTCAATATTTTATTTATGGATTTAGGATCAGTTGGACTCTGGATGTGAAATTTTTATACCATTCATGGTTTATGGTTGGAGTATTAACATTACATACGGTAGTTATTCAATAGAAATGTTTATGTTGAAAATGTTTCACATTTTTCATTTGTGGAATGTATTGGACCTAGTTAGTGATGGAAAGGTCCCACTATATCCCCTCTATGCTTCATTAGGTCTCAAGAGAGAAGCTAGTTTGGGTATTAGAAGAGGAATTACCCGTTTATGTATGGTGTCTTGACAAAACCTTGATGGTATGTTTCAGATGTCCAAAACAATGCTTTCAAACATTATGATATTTGTTATTGATTTTCCAGGTTATTATTTGAATAATCAAATATCCATGGTTATTTTTCCTATCTAAGGTGATTATTTAAATGGAATACGTTTAAGTTATTTACCTTTCTATATTGTTCATTCCAAATTTACTCATAGCTTCAACTAAATTCTTACCCTTACTGGGCATTTGAGCTCACCCCTTTCTTATGTTTTATTTTTCCCGATGATATGAAGAATTATTTTGAGTTTGATATGATGGTTTACACTAAGGGGATTGAGGAAATTCACAATGAAAATTCATTGTGTATTATAATTTTTAGATTATAATGTGAATTTCATGTATGCATCTAGTTTACAAAGAATATGAAACAATTCTTTCCTTTAGGATATTACGAATTGTATCATATACCAATGTAATAAATAAATCCCCCCAGATCTTGGATACTAGGGTCAGGGTCATTAGAAATCTCTATGTTCTCTACAAAACTTATAATCACTATGATTTTTAGGTACATTTGTCAAAATTATTGGATGGATAATTTATTATTTCTATTTTTTTCATGTAAATATTTAGATTGTATCTAATAATATTTTATTTTTTGGGAACTAATATTTGTGAGATTCTGATTCATTAAGAGTGAAAATACAGATAAAATAATAATATTAAATTTATTATATCACACTGGAATATTTTTCTAGAAATAGTGTATTCAACATCAAATGAGAACATGTATGGAAAATCTGAGACTACCATTGATTCCATAATGTTTCTTTTATCATAGGCCTAGAGAATCCTTTATCAGCATTTGGTGTTTTATTTAACAGCAGTTGAGGGTGTATATAATAAAATAATTAATCAGTTAATTAAAATATTATTTTTAAATGAAGTGAACTAAATATCATTGATAAATTTACAGTTATTCCAAATCCATATTTTTAACTACATAACCATGGGATTGAGAGAGTATTCTCTAGGGGAGGGACTAGAAAACAAAAAATGGATCGAGGATTGTAGTTGATAACCAGATGAGCATTTAACCTATAGTTATCATGAATCTCACCATGCATGACACATTATCATTATTAGTTAATGATCAATCCAAACCCAATGTATGGTGTTTGATTTTAATGCGTTCTTTCAATTCTTCTTATAATTTGATTTTTGTGACTATCATGTTGTTGAAGGTGAGGGTTTTCTCACATAGGGTTGGGAAATTATTATGATTATTTATTTTTTACTCCTCATTCATCACTATAGGGTAAAATAATTGTAGCCAACCTAAACAATGGATGAGGTTCACTTCTATTTTTATGGTTTTTTATTTTACTCCACGTTTCTTCACATGAATCGACACTAATATTTCATTAGCTAGTGGTTTAAGAAATTCCTAATAATCGATCATTGTGAGAATATTATTTGAAAAGAAGAAAAATATTATGGTTTTAGGTTCATTTTTGAGGGAGTGAAATATGTATGATGGTGATGGGGAGGGATCATTGGAGTATTGAGACTGGATTAGAGATACCCATTTCCTTAGTTTTGTGTGAGGCGATGACATGGTGAAATAAATACTGATTATTGATAATTTTTTATGGACATAATCCATTGGGAAGAAATGATAAGGCTCTTAAAGATCAATATACATGACCTATGGTGAGAATTCCAGCTATATTGTAGGACATATGCACAGGAATTTTTTTTTAACAACTTGTAATTTCATGGAAATTCTAACTACACTGCATGTAGTCCTAGGAGTACAGGATCTGTAGTCCCAATCCTGTAGAGATAGGTCATGTACCCCAAGTGTATATGGGCATGGTAAAATCTAGGCATATGAGATTGGATAGATTACAGAAGAAAAACTATATAAAAAACAACCTAGTACATGGATACAACTAGGGACACTAAAACAGTGAGGTATACGGGCACAAAAAGTATACCTGATCATGTTCAATGAAACAAAGGAACATTCATGTGAATGTTTGGGATTAGAGTTACATTTCATGTATCCTCAATACACACCTTTTACTTCCTTCATGGTGGTTTAGATCCCTTTGTTTCCATAGTATAGACTAGGTTTAGTTGAGTGTGCTTCCTTGGTCTGTCCAGATGATGGTGTTTCGTTAAATTATGTCATAAGAATAAGATATTGATACGCTTTAGGGGTTTTGTGTTATATAGAGTTATATGTACCCCCTGTGTGACTAGGGTGGGATACACTATCATTCCTTATTTATCTTAGGTAGGGTTCTTGGTTTGGGCATGACCACAATGCACATGGTGTTGATCTCCTTTCAGGAAGGTTGATCAAATAGGGTTTTTAGAATCCCATAGTGGTCCTGGGTGTGATATCGTATATATGTAATGATAACATTAAATATTATATCAAGTAATTATTTTAAGAGACCAAATTTTCATGAAATGTTTTAAGTAACCATTAGTTATATTATATCTTCTTATGTTATTTCTCCAAGACGAGCAGTACCTAGAAGACATGAGTAGAATCCTTTAGCGGGTAGTGTGGATGAGGTCTCAGGAGACTGGTTCTATATTATGAGTATATATAATATGATTATCAATATTTATCTTATCCTAATTGAAATAACTATGTATTTATGGGATACAAACACTTGATGCATTGTGTTTATAGATTTTGGGGTGACATAATTGGTATTGTTATACTCAACCATAGAAGGGATCTACCTAAACATCTTGTGCCTTATGTTGATGGAATAATTAATGATGAACTCCAATAAGGATATATATGTTGATAATAGATTGGGATATAATGATAGAGGCTCATACCAGGAATTTCATTTGATCATAGTCCCCTCCTTATTAGCAGGTTGGACTATTTTACAGTTTTGGGGGGATTGATTTGGACCTTATGAATTTTTCATACATTTTTCATACTTAAGTAGAGGGATATAGATATATAAATTCTTTTTTATCTACTTAACTTAACTTTTATCATTATAATGACGTTTAGATGTGTGTATGTTTGTACAAATACCTTATGATAAAGCCTCTAATGTGTATGAACTTCTTACCCGATGCTGGACTCCAAATCCAAGATTATTGGAGGTGGGATTAGGGTGTCACACTAACATTACCACTGGCCAGGAATGACCCAAAGGATTGCGTCTTGAAAGAGTGGTATCAGAGATGTTTCATCATTGGACCATATATTGGAGATTTTCTAAATTTTAGGTTTGGGTTTGTATTTATGGAAACAATGTTAAAGTGTTTCAAGTTCATAATTCAGGCTAGGGACTCTAGTGTGTGTTTTGGATGGCATATCCATTCACCAAGACTCTGATAACCTACATGTTTAATTAGAACATGTATGCACTGGTGGGATTAAAAGAATTGGTACATGTATCATAGATGAATGGGATGTTGTTTCCATGTACTTCTTGCGTCAACTCCCTATATATACTCATTGACTATGTCACATCTTACCTTTTTTTAGGATGTCCATGTCATGATTTATAGATATGATTCTACAAAAGTACCACAAGGATTACTTTCCTAATGAAGAGTCTTTAGTGTAGGGTCCTTCAAAGGAGGTGGTACCTCCATGAGGATTGGTAGTCATTCCACCACCCATTGAGTATCATGCTTGTGCAGTGGTACCAAATGAGGATGTTCATAGGTTGAGCACACTACATGGTATGCAAAGGTAGAATCTTCCTTGGTTTTGGGGGGATCATGACTCCCAAGTAATTTATAACTGGCTAGAGGATGTGACATGAGTTTTCTCATTGTGAGGAATCCTCATGATCAGATGGAGGTCCCAACAACGAGCCATCTTCAAGGATCCTATAAGAAATGGTGGATTATGGAGACTCAATTAAATGATGAGAAAAATTTATCCTAGTTAGATGTTGGTTGTTTTTATAGAGAATATTTTTATCCATACACATTGCAATCAGTGTGAACTATAGAGATTTTGCAGCTGTAGTAGGTGACCATGATAGTTATAGAGTAAATGGGAAGTTTCACTAAACTCTTAGGATACTCTATGGATATGGTTAAAGATTCATTATTTTGGGTATGTACCTATGATTAGGGATTACCTTGGTATAAAAAGGAAAAATTGATATCTCTTTTCATTCCATCCTATGATGGAGTTCTTGACCAGGATTTAGAAGTGGAGAGATTCATAGTAGAGAAGATTCCAATAGTTAGTGATGGTTGTGGGAACATAGGTGTCAAAAATATGATATCTAGAATCCAATTGAAGACATGTAGATCTATGTGTGAGATATTCTTCTTGAGAGTACACTGGGATATAAGGTATATATTTTAGTTCTTAAATAATATCTTGGGTTAGCCTAGAGAGATAAATTGTTTATTTTTATCAACTGATTACATCTTGAATGGGATGTTCCAACCTGCAAGGTAGTTCACATAGAGATGGTTGATAGCCTCCTTGTATGAGAAAATGGGAGGATACGAGAGGTATATAGGGTGTTTGATGTGGTAGAGGAGTGGTGATAGCATCTGGAGGTGGACGAACATTTGACCTTTTTTGAACACCAATTTAGGAGGTCCATTCTAGTCTTAGGGAGATAACGACCTAGGATGAAAATAACTACATGCTGTTGAGGTATAAAACCACGAGGCTATGGGGATGATTTGTAGTGTGATCAGTGTATTATATACATTATGTAAGGTATTGATAGACAAGTGTTTGAGAAACTATTTTCTTTATAGTTATATGGTTCAATATTTAGATATTCTGATTGAACCATTGGCTCGACCCTAAGGCTTAAAGACTCCTTCTAGAGGGGACTCGGTGATCACACACTTATTCAAAGCATGTTATATGACTATTAGTGGAGAGGTATTCTTATGGAATCTCTTTATAGCAGTAATGAGGCCCTACTATGTCATCTTCAATATGGAATCAATATCTATAGTTCATCCCAAAATAGATTTTTTCAGGTGGAGAATTTGTTGTTTCTGTCCTGATGGTATGGGGGTTTTTTTGTTTGGTGAGAAATATAGGTAGATAGAGTAGGACGGTATCATACATAAGAGGATATAGTCGACTACTTATTATTTTTCTGGTATTACAATTATATTAATAAATAATATGTTTTATCATCTTCCTATAGTGGTGATAGAGTCTGAGGATGTCTTTCCTCAGGATATGTTGGGATTATCTCTATACCAAGGGAGATACATATGTATTGAACTTTACCCAATGGTTGTGCTAAAATGTACACCAGTATATCTAGGGGATTATTCAAAGCTTCATGAGATAAAGGATCTGTCAAAATACTTTTTGAGGAAGGGTATTATCAGTCCCATTATGTCAACATGGGTATCCCATACTTTGTTCTCCAATAAGTATGAGGAAAGATTTAGGTATTGTGTAGATTATAGTCTCCTAAACGAGGTTACTATGAATAGAAAGTATCCATTACAAAGGATCGATAACCACTTATAATTGTTTATAGGGGCGAGGAGGTTCTCGAAGGTAGAACTCAGATCAAGATATCATTCACTTTGAGTATGAGATGTTGATATACCAAATATAGAATTATAAGGTTTATATGGTAATTATGAGTATTCAGTGAACCCTTTTGGCACAAAAACACCCCATTAATTTTCATGGGAGTCATGAATTATATCTTTTGTTATTTATTAGACTAGTTATTGGTGTTTTTTAGTAATAAAATTCTCATGTACTTATTATTTGAGAATGATAATGCATGAAACTTGAGTATGGTGTTATACATACTTTGATAGAACCATGTTTAATGAAATAACTTGATGTTTTAGTGTCGGATTCGAAAGGATGACTTTATGGGACATATTACCACAACAAAGGTATTGTAAATGAACCTAGTGATGTTCGATTCCGTGTTATCTTAGGATACAACCATGAGAATAAAGGAGGTGTGGAGATTCCATTAGTTGGTCGGTTTTTATATGACATTCTTTTCCAATTTCTCTAGGATATTGAAAAAATTGATTTTTTTACTTGAAAGGGAAATCCTTTTTGTTTAGAAATAGTTTTTCCAATAGCATTTTCATGACTCTTGGAATTATTTTCTAAGAACCCCCATTTCAAGACTACAATGGGAAGGTGTTGAGAATATAGTATTTTATGATTACTTAGGGATCAAACATGGATGTTTTTTAAGTTGGGGATGTAATTGGTTTCTTATGGATCCAAAAAATTGATACCATAGGGGAAGATCTACATGATCCATGATATATAATCAGAATATGTAGTCTCCACCCAATAGATGTGGCAATACAACCATATGGAAGAGTGATTTATCATTTATTATGATCATACAAGTCTCATGTATATCTTCCCATAGAAGGATCTAAACGCGAGATAGAGGTGATATGATAGTGTTACTTCTTGATTATGAATTTTAGATATTCTATACTCCTGGTATGAGGAACATGGTGGAAGATGTACTTAGTAGGGGATCTTGTTCATAGTTATTAAAAGAAGCACCAGAGTAGTTAGCCTCATTGTAATTGTCCTTAGCGGTGATGGATGGTGTTGCTTACATCTAGTACATGGTTTTTACCTTCTTATGTCTATAGCGTATTAGGGATTCTCAATGTGGAGATACCTACTTTGAGGCCATGAATACTTAGATATTCCCTGGTTTTTCATTGGATGGACTTTATGAATATGGAGAGAACATCATACTTTTACCAGGATATATGATGGTATCCACGATGATGCATGAGGAGGTTATTAGTGAGTTTCATGAACCCCCATTGGAGACACATCTGGGTGTGGAGAAGATTTAATAGAACCATCAATGTTAGTTTTTATGGCCAATTATGAAGATGAGTGCATCATTGTTCTTCTCAATATAGACCACTTGTTAGAAGGTGAATGTAGGGAAACATGTTCCAGTGGGGTTAAATAAACCCATTGTGGTTTAAGTGTATTTATGGTATGGAATATATATGAACTTCATTATGGGGATTTCACAGATGTCTAGAGGACACAATTCCATTTAGGTGATCATAGAATGGAATACCATGTCATTTCACTTCCTATCCATCTAAGAGAAGAGTTCAGTAGTGTACATTGGATGCCTTTATATGTAGGATACATTACTTCTTAAAAGAGTTCCCCCAAAATTTGTTTTGGACCATTATTCTCTTTTTATGTTTGGATTATAGATGGTACTGCATGAGGAATTTAGAACACATTTGTGCTTTAGGAAAACATTTATCCCCCAGAATAATGGCCATGTAGAGTGGTCTACATAGGTTATAGAGGAAAAGATACATTCTTTCTTGTTATACATTGTCAATAATGGGAGGATCGAATTCCCTTGGTGTAATTATCCTACAATAATAGCTAACATTACACCATCGGTTTAGCACCATTCTAGGCCTTTTATGGTAGAAACCATAGTTCATAACTATATTGATCTGATCTAGGTCATTCATAACTCATGGGCATAGAGTTTTGGGGTGTGATGAAAAATAAGGTGAATATCATCTAGGAGGGGATGAGGAATACCCAACGCCATCATTAGCAATTTTTGGTCCAACGACATAGGCCTTTGGAGTTCGAGGAGGGAGACCAAGTATTCCTAAAGGTCACACATTGACACGGGTTTCATTTATTTTTCTTGGGATTAATGTTATCTATGAGATTAATACTCCCTTTCCATATATTGAACACTAACAATTTGGTAGTGTACCACTTTGCCAAACCATCATAGTTAGACTGGTTATACGTTTTCCTACCTATTTTATAGGAGAGGTGGTATTTGCAAGACCCATCACATGGTATTATCTAGGGTGATACAGATATAGAGGAGGGATATAAAATTTTATACTACTTGATATTGATAAAGGATTTCTAGGATAATATCCCTTATGGGAGAGCAGTTCCAAGGTTGCATGTCCAATAGCAGCACGAGAATCTTCAGAAGAGCACATGGGAGCAGGACACCTGGATTTGAGCCTAACACCCACATATTTTTTAGTAGGTTTTTTGTTTCTTGGGATGAAAATCCCTATGGTGTGTATAATGTGTCATCTCTTATTTTTTCATGTAAATAATCAAAATATGTCAAATATTATTATTTATTATAGGGGCTTAGACGATGTCTGATTTCAAGGCCGAGAGATCCTTTATAATGATGTAACAAAAATACTAAATATATTATATCACCCATAAATATCTTTCCTAAAATAGTCAGGTAACTATAAAATAGGGAATCTAATGGGGAATCTGGGACCATAATTGAGTCCAGAATGTTGGGTTTACCCTTGGTGTGATATAATCTGTCTCCATTGGGTGTTTTTCTTGGTCTAGACACATGCAAAAATAGTAATAAAAATTAATTAGTTATTTTATTTTTTTATTTTTAACGCTAAAACAAAAATATCCTCTAGAAAAATATCATTATCCCAAATCCCTATGTTATCCCCATAACCCTTGGATTGAGAGAGGAACCTTTCAGGGAGATCCTGAAAAATGATAATAGACATGGGATCTTTATCAATTTCGTCTGGATAATCATTCTAACTGAGTCTGAGGACCTCAATATTTATGTTGATATATTATTATTCATTGGTTGTCAATCTAATCACGAGGTAGTAAATAAGACTTTTAAGGTTTATTTCCTTATTTTTTTCCATTTTATGAATATGAATTGAATCCTCTAACTGTTTGATTCACCAGACGCTCATGTTGTAGTGGGTGTAGTTTTATTCCACTAGGGTTGAGAAATTTTTTTGATTATTTTTTACTATTCAATTATTGTTATAATAAAAAAACTAAATCCAAATAGATAAAATTCCATGGTTCGTTCCTATTTTTTTTGGTTTGTGATTCCCCCCCCCCCCCCATTTCTTCACATGACTCATCAATTGTATTTCTCTAATTGGAGGTTTAATCAATACCTTCTAATCAATGATTTAACACCCATTTGTCAAGGAAACAGATTGATACAATTGGATTGGGTTCATGATTGAGGGAGGGATCAAAGGGAGATTGTGCCAAAAAAATTTAGATGTGGATAGGAACTAGATTGGAGATCCCCATTTCTATATTTTAACATGTAGTGATGGTGCAGTGTGATGGTCACCTATTACCAATCAGTTTAGATGGTCAAAATACCATAGGTTGTGATGATAGGTCTATTCCAGATTTACATCCATTACCTGTGGTGGAATTATGACTTGATTAAAGGATAGAGGAATGGAGAATATGTGTAAAAAACCTAAACATTCTAAAAAATTATTGAGTATATGGAATTTTTCTTAAGAACATATGTTTTGATGTCCCCATTAAGTGCTTATAGGGTTTATGGATGGAGAATAAAATCACACTCCATGTGACACATGTCACACACTTTTTGACCTAGTGATGGGGGCTCAGCATTTACCCCATGTGTACACAGGAATGGAAACAACCAGGAATATGGGCATGACCGAAGTACATGAGAATGGATGTATACTAGATCATGGTAGGTAATCATAATTGTACAGGTACAAGGACACAGACAGGTATATAAGAACAACTAGTGAACATGTGAATGATAAAATGAATATAAGAATGGAAATGGATAGGGATGGGTTTATAGGTATATGATTAATTACCTCTATACATTCCATGTACTTCCTCTGTGGTAGTTTAGATCCCTTCATTTCCTCAGTATAGAGAAGGTTTAATTGATTATGCTTCCATAGTCCATAACTATGAGGGTATTATGTAAAATTACGTATTGAGTATAAGATTATGATCCCTTCTATAGGTTTTATCTGAGATAGTGTTCGGTGTATCAACTTATTCCATTAAGGTGAGATCCACTATCATTAATTATTCGTTATATGTTGGGTTAATGGTATCAAAATGACCCCCATGCCGATGTATTTGATCTCCAATCTTGCAAGTTCATCTAGAAGGGTTTGTGGTGTTCCCCAATGGTATTGGGTGTGATCCTCAATCTGTGTATTATAAACATTAGAGATTCCAGTGGGTACTTATTTAGTGATACTCAATGTGCATGACAACTTGAATGTGTGTCATCAGTGAAAACACAACTTTAGGAGTGATTTCTCAAAGAAAAGTGATACCTTAAACCCTTGATAATAATCCTATGGATGGCAGTATGGTTGGGACCTCTTTACTACATGGATGGGTGCCATAATTTTTTCTCATGTCTTCATTAACATTCCAATATATTGAAGACATGATAACTCTCAATTATTATTTATATATTTTGAGTTGTCATTATTTTTATTGTTATAGTCACCGTTGCATGAAATCTTCCCAGAAATGTTTTGGCATACACAAACACTGGTCCATGAAACATAGTTTTGGGAGAACCAGGAGAAGGAAGAGTATAGTTTGGGATTGAAAGAATGAGGTTCATATTGGGGCCCGAGTTTGATAACAGTCTCCTATTTCGTAGTAGGTTAGACTCTTTTTTAGCTTCTTGTGGGATTATATTAGGCCCTTATGATTTACCATACTTTTTACATACTTAGATTGCGGGATATAAATGCATTCATGAATATTGTCTATATTATACATTAATTTCATCATTTTATGGGCTTGAAGATGTTTTTGTGTGATGATATACCATTTTAAACGACTTCTCATATCTGTGATATGCTTAATAATCACTTGTCTCTATCCCCTGGCCTATTGGAGGAAGGCTTAGGGTTTCACATTCAGCTTACCGCCATCCATGCGGGCCACGCTTGGTCAGGCTGGTAGATATAATATGAAAATGTGGATTGAATATTACACTACAAGGTTCATGGTGTTTCGACAAGAAAGTTTGGAGTAAAAACCACTCAAATGAGTATTAAAACCACTACCCATTCCTATATGGATAGTGTATAACATCACTATGTAATTTTTTTCCCAAACTCCAATGAAATCCAAGTGGAAACAATTCTATTTGAGTTTTCATCGATGAAATCATAAGGTTTTCCCATTTCATTTTCATTATAGAGTATTTCTCCAAGGATTACCTAGGCCATCTATATATTAAAAAGGTAATGATACTCTATAGATTACAACTGATGATTATTTCTGATGGATATATAAGACTTATTTATAAATTCTTGAAGGTCCTTCAAAAGGATATTAATATAGAAGTAAAATAGAGTATGATATATCAGCATCAAACTAATGTGAAATCAGTTCAGACTATTCAAACAATGGAAGACAAGTTATTTGTCATCTTACTTGATTTTATAGTGATTTGGGATCAACATATTCCACTTATTGAATTCTCATAAAAGAATAGTTTACAATCAACCATTTAGAGAGCAGGTTCTGAAGTGCTCAATAGAAGTGGTGTATAAATAAAAAATTATGGGGGTAGAAGAGGGAACACTATTAGGATCAAACATTGTGAATGAGATAATAAAAAACATAAATATTATTCATAATCACATCAAGGACACCTGAAGTTCATAGAAAAGTTACACTGATAATAGAAGGAAGAACATTGAATTTCGTGTTCTGGATCATGTTTTTCTTAATATATCACTGTGTAAGGGAGTGATGAGAATTGGAAAGATATGGAAAATGATTCTAAGGTACATTAGACCATATTAGTATCTTGATTGTGTTAGAGAGGTTTCCTATTTATTAGTATTATCTTGAAATATTTCAAATGTACAAGATGTATTCCCTGTGTCCCTATTAAGAATTTATATATCTGAACAAAAACATTTACTTGATACTAATTGTACAGAGTTAGATGTTGACTTTTCATATTATGAAGAATAGATCCAAATACTTGATATAAGGGGGAATGTTTTGTGGAAAAATAAAATACAACCTGTGAAATAAATATAGAAAAATCAATAGTTTGAAGAGGCTACTTGGGAACCTAAGGAAGAAATGGAGGAGAAAAAACATTTTTTTTATTTTAGAGTCAATAGTCTAATTTTGAGGATGAGATTTCTTAAGGGGGATAAGGTAAAGACTTTAAAATTGATTCAATAATTAATAAAATATCACAACCTTTCCATAATGTGATTTTTTTTATATTTCAAAATGGAAATGTGTAGCAGTACTACCAAAAAAATATTAAATTTCCTGTAATGATAAAAATTATTACAAATAATAATTGTAAATTTATATAAAATCCAAAGAATATTAACCATTCAATGGTATAATACATATTTTTGAACTATATAAAGAATATTAATCCTTCCATGAAAACTATTAAATGAAAAAAATATTAAGAACATGATTGAAATTTTCAAAGGAATTAAAAAATCCTCTTGGAATCAAGTATTAAATATTGATTAATTGTGGAGTATATATATATATATTAAAAATGGAAAAGATACAATTGGGATCTAACCATTACCCGACCATTGTCCTATTAGAACATTTTCAATATGATAGTTTGTCCATAGAAACATTGGTCATCGTTATTTTGGGGTATTATTACTATTTTTAATATTGTTAACATTAGAATTAGTGTGTATAAATGGTAACCAAAAATGATAATTGATGTAGAAAGAAGAAACAACATCATCAACTACTAGATTCAAGACTTTTGAATCCTATTTTTCTAAACCAGTGAGGAGGTTGGTCTCACTGTGGTTCCAACTTGACCATCCCCGAGAAGTTCATTAAAGAGTGAGTCTAGAAACAAATATCATATGGGAGAAGTTAAAGTTAGTTGAGATCACTAGTAGGTCAATGTTAGCTATTCCACCCCATGAAACTACCACCTTCAATCACCTTACCCTTATTGCGTATACCAATATAAGAAGGGATTATGTATCTAGATCATAGTTTCATAAAAGTGAAACTTAATTTTAAAAAATTAAATTATTATTTCATCAAATGTATTTTTAGTATTATTTTATTTAATAAAATAGGATTGAACATAGGATGAATTTGGTTGATAAATTTTTGGATATAAATAAAATATAATTGTATATTGATAAAATATGTAGAATTTTGTGACAAGTTAAAGTATTCTAAAAAAATATTATCTATAAAATATTAATTTAAAAAAAATTAAATAAAAATTATAATATAATTTTATAATGTCCTGGGAAATTTTTATAAGTTCTAGATATTTGATTAGATCATAAAAACTGTAATTTTTCAATAAATAAGGATTTTTAATGGTTAAAATTAACAAATTTATGAAATTATTCTGATAAAATAAACATTATATTTGGAATCAGCACATCAAAATATGGTTAGGGTGAAATTTTTAGAATTTTCTAAAATATATTACTTTTTAGTGAATACTAAAAATACAATTTTGTGTTTTCAGTATGTTTTATGATTTTGTATATATGTAATAATGATGAAATCAATAATTTTATATATTTCATGAAAAAAAATATTTTATTTTATTAATATTTTGTATTTTATGGTTTTAAATCAATTCCTAAATCTATAAAAGACTTTCCAAAGTATAAGACAGAAATTATGGTTTAAAAAAATATTTTGTCGTGGAATTACTTTTCTATGTACAATGTTATATTAAAAAAATTTATTTTAGTTATAACTGATTAAAATTTTCAAAAATATGATTTATATTTTTAAAAGAGGAAATAAACCATTATAATCCAATGGGGTTTCATTATCCACAACCTAGAATTCAAAGTCCAATATTTGGAAATTATTGACAATTCATCCTCTTCTAATTTTAATAACCAACCATCCCCATTCCTCTACAATACAAAATACATTATCCATTTGGATATGATCCTTTTTATCCCAAAGAGTCCCTAAATGGTGTCTTTAAGTTCATAAATATCCACCCTCTAGTTCTGTAGAAAAAATATTGAAGGTAAGGGGATTCTCCACATCCTCTTTCTATTTATGTACCACTTTTGTGGTATATTATACAATTTTTGAATCAATTTCTCTTAAAACCCTTTTTTACTAGCCTATTTCTTTAGAAATAGTGTTTTAAATTTGATAAATTTATTTAACTCCCATTAAAACCTTTCTAGAATCCATTTTTTATATCATCATGCATCCTGATTCATTTCTGGAATTACAATATTTTACATGGAATATTATTATATAATGAATACCCAAACCCATTAATTATACATTGAAATTCACCTATATAAAAATATATATTGATTCTAGGATTTAATGAATGAAACCTGAATTCCCTTTTAGTGGATTAAAAATGATTTAATCTTCAAGTATTTGAGCACATGTTTACTCAATGATTTTATATGAAACACATTATTTACCCTACTTTGGTTATTGATAAAATTATATACTATAATCAATGTGGAATACATGAGTTAATACATATGAAGGGAGTTTAGTAATTTTTATTTAATTTATTGGGTAAATAATTAATCTCCATTTATTAATTGTTTTATGGATCATTGGTTAATAACCTTGATAATTATTGTTTATGACACCTTTGTTATTAAACATGGTGATATGCTTCTAAACATCTCTTCATTTTGTTACATCCACATTTCAATGTTATTTATCAGGTACTTATTATTAATCTATCATGTAAATACTCTTGTTTTATCCATTATGATCATTCATTTTTCATTTCTTTTATTATCCCTTTCTAGGAATTATTCTCATACTATTTTTTTGATGCATGTCCCTAAGAATCTATTTGATGTGAAGTGACCTAGGAAGTATTGACAAATGAGTTAGTAAAATGCATTATCTAATGTTTTTTTACATTATACTTATGTATTTTATGTATTATCTACCCATTTTCCAAAACCATAGACCTAAAAATATCCTTTTATGCTATATGTGTAATATTTTTTAAGGAATTATATTAAAATTTTTGTATTAGAAAAGTTTATTTTCATATTAAATGAGTCATTTTTACTTATTTTATCATTTATTTACAGTATGAGGTTTTCATAATTTGGTATATATAATCAATTATTAAGAAGATACATTCTAGAATATATTTTATCCTTATAAAGTTGAAAACATTTCTAAACATGAAATAAAATGTAATGGTTTCCAAACTAGACACAAAGATTAAGTTTTTAGTAACCGACGATACATAATAACAATTGTATACTTCTAAAACCCAACTACTAGTCAATGTTTGTAGATAATCTCGCACTAACAAGGCTTATAGTCCTGCAGAATTTTCTTTATGAAGATCCACCTATCCATATTCAACCTTCTTTAAACTATTTGATTCCAGCATGTGAATACAAGTATGTGATCCACATGAGGTATTCAATTCCAAACATACATTTAAGTACAAATTTAATTAATTTACATATATACATGAGGTTTAACAATCACCTTGATTCATCTCCCAAACCAAGAAATTATTAATCAAGTGAACATTATTTCCACATGCAATATATAAATCCTATTTATCATTAAATTCCATTTATATTTTTGGCTTCTTGGAAGAACGATGCATCAACATCTTCAGCTTTAGTTTATCCTTAGAACCCTTAGACTTGGCCTCCATCCCTTGTTCACCATAAGGAACAAAGATCTGGCATTCTTTATATCCCTATTGTCATGGGGAACTAAATATAACATGTCCAGGATATACCTTTTCATGTTATTAATGTTATAATTAACAATAAAAGTCAATAAGATCGATGATAAAGATGAAATAATGAGATCAGTTTATAGTTCTTGGTTAAATTTTACCAAAGTGACTCTAGTCTCTCAATGTACCCAATAATATTGAGTACATGATGCCTTAAATTATTCCATTATTCTATCTTTAACCATTTCAATCCACTTGATATCTCATATATTTCTTTTTGATATTACTCTTGATATAACTTTTAGAGATGAGATGTCATATTATAGGCATCTTTGTCCTCTTGATTTCTTCTGTAGTTTATTTGAGATCGATGATATAATGATACATTGTATATCTAGTGAATCATATACATACTTATTATACTTTTATTTAGATGAGATGAATTATACATGAGGAGTCTCAATGGGATGTTGGGATTCCACCACACAAAGCTTCTCCTCTTGGAGCAATATAATGAAAAGTGCCTTTACCACTCCTAGAAGTTACAGTGAATAAATATATTCTTCTTATTAATAATTTATCACTATGATATTGAATTTCTAGTGGGTTTCTCCTTTTTCTAGAAAAAAATAAATCTATCACATTAATATTATATCTTTTCTATCATTTATACATTACTGATTACTTAAATCATTAACATTTTAACACTATATTTTTGAACCCAAGTATGTTACTCCCCAAGATTCAAAAAGAAGAATATAATGTTTGGTAGCATATATGACATGCAACACCAAAAATAGAATATAATGTGACTCCCTAAAACTTTATAATATAATTCTTTATAAATAAATTCAATCTCTTTGATATCTTGTGATGAACGTAATACAAGGTTTAAACAAAATCTCTTGCCCTATTAAATTATAATTCTTTAAACATGACCATTATAACCTAGCCATTAAATTAGAAGGTATGAGTAACACTAAATAAATTATGATAAATATATTTTTTACACATGTATAACATATATTCCATGGTTATATATTAATTACAAAAAAATCAAAATAATTTCAAATGAAAAAGAATTGTTTTCTAGAAAACATTATATTTTTAAAAGGCAGTCTAGTCGCTCTTTGCACAAATAATATAAAATTAATATTTAATAATTTTGGAAATTTATTTGAAAAAATATGATTAATTTCTTAAATATACATGTAAAAATTATCTTTTCATAAATTTTTGAAAACATTATGAAAAGGTTAAAATTTCTTTAAATAGTGAAAATACTGATTTTTATCGAAAATAGTCTTTTAGATTAAATTATCTACAAAGTTAAATAATATTTTTAATTGGATTTAAAGTATAATTAGTCCAATAATCTTTCAATTTCACTAATTTTGGGTATCAAAATAAATTTTATATTTCATCTCGATATAATTGTTTTATACTTTTCAAATTTGTTCTTCAGAAAAATGGTTTTTTCAACACGCGTGTTGGTATAATTTAAAATGAATTTTTCCAATTTTGTGAATTTAAATTGAAAAAATGGATTAAATATTTGTATTTATAGTAAATAATATTACCTAATAAAATGAACAAAATCATTGATGATAATGAATAGTGAAAATATTAAAAATTAATTACCCCGGTTATTATAAAATAGGGTTTAGTGGGAGGTTAAATTAATAAGATATGTGTAAAAAATGAAACAAATTTTTTTAAAAACCAATTCTATGGAAGTAGTTATATAATATAACCTATAATTGTTTTATACTGACCCATTTTGGAGGGTTTTTTCATGAGAAAAAAATGGGTATCATTTTTTCTTCTAAAATATACCTGCAGTGTCCACTCCCCAACTAATAAAAAGGACACCTCTAGCCTCCCCTCTTCACTCTCCCAAAACCCTTTGGTTTGGCCAATAACTTCAATAATATGATCGTTAGTTCCCTCTACATATCCTAAGGGATTTATTTTAATTATTAATTCTTCCTAATATGGATTTAGGTATAAACCTAAAGAGACTCTCTAGAGAAGAGGTAAAAATATTAAATATGTGTATTTGTTTTATTTCTTCTTACACCTTCTTAAAATAATATTCAAATATATTAATATAATATTAAAAATGTATACTTTATACTATGTTATTATTCCTTTAATTTAATATCCAATATCCATCTCCACTTCCATCAAATGGGAAACAAGATCGTCAATCGTGTGTATAACAAACTACAACCTTGCGAACTGATGTAATTCTCCATCCATCACAAACATTCAAGGAAGGATATAATAATGGATTTAAATTTATTATATTATAATTATGAAATTATTATAATTATTTAATTATGATATCACATATACCTTCTTAAATTTTGTTTTGTGTGGGATAAAATAACATAGCTCATGTGTATGGAAGACTACGACCTCGCAAAGAGATGCGATTCGTTTTTCCTTTACGCGTTACATGGAAGGTAGTATGGTAAAAAAATTAATATATTTTATTTTTATAAAATAACCATACATATATAAATATTATATTACATCTATATTATTTACATTTCAATACCTTGGAAAACCACAATGTTGCTCACACAAACGTGGGGTCGACCACCTCTACGTAGCGATGAGAATCATTTCCATTTTATTTTTACATTTGTGGTAATAAGGATGTATTTTAATAATATAAATTTTAAAATTAACATAATAATTATTATTTAAATTTTAATTAATATTTATTTTCCTTTTTTTAAATTTATCAAGAAAATGGAAACAACGTTCATGCACAGGTAAGACCCACAGTTTACTTGAATAGTGTAATCCATTTCAAATCTATTACCCTTATAGATTATAATAAATACATATATAATGAATATATATATGAAAATTTAAACATATTTAAAATTATTTAGATTATTTAAACATGATAAAATTAATAGAGGAAAAATTATTGAACCAAAATATACATGAAAAATAATGTAATTATCACCCGAAAAAGTGATTTTTAAATATAATTTTTGATAAATGGATCAAAAAGGATTATAATTAAATAAAATATGGTATGAAATATAATTGTATAGTTACATAATTGAAATATATGAAACCAATATTTATTATATTGGAGTATAATACACATATGAAGATAGTCGAACCTGAGGTAAGGGTTTCTCATCTCACTTTTACTTCAATGAGTCATATTCCATATTCACCAACAATCCCTTTGTGTGGTGTATATAATGACCCTTTTGATATGTTCTATGATGAATAAATTTGTATTACTTGTATTTAATTTTTAATTTTATGTTATTTCATTCATGGGTCTTATAATTAAAAAGTTACTATAGTGGTAAAGGTTTATTTTATAATCTCATAATTATTTGGGATTGAATATATTTTAGTCTCTCTTATGAGAATTATTTGATATTTATATATTAAAAACAATATATTTTATTATATTATTGTTATTCATGGACTTTGTAAGTAAATATTACTAATTTTACTATCTTTGGTACTTAAAATATTTGGTAAAATGTTATTAAGAAGATAGGACTTTATTCATCTCTTTAGTCAAAAGGCCATTTTCCACCAACACTATATTTTTTAAAAATGTTTTCACATTTTTTTTAATTATTCATATGATTTATTAAATTTTTTTACATATTTTTTTAAAAAAATAAAATTTTTTAATGGAATATTTGATTCATTTTCTAAATAATGCTCATTTGGATTTTATTGAAAATTTAAAAGGAATATTTATTTTAACATGTATGAAATGAATGAAAGTTTCCATTTTAGGGAACACTATACTTTTTAATGGTTATTTTACAAGTTTCGAAAGCATATTTTCAAATTAATTTATTAGAAAAATATTTTGTTCCTTTTTGTTTTAAAAATTGTTTCAACATAAGAAGTTTATTTTCTTAAAAATGATTTAAATGACATTATTATGGTATTTATATTAATCAATGACATCAAGACTTTATTATATAAATAATATATTGGGGATTTTTTATTTTTATATCATACTTATTCTTTCTATATATGGTTTATTTTTTGGTTGGTTAAGGATGTAAAATTTTATTACTATTCACAATATAGCTTGGGATGTTTTCTGACTATGTTTATTTGATTGGGATTCGAAGTAAAATCTCTAATTATTGTTTTTTCAATATGAATTTTTATTTTTATTATGTTATCCCATTTCATATTAAGAATGATTTGTAATTAGTAAGTGACCGCTGGTCCTAGTAATAGATAGCCCCTTGATGCATCAATAGGTCTCATGAAAAACATTATATGGCCATACTAGATGGGTTTATACCCAAATACATAAAATTTCTTATGAACGTTCCTGAAAGTATGTTTTAGAAGTCTGAAATTATACATTACATAATTATGAGATTTGTTATTTATGCCCATGTGATCACTCAATTAGTAAGAATATTCTGTTATAAGTTTCAATCTCGTGTGAGTATTTGTATAGAATTATTATATCTTATTTTATTCCTTCTATATTATGATCAAGATATTATTTAAATGGAATGTGTTTTAGTTATTTAACATTCCAAGTTGATAATGATTATTTATTCATTATATATTCAGCTATCAGATTACCCTTACTTAGCATCTAAGCTCGCCCCTTCATTAGGTCTTATTTTCCCCAAGATATTAGGAAGTGTTATATGATTTATATGAAGGGATATACTATGGGTAATAATTAATTTCTCAAATAAAAATACTTTGTTGTATTTTATATATTCAAATGCATCTAAAATTCAAGTATATATATAAAGTTTACTAAGACTACTAAACTATTGAGGCCTTAAAGATACGATACCCTATATCTAATGACAACGTAATAAAGTAAACATTAGCTCTGGGTTATGGGGGATAGGGTATTTACAGTTAGTATCAGATCTAGTTAAGTATAAATCTTGGAAACTAGATTTATGATGAAATATATTTATTAATATAACCCTTTGAATTACTTTAAGGATAATTATTATTATAGAATAACATCCTAATATTTTAGTAATATAGTGATTATGTGGTATTCCTTGAAATAAAACCATGTTAGGAAAATATAAGTGGATGTGGTTTAAGAATAGATAAACCTAACGGTAATAAACTCAAAAAGGATCATCAAGATTAACTCAATCATTACCTAGTACATGATAATAGGGCTAATTACACCCCTGGTTTGACACTATAGGGGAAATGGTAAGGAAAATTCAAAATTTTATTAAAAATTATAAAAAAGAATTTGAAAATATTTTTATGAATTGAAAATTTTCTAATGAAACCATGTTTATGATTATGAGATTATCCATGCATAAATTTCTCATTTTACACTATGTTTTTCACTAGTTTGTGGATTATAATTTTTTTAATGTCACGTTCTAATAGAGTTTATTCCATTATTTATAAGGGTAACCAAGTATAATGAATTGAAACCATATCAATTCACATACACCATGATAGGACTAACCTCATGGGAATAATAATGAATCTGAAGATGTATATATACATTGAAGTGATCAAATTATAACCATATTAGAGAAACTAACATAGGTTATTGTAAATAAGCTTACCAAAATGGATAAGTCTACCAATACACCATATGGTGTAACAATATTAGATTTCTATATGCATCAGAATCCTATATTATTTAATAAGAATTAAAATCCTTTTTTGGATGAGAAATATATAAGTTGATTATAGAAGATGTTTATCCCTATGGGAATAAATGGAAGGGTTAATGGTTTCATTTAAGCTTATAATCTCTCATGAGATTCATATAAATGGTGTTAATTGACTCAAAACAATAGGGATAATGAAGAAAAATAAAAACTAGAACGAAATTATTTTAATTTACTCTTCTTAAGAAATTATTTTCCTCATGAGAAACAAGTGGATATAGGGAGACAACTCCTAAATCAAATGAAAAAAGGAGGATAAATTTTTTTATATGTATAGACCTAACATAGGCCTTTAAAGAATACTATAGACTGTATATATAATGTAAGGAGAAATATTTTTTGTTTCTTTGATGGGTTTAAGCCAATTATTTTATGTTCCCATGTCTCCCAAAATTTATCAACTTTGGGGAAATATTATCATGTGGTATTGATACAAATAAATAATCCCTCAAGTCATATGGATTCAAATTTGAGAAAGATAAGAAGAGTAAGGAATAGAAAAATATATATAAAAGGATGAGTGGAGAAAATAATATCCCTATGTTATAATTTTGGAAAGAAACACCCTACCACTTTCTTGAAGGGAATGAGGTTTTTTTAATATTGTGGAGAGGAAGGACACCATGATCACAATTTAAATGGAAATAAATAAGTTACCAATGTTCGATGATTCAAATGAAATTAGATGAGGCACTCTATAAATGAATTCCCAAATCTTGAAGGTAATATAACTCAGGAGATGATAAAGGAATGAGGAGAAACTTATTCTATCACTACAGATGTTGTGGAATAATTAATGTTATCTTTTTTGGATTCCAGAATAATATTATAGGATTATTTTATTAATGATATTCTAGGTATAAGACTTACAAAATATATATGGATTTTACTGGTGTACATTTACTTTAAGGATATGAGAACATATTTTTAAAGGTTCTAGTGACCATGTAAAGATATTCCATGGATGGTTAACATTTTTAGAACAAAAATGAATAGGGAAAGATAAACATTATACAATTCGTGATGTTGAGATAATACTGATAAAGAGACTTTTATGGGATAGTTTTTGTGAACTTGAATTTGGTGAGTAATTTGGAAATTTTTTTAACATTTTTGGATTTTACTTCATGTCTGGAATTATAGAATATATTCAAAAACATGATATATTTTGTTGGGATGAAATCATGTTTTCATTAAGTTTTTTAGTGACAACGTTATTCACGTATTTGTTATTTTACATTAAGATAAGCATAATGCACTTTTTAAAAAAAATGACAGGTTGATTTTTTCAATGTAATTAAATACCTTGTAAATTTTTTGACTTTGATTTTGGTAAGACGTATTTTTTAAGGGCCTTATGTTTAAATATTTATTATTTATATTAGGCTGAATTTTGGGTGTTTTTTGATAACTCATGGTAAATATTTTGTTTTTTTAAAATATGAGAGGAATGAATCTTATATATTTAAGGGGTCTTATGATCTTTTAAAAGTTATTTATTTTATTTTAGTAAGAAAAAAATCATTTTTAGATATTCACTTTTTAAAGTAACATCTGATGTCAAAATTAATTGAAGCACTACTAAATGATGAAATTGTGGTTATGTAGTAGAAATATATAGGATATGTAAAATTCATTATATTCATATACAATAAAATAATTCATCAACAAAAAGAAAAGGATATTAAAAAAATGTTATCACTTTATATCAAATGAATCATATGTTATTCTAAATAAGAAAAAATGTATTCTTTTAAGGCCATAAAATTTCTATTAATCATTCACATTATTTTGATCAATGTTTTATATCACTTTTTATAATTATTTAGTAGGAAAAATTACTTACCAATTTTAAGATGTGGGTTTCTAAAAAACCTAATTTTAAATATCAAACTCTTGATTATAGAGATCATGATTATGTATCGATGAAAAAAATTATTCAAGGGGGTAGTTTTTAAAACCCAAAGATTCCAAAATAATAACACCTTGTTTGATATTTTATATGAAAAAACCAGGCTTAAAAGATAATATAACACCATAATAATTTTTAAATTTTTACCTTTAAATAAAATCATTCTCTTTGATAGATTACAAGGAATGCAACACTGGGTCCAAGAAAACATAACTTCCAGTTAAAATATTATTATTTAATTATGACCATTATAACATAACCATGAAATTGGAGGGTTTGGATAGGACTAAAAAATTATAAAATTAAATGATTTACACTTTTGTTAAACAAATTTAATATTTATATTTTAATTTTAAATAAAATAAAAAACATATTAAATAAAAAGAAACGTATTTTGAAAAAAATTAATTTTCAAAAATAAAGTTTAGTCATGAATTGATCACATAATTTAATATTAATTTTTAATAATTTTAGAAAATTTCTTTGAAAATTTATATTTCATTTTTTAAAACTTCATTTAAAAATTTACTTTTGGTGATTTTTTGATAATTTTTCTAAATGATTACTTTTTTGTTGAATAGTGGGGAATTTTATTTTTATCAAAACTACCTTTTTGTTTTAATTATATAAAAAGATAAATTATCTTTTAAGTTTTATTCAAATTTTATATTAGTTATGTTATATTAAAATTTTACTAATTTTTGTTTTTGGAATCAATTTCATATTGAAGTTTTATATAAAAACATTTTCAAAATTTGAATTGTTTTCTTCAGAAAAACATTTTTTTAACGAGCCTTCAGATTTAATTTTATATTGTATTTCGAAAAAAATATTAATTTAATTTTAATAAATGAATTATATATTTGGAATTATAATATTTTATATTTTATAATTATTTAAACTGAATTTTTTACCCCAATGAGTATTGAAAATAGTAAAATCTTATTACGGTGGTTAAGGTATAAATGAGTTTACTCGGGGTTGAACTAAGAAGATAATGGATAGAAATGAAATTAAATTTGTAAAAATTAATTTGATGAAAATATTTATACCTTATATCCTCTAAGTTTCATAAATTCTCTCTTTTTTGAAGATTGTGGAATGTGAAAAACATTGGTATCACTTTTTCATTTCAAAAATACCAACTATGTCCTCTCCACCAACTTATAAATGGACACCTATGTCCACCCCTCTTAACACATACAAAAAAAACTAGAATTCACAATAATTGAAAAAAAATATAATACATAATTGCCTCCCCACACCATAGATACCTTATTTTTATTAGGAGGACCTCCTAATAAGGCATTAGGTATATTCTCAAAGAGGCTCTCCGAAGAAGTTGTAAAATAATTAAACGCGTGTATTTGTTTCATTCCATATTAAACCATATTTAAATAATATTAAATTATTAAAATATAATAAAAATATTTTATATTACATAATTATAAGCTACTATGCTAATGGAATATATTATATCCACCTCCACTACCATCAAATGGGAAATGAAACCATCGATTGTGTGCATGGTGGACTACCACCGCCTCCTAGACGAATGAAATTCAATTAAACCACCAACCATAAAAGATATATATAGTTTTTTATTTAACTATTTTTTTATATTCATGAAATTATTATACTTAATTAATTTTTATATCACATATTACTTCTTACCTTTAATTTCATGGAGGATACGATAACCTCTCTCTTTTGTACGACGATCTACCACCTTGTGAAGTGATGCTAATATTTTATAGATTATGATTTATAAGGAAGGTATTAAGGTTAAATTTAAAGAATATATATGATATTTATGACCTAAAAATACTTCTTGAAATATAATATAACATATTAATTTTTTACCTTCTAATAAATTAGAGAAAAATAAAGTCTCTTGTGTGTATGTGTGGACTACCACCTCTACGATGCAATGTGAAATGATTTTAAGTTTATATTTTTATGGATGGAAAAAAATAATTATTTTATTAATAAAAATAATATATGTAAGATATTAATTATTATTTAATGTTGAATTTTTGTTTATTATTTTTTGTTCCACCCATCAAGAAAATAGAAACAGCGTTCATGCGTACGTATGACCTACCATATCCATAAATGGTATAATCCATTTACTCTCTATAAATTTTAAATATCATTATAAATTAAAATATTATGAATATATATTAAATTTATATCATTTTTAGCATTCATGGGATGTTAAAACCATGATCAATTTAAATTGACCAAAATTCCGAACAAAAACATACACGAAAAACAAAACAATTATCATCTGAAATAGGGATTTTAACAATGAATTGTTAATAAATGGATCATAAAAGATTATAGGTAAATAATATAATGTGTATAATTAATTTTTATTATTTTTTATATATTTATAATAAACCTGTATTTATTATATATGATTTCCAGACACATATGATGGAATTTGAACCTGAGTTAAGGTTTTCTCTTCTCACTTTTATATTCGTGATACATATACAATATTCAAAACTTTTACCTTGGTGTGGTGTATATAATAACCATTTTGATATGTTTTATCAGGAATATATTCCTACTCATTGTATTTAATGTTTCATTTGATGCAATTTATTTCATGTACTAATGATTCAAAAGATACCATTGTGTTAAGGGTTTATTTCACAATCTCATCCATAAGTGGTATTATTTATGTTTAGGTCTATATCATGGGGAATATTTTATATTTATATTTTAAGATAAATATATTATCAAATAATCTGGTTATTCTATAATTTTTTAAATTAATAGTACCATTTTCCCTCTCTCTCTAAAATGATTGAGAGGAGGTTTTTAAGAAAATTTGACTTTTTTCTCTCTTCGGTCGAAATCCCTCTTTCTTCGAAAATCATTTTTTTTAGAAATGTTTTCAAAAAGGGTTTTAATATTATATATATGATTTAATAGATAATTTTTTATGCATTTTTTACTTTTATTGAAAATTTCTTAAAATGAATCTTCAGGTCATTTTCTAAACAATGATTGTTTGTCCATTACCAAAATTTCAAAAAGAATATTTTTTTAATTATACAGTATGAATGAAGTTTTCTACCGTCAGGAAAAATAAATATTTAACATATTATTTTACAAGTTTTCAAATTTTATGTTCAAATAAAACTATTTTAAAAATATATTTCTCATTTTCATTAAAATATTATAAAATGAAAATATTGTTTTACTAGAAAAATTATTTTAGTGAAATTTCAATGATATTTCTATTCATCAATTAAATAAACCATTTATTCTAATTATGATACATATGGGGATATATTGCATTGATATCTACTTTATTCATTATGTGGATGGTTTATGAACAATTTGACTTATGATGTACACTTTTATTACAATTTATTATATTAATATTAATGGTTTATGATTATGTCGATTTTATTGGGGTAAGTGTCAATAATTATTATGTTAGTTTTTCAATAAAAAATTTTAAATTGATTATGATTAACCCCTTTAATATTAGTATTTCATTGGACATAGTTGGTGATTGGACGGGATCAGTTATAGATAGTCTCGCGATGCATTGACATGTCTTATTAGACCAATGAATTGGATAAATTTGACATGTTTCTACCCATAGATTTAAAAAATCTTGTGAATGTTCTTAACTATAAATTTAAGATGTATCACGTTATGGATTAACTTATTATGAGATCACTTATTTATTTACATGTCATTATTCATTTAGTTATAATATCCCAGGATATGTTTTAAGCTCATGTGATTATTTAGATTGATTTACTTGATAATCATTTATTCATGTAATCTTATGATCAAGTTTTTATTTAAATGGAATGAATTCCATTTATTTACCATTCTATATTGATTATTCTTATTTATTCATCATATCATTCATTGTATTCTTACCCTTAATGAGGATCTAAGGTAACCCTTTTCTTATGCATTAATTTCTCAGGATACCATGATGTCTTTTCTGATTGTTTTCAAGGATATACCAAGGGGAATAATGGAATTAATGAACAAAATAATTTATTGTATTTTATGTTTTTTAATTTATCTGGATTTAAAGTATGTATCTAGTTTATCAGGTCTACTGATCTATTCAGTCCTTCGGGTTATGATACCTTGTATTTAATGAAAATATAATAAATCTATCATTGCCTCCTAGTTACAAGGGTCAAGGAATTTTCATATTATCCCTCACTATTAGATTCAAAATTCATAGTTTTTAGAGTATTCTAGTGTAAAATATCATTCAAACATATCCTTTTACTCCAAGCTATGGCTACACCAATTCTCAGAAAGTATCAAGCTAGGATTTGTATTGGCCCACCATATTTCCTCATGGCTCCTCTAATTTTTAATTGAATTACAAATTTCTAGGAATGATAACCTTCATTTACTCAATACATCTCTTCTAAAGATGGAAATATCTAGGTATGAATACATATTTTCTACCAGGCTTAGTTATTTTGACCCATAACTATCATAATAAATTCATAGTAGTATGAGGTACCACAAACTAGAGCTCATAAGAATCTCATACACCCTGTTTTGTCTAATTTTATCATCAAAACACATTACAATATAATATTTCTTTAATAGTTTCATTATGACTTAACAAACAAATTGATTTTATATTTTATATTCTTATACAATGTGATTACACTCAAAACATGATAATTCATTAAATATAAAACATTTATCCCAACATAATCACTGCATTTTTTTTATTGTCTTATATTTATGCATAAATATGTATATTAAAAAATCAAAAATAAAATATGTATAAATTTAATAAATAATGTGACTGATCATGATAATAAACTATTGGTTCATCCATTGAGAAAAAATTGACGACCCATGACCCTAGGGTTTTAATTATTGAGTTGTGTAAAATTCATATCATAGCTCACAACCCTATCCAATTTATTAATATCTCCAATGGAATACCACCTCATCCCAGCATTATCCATGTCCTATATCATCCTTGACATTATATATGAACACTCTGGAATGAAAAAAAGGAAAAATAGTAGTACAAACACACACACACAAACACATAAATATAGAGTAGGGGAAGACAATACATACAATGTAATAAATAAATGAATTGTCACAATAATAAAATGAAAATAAACTAATGAATTAAAAAAACTAAATACAACATGTGCATTGGTTATTTGATGCTCAAGATTAATCAGAATGAAATATAAATTTCTAATAAAAAATTATTTTTTTGTTAATTTATTTCTATTTAAATTAAAATGAATTGAAATTACATCCGTTAATTTCAATATAGATAATATAATTCATATGTTCCAAGAATTATATTAAAACCATTCAAAAAAGTAATTTTATTTTTCTAATTTTTTTAATGTTTTCCAAGACTCTCGGTGGCCTCGAAGCCAAAAAATTGAGTTATGGGCCATTATTAGGTCTAGAAGGGGACATAAAGGTTAGAACGACCTAGATGGGCCACTGGGTCATCCAATGATAGTTTACCACGTGGTTTCCTCATGGGAAGGAGGCGGAAGAAGGGGTAGTTGTACTTCCACCACACAATCTATTCAAAAAAATATTTTTTTATAAAAAAACAACTCTTAAAGGCGTGGGTCAATTACTGTGCTACCCCATTATAGGGGTGGAAGAAACTTTATATGGTGGAATATTTATAGCCCCATTAATATATATATTTTTGATTTATGACAATGGTATTCCACCCATTTATTGTTTTTCATTTTTTTCATTTTTTATTATATTATTTGAAACATATATGTGGATGTTTTTTGAAACCTTGAGAAATATTTGACAGCCTGCTGGTCACTAGGTTTCTATTTTGATTATCATAATCATTCTAGAAACTCTAAATTAGTAACAACCCATCACTTTAGAAAAAATACAACACAAATAAATTAGGACCGATTATATTTAAATCATTATATGGTCACAAATTGGCCATCCATGATCAGATAAATGAATATTATAATAATATTTGACTATTACAATGTCGTTTTAAAAAATTTAATGAAAATATATTTTTTTCCTTGGATTAAAAAATCACACATTCACTCTGATACCAATTGTTAGTATCAGGTAACACAAAAAAGTAGACATACTAGGGTTTAAAATTTTATATCATATAATCGAAATTAAAATAACATCTCCTATAATGAACAACCTAGTAAGTAACCCTAGTATCTTATGTGGAAGAATTTCAAAACCAAAATTATATTGACTAATAACTCAATCGATTTGAAGATGATGTTGAAATATACTCATTTATCACTACCACTATCCAATCGAAATAATATAATATCCTTAAATATATTACACACACACATTGAATATATATGGGTCTGGTGATCTTCAATATCCAGGTGTCATCATGGAGAACCAGTGATTCCTTCAATGTACTAATGACTCCCACACGATTGTTCCTTCAATCTGAAAAGGTGATCTTTGATTAGTTCCTTGAATAGATAAATTATCCCTCTAGGATGCATGAGAGATGATAGTGGAGATATCATATTTTTTTGGATGATGATTCCATCAAAAAAGATCTCCCCATTTCTTATATAGTGTTTTTGAAATACTCATAAATGGATCCCCGACCCCTGAATACAAATTACCTAATAAATAAATCATAAAGTACATTATGTGGACTATTAACTATGTCATATATGTAATTAAAATTTTTATCACCTACATGAAATATAAAAAATATATTACATGAAAAAAATATCCATTAACTTGATTCATTATTCCTATAAATATTAAATGAACCTTTAATATTAAAATAATATTCATTTGTTTAATATTTTTCCATGTATTTCCTTTAATACTAGTAAATAATTTAAATAAATTAATTAATCTTCAATTGTTATATACTAGTATAATAATAAATTTATTTATTTCCTTGTGATCATTTATACTTGAACATATCCAAGGCCCTAGGCTAGGGCCCTCAATTTTCTATTCTCTTATTAGAATAGGAAAAACATTGGAATATTCTATGTGTGTTATCCTCAATGTACTTATCTTATTACCAGTTGGTAATACTCGTAGAAGAGGAGTCGAGTATAATAACCCTTCAGGATCCCTAAGGATATTTGGTATAATTATAAAAATTAATACCTTCTAAAAACACAATCCTTTTAATGAAATATGTTTTTATCACGGTATCCCAATATGTAGGACACACACTTTGGGTCACTATATTTTCATTATTTATTATTTTTTTTACCTTATTATATGGAAAACCATTCATCTAAAATGGAAATAAAATTTAGTGAAGGTACTTCCATCCTTATCAATATGGCTTGAGATATCACTTCCTTTTAAAAGTGATACATTCTATCTTAATCATTAAATCAATTCTATACTACCAATGGAACATCCAACGAAAGATACCTTATCATGAAATAAATGTCATGGGTTTCATCTTTAATCAATTGATGTAATCAAATTGTATACATTGATAATATTCACAATTATGGAGACCATTTGATGTGTTTTCAAATAAGAACTACTACTGTCACCAAAAAATGTGGTGATCCTATCAGTGGGTTAGTCCTCATGATCTTATCTACTCAATATCACCTTGTGTGAACTTCTTTGGAGTAATTCTGAATTATTTTGAGACCCTAACACTTGATAGTCAAGCATAATCTATTCCATTTCAATAGGATATGTCTGGACTATAGGAAACATCATTAAGATTAGAGTCTTGGTATCTTAAGATACTTATCATAGCCGGGTAATTATTTTAACCTTTTCTAAAGGAATGAAAAATGAGTACATTTTCATAAAAATATTAGACATAGAATTATAAATAGCAGTATTGAATGATAAAGACACACACACACACACACACAAAACAAACACAAACACCCATATATATATATATATATTAAACTATATACACGTAATGGAAATCAATTTATATAATGGATTTGGGTCTAGGTAACCCAGTCACAACGTACCCAGGATCCCTTATCTGTATATAATCTTACTTTAATCAGATATTCATTTCATTCAACATTGAGTCTTCTTACTTTTCAAATTTTATCTATTCCTAGTGTTGAGTTTTATTTGGAATAATAATTTCGTTTAGTTCCTTCTCCATTTCCATTTGTCTTATTACATAACGTGCTATTTATTTAGGTATTTCACTTTTACCCTTCATCATTACACACATTTTCATTATGTCTCTATTCAAGGAGACATTTACGCTTCTCAATATTTTATTCTCTAAATCCAAACCTATAATCAGAACCCAGCCCAATCAATGTATAATATCCAGTTTATACTCTATATAATACAATGATTGAATTTTTCTTGATCATTTCATTAACATTCTATTGATTTATTAATTATTTCCTTGTTATAATTCTGTTCCAAACTTCTATAAATCAATAGGGAGACTTTGAATTTTCATATAATAATGAAAATTTTAAAATATGGTTTGAATAATATTTAGAATTATATTTTAAATTGATTACCTTGACTATATAGTCTATTATAAAATAATTATTATTTATTTCTCCTTTCTTCAGTTCATTCTCCATAAGGGAGCCTCCCCGGATTTGTTCACTGGATTTTTATTATGAACATATTTTTAATATTCTCTTAATTATGAATCTACAAATGTTTTTTAATGAATTCTAATAAATAATGTATTTATTCTTATAAATATCTAACTTATTAGAATAATGATAGGTGTTCAAGTATAATTAATTAGATAAGGATTTTTCAAGATCTTCAATTTTGTTTCAAAAAAAATATTCCTTCACTATTATTTGTAAAATAATAATCATATAAAAGGTTTTTATTGATCTCCAAGACACAATATTGTAATAATGTAAGAATGAAAATTTTCCAATTAAAAAATTTATTACTACCGAAGAATAGAGGATTTGTCATAGAATATTTATGTATAACAATTCCAAAAATAGATTTAGTTATTGAACACCATGACATAATCTTTTTTCTATCATACCAACTATTGCGGCCAAGATGAATGTAATCATTCTAATATGGGGATGTTTTTCAGGTGAATCACGATGCAAACCGAATTAACTTTTTTCTCTTCTTTCAGTCCCATAGTACTACAACATATTATTCCATCATTAGAAGAAAAACATTAAATCAATCTATTTATAATAATAAATATTTCAGTGAATTAAAAGTATGTAGATATGGAGAATAAAATAAGGACACATAAGAATTTTACTTGGATCGCCACTAGGGGATAATCCATGTAACATATACTCAGTAATTTTTTGGTGTAATGAAATCATCTATACTTTGACATTCATTAGATTATTTTTAGGCCACGATAACTCTATTAAAATGTGCACTTAATTTACATGGTTCTTGGAAGAATAACTATCAATCAAAGGGGTATCTTATATTATTCTTCTCCATAGACTACTTTTTGGAAGGCAATCTTCAACTTATAGACATGTGGGTCTATCTACATTCAGAATTCCAGTCTATGTAAATCATAACTAAAAATTTCATTCTTTGATAAATTCAACATTAGTTTTTTCCTATCACCAAATACATAATTTTATCAACTCCTTAGTGTTAGGTTAGAGCCAATGTATTTCTTAAAATAATATCAGCAACACTGGTTCTTCCAAATGAAGATAATTCCCCACTTGAAATATATTTCTTCTCCCATTATTTTCTTTCCAGATGTAATAGTGTAAATCCTATACTCTTCATGCCTTATTCCTTTAAAACTAAATATTATTAATATGGATCTTTATATGTATATCAATTGTTTTTCTTCTCTAAACTAAATATCTCAATATATTCATGCTATATCTATATTTACACATTCAATATTTATCCTCTCCTTTTTAAAGAAATCATATAAAATGTTTTTATATAGACTTCAATGAATCCAACATTTTTATTCAATATCCTGATTAATCATTCCTCTCACATATTCCATACTCATCCAAGTATACCACAAATTTTAATATGGTAAAAACATGCATTCTAATCTGAATCAACCATATGATATCTAAAAATAAATATATAATATTAAATTGAATTGAATCTGTATTTAACTTATGATATATTCATCACGATGTGATATAATCCTATCAATATTGGTATTATATTTTCTTAAGATGATCATTGATATATTCTAAAAAATTATGGCCTGACACTAAGAAAAAAATCTAAAAAATCAGATGGACACTCTATTATAATCCCTTCAATGATCAAGTCATGATTCTCTTACTATTCACTTCCTCCAAACCTATTATGCTATAATCTACCACTTTAGTGCATAAAAACCCTCAAATTGGAATAACCAATAAAATCCACCAATGTCTCTTAGTGGTATAGTATTACACCTATGGCATGAAAAAATTCACTTATGGATTCATTCTCAATAATATAATATGATATACACCATATTTTAAACCTTTTTTGGCCTCATTTATATATCATATTTTATAATAGAAAACATCCCTTAGGTGTTTGATTTGAAAGACTTGAAACTTTTATGTATTAACCTAGTTTTTGTGTGAACATTCCATCCAATTGGAAAATGGTATATTCTTACATACTATCCAAACCATTATATATCATCCTTGTTTAAATTACAATTTTTTTTACAAATTATAAAAAGGAAATTACACTAACATATTTCGCTATATCACAAGGTAAAATTTACATATGGGATATCCCACATGTAAGTTTTTTCAATTTTATTTAATTCAAAATTCAAAATGGTATTACACATGTAAAAAAATTTATAACTTATCATTTCAATAACTATTACATATCATAATGAGTGTTAGTGTTTTTACACATTACATCATACTAGACGATATTAAGAATCAAATTTGAAGCCCCTATATTATTTTTTCATGTTCTTCCTCTTCCTATATTATCTTATGTGTCGGTATGGAATATTTTATGTATACAATTATTTTTTAAATAATTTTTTATTTTTCCAAAATGGAAACTATAATATATTACGCATCAACCTAGTTTAAAATTATGTTTGGTACCATTATTTTTAAATCTTCAATTATGATGTGATACTTGATGTTATAGTATTTATTATTCTAGAGATGTCAAAAAACATTCTGAACTAATCTCATAACATTTTCAATGATCATTAACTTCTCTTAAGAATAACTTATTTACTTCCACTTCAAGAAAAACTTCAAGATATAAATTCTATACATTCAATTGGAAATAAAATATTCTTCATAATAGCTTCGTTTTATAATCCCAGTATATACATCATTCGAAATATATAACCTTTAAATCCATATAAAAAGTAAAATTTTAGACTACCACTGCGAGTAAAACTTCTATAAATTCAACTTACTTCAAGAATATCTGCGCGAGGAGAATGAATTCTTGAAAAACTATAATATCATGTATGTTATTGCAAGGAATCATAAAAAAATCCAAATATGGTTTCCATATGTGTGGTGACAAGTATCTTATTCATAAGTGTCACTATGTTTTCTAAGATATTCCTTCATGTAATTTTGAAGGATTTTGACAACTATATTCGACAAATGCAACACACAACCTCCTTGTTGCAAAAACCATATATCATAATATATGGTTGAAGTGAAAACAACCAGAATATCTCAAAATATCATAATCATTAGAGGGATGATGATCCTACATAGATATCTCTATATATCATAATCATTGAAGGGAATAGTTTTCCACCTAGATATCACTATATACCATAATAATTCAGGATATGATTAGCCCTCCTTGATATTGTTATACCAAAAGTAGTATACATTAGAATAGACCAATATCTAAAACCTCAAATATGGAACACAGTTTCCATATGGTCCAAATGAAGTTGAAAATAAATTTCAACATATTTGAAATTTAGAATATGCACACCTCAATCACACACTAGTGTAACCTCCCATACACTGACAAAAAAATTACCAAATGGAACATATTATAAATGGTATTAATAAAAATCACAATAAATTAACACAATGATTTATTTTTTCCAAAGCAAGTCCCAATCCATTGAAAACAATAACTTTACAAGAAGAGTAAATAAGAGATTACAAAATAATTCTTATCTCTAAATAAAAAATCTAATAGATTATTAGGCTTAACAAAAAACCATTACTCTATATAAATGACCCCACTGCCATTTTAAAGAACCTAATAGTCAGTAATCCCTATTCCATCACCATATGATCTTCCTGGAGTACACCCCCATTGATCCAATTTCTAAGAGAATCCTCTCACATGGAAAAGGTAAATCACTGACTCAACTATCCATTTCGATGAACAATGATCATTATTGGAAATCTATGTGTGTTTACCCTTACATAATGACTTTTTAAATTTTATAGTACCCATCAACCAAAATGAGTTTCTTCTAAAGGACCTCATACACTAGAAATTTCTTATTGTGTATAAAGATTTATATTTTATCCACATAACTCTACCCAATTAAATGGGGTCTCACCCTAAGTTCATGTGTCCAAACATTTACATTACTAATAGTTCCCGACATATGGATCGACCACCCCATTTTTATCAAGGAAAATTATGATTTTCTAAAAGTTACTACTTTTAAAAAATATAAATTATTATCCAGTAAATGGATTACCACACCCCTAAAAATAACATACCACATGAGAATAATTTTTATGCTTCATTACCAGGTCTTCTAATCTATAATAACAAATATTTTAAACTCTTTTATTCATGGAAACTACTTCCAATTTTTAGGAATTTCAAGATAATATGATCTCTATGTTATCAAAACCCCGCCGATTTGAAATATTATTATGTAATTTCTTTGAAAATAATTTTTTTTTCGTATTAGCTTGATTATAATTCCATTCAACATTTTATAATTCTAGAACCACATCTTCCACAAAATTCCTGATGAAGTGTTATTTCAGTTGAATGTCCTTCATCTAAGAGTGAAATTTCAAATTATTGTATATGGAAATTGTTTAATAGATGTTATATTACAACATTTTAATACCATTTACAAATCAAATTACCTTAATAAGAAACTTTTACTATATCAATCCCTTACCAGGTTCTATTATTGAAATTTACTCATCTCCTACAATTTAGATTCTTACTAACAGTTATAAACTAAACATATATTTAATGGTAGTGCATCTAAATGTAATTTTTTTATATTTTTTGAATCTATATATCCCCCATTATAGAAAAACTCTTGAAAGGGATTTTCTATTTTGAAATAGATAGGATGATCTCATAAATCATTAAGATACAAAACAATCTACATTATGGCCTCCTAGTGATCATTTCCTATATTTTCAATGAAACATATAACCACACATTTATATTAACTGATATCATGTATTTTAAAAGCCATGTAATATATTATAATTCCTTGATCAGATGAATATGTTACCTTCACCATATCGTCATCTTTTTCAATTTTTTATGTCGTCTCCATCGAAAATTTGATGTTTCGGACCTGAGGATTACTCATAGGATCTAACTCACTTATACATAATGTATCTAGTACCTTATAGATGTACTAAAACTAATAATGTAATAAATTTATATATTCCATGTAACTTATGATTCTCATCCCTAACTTATTCCTTATAGAACAAAACCCTTCATATAGAAACTTCTTGAAAATTCACACTTCAACACTTCCAACATTTCCTTTATAGGTCAAGATAAGAGTAGGTCATCAAAATAGATAATAACAATGAGGAAACATCCTTTTACACACACCTTTAGGTAACATTAATGATCCAAATTGATCCAAATAACCCTAATTATATTATAACGTTAAAAAAATCATGGTTATATTTCATTTGTTCATTATTGAGTGTATATATAATCTTATTTAGAATTCACACCAGGGTATAGTTTTGTTCTAGTACAAAACCATTCAGTTACTCCATATTTATTTCTTCATCTAAATATAAATGAAGGGACACTCCCTAGATATAATTTTTTTCATGAAACAAAAATTCCATGTAAACTAAAATGAGAACCATCAGAATAATTTCATCCTTCGCAACAATATAGAAATTCAAACCAAAATCTACTCCTTTAGATTGTTTTTACTCCTTCACAATTATGTAGGAATTGTACTAAACTATACTATCAATTCCTCTTTTAGATCAGAAAAAAATTTCATAAAGTTTCCTCTTTCCTTCCTAACATTCAATTAGTTTACATATATTAAAATTGTCGAATTAATCCAATTATTCCCTTACTTTCAACACTAAATATAATGAGTCACTCATAATTCTCAACTCACTTAAGATTTTGGATTCCCAACCATCCATGATAAGTATAAATTTATTTTTATATTGAATCCTTTATGCTAGATTCCAAACCCTATTAACCCATATCATTTCCTATGGATCAGATTATTCCATACCTCACACTTATGAAAGTCTAGGTCAAGCATAAAAAATTCTTAAGAATACTCGTACATTAGAACATTTTAATTATAGAACATGATCAATTAATTCTATTTAATAAATTGGTTATACCTTTTAGAATATTTATTCCATGCTCCCTGAACAACCTTACACCACTAAGACATAGCTCAAATAAACCTCATATTTCACTATTCGATCCAAGTTCCCAAGATAATCTCCTATTTGGTAATGATATTTATTCATGACATACAGCTTAAAAATGATGTTCTTGACTTGGATATGCCAAATTGATTGTTACCCTAGAGTCTGAAATAAATCTTTTCATCATTATTTCTATCAAAGAGACATGCTCCATACATATATTCCAACTTATCACTATCAATTGAATTTACATGGAATTATATTATGCATATGAAATTTTTTGATGATTAAAATCCACGATCACACCAGACCAGAATTCCTCTAAAATTTTTTATGATATAGGTCAATAAGGACTTTGATTTATGAGATAAATAACACAATTAACTGATTCAGGTTAAAGTTCCATCGGAAAATGAAGTCTCAAATTTATGTTTCTAGAAATATCATTCACATTCATATTTATCCATTCCAAAACACCATTATTATTGTGTATAGTATATTGTATCTAGATTCTATTCATAAAAAAATAACATCTAAAAGTCTATTCCTCCATACTCAACATCATTTTCAAACCAAAGTAATTTTAACTTCATTTTGGTCTCGACTTCCAACATGGTTTTCAATCCAATGTAAGTGTGGAAGACATTAGATTTTTTCATAGAAAACACCATATCCAACCATTTAGAATCATTAAATTTGGTAATTTAATGTAGTCGAACCAGACCAGTCCTTTCATGTTTTGGTCCCTAAATATCCATATCAATCAACTCATGATTCTGATTCATTTTGGTCATTATATTTTTTTAGATACCTTCCACTAATTTAATTTGATGTATACCCCACATGTTTATTACTCTATATGATATGTCATTATAAATCCTTTACAATCCATGTTCTGTAAGCATTTTTATCTAACACGACCAAGAAAATATTATTGAAACATTTATTTTTTGAATTTTATTAATTCAAATTCCATGATACCTTCTAAAACATTGGTCATGTACAAATTTACCTCATTTACACCATATGACACTATCATGGAACCTCAGGTGATTTTACATACACCTCCAAAAAAACAATACCAAATGTCACATCATCAAGTTGAAAATCAATAATTATTCCCTTTCAAAAACCCAAGATGTGTTTCATGACATAAAAATGAAATAAATATATATTCTATATTTTAATACTCACATATAGTTCACCAAAAACATCAATAATCTATAAATCTATAGGATAAATGCTTCTAAGTCTTACAAACATATAATTTTGAATGCATACACTTTTTAAATTTGAGTGAAATGAATCTCTAAAATCAATAATCAATGATATTGTTGAACTCTCGGCACTCATAGGCAATGTTTCACTCTCACATATAGTTATGGAGTTATTAGACAACATATAATCAAAACTTTCAGAGTAAATATGACTCTAACAGAAATAATTCTCTATTATCCCCCTCTTTCCATAGGGCTAACAAGTGGAGTCTTTGGGACCATATAATTTTCCTTATATATTATATATTCTATTTACCCTTATTTTCCTATGACCAATCGATAGAGAATCCACTATCTTTCATAATGTGTAATCAACTAGAAGTAACTGAAACCTCTTTCTTATAGATTTATTCATTAAAGATCATGTCCTTAATTATCTCAAAGAATTGGTTATACCATCGACTATTATTATTCATAATAGTCACTATTGATTCCCATGATTCTAGAAGTGATGAAAGAGGAATTAGTTACCTCATGCCTTTATAAAATCGCACACCAATAGAATCCAAATAACTAATAATTACATTTAAATAATTTAGAAGTTCAATTACCAGCATTCAAAACTATATAAATATATAAAAATGTCACCATAAAATGAAAACTTTATTTATTTCGAGAGGCTTCACATACATGTTCACAATCTTAAACATCAATTTTGAAGTTTTTCCCACATAATGGATTTTGGAGGATACATTTTTGGTGAAATTATTTTAGTTGAAAATAGAGAATTCCAATCAAGTATTTCCCACTTTGTGTTGTCTATTAGTTCCATATTCTTCCAAATTAACAAAATATTATGATCCTTATGGAATAGATAATCCTCCACCTATATATTCCAGAATTTAAATTCTAGACAATTAAACTTATATAGCCTCAATTTTCCATCTTAAAATTTCATTTTACAAAATAGAATAATCTAATTAAATTATAATAGGATAATGGAAATATAAATCAAATTTTTTGGAATTCAATATCTAATATTTCCATTAAAACATCAAACAAATATTTTATTACACTAGTTATGCCCAAATTAGTGTATTTTTTAACTTCCAAAAATTCGAAACATCAAGTATGAAAAAAGGTTTCTAGATGATCTGAAAGAACATGAAAACATAGAAATATGTATCCTAAATTGAGAGTCCATGTACTATGCCTACAAAATATGAAATCCTCTTATATTCTAACTATAGATGTGAAAAATAGAACCAATTACAAACAAAGGTATAAAAAATTAAAGGAATATAAGGATTTACAAGGATCATAACAAGGCCCAATACAATGGAAAAAATAACGTCACTATAAGAGAAAATAAGATATTTCAACAGAGTAATTAACTCTAAATCACAAGATAAATGATTCTTAGGCTTAATACTAATCTTCTACCCAATAAAAATTACCCCTCCATAATTTTGAGGATGATAACATTCGATAATCAACATTTCCCCAAAAATCAATCATCATGTATAGTCTGATCCATGTATTCGATATTAATGGGAATCCTCAAAAATGACCAATGATAATCAACACCTTGACTACATCTTCTAGTGAATAGAACTAACTTATAGAAAATTCAATGATTTTACCCTTATGTAATTCCTTTGATAAATATAAACTTCCCTTCACTAGAATTTAGTTACATATAAAAGTCCTACTTCCTCTATAACTTGCAATCCACATTTGGATATTTTTCTTCAATCCACATCATTCTATCCATAAGAGTGTGGTTACACGCAAAGTGCATACATCCACACATTATTTCTTATACCAGTTCTAAACTCCTAGTTCTAATGAACTTTCCATATGGGAAAAGAATGTTGTTCCAAAAGAAATTATTTTTAAAAAACATTAATACTTATCTAATAATGGATTCTCACAAAAAGCCTAACATATACCATCATATATCAAAATCATATAAGGAAGGATCATCCTACCTATATACCATAATATATAATTAGGTAGAATAGTGGATACCCAATATAGAAAAATATATTATCAGGGGGATTGTTATTTTCCTATATACCATAACATATCATGGGGGAGATAGTTACCTCCCCTTATACCATTATATATCTTCAGCGGTAACAGTTTCCTCTTCATACACTATCATATTTCATTGGGGTGAATAACACCTAGCCCATAAAACCATGATATGTCATATCCATAAAATGGATTTTCAACATCCACAACCCTAATATAAATATAATAGGATGTCCACTAAAAGAAAACCCCATATTTCCATCAATAAATTCACAATATGATACATTTTCACTATCCATTTTATTATAATCCACTCTTGGAATAGTATGAGACTAGGGAACCTAGTCTATTCCACTAGCTCCCATCCATGCCCATAATAACCCATTTGGGTTTTGTTATCTCTGTCCAACTCTTAGGCCAAAGTCCGTAAGTCAATGGGTATAAAGTCCCTCAACATAAACACTATCACATCATTGGATAAATGTATACATACTAAATAAAGTACATGTAACCCACCATTATAATGGCATAAATAATATCTCACTTCTATAATCAAGATATGTTGGTCCTCGCACACCCAACCAATATAAACCTATACATGGTAAACCCCTAGAATGACTATTTAGTATCCATCAATCTCACCAAATCATAGGAAATTAAAATAACATATTTTGTAACACCCAGAGTTTAATGTATGTGACCCTTTTTTTCTTTTTAAGTATATAAATATTTTGGGTGAATTTTGGGGGCCTTTTAAATAATTTTGGAATATTTTGGTGTGTTTTTTGAGGGTGCATGGGTGCTTCACAGTTTTGGAAATAGTGAAACACATACAGGAAAGTGTGCACAATGAGGCATTGGTTAACTGAAAGTTCACATGACATTTAATGTGTTTTTCAAACCATGTGGATGCCTAAGAGAAACCGTGAAACTTGATATAGTGGGATTTGGAATGGTTGGAACACAGTTTGAAAATTGTGTGAGCCAACTGCGTGCGGTTTCTTCTTGGGACATAATATAGCATACAGTTAGCACACAGTATTCCTAACTGTGTGACTAAACATTCACGTTTAAAAAACTAGATCCATAAAAAGTGGATATAGGTTTGTTTTTTGTTTTAACCCCTTGTTTTCCCCCAAAAATCCCTAACTCGTTTTTTGATCCACCCAAACGCAGTAGAGGCTTATACCATCCATCTAGAGGTGATCCAATGGCTTGTATTACTGCATTAAAGATTGATTCTCAAAGTAAGCCATTGTTCTTGGTTGTTTTTCTTATTTTTCCATAGATCTAATCCTCAACCTCCCTCGGTTTCATAGATTTGATTCCATTAAGAATATAAATATGATAGTTCATGATAAATATTATTTAATTTTTTTTATGATAGTGGAAGAGATATAATGTAGGTTTTTTGAGTTTCAACCTGGTTTGCGGCATTTTCGTGACATTCTTCTTTGTCATGATAAATTCTTGAGGTAGGGGGATTCATTCTCATCTCCTATATTTATAACATGAAGGATTAGTTTCAAATTGATTAAAATGATTGAAACTGATTGTGAAATTTGAGTGAAAATCATGGTAGAAGCCTTATTTAGTGATGGTTTGTGGATTTGTGGTAGTTATGGAATTATTGTGCTAAATGATTTGTTAAATGGTTTTGGAAATGCTGATTTTAAAAATGGATTATTGGTATTATTTTTTAAAAAAAGTTATTATAAGATGGTTTTAAATAATTTTTTTTTTAATTTAATAGTTTCTCATAATGGTTGGTCTTGTTTTCATAATGTATTTATGAGGCCTGGTTGAAATATGACTTGGTGATCATTTCCAATGGTGAAATGGAACATGGGGTTAAACTTACCATGTGACTAATTAGAAGATTGATTAGAAGTTGTCCATTAGTATGGAACTGTCATAACGTTTCATGCATGGTTGGATATGTGGAATTGTGGGTTGGAATGTGATATGCAAAAAATGGAACTTCTGAAATGGTTTTAAAACAATTTTTGGTTGCTTTCCTTTGAAATTGGTTTATTGTGAGACAATTTTTTTATCGGGGAAATTGTTTTATATTATGATATAAATTGATTTAAAGTGTTTTATATAATTTTTTTATATAAATTTTCTAAAATGACTTATCTTAGTGTCATGTGTAGGGAATTCATTTGGGTATAACCTACTGAGATTCATTACTCTCCCTTACTTTGGAAAGTTGGTGATTTTTTTGATAGAGTATATGGGGACACAAGAAAAGATAAAGTATCACACATATTAAGCATTAAATTGTGATAATTAGGATGTTTGGTGGAGTTGGGGAATGGAACCTATTTGGAGCCTCCTGTTTTTCATTAGAGTCTTTTAGTTTTTTTGGTTTATATTCTATTGTATTCTTTTATATTGTTGACTTATAGTGTGGTACATTGTTCTTGTTTATTTTTGATATCATGTTTTTAAAGTTGAGTTTTTTTTACATTTTTATCCAATATCATGTATTGGTATTTTGTAATGGGATTTTTATTTTACTTGTTTTACTTTCAGAGTGGAAATCATCACCCATCTCTTAATGAATCCATTGATATTTATAATCATCCATTGGAACCATAAGGATGTTACTTAAGGATAATTAACACTATCAAACATTCTCAATCCAATGAATATGGTAGGGATGTTATCGTTTGTATCAATCTATCTCCTTCTAAAAATATTTGTGGAACAAGTGGTTATCAGTTCTCTTAGTCTTAGAGTTGAAATTAATTCTGGTTTATTCTTGAGTTGGTATCATAGAAAAGAGGATTTTACGGACATTAAATAGAGATTATAAAAAGCCATAACTAATCTTCTTATTCTGAACAAGAATCTATCAGGGAGCTGGGTACAGAAGGGTTTTAGAGGAACTTATAAAATTTGGAACTCATTTTCATGGGTTTATCCAATGATATGATAATTAAATTCAATATTGAAATTACTACCCACTAGGAGTGAATATTTCATTTCAAGTGACGACATTGTGGAGTGTCTTGATTTTTGAAAAATATTGATACTTTTTTAAAATGGAATATTTCAAAAAGAATATGGTTGTGTCATTTTTAAAAGGATTATATTTTCAAAAGAAAGTGAGAGTTTTCAAAATTATGGAACATGGAAATTATTGATTTAGGAATTAATAGTTGAGATATTATGCTATGGTAGAAATTAAAACATTAAGTATTTAGTTAATAGAGAGTTAGGAATATCATGTTTGTTGTGTTTCTGGAGAATCCATCCAAATAGGCACCATAGAAACAAACTGAATAAAGATGATGAGAATGTGGTTTTAGATGAGCCACAAGTTAACGAACAGCTACATCAGGGTATTTTCAAAGTGTTTTAAGCTGTGAATAGTGTAAATAGGAGTGATGATCCAAGGAAAGTGCATCATTCCATCCAATTACTGAAAAATGACCCACCCATCTTTTGGGGTAATTAGGAACCAGATAAAAGAGAGGCGCGGATGAATAGTAAGAATAATATATCTGATTTCTTTAGTGCACCATAGGAGCTGAATGTCAATCTAGCAACATATATGTTAGAAAATTATTTAATTCTAGTGGTGGTAATTACTTATTCAAGCTAAATTAGATCATGAACTTGCATTGGATGATTTTTAGAAATTTTTTAACAAAAAAATATATCCTCACATGTTAAAAAATTGAAAAAACAACATACTAGTTTTGATTGATGAAGGAGAGACTCATTGTGGAAGAATATGTGGATAAATTCATAAATTTTGTGTTTTTTCATTTAATGTTATTCTATTTCATCCTTGATTGAACACATAAATGAATTAGGGATGATACAGGAGATTTACTCAAAGATTATTATGCTTTGTATTACAGGTTATACAGAGGTGGTCAATAGGGAGATGATAGTAGAGAGAGGAATATTTAGATATATGGTAGGAGAAAGCATGTTGATGCACATGGGAAATAATGGGAACTCTAACACTAAGAGAAACATAAAGTGGGACACTCATTTCCATGGTACGAGTATAACTCATAATCATATAACTAGATGGGTAAATCTTCACCCAAGACCTGTGAGAAAAGATGGATGTTTCCAATGTGGATCATTCAAAAAAATTATGTGAGAGAGTACAACACCACTAATAGAATTACAAAATTAAAACAAGATGGAAATCATCCAGGGTAATTTTTTTAGTGCTCTGAGGTCATTTGTTCGAGACACTTCTCGGGTGTCACAGGTGTAACATGCCTCGATGGGTTGATGGAAGAGTAATCAATATCTTTATTGTAATAGAGCTAAACATGGTTATTCTAGGAATACCATGACTCCCCAAAAATGTAAATATCAATAGGGAAATAAAAAACAATGTTTGGTGTGTAAGAAATTATTTGGAGTTGAACAAATTATTTTTGATGATCAATCAGGACCACCTATGGTGTGAGGTATGATTATTTTGAAATCTACACTTATATGATATGTTTTGGATACAGGTTCATCCCATTACATTATTGCTTCATGTTAAATTTATTTTCAATGTTTAAAAGTTGAGATAATTACTTTTATGATAAAACATCAAACTCCTCATGGTCAAAGAGAGTGTCGAGTCTTTGTGTGTAGATATTTCTCTATAACTATTGGTGGAGTTTAGTTGATATGGTATTTCTTATTTTATTAGATAGATTCCTATTATATAATCCTAGGTATGGATTGTTTTACTATGTTAAAGGATCACATCAACTATTAAACATGAAGAGTCATATTTACAACTGATTATGGGGTCGAGTATCCCTTAAAAGGTTAAATGAGTGTAGAGGTAGGTAAAACAAGATTTTTGGGACAAGATATTGGAAAAATAACTTACCATTTAGAAGATTTATCTTTGATATAGATGGAAAATACATATATATACCATTTTCTATTTGCTGATCATCAGTTTCTAGGTGTGTTTCTTGACAATTTCTCAAGGTTTCCACCTAAGAGAGAGGTAGAGTTTGTGATTAATCTCCTTTAGGGGAAAATTCATATTTCCCTTTCCTATTATTGTGTGTAACCAAAAAAATTATAGGATATGAATGTAAAATTGGAAGAGATGGAAAAAAGGGTTCATTGCGCCTATCACCTCTCTGTGGGCAGCACCAGTCTTGTTTTTCAAAAAATAAGATAACACTCTTAAGTTGTGTGTGGATTATAATAATCATAACCAAGTTATGATAAATAATATGTATCCTCTCCCACGCATTGATGATATTTTCAATCAATTAAGGGGAGATCATTGGTTCTCTAAGAATGAATTGGGATTCGTATATCTATAATTGTGGGTTGGGATGGAGGATATTGCAAAGACAACTTTATGTTGCAGATATGGAAATTATGAATTTTTGTTATTGCCTTTCAGTCATACAAATGAAAAATTAGTATTTATGTAATTGAGGAATCAAATATTTCTATGATATCTGTATTCTTTTTGGTTGTGTTTTTTGATGACATATTATTGTATTCAATGACAAGGGATGAGCATGAACAAGACTTGGAAACTATGTTGGGAATTTTAAGTGATCACCAGTTATATGCCAAATTATCCAAGTGAAATTTTTGGATACAAAAGGTACATATACTTGGCCATGTAATATCTTAATTTGGTTTATATGATGGTACAGAATAGATATAGGTTGTTATCTGTTAGAAAACATCAAAGAATTTCTTTGAGATACAATGTTTCCTTTATCAATCTGGTAATCACTGTTGCCTTGTTCATGAATTATCATGACTAGATTCTCCTATGACAGATTTGAAAAAGATTAATGTTCTATTCTAATTGATTGGAGAATGTAAAAAGTATTTCTAGGTACATAAACTTTTCCTTACATGAGCACCAATTTAATTTTTTTCAAGAATTAAGACAAGGGTTTGTGGTGTCTTGTGATGCTTTATAAACTACGTTTGGATGTGTTCTCAAGTTGGGAGACCATGTTGTTCAAATGTCAAGCCATATTAGCCATCTCAAAACCATCCTATAAAAACCATTCCAATTTATACCACTATAATATCTATTTTCTATCAATTATTCTTCATGAATTAGAGTAAATTAAATTAGCATATTCAATAACACCCTCGATTATAAGTAAGTAAACCTTATTTTATGATTTTTAAGTATAAAATGTGTTTGTGTGATGTTTAAGAGAGTTAAAAAGATGCAGGAAAAGTTCTAGGATATTTTATAAGGGTTATTGTGTGGTGCACAATTGGGGGAAACCATCCCACAACTACAAGAAATCACGTAAAATGAAACAGAGGCTAAGGGGAAGGCGTACGGGCAGGCGCATGGTTTTTCTAAACAATGCAGTGCCTAGATGAAATAGTGACACCTAGGATAATGGTATTTTCACTATTGGAACATGATTTGATAATCGTGTGATCCAACTATGAATGGTTCTTGCTTAGGATAGAAGCAGGTGTACATTTTGTGCATGGTTTTCCTAACTCGGTGACTAACATTGTATGGTTTAAACACAAGATCGAAAAAAGTTAATCTAGCTTAGTTTTATGTTTTCACACCTCTATTTTCCTCAAATGGCCTTAACTTGAGTTTTTATCCTTCTAAATTTATTATTCGCTTCTCTCATCGATACATAGGTGATTCGAATGCTTCTATTGTTCTGTTGAATCCATATTCTCATGGATAGTAATCGTTATTTTATTGTTTCTAGGTTATCCATAGATCTGCTTCCCCCTCACTCTCTATTTATTGTATATACATTTTTGGTGGAGATATGTATTGTATTTAATGGAAATATATGATTATATTTGGCCTTTTTGATGATTTTGGAAGACAACTAAGGCATGGTTTTGGAGTTTTAACCTGGTTTTGTGGTGTTTTCCATCCATTATTCAATGTCGTCATAAATTTCTATGGTTGGTGGATTCACTGTTGACTCATCTATTTATAACATTAATTATTAGTTTCAAATTTTTTAAACTGATTGAAATTGATAGTGAAATTTGAGTGCAACAAATGGTGGAAACCATCTTCAGTGATGGTTTATGGATTTTGGAGAGTTATGGAATTGTGGTTCAAAATTATTTAATAAATTGTTTTTAAAAAGTTGATTTTAATAGTGGTTGATTTTTTTGATTTAAAAAAAGGGTTTTCAAAAATATTTTAAATAAATATTTCTTTTATATTCAAATGGTTTGGAATAATGGTTGTTTTTGTGTTCATATTGAATTTACTAGGCTCGGTTGAAATATGAAATGGTGCTTGATGCCAATTGTGTAATGGAAAATGGGAATTTTACTACCTTATGATGACATGGTAGATTAATGAGAAACCTCTAATGAGTGTGAAACATTCCTAAAATATCATTCATAATTTTATGTGTGGATTTGTGGGTTGGAATGGGATATTCAAAAAAAGGAACATGTGAATTTTTTTAATGTATTGTTTGATTTCTTTTCTTATAAATAGGTTGATTGTGTGAAAATAGTTTTAGTGTGACAATTTTTTTATATTATGATTTAAAATGATTTAAATAGTTTTATATAAATAGTTTTATATAATTTTTATAAATTTTTATATCCTACTGGTGTGAGTACGAATGTTAATTTAGGATAATATACTAACTTTCATTACTAACCCATCGTTTGGAACATTGGTTCTTTTTCCGATTTAGTATATTGTGACACATGAAAAGGTAATGATTCAAAAATCTTTATTAGTACTTCATGATAATTTGTTTGTTTGGTGGAGTTGGAGCATGGATCCTTTTAGAGGCTTCGAGTTTTTATTTTTGAGTCTTGGGGGTTTGTTAGTTTTTACTTCCACTATATACATTGATATTCTATTCTTCCACTATGGTACATTACTCTAGATGTTTTTTTTTATATTAATGATTTTACTTGGAGTTTTTTAACATCATTATAACACATTATGTTGTGGTATTTTTTATGGGATTTTTAGTTTATTTTCTTTACATTCAAAGGAAAAATACTCCTTCATCGATCAATGAAGCACATGGAATTTATTTTTTGCCTTTGGAGCCTTAGGGATGTTTCTTAGGTCTAGGTAACATGCTGCCTCCATCTCAAGCCAATGAGGAGAGGAGGTATGTTACATATTCCAAGGTATACTCATATATTCAATTTAATTTATACTATTTTATGTTCCACATATCACATATAAAATATTTATAGTCATCCCTATTATAATTAGTGATTGAGGAATCATGATTAGTATTTAGGGGTCCATTATTTCCCAAGAAACATATTTTCTTCTAATTGGTATTTGAAGGAAAAATTACTTTCTAGTTCATGGTTGACCTGGAAAATGTAGTTTGAAAAAACATCATATGCTATATAATATCATGAATAACAATTAATTTAATGTTTAGGGACTATATTCCTCATATGATATTGTCCCCTTTAAGTGTACCCCAACCGCCAATGTTGACCACACTTAACTAACCATCAACCACAAACAAAAGGAATTAAATCTGCCAACAATACTATAATTAAACATAAATACAATATATTAAATATTATAATTAATCGCAAATTTAATTCTACATATATTATTTTGAATAACTAAAAAATTACTCACTAGGTGATCTCTCATAGATCAAACCTTGAGCAACAGGTGTGTACCACCCCAATTATCCACTTAGAACTCTAGCATAAAAAGTCCCAAATTCATCATTTCAACTAATCTATTAATTTTACAAAAACCATTGGAAATAAATGATTAATTAAAATAAATTATATTCTTTATGTAAAATGGAACAATATGTAGTGCATTTTTACTCTAAGAATCACCACTAGCCAACCAGAGAAAAATATCATCATATTCTGATGATTACACTAATCCTTGATTAATTTTTTCACCAAACCTTTCCCAAATACACCTTGGTTAGTAGAAAATGAATATGGAGAAGAAAAACAAATAAGAATAGAATTATACATTAAATGATGAAAGAAATCAACTTCAATCAATATTAACCAATGAGGTTGAAAGGGAAAATAAGAAAGGGGGGGAGTTGGAACCATTATTCACATATCCTAAAAACAAAGAACCCCATATGATTTTATAATTTAAAGACCTAAAATACCATTATTACCCTTATTAAAAAGAAATAGGGTAGAAGGATGACTATTACATGACCAATATTGATAATGACATAATGCCTCTTTTAGACCCCCTCATGGTGTGACACCTAAGTCATGACATAGTAGAACATCGCTAGAGAGAACCTAACGCATGGCCTCAATACCTTGGATCAAGTAATGATTAAAAAACACCCCTTTATGGTTCATCTAGAAATCTAGAATATTCAGATAGGTCTACCTCTTGAGGGCCCACTATAGAACATCCTACATGATTCAACGTGAGCCTCCCCCTCAGGAAACCCTAATGGATTTTCCCTCTTTCTCACTTCTTCAAGACCATCACTCTCAATTTTCGAAAGACTCTAACCCTTAATTATCAAGTAAACCTTACATATCATATTATTAATTATGTATTTGAGACTTTACCAGTTATGTTAACCCTTTTATATCAGAAAAGTAACCATTATATTCAATAAAATTATTCCATTTTAATTTAAATTCGACACATTATTGGATTAACCATATTTAATGACTTCTCAATAAGGAACCCTTTATGTATTTAAATTTAGATAGGTAAAATATTATGTATTGAGTCTTGTAACTTTTCACATGTGCCAATGGACCCTACCATATTTAGTAATGATTCAGTAATTTTACAAATTATAAATTTTCCTTTAGAGTACCCTTAGACATTACCAACCAAACGTATCACAACCCATATGTATTTTTCTACTTACCATCACATTTCACATGGTGAAAGATATATATATTTCTCAAAAAAAACATCATAATAGCAAGGTTACATACCCATATTTATTTTCATTGTTAAAAAAATGTATCTCACTTCTTTACACCATCATCTAATATTTGATCCCCATCAAAGAATGATTTCCCATTGAATACTCCTAGCACCCCATTATGTGGCACTATGAAGTCAGGGAACTAATGATTCTTAGTTCCCATTATATATTACTAGAACCTTGAAGGGTCTTACACCATATACAACTTCCAAAGGTAGAACACATATATTCCAAAATGAACCACCAACACACAATGAATAAATCACATACATGCGCCATAAATTACGACCATCATCATGAATTCACTTAAAATATAATGATATCTACAAAACATATTATTATTATCCTTGTGTTTTCCGAAAACCCACAGATTTAAAAGTCTTATAGTTCACCAATTACACTTTTGCTTAACCAAAAACCATGATCACCTTCTTCAAGAAAAGATTATATCACACCAATCCACCCACTACGTTAGCTAAATAACATCTCATTGTCTAAATATTGATCTAGGGAGTATCCATAAAACCAATATCACAATGGGAATCAAAAAACCCATATTAATGAATTAAACTATACAAAAGAAAGAGTATTTCACAGTGCTACCCAACCATACAACTTGACTCATTCCATCTCGAGTCATATCCTATAAGTCCTTGGCTTGCGAACCTAATCCACTTGCGGACCCCAAATCACACACAATCTCATCTCATCAATTATAGGCATGCTTGAAAATTTTACCAACCACGCGTTCCTTTTATGCATTCCAGTCCTATTAAATAACAAACACTACCAATGATTTCACATCCACAATACCTATGTAATTTCTATTCCTATAATGCATAATTGATTACAACTCATGTGAAACAATATAAACAGAAAGAATCTAAAAAATCATCAAATACTTGAAGGTAATGACTATATTGATTTATCCTCACTTTCGTGATACCCTTATATATCACAAATCAACATTAAAAATAATAGGAAAGAATATTTCTACTAAATAACAACACATGACTCACCAATATCATGATTCATATATATCAAAATCACTAGGCTCACCCACTTAGTTTATAAGAAAAAAACCACATAACTCAATACTTAAGAATCAACATCCATGCTCCCATCTGATACACCACCAATATTCTCAATGGTCAATACAACCACTATTGGGTTCTCATAAAAATGTACTGGACATGTCATACTCAATCTAACTACCAAATCTTGAGTACTTATCATCCTTCATCTTCCCTATACTAGAATAACCTCTTGAGGACAAGGGTTACTCCTTGTGCATATAAATGGCATATTTCTATGAAAATATGTATCAATTAAATTAAAGCCATATAGTTTAGTTTTTTATAATTCCAATAAAATGCTATTTTGGAAAATACTCTATATGTTATTTTTGACATTTTAAATAACCAAAACATATTTTATTTTGTAGAACCGATATCACAAACACACTTAAACTTGAACATGATATGTAATAACACTAGGTTGATATGATGTATGAACATAAACAATATTACTATCTGAGGAGATTAGAAAAACCAAAAAAACAAATAAATCAAAATAAATGATCATATGTGATATTAAAAAATCATACCATTAAATCAAAAAACCTAGAATCGAAATGTAAACTCCCTGATAACTTGGACATTGGCTCTTGTAGGTGATGTATTGACACAAAAACAACATATATCCCATGTTTTGACCAATACTATATCATATATACCACATCTCAAAAATAAATTAAATAAAACAAATCTCTGATACAACCTTTTAACATCTCAACTCAGATCACACAATAATGACCTGATCAGAGAACAACATGACATAAATCATCCTTCTCTATATGATAGAGCCGTTTGGATTTCAAAAAGGTTATAAGTTGATAAAATTAAGAGATTATAACTTCATATATGATTAAAAAATAGTGAAAATATGATTCAAATATTCATCTAAATATCTGATAGAATAAGAGAAACATCATATCTAAAGCCATACAAAAATATAGTACATAACACATTCTATATTGGAAAGGAATGTCCCAAAATCTTATATGAATTAGTAAAATTCCATCAAGATCTCCCAAATAATGATCATATACATCTCTAACCAATAGTAAATAAATTGAAACCATGAGTTGGTCTCGAGTCCCGAATCAGTCGTATTTCCTGAATCCATCAAAGTTGTCTGGCTCAGCTATTAAATAGATTTACTTTTCCCTACCAATAATTCTAATAAAGAGGTCTGATCAATGAATTTATTGAGTTATATACTTATAATACAAAATAATAACTATTTTAAATTTACATTCCATAAACATTTTTACTATCCTAGTCACCTAGGTACGTGCATACATGCTTCATATAGTGCCAATTGCCCTTGGTAATGACACCTAAATGCCATGGAAAAAATAGTTCCCTCTAGGGATCTGTCAAATATACCATACAGTGACGAGGTAAGATAATCCCACCCCATTACAATATCATATATCATACCCCCTATAGGTAGAGTGAACTACCTAAGGACAATCCTATATTTCATAATCATTAAGGGGATAAGGATCCAAACTAGATATAACCTTTTATCTTATTCATTGGTGGATGACCATCCCACTTAGATATCAACATATATAAAAATAATTAGGGGAATATAAAATATAGTAGATATCAACACATTACATAATCACTGTGGACGATATGTGATCCCCTTGAATATCTTAGATATCACAATTTATCATAATCATCAAGTGAAAAATTTTACACCCTTAAACCATCATATATGATCACCATTTTGGGAAAGAGAATACGATCTATGTGCCATCATATATAATTGAAGGGAATTTATCACACACCTTATAATATCATATATTATTAGTGGGAATAGTGTTCACCCTATATAACATCATACATAATCATGAGTAGTAAAACCCACCCATCACACCATCATATATCATAAGGTGGAATAGGAACCACCTTGTAAAAAAATAATTTATCATAATATTTTCAAACTTTGGAAACTTTCTCAAACTCAATATAGAAATTTGATGTTATCCTCTTAAGAAGACAACCTATTTCAATCACCATATGAACACTAAGCTAAAACCTTCCTCACCCTCTTATTCTAATCCTCAATAGTTTCAATATGATATTTTGGAATAAAATTTGTTTCCTTATGTCAAATCAAGATCGAGACACCCTATGTGGATTTTGTTATCTCATTCAAACACTAGGGATAGTTCCCTTTACTTAATGGTCTCATCTCCTCTCAAAATAAGAATATTCACATCATGGACTAACCTGAAAAATGGGGAATTCAATATATTAATGAAACAACAGGAATGAAATAACTACCCTTCCACTTATATAATCATTCTAGGTCAGTCCTATCACACCCAAAATATTAAAAAAAACATTTTATTGTGTACCCAAACACCAAAAATTTCAAGTCCATAACACTCCCCTTCTTAGAGAAAATAATAGGCACCTATTCCAAGGTCCCCTATGTCCATTCATTATTTTTTTACCCTTATATGGCCCATATATCATGTAACAAATATTTATGATCAATATCACATACCCTAGAGATGGTAGAAAAATTCATTTTTAGTTTAGGTCAATTACATAGAAGTGGTTAGCCATAAATATTTACAATTTCAAAAATAAAATAATGTTCCCAATATAGTAAACTTCTTCCAAAAATAACTTTAACCACTCAGTGAAAAAAATAAATTTTCAATATAATTGTATTATTTATGGTAAAAATATTTTCCCAAAATTTGATAAACATTTTATTCTAATTAATCAATGATGATCATATTCAACATGAATATTATTAATATATTTCTAAATATTTCCAAAAAAAATATCGAATTCGTCCTTAAATAACCATTTAAAATATTAATCATAAGGGTTACATATCCCTAAAATATCCATTAAGAATCAATTAATATTTTCAAGGTACTTTCATCACATAAAAATTTTAAAATAATAATAATGAATTTACTATAAATTCCACCCTTATATTTATTAATAAAATTTCATTGAATCAGAACTCTCAAAAAACATTATACAGAAACCATAATCATTCAATTTCATACATAAAATTTTAACCATGTTTTTTCATCTTAATCCCTAATACTTCCTTCCTACAATAAAAATTATGGATAATGTCTTAAGATTAATCAATCTCAATCATTTCATTTTTCCTATAGTAAACATAACAAAAAATGTTAAAATAATTCATACCTTCTATATGTTAAGTTTAGTTTATTTGTATACTATTAGGATCACTTGGTAAGATACCCTGATAGTGGGGTGAATTAGGGTATGCCAGATTAAAACAACTATCCCTATTGATCTTGTGATGTTGTTAGAGAAAACAATCTTTTCTCTCTTTCCCATTGGAGAGTATGAATAAATCATAAATTAATCACAGAACACAATAATTTTACTTGGTTAACCCTCACTGGGATACATCCAAGGGGCATACATTGGAGATGTGCGGATGTATGAAATACACTAAAAGTTAAATGATACTTAAAAATTTTGGAGTGGACTCAGTAGCCCTCCTAGTTTACAACCAATCACAATTGGAAATCTCATTGCTCTCTCAACTGAAGAGTTCCCACAAGTTCTTTAGAATATTCACTCCCAGTTTATAGACTTATGAGTCCCTTCATTATCTCAAATGAATGCATCCTACACTGTATGTATATTCCCTGTTGATGTCCCACCTTAATCCTGTGATGAATACCACTTTACCGCAGTATTACTAGGAAACCTCAATTCTTCTATGCACCATTTATCGTGTCTTATGTGCATTGTTAATGCCTTGTGTAAAATACTCAATTTTTGTCATGAAACAACCCTTTTATGTAACTCAAATATTTTGTGAAACTCAAATCTTACAGGAAACTTTCTTAGATTGCGCGCAACTCAAAGTATTTCACACAACTCCTATTTATCAAAATTAATATCTGATCCAGAGCTCGAATTCTATCAATGTTTTGAAAAACATCAAATGAGGGGGTCACCTCTTATTTATAAGAATCATCAACCCCTATGTGGAATATTCATCGTCTCACACAGGATCCTCTTCGAGTGAGAAAAACCCCATTTGGCGTCGCATTGGATGTAAATGTTTCTTTTGCATAACCTCATCATTAGCGTATATTTCCAAATATTTTGTGAACTTCATTCCATTTCCATTTCTCTTTGTTCTAATCATGAAACTTTCATTTCTCACAAGTTCCCATATCATCTTCAATCTTTCACACTACCTTATATTTGTTCTTTTTTATACTGCCCCCAGATCGACTGTTCCTTTTTCATGGTTCTTTTTCAACATAGGTTGTCCTCAATATTTATAGAACTCAACATATCACATTGAAAACCCCATTTTTTCATAAAATAAACTTGAGTTTTCAACAAAAATAAACACCTAAAAAATGGTTCAATGTTACCTTAAGGTAATTTTGGCCAACATCTACGCTATAATAACATATTTCCTTAAAAATCCACTTTTTCAATCTTGTTGATTCAATTATCTACAATTTCTCATTTTATTTGATAGTTTATTTCATTATATCCACGTTTACCACATATGTAACATCTTTATATTTCTTTTATACTTTTCCCAAGTTATTTATTCCCAAATTATAGAATTTTTTGATGATTAATAATTTTATCTTAAAATTATTTATCACTTGAACATCCATGAAATTACATTTTCCTTTATTTGGTGTATCATAAAACTCACCTAGTTTTAGGATGTCAATCATAACTCAATATAGATGGTATGACATAAAAATAATATTTTTCACTCTATATCTTATCTCATTTGGTTCCTAATTTCATTGTCCTTCATATTCTTCATTATGAAGGTTCCTGTTAGTTTTGACCAATGACTAAAACCCAAAAAAACATTTTTTAAGTAAAAAAGATAGAATAATAAGACTTGGTAATCCTATAATCCGGAGAATCATTCCTAATATGTCATAAATTAAGACACCATCTTATCAATTAATCACAATTTTATTTTAACATATTGACTTTTCATAAAGGTATGGACCATTTATTTTTGGAATTAATTATTTTTTTCCCCTAGTAATGTCTCCTAAGGGTTTCGAGGAGGTATTGAGGTTTCCCAAGGCTCATTAAAATACTAAAGCCCTAAAAATGCTATAATCATAATGAGACACATGGTTATATGAAATAGTGTAACCTAGTTTATATAATTTACCCAACCCTGCGACTTGAGGAATAAGGGATACGAGGTCTCATGTTTTCTCTACAACTATTGAAAATGGGGTGCTTGACTATGAAGTGTTCCAGACTTCCCATAGATGTTTCCTTAAACATTTCTAGTGCATGGTTGGTGAAACAGTGTGCCTAGCCATTGCGAGGTTCCCCTTTCAGAAGAAATGGTTGCATGGTTGGTGCACGGTTTTTCCAACTGTGCTGCCAAACCGTACAAAATGATAATTATTGGGGAACTGATGATTTCCCACAGAAATGTTTTTATTCACTAAAAAACATTCCCCTTTCATTATTTGAAAGTATTAGATAACAAGATAATGATTTCTCTGGTAACTCTTGTTCCCGCTTGATTAAAAGAACGATGCAGGATGAGGTAAGCGGTATGAAACTCAGGTAGGTGGTCCAACTTCTATCCCTATGTTTTATTTCATTATATATTATATTCCATTTTCCCAAGAACCCATATTTCACATGACACTTCCAAACTAATTAATAAGTAAAATTTAGTTCTTTCCCTTATTCATTATGAGCGTTCGGAATTCTAGATCACCCCTTTGATTGGTTACCTTAGCCTAGGCCACCCCATTGGTTGTGATTTACCAAAGTAGACTAGTTTACTTTCCCTCCTAGCTTTCTAAATCACCATGAAGTTTTCCTTGGAAATATGATAATTTTTTATGACCTTATGTAATTATGGGCTCAGTGTTTTGGCATTCATGACTCAGGAATTATGAATTATTCCATAATACACCTTATGTCATATTTGAATATTTAAATTAAATTAAATTGATATCCTTGTTTAAATGTAAATTATGTGTTGAATTATGAGTGGTTTAGATTTTATATCCAAATTATACCTTCACCTTGTGACGAAGGAAATACAAGGGAATCCGACTTAAGAACCCCCTAGAATAGATGACCATGCCTAATTATTAGTTTTGTTAATGGAGTTGTAAATACACATAAAGTGAAAAAAAAACTAATAATGGGAGAAGATCGCCTTTTCATTTTCCATTTTACCTCATATGATTGACACAGGTACCCTAGGGGAGACCTTACGGATGTTCTTGGTGTTATGATGTTCATACCATGCTGCAGGAGAGACGCGGGCCCCTACCTTTCATAGAAGGGATATACCCAGAGGTTATTTCTTGTCATATGCTCTCTATTCCTGGAGTGAAACCCGTGATATCATTCACGGGTCACCGTGGATGGGCTTCCATGACATTAGACATTTATAGAGACTCTATAGTGATTCTTGTAATTTCTTTGGATTACCTGGGATGGGTTCAGGTTGATTGTTAATAAATTATAAAGGCATTAATTAAATTAAATTATATGATCTTTTACTTGAAAATTCTAGGATTCATTGTAAATAAAAATCATATGATTAAGGATAATCCATAATTTTAAGAATTACTAATATAAGATCTAACAATATTTTCTACCATGTGAATGTTACATCAGTTAAGAGATTACAGGCTTAGGTCGAAGCAGGTACTGATTGGGAGGTTAAACCAGGTGAAACCCTGTTTAATTTCTATTATTTTATTACTTCCATTAATTTATTAGTTGTTATCACACTTCTCATTTTATATTACATGGAATTTTTTTATCTAGACACAATTGTTTGTAGCCTAATAAATATATCTTACACCAAGATTTAGCTATCTTTGGCACCCTAGTAGACATCATGACTAAAAATAACTATAAAGGGAAGTGTCTGGCTTTCGATTCTTGATTACTAGTACTAGAATGGTGTATGTGAGTAAGGGACTGAGACTATGATCATGATTATAGTAGCATCTATTTTTTGGTGTTTATTATTTTGTTGTAACATGTGGTATATTCCTACTTCCCTATATATAGTTTCATTAATTTTTATACAGTTACATGAGAGTCATAATTATATTGTATCTACTTCTTATTTATCTTCCACCTATCATTTATATAGCCTTAATTATTCTTCTATTTATTTTACTTCTTCTATGGAGGGATATGGGTCCGGTCATGTTTTGTATGCTTTTGTTGTGTTTCTGGAGAATCCATCCAAATAGGCACTGTAGAAACAAACTGAATGAAGATGATGAGAATGTGGTTTTAGATGAGCCATAAGTTAACAAACAGCTACATCAGGGTATTTTCAAAGTGTTTTAAGCTGTGAATAGTGGAAATAGGAGTGATGATCCAAGGAAAGTTCATCATTCCATCCAATTACAGAAACATGACCCCCCCCCCATATTTTGGGGTAATTAGGAACCAGATAAAAGAGAGGTGTGGATGAATTGGAAGAATAATATATCTAATTTCTTTAGTGCACCAGAGGAGCTAAATGTCAATCGAGCAACGTATATGTTAGAAAATATTTAATTCTAGTGGTTGTAATTAATTATTCAAGATAAATTAGATCACGAACTTTCATTGGATAATTTTTAGAAAATTTTTAACAAAAAATTATATCCTCACATGTTAAAAAATTGAAAAAAAAAACATACTTGTTTAGATTGATGAAGGAGAGACTCATTGTGGAAGAATATGTAGATAAATTCATGAATTTAGTGCATTTTTTATTTAATGTTATTCTATTTCATCCTTGATTGAACACATCATTGAATTAGTGATGATATAAGAGATTTACTCAAAGATTATTATGCTTTGTATTACAGGTGCTATAGAGGTGGTCAATAGGGAGATGATAGTAGAGAGGGGAATATTTAGAGATGTGGGAGGAGGAAGCATGTTGATGCACATGGGAAATAGTGGGAACTCTAATACTAAGAGCAAGATAAAGAGGTACACTCATTTCCATGGTATGAGTATAACTTGTAATCATATAACTAGATGGGTAAATCTTCACCCAAGAACCGTGAGAAAAGATGGATGCTTCCAATGTAACGACCCAATATTTTTTAGTAGTATATTAACTTACTTCTAATGATTTAATAAGATGTTAATGGTCAATGCAGAAAGAGGAGTCAATGGCTTCATCCAGTAGACTCGACCCTTATGAATCCCACTTATCAGAGCTTGGGAAGGAGGTAGCATCTGTGGGCTTCGCTTTGGACCAAGCCCAAGCCGAACTCCAGCTTGTCAAGCTTGAACGGAAACGCCTACAGGAGAATTTCAAGTTAGTAGAGATTACTACTAGGGAAATGTTATCTGAGCCTCCCTCTGATTCTCTCACCATAGCACACCTTACACTTAGGTATTATGCCAGTGTTATAAGGGGCTATGTGACGAGACCCTAGCTTCCTTGTATAATCCTTTCGGGTGAATAAATTGAGATATCTTCCTTTAGGGATGTTTGTGGATTTTCTTTTGTCCGGATAATTTAGGATATATTTTATTGATGAATTTTTGAAAAAGGGATATTTTAAAACATTTATGTAAACCCTAAATAACTAATGATGTGTAATGATTTTCAAAAAATGGTCTTCTACAAAAGTGTTCAGTAAGGAATTTGGAGTCTAATAAGATCAACTTAATTTTTGATGAATAGTAAATTATGAATAGTGATTTTACGCTTAGGATTAGTAATATGACCAAATGGATTAGTAATTTCACTCAAAGAAAGTTTTAATATAATTTAGACACCTAGATTAAGTAATGTGATTCAATAAAATGGGTAAATAACGGTTTCATAAATTATTAGTCAAGTATTAGTTTTTTCGGATTAATAGTGTTTTTTAATTAAAAGTTTAATTAAAAATAATTAGAAAATTATTTTTATAAAAAGGACTTTATTTTTGAACTCAGAGCATCGATTTTATGTTAAGGTAATTTTTGGGGATTTTTCTGAAAAAAAATGAATTTTCGATAAATAGTGTTTTTATTTAAAAATTAAATTAAAAATATTTAGAAAATTATTTTTATAAAATGGATTTCATTTTTGAAATCTGAGCATTGATATTTGGTTAAGGTTAAATTTTGGGATTATTCTGAGAAAGTTGAATTTTCAGTTAATAGTAAAAATACAGTTTTAGGGTTTCGGTATGTTTAATGACATCATAACTGTGTCATGATGATGTCATGAGATATTTCAAGGGTTGGCCGGCCACGGGTGATGAATTATTGTTTTGGGGGCCCCATGTGGCCTAACTTTATGAAAAATATCATGAGAGAGCACATGGGTTTGAGAAAAACACTTGTGAGGTGTCCCTTGGCCATTAATGCCTTGTCCCCTCACTTTCCCTATAAATACCCACCCTTTACTCCTTTAGTTTTCACTCCCAACTCTCCCCCAACAATGTTCTGGTCTCCTTACCTCCCAAGGAGTCCTCCCAAGGTGCCCCCAAGCCCTCAAGGTCTAAACCTTTGAGTTTCAAGAGTCACGTTTTAAGGTAAGGGATCCGACCCCTCTCTTTCTTTTCATGTAATCTCTTTTATGTCATTCCTTTTATGCTCCATGTTCTTATGTGAGAGGATGTTCTTTTATATTCCTCTTACTGCCCTTTTCATTCTTATATGATGAGAGATCCCCTCTTACTCTCATCATTTTATTTTATGAATGTTTAAGTGATGTCGTTAGGCTGCCGAATTTTTAAGGGATTCTTTCACCCTTCTCATTTTTCAAGTTCGATTTTCATGTCAAGTATTTCAAGTTCCTTTTTATTATGTTGGGGTATGATATCTATAACTATCATACTGATCTCTTATGATCATATGATGAGAGACCCTATTTGATCTTGTCAATTCTTTTTTTATTGAAGTTTAAGTGACGCCGTTAGGCTGCCGAATTTTCATAAGAGAAATCTAATTTTTGTCTTCCTTCCATGTTTTTCATTTCAAATGGTATGTCCTTAAAATTTCATTACCATGTCCATATATCCTTATTATTCTGTCCCCTTACTATTTTATGGATCATTTATGATTGGGTGACCCATGTCCCCTCTCTTTTCAATGTTTTTTAAAACCCCGAAACATAGCCGTTATGCTGCAGAATTTTCGTCTCAAAATGTCTCTCTCTCTTTTCTAAAAATTATTTTATGTTATAAATTGAATACTCAAAGCTCTTATTTATACAAGTGTATTCACATATATATATCAAAATGTTCTATTTTAAATTCTGGTATTTACATACATGAGACCCACTTTCCCTTCCGTGGGTTTAAAGTGATATAAAGATCATGTCTTTAAAGCAGTTTTTAAAATGTTATGATTATGAAATGAAACCCATTTATTTTATGCTATATGGGTTATTTATGAAATTTTTGATGATGATATATGTGGATCACATGATAATAAAGGCAAATTTAAGGGTGCGCCCTGATAGCGCTCCAATGCATTGGGTAATGATGTAACCACTAGAGATTACAATTTTCACGATACCTTGGTGAATAACCTTGGTAATTTTCAAATGACACCTTGGGGATGGACCTTGGTGATATGTTCATGATTTTCTATGTTAAATGATGTAGCCACATCTTCATGTTATGGAAAATGTTATTTTTATTATGAAATGCCTCATGATTTCTTTCTCATGCCTTAAAGTTCTTTTCATGTCCTTATTGAAGTATCTCAAGTTCACATGTAAAATGTTCCTCTTGTTTCCCTTACTGGGCCTTCTGCTCACCCTTTCTTTTGATGTATGTCCCCAGGTTATGAGATGCAGTAATGAACCTAGAATGAACTTAAGGAGACGCCTTTCAAGTGTTTAAGAAGAATGTTTTATGTTGTTTTCATGTATTATGTTCCTGGTTTCCAAGACACTAGACCTTAAAGATCCTCAGTTTTGTGTAATGTAATGAAAGTTTATGTTATAAAATGGCGGGATGCTATAGTTGGTATCAAAGGATGGTTTAGTTATTTGTGGAAATTAGGATATAAAAACTTTAGGAAGAACCCCATAGAAGAGTTTAAACATAGGAAGACTTCCTGGTATTTTGGTAAGTATTGAGTAAGTGGTTTATCAAACTAATACATCCCTATCTGGATACAAGCTGGTAGAGGCAGATCTGGCACAGATGTACATAGGGGTAAAACCCAAAAACACCACTTTGAGCTAGACTCAAACGGGAACTGGTGCACGATAACGGGCCTTGCTGCACTCTTGGTTACGACACTCCCGGGGGATATGTTTGGTTAATCACAAGCTTTTTATGAATCATTATGAAGGAATTATAGAAAAGTGTAATTGTCTAAGCATGAAGTCTTAGTTAAAAGATCCATAAATGAAATAAGTTTCTTACTAAGGTTTTATTCTTTTATAAAATGGCGGGCAATAGGAGGAATCGTGCCGATGGTGACCGCAATGCACCATGTGCTGACGGCCCTCCGATGGTAGCCGGAATGGAAACATTCATGCGAATGATGAACCAACTGACTCAAGTTATGAGTAATAACTTGAATCAATCTGAGAGGCCGAACTCACCGCGAAGGGAACAACTTTCTGTTGAGTACTTCATGCGTCAACGACCACCAACATTCAGTGGATCTACAGACCCTTTGGTTTCGGAACAATGGATAAGCTCCATTGGAAAGATTTTTTTTGTACTTCATTGTTCGGAACAAGAAAAAGTCACCCTTGTTGTTTACCGCCTAGAGGGAGAAGCTGATCAGTGGTGGTCACTGATCAAAAACACAAAGCCACAAGGAGAGATGGAAGCTATGGAGTGGGAAGAGTTCCGAGGAATATTCTTTAATAAGTATTTCCCTCGTTCGATGAGGACGAGAATGGAGAAAGAATTTTTCGAGCTGAAGAAAAAGGAGAATGAATCAGTTGGAACCTATGAGATGAACTTCACAAGGCTTTCCCGTTATACCTCAAGCTTCGTCATGGACCATAATGGGAAGGTTGATAGTTTCTTCAGTGGACTATGACCTCATCTACGGAAGAATCTAGCCAACAGGGACTATGATAGCTATGAAGAAATTGTTCGAAGTGCTATGAAAGTTGAACTAGAGTTTGGGGAGACACAGTGGTCTCACAAATCTAATGAGAAGAAGAGAACTCTAGAACCAAGCCTGGGAAGAAGTTTTGATCAGGAAAGAGGTGGAAAGCATATGAAACATGCCACATGCAATAAATGTGGGAATAAGCATTCGGGGAACTGCTTGATCGGAAGTGGTAAGTGCTATAGGTGTGGAAAAGAAGGCCATATTTCTCGGAATTGTCGTAGTGATGTGAAGCCTCAACTTCCCAACACTAACGACAGAGGAAAGATGGTTCTGGCCCTACCCGAAGTCACATGCTTCAAGTGTGGACATCTTGGGAACTTTGCTAATCAATGTCCAAATCCGAGGGCGATGGAGGGGAATCACCATCAACCTCAACAGAGGCCAAGGGAGCAAGGTCGTGCTTTCGCTATCACAACAACTGAAGTTGAAGTTCCGAATGATGTGGTAGCAGGTACTCTTGTTGTCCTCTCAAAAATATCAAGTACTTTATTTGATTTTGGTTCTACGCATTCCTTTATTTCCTCCAAGTTTGCAAGGAATATAGAATCAATCCCCGAACTGCTAGAGGTAGAGTTGTCAGTCAAGACTCCAAGTGGTATTATCCTTGCATCAAAAGTATTTAGAGACTCTAGTGTTTACTTTGGTGAGCACAATCTTATCGCAAATCTAGTAGTCATTCCCATGATGGAATTCGACATTATACTAGGGATGGACTGGCTCTCAAAGTATAATGCTAAGATCAAATGCAGAAGTAAGGAAATCTTAGTAGTCTTGAATGAACGACCTACAGTTATCTTCCAAGGAAAGATATCCCGAACTGATCCCTATCTAGAAGCACCTCCCATAGCTTTCTTTATGGAGTTAATCGGTGATGATGAAGAAGGGAAATGGAGCATACAAATTGAAGATTTTCCAATTGTTCAGGAGTACATGGATGTATTTCCTGAGGAGTTACCTAGACCTCCCCCAGAAAGAGAGGTAGAGTTCTTCATTGAACTCGTACCTGGGTCCCAACCGATATCAAAGACTCCATATAGAATGGAAAATTTGGAGCTTGAAGAGTTAAAGAAACAACTCCAAGACTTGTTGGAGAAGGGGTTTATCCGACCGAGTGTGTCTCCGTGGGGAGCACCAGATCTCTTTGTGAAGAAGAAGGATGGATCAATGCGGCTATGCATTGATTATAGAGAACTGAACAGGATCACAGTGAAGAACAGATATCCTCTTCCAAGAATTGATGATTTATTTGACCAACTTCACGGGGCTCAATTCTTCTCTAAGATTGACCTTCGATCTGGTTATCATCAACTGAGGGTGAAGAAGGAAGATATTCCAAAGACTGCCTTTCGATCAAGATATGGGCATTATGTGTTTACTGTTATGCCTTTCGGCTTGACTAATGCTCCATCTATTTTCATGGATTTGATGAATAGAGTCTTTAAGGACTACCTTGATAACTTTGTGGTAGTTTTTATTGATGATATTTTGATATATTCAAAAAGTCGTGAGGAGCATGAAGATCATCTGAGGGTTATTTTGAAAACTCTATGGAAGGAGAGGCTCTTTGGGAAGTTCAGCAAGTGTGAGTTTTGGTTACAACAAGTGGCTATCTTGGGGCACATCGTAACCAATGAAGGAATCTCGGTTGACCCTACAAAGACAATGGTTGTGGAGGAGTGGCCTCAACCCACAACAGTAACTGAGTTTAGTAGTTTCCTTGGTTTAGCTGGATATTATAGGAGGTTTGTGAAAAACGTTTCACGGCTTTCTAATCCACTAACCAAGTTGACTCGAAAAGGGGTTAAGTTCATCTGGACAAAGGAATGTGAGGAAAGTTTCTAAGAGCTGAAGAAGAGATTGGTTACTGCACCTGTGTTAACACTACCCTCTATCGGAGAAGGATTCGTTATTTTTAGCGATGCATCTCTAAAAGGGCTTGGGTGCGTCCTCATGCAAAATGACAAGGTAATTGCTTATGAATCTCAACAGTTGAAGATTCATGAGCAGAATTATCCTACGCATGATCTAGAGCTGGCGGCAGTTGTTTTTGCTCTAAAGATATGGAGGCACTATCTTTATGGGGAGAAATGTGATATATACACTGACCACCAAAGTCTAAAGTATATTTTCACTCAGAAAGAATTGAACATGAGACAAAGGAGATGGTTGGAGATTATTAAAGACTATGATTGTTTAATTCATTATCACCCTGGAAGAGCAAACAAAGTCGCGGATGCGTTAAGCAGGAAAGATCCTGTTGTTCTGGCAACAATGAGGATCCTGGGAGATCCCTTGATTAAAGATCTAGTAAAACTGGACATGGGAATTATAAGGAAAGGGACATCATCAACCCCATCCCAAATGATTTCTCAACCTTCATTACTAGAGAAGATCAAGAAGGCTCAAAAAGAAGATCCTTTGCTGCAGGAGAAGTTCGAGGCTGTAAAGGATGGTAAGTTCCCTGATTTCAATGTTGATCAAGAAGGTGTATTGAAATTTCGTACAAGACTATGTGTTCCATCTATTTCGGAGATAAATAAAGAACTAATGGATGAATCTCATAGCTCTACTTTCTCTATACATCCGGGAAGCACTAAGATGTATAGAGACCTTCGTGATCATTATTGGTGGGATAACATGAAGAGGGAGATTGACGATTACACTACAAGGTGCCTGGTGTGTCCGCAAGTAAAGGCAGAACGACAACTTCCTAAGGGGGTATTACAACCGCTACCCATACCAGTATGGAAGTGGGATAATATCACTATGGACTTTGTAACTGTTCTCCCGAAAACATCCAAAGGAAACAATGCGATATGGGTTATTGTGGACCGTCTCACCAAGACAGCCCATTTTATCTCTATTCGGGAAGATTTCTCTCTAGATCATCTTGCCAAGATATACGTGAAGGAAGTGGTAAGGCTGCATGGGGTACCACTATCCATCGTATCTGATCGTGACCCAAGAATCACATCAAAATTCTGGAGAAGTCTTCAGCATGCTCTGAATACTGAATTGAATTTTAGTACGGCCTATCATCCTCAAACTGATGGCCAATCTGAAAGGACTATTCAGACACTCGAAGACATGTTGAGATTATGCTCAATGGAATTTAAAGGTGGATGGGATCATCACCTCCCATTAGTGGAGTTCTCCTATAACAACAGCTTCCATGCGAGTATTCAGATGGCGCCCTATGAAGCTCTGTATGGAAAGTGGTGTAGAACTCCTACTTGTTGGGATGAAACTGGTGAGAGGAAGCTTCTTGGGCCTAATCTCATGCAAGAGATGACGGAACAGGTTCATGCCATCCAACAACAAATAAAAGCTTCTCAAAGTCGGAAGAAGAGCTATGCTGACAATCGTCGAAGGGACTTGGAGTTTGGTGTTGGTGACAAAGTCTTCCTTCAAATTTCTCCATGGAAGAGAGTCATGTGGTTTGGGAAGAAAGGGAAGCTCAGCCCTAGGTACATTGGCCCCTATGAAATCCTTGATCGTATAGGAGCAGTGGCCTATCGTCTAGCACTTCCACCAAACCTAGCTCAAGTTCATGATGTCTTCCATGTATCTCTCTTGAGGAAGTACATACCCGACCCTTCGCATGCACTGAACCCAGAGGTGGTACAACTGGAACATGACCTCTCTTATGAGGAGCAGTCAGTGGAGATCTTGGACCGTAGAGACAAGGTCCTACGAAACAAGACTACCCACCTTGTGAAAGTGTTGTGGAGGAATCACAAATATGAAGAAGCGACTTGGGAGCCTGAGGAAACAATGAAGCAAAAGTACCCTCACCTTTTCGACTAGGCCTCAAGTGTAAATTTTGGGGACGAAATTTCTTAAGGGGGGAAGAATGTAACGACCCAATCTTTTGAGTAGTATATTAACTTAATTTTAATGATTTAATAAGATGTTAATGGTCAATGCAGAAAGAGGAGTCGATGGCTTCATCCAGTAGACTCGACCCTTATGAAGCCCACTTATCAGAGCATGGGAAAGAGGTAGCATCTGTGGGCTTCGCTTTGGACCAAGCCCAAGCCGAACTCCAGCATGTCAAGCTTGAACGGAAACGCCTACAGGAGAAGTTCAAGTTAGTAGAGATTACTACTAGGGCAATGTTATTTGAGCCTCCCTCAGATTCTCTCACCATAGCACACCTTACACTTAGGTCTTATGCCGGTGTTATAAGGGGCTATGTGACGAGACCCTAGCTTCCTTGTGTAATCCTTTCGGGTGAATAAATTGAGATATCTTCCTTTAGTAATGTTTGTGGATTTTCTTTTGTCCGGATAATTTAGGATATATTTTATTGATGAATTTTTGAAAAAGGGATATTTTAAAACATTTATGTAAACCCTAAATAACTAATGATGTGTAATAATTTTCAAAAAATGGTCTTCTACAAAAGTGTTCAGTAAGGAATTTGGAGTTTAATAAGATCAACTTAATTTTTGATGAATAGTATATTATGAATAGTGATTTTATGCTTAGGATTAGTAATATGACCAAATGGATTAGTAATTTCACTCAAGGAAAGTTTTAATATAATTTAGACACCTAGATTAAGTAATGTGATTCAATAAAATGGGTAAATAACGGTTTCATAAATTATTAGTCAAGTGATAGTTTTTTCGGATGAATAGTGTTTTTTAATTAAAAATAATTAGAAAATTAGTTTTATAAAAAAGACTTTATTTTTGAACTCAGAGCATTGATATTATGTTAAGGTAATTTTTGGGGATTTTTCTGAAAAAAATGAATTTTCGATGAATAGTGTTTTTATTTAAAAATTAAATTAAAAATATTTAGAAAATTATTTTTATAAAATGGATTTCATTTTTGAAATCAGAGCATTGATATTTGGTTAAGGTGAAATTTTGGGATTATTCTGAGAAAGTTGAATTTTCAGTGAATAGTAAAAATACAGTTTTAGGGTTTCGGTATGTTTAATGACATCATAACTGTGTCATGATGATTTCATGAGATATTTCAAGGGTTGGCCGGCCAAGGGTGATGAATTATTGTTTTGGGGGCCCCATGTGGCCTAACTTTATGAAAAATATCATGAGAGAGCACATGGGTTTGAGAAAAGCACTTGTGAGGTGTCCCTTAGCCATTAATGCCTTGTCCCCTCACTTTCCCTATAAATACCCACCCTTTCCTCCTTTATTTTTCACTCCCAACTCTCCCCCAACGAAGTTCTGGTCTCCTTACCTCCCAATGAGTCCTCCCAAGGTGCCCCCAAGCCCTCAAGGTCCAAACCTTTGAGTTTCAAGAGTCACGTTTTAAGGTAAGGGATCCGACCCCTCTCTTTCTTTTCATGTAATCTCTTTTATGTCATTACTTTTATGCTCCATGTTCTTATGTGAGAGGATGTTCTTTTATATTCCTCTTACTTCCCTTTTCATTCTTATATGATGAGAGATCCCCTCTTACTCTCATCATTTCATTTTATGAATGTTTAAGTGATGTCGTTAGGCTGCCGAATTTTTAAGGGCTTCTTTCACCCTTCTCATTTTTCAAGTTCGATTTTCATGTCAAGTATTTCAAGTTCCTTTTTATTATGTTGGGGTATGATCTCTATATCTATCATACTGATCTCTTATGATCATATGATGAGAGACCCTATTTGATCTTGTCAATTCTTTTTTTATTGAAGTTTAAGTGACGCCGTTAGGCTGCCGAATTTTCATAAGAGAAAGCTAATTTTTGTCTTCCTTCCATGTTTTTCATTTCAAATGGTATGTCCTTAAAATTTAATTACCATGTCCATATATCCTTCTTATTAAGTCCCCTTACTGTTTTATGGATCATTTATTAGTGGTTGACCCATGTCCCCTCTCTTTTCAATGTTTTCTAAAACCCCGAAACATAGCCGTTATGCTGCAGAATTTTCGTCTCAAAATGTCTCTCTCTCTTTTCTCAAAATTATTTTATGTTATCAATTGAATACTTAAATCTCTTATTTCTACAAGGGTATTCACATATATATATCAAAATGTTCTATTTTAAATTCTGGGATTTACATACATGAGACCCACTTTCCCTTCCGTGGGTTTAAAGTGATATAAAGATCATGTCTTTGTAGCAGTTTTTAAAATGGTATGATTATGAAATGAAACCCATTTATTTTATGCTATATGGGTTATTTATGAAATGTTTGATGATGATATATGTGGATCACATGATAATAAAGTCAAATTTAAGGGTGCGCCTTGATAGCGCTCCAATGCATTGGGTAATGATGTAACCACTAGAGATTACAATTTTCACGATACCTTGGTGAATAACCTTGGTAATTTTCAAATGAAACCTTGGGGATGGACCTTGGTGATATGTTCATGATTGTCTATATTAAATGATGTAGCCACATCTTCAAGTTATGGAAAATGTTATTTTTATTATGAAATGCCTCATGATTTCTTTCTCATGCCTTAAAGTTCTTTTCATGTCCTTATTGAAGTATCTCAAGTTCACATGTAAAATGTTCCTCTTGTTTCCCTTACTGGGCCTTCTGCTCACCCTTTCTTTTGATGTATGTCCCCAGGTTATGAGATTCAGTAATGAACCTAGAATGAACTTAAGGAGACGCCTTTCAAGTGTTTAATAAGAATGTTTTATGTTGTTTTCATGTATTATGTTCCTGGTTTCCAAGACACTAGACCTTAAAGATCCTCAGTTTTGTGTAATGTAATGAAAGTTTATGTTATAAAATGGCGGGATGCTATATCCAATGTGTATCGTTCAAAAAAATTATGTGAGAGTGTACAACACCACCAATAGAATTCCAAAATTAAAACAAGATGGAAATCATCCATGGTAATTTTTGTAGTGCTCTGAGGTCATTTTTTCGAGACACTTCTCAGTTGTCATAGGCGTGACATGCCTTGATGGGGTGATGGAAGATTAATCAATATATTTAAAGTAATAGAGCTAAAAATGGTTATTCTAGGAATACCATGACTCCCCAAAAATGGAAATATCAATAGGTAAACAAAGAACAATGTGTGGTGTGTAAGAAATTATTTGGAGTTGAACCAATTATTTTTTATGATCATTCAGGACCATTTATGGTGTGAGGTATGATTATTTTCAAATCTACACTTATAAGAGATGTTTTGGATACAGGTTCATCCCATTACATTATTTCTTCATGTTAAATTGATTTTAAATGTTTAAAAGTTGAGATGATTCCTTTTATGATAAAACATCAAACTTCTCATGGTCAAAGAGAGTGTCGAGTCTTTGTGTGTAGATATTTATCTATAACTATTGATGGATTTCAGTTGATATGGTATTTCTCATTTTTGTAGATATATTCCTATTATATAATCCTAGGTATAGATTGGTTGACTATGTTCAAGGATCACATCAACTATTATACATGAAGAGTCATATTTACAACTGAGGATGGGGTTGAGTATCCCTTTAAAGGTGAAATGAGTGTAGAGGTAGGTAAAAAATGATTTTTGGGACAAGATATTGGAAAAATAACTTACCATTTGTAAGATTTAGCTTTGTTATAAATGGAAAATATAGATATAAACAATTTTATAGTTGCAGTTCATCAGTTTCTAGGTGTGTTTCCTAAAAATTTCTCAAGGTTTACACCTAAGAGAGAGGTGGAGTTTGTGATTGATCTCCTTAAGGGGAACATTCATATTTCCCTTTCCTATTATTGTATGGAACCAAAAAAATTACAGGATATGAAAGTAAAATTGGAAGAGATGGAAAAAAGTGTTCATTGGGCCTATTACTACTCTGTGGGCAGGACCAGTCTTGTTTGTCAAAAAATAAGATAACACTCTTAAGTTGTCTGTGGATTATCGTAATCATAACCAAGTTATGATAAATAATATGTATCATCTCCCACACATTGATGATATTTTCAATCAATTAAGGGGAGATCATTGGTTCTATAAGAATGAATTGGGATCCGTATATCTATAATTGTGGGTTGGGATGGAGGATATTACAAAGACAACTTTATTTTGCAGATATGGACATTATGAATTTGTGTTAATGCCTTTCAGTCATACGAATGAAAAATTAGTATTTATGTAATTGAGGAATAAAATATTTCTATGATATCTTTATTATTTTTTGGTTTTGTTTTTGGATGACATATTATTGTATTCAACAATAAGGGATGAGCATGAACAAGACTTGGAAACTGTGTTGGGAATTTTAAGTGATCACCAGTTATATGCCAAATTATCCAAGTGAAATTTTTGGATACAAAAGGTACACATACTTGGCCATGTAATATCTTAATGTGGTTTATATAATGGTACAGAATAGATATAGGTTGTTATCTCTTAGAAAACATCAAATAATATCTTTGATATACAATGTTTCCTTCATCAAGATGGTAATCATTGTTGCTATGTTCATGAATTCTCATGACTAGATTCTCCTTTGACAGCTTTGAAAAAGATTAATGTCCTATTCCAATTGAATGGAGAATGTAAAAAGTCTTTCTATGTTCATAAAAATTTCCTTACATGAGCACCAATTTTGATTTTTTTTCAAGAATTAAGACAAGGGTTTGTGGTGTCTTGTGATGCTTTATGATCTACATTTGGATGTGTTATTATGCTGGGAGACCATGTTGTTCAAATATCAAGCCACATTATCCCTCTCACACCCATCCTATAAAAACCATTCCAATTTATACCACTGTAATATCTATTTTCAATTAATCATTCTTCATGAATTAGATAAATAAAAATAACATATTCTATAACACCCTCGATTTAACATATGTAAACCTTCTTTAATGATTTTTAAGAATAAAATGTGTTTGTGTGATGTTTAAGAGGGTTACAAAGATGCAAGAAAAGTTCTAGGGGGATTTTATAAGGGTTCATGTGTAGTCCACAATTGGGGTAAACCATCCCACAACTATAGGAAATCGCACAAAATGAAACAGAGGCTAAGGGGAAGGCGTACGGGCCGACACATGGTTTTTCCAAACCATACAGTGCCTAGGAGAAATAGTGACACCTAAGATAATAGGGTTTTCACTATTTGAATATAATTTGATAATTGTGTGAGCCAACTATGAATGGTTCCTGGTTGGGATAGACACAAGCATACATTTTGTGCATGGTTTTCCTAACTGGGAGACTAACATTATATGGTTTAAAAACAAGATCCAAGAAAGTTAATCTAGCTTAGTTTCAGGTTTTCACACCTCTATTTTCCTCAAATGGCCTTAACTCGAGTTTTTCTCCTTTTAAATTTAGTAGTGGCTTCTCTCATCGATACATAGGTGATTCGAATGCTTCTATTGTTTTGTTGAAGCCATATTCTCATGGATAGTCATCGTTATTGTATTGTTTCTAGGTTATCCATAGATTTGCTTCTCCCTCACTCTCAATTTATTGTATATACTTTTTTTGTGGAGATATGTATTGTATTTAATTCCAAAATATGATTATATTTGGCCTTTTTGATGATTGTGGAAGATAACTAAGGAATTTTTTGGGAGTTTTAACCTGGTTTTGTGGTGTTTTCCATCCATTATTCACTGTCGTCATGAATTTCTATGGTTGGTGGATTCACTCGTGACTCCTCTATTTATAACATTAATTAGCAGTTTCAAATTTGTTAAACTGAATGAAATTGATAGTGAAATTAGAGTTCAACAGATGGTAGAAACCATCTTTAGTGATGGTTTATGGATTTTGGGGAGTTATGGAATTTTTGTTCAAAATTATTTAATAAATTTTTTTTAAAAAGTTGATTTTAATAGTGGTTGATTTTTTTTATTTGAAAAAATGGTTTTCAAAAATATTTTAAATAAATATTTCTTTTATGTTCAAATGGTTTGGAATAATGGTTGGTTGTGTGTTCATATTAAATTTACAAGGCCCGGTTGAAATATGACATGGTTCTTGATTCCAATGGTGTAATGGAACATGAGAATTTAACTACCTTATGATGACATGGTAGATTAATGAGAAACCTCTAATGAGTGTGGAAAATTCCTAAATATCATGCATAGTTTTATGTGTGGATTTTTGGGTTGGAATGGGATATTCCAAAAAAGGAACATGTGAATTTTTTTATGTATTGTTTTCTTTCTTTTCTTATAAATTGGCTGATTGTGTGAAAATAGTTTTAGTGTGAAAATTATTTTATATTATGATATAAAATGATTTAAATAGTTTTATATAAATTTTTTTATATAATTTTTTTAACTTTTTATATCCTACTGGTGTGAGTATGGCAGTTAATTGAGGATAATATACTGACTTTCATTACTAACCCATCGTTTGAAACATTGGTTCTTTTTCAGATTTAGTTTATTGTGACACATGAAAAGGTAAGGTTTCAAAAAAAATTATTAGTACTTCATGATAATTAGGTTGTTTGGTGGAGTTGGATCATGGGTCCTTTTAGAGGCTTCGAGTTTCTCTTTTTTATTATTGGGGGTTTGTTAGTTTTTACTTCCACTATATACATTGATATTCTATTCTTCCATTATGGTACATTCTTCTAGATGTTTCTTGATATGAATGATTTTACTTTGATTTTTTAACATTATTATAACACATCATGTTGTGGTATTTTTTATGGGATTTTTAGTTTATTTGTTTTACTTTTTAAGGAAAAATAATCCTTCATCGATCAATGAAGCACATTGAATTTATTTCTTGCCTTTGGAGACTTAGGGATGTTTATTAGGTCTAGGTAACGTGTTTCCTCCTTCTCAAGCCAATGAGGAGAGGTGGAAAGTTACATATTCCAAGGTATACTCATATCATCAATTGAATTTATACTATTTTATGTTCCACAATCACATATAAAATATTTATAGTCATCCCTATTATAATTAGTGATTGAGGAATCATGATTAGTATTTAGGGGTCCATCATTTCCCAAGAAACATATTTTCTTATAATTGGTATTTGGAGGAAAAATTACTTTCTAATTCAGGGTTGACCAGGAAAATGTAGTTTTTAAAAATATCATATTCTATATAATATCATGAAGAACAATTAATTTAATGTTTATAGACTATATTCCTCATATGATATTGTCCCCTTTAAGTGTACCCCAACCACCAATGTTGACCACACTTAACTAACCATCAACCATAAACAAAAGGAACTAAATCCGCGAAAAATACTCTAATAAAACATAAATACAATATATTAAATATTATAATTAATCCCAAATTTAATTATACATATATTATTTTGAATAACTAAAAAATTACTCACTAGGTGACTTCTCATAAATCAAACCTTGATCAATAGGTGTGTACCACCCCAAGTATCCACTCAGAACTCTAGCATAAAAATCCATAATTCATCATTTCAACTAATCTATTAATTTTACAAAAACCCATTAGAAATAAATGATTAATTAAAATAAATTATATTCTTTATGTAAAATGGAACAATATGTAGTGCATTTGTACTCTTATAATCACCACTATCCAACCAGAGAAAAATATCATCATATTTTTATGATTCCACTAATCCTTGATTAATTTTTTTCACCAAACCCTTCCAAAATACACCTTGGTTAGTAGAAAATGAATATGGAGAGGAAAAACAAATAAGAATAGAATTATACATTAAATGATGAAAGAAATCAACTTCAATCAATATCAACCAATGAGGTTGAAATGGAAAATAGGAAAGGGGGAGGAGTTGGAACCATTATTCACATATCCTAAAAATGAAGAACCCCATAGGATTTTCTAATTTAAAGACCTAAAATACCATTATTACCATTATTAAAAATAAATAGGGTAGCATTATTACTATGAAATGACCAATATTAATAACGACATAATGCATCTTTTAGACCCCCTCATGGTGTGACACCAAAGTCACGACATAGTAGAACATCGCTAGAGAGAACCTAAAACTTGGCCTCAATACCTTGGATCAAGTAATGATTAAAAAATACCCCTTCATGGTTCATGTAGAAATCTAGATTATTCGAATAGGTCTACCTCTTGAGGGCCCACCATAGAACATCCTACATGATTCAACGTGAGCCTACCCCTCAAGAAACCCTAATGGATTTTCCCTCTTTCTCACTTCTTCAAGACCATCACTCTCAATTTTCAAAAGTCTCTAACCCTTACTTATCAAGTAAACCTTACATATCAGATTAGTCATTATGTATTGGAGACTTTACATGTTATTTTAACCCTTTTATATCAGAAAAGTAACCCTTATATTCAAAGAAATATTCCATTTTAATTTAAATTTGACACATTATTGGATTAACCATATTTAATGACTTCTCCATAAGTAACCCTTTATGTATTTACATTTAGATAGGTAAAATATTATGTATTGAGTTTTATACCTTTACACATATGCCAATGGACCCTACCATATTTAATAATGATTCAGTAATTTTACAAATTATAAATTTTACTTTAGAGTACCCTTAGACATTACCAACCTTACGTATCACAACCCATATGTATTTTTCTACTTACCATCACATTTTACATGGTGAAAGATATTTATATTTCTCAAAAAAACATCATAATAACAAGGTTACATACCCATATTTATTTTCATTGTTAAAAAATTTTATCTCACTCCTTTACACCATCATCTAATATTTGATCCCCATCTAAGAATGATTTAAAATTGAATCCTCTTAGCACCCCATTATGTGGCACTATTAAGTGAGGGAACTAATTATTCTTAGTTTCCATTATATATTACTATAACCCCTATGGGTCTTACACCATATACAACTTCCAAGGGTAGAACACATATATTCCAAAATGCACCACCAACACATAATGAAGAAATCACATACATGCGCCATAAATTACAACCATCATCATGAATTCACTTAAAATATAATGATATCTAAAATACATATTATTATTATCCTTGTGTTTTCTGAAAACCCACAGATTTAAAAGTCTCATAGGTCATCAATTACACTTATGCCTAACCAAAAACCATGATCACCTTCTTCAAGAAAATATTAGGTCACATCAATCCACCCACTATGTTAGCTAAATAACATCTCACTGTCTAAATATTGATCAAGGGAGTATCCATCAAACCAATATCACAATGGGAATCAAAAAACACATATTACCAAATTAAAATATACAAAAGAAAGAGTATTTCACAGTGATACCCAACCATAAAACTCAACTCATTCCATCTTGAGTCATATCCTATAAGTCCTTGGCTCGCGAACCTAATCCACTTGCTGACCACAAATCTCACACAATCTCATCTCATCAATTATTGGCGTGCTTGAAAATTTTACCAACCACATCTTACTTTTATGAAATCCAGTCCTATTAAATAATAAACACTACCAATGATTTCACATCCACAATACCTATGTAATTTCCATTCCTATAATGCATACATGATAACACCTCATGTGAATCAATATAAACAGAATGAATATAAAAAATCATCATATCCCTGAAGGTAATGACTATATTGATCTATCCTCACTTTCGTGACACCCTTATATATCACAAATCAACTTTAAAAATAATAGTAAAGAATATTTCTACTAAATAACAACACTTGACTCACCAATATTATGATTCATGTATATCAAAATCACTAGGCTCACCCACTTAGTTTATAAGACAAAAACCACATAAGTCAATACTTAAGAATCAACATCCATGATCTGATCTGATATAACACTAATATTCGCAATGGTCAATACAACCACTATTGGGTTCTCTTGTAAATGTACCGAATGTGTCATACTCAATCTAACTACCAAATCTTGAGTACTTATCATCCTTCATCTTCCCCATACTAGAATAACCTCTTGAGGACAAAGGTTAGTCCTTGTGCATATAAATGGTATATATCTATGAAAATATGTATCAATTAAATTAAAACCATATAGTTTAGTTTTGTATAATTCCAATAAAATGGTATTTTGGAAAATACTGTATATGTTATTTTTGACTTTTTAAATAACCAAAACATATTTAATTTTGTAGAACCGACATCACAAACACACTTAAACTTGAACATGTTATTTAATAAAACTAGGTTTATATGATGTATGAACATAAACTATATTACTATCTGAGGACATTATAAAAACACAAAAACAAATAAATCAATAGAAATGATCATATGTGATATTAAATAATCAAACCGTTAAATCAAAAACCTAGAATAGAAATGTAAACACCCTGATAACTTGGACATTGGCTCTTGTAGGTGATGGATTGACACAAAAAAACATATATCCCATGTTTTGACCAATACTATATCATATATACAACATCTAAAAAATAAATTAAATAAAACGAATCTATGATACAACCTTTTAACATCTCAACTCAGATCAGACAATGATGACCCGATCAGAGCACCACATGACATAAATAATCCTTCTCTATATGATAGAGCCTTTTTGTTTTCAAAAAGGTTATAAGTTGATAAAATTAACAGATTATACCTTCATATCTGATTAATAAATAGTGAAAATATTATTCAAGTATTCATCTAAATATCTGATAGAATAAAAGCAACTTCATATCTAAAGCCATACAAAGATATATTACATAACACATTATATATTGGAATGGAATGTCCCAAAATCTTATATGAATTAGGAAAATACCATCAAGATCTCCCACATAATGAACATATACATCTCTAACCAAAAGTAAATAAATTTAAACCATGACTTGGTCTCGAGTCCCGAATCATTTTTATTTCCTAAATCCATCAAAGTTGTCTGGCTTAACCATTAAATATATTTACTTTTCCCTACCTATAATTATAATAAAGAGGTCTGATAAATGAATTTATTGAGTTATATTCTTATAATACAAAATATTAACTTTTTAAAATTTACATTCCCTAACCATGGGTACTATCCTAGTCACCTAGGTACGTGCATACATGCTTTAGATAGTGTCAATTGTCCTTGGTAATGATACCTAAATGCCATGGAAAAAATAGTTCCCTATAGGGATCTGTCAAATATATCATACATCGACAAGGTAAGATAATCCCACCCCAGTACCATCTCATATATCATACCCCCTAGAGGAAGAGTGACCTACCTAAGGACCATCATATATTTGATAATCATTAAGGGGATAAGGATCCAAACTAGATATAACCTTTTATCTGATTCATTGGGGGGATGAGCATCCCACTTAGATAACAGCATATATAAAAATAATAAGGGGAATAGAAAATATATTAGATATTAACACATTTCATAATAACTATGGATGATATGTGATCCCCTCAAATATATTAGATATCACCATTTATCGTAATCATTAAGTGAAAAAGTTGACACCCTTATACCATCATATATGATCACCATTTGGGGAAAGAGAATCAGATCTATGTACCATTGTATATAGTTGAAGGGAATTTCTCACACACCTTATACTATCATATATTATTAGGGGGAATAGTGTTCACCCAATATAACATCATATATAATCATGAGTAGTAAAACCCACCCCTCACACCATCATATATCATAAGGTGGAATAGGAACCACCTTGTATAAAAATAATTTATTATAATCATCGCAAACATTGGAAACTTTCTCAAACTCAATATACAAATTTGATGTTATCCTATTAAGAAGATAACCTATTTCAATCACCATACGAACACTAAGATAAAACCTTCCTCGCCCTATTATTCTAACCCTCAATAGTTTCAATATGATATTTTGGAATAAAATTTGTTTCCTTATGTCAAATAAAGATCTAGACACCCTATGTGGATTTTTTTATCTCATTCAAACTCTAGGGATAATGCCCATTACGTAATGGTCTCATCTTCTCTCAAAATAAGCATATTCACATCGTTGACTAACCCGAAAAATGGAGAATTCAATATATTAATGAAACAACAGGAATGAAATAACTACCCTTCCACTTATATAATCATTCAAGGTCAGTCCAATCACACCCAAAATATAAAAAAAAAATTTATAATGTACCCAAACACCAAACATTTCAAGTCCATAACACTCCCCTTCTTAGAGTAAATAATAGGCAGTTATTCCAAGGTCCCCTATGTCCATTAATTATTTTTTTACCCTTATATGGCCCATATATCATGTGACAAATATTTATGATCAATATCACATACTCGAGAGATGGTAGAAAAATTCATTTTTAGTTCAGGTCAATTACATTGAAGTGGTTAGCCATAAATATTTACAATTTCAAAAATAAAATAATGTTCCCAATATAGTGAACTTATTCCAAAAATAACTTTAACCACTCAGTGAAAAAAATAAATTTTCAATATAATTTTATTGTTTATGATAAAAATATTTTCCCAAAATTTGATAAACCTTTTATTATAATTAACCAATGATGATTATATTCAACATGAAGATTATTAATATATTTCAACATATTTCCAAAAAAAATATTTAATTCATCCTTAAATAACCATTTAAAATATTAATCATAAGGGTTACAAATACCTAAAATATCCATTAAGATTCAATTAATATTTTCAAGGTACTTTCACCGCATAAAATTTTAAAATAATAATAATAAATTTACTATAAAGACCACCCTTATATTAATTAATAAAATTTTATTAAATCATAACTCTCAAAAAACATTATACAGAAACCATAATCATTCAATTTCATTCATAAAATATTAACCTTGTTTTTTCATCTTAATACCTAATACTTCCTTCCTACAATAAAAAATATGGATAATGCCTTAAGATTAATCAATATCAATCATTTCATTTTTTCTATATTAAACATAACAGAAAATGTTAAAATAATTCATACCTTCTATATGTTAAGTTCAAATTATTTTTATATTATTAGGTCCATTAGGTAAGTTACCCTAATAGTGGGGTGAATCAGGGTATGTCGGATTAAAACAAATATCCCTATTGATCATGTGATGTTGTCAGAGAAAACAATCTTCTTTCTCTTTCCCATTGGAGAGTATGAAAAAATCATAAAGGAATCACATAACACAACAATTTTACTTGGTTAACCTTCACTGGGATACATCCAAGGAGCATACATTGGAGATGTGCGGATGTACAAAATACACTAAAAGTGCAATCCTATTTAAAAAATTTGGAGTGGGCCTCCTAGTTTACAACCGATCACAATTTGAAATCTCATTGCTCTCTCAACTAAATAGATCCCAAAAATTCTTTAGAATATTCACTCCCAGTTTGTAGACTTATGAGTCCCTTCATTATCTTAAATGAATGCATCATGCACTGTATGTAGATGCTCTGTTGATGTCCCACTTTAATCCTCTCATGAATACCACTTTACCGCAATATTACTAGGAAAGCTCAATTCTTCTGTGCACCACTTATCGTGTCTTATGTGCTTCTTTAATTCCTTGTGTGAAATATTTAACCTTTTTCAGGAAACAACCCCTGCATGTAACTCAAATATTATATGCAACTCAAATCTTACACACAACTTTCTTAGATTGCGCGAAACACAAAGTATTTCACACAACTCCCTTTAATCAAAATTATTATGTGATCTAGTGGTCAAATTCTCTCAATGTTTTGAACAACTTAAAATGAGGGGGTCACCTCTTATTTATAGGCATCACCAACCCCTATGTGGAATATTCATCGTGTCACAAAGGATCCTCTTCGAGTGATAAAAACCTCATTTGACATCGCATTGGATGTAAATGTTTCTTTTGCACAACCTCATCATTCGCGTACATTTCCAATTATTTTGTGAACTTCATTCCATTTCAATTTTTCTTTGTTCTAATCATGAAACATGTGTTTCTCACAAGTTCCAATATCATCTTCAATCTTGCACGCTACCTTATATTTGTTCTTTTTTATAATGTCCCTAGATCAACCGTTCCTTTTTCATGGTTCTTTTTCAACATAGGTTGTCCACAATATTTCTAAAACTCAACATCCTGTTTTTCAACAAATAAAACAGGGTTTTAAACAAAAATAAACACCTCAAAAATGGTTCAATCTTACCTTAAAGGATTTTTGGCCAAAATCTACACTATAATAACATATTTCCTTGAAAACCCATTTTTCAATCTTATTGATTCAATTATTACACTTTCACATTTTCTTTGATAGTTTATTTAATTATAGCTACTTTTACCACATATGTAACATCTTTATATTTCTTCTGGACTATTCCCAAGGTATGTATTCCAAAATTATTGAAATTTTTTATGTTTAATAATTTTATCTTTAAATTATTTATCAGTTGAACATCCATGAAATTCCATTTTCTTTAATTTGGTGTATCATAAAACTCACCTAGTTTTAGGATGTTAATCATAACTCAATATAGATGGTATGACATAAACATAATATTTTTCACTCTATATCTTATCTCATTTGGTTCTTTATTTCATTGTCCTTCATATTCTTCATTATGAAGGTTCCAATTAGTTCTGACCATTGACTAAAACCCAAAAAACATTTTTTAAGTACCAAGACAGAATAATCATACATGGTAATCCAATAATCTGGAGAATCATTCCTAATATGTCTTAAATTAAGAAACCATCTTATCAATTAATCACAATTTTATTGTAACATATCGACTTTTCAGAAAGGTATGGACCATTGATTTTTGAATTTATTTATTTTTTCCCCTAATAATGGCTCCTAAGGGTTTCAAGGAGGTAATGACTTTCCCAAGGATCATTCAAAGCCTAAATCCCTAAAAATGTTAGAATCATAATGAGCCACATGGTTAGATGAAATAGTGTAACCTAGTTTATATAATTTACCTAACCCTGTGACTTGAGGAATAAGGGATAAGGGGTCTCATGTTTCCTCTACAACTATTGAAAATGGGGTGCATTACTATGAAGTGTTCCAGACTACCCATAGATGTTTCCTTCAACATGGCTAGTGCATGGTTGGTGAAACGGTGTGCCTTGTCATTACGAGGTTCCCCTTTGAGAAGAAATGGGTGCATGGTTGGTGCACGGTTTGGCCAACTGTGCTGCCAAACTGTACATAATGATAATTATTGGGGAAATGATGATTTCCCATAGAAAAGTTTTTATTCACTAAAACACTTTCCCCTTTCATTATTCTAAAGTATTAGCTAACAAGATAATTATTTCTATGATAACTCTTGTTCTCGCTTGATTAAAAGAATGATGTTGGATGAGGTAAGTGCTATGAAACTCAGGTAGTTGGTCCAAATTCTATCCCTTTGTTTTATTTCATTATATATTATGTTCCGTTTTCCAAAGAACCCATATTTCACATGACACTTCCAAAATATTTAATAAGTTAAATTTAGTTCTTTTCCTTATTCAATATGACCCTTCTAAATTCCAGATCACCCCTTTGGTTGGTTACCTTAACCTAGGCCACCCCTTTGGTTGTGATTTACCAAAGTGGCCTAGTCTACATTCCATCATATCTTTCTAAATCACCGTGAATTTGTCCCTTGGAAATATGATAATTTTTTATGACCTTATGTAATGATGGCCTCAGTGTTTTGGCATTCATGACTTAGGAATTATGAATTATTCTATAATACACCTTATGTCATATTTGAATATTTAAACTAAATAAAATTAATATCCTTGTTTAAATGTAAATTATGTGTTGTATTATTCGTGGTTTAGATTTTTTATCCAAATTATACCTTTACCTTGTGACGAAGGAAATACAAGGGGTTCGGACTTAAGAACACCCTAGAATAGCTCACCATGCCTAATTATTATTTTTGTTAATGGAGTTGTAAATACACATAAAGTGAAAACAACTAATAATGGGACAAGATCTCCTTTTAATTTTCCATTTTACTCCAGATGATTGACACAGGTACCCTAGGGGAGTCCTTATGGATGTTCTTGGTGTTACGATGTTTGTACCATGCTGTAGGAGAGACGCAGGCCCCTACCATTGATAGAAGGGACATACTCAGAGATTAGTTCTTATCATATTCTCTCCATTCCTGGATTGAAACCTGTGATATCATTCACTGGTCATTGTGGATGGGCTCCCATGACATTGGACATATACAGAGCCTCTATAGTGATTCATGGAATTTCTTTGGATTACCTTGGATGGGTTCAGGTTGATTCTTAATAAATTATAAATGCGTTAATTAAATTAAATTATATGATATTTTACTTGAAACTTCTAGGATTCTTCGTAAATAAAAATCACATGATTAGGAATAGTCCATCATTTGAAGTATTACTGATATAACATATTACAATATTTTCTTCCATGTGAATGTTACATCAGTTAAGAGATATCAGGCATAGGTCGAAGCAGGTAGTGATTGGGAGGTTAAACCAGGTGAAACCCAGTTTAATTTCTCTTATTTTATTACTTCCATTAATTTATTAATTGTTATCACACTTCTCATTTTATATTACAAGGAATTGTTTGATCTAGACACTATTGGTTGTATCCTAAAAAATATATCTCACACTATGATTGGGCTATCTTTGGCATCGAAGTAGACATCATGACTAAAAATAAATATAAAGGGAAGTGGCTGGATTCCAATTCTTCATTACTAGTACTAGAATGGTGTATGTGAGTAAGGGAATGAGACTATGATCATGATTATAGTAGCATCTATTTTTTGGAGATTATTATTTTGTTGTAACATGTGGTATATTCTTACTTCCCTATATCCAGTTTCATTAATTTTTATATAGTTACATGAGAGTATTAATTATATTGTATCTACTTCTTATTTATCTTCCACCTATCATTTATATAGACTTAATGATTCTTCTGTTTCTTTTAGTTCTTCTATGGTGGGATACGGGTCTGGTCATGTAGTGTATACTTTTGTTGTTTCTTATTTCTTATATGTGAATTGGTTCACTATAATATGATTTTTTAGGGAATAATCTCTCCTTAAAACCCACTTGTCTCTCGATACTAGTTAGTTTCCTTTAGCACATGGGGAGGTTTTGTTGAGGTCTTATGGACAACGTCTCAGGGAATCATTAAGTGGAACTCTGGGTGAGATGTTACAAAGTGGCATCAAAATGATTTTTCATTTTCTGAAACTATTTGGGTATTATACATAGGACTAGGATTATTGCAATATTGTAATTATTATATTCTTGGGAGTATCTAACCCATGTATAGGTAAACCCAAAATTACCAGGGATGGGTAAACACTATTATTTATTGTGATTATAATTGTTTCATGGATTTTACTATTATGTGACACACCTGATTAGTAATGTTGATATTATTGATAAAGTTATTAATATTATGGTGTTTTCCTCTACCCTATTCATAAAAGGGAATATTGAATTCTTGAATAATAATAGGTATCATAGGATTAATATTCCATGAATTATGCCTTTCCATTTCTACATTCTATGTGAATTGACTACGATTTATGTGGTTGTTGTAGTTATTAAATTATTTAATATAGAAATGTGATAACATTCCATATAGGATTGAGAAATCAGAATTGGAACTTAAGGTGTCTTCCTTAACCCGAATAGTGTTTTCCTATATAGTTTAATGTAGACACCTTAAATAACTAGTTATCACATGTGGAGCCATAGTCCATTGGTCATATGGGATGGAACGTGTTATAGTTATAATTAAGTGGACACCACATTCCAATTTATAAGGTTTAAGTTCCATTATAAATTTAAAATTGTGATATATCAAGCTCAACCATTTAAAATTTATTTATGTATATAAATGTGTATGAAAATTAAAAAAACATAACCCTTGGAACAAAATGATCATGTTATTTGTGTGATTTGAGACCTCGACCCTAACCTAATGGTGTAGTAGGTTTTCTCTCTAGTGATTCTTCAAGGACCCTATCTTATCACCTAGACTTGACTCCAGGAGTAGTGTGACGATTATCCCTTGTTATATGATGGAATTGTGAAGGCCCCACTATATTTTTCCCTATCTGTTATAAGTATAATAATTGGAGAGCACATGTAAATTGCAGAGCTATGAACCCTTGACGTCCTCATTCCATATTCTAAGAGAGTGGTGATGAGCCCACTCTAGAGGTGTTGGACCCTGATCCACCCATAGTACCTATTGTAGTGGCACTCGTGGAACCCCCTTATAATCTTCCAATGGGTGATGATACTCAATTCTATGATATATTTTTATAGTTCATGCAGTCTATATAGGGTACTCATCAACATTCCCTTACAATTGCAGAATTGTCCCTTGAGTTCTAGTAGCATCATCCTTTCACTTTTTCAGGGAATGGAGGTCCTTAGGTTAATAATTCATGGTTAGAGGGAATATTATCTATATTTATGAAAATATATATACATCTATATATGAGGGTCAATATTGTTAACTATAGGCTATGTGATTCCTCTAGGAGTTGGTCGGATGTCCTTACACAAACCAGTCAACATCAAGTATAGCCTGGGTAGACTTCCAAAAAACATTTTTCTAATTCATCTTTCCATATATGTTGAGAATAGATTGTTCTTGATAGTTCATGTGACTTTAGAAATGGTGAAAATTTAGAGACGAAATATTCATCTTGCCTCACCACATTGTAGTTTTTGACACTGACCTTGTCCACTAATGAGCAGACTAATGCGATGCAATTTGAGGAAGGGCATGCATATTCCACCCGATCATAGGAAAATTTCTTTTAAATGAGGACTGTTTTAGAAATACGGAACTCGACCCTCATCAATGAGAGGATCCTAAGGGAATTATCCAATGAAATCTATCTCAGTTTAGCTTACAAAAAGGGTAGTGGGTTATCAAGTAGTATGAAGCATTTTTTTTGAGAGAAAACGCGGAGATAGTGACAACTAGGTGGTGTGAACTACTATCAATGTGGTTTGTCACAATTTTGGAAGTCCATGGAATAAATAGAACAATTTAGGGGGAACCTGATCATGTTTTGGTATTATAGAATGATGTGTCACCTTTAGATTGTTTTCAGATATTTTCCTCTTGTGCCCAGTGAATGGGGATTTGTACCAACACCATTCCAAGGTATGGTATCATTGACTTCAAATCAGGCTGGGATATGATCATCTAATGGTCGAACAGGATGAGGAGGTGGCCATGGGCAAGGTAGTCGGGCCATAGAGTTTCTGCGTTCATATATTAAACCTTTCACAGATATTCATGAGGCAACTTAGGGCCATGGTTCAATATATATTTATTTAGTGCAGACTATGCCTAAGGAACAAAGTATATGGCCTTCTATAGTATGAGGTACTATTATAGTAACCCCCACTTTGGTTTCTACCCTATTTGATATAGGTGAATCAAACTGAATTATTTATACTACTATTTCGAAGAGTATGGTCCTAGAAATACAACAATTTTGTGTCATTATGTCACTCGATACACTAGTAGGGGTCCGATCAGATGACGTTTTCAAGTGCCAGGAGTGCCTATTGAGATTGGTGGCTACCAGTTTTTATGTAATTTCATCTACCTCGAGATGAATTCCTTTTTTTTCATTATCTGTATGGACTTTATTATGCCTTATCCTTCCAAGATGGATTTCAATCCCTGATGGGTGTCCTTTAGAAAACCCCAGGAAATCACATACATACATAAAGGTGCATGGGATACTCAGGCCAGCTGATCTAGACCCCAATATCAAAAGCTGGGAAGGGTGATAGTTAAAATGGAATTTTTATTTATGAAATATCATGTAATGAAACTAATGGATTTCCCACCTATTGCGGATTGTTTTCAGGATTCTTTTGCTAGCATTTTCTCTAGAATACCTCCAAAGAGGGTGGTGGAGTTTACAATCAATATTCTTCCAGTGTCAATCCTACTTATAAAATGGCACATACCATGCTCTAGGAACATAAGAACAACCTGGAAGATCATGAGGAAATTTTTTTTATCCAACCTAACACTTCTCATCTAACACCTTGAGATTTTTTGAAATATATTTTTTAAATTAATTTAATATTTTTGATATTTTCCATTGAAATAAGGATTGAAAATAGTATATTTATATTAATGAAATAAATTTGGATTGAATTATATTTAAAAACATATTAATCATGAACTACATGAATCCTGAAGTTTATATTTTTCTATAGGGAACATCGGAGTATGCTTACATTACACGGGTTGCCGAGTTTTACCAAACATTATTAAATTATTAAAATATTATTATTTAATATAATAAGATTTAACCTATCCATTAAATTGATGATTATATAATCAACTAACATATGAAATTATATTGTTAAATTTATTAGTTACCTATCAATTATAAATTAATAAAAACCCAAATGAATATAAAGGGAATGATTTGATAAAAAAATATTTATAAGTAGAAAAATAATTTTTCTTAAAAATTTAAATTAATTAAAATTAGTGAATAATATAAACTAAATTTATATTTAAAATATTGAGATATGTATTTTAAATCATAATCCAATGGATTTTAAATGCATAATTTGAGAACAAACCCAATATTACATTTAAAAACCTATATTTTTAGAAAAGTTGTTTTAACACCTTTTAATGATGAACCTATTTTAAATCTTAATTTTGGAACTATTATAAATTTAATATTTAAAATTAAAATTATTTTTCTGAACTGAGAAATAAAAAAAAATTTAGGTTTATTTATTCACATTCTTCAATGAAGTTTCATTTTATAATGAATAGTAAGAAATATCTAATTTTAATTCAAAGATGCATTTTCATCAAATTTTCTTTTAAGATTAAATTATATTTGTAAAATTTTTTAAATTTTAATCAGATAATTTTTTTATAAATTAATATAATTTATTTTATGGAAATAATTTAATAGTGAAAATTAATATAAAAATTTAGCTAACTTTTGACCCTTTTGACATTAAAAACCTACATCATTGTTCTGTCTCTAGGATTAAATTTACATTAATCGCATCCATTGTTGTGATTTGATTTCTAAAAATGGATTCAATATTTGGAATCAACTTAATTTATAGTCATTAATAAGGTAAAAGTTTTATTTTATCAAAAAAAAATACTGAACGTAATTAAAATTAATTATATAGAATATTATAAAATTAAGATTAATAAGGGACTAGACATAAATATGTAGTGAAAAAATGACCCATAAACATTTAAAAAAACCTATTTTATGGAATAAATTATTCCAATAAACCTATAATTTTCTATAATGGTCCATTTGGACACCTGGTTAATAATTAATACTTGTGGAACACACAATTCTATTCCAAAATACCAAGTGTGTCCTATCCCTGCAAAATAAAAAGGCACTCAACCATATCACTTCCTCAAAAAATTCAAAACATTTATCTTGAACAGTATCCTCCTAAATAGATCATATAAATTCCTCCACTAATCATATAAGACTCACCTTGGGCTCAAGTCCAACCCTGGAACCCCTTTGGTGCAAAACAGAATAAGTTACCCGATGAAGAGGTAACATCCTTTCTAAATCTCTTTAGTTTAATTTTCATTCTAAAACCCATAAAATATTATTCTTACATACTTATAAAATAACCACAGTATCCTAAACATTAAAATATATATTTATTATAATTTTTTTACCATCAACTTCACACCCTTCCATCTAATGGGTAATGTACCTTCTGTTTTTGTGTACAATGAAGTATCACCTCTCAAAATGATGTTGTTCGTTTTTTCCTTTACCACCTCTAATGGTTAAGAATTATTTTATGAACTAAATTTTTATATATAAATAAAAAATATTTATGATATATTTATACTTATTTAGATATTATATAAATCCTGCATTCATGCTTTCAATTTTTTGTAAATTTGGTAACTTCATTTGTGGACGTGTGGACTACGACTCCCAAAATAGATGTGATTCCTTCACACTTTACCTGGAATGTATTAAGGATGGGTTTAGTAAATATATATGATATATATTAAATAATAATTATTCTATAATTATTTTATATATAAATATATAAATATATTTTATTTATTTATTTTCATTCAATACAATAATACAACAGAAGCATCGTTCACGCATATGTACAACTTACTGTCTCCATGAATGACGTATTTAGATTAATATTTATATCTTTCATTTATTTCTATAAATATATATATAATGAATATATATGATACATAATATTATTTTACATTCTATAAATAATTAAATTATGATCTATATTAAAGGATCAAGAATAGCAAGTCAAAATTAGTTTAATAGACATCGAAATTACTACCTGAAACATTACATTAACATGGAATTATAAATAGAATTGAAAATTAATGACATAAGTGAATATAATATGGTATTATATATAAGAATAATTTTATTTTGTAGATTTATAATAAACTTATATTGGTGAAATATGAGGTTTGAACATGTATAAATAAAGTTAAGACTTAAGGTAAGAGAATTTCGTCACAAATTTTACTTCCATGAGATACATGTATTTTTCACCACACATTTCACTTGTGGGGTTTTTATAATGCTCATGGATTTATTCTATGAATAATATAACTAAATTTATGGTAATTCGCATACACATTTTATCATATTTATTTTATGGGGTTTTTTTTAAAGTTAACAAATTAGTGATGTAATTTTATCTCACTTTTCCTTCTTTGAGACACATTTCATGTTATGAAGAAATATTTTTCAATGAGATGTATATAATAAATTTGAAATGTAATATCATGAATATAATTATTTTCATTCTACTTTATGATTCATTTTATATTATTATTTCCATTCTATTAATATTCAATGTTACCAATGTGGAAACACTTTATAGATATAATCACAACATTATTGGGATTGTTTATGATTACATTTCCATTAATGTAATATTATTATACATATATCAAGAACTAAAATTAAATTTCTTAAAATTGGGATATTCATCTTTAATCAAATTAAAATTACCATTTTTTAATCTTTGTTACTTATGATAATTAAGAAAATGTGGTTATGAAAATTCGATATTATATCTTCGTTTAGTCGAAATTATTATTTATTTAAAAACCATGTTTAATAAACATGTTTTAAATTTTATTTAATATTATACTTTGATTATAAAAGAAATTTTAACCCATCTATGAAAATATATATTTTTTTATTAAATCAATATTCTTTTCATTTTCTAATCACGGAATTTTTCTGAACATTTAAGGTGAAAAAAGAATGTTCAGCTTGTATGGACTTACCAACCATCATGAATGTCATTTATATGATGATTAATTTTTTTGTTTTCAAGATTATTTGTTTAAAGAAATTATATTTTCTAATATTATCTACATTTTTTTTATTTTAAAATGGTTTTTAAAGAAAAATGTTTCTTAAAAAAATGTTTAAAAAGTGTTTTTAATGTTTTCAAGATTCATTTATATATTTTCATGGAAGGTTTTCCTCAAAATGATTTCAAGCCATATTTTTATGTTTTCAAAATTGTAAAAAAAATCAAAATGTTTTTGAGATTTCATTTTGAGTGTTCAAGGTGTTTTTAAAATAATAATGTTTAAAATTTATTTTTATGATTATTTTATAAGTTTTAAAATATGTTTTAAAAGAAAAAGGTTTTCAAAATGAATTATGTTTTAAAAAGAATTTTAATAGAGGAAAATATATTTTCACCCTGAAAATTTAACAATAAAATTTTAAATATTTCTTTATAAGTAAATGGTTTTTGAAATGGTTTTTTGAAAAGGGTCTTTAAAGAATAGATATTTTCCTTAAGAAATGTTTCAAGTGATCATTCAAAATCCTTCTCCATTTATGATGTCATCCTTTTTGTAGTTTAAGCTTTATTGGGGACATAATCCAAGAATACAATTGATATTATTCATTAAATGGTATCTTTTTTAATATCATGATGTATATAACACATGTTCCTCTCCCATAGGTTATATTCTATTGAAACCTATTTCATTTCATGAGTCATGATTTGATTAAATTATTATTAAACCTATATATTTTCTATATATTATGGTGTGATTGAATATTTACGATACCCATTTAATTTCATGGGTTATTATCTGATTTTCATGAAGCACGTCTATTTTTATAGGTCATAATAGGATGTAAGATTTATTATCTTGTGGAACATGTATGTATGATTTAATTATATGATGTGTGGAACCTATATCACCCTCAAAAAATTTGGTTAAATATTTACATCTGATGAGATAATGATGGGAATAAAGTTAGTGATCTTGATCCACTATGTGAAGATGGGGAAAACGAAACCCTTTTAAGGAAATGACTACAATTAGGGATGGGAATGTGTCCTACCTAGTAGGTGTAGTAACCTTGATGAAGTAATATAGGGAAACCTGATCCATTATGGGAAGATGGGGAATCCCAATCCACTAAGGGAAGATGTCGAAACCTAATACCTTACAAGTAATAAACTACAACTAGGAATGATTATGTGTCCCACCCAATAAGTATAGCCCCCTGAATTTCCTTTATATGTTTTATCAATTCATCTGGAGTTATAGGGAATGATAATTCACATTTATGTGTATACCACAACTCAATGTATTATTCCAATTTTATTATTTTGTGGCTTATGCTCTTGTTTCACATATGATTGATGTTTCATGGATTTCTAGTCTTTATTCCATGATTTTAGTTTATAATCATTGATATGAAGTGTATAATATTAAATTTTATAATCTCGTTCTCATACCCATATGCTCATGTTAATGCTTACATATCTCCCATATTTACCCTTACTGATCATCCAAGAAAACACATTTTTAGGTTTCCTTCCCTAGGATATGATGATATGTATTATGTATGGTGTGTATAATAAGGGTTATAGTCATGAGGGACATAGTGGGAGATAATTTAGCCCAATCGTGTTTCATCATTTACATTTACATGTTTCCAAAGGAACTAAAATAATACGGTCCTTGGGAATTTGTTTGTCTAATGTTTTTAGTAATCTAAAAAAATGATGTAATGTATATGTACACTAATAAAGGGTTTTTATATCTTCTTGGGGTTCACATTTTAGTTTTTCCTAGAAGGCATATGATATCCTCTGTTTGTGTGAGGAATAAAACTGATTGAACCAGCTTACGATGAAAAACTAGTATACAATACCTCATATAGACGTCTTCTTTGACCACATCAAAAGAGTGACCATTTTCACCATGATTGACTTGAGTTTGGGCTACCATAATGTGATAGTGAGGCCATCATACATTCCTTGTATAATGTTCCTGAGTAGGTACAACTTGTATGAGTATCTGGTCATGTCTTTCAGGTAGAAAAATGTGCTAATAGTCTATACTACTCTAATGAAACCAAATTTTCACCCTTACATAGATTTATTTGTGGGGGACTTCACATTTAAAATATTAATGTTTTCTAACATCAAACATGAACATTACAGCCATAATTAGATCATGATTAATACACTGAGTGAGTACCAACTATATGTGAAGCTCATAAAATGTCACTTTTAAATCAGTAAGGTTCACTTCATGGGTCATATCATTTCATATGAGATAGTATCTATTGACCAAGAGTACGTGAATACCATGGTTTCATAGGAAATACCCATGAACATGGTTGAACATGTATATTGTTGGGTATATTTAGTCATTATAGGTGATTCATACAGGATTAAATATTCATTACAGCACCACTTGAGGGCTTGACTAAGAAGGGTGTGTTGATTTTCTGGTATGAAGCTTGTGAGACAACATTATAGGAGATGTAGGGAAGGATGTAATTAGTGCTGATTCATATTTTTCTAGAGGCTAGTAGATGTTATACAGTTTATTGTGGTGCTTTAGGTATCGTGATAGCAGTAGTGTTGATGCAGGGTGATTAGGTTGTACCACACAGTCCCATCAACTGTGACCTCACAAGTGAAATTACACTTTGCCTGACCATGAGCTATCACTGTTGGTTTATTATTAAAATAATTAGAGGAACTATTTTTTGGGTGAGATTTGTGTCATCCTCATGGACTATAAAAGTCTCAAATAAATCTACACACAACACGAATTCAATCTAAGGCAGATTAGGTGGTTATGTACCTACAATCATTCGTCTTTGAGCATGATTATACACATAGTAAGGGTAATACCGTAGATAATTTCATTAGGTTAAAGTCTCAAAAACATGACTTATAGTAGGCCATAATTTTTTGGTAGATTATGACTCTATTATTTGAGATGCACATAAAGGTTTAGGAGTAGCACATATATCCTGTTCTAGTGGTATTGGTAGTGACATACTCCTTTTTTAAGTGGACCCAGATTGGGCAGCTATTGGAATCTAAGGACCTCATCTTTAGGGAGAGTGTTACAGGAGAGAACCCACATCCTAGTTGGGTTTTTGACAATAATTATCTCCTACTATTCCTTGGTCATGTGTGCATTCCTTAAAATATTTAAGAACAACTAATGAGGGAATATCATGCCTCTTTTTGGGACGTTCATCCTGGTCTTACCAAGATGTGCAGATATGTTCATCATTAATATTTGTGGATGAGTATTAAGAGATATATTGCATGGTTTATTACTCGATGATCCACCTTCCAATAGGTGATTGTTGAGCACCATCGACATGCTAGAATCATATACCCTCTATCCATTCCTGAGTGTAAATGGAATGATGCCACTATATATTTCATGATAGGAATTCCAAGATCCCATTGAGTCATCAATGTACAATAATCCTAGTACCCCTTCATGGTGTTCCCTATTCTATCATATCTGACTGAGATACCCAATTTACCTACTAGTTCATGAAAGGGATATAGAAGTAATTATGATCATAGATTCTCTTAAGTAAAACTTATCACCATAAGACCGATAAATAGTTTGAGGGGATGATATAGATGTTATAGGCCTTTCTCTGAGAATGATTCCATGATTTTAGAGGTTTACGAGAAAATTAAATACATCATATTGATTTGTCGCACAACAATCGTTTTCAGAAATGGATTAGATGGATCTATGTGAGGCCCTTTATGGTAGGTTATTCTATTCAACTACATTATGGTTAGAGGCAGGTGAGGTGGAATTACTAGGTCCCAATATTGTACAAAAATCTTTAATAAATTTCTAAATGATTCATAAGTGTGTGACTAAAACTAAATCTATATAGAAGTATTATACTGATTTTCATTGTAGTCCTCTATAGTTTGAGGTGGGAGATTGAGTCTTCCTATGGGTATCACCTATATTGGGTTACAAATGAATTTGGATATAGGAAAATGTATTTCCCTGATATGTCAGACCTTTTGAGATAAAAATGAGAGTTATTCTTGTAGCCTACAAGCTTTAGTTGCCTCATAGGTACCATGAAAAGCATGAATTATTCCATGTATCTTAGCTTTAATGAAATCATTCTGATCTGTATAATTATTTTTACTTTGAGGACATCAAGCTTGAGATGAATTTTTTTAAGAGAATCTGATATGTATCATAGATCCGAGAAGGATGTATCTCCTAGGATGTTCTGTTCTAGAGGTCTAGCTGTTATGGTAGCACAGACACCTACATGATGAGACATAGGAGTAGGAGGATAATTTTTTTGTGCAGTGGCTAAAAATTTTCTTAGATTGAGTTTCACCACCCACATAAGGGAAAATTATATTTGAGTTTTTTTAAGAAGGGTAGGTTGCAACATCTCTATTTATATCAAAGGTAAAAACATTTTTTTCATCTTTAATTCTTTAGGTTGGACATAACAATTCTGTAAAACAGTGGAATGTGTTTCCTAAGGGTTTCTAAGGTTCCTTCATAGCTATAATCCTTCAAAATTTGAGAAGGATATTTGGCCACATTATTAGGAGAAACCATGAGCCCTAATCCTCATGGATTCTATAACCATGTGTCTTGATTTTGAAGGGATATAGGGCCCATATTATTTCCCTACAACCCTGTGAAATGGGACACATTCCTATGTAGTGTTGTAGACTAACCATGATAGTGGCCTTACACATGAGTAGTGCATGGTTATCCAAACAGTATTCCTAGCACATGTGAGGTTCCCCTTTGAATAGAAATTAGAACATGGTAGGCACATGGTTTGGACAACCATGTGGCCAAGTCATGTTGACCCATAATTAATGGTTAATTATGGGTTTCCCCCAACTAAATTTTTAATCCCTCAAACCCTTTAATCCATAATTCTTCTCTAAATTTAGATGTCGAGTGCCTCCTTTCTCCCCCTATAAGAATTTTGACCCCCCTCTATTTAGTATCAAAATTCTTCACTGTCAGATGTGTTTTGAAGGTCTATATAAGCTCTATAATCCTCTTCGTCATATTTTATGTTTCTCTTCTCATCTATTATGATTTTTAGGGCAAAATAATTTTCCTCTATTTTTAGGGTGTTGTATTGTTTCTTTGATAACTCTAATTCTTGCTTGATTCAAAGGTCGTTGTTCAATGTGGGAATCACTACAAACCTAGGGTATTTTTTTGTAGCTTCTATCCCTATGTTTCTTCGGATTATAAATTATGCATCACTATGCAACATGCCACAAATTTCCTACAATGATTCCAAACTGTTTAATAAATTAAATTTATTTGATTTACAAGTTCTAGATGACCCTAGTGGTTGTACGATCAGCCCTTTGGTGGGTTGTCTCGGCCTAGTCCACCCCTTTGGGTGTCCATTACCTAAATTTCCAAGTTTAAATTCCCTCCAAGCATGATAAATCACATTGAAGGTTCCCCTTGTCTAAATGAAAATTGTTGATGACCTTAAGGAATTGATGTTCCATGTTTTTATACCATCATTATTCATTACATACGGCTTATTACCAAATAAACCTTATGTAATAATTGAAGATTTTAAATAACTGAAGTGTATATCCTTTATCAAATGTTAATGATTCATTGTATGATGAGTGTGGTGGTTTTTCTAACCATATAATACCCTCAACTTGTACAAGGGAAATATAAGGGGTTCGGACTTAAGGAACCCTTAGATGATTCATCTTTCCTAATTATTAGTTTTTTTAATAGATTCATAAATACATTGGAGTAAAACTATCTATGTCTGGGATGAGATCATTGAGAATTTTTTATATTACCTCCTCATATGTGACACTAGTTCCATAGGGGAGATCCCATGAATAGACTTAGTAGCCTGATGGTTATACAATGACATGAGAGAGAATTGAAGCCCTATGTGCAATACAAGGGATGAACACAAAGGTTAGTTCTTATCATCTGCTCCTTATACCAATAGTGGCACTTTTGATCTCATTTTTTGGGCTGACTTGGATGGAATTCAATGAAATTGGAAATATATATGGCATATAGAGAGATAGTTAGGATCACATGGGATCACCTTGGGTGGGATCATGATGCTTCTTAATAAATTATAAAAATGTTAATGAAATAAAATAATAATAACTTGGACTTGAAACTTCTGTGAGTTTTCATTAATCCAAATCGCATGCTTTGCGGCAGTACATCCTTTGACACTTTCTTATAGTAGATCTTACCATATTTTTATCCATGTGTAGGTTGATTCATCTAAATGATATAAAAATTTGGAGACTGGAGGTAGTGATTAGGTGGGTATCCCAATTGGAAGACAATTTAGTTTATCTTATTTATTTTTGTTCATATCATTTATTTGTATTTAGCACACTTCTCATTATGTATTTCATGATTTGGTTTGATGTACACACCATTGGTGGTGGCCTACTGGGTATATATGACACCCTACATGGGCCACCATTATCACCCAATCATAATTCATGAATATATGTATAGATAAAGGGAAGAAATTAGCTTCTGATTCTTGATTCCTAGTATTAGGATATCGTATAGGATAAAAGGACCGAGAATATGCACGTGATGCTAGCAGACACTATTTTTCTGGTTTTTTGTATTTTTTTAGAATGTGGTATATGAATTATCCCATGTATCCTATTTCCTAAATTCATTTATAGTTAATTGAGAATCATTATCATTTTGTATCTACTTAATTTTTATCTTATTTGTTTCTTTTATATTGCTTTAATTCTTCTCTTGGTTATTTTATTTCTAGTATTTCATGTTACTATTTCAGTAATGTAGTGTTTTATTACACTATATCTTATTTATTATATATTTATTGTTGCACTACACTCTAATATATGTGGTAATAGTCTCCCAAAGACACCATGCAGGCCCTCGCTGCTAGTCGACATCCTCTGGTGCATGGGGAGGTAAACTTGAGGTCATTTGACCACTATCATGGGGAACAGTTAAGTGGTACTCTGGGTGGGACAATAATTTAAGGTTCCATAAAGATAATTTTTATCTCATCATAGTTTTCCCTTAACACTTCATTCACTATACATCTTTATAATGATAATATGAATTAACTAATTATTATCCCATCAGAATGTCTACCAAAGTTTCCAGTCATATGCCCATTCATCATGTATATAGTAAAGATAGATTTGGTAATCAAATGGATATTTTTAAGGTGTTTACCACTAGGTACATCTATCCCACAACCACATCCATTTTCCAATATATATATATATAGGTATTTCATTGTTAGGGAACTAAACAATATCTAATTTACTAAAACATTAGTATCTTATCCTATATTTAGGATTTTTTAAAATGTTTCTTAGATGGTTGTATTCTATAATATATGTTATCATAAGTCTAGTAACAAATATTTAAAATAAAACATCACTAATACAAACTATAATACCTTGAATCTATTAATTTTGAGATGTTGGTTAACTTACTACAATGGCATGTGATATTATAGGCCACATATAATAGGATAAAATAGTTTAATAGTATTTAGAGAGTAGATACAAACAAGATCTAAACATAATTTTTGAAAACATGAAACACAACATAAAATAATAGTGAAAATTTTATTATTTATTTTTTTATATCCTTAAAATAATTCATATAACCCTTATTTATATCTTAGGGGGGAAAATAAATGGTGGGCTCATAAGATATGTAAGGGTTATATATAGTGGAGGTTATCATTAGTAAATAATGTATAATAAATATAGAAGAGTTGATAATTAAAACACATTCCATTCAATCAAGTACTTGGGTTCTAATTAAATCCATACATATTATCAATATAGAAATCACATGGATAATGAAAAATGAACTATTAAGAATGGAAATCATTACATTAAGACATTAATTAACTCACCATCATATCTTATAAACTAATAATTATTGCATACTGTCATGAATAATCAACTAAGACATCTTTCATATCATCAAGGCCTCTCAACCAATAAATATTTATTCCATTAAATCCCCTTAATAAAAAATTATTATTTCATGGGATGAAATTAACTAAGTGATACTTATTCTTATTTAATCTCATGAGACATTTCAATGCAAAGATAGGATATGTATAACCAGCCCCCCCCCCCCCCGTCACTTGAATATATCCAATGAATTAATCATATATTTAAACAAAAATATAATAAAGAATAAATATATATATTCGTATTAAAAAACTATTATATGGAATTTCTATATTTTCCCGAGATAATAAAATATAACATCAAGATTATAGGCTATTCAGAGTGATATAGTAGATGATAAAATTAGTGTATATCCTAATTAAGGTAAAATACTTGTAAATTTATATTATAATAGATGAAAATACATCTAGAAGAACAATCATACCACCATGTGAAAACATCATAAAATATCCTTCTGTTTTTATAATTTTTTAAATAAAAAGATATATTATATTTATAAACTTTCTTTATTTGGAAATAACCAAGGAAACAAGTATATAAATCTTAAAATCAATGAATGTTAAGATTTAGGTAAATTTTGTTCATTTTATGATTCTAAAATATATCTTTCTTTAACACATCCAAAAAAATAGTAAATTACAACATTAAAAAAATGATATGATGTTATATTTTAAAATATTAAAAAAAATTAAAATATAGTTGTAAATTAAATTAAATAATAATTTGAAAATAGAGAATAGATTTCATGTATAAATTTTAAGAAATATGGAGATGAATAAAATATTCATTGAATAAATTAGAAAAGGTCAACTTTTCATTAAATTTTTTCATAATCATGTCAAGTAAAAAAAATATGAAAATGAAAGGGAAACATATAAACTCAACAGATAAATAGTTTAGAATAAAAAATATTGGGTTTAATAGATAAGTATATTATAGTATCCCTCACTGTAAATTTAGTCCTAAATAGTATTGATTGTTATGGGTTTCAAATATAAATCCCTTATCACATTGGTAAATTTTGAATGATAACCCCATGAAATAAATTAGATAATGTGATACTTTAAATACCATTAATAAAAATACACTCATTATATAACATATAAAAGGGGTATTAAATACACTATATAATTTCATATAATATCATATATGATCTATTTATAACATTTCAACACCCATTTATTAACAATTCTCTATTAACCTCGTCGTTTTAGGTGTTGTCTACTTCATTTCTCATGTATGTTTTGTTTGGAAAGTTATGGTACATGCTTCATGGTATTGATCTCATAATTTAATGAATATTATTAAAAAATTATATTTAATCATTATATATATATATAACCATCAATAAAATTTGAGGATAGAAAAATAAAACATCACTCACAGAGACGGTAGTCCGTACATACACATGAACGATAAGTTTAGTTTCCAGTGTGAAAAATAAAAAGAGCATATATAAATATTATTTTAATTATATAATCATTAGTACATTATAAATACTTTATAAATTTAATATATCCGACATTATAACTGTATATGGGAGGCGGGAAGGGAAATGAATCTCATCGCTACAGATATTTTTTAGTCCATACATACACACACAAATGATACTTTCATTTACCATTTACTAGAAATGAGATGGGAAATGGTGCTACCATATTCATAATAAAATCTATGTATATTGATGATATTGGAGAAATTATTTTTGTATGTTTAAAATAACTTTAATGAAATTATAATAAGAATGAAACTTGTAAATAGTCGGGTAAGGCAATTACCTATTCTTTCTGAGACCTCCATTTACTTTCACCATACAAATTTATAGAATGAAATTAAGAGAAGTAAATATTAACTAATTATAATCTATTGAATATATGATGGTGCTAGTGTTGGGTATGGATGATATAGGGTGTTAAAAAATTATGAATAATGGATTCGAAGAGGTTCCCATTTTTATGTGAGTGGAAGGACACATTTGGAATTAATTAAAATAATCAAATATAATATATTTTATAATCATGTAAATTGAAAAAAAGCATAAAAAATTCATAGATAAGATGTAATAGGGAAGAAAAAAACTTTAACACCCATATTTTTACAAGTTTTGGATACATTTTAGGTTTATCTATTAGTTAAACACCCTTCAAACCAAATCTATTCTTAACAATGATAATCGGACATTATAACAATATAAATTAATTATATGTTGAAAAAATAAATGGGGAATTATAGAAAAATATAGAAATTAAAATTAATTTTTTTAGTATTTTCTACTAGATTAAAAAGCAATATGTGTGAGAAAATAATTTTTATATAATTATTAAATAACACAATAATGATTTTAAGCAAAATACTAGATTTAAGAATACAAATAATCTCACCATGAAATAATGTAAGAAGTTGGGTTCAATGATTTTCTAATTCAAATAAAAAAATTATTGTTTTTATGATATTCAATAAATCAAAAAATTATTCTCTCATAACAACTATAAAATTAAATTTAGAGACCCAATAATAGTTTTAAATTATAAAAAAAATTAATTTTTATTCATAAAATGAAAGCACGAGTTCCCAAATTCAAAATAATGTTTTAAAATTTATTATCTAATTCCTTAAAACTATATTCAGTTGAAAAAAACTCATCTAATTTGATAAAGGAAAGCGTTATAGAGGTTTTAAATCCATACAACATAGTTTTATCCTAGTTTCACATATTTTACCCTTATTTAGGTGAAAAACCCTTTCCTTGGTTACAATTCATAATAAAAAAAGGAAATATGTAAAAAATTTGAAAATACTAATTCAAAATATAAAATCCATATTTCAATTTTTTTCATAGAAGTGTAAAAACATAAATTATAATATGAATGTGTAAAATACAATGAATTTTTTTTAGAGGAATTTGTTTTAAGCCCAAATATGTAATTATAAAAAAATAAAGTATAATAATGATTCCAAAGTAATTTGTTATATTATTTAAAAATCCAGGATATTTCATTTAATTTAAGATAAAATTTAATCACATAATTGATCTTTTAAATTACTTGATTTAATTAAATGAAATGAATGTTTTACAAAAATCGGTATTTTCACTATTCACATAAAAATAAATTTTTATAGAAAATCACAAAAACAGCCTGAGATAATATTGAAATGATTATTTAATATATTATATTGACTTAATCAAACAATGTTTCTAAACAAATGGTTGAAATTAATAATTATTTCCTTTCATAAAAGGCAATAAAACCCATTTTTGGATGATCATTTTTGTGATGCATAAAATGACTTCTGAAAACTAAGTACTTATATATTATTAATTAATCAATAAATTTTAATTATATAAAACTTTTATACATATATTTCAAAATTATTTTATTCCTATTCATATATCCATATGAATGAATTTATTATAATTTGGTCATTTAATTAATTATGTTATTATAGTATAATGCAGTTTTTTAAAGCTCATGTTGTGTACTGAAAAAGATATAGAGATTACTATTCTTATAAACTAAAAAATTGGGCTATTATAATATTTTATACTCAAATTAAATATTAATTATATACACATTAAATCCATAACTATTTCATCACATATAATATTTTTTTATAATGTTTAATTCTTATATTTTTACTTATAAATAAGTAAGTATTAAATTATTTATTAAACTAATCCATAAATTATATTCAAATTATATAGGGTATTTAAATATGCGAATATTTAAAAGGAATGAACAAATAAAGTAACATTTTATTTATTTTATGAACATGGGTTATAAATATGAACTAATCATAATAAATTTTAAATGAATTATACAATTTATAATTACTAACACTTATCATTTATAAAAAATGTATTGATTTTAAGAAAATAAGTGAAAATATTTAATTTCTATATTTTTTCTATTAAATAATATTTAATGATTGAGAAAGGATAATTATTCACCTTAAGCCATGTAATGGTAAAAATGGACCCTTACATATCAAGATTCACTTTTATAGTGAAGGTAGTGACCCTTATGCATCAAGTAACCCATATGAATTAGAGTTTATAAAGAAAATGTAGTAACCTTTATGAAAAAAATGAACCTTACGTATTGAGTAACCCATATATATTTGAGTATTAAACCAACTAAGTAACCCTTATGTATCATGATCTCAATGATTGTAACCCTTATAAATCTGTATAGTTACCCTTATGTATTGGTGAATCATAAGAATATGTATCACATATATCCAAATTATAATTTGATGTTTTTTTTCAAATTTTCTGTTTCTATCAATTCCCATGATACCACAAATATCATACATCACAACATATATAAAAATAAATTATTTTGAACTTTCATAATTTATAAAATGTATCAGTCATACCCATTGACATTGGAAAAATAGAATCACACATTGAAATATTCAATATGATAAATACAAGAGAAATATAATGGTTAATACTCCACCATGTAATTTCACACATTACAATATAGCCAATTGTGGATCACGAATAACATTTTATTTATAAAATAAATAATATAACATATTTATTAATTAGTGACCATGATTATAATAGCAATAATGATGGAAGGATATATGATCCTCACAAAAAAATGTTTAATGTGACATCTATTTACACATATCAAACATTAAAATACTATGAATTTAAAAGAGCACTCTGATTCATATTGTATGAAACAGGCATCCATGAGTTTAAAAGAACTACAATATACTATTAAAATATTATTATTTAAAGGTAATTTTTATTACCTATCCTTTAAATTTGGTTTTATAAATAAAAATATTTTTAAAAAAATTAATTATGAAGGACAAATATAATATATTGATAAATAAGTAATTTTTTTTGGTAATGTCCTTATAATATGCTAAAATAATTTTTTCTCAACACAATTGTTTTTTACTTATATTTTGATAATAGATATTAAAATAAAAGTTTCCAATTTTAAAAAATGTATTTCCAAAAATTTAATGAAATTTTTTAAATAAACATTTCAAAATCATATTAGGTTGTATTTTTGTGATTTTTCTAAAAAAATTAAATTTTTATTTTATAATGTGAAATATTATTTTTTATAGAAAAATCCATCTACTTTAAAATAATATATAGGGTTATATTTAGTTTTGAAATGTTTTAAAAGTACAATTATTCAATTTATATTATTATTAACCTATTTTACCTCATTTTAATAATTTTTTTATTGAATTTTTATATTAAAACTTTCTATACATAAGAAAAAAATTTCTTTGGAAACCTATTTTTCACGTTTATGGGTTTAATTATAAATTAAATTATGCTATATATATGAATTAATTTTTTAAAAATTGATTCCATATTTTTAATCACAATTATTTATATTAAATTATAATTATTATAAGTTATAATTTTTGTGCATATACAGCTCTAATTTCCTCTAATGTTTTATATTTGTCCATTTTATAGGGGTTTTTTATTTTCAAAACATGGAAATAATTTTTTCTATTAAAAAATCAATGTGTGTCCTCTCCCCCACTTATAAAATGTTACCCCACTCCCCTCCTCTTCTATTTAGATTTCAAAATACTTATGTTTCTGTAAATAACTTCTATAAAATAATAATTAATTATTTTTCCACATATTTGAGTAATTTTATTGATTATAAATTCATTTTAAAGATGCTTTAGGTATAATCCTAAAGTGGTTGTCCAAAAATAGGTGATGTTCATGAGGGAGAATTTTCATTTTGTCGCATATTATAACTCCTTCAAATATTATTATACCATGGTGAGATAAAAAAATAATTATCTAATATATATATTTAAATATATATTATTTTATTAATAGAATAAACTATACCAATATCCTCATCTACTAAATGGGAAACAAAACCATCTTTCGCATGGTCGATGGAATACCACCTCATGAAAAGATGTAATTATTTTTCTAACATCACTTCTCATGGATGTTATAGATGATGGATTTAATATATATATAATATTAATTAAATTATAATTATTATGGAATATTAATATGTCATATAATTCCATACATTAGCATCCATTGAAAAATGATAACATCACTCGTTTATATTGTGGAATGTTGCCTCACAAAGCGATGTGATTCATATTTTAATATTGCATCACATGGATGGTATATGTACGTGTATTTAAAGAAATTATATTATATTAAGTATATAATTATAATTATGTAATGATAAAATTACACTTACCACTTATCCATCGTGATTATTGAAAAAATAAAAAGTTAATCATGTGTACGTACAACTTATTGTCTTTGTGATTGTAATGTAGTTATTTTTTCTTAAAGATTTTTCATTTTATATTTAAATGTGTTATTTAGGTATATAAATGATATTTATTTCTTGATTTTTATTTGGATATTATTTAACAATGACCCCTTGACTATAGTAGACACACTAATGACGTTTTTAAATTATGAACTAAGCATCCTCATAACAGTAGATGTGGACATAACTTAATAAGTAATTTAATTTGTTATTAAAATAAAAAATTTAACATTTTAGGTATATTTTATATATAATGGAAACATGTTCTTATGAAAACGAACAGTTGATATAATTTTATTTTTTATTAGATTAATTATAAACATGATGAGTATGGACTTGAGGTAAGTGATTTATTGTCTCATGTTAAATTTTGTGAGACATATGGCATATTCACCACTTATTAATTTTGTAATTTTTTATATTACCCTTTTAATTTTAAATATTGAATATATTTATCGTAATGGAATTTAAATATTTATTTGAGATTAATTATTTTATGAATTTTTGATTGAAAATGATCAAAAGTTTTAAGGGTTTATTTCCCAATCTCTTTATTATTCATGTTTTCTTATGGTTATGTATTCCATGAAGTTTTTTTAGATATTTAATACATAAAACAAATCCATTTTATTCTACTAGGGTTATTGATGAAATTTTCATGTAATATTACCATTTTATACCCTTTGGTATTTAAAATGATTGATAAAATTTTATTTGAAAAGCTGAATTTGTTTCCATCTTTAGTCGAAAATCCAATTTCTTCAATACCCTTGTTTTCTGAAAATATTGTTAATAAAATTTCTAACATTATCCAATTTATTTATTAAATTGAGTTGTACACTTTTAAAGAAAATTATTAAATCCTTAGAAAGGAATATTCTTGTCTTTTTTTGACGGAGGTACTTGTTAACCATTTTACATCATTAGGTAGTGAATTTTTTAACATATATGACATGTATGGAATTACATGCCATTATAACCAATTATTTATCTTAATATACCTTCATATGTTTTCGTGGTTACTTTTAATAATAAAATTTTTTATATTATTTTTTAATTTTTTATATTTTTAAGAGGGGATTTCAATGTGGGAATGATAATTTCTTCAAGAAATATTCTATTTGAACTTCTAATTAAATCATTATCAAAGTCAAAAACCTGTTATGTATTACATTACATAAAATATTTTTTATATTTATATCATATGTATACCTTGATTATTCTACCCTACATTGATGGGGTAATAAATTCTTTATTTTATTTTATCATATTATTCACTATGAAATTTCCCATGATTATGATATAAATAAAGATTATTTCTTTTTATGGGTAATTCTTATGTTATGAATTATGACTGACTTCATTTTCATATCACACATAAATTTTGAACATTTTACGATGGGTGAATCCATATTGTTCTCTATTTCTTTGGGTAATGATTTAGTCACATGAGGTGTCATGTGTGGGATTAGAGAGAAAACCAAATCCATTAAGGTACTTTATCAACCATATTATATTTTATAAGCAGTTATCCTTGAATCGTGTCTACTTCATGTTTTGTATTTCTACAAAATTTCCCATGACTCCATGATTATGTGATACCATTTGGTTTATGTTATGATCCTATGTGATTACCCTTGAGCCTTATATTTTGAGGATATCATGTTATGCCTTTAACCCACACGTAATGTTTCATTATCTTATTTATTTACCATACTAGGATTTTATGGTCACCCCTTTATTTTATGTATACTCTAAGTTATCCTACATTGTTTTAGGATCTCAAATAGATTTATAATCTTATTATGGATAATAAAACAATGATTTAATGTTATTTTTTCTTTTTATATATAATGAACCATGTTTTCCAACAACAATAGGCATCACTCTATTTTTGGTTTTACTTATTCGATATTTATTTTTAAAATCGATGTACTAATATGTGTAAAAAGAATTGGTATTTGTTTTTGGTATTAGAGAAATATCTAGATATTTTTTGGGATTATGACTAGAATAATTTAGTGGGAACCCTATGGATAATTATATATACAATACTAAGTACTGGAAAATATCCTATATTTTTTTGGAGTGTAGATCATGTTGGTTAAATGAAATTACATACATTTCTAGATAGTATATATTGATGAGGATTTTTTTATAGTTGTAACTAATGGTAGTACCCTTAAAAGGGTCCATTGAGAAGACCTTGCACATCTCCTGGTTCATTGAAACGTGAATTTATATACAACTTGTGTGAGACTCATAGGGGATATGCTTTGGAAATTAAAAAAACATTATGAATGATATGAAAAACATGGAAACAATTATTAGGTTAGAAAATATAATATGGAAATTACTATGGATAACCTATATAAAAACCTAGAGACTTATAAGTTAGGATAGACTAACGATTTATAATTTATCCCTAAAATGTTTGTAAGTTTCCTTTTTATAAATTTATCACTTAATGGTTTGTCATTTTGGATTTCTTATTTTAATTAATACTGGAAAATTGGAGAAGAAATTCCAATAAATAATGTGATAGGAAATATAATTATGTCCATAATAATATTACTAAAATGATGGTATTGAAAGTTATACATCCTGTGATCATTCCAAATGAGATATCAAAAATTTCAATTAATAATTGGAACATAGTTGAATTTCAAAACACATAGAAGAAAATAAGGATAATGTCTAATGGAAGTTTATTTATTTAAGGTGATAAAAAAGAATATTTAATTTCCTACATGACAAAAATATTGGAAGATTCACCATAGAAAATTTATTAAGTGAATTGGAAGATGTAATATTTTTGGAAAAGGAGGGTATGAAATAGGTAATTTCTTATGGATAATTAAGAGTCTGATTATTTAGATTAAGGTTAATATAGTTCAACTCAATTCCCCACTAATCTTTAAATGTAATATATGGGGGTAAAATGGTCTTTATTCAAATTAAATCTTAAATCCAATGATTAATTATAAAGGGACTATGTTATTAGAATCATTGAAGTGGAATGATTGCTGTTTTTAACTATAGGAACTTGAGAATCATGTTATTGATGTATTTTTTTATAAATGGTATTCTAGTTATAAAGTTCATGAAATATATAAGGATTTCATATAGATTTTTTATTTATGGATTTTAAAGAATTTATTTAATGGTAATAAAGACCTATAAAGGCGACTTAATTGAAAAGAAATTTCTTATAAAGAAATGGTTTTGGAAAAGTGAATATTTGGGATGTGATTAATGTTGAGGTAATTGTGGTGAGTTAAATTTATTTTATTTTTTACAAAAAAGAATAAGTTAGATATAGAATCATAGAGGTAATAAATTGATTTAATGAATTATTTTATTTTTTATGATGATCATTATATTTTCAGGAATGTTATAGGGTCATGGTTGATTTTTAATATTATTATCACTTTTATTTTTCCATTGTTTTAGAAAAGGAAAACCTAAAATCTAGGAAATAACCAATTATATCAGGCAAGTCGATAGGTCTTGAACCCACAATCGATGGGTGAAGAGGTTGAAACATCTACCAATGGACTACATGATGTACTGGTCATCATGAAATTGTTTTTATAAAAATAATTTTGTGGATAAATATGATGTTTATTTTAGTATCAAATCTATTTGAATTTTTATTATTGTATGGTTATTAACTATATTTTTGAAAATATCTTATTATATTGAGGATTTTATAACTATTAAGTTTAGCATGTGATTTTAAATGAATTATCATATAAGAAAATATTAAATATTTTAATTTTGTGTTTTTTTGGGATGTTGGGTTTTTTTAGTTATGGATTGATTTAAGATGAACATTGGTTTTGAAGATGAATATGAATCTTTATATATTTTTTAGATGTTATCTTACCATGTTGTGACCATTTATGTTTTGGTAAATATTATAAGATATGAGGAATATATTTTTCCCCCTTTTTGGATCTTGTTATCTATTAGAACTATATTTTAGTGCTTCAGGTATGAATAATTCATCTTCATTACTTATCATTTATATTTAAATATATTATTGTGGTGAAAATTTATTAAAGATTGAAATTATAATTTTTATGTAAGCATATTCTGTTATGTTCTTAGTCAAGAGGGTAAAATTATCCCTCAATTCTAGGAAATGGATCTTGAAATAAATTGTTTTTTCATTTCTTATAATTGAATGGGATATTATCTCTTTTATAAAAGAATATCATTATCACCTATAATAATCTTCCTTAAATATCCATGTTTTGACTTTTTACCAACTCCCTCCTCATGTGGAAACCATGTATTGTGTTATTTTAGTTAACCATAATACTTACCTGTTACACCTTTTAGGATGATGTTTTATTTACCATTTTATGATGTGGGGTTTTCACTATACATTTTTTCAATGTCAAAGACTCGATTATTGAGAACAAGTTCAAATTATTAGGAAAAAATTTATTTATGGAGGGTAGAACCTAACACCCAGAGTTTTAGAATAAAACTATGCTCGATAGTGTATAAAACACACATCACAGACCAAATATATTAGGCTATGTCCCTTTTTTAGAATGTGAAAAGAAAATACCAGAGGTATAAGGACAAGTTCATGCTAGAACACATGACCTCATTCCAACAAAAACCAATGAAAAGAAGAACTGAAATGTCAAAGTCACATGGATCGGAAGAATCATAGTCCCCATACCGATTCTAGTCATTATAACCTAGAAATTAAATTTGTAGTTATGAATAGGAATAATAAATTCTTAAAATTAATTATTTAATGATTAATAAAATATATTGATAAATATATACTTAATGTTTTATAGGCTTTTAGGATTCAAAAATATCTTTTTCTAAAAAATAATTTTTATTGATTTTTTATAATAAATAATAAAATATGTCTTTTACAGTTTTAGAAAATTTATTTTAAAAAGTAAACTTAATTTTTTTAATCAACATTTAAAAATTATCATTATATGAATCTTTGGGTCTATTCTAAAAATTTTACATTTTTAATAAAGAGTTGAAAATATTGGTTTTACTGAAAACTACCCTTTTATTTAAATAATTTAAAAAGATATATTTTATTTAAAAATGGGTTAAAAGTAAAATTAATTTAATTATGTTTTTATAAATCCAATTTAAGCAATTTTTATTCAATTTCATGTTTAACTTTTATATAAGAACTTTTTATACTTGATAACTTTTTCTTTTGAAAATATATTTTTTAGCACATATATGCGATTAATTTTAAATTCAATTGTTCTATTTTGTTCATAGAATTTTAAATTATGGATTCTATATTTACAATGATAATAATTAATATTATGTTATAAACACATCTTAATTTTGTATCTTAATTAATCGTAATAACATTATAAAAATTACCACTGGTAACGTTAAAATGGATATTCCTGGGGTTAAACAAAAAATATAATGGTTAAAATGACATAAAACCATTTAAAATCCAAATTTTATGTCCATATTAAGACCTTATATTATAGATAACTCACTAATGATCCATTTTTTTATCCTTATATCTTGTGTAAAATGTGGTTACACCTTTTTCATTAAAAATATTATTTGTTTTTCCTCTCCCCCTCTTATAAAAGGGAACCCACTCTCCATTACACTTTTAAATTAAAAAATACATGTGTTTCAGAAAATACCTAAGAAAATAAATTTATTAATTTATCTCCACATCGTAAAGGCCTTGTTTTTATCATAAATCTAGAACCGGGAGGCTTTAGGTAGAATTATAATGTTTTCTTCCAAGAAGAGGAAACATTCTTAACAGAGAATTTGCAATTTGTTTCTTATCCTACCACCTTCAAATATTATTAAAATTTTATCATATAATAAAATAAATATATTCCATATATTTATATGTGTTTTATTAATGTAATAACCAATATCTTTATACTCTTCCTCAAAATGGGAAACAAATCCATCATTTATATATATGGTGGGATGCCGCTTCGCGAATCGACGTAATTTAATTTACGTCAACACGTATCTTGGATATTTATGAATATGGATTAAATGTAAATTCATTATATTCATTTTTAACTAATGTTTTTTTAAAAAAAATTAATATATAATAAACTTTTTTACCTTACTATCCATTGAAAAATGATAATGCCGTTCATGTATACGATGAACTGCCATCGCGTGAAGTGATGTGATTCAGTTTTTTATTATCACGTCACATGGATTTTATATAAAATTGTATATAAAAAATTAATATATATTTATTATATAATTACCATTTTTTGAATAAGAAATAACACTAAACTTCATTCCATGATTATTTCTAAAAAATCAAAATGTTACTCGTGTGTACATATGACTTACCATCTCCATGATTTTAACATTGTCTATTTTTTATCACCATATTTCATGGTTGGTTTTAAATGTATTATTGATGTTTATAGGTTATGATTATTTCAATATTACTATTCTATATCTGATTGAAAAATGAACTCATTGGCCATGGTCAACACACCAGTGTCATTTTGAAATTATTAGTTGAGCGTCCTTAAAATATCCAACATGTACATAACTTATAAGTAATTAACTATGACATTAAAATAGAATAATTAAATGGTTTAAGAATACATGACCAAATATTTAAAAAGTTTCTTAATAATGAAAACAATTTTAATAAGTTTATTATACATGAGATAATATATACATTAAATTTTTGGACTCTATTTAAGTGATTTCTCGTCTCAATTTTTCTTCCATGATACATATGAATTATTCACCACTTATTTATTTTATGTTGTGTATATACTAAACATTTAATATTATATTAGGAATATATTTATATTCATGGTTTTTAAGTCTTCATTTGATGTTACTTCTTTCACGCGGGTTATGATTCAAAATATATCAATGTGGTAAGGGTTTATTTCAAAAAATCATCATTATTTGGGGTTAGTTTATGTTTTAATCACCCATGGATGAATTTATTGATATGTGTTCTATAAACCAAATATTTTTTATTATCCACATATTATTTCTTAAATTTTCAAATAATACTACCATTTTAAACTCTTTTAATCTTATAAATATTGGGATTTTTTAAAATAAAATATGGATTTACTTATATCTTCGCTCTTAAATACTTTTTCATCATTATCCATGTATTCTAAAAATATTTTTAAGGAAATTTTTAACATTTTAAAAATTATTTATTAATTAAATTTTCACCCATTGTTGAATTTTTATAAAATAATTTTAAAGGGATATTTTTTTCATTTTCCAAAGATGATTATTTTTAACCATTTTACTGCATTGTGAAAGGAATATTTTTCTAAATTATATGACCTGGATAGAATAAACCACCTTCTTAAACAATAAATTTTTGTAGAATTTATCTATAAGTTTCCACGGTTCATTATTTAATTTCGTATTTCCTTAAATATTTTGGTAATTTTTATATTTTTATGTTGTGATTTCAAATTGAAAGGGTATTTCTTGCAAGAAATATCCCTTGCAATATTTAAAGAAATTTTCTTCAATAGAGATAATCATTGATGTTATAGATTTATTATAAATTATTTATAAATTTTTCTCATATATATAACTATATTATTCTCCTCTACTTTTAATGGCTAACTCAAGCCTTATGTTCATTTCTCAAATTCCTTCATTATGAAATTTCATTTGATTATGATATAATGAAGGATTATGAAACCCATTTTCTTTACCTGGGTTATTCTTATTTTATTCTTTATGATTCAATTCATTTACATGGAAAAAATTAACAATGAAAATGTTATGATGGATGTGCCTAGATAGATTTGTAATTCATTGGGAAATGATTTAGTATAATTAGGAATCATGTATGGAATTATGGAGTAATCATAATCCATTATGGGTCTATTTAAACCATTTGATTTTATCTAGGTAATTATTGTTGAATCATGTTTTTTTCATGTTATATGTTACTACGAAATTTCCTTTGATTTAGTGATCCAATGATACCATATTCTTTATGATATTCTACCATGTTATTACCCATGAGACTTATCTCACTATGGTATAATATTATACCTTTGAATCACAATTTATGTTTCCTTTTCATTTTTATTACCTTTACTAGGAATTTTATCTCACCCATTTCTTTTATGTATTCCACAGGTTATCCTAACTATTTTTAGGAGATTAAATGGATTTGGGATCTTATTATAGAGAATAAAATAGGTTTTTCAGGATTTCAATTTTCTTTTAAATTATCATTATCATAGTTTTCCAAATACACTAGTCCTCATTATATTTGGGGTTTTATATAATGGATGTTTATAATTAAAAATTTACTAAAAATATATTTAAAGGGCATGGGTTTCTATAAAAACCACTCCTTTACCCAAAATTAGGGCTATGAAAATATTTTCATCAATAATGGTGACCCTGTCTGAATAGCCTCACTCCATCCTCACTCATTCATGATAGTTACGAAAAAACAATGATCCCTTTATCATTTTTGTTGATACCAATGATATGATTTGGAGGATCATTATATAATCACTGAAGTGGAAGAGAACCCATAAATATTCCCAATATATCATCACTAAACCAACATAAATTATGAAGAAAATTAAATATAGTATGGAAAACCACATATGAATTATGGTCTATCTATTTCATGATTGATAGAGTACACTAGATGGATATATCCTGAGAAATATCACATCTAATTTAATTTTACTAGCTAATATAAACCACATAAGTTATGAGAGTACCCCTAACAAACAGATTTGTTCTAGTGTTTTCACCTCATTAATTAATGTAGAATTTTGATAAAGTGAGATTAAATCATGGCTTTTGGGAATCACTTAAACTCAATAGGGGTCCCTTAAGTTTATAATTGGACTATTCAGTCAATAAAGGGAGTAATGGAAGCCAAAATTCAATAACAGTAATTCAATATTTTTAAGATTCATATTATTTTATGGTTTCAAAGGAATTTTCATTCCATAAATGAATCTACCCATTGATTTATAACCAATGAAAAGTCTGTGGAATACGTGGATGAATACAAGCACAAGATATCACATATTTGTTAAACGATCATACACTTAGATAAATATAGATCATATTTTATGATAAATAAATTTTTATTCCATATCATAGGATATAACTGAGGTGATATTGTAAAATATGATTTTATTCTTTAGTTCATATCAAATAATTAAATATCCTCAAGTAGACTCCAAAAAAACAAATCATATAAAAAAAATTGAGAAACTGATTAGATCCTGTTGGGATTTAGTTGGTATATTTCTTCTCCCATAACAAAATTTATAAATATTAAAACATATTCTATAAGATCTAATTATATTTATTTTTAATTGAATGAAAAAATAATGAACAATATAACACATGTCTGGTGATGAAGACAATAGTTTTTATAACATGTATTTGACAAAGATCCCTCAAAAAATACAATAGAATTCTTACTTCAATGGTATAAACATGTTTTATGAATAAATTAACACATTATGTTTGATTTCTCTCATAACCAGTATCTACTAGAACTTATGATTTTAATAGATATGAGGCACAAGAACTATTCCTTATGGAGTTTAAGACAAAATCAACAAATACCCATATAAAATAATTTTACATTATTCCCATAGATTAAAAACCATTAAATATACCTTCAAGGATTCTGTTTATTTTCCAAATGTCCCATTAATGTTTTAGTACTTATCAATAATAAAGATATTTCAAAACACCATTAGACATTTGATATATTTTAGGATATATCATATGACATAATATAAGGCATATAAAATTATATGATATTCATGATGTAAATGATAGAGATATTCCCTAAATACTAAAAAAAGCATGTGTTTTAGACTTATATTTTAGTGTAAAATATATATGTTTTGTATGGTATGATATATGGGTAGATAAGGTATATTATATTCCCTAGTAAAGGTATATCATAAGCGTGTATGGTGATACCATGCCACTACCCTCCAGTCATATAATATTCCATTGATGAATCATTCTAGGTTAATAATAGAATATAATTAACATTGATTTATGATTGTTTATGTGGATGAAAAGTAGTCATTAACATTATAATGATATTCCATATAAGCTATCGTTAATCTAAATGTCTCGTATAATGAAATTTTTTTCATAATTCATTTAGAAAATGGAGGAAAAAAATTTATAGAATCAATTTCCTCATTCATAATAGAATTTATGATTAAATTTTTGGAAATTCTTGTGATTTTCCCAAGTCCTATATAAATAAGAAGTACCATTGAGAATTGGTTTGAAATCCTGGAGAAAGATTCTATTTTAATCTTTCTAAAATTTGAAGCTCTCTACTATCTCCATTACTTACAACCAAAGGTAATAGAATATCATGGTTTTGAAGAGGATTATGTATATGTTATTAGGTTATTTAGTTTATCCCAAGGGGAAACATGGATGGAGGAGTCCATTGGATGTTCCTATTGATCTTCATCAAGCATTTGTTTGATGAAAATGGAGGCATCTATATTTCTTAAATGATAGTAGATGTTCATTATTTTTGTTATACATGGTTTTGGTTTTTCATATAATTATGATCTTGATAGTTAGGTATATATTTTCTTATCCAATATTGAAAAAGTTGTTTTCAGTCAATAGAAATCCATCAGTGGAATGAATGAATTTCAATTATTCGTTATTCTTGAAATAGTTTTTGAAAAAAAAAATTATATCATCATAATGTCAAATTTATTAATATAAAAAATAATGGGAAATTTGTTCTATGGTTGGATTCCTAATATTTGATTTTTTTTCATCTATGATATAGTCACTCCACACAATATAGGATATCATATGAATCAATATAGTTGAAATCTTTTGGTTTTACATATATCTTAAGAAGCGATATAGGGGATCAAAACATGTGATAACACCAACCCATATATGTAACGTCCCGGACCCAAATGCCACTTGATGGGTTCCCTAAGCCTAGTGGGCCACATGGATTCATGCGAATCTCCCAAAATTCCATAGGCTACCGACTACCAGTGAGGGCCTATGGTGTGTCTGTTGGGAGATTATTCCCTCATTACCCAAGTGTAGTGTTGTGGGTGAGAGTAAAAATTAGTAAATAGCCAAATCAATATATATAAAATAAGGAACAATGGAAAATAGAGACAATATAGCAATAACTGAAACAACTATAATAGCATTCAATGACTAATGATATGTCGTGTCCCTGTAAAACTGGAAAACATAGATAATGGACAATATTCATAACATGTTCCACAATGGTGTAAAGAAATAAAATACTATCCCAAGATTCCTGAGCTCTGATTCAGTCATCTTCTATCAAGATCCATACTAAAAAGAAAGAAATCATGTTTTCGAAGTCAATTCTTCCCTTTGTCAACATATGAAACCATGTAATCTCCCTCGGGTACCAAATGGATCCTCTTGAGGATGTGAGATAAATCTCAGTGAGCCACCACCAACAGTGTCTATAACATCTGGCCAATGTAATGGAGATGAAATAGTGTGCAAAAATTCATATATATATATATATATATATATATTATAATAGTACAAACTAAATACCCATGTACCTACTTCATCCCTCAACTATTTTCTGAGCCTGTAACCAATTAATTAATTAATAATTTAACAATTCATTTAGATAGGTCATGTGAGGCAGATCCAACACTGACTTCACCTCATGATTGTATAAATAGTGAAGGTTATAAGAATTTACAAGGGAACTATGATAAATGATATTTAATAGGGACGTCCTAAGGTAATAACCAAGGAGATGTAGACATCAAAGGGTCACAAACTCAGTTATAACTATATCAAGGAATGGGGTAAGAGTGTAATCAAATGAGCATAATCTAATTCATTCCACAATGAGGTGCCTACCGAGTCCAAGGTGACTGACCAAGGTAAAACCAGGATGAGCAATGATAGGGCCCGATGGGCTTCAACCATGGAACCTACTTGTCACCTTCAGATCTAAGGAGTGTATCAAAGGCATAGATTAGTATTATAAAGGGATCGTATGATGTGATACTAGGAATCCATGAACAGATAGGGATTGAGATCGAGTTGGGTAACAACCTATTCATGTTGTATCATTGAATCGGAATGAGGATCTCGAGTGCTCATGGCATACTATGAGCAGAATCTAAGGTGAGATCAAGTCAAGAATATCCTATTGGATTATGGAGTCATGTAATATTTCATTTGTTTGAAGCCTTTCATTTTATTAGTGTGATAAGGTCAAGTATCATGAAAACTTTTTATCAAGTCATTTGGTTTAAGACTTACCATTCATTAGTTTGATAAGGACATGTAGCATGAAACCATTCATTTAATCCTTTTATAGAATATTCCATAATTTAAGGTTCAATCTGCTACATTCCATTAATGTGGTAAGGGTGCTATAGAAATGAAACAAATTAATCATTCACAATTAATTATAATTTTGAATCACATACCTTAGGTTGGTCAAGTGATATGTATGCATGACTCGAATAGCCCGATGGACTTCTTTTTTTATTTATTTTTGATAAGACCCCTTTCACAGGATGAGGGGGAACCCTTACAAGGCCTGTAGGCTTAGATATTACTTGTCCAAAAGGCTTATGAGACATTACATGCCTTCAAGGTCTTATAGAATTCAACTATACAATAACTATAAGGAATATACCCTCCTCTGCATCTTCATAGTGATGGTTTCTCTCCACCATTGCATGATCGTTCGGCTAAGATTACCATGCAAGCATAGGATGGTCCCGATGGCATTGTCATACCCTTTCATTCTTCCAAATCTATTGGTTCTGCTCAGGTGGGTGTGCCTATTCTAAATCCTCCTCTCGAGCTGCTTCTTTTTGTAGAGTCTAGCTAGGGTAACAATATTGATCATTTGTCCCGAAAGCCTTGCGGTGTCTTGAATTCCTTGAGGTGACCGAAGGCCTTATTGTGGACTGAAATCCTTACTAGAAAAAAGGCCCTGGGTGGACCGAAGACCTTGAAGGACTTGAAGGACAAACTAATAGCCTGAAAGCCCAAATAGGTGAATAGTTCTAGCTACTACAATAGAAAAAATAGTAAATTCCACAACACTGCTACCACAACTACTATAGCACTGCTAAAGTAAGTGAAAAATTATCCATCCCCTTGTTTTTTATCTTAAATATCTTGGATTCACTTTCTATGTCCTCACCAACTAGGATGAGGCTCTTGTGATTCGTATAAATGGTAATTTCCATTTCTCATTTCACAATATAAATCAAGTACATTAATATTGAAACACATAATCATAGAGGGGTCAAGAAAAGTCACGCCTGAATGGGGGACCAAACATGTGAAATACAAAAAACAAAATTATAGCATAACCTTTGACATGTAAGGGATAGAGTTTTTATAATAAACACCAATAATTAATCACATATATAGAAATACAATACCTATACTATTCTAATGATTATGAACATGGCATATAAGTTCCAAAAATGACACCCGATGAATTCGGTGGGCCCCAAACGACAAATCCAAAATCAACAAACTTTAGCGTTAATTTATACACCACCCACAATAGGGTTTTATGATCTTTATCCTATTGTATTTTCCCTTGATTTGACATGTATTGGAGTTGATCTAAAAAAAGTAAAAAATATCATACCCTAATATCTCGGTCGAGAGAAAAAGGGAATGATAATGGCTCAACAGTACTCAAGTACTACTATTTTTGCATCAAATGTTACAAACATAAGCTGGATAAATAGCTGGATGAAAGATGTCTCTTGATTCCAAAGTTAGATATTTAAAATACCCAATTTGAAAGAGAAATAGGTAAATCCCACATAATCTCGAGTTTTGGAAGAGGGAGGTGGCTTAATATATCATGAAGGTCAATTTTGAAAATTTACCAAGAAAAATAGCTTCTCCATGGTTTGTCCAAACGGTTTGAAAAAACTTGCTCAAACAGTGCATGATTAGCTGGGTAAAAGGGGTTGTCACATGGTTTATCCGCATTGCAATGCACCAACCAAGCAAGACTTTTCTATCAAGAAAAACACAATCTGCATGGTTTTCTAAACCGTGCATCATTCTTGCACGGTTTACACTAAACTATGCCCCAAACCTATTTTTCTTTAAAAGATGGGATTCATGCTTCGAGCATTCCTCGGACACTCTTGAGACCATTATTAACCTAATAGGCATCTATATTAAGTCCAATTAAAAGATTTACACTGAAAATTAATGGATTCGTACTTGAGTGAAAACCAGGTTCTTACAATCTTTCCCCTTAAAAGAACTCATCCTCAAGTTCACCTTCCAAGGTTGGAGAAACATTGTCTGAGAAAAACTGTGGCATATTGGGACATACATCGGATTCCCTCTCCCATTTCTCATCCTATACTTGACCATTCTTCCATAAAATTCTTACTAAAACTACATATCGGCCTAGGAGAACCTTCATGTTATAGTCAATGATGTATATTGGATACTCCACAAAGGTAGAATCTGCATCTAACTCTACTTCCTAGTGATCAAAAGTATGAGGCATATCATCATGATACTAGAGAAGCTAGGAAAATTGAAATACATTGTGCATGGAATAATACCTTTGAGGTAGTAGCAACTGATAGGCTATCATCCCGAGTCTCTTAATAAATTAAAAAGTCCCTACAAAATGAGGCGACAACTTCCCCAGCTTTAGTAACCATATATTCCCTAGCCTTAGCAATTCCTGAAGAAAAACATGATCCTTGAACTCAAAATAAAGAGGATGTTGATGGTGATCAGCAAATGATTTCTTTCTAGACTGAGCAGTAGTCATACACTTTCTGATCAGCTATATTTTCTCAAAAGTCTCTTGAACGAGATAAGGACCCAGTGGGGCTACCTCACCAACTTCTATCCATCACATGGGAGAATGGAATGGCCTTCCATATATGACCCAACAAGGATCCATATGAATTGTCTCCTCAAATATGTTATAATAGGAGAACTCAATAAGAGGGATATGATTCTACTAAGTCACTGAAATCAAGGGAACATGCATAGAGCATATCCTCTAGAACCTATATTATATGTTATGATTTTCCATTAGTATGAGGGTGAAAATATAGGCATAGAAGCATCTGATTCCCCCATATCCTTTTTCAATCCCTTCATGAACCATGACATGAAACGAGAGTCCCAACCAGAAATGATAGTATGTTGGACCTCGTGTAGCCATATATCATAGAAATATAGTCTTCCTAGTTCATTAACTGAGAAATTTTCTCAAATAGTAATGATGTGGGATGATATCATTAGTTGGTCAATGGTAACCAAGATAGCATCGCTTCCCCTCAGAGACCTAGGTATTCTAACTATGAAATACATAGAAACATCTTCCCATTTCCATTCCAGTATTTTAAGAGGTTTTAGAAATCCCATGGGTCTTTAGTGCTCCACCCTCCACTACTAGAATTTTTGGCCTTCGAGTTGGGGGACTTATAAAGGCCTCTAATACTATCAACAGTGGCCGCCAAATTGCGGTCGCTGCACTTTAATACAAAAAAACCTAATTTTCCCCTCCCCGACCCCCGTGACCCCATTTCCCTGACCTTGCGACCCACCCCTCCCCGACCCCGCAACCTCAACCCCCGGCAACCCTGACCCCGCGACTCGGTGACCCCGACCCCCAGTGACCCCAACCCCCAGCAACCCCGACACGACCCCTAGCGACCCCTCCCCGACCCCCGACCTCCGGTGACCCCGACCCCTGGTGACCATCGACCCAGCCAGGCGATTCCCAGTGACCCCGGTGACCCCCGGTAACCCCCACCCCCAGCGAACCCCACCCCCTTGCCTTCGTCCTACACCACCCACAACCCTAGTGACCATCGCCACCTTTCCTCCATGATGATCCCCCGTGACCCCGAAACCCCCGTGACCTGGCATGTAAAGACCCGGAAATTTCAAGGAAATTTTTTTATTAATTTTCTTTGGAATTTTACAAGAACGCAGTTTCTGACGGCGCCTGATTCCGAGGCCCGGTGTGCCCAGAATCAATTTCCGAAGTTTGGCTCGGGTATGTTCAGTGAACGAACGAGCGGGAATTTCTAACTTTTGAACCGGTGCCCGGAATCAAATTCTGAGGGCACCGATGGAACCTTAGCGCCGGTTTTTTCTTAGGAATGCCTTTCTTGGAGTTGCGTTTGCTTGGGAGCAGTTGTTTAATAAGGTTGTGGTTTAAGTGTAAAGAAAAATAAAATTTGTGTTACAAATTTTATTTATCTTCTTATGTGGTTATATCCTAAGTGTGGAAGTTGGGGTGGAATCACAAGTTCCTAACTAACCAAGTGAGGATCAAGGTGAGGTGGGTCCCACACGAGCCCCAACCCTTCACCTTCCCCTTAACTCTCTTCTACCCCCCTTAAACTCCCTTGCACTTAATGTTCCAAAACCCCTCAAATTCCTAACTCCTTAAACTCCTTAACTCCCTTGAACACCCCCCCCCCCAATTAAATGTGACTCTTCACTTCCACCTTCATTAATTTTGGAGTCTCTCCACCCATTAATGAAGGATGTAACTTAATGAATTTGAATTATTTTGAATTCATTAAGCTAACACTATAATAACGTGTGTTGTTTTATTGTTTGGGGTTGGCTAAATCTTTGTGATAGAGTCATGGAAGGATTGAAGAGAATTCCACCCTCGACGAAGAACACGAAGGACATCTCCAAACATGGAACAATGTCTTCTCGACGAAGAATGCCTTTTCCAAAGAAGAACGTGAAGTTTCCAACGTCGATCCCTTCTTGGATGCCTCCTTCCCACTCCTTCCGGAATAAAGAAGGGAGCGCCTTTCACGAAGAACGCCGACGTCGTCAACGGCTTCTCTTTTCTGATGTCGACGAATCGCCGCCGCCTTTCCGCGACTTCGTCAACACATAACTAAAAGCGGGGTAGGGGTTTGTTGTTGCTTTATTTAATTATTTTCCGTTCTTGGTTCTAGCACGACAAACTTGAGGATGAACGTTTAAGTGTTATCGTCTAACGAGAGGGGGACCGGACCGCACAAACACGGCCGAACCCCCCTCCTTTGTTCTTGAATGTTTCTTGCGGATGAAACGAGATAGCGTGGTGCCGTCGCCCCACGCGGGAATCACACGGAAATTATTGTGTGGCGCCGTCGCGCCGCGCCGTGGAAAGAATTATCATGAACACGACGTCGTCGCGCCGCGTCGAAGGAAACCGAAGACGTTGCGGTCGGAGCGGGGCCGCGGCGGAGGGGCGTGGTGTCGTCGCACCGCGCCGGATGACGAAGGCCGCAGCCGGTTCCGGGCTGCGGAGGATCGTGATGACCGGCGGCCAGCCGGGCCGCCGGTGCCTGAAGACGGAAGAGGACCGGCCCTTGCCGGTCCTGTTGACAAGAAGTCGGCCGGCCAGGTCGGGCCGGCCGGGTTGGTGGAAACCGGGGGAATTTAATTCCCCCGGGCAGTTATTTGGCCTCCCATTATGAGGGGGGCCGGTTTCACAAAGGGGGGGGGGCAGGCGGCCCCCCCGTTTCCAGCAAGCTCGGCCTTCGGCCAAGCTGGCAGCGTGCCCAGCGCGCTGCCTTGCGCCGAACCGGCGCGCCTGGCCGGTTCGTCGTGCCGGGCCACGCTGAGCCGGGCCGCGTCGGGCCGGGCCGGGTTGTGTCGGGCCGGGTCGACCCCGTCCGGGGCGGGTCGACCCGGTTCGGGCCATCCGGGGGGTCTCGGGCCGGGACGGCCCGGGCCCGAAACCCCCGTTACCGAGCGGTTTGGTCAAATGCATGTATCTTGGGCTACGGGCCTCCAAACGACTCGTCGTCAGCGGCAACGCGATCCTTGGATCGAGACGGTCGTTTCGGTATACTATACTCAAGGTGCACCTTCCTTTTCGGAAGCCTACGTGGTTAAAACTTCGTAGTTAAGCATGCTTGGCCTAGAGTAGTGATCAGGATGGGTGACCTCCTGGGAAGTTTCCCAGGGTGGGTGTGAGATGGAAAGGCCAATAAATAACAGACCAGGCGTCTGATTGACGCGCCGTCTGTTTCGTTGAATTCCTCTATGTGAGATGGATCTTTCGGAATACTCCGCTCGAGGTTTGGATGCCGACGGAGTGTGGTCGGGTTGGATCGCACCGAAATCCAACCAGGCCCCTGGAACGAAAAAGCCAATAACTCTCAGACCGGGCGTCCGATTGACGCGCCGTCTGTTGCGTTGAGTTCCTGTTGATGATACGGAACTTTTGGCATCCTCCGCCTGAGTTTCGGATGCAGATGGATAGTGGCCGGGTTGGATCGCACCGAAATCCAACCGGGCCCCTGGAACGGAAAAGCTGATATCTTTCTGACAGAACGTCTGTTTGAAGAACCGTCAGCGGCGTTGGTGATCGCGTTGAGAAACGGTCCCTATGAGTTTACCCTATGAGAGTTCGGGGTATAGTTGAGATACGGCCGGGTTTGGTTCGCTCACGAAACCAACCGGGCCCCTGGGACGAAAAGGCTAATAACTCACAGACCGGGCGTCTGATTGACGCGCCGTCTGTTGCGTTGAGACCCCTATGACGAGGCGGTCCTTTGAGATACTTCTTTTCGGGACTTTGTGATACTTGGAGTATCGACCAGTAGCTCGTGGAGCGGACCCTCCTGGAGACGAGCGTGCGGAGTACGGAGACCGTGTAGCCGGCTGAGATCTAACGACTGCTTGACCGACTTGACTTGGAGTGAGTCGACTAGCCCAGTGGAAGGAGTGCCCGGTATTTGGCGACAGACCCACGGCGGACAGAGTGCCCGGTAGTTGGCTGCAAACCCGCGGTACTCGACAGGAGGAGTACCTCTGTAGGCTATTAGTGGGAGCGCCTGGTATTTGGCGACAGACCCTCAGTGGACGGAGCGCCTGGTAGTTGGCCGCAAACCCGCAGTACTCGACAGGAGGAGTACCTCAGCAGTCTTAGGTTAGTGAGCAGTACCTCGGAGTCGTGACAGGACCACTGTACACTCCAGAGACGGAGCTCTTCAGCAGTTACGGTTTCAATAATGAAAATCCTGGTTTGAGCTGAGACTTTTGACCTTGTGTTTACCTCATGATTGAGATGGGTCACTTGCTAACTTAGGTATATGTATGGGCATATACCCGGGTAGTGGTAATCCGTTGATTTCACAATCCTTGTGTTTCCTCATGATTGAGATGGGTTACTTGATAACTTATGTATATGTATGGGCATATATCTAAGTAGAGGTTATCTGTTGAGATCTTCTTTGTGGTTATCCTTGTTGGTTTAGTGAGACCTTGAGGGTCTCGGGGTCCCTACTGAGTATCATTATACTCACCCCTGCACGGGCTATGCCCGCACCTCGTTGTGTTGGTTGCAGACGACGGGCAGTGCTGACAGAAGCTGAGTGTTCGAGGACTGGATAGTACCTGGAGGTGGACTATACGAAGAGATGGTACCTAGAGGAGGACCTCACGACGAGGCGGTACCCAGAGGTGGACGTGATGATGAGGCGGTACCCGGAGGTGGACCACTGGGAGAGACATACTCGGAGCGGACGGTGGGACCTGAGGAGCAGAGGAGCTATCTGTACCCACCCTTCATGTGGGATTTCCAGTGGACAGCTCGGCATAGCAGCTTTACTTTTCAGTTGCTGTTTTCCCTTTCAAGTTGTACTTTACAGTTGTAGTTGTACTTTCTTTTGGGTTTGTATTCTGGCCCATTTACTTTTCAGCACTTTCTTTTGTACTTAGTGTTTTACTTCCGCTTGTGCTCTGTGGTTCCTTTTGTTTACTTTTATAAAGGCAATGCCTTCCTAGTTATCGGGATTTACGCCTTGGTGCTAGTCGCCAGCCCCTGGCCTATGGAAGGCGGGCTTGGGGTAGTCACGGCACGGGCCGCGAGGGCGGGTCGTGACAAATTGGTATCAGAGGAGTTCAGTTCTACCGCAGAACTCAGGACTCTGATCTTTTTCTATGTGAAGCAATAGTGTTAAGGGTACCGAGTGTGGTCTTCAGTTCAGGGAGTCCAGTGTTGGTGCGGCGGCCGACGTATCCGTACACCAGGACCCTGACTACTGATTTCCGACTTTGTACACAAAAACACTGATTGCGTGTGTGTTTCCAAAGTTTTAAAGTCAGCTCAAACCAGGTCAGCTCACCAGGTATAAGACGTTGACTGTGTCGCATCTGTTCAGGATGTCTCCACGCAGACAGTCAGTTGGAGTTCCGAGAGAGTACTCGATGACAGCTCACCGAGCGACGAGGCTCTGGTGCAGGGCCCTTTTTACTATGTTGGCACCCTCAGGTGGTGTACCAGTACATCACCACCTGTTGGGAATCAGATGCCAACGGCTATACTAGCAAACTGTGCACGCTGGCGGAGCGCGTTGCATGAGTTCCAGCAGTAGAGGCCTCAGAAGTTACGAGGCAAGGCAGATTTCCAGATAGCAGAGCAGTGGCTGGAGGCGATTGCTAGAGTTTTCCGCCAAGCTGAGACATCAATAGAGTGGATGGTGGACTTGGTCACTAGTGTTTTCCAGTGAATGACCATGAGGATGGTCCGCATAGTGATGAGGCTTTGGTACGTGAACCAATACCTGAGATAGTGCCTTTGGGTAGTGTGTCAGCTATACATCACTACCTGTTGGTCATCAGTTACAACCGGCGGTACCGGTAGGTGACACATGTAAGTTTACTGCCTTACATGTGTTCTAACTTCAGATACCCTCATGTTCCGAGGTGAACCTGACTCATAGGCGGCTGAGGACTGGCTTGAGGAGGTGGCCGAGAATTTTCTAGAATTTTTACAGTTTCGGCGGGACGATGTGTTGATAGCTGAGAATTCATCGAGGCATACCGAACATATCAGGTACTCGATGGAAGCGTTTCGATCAGTGTAATAGAGGTCGGACCTCTGAGCATGGTATGTTTAAGGGCTTCCAAGCCAGCACCTTTTCTCTATGCATTTCTACTTAGGCTAGAGTGCTAGAAGGAACCTTTGTGGTTGAGAATTCTTTGCTGATCGAATACAGCCAGAGAATGTTAGAAGTTTGGAAAGCAGGAAACTGACACAAGTCTCGGAGACTTGGGCATGTAAAATGTTTCAAGAAGAGGAAATGTTAAGGACAGATGAATCTGCAGAGCAGAAGACATGGAGGCAGAGCTTGGAGAGCAGCTCGTGGTGGTGTACATTTCAACATGTTACCATCACCCGCCTTTGTAGTCCCTGCTAGACTCAGGGAGTTGGAGAGCAGGGAAAGAGGGTAGCTGCTTGCGGTCATGGAGTGCGACCAAAAAGGGGCTCTAAGGATGATTCGAAGTGCGGAATTTATCTTCTACTAGCTGCCGTAGCCACAGGCATCGAAACGAATCATCCCTTCCTTCCATGAATCTATTCCCAGACCTAGAGATTCCGGTTAAGCCGTTGACTTGACACTCACGTCTGGAGATACCTTTGGGAGGAGACTCGATAGTCACACTTACGCCGACGGTGTGATCTGAACCTTGAGGCGAGAGTCTCGGTTAGGACCTCTTGGTGGCAGCGTCGAGGCCTTACGAAGTTAGTTTGAGTATGTATTTGGCAATCACTGTTCATACTCAAATTGACGGTATTATGCAAACGTTGGGATGGGTTTTCCTTGGTCGGAGAAAAGGAAACCCTGGGAAGCACAAGATAAACTCGTGCATGGGAAGATGTAGCTGATCATTCTTAGGTCGGCCAACCTTACCCTCATGGCAGCAGGAGTTTTGAGTTTCAGTTCTAACCTAAAAAGGGAGACCTTTAGAGTTCGAGGATGGCGACCACGTTCTTATACAGGTCTCACCTCGACGAGGTTTACGGAGATGTAGTCGAGGCGGTAAGAGATCTTCGAGGTTCAATAGACCTTTCTAGGTCCCCAGCAGGGTAGGCGAGGTGGTTTATCGCTTGACCCATCCACCTCAGTTGCACCAGGTGCACGATGACTTACACGTAACTCAATTGAGGAGATACGTGCTTGATCCTTCACACATCATCGACCTCAGGGAGTTGGACGTCAATGATAGAGCGACATGCACGGAGGTTCCAGTGGGGATCAAGGATAGACAGGAGCAGATCCTACGAGGATGATCCATTCCTTGGGTGCACTTCCTTTGACAGTACGGGAACCTCAAGGTGAGCACATGGGAGCAGAAGGCTCAGATGCGTGCTCTGTACCACTTTTGTGACCCTAGTTTGTGATGAAGCTTTACGGGGACGTAAAGCCCTGAGGTGGGAGTAATGTAAAGACCCGGAAATTTCAAGGAAATTTTTTTCTTAATTTTCTTTGAAATTTTACAAGAACGCAGTTTCTGACGGCGCCTGATTCCGAGGCCCGGTGTGCCCAGAATCAATTTCCGAAGTTTGGCTCGGGTACGTTCAGTGAACGAACGAGCGGGAATTTCTAACTTTTGAACTGGTGACCGGAATCAAATTCCGAGGGCACCGATGGAACCGTAGTGCCGGTTTTTTCTTAGGAATGCCTTTCTTGGAGTTGCGTTTGCTTGGGAGCAGTTGTTTAATAAGGTTGTGGTTTAAGTGTAAAGAAAAATAAAATTTGTGTTACAAATTTTATTTATCTTCTTAAGTGGTTATATCCTAAGTGTGGAAGTTGGGGTGGAATCACAAGTTCCTAACTAACTAAGTGAGGATTAAGGTGAGGTGGGGCCCACACGAGCCTCAACCCTTCACCTTCCCCTTAACTCTCTTCTACCCCCCTTAAACTCCCTTGCACTTAATGTGCCAAAACCCCTCAAATTCCTAACTCCTTAAACTCCTTAACTCTGTTGAACCCCCCCCCCCCCACCCAATTAAATGTGACTCTTCACTTCCACCTTCATTAATTTTGGAGTCTCTCCACCCATTAATGAAGGATGTAACTTAATGAATTTGAATTATTTTGAATTCATTAAGCTAACACTATAATAAGGTGTGTTGTTTTATTGTTTGGGGTTGGCTAAATCTTTGTGATAGAGTCATGGAAGGATTGAAGAGAATTCCACCCTCGACGAAGAACACAAAGGACATCTCCAAACATGGAACAACGTCTTCTCGACGAAGAATGCCTTTTCCAAAGAAGAACGTGAAGTTTCCAACGTCGATCCCTTCTTGGATGCCTCCTTCCCACTCCTTCTGGAATAAAGAAGGGAGCGCCTTTCACGAAGAACGCTGACGTCGTCAACGGCTTCTCTTTTCTGATGTCGACGAATCGCCGCCGCCTTTCCGCGACTTCGTCAACACATAACGAAAAGCGGGGTAGGGGTTTGTTGTTGCTTTATTTAATTATTTTCCGTTCTTGGTTCTAGCACGACAAACTTGAGGATGAACGTTTAAGTGTTATCGTCTAACGAGAGGGGGACCGGACCGCACAAACACAGCCGAACCCCCCTCCTTTGTTCTTGAATGTTTCTTGCGGATGAAACGAGATAGCGTGGTGTCGTCGCCCCACGCGGGAATCACACGGAAATTATTGTGTGGCACCGTCGCGCCGCGCCGTGGAAAGAATTATCATGAACACGACGCCGTCGCGCCGCGTCGAAGGAAACCGAAGACGTCGCGGTCGGAGCGGGGCCGCGGAGGAGGGGCGTGGTGCCGTCGCACCACGCCGGATGACGAAGGCCGCAGCCGGTTCCGGGCCGCGGCGGATCGTGATGACCGGCGGCCAGCCGGGCCGCCGGTGCCGGAAGACGGAAGAGGACCGGCCCTTGCCGGTCCTGTTGACAAGAAGCCGGCCGGCCAGGTCGGGCCGGCTAGGTTGGTGGAAACCGGGGGAATTTAATTCCCCCGGGCAGTTATTTGGCCTCCCATTATGAGGGGGGCCGGTTTCACAAAGGGGGGGGGGGCAGGCGGCACCCCTGTTTCCAGCAAGCTCGGCCTTCGGCCAAGCTGGCAGCGTGCCCAGCGCGCTGCCTTGCGCCGAACCGGCGCGCCTGGTCGGTTCGCCGCGCCGGGCCACGCTGGGTCGGGCCGCGCCGGGTCGACCCCGTCCGGGGCGGGTCGACCCGGTTCGGACCATCCGGGGGGTCTCGGGCCGGGACGGCCCGGGCCCGAAACCCCCGTTACCGAGCGGTTTGGTCAAATGCCCGTATCTTGGGCTACGAGCCTCCAAACGACTCGTCGTCAGCGGCAACGCGATCCTTGGATCGAGACGGTTGTTTCGGTATACTATACTCAAGGTGCACCTTCCTTTTCGGGAGCCTGCGTGGTTAAAACTCCGTAGTTAAGCGTGCTTGGCCTAGAGTAGTGATCAGGATGGGTGACCTCCTGGGAAGTTTCCCAGGGTGGGTGTGAGACGGAAAGACCAATAAATAACAGACCAGGCGTCCGATTGACGCACCGTCTGTTTCGTTGAATTCCTCTAAGTGAGATGGATCTTTCGGCTTACTCCGCTCGAGGATTGGATGCCGACGGAGTGCGGTCGGGTTGGATTGCACCGAAATCCAACCAGGCCCCTAGAACGAAAAAGCCAATAACTCTCAGACCGGGCGTCCGATTGACGCGCCGTCTGTTGCGTTGAGTTCCTGTTGACGATACGGAACTTTTGGCATCCTCCGCCCAAGTTTTGGATGCATATGGATAGTGGCCGGGTTGGATCGCACCGAAATCCAACCGGGCCCCTGGAACGGAAAAGCTGATATCTTTCTGACAGAACGTCTGTTTGACGAACCGTCAGCGGCGTTGGTGATCGCGTTGAGAAACGGTCCCTATGAGTTTACCCTATGAGAGTTCGGGGTATAGTTGAGATATGTCCGGGTTTGGTTCGCTCATGAAACCAACCGGGCCCCTGGGACGAAAAGGCTAATAACTCACAGACCGGGCATCTGATTGACGCGTCGTCTGTTGCGTTGAGACCCCTATGACGAGGTGGTCCTTTGAGATACTTCTTTTCGGGACATTGTGATACTTGGAGTATCGACCAGTAGCTCGTGGAGCGGACCCTCCCGGAGACGAGCGTGCGGAGTACGGAGACCGTGTAGCCGGCTGAGATCTGACGACTGCTTGACCGACTTGACTTGGAGTGAGTCGACTAGCCCAGTGGAAGGAGCGCCCGGTATTTGGCGACAGACCCACGGCGGACGGAGCACCCGGTAGTTGGCTGCAAACCCGCGGTACTCGACAGGAGGAGTACCTCTGTAGGCTATTAGTGGGAGTGCCCGGTATTTGGCGACAGACCCTCAGTGGACGGAGCGCCCGGTAGTTGGCCGCAAACCCGCAGTACTCGACAGGAGGAGTACCTCAGCAGTCTTAGGTTAGTGAGCAGTACCTCAGAGTCGTGACAGGACCACTGTACACTCCAGTGACGGAGCTCTTCAGCAGTTACGGTTTCGATAATGAAAATCCTGGTTTGAGCTGAGACTTTTGACCTTGTGTTTACCTCATGATTGAGATGGGTCACTTGCTAACTTAGGTATATGTATGGGCATATACCAGGGTAGTGGTTATCCGTTGATTTCACAATCCTTGTGTTTCCTCATGATTGAGATGGGTTACTTGATAACTTAGGTATATGTATGGGCATATATCTAAGTAGAGGTTATCTGTTGAGATCTTCTTTGTGGTTATCCTTGTTGGTTTAGTGAGACCTTGAGGGTCTCGGGGTCCCTACTGAGTATCGTTATACTCACCCCTGCATGGGCTATGCCCGCACCTCGTTGTGTTGGTTGCAGACGACGGGCAGTGCTGACAGAAGCAGAGTGTTTGAGGACTGGACAGTACCTGGAGGTGGACTATACGAAGAGATGGTACCCAGAGGAGGACCTCACGACGAGGCGGTACCCAGAGGTGGACGTGACGATGAGGCGGTACCCGAAGGTGGACCACTGGGCGAGACATAGTCGGAGCGGACGGTGGGACCTGAGGAGCAGAGGAGCTATCTGTACCCACCCTTCAGGTGGGATTTCCAGTGGACAGCTCGGCGTAGCAGCTTTACTTTTCAGTTGTTGTTTTCCCTTTCGAGTTGTACTTTACAGTTGTAGTTGTACTTTCTTTTGGGTTTGTATTCTGGCCCATTTACTTTTCAGCACTTTCTTTTGTACTTAGTGTTTTACTTCCGCTTGTGCTTTGTGGTTCTTTTTTTTACTTTTATAAAGGCAATTCCTTCCTAGTTATTGGGATTTACGCCTTGGTGCTAGTCGCCAGCCCCTGGCCTATGGAAGGCGGGCATGGGGTAGTCACGGCACGGGCCCCAAGGGCGGGTCGTGACATGGCAACCCCCACCCCCTGCCTTCGCGCTGCACCTCTGGATAGTCAAACCGCCATCGTCCCCTCCCAACCCCGCTTCATCCCTCTGGAACATCCTCTTGCCTCCGTTGGACCCTCCCAGTCCAGTGTGCCCCGCCGTGTAGAACCCTCCCATGCTTCGTCCAACGGTTCCTCCACTTTTGAGTCCGGCCATTGAACCCCTTTCGTCAATTTTCTATGCCTTCATAGATCTGCAATTGAGTCACACCATGTTACCTGTGGTCGAGTCCTCTGCAGGTAATGTTTTTTATCCTTCGAATTTGGTTTTTAATTATTAATGATATGTGTTTTCTTGCTATTTAAATAAGATATTTCACTTTTGATTTTTATTAAATACAAACATGGATAGGAGCTGTATTGATATGCAAGATAGATTTTCAACTGAATATTATGAGGGGATTAAGCGATTTATGGATTTCAGAAACAGCTTTCCATGAAATGTGATTAGTTGTCCCTATAGAAAATGTGCAAATAGATATCTCTTCAAATGAGATAGTGTTAGAGAAAAAAAATTTGAATGGGTTTTTGAAAAACTATAAGACATGGATAGGTCATGGAGAATATTTTGTTTCCTATCATCACTCAGAAAGTATTCATATGAATGTTGATTCGAGAACAGTTGATCCGATGAACATAATTCTCAATGATATGATGCGTCAGTTTCAACCTGAAGACAGTAATGTCGTAAATGAAGACGTTGGATTGAGTAATCCTCATTCTTCTGTCGATGGAGAAGCATTGAAATTATTTGAAATTCATGATTATGAACATACTCAATTATATCCCGAATGCACTAAATTTAGTAAATTGTCATTCATCGTTGAATTGTTACACCTGAAGGCCTTGAACCAGTGGTTAGAAACCTCATTTGACATGTTGTTGGTATTTGTTGAAGAAGGTACTCCCTGCTGGAGAAAATATTCCGGAGTAATTATATCAAGCTCGCAAGTTGAACGATGTTCTTGGTTTTACATATGATAAAATTGATTCATGTTGCAATCATTGTATGTTGTTCAGAATAGAGAATACATAATTAAATATTTGTACTGTTTTCTATAAATCTAGGTGGAAGAACAATGAGATTAATCAAGGTAGTCAGATTCTCCATGGGAGAGTCGTGAATCAAGGGAAATAAGTTGCCGCTAAACAGATGCGTTATTTCCCACTGAAACCAAGACTGAGGAGATTATTCTTGTCCACTAAAATTTCCAAATTGATGACTTGTCATTCAGAGAGAATGAAAGAGGTTGACAAATTAACTCACCTAGCAGATTCATTGGCATGGAAAGAGTTTGATCAAAGACACCCAGACTATTCCCAAGATGATCGTAATATTCGAATGGGTTTGGAAGCAGACGGTTTTAACCCATTTAGGTCCATGGTTGGTGTGACACATAGTACATGCCACTACTAGAATATTGGGCTTTGAAGCCCCCTAACACTAGCGACCGCCAAAGGCGGTCGCTGCCCTTTATAAAAAAAAATTAAGGGCTTCGGCGCCCCCCCCCCCTGTTGCCCTCGACCTAGCCCCCCCCCCCCCCCTGTCGCCCTCGATCGCCCCCCCCCCCATCACCGCCCTCCCCGCGCGTCGTCCCCCTCCGCCCTGCCTTACACCTCGGGCGATGTCCCCCACTACCCTACATCGCCCCCCGGTCGTCGTCCCCGTTGCTACCATCCACCCTCCACCCGCGTCGGCCTCCGGACTCCGCGCGCCCTCCGCCCTCGGCCCTCCTGCTCTGGCCACCCTCCGCCCTCCAGCCATCCTATGCTCCCCTCAAGCGTCCCTCCACCCTCTGGCCTCCACCTTCCAGCCTCCGGCCTCCGCCCCCTCCGTCTCCTACCCCTCAGCCCTCCGTCCTCCTCCCTCGGCCCTCCGCACCCTCGGCCCTCCCCCCCCCCACCCCAGACATCCCCCGCACCCGGGACAGACCCCCCCCCCCCCCCCCACACCCCGGAGAACCCCCTCACCTCGGACAGCCTCCCAACACCCCAAACACCCCCCCACCCGCACCCCGGACAGCCCCCTCGCACCCCGGACAGCCCCCCCGCACCCGGACACCCCCCCCACCCGCACCCCGGACATCCCCCCCCCCCCAACTGCCCGCCCCCCGTCTCCTCACCGCCTCCTCTCCTCCAGCTCCCCACCGCCACCGCCACCCGTCCCCTCCCTCACTGCACTACCTTTGGCTCCGACTCCCCTTTGCTGCCTCTCCTCTCCCTCGCAGCACCGCCTTCGACTCCCCTCCCATCCAGGTTTGTAGCATAATTAGGTATGACATGGGATTTCACTTACATTATTATTTTATCAATGGTTCATAAACAAATGATTAGTATTTATTTTAAATGTAGTTGATTTGAAAAATGAAAATGTAATAATTATTGTGTAAATGTTTGTTATATAGATATTATTATGGATAAGAGTTGGATTGATCTTCCAAATCGGACGTCTAGAGAATATTTCAATGGAATTATGCAGTTTATTGACTTCACCAGAGGATTTGAAAGTGACTATATTAGTTGTCCATGTAGAAAATGTGATAACATATATCAATTCACATGAGATATTGTGAGGGAGCACCTATTCTTTAATGGATTTCTGATAAATTATAAGAGTTGGACTCATCATGGAGAAGAATATGTTCGTTGTAAAAATACGGATGTAGTTCATATGGATGTTGATTTTTTTTTAAAACAATCCAATTTATCATTTGGACACTTTGGATAGTCCCCTTACTAATGTTTTCCATGACTGCAGGCATGTTAGGGGAAGAGGCAGAAGATCCACATCATCCATCGGAGGCATCTACGTCTCAGGGTCGAGGTATGTTGGAATGTCATTGTCTCTATTTTTTATGTAATTAATAAAAATATATATATATATATTTATAACATCTGTCAATTTGTATATAAAATTGTTTTCAACAGGATCAGACTCGACTTCTTCTTCCTCTCGCAGGAGAGGCCCTGGTCGTGGCATATTATCATGGAATTCTGACACGACTTTTGATGTTTCATTTGATGAGGTATTTCATCCTGTGGGATGGAATTCCCCTACATTTATTCATCAGTTGGGTCATATCATACGTGATCCACATCGATTTCCATTGACCACACGTGACTGGGCTTCTATCCCTCAGGACACATTAGATCGTCTTTGGAGGGAGGTTAAGGTAAGAAGACCATTTTACTTTATTCCCTATGTATAACCAACAATAACATATGTGATTTTTTTTCTTTAATAGAAAAATTTGAAAGTATGTCCCGATGAGTTTTGGCCAGTGTGTATGAGCAAATGCCGTAAGATGTGGAAAGACTATAAAGGCAAAGTCAAGAGGGACCACTAGGTCCCAAATGTGGGTGCCCCAGATATTCTGGAAAAATTCCCGAGAGGTGTCATCCCAGCTCAGTGGCGTGATTTAGTTGCATATTGGTCTACTGAGGGTGTTGCGGTTTGTATATTTATTATGGTATATATATTTTCAAGAATGTGTGATTTGTTTGAAATTTGAATGAATTGAATGCAGGAGGTGTCAACACGCCATTCTGAGAATCGAGCGTTGCAGGGACCACCTCACAGGCTCGGGACTCATCACGTGTCTCAGCTCCGACATGAGGTATTTATTAATCATTTTTTAATTTTTTAATTAATATGGTTTTGTTTTTATATTCTATTCATATACAGTTGCGGGAGCAAGGTGCACCAACTGATAAAATGTCGGTGTGGATGAGGACTCGTGATCGCAATGATCCAGAGGCTGCAGCATTGATAGTAAGTGCTTGTACTCATTACCAATACTTACATAAAATATGTATATTAATATATGTATATATATATTTAAATATTTCACAGGCTCAATTTGAAGCTGAATTAGAACATATGCCAGAGTACCAGTGACAGCTTCCCATGCGAAGGGATGAGATCTTTCATCGCATTATTGGTCAGGACGGGCATGGATATAGTTTGACATATGGAATAGGGATTCCTCATTCTGTAGTGTCACGCGCTACGGTTGTCGGTCCTGCTATTGCTCAGATGACACAACGGTTTTCATATTTCGAGTCATGGTTGCATGCTTCCGGGGAGATAATGCGCAATTGATCGCTGTGGTTAGAGCACTGCGGTAATATGTGCGTCCAGGTGATGGTGCAGGGGATCAGACGACACAGGTTTATACTATATTTATTTATTTAATTTATATTATTTTTGTTATAAAATTATTCATAATGTTTTTTGTTGTAGGCCCCTGACCCACCTGATGGAGTTAGTAGTCATGACCACGCATGACGCATCATATTCACGAGGTGTGTTTCTGCTTTTAATGGTGGGGTTGTTATTGATATTTATGTTGGGTTTCTAGTGAGTTTCTTTGTGATTTGGGAGTATCATGTGTGTTTTGGCCTCATGAAATGTTTTTGTGCACGAATTGAGAAGTAACCATGAAACTGATTAATGATTTGGATATTTTTTTTTTCATTTAATATTCAATGTTTAGAATTTCGTGTTCTGTAATATTTTTGAAAAAAACATGGGATTCTTAATATAAACCATTAAACTTGTTTTTGATGAATGAGATGAGTTCACTATTTGTAGTCCCTGACCTACACCGAACAACCCTCCCCGCACTCCAGACACCCCCCCCCTCGCACTCTGAACATTCCCCCCCCCCACCATGGACAGCCCCCCTGCAGTCCGAACATCCCTCCCCGCACTCCGGACAGCCCTCCCCGCACTCCGGACAGCCCTCCCCGCACCCCGGACAGCCCTCCCGCACCCAGGATAACCCTCCCCACACTCCAGAAAGCCCTCCCAGCACCCCGGACAGCCCTCCCGCACCCCGGACAGGCCCCCCGCACTCCGGAATGTCCTCCCCGCACCCGGGACAAGCCCCCCGCACCCTGGACAGCCCCCCGCACCCCAGACAGGCCTCCCCGCACTCCGGACAGCCCTCCTCGCACCCCAGACAACCCTCCCGCACCCCGGACAGGCCCCCCGCATGCTGGACAGTCCGCCCCGCACCTCGGACAGGCCCCCCGCACCCCGGACAGCCCCCTCGCACCCCAGACAACCTCCCCACACCCCAGACATCCCTCCAGCACCCCGTACAGCCCTCCTCGCATCCCGAACAGCCCTCCCCACACCCCGGACGGCCCCCCGCACCCCGGACTGCTGTCCCAGACCCCGGACAGCCCTCCTCGCACCCCGGACAGCCCTCCCGCACCCCAGACAAGCCCCTCACACTCCGGATAGTCCTCCCCGCACCCCGGACAGCCATCCCCGCACCCCGGACAGCCCTCACGCACCCCAGACAGCCCTCCCCGCACCCCGGACAGCCCTCCCCACACCCCGGACAGCCTCCCTGCACCCCGTACAGCCCTCCCCGCACCCCAGACAGCCCTCCCCACACCCCGGAGAGCCCCTCCCCGCACCCCGGACAGCCCCTCCCTGCACCCCGGACATCCCCTCCCTGCACCCTAGACAACCCTCCCCGCACCCCGGTGTCCGGAAACGCGTTTCTGGTGTCATAAAACACCAGAAATGGCGTGAGACGGTCGAATTCGAAGCAAACGTGCTCTGAAAGGCTTGAAACCACACGAAAACATTAGGAATATTATTCGTGACATGTAGGAGGAGAGGGAATGCCCATCGGACATGCAGTGCGCGTGGTACGGCCGATTGTGTCGTTTTCAGCAGCTCGGCGCGTGCTAAAATGGCGCGTTGGGGGTCAAAACCACCCGAAAGACCTCGGAATGCCATGAAACTGTACAACAACAGCCGTTGTGTGAATTGTGAAATGGTCGGGCAGACGACACGTCAATCGGAGGTTTCGTTTGACCGTAGTGACTAGAAACGCGTTTCTGGTGTCATAAAACACCAGAAACGGCGTGAGACGGTCGAATTCGGAGAAAACATTCTCCGAATGACCTGACACCACAAGAAAACATTAGTAATATTATTCGTGACGTGTAGATGTGTGGTGCGCGCGGTACGGCCGATTGTGTCATTTTCAGCAGCTCGGCGCACGCTAAAATGGCGCGTTGGGGGGTCAAAACCACCCGAACGACCTTGGAATGCCATGAAACCGTACGACAACAGCCGTTGTGTGAATTGTGAAATTTTTGGGTGGACGTCACGTCAATCGGAGGTGTTGTTTGACCGCGGTGACCAGAAACGCATTTCTGGTGTCACAAAACACCAGAAACGGCGTGAGACGGTCGAATTTGGAGCAAACGTGCTCTGAATGACCTGAAACCACATGAAAACATTAGGAATATTACTTGTGATGTGTAGGAGGAGATGGAATGCCCATCGGACGTGCGGTGCGCGCGGTACGGCCGATTGTGTCATTTTCAGCAGCTCGACACGCGCTAAAATGGTGCGTTGGGGGGTCAAAACCACCTGAAAGACCTTGGAATGCCATGAAACCATACGACAACGACCGTTGTGTGATTTTTGAAATGGTCGGGTAGACGGCACGTCAATCAGAGGTGTCGTTTGATCGCGGTGACCGGAAATGCATTTCTGGTGTCATAAAACACAAGAAACGGCGTGAGATGGTCGAATTCAGAGCAAACGTGATCCGAATGACCTGAAACCACAAAAAAACATTATTAATATTATTCGTGACGTGTAGGAGGCGACAGAACGCTCATCGGACGTGCGGTGCGCGCGGTACGGCCGATTGTGTCGTTTTCAGCAGCTTGGCGCGCGCTAAAATGGCGCGTTGGGGGGTCAAAACCACCCGAACAACCTCGGAATGCCATGAAACCGTACGACAATAGCCGTTGTGTGAATTTTAAAATGTTCGGGCAGACTGCACATCAATCGGAGGTGTCGTTTGACCACGGTGAACGGAAATGCTTTTCTGGTGTCATAAAACACCAAAAACAGCGTGAGATGGTCGAATTTGGAGAAAACGTGCTCTGAATGACCTGAAACCACACGAAAACATTAGGAATATTATTTTTGATTTGTAGGAGGATATGGAATGCCCATCGGATGTGTGGTGCGCACGGTAGGGCCGATTGTGTCGTTTTCAGCAGCTCGGCGCGCGCTAAAATGGCATGTTGGTGGTCAAAACCACCCGAACGACCTCAGAATGCCATGAAACCATACGACAACAGCCGTTGGGTGAATTTTGAAATGGTCGTGTAGACGGCACGTCAATCGGATATATTTTTTGACCGCGGTGAATGGAAACGCGTTTCTGATGTCATAAAACACCAAAAACGGCATGAGACGGTCGAATTCGGAGAAAACGTGCTCTGAAGGACCTAAAACCACATGAAAACATTAGGAATTTTATTTTTGATGTGTAGGAGGAGACGGCATGCCCATCAGACGTGCGGTGTGCGCGGTACGGCCGATTGTGTCGTTTTTAGCAGCTCGGCGCGCACTAAAATGGCGCGTTGGGGGGTCAAACCCACCCGAAGGACCTCGGAATTCCATGAAACCGTACATCAACAGCCGCTGTGATATTTGTAAAATGGTTGGGTAGAATGCACGTCAATCGGAGGTTTCGTTTGACTGCGGTGACCGGAAACGCGTTTCCAGTGTCATAAAACACCAGAAACTGCGTGAGACGGTCGAATTAAGAGAAAACGTGCTCCGAATGACCTGAAACCACACGAAAACATTAGGAATATTATTCTTGACGTGTAGAAGGAGACGGCATGCCCATCGGGCATGCGGTGCGTGTGGTACGGCCAATTGTGTCATTTTCAGCAGCTCGGCGCGCGCTAAAATGGCACGTTGGGGGGTCAAAACCACCCGAACGACCTCGGAATACCATGAAACCGTACGACAACAGTCATTGTGTGAATTTTAAAATGTTCGTGCAGACATCACGCCAATGGGAGGTGTTGTTTGACAGCGGTGACTGGAAACGCGTTTCCGGTGTCATAAAACACCAAAAACGGCGTGACCCGGTCGAATTCGGAGCAAACATGCTCCGAATGACCTGAAACCACACGAAAACATGAGTAATATTATTTGTGATGTGTAAGAGGAGACGGCATGCCCATCAGACATGCGGTGTGCGCGGTACGGCCAATTGTGTCATTTTTAGCAGCTCGACGCGTGCTAAAATGGCGCATTGGAAGGTCAAAACCGCCCAAACGACCTCGGAATGCCATGAAACCGTACGACAACAGCCGTTGTGTGAATTTTGAAATGGTCGTGTAGATGGCACGTCAATCGGAGGTTTCGTTTGACCGTGGTGACCGGAAACGCGTTTCTGGTGTCATAAAACACCAGAAACGGCGTGAGACGGTCAAATTTGGAGCAAACGTGCTCCGAATGACCTGAAACCACAATAAAAAATTATGAATATTAATTGTGACATGTAGGAGGAGACGGCACGCCCATCGGATGTGTGGTGCGCGCGGTACGGCCGATTGTGTCGTTTTCAACAGCTCGGCGCGCGCTAAAATGGCGCATTGGGGGGTCAAAACCACACGAACGAACTCAGAATGTCATTAATCCATACGACAACAGCCGTTGTGTGAATTGTGAAATGGTCGTGTGGACAGCACGTCAATCGAGGGTGTCGTTTGACCTCGGTGACCGGAAACGCGTTTCTGGTGTCATAAAACACCAGAAACGGCGTGAGACGGTCGAATTCGGTGAAAACATGCTCCGATTGACCTGAAACCACACGAAAACATTAGATATATCATTTTTGACATGTAGGAGGAGATAGAAGGCCCATAGGACGTGCGGTGCGTGTGGTACGGCCGATTGTGTCGTTTTAGCAGCTCGGCGCGCGCTAAAATGGCGTGTTGGGGAGTCAAAACTACCCGAACGACCTCAGAATGCCATGAAACCATACGACAACAGCCGTTGTGTGATTTTTGAAATGGTCGGGCAGACGTCACATCAATTGGAGGTGTCGTTTGACCGCGGTGACCAGAAACGCGTTTCTGGTTTCATAAAACACCAGAAACGGTGTGAGACGGTTGAATTCGAAGCAAACGTGCTCCGAATGATCTGAAACCACACGAAAACATTAGAAATATTATTTGTGACGTGAAAGAGGAGACGAAACACCCATCAAACATGTGGTGCGTGCGGTACGGCCGATCGTGTCATTTTTAGCAGCTCGGCGCATGCTAAAATGGAACGTTGGGGGGTCAAAACCACCCAAACGACCTTGGAATGCCATGAAACCGTACGAAAACAGCCTTTCTATGAATTGTGAAATGGTCGTGTAGACAGAACGTCAATCGGAGGTATCGTTTGACAACGGTGACCAGAAACGTGTTTCCGGTGTCATGAAACACCAGAAACGGCGTGAGACGGTCAATTTGAAGAAAACGTGCTCCGAATGACCTGAAACCACACGAAAACATTAGGAATATTATTTTTGAAATGTAGGAGGATATGGAAGGCCCATCGGATGTGCGGTGCGCGTGGTACGGCCAATTGTGTCATTTTCAGTAGCTCGACGCGCGCTAAAATGGCGCGTTGGGGGATCAAACCCACCCGAACGACCTCAGAATACCATGAAACCATACGGCAACAGCTGTTGTGTGAATTATGAAATTTTCGGGTAAACGACACGTCAATCGGAGGTGTCTTTTGATCGCAGTGACTGGAAACGCGTTTCCGGTGTCATAAAACACCAGTAACTGCGTGAGACGGTCGAATTCGGAGCAAACATGCTCCGAATGACCTGAAACCACACGAAAACATTAGGAATATTATTCGTGACGTGTAGGAGGAGATTTAATGCCAATCAGACGTGCGGTGCGCGTGGTACGGCCGATTGTGTTGTTTTCAGCAACTCGGCGCGCGCTAAAATGGCGCGTTGGGGGGTCAAAACCACCCGAACAACCTCGGAATGCCATGAAACCGTACGACAACAGCTATTGTGTGATTTTTGAAATGTTCGGGAAGACGGCATGTCAATTGGAGGTGTCATTTGACTGTAGTGACCGGAAACGCGTTTCTGTTGTAATAAAACACCAAAAACAGCATGAGATGGTCGAATTCGGAGCAAATGTGTTCCGAATGACCTGAAATGATAATATTTCTTAAAATGGGGATTTTAAATTATTATATCACCATGATTTGATGTCATATTTAATTTTATTATATGTATATAATAACTGAATAATTATGTCCAATTTACGTTTGTTTTGTTTTTTTGTTTTTTTGTCTTATTATAGGTTTATTGAAGCAGATATTGAAATTGATAGACCTGCTCGGATTGTTGAAGCACGTTTATCATTTATTGTTTATGACGATATTGATGTTTATGCTGTTTGAAATTGTTTTCCATTTTTTATGATTTTTACCTTGTTTTATCTCTGATTTTGCACCGTGAAGAAAAAAAACACAATTCGTAAATTTCATTAAAAAATTGAAAAATATTTTATTTAATATTATATATATATATATTTCTTTAATATATATATATATATATATTAAAATATTTAAAACATATTATATATATATATATATTTAAAACATATTATATATATATATATATATTTAAAATATTTTATTTAATAATATATATATAAATATTTTCCTTAATATATATATATATATATTATTTAATATATATATATATATATATATATATTTCTTTCAGTATGATTTTTTTTAAAAAAAGTCCCAGGGTAGCAACCGCCAAGCGATCAATTAAGGCCAGAATTTCGGCCACCTATAGCGACCTCCATTGGCGGTTGCCATTGGCTTACAGCAACGAAGCTGAAGCGACTGCCAATGGCGGTCACTAATGCCCGATTTTTTAGTAGTGATGGCCAGTGGTGTTGTTTCTATACAACATTCCCCCATGGTTATGTATGAAGAAACCTTTTTTGTTACTGTCAATTCTAATTGATGGACTGAGAGGACCTGACGATAAAATCAATGTTTATATGAAACCTTTTATTGATGAGCTACAAGAATTATGGGCCTATGGTGTAATGACTTTTGACTCGATAGCTAATGAAATGTTTAGACTTCGGGCTGCTTTGTTATGGACAATTAATGATTTCCCAGCGTATGCTAACTTATCAGGTTAGAGTACAAAAGGATAATTTTCTTTCCCTTGTTGTAATAATAGTAAGAAATCTATACGGCTTAAGCACTGTAGAATGTGGGAATATCTTGGTCATAGATGATTTCTTCCTCCATTGCACAGGTTCGGAAAAGGCTGTGTATCTTTTGATGGGAATTGAGAGTATGAACCATCACAACAAATACTGTATGGGGTTGAAATTGGTGCACAACTTGATCAAGAAAACATCCATACAATGTATGATTTTCAATATTTATTAGTTCCTTCATTTCCTTTTATTCCTGTTTCAAATAGACAGTGAAGTCATAATTGGAAAAAACGGAGTATTTTTTTCAATTGCCTTATTGGATATATAATATTTTAAGACATAATTTGGATGTGATGCACATTGAAAAAAATGTATGTGATAATATTTTGTGCATCATTTTAGGCATCAAGGGGAAATCAAAGGTAAGTGCTAATGCTCGACGTGATTTGCAAGAAATTGGATTGAGAAATCCTTTACATTTACTTCTTGGTGAAGGTATTCGAGCATACATTCCTGCTGCACAGTACACAATGAGTAAAAAATAAAAAAAAATATTTCTATCAATTTTGAAGACTGTTAAGGTGCCAGATGGTTATTGTTCTAATATTTCAAAGCGTGTGAATATGATGACCATGACATTACAGGGTTGAAAAGTCACGATAATCATATTCTGCTTCAACAATTAATTCCTATAGCAATTCGTGTTTTCTTACCTTCCCAGGATGTTGATCCATTGATTGGTGTTTCTAATTTTTTTCAAACCAATTTGTTTTAGGAATCATCGAATGAGTGATTTGAAAAACATGTAGGATAATATTGTACATTCTCTATGTCACCTAGAAAAACTCTTTCTGACATTTTTTTTGATGTCAGGGTTCACTTGATCGTGCATTTAACTGGTGAAGTCATTGCTGGCGGTCCCGTGAAATTCAGGTGGATGTATCGAATAGAGCGTTACCTAAATACACTGAAATAGTATGTGCACAACAAATCTCGTCCGAAAACCTCAACTTACAACGGATATTTAATGGATGAGTGTACTAATTTCTGTGCTTCATATATTGATGAGGTTGAAACAAAGACAGATAATCCATCCCAGAATGACGAGGCTCCAACTATAGAAGGAATAACATTTGATATACAGAATGACGAGTGGGTTCAAGCTCATCGATATTTGTTGTTCAACACTCCATCAGTTATTCCATTGATACAGTAAGTTTCATAGTTGATGTGTATTTTGTTTCTATATTTATTTTATTGCTTACCGTATATTTTGTTGTGATTTAGGGTGCATATCGCTGAGTTGAAATGTGAATGGCCTCTTACAACTAACTATCAAATCCAAAAACATCATTTCATCACATTTCATGAGTGGTTCAAGGCTCATTTATGCATAATTGATTTAATATTTTTATATTGCAACTTAGTTGTATTTTCACAATCCTTTATCTATTAAACTATATATGTGAAATTTTCAGATTCAAAAGGTACATGATTTAACCTAGCAAGTGAGTGAAGAACTCAACCAACTAGTTGATGGTCCATTTATTACAGCTCGTCGCTACATGTTTATGGATGCTAACGGATTACGATTTCGTATTAGCGATGTTGACATGAACCGAGCCACACAAAATAGTGGTTTTGGTTGTTCTTTTGTTGGTGCGGGTTATTATTATGGATTTATGAGAGATATTATTGAGGTTATTTATGGTAGTGGTTCAAAACACATATTTTTAACGTGTGATTGGCTCAATCCGATTTGTGGAACAAAAGTTGATAACTTCCAATTTACATTAGTAAACTTTAACAATATGCCATATAAAGATGACCGAGTAAGCAATGAGCCCTTCATTATGACGTCAGAGGTAGAACAAGTTTAATTTTTCAGCATTGATTCTGATTGGAATGTTGTGGTGAAAATGTCTAGGAGAGTGGTTTTTCTAATTGAAAAAGAGGAACCTGAAGTTGTCACATTTCCTGATCAAACACTTGACCAAAAAACAATAGTTGTATGATATGAAGACATACAATGGGATAGATATATAGTTGAAGGAGATACGATAGACTTGCATGATTAGTAAAATTTTTAATTATATCCCCTGTTATTATTTGTAAAAATATTTATGAGTTATATATGTATAAAAATTTCTTTATTTAAATATAATTTCTTTTAATGAAGGTATGTCACAGGGTGGTCATAGTGGTTCACCTAATGTTGTTGGTATGTAGGTTTTCATTTTTCTAAATTAATTGATTGTTATTTTTTGTGTATATTTCCCTAACTGTTTCTAATCATTAATTTATATTGTAATTGAATTATGAATTTATGTTTATCAGGATCTAGTGCATCTTCCAGCAGACGTAGGGGTCTTGGTAGAGGGGTTTGATCCTGGAACTCTAGAGCCCGATTGGATGTGTTATTTGATGACAAATATCATCTAGTTGGAGATGGTGCTACCGTATTGAGTCATCAGTTTGGTCATATGATACGAGTCTCACACAGATTCCCTCTGACGACTTGTGAATGGAGTTCATTCCCCCATGATACGATGGACATATTATGGATGGAGGTTTAGGTAAATTCAATGTTTAATTATTCATGATATTGTTATTTTTATTGTCCCATCTACTGACAATTTTTTTTAATAGGATAATTTGACATCCTATCAAGATGAGTATTGGGATATATGTATGTCCAAATGCTGAAAATTATGGAAGGATTACAAGTCATGGGTGAAGAGAGATCACTGGACACCATTTGCGAGTGTGCCAGACATTCTACAGCGAGTCCCTCCGGGCATTCTTCCTGCACAGTGGTAGGATATTGTTGTGTTTTGGTCGAGTGAGGCAGCGATGGTAAGATTTATTAATTTTAATCTATAAATGACTAATTTTTCAATTTTCTATTAATTAAATACATTGAATGTAGACCGAGTTTGCTCATCATTCACATAATCGGGTGATGCAGGTCACGCCTTCCTGACTTGGCACTCGACATGTGTCATAGCTCAGACATGATGTAAATTTAGAATTCACCATTTCGTTCAAATTTTAAAAATACTATATTATAACATGGTGAACTCCTTTATTATAGTTACACCAACGCGGAGATCCAATTGATCGGATGTCCATATGGGTGAGGACTTGAAGGTTGGGTGATCCTGATGTTTCTGGTGTTATAGTAATCAAATTATTTACTAATAAATGTATTTTTAGTTTATATAAATTATTCATATTTGTTCATTGATACATTATGTGCTACATGCTCAGTTTGACGACTAATTAGCAGAGTTTCCAGAGGAGCCACATCGTAGTACTGTGCATAGAGATGAAATATTTCACTGTTCCATGGGGTGTGATGGTCATGGTTATTCTTTGACTTATGGAGGTGGTGTCCCACGACATGAAGTTGTTAGAGTAGATGTGATGGGTGCATGTAGAGAGTCAGGTATGCACACACAGACTGAGATATATGCTTCTATGCAGGATATGTAGTGCAATTTTGATGCACAGTTTCAGCAGTTGCGTGCAGAGTATGAGGAGAGGTTGTCACAAATGTTATCACGTATCGATGAAATGACAACGCAACAAGTGGCTCCAAAGGTAAACAATAAAACAAACCATACTCAGATTGAATTTTATTGATATGTTTAAGATACATAATATTGATATATATTGTAGGCTCCGAATACAGCTGGTGGACATCACAGAGATATTGGTGATCCAGATGAGAATGAACCCCATGCATGAGGTAACTTCATTTGTGTTGATGAATTCTCTAGAAGTTTTTATATCCTTGATGAATATAATCTTCATTTTTTACCTAGTTGAGTTTGTTTTAGTATTTTTGGATGACATCTTCATGCACTCCAAGACTGATGATGAACATACCCAATATCTTGACATCATACAGATTACACTTATAAAGCATCAACTATACGCCAAGCTATATATATGTGATTTTTGTATTGATAAGGTATAGTGATTGGGTCAAATAATCTCAGAGGAAGGTGTACCAGTGGATGGAGATAAACTTTAGGTAGTTGTTTCTTGGGAGAATCCCAAAAACTATTTCGATATCTGTAGCTTTCTAGGGTGAGCAAATAATGAAGTGGTCACACAGACGGCACGTCAATCGGACATGCGTTTTGCACGGTACGACTCAATATGCGTTTTTTAAGTGTTGGGCGCGCTTCATAAACTCACGTGGGGGTCCAAATGGGCCGAACGAAGTCATAATGGCCTGAAATCAGACAGAAACAACGGTTGAGTGAATTTTGAAGTGTTCGAGTAGACGTCATGTCAATCGAAGGTGTCGTGAGCCCGAGGTGACTAAGAACGCAATTCTGGTGTCATAAACAGCCAAAACAGACATTTAATGGTCTATTTCATAGTGGATGACATCATATTGACCTGATATCAAAGGGATACAATCTAGTTATTATTCTTGACGTGTACGCGCAGACGGTACATCAATCTGACGTGTGGTGTGCGCGGTACGGCTCAATATGTGTTTTTTAAGTGTCGGGCGCGCTTCGTAAATGCGTGTGGGGGGGTCCAAATGGGCCGAACGAAGTCGTAATGGCCTCAAATCAGACAACAACAACATGTGAGTAAATTGTGAAGTGTTTGAGTAGAAAACAAGTTAATCGGAGGTGTCGTGTGTGCGCGGTGACCGAGAACAGATTTCTGGTGTCATAAACGGCCAAAACAGGCGTTTAATGATCGAATTCATAGCGGACGACATCAGATTGACATGACATCACAGGTCAAAAATATAATTACTATTCATGATGTTTAATCATAGACAGTATGTCAATCGGATGTATGTTTTTGGCGGTACGGATCAATATGCGTTTTTTTTGTGTTGGGCATGCTTCATAAATGCGCGTGGGGGGGTCCAAATGGGCCGAACAAAGTCGGAATGGCCTGAAATTAGACAAAAACAACGGGTGAGTGAATTTAGAAGTGGTCGAGTAGACGACATGTCAATCAGAGGTGTTGTGTGCCAGCGGTGACCGAGAACACAGTTCTGGTGTCATAAACGACCAAAATGTGCGTTTAACAGTCAAATTCATAGGGAACGACATCAGATTGACCTCAAATCGTAGGGAAACAGTCTAATTGTTATTTTTGATGTGTACGCGTAGATATCACATCAATCAGACAAGTGGTTTGCAAGGTACGACTCAATATGAATTTTTTAAGTGTTGGGTGCGCTTCACAAACACGCGTGGGGGGTCCAAATGGGCCGAACGAAGTTGGAATGGCCTGAAATCAGATGAAAAAAACAGGTGAGTGAATTTAGAATTGTTAGTTCAGACATAACATCAATTAGAGGTGACATGTGCCCGCGATGACCAAGAACGTAGTTCTGGTGTCAAAGACGGCCAAAACGTGCGTTTAACGGTCGAATTCATAGTGGACTACATCGGATTGACCTCAAATAATAGGGAAACAATATAATTATTATTCATGACGTGTGCGCATAGATGAAACGTCAATCAGACGTGCGGTTTGTGTGGTATGGCTCAATATGTGTTTTTTAAGTGTTGAGCGTGCTTCATAAACACGCGTGGGCGGTCCAAATGGGACGAATGAAGTCAGAATGACCTGAAATCTGATGAAAACAATGGGAGAGTGAATTGTGAAGTTTTTTAGTAGACAACATTTCAATCAGATGTGTCTTGTGAGCACGGTGACCGAGAACGCAGTTCTGGTGTCATAAACGGCCAAAACGGGCCTTTAACGGTTGAATTCATAGCTGAATAAATTGGATTGACCTGAAATCACAAGGAAGCAATCTAATTACTATTATTGACATGTATGCACAGATGATACCTCAATCAGACTTGCGGTTTGTGCGGTACGGATCAATATGCATTTTTTAAGAGTTGGGTGAGCTTCATAAACGCGCGTGGGGGGGGTCCAAACAGGCTGAACAAAGTTGGAATGGCTTGAAATCAGACAAAGTCAATGGTTCAGTGAATTGTAAAGTTGTCGAGCAGACGACACATCAATCAGAGGTGTCGTGTGATCGCGGTGACTGAGAACGTAGTTCTGGTGTCCAAAACGGCCAAAACGTGTGTTTAACGGTCAAATTCATAGTGGATGACATCGGATTGACCTGAAATCACAGGGAAACAATCTAATAATTTTTCATGACATATACATATAGAAGGCATGTCAATCGGATGTGTAGTTTTCATGGTACGACTCAATATGTGTTTTTAAGTGTTGGGCGCGCTTCATAAACGCGCGTGGGGGTTCCAAATGGGACGAATGAAGTCAGAATGGCCTGAAATCTGAAGACAACAACGGGTGAGTGAATTGTGAAGTGTTTGGGTAGAAGGAACGTTAATCGGAGGTGTCTTGTGCGTACGGTGACCGAGAACACAGTTCTAGTGCCAAAAACGGCCAAAACGGGTGTTTAAGGGTCGAATTCATAGCAGACTAAATTATATTGACCTGAGATCACAAGGAAACAATATAATTACTATTATTGACATGTACACGTAGACGAACCCTCAATCGGACGTGCGGTTTGTGCGGTACGGCTGTAACACCCTGATATTTTATGAGAAATTTTTTTTATGTTATACGCAACACCAAAGGAATCTTTCACAGCACACAATACGGACTTGGCTTGCATTACACGCAATCGCGACCTTCCTCGATAGCGTGTGTAGTACGCAATACCGGGTTTCACTAAACAACGATATATTATTATGGACTACCCATTATGAATAGTATTAACTAAATTTTGAATTTTATAACATTATTATTCATCTTACACGTTTTCTAGAACATGGTAAGAGAACAAAATAAATTTTTCGGGTAAAATAAGAATTTTTCAAATAATGCAGTTTTGCAGCCTTTTGATGACTCACCCACATTAAATCTAGTTTTTGACATGTTTATAAGTTCAATTTGGAAAAATTAAATTCCTCTTTTGAATCAGGACATAAAAATTTACTTTGGATAAATTTTTGATATTTTTCTGATAACCTTCATATTTTGATTAATAGTAAAAATACGATAATTTTTAATTAAAAACAACTTTTTTTCATTGAGATAATTTATATGGTTAAATTATAATATTTAATGGTTTTAAATTATAAATAGAATATATTTTTACCATTTAATATAATGTATGTCATTAGCATTAATTTCACATTGAATTCATAGGTAAAAACATTTCAATCTTTGGCACTGTTTTAACTTCTAAAACCCATTTTCTTAACAACGGGATTTATTTTATATTAATTACTGCAACTTATATGTTTTGAATTTTGAAAAATGGATTCCATATTCAGGATCATTGGGTCCAAATTATGTTAATAGGCTACTTTTTATTTTTGGTCATTATGAATAGTAACTACGGTAAATTTTATTTACCATAGTTAAAGGTAAATCGGGTAATTAAGGGTAAATATAAGATTATAAAAGTACTTTAACACCTGCCAAAATCCTATTGGATGACTAACAGTCGACCCATATCACCTAAGGGTCGGATTAGATTCAGTTAATGGACTTTTTTCAATGAAAATAATTTAATTATTATTAAAACCAAGGAATGTGACAACATGTCACTTTCTTAAATCTTATAAGTATAATAATTTTAATTTAGTGATAAACTTAATGAAACTTCGAAAATGAATAGTCTCCAGAAAGCTAATACTATTATATACATCATAGGAATTTATTTAGAATTTTTAGGGATTTAATAATTATCATTAATTATGACACAATATTAATGTTGAAATTATTTTATTAATTAAAATATCAAATAAATGGTTTTAAAAATATTAAAATAAATATTATATGAAATATTTAATGTTCTCCACTAATTTTCTAGATACATATGATATTTTATGAATCTATTAAAGCTTTTAGTTCGAACATATCTTCTGTATATATTTTATTTAAATTCAAATAAATGAATAGTGTCAAAATTGACACTATTGTTATTTTATAAAAATAACATATTATAAAATTGTTTAAAAATCACAAAAATATTTAAAAATTATAAATTAAAATTTATATGGTCTAAAATTTCATAAAGTGTCAAATTATGGAAAATTAAAAACACATATGTATTTATTTATAATAATCAAAAATTTAGAATATTATTACCACAAATAAAATTAAATTGATAAATAAGGATAAATCAAGTTGATAATGTTTAAAATAAATTCCTAACATGTCTAAATTTTATTGGCTGATGATATTACAACCCTATCTCATCTAATATTTGGATATGAGTCATTTTGTAATTTTTTAAGTGGGGTTGGGATTTAATATAAACTAATATTTCTTATATTTCCAAAGGTGCCCCTCTCCCCCCTTATAAAAGGGCACCTCCTCCCTCTCCTCCTCACACCAATTTGAGCCTTCAATCTCATCCAATACCTGCCCATTTCACTTCCCCACTTCCCTAGAAACATCCTAGAGGTCCTGGTCTTCTTCAAAGGCCAATTTTAGTGCCCTAAGAGGAGGTCTCAAAGAGGCGCTTTAAAGAAGAGGTAATGTCCGTTACCGATTCTTTCAAATTTATTTCTTCTTCCACTTCTTCTTCTTTAGTTGTTTAATTATGAATTAATAACATCATTATCACTCATATACTGATATGTTATTATAAGTATGAAACAACCCTATTCACCATCTATCCATCCTACGGAAAATGAAATCACGGCGCGTGCGTACGTACGGAATACCGTCTCCACGCCATGGTGTAATCTATTATTCCATCACCACCTTACTTGGATGGGTATAATAGTGAAAATAAATAACTATATATGATTATTGTAAATTAGTATTGATTCTGAAAAAATATACATACACTCCAATACAATTCCACGATCATGGGAATGATATCATCGCTCGTGCGTACGTACGGAATACAGTCTCCACGATGTGATGCGATTCGTTCAACATGATATTCATTGCATAATGATTATATAAATGAATTGAATGAATAAATATGATATATAGTACACTAATACCATTCTGGAAAATGATGTATCTATAACCTAAAGAGAAGAATAATAATTTCTTCGACAAAACACGCATAAGAACAAAAAGTAATAAACACCCGAATAACAAGTAGTAATGAAATATTACTAATAAGAAGCCAAGAATATGACCATATATGATATCATAACAATAATTATGATTCTGGAATAAGTCAATAACATTATTTAAATCATTATACAGGAGGTTCGGACACTTACGAAGCAAATCGGACCTAAGGTAAGGGAAAATATCACAATCTCATTTTATCCGAGATTGTTTATACTTTGGTATTTACTGGGGTGTATTTTATCATCCATATCCATTTTCCCTCAATATGTAATATTTTTTCCATCCACATAAAATGGTTTAAATCCAATTTTACCCTTCGGTGAGTTTTTAGTAAAGGATATGAAAGGAATCTTTTGTTGTTTTTTGTACGAAGTACTTTTTGACTTTTCCGACAAAAGTAGAAGAAGAATGTTTTTTTAACTTATACGGAATGAATGGATTTTAAAAACATTATTTCCCAAAAGCTTCCTTTACAAGTTTTCAAGTTTAATATTAATCAACATCTTTTAGTTTAAAATTGTATGACATGTTAAGAAAGGAAAATGTTTTTGAAGTAGAAAGGATATTTTCCTCAAGAATGGAGTTCAAGTGCTTTATCAAAATTATATTCCATATAAGATAATATAGGGTTCTATTTCTATCCATATTATTACATTGATTTGATTATGTTGTGAAGGGATTATTTTTATGAATTACTTTATCTTATATGAATTGTTTTATGATGTCATGATGTTTAAGAATCCCATTTTTATTACATGGGTTATGCAATGATGTATGATTTATGATTTTGTGGCACTCGTAAGAATGGTATCATTATGAGATGGGTGGGACCTATATCTCCCTCCAATTCATTGGTTAAATATTTTATATCTCATGAGATAGACATAGCTGGAACGGCAGGTTAAACCGGTTCAGTGAAACAGGATTGAAATGAGGAGTGAATTCAGTTCAGAAATGGACTTTGTCCACTACGATAGTCTTGGAAATGAGTCTTGACTAATAAGAAATGATTCTCTATGATTATGTGTGTATGACACAAAGTTTTTTGTTTTAAGTTATGATTATTGGAATTACATTTCACTACCATGATTTATCCCATGTTATGAAATTATGATCTCTTTTGCAGGGTAATATTTCCAAAATGTTATGTTCTTATGAATTTGGTGTGATTGATAGTTCTTTTTTTACCCTTACTGAGCATTTGACCTCACCCTTTTGTATGTTTTCTTTCCCCAGGTCAGGAAGAAGGGTATTAAGTAAGATATACCAAAAAGGGACTATAAATATGATGAAATAAATGGGAGACAATGTAGATGCTTTATGAACTAGTTGTTTATGTTTCCCGGTTCTAAAGACACTATACCTATATGGTCCTTTCATGGTTTTGTTATATGTTGTAATAAGTATGATTCAATTTTGAAGTATTAACCATGTATGTAAATTATGGGTCGCTATAGTTGGTATCAGAGGAAAGGTATAGTCAACCTTTGGAAACTAGGATGTGAAAGCCTTAGAAAGAAACCTAAGGATATGTCTAAGCATAGAACACAATCATAGTGTTTTAGAAATGGCCATGAACAACCTATTATAAGACCTTAAGTGTGAAATTTTATTCTTGATTATGTGGTTTTCCTATTATAATTAGTGTTTCTCACACTATTCTTCTTGGTTTTAGTCAATGGCTGGAACCCGAAGAAACTGTGTTAATGCAGAATGCGACGGGCAATGCAATGATTGTCCCCCTGAGCAACCAAATGTTATGGGAGCTGGAATGAAAAATCTTGTAGCCATGCTCACACAACTTTCTCATGCTATGAATCATGCAGGACTTCCAAATGAGAAATGGAAGGAGCAACATTCTGTTGAATCCTTCATGAGGTAGCATCCACCTTCATTCAGCGGGTCTTCTGATCCATTAGTGGTTGAACAATGGATCAGTACCACTAAAAAGATATTTTTAGTTCTTCAATGTTCTGAAAATGATAAAGTCATCTTAGTAGTGTATCGTTTGGAAGGTGATGCTGATCAATGGTGGAATCTTATTAAGAATACGAGGCAAAGGGATGAAATTGATTCCATGGAATGGGACGAGTTCAAGAACTTATTTTTCAATAAGTATTTCCCTCATATTCTTCGAACAAAGATGGAGAAGTAGTTTCTTGAACTGAAGCAAAAGGATGATGAATCTGTTGGTACCTACAAAGCAAATTTTACAAGACTTTCAAGGTACGCTTCCGGAATTATTATCCAACCTGAGAGTAAGATCGATCGATTCTTTAGTGGCTTAAAACCAAGTCTTTGAAGGGCGTTATCCATAAGGGACTTCAATAGCTATGAGTAAATTGTTCGATGTGCTCTCAATGTTGAGATGTAGATTGGTGTAACCCATCAGTCACATGGGTTTGATAAGAAAAGGAAAATGGAATTCAAAGGAAAATCTAAAGACCACACTGAAAAGAAGATGAGTTTTCCCTTATGCTCAATGTGTGGAAAGAAACATGGAGGAAATTGTATTAAGGGGACAAGCAAATGTTATAAGTGTGGAAAAGAAGGTCATCAGGCAATTGAATGTCGAAATAATGGGAAGAAGATGTCTAATGATGAAAACAAAGGAAGGGATACACAGAATGAACCTACTACACTTCAATGTTTCAAGTGCAAGAAGATGGGGAATTATGCCAATCAATGCCCAAATCCAAGGGTTGATGATGATGATCGAAGTCAACAAACTCTTAAGGACAAAGACAAAGGAAAGTCACATGTAATTACTATCGGCGATGTGGAGTACGACAATAAAGTGGTGAGAGGTACACCTACCATCCACTCTAAAGTAGCAAATGTTTTATTTTATTCTGGATCCACCCACTCTTTTATTTCTGAAGAATTTTCTAAGGGTATCACCGTATTACCTCAATAATTAGATGTTGAGTTGGCTGTGACAACTCCTAATGGAACAACATTCGCATCAAAAGTTTACAATTCTTCTCTGATTGAAGTTTGTGGGAAATTGTTTCCTCCAAATCTTGTGATCCATCCTATAGTGGAATTTGATGTGATTCTTGGCATGGATTGGCTTTATTTATATGGAGCTCATATCAATTGCCAAATAAGGGAAGTCACATTTCATATTCCATATCAATCTATGATCGTCTACCGATGCAAGGATGAACATAACCTTCCAGTGGAAATTTCTTCTATCTTATGGTTCGTGATTCCACTAAATGAAGGTTATTTATCTCAAATGGTTGGAGAGAAACTCATGATTAATAATATGCCCATTGTATGGGAATTTGATGATGTCTTTCCAGAGGAATTTCCTGGTCTTCCACCAAATCGTGAAGTTGAGTTTTCAATAGAACTTGTACCAGGTGCTTTGCCTATTTCAAAGACACCTTATAGAATGACCCCAATTGAGTTACAGGAATTGAAGAAGCAACTCCAAGAGAATCTTGATAAAGGATTCATATGCCCTAGTGTGTCACCTTGGGGAGCACCTGTTCTATTTGTTAAGAAGAAAGATGGATCAATGAGACTCTGCATTGATTATCGAGAACTTAACAAGATCACTATCAAGAAAAAATATCCTCTCCCACGCATTGATAACCTATTTTACCAACTACACGGAGCTCAATACTTTTCCAAGATTGATCTTCGTTCAGGGTATCATCAATTAAGGTTCAAAAGGGAGTATATACCAAAGACGACTTTCCGTACAAGGTATGGGCAATATGAATTTATAGTGATGTCATTTGGTCTTACTAATGCCCCTACTATCTTCATGGATTAGATGAATAGAGTCTTTAGAGATAATCTTGATCAGTTTGTGGTAGTCTTTATATATGATATTCTTGTCTATTCAAAGATCAAGGAAGAACATGAAGATCACTTGAGAATTGTATTAAAGACCATAATAAAGGAGAAGCTTTATGCCAAATTTACCAAGTGTGACTTTTGGCTTCAAAAAGTTGCATGTTTGGGTCCCATAATCTCAAAAGAGGGGATATCTGTGGATCCAGCAAAAACAGAGGTTATCGAAAGATGGTCGAGACCAACAGCAGTAACTGAGATCCGAAGTTTTCTTGGTTTGACTGGATATTACCGACGTTTTGTGAAAGATTTTTCACGGTTATCTAACCCACTCACCAAGTTGACTCGAAAAGAAGTTAAGTTTGTTTGGACGGAGGAATGTGAAGACAATTTCAAAGAGCTAAAAAGAAGGTTAGCCAGTGCACCTGTACTCACACTACCTTGCAGTGGAGAAAGGTTTGTGATCTACAGTGATGCATCCAAGAAGGGATTGGGGTGTGTTCTCATGCGAAATGATATGGTGATAGCTTATGCCTCATGACAGTTGAAAATCCATGAGCCAAATTACCCAACTCATGATTTGGAGTTAGCTGCGGTAATATTTGCATTAAAGATTTGGAGGCATTAACTTTATAGTGAAAGGTGTGATATTTATACTGATCATAAAAGTTTAAAGTATATTTTCACACAAAAGGAGTTGAATATGCGTCAAAGAAGATGGTTGGAGCTGATTAAGGATTACGACTGCTCAATTCATTACCACCCTGGGAAAGCAAACAAGGTAGCAGACGCATAAAGTCGACAGGACCATTCTAGCTTATCCATGATGAGGATCACAAAAGATCCAATATTTATGGATTTACAAAGGATGGATCTTGGAATTTTAATGGAAGGGGAGAAATCTTATCTTTCTCAAATGAATGTTCAACCATCTATACATGTGAAGATTAAAGAGGCACAGAAAGAATATGTCGAGTTACAAAAGAAGGTGAGAAATGTTCCTGAATTCAACCTTGATTGTGATGGGATAATAACTTTTAGGAATCGGGTTTTGTTCCTCCCATCCCCGAATTAAAGAAGGAGCTGCTGGATGAGGCTCATAGTTCTTCATTCTCTATTCATCTTGGAAGCACAAAGATGTATAGGGACCTAAAAGAGTACTTCTGGTGGGATAGCATGAAAAGAGATGTTGCTAAATATGTCTCTTGATGCTTGGTTTGTCAGCAAGTTAATGTTGAGAGACAGAAGCCTAAGGGGATGTTACAACCATTACCCATACCAGAATGGAAATATGAAAACATCACTATGGACTTTGTCACTAGACTTCCTAAAACATCCAAAGGCAATAATGCTATCTGGGTCATATTTGATCATCTTACAAAGTCTGCACACTTCATTTCTATTAGAGAGGATTTCTCTCTAGATCAGCTTGCTAGGATATATGTAAAGGAAGTGGTAAGATTTCATGAAGTACCACTTTCTATTATATCTGATCGGGATCCGAGGTTTACCTCAAAGTTCTGGCAAAGTCTTCAGCATACTCTGGATAAAGAGTTGAGTTTCATCACTGCTTATCATTCTCAGACAGACGGTCAGTCTGAGAGGACAATTCAAACACTAGAAGATATGTTGAGAGCTTGCTCAATAGATTTCAAAGGTGGTTGGGATCAACACCTACCTTTGGTGGAATTTTCTTATAATAATATCTTTCACTCCAGTATTCAGATGGATCCTTATGAAGCTCTCTATGGAAAGAAATGCAGGACTCCAACATGATGGGATGAAGTTAGGGAAAGAAAGCTATAAGGACCTGATCTTGTTGATGAAATGGAAGAAAAGGTCAGATCTATTCAACAACACATAAGAACAGCTCAGAGTCGACAAAAAATTTATGCTGACAACTGAAGAAAATACCTAGAGTTTGAAGTGGGTGATAAAGTTTTCTTACGAATATCTTCCTGGAAGAGGGTCATGAGATTTGGAAAGAAGGGAAAGTTGAGCCCTAGAAATATCGGTCCTTTTGAAATTTTGGATCGTGTTGGGAAGGTAGCTTACTGATTGGCACTTCCACTAAATCTCTCTCAAGTTCACAATGTGTTCCATGTATCTCTCTTGAGAAAGTACATACCTGACCCTTCACATGTAATCAGCTCAGAAGTTGTACCGCTGGAGCAAGATCTTTCTTATGAAGAACAGCCAATAGAGATTCTGGATCGTAGCGAAAAAGTCCTACAGAACAAGACCACTCGCTTGGTGAAAGTTTTATGTAGGAACCACCAATTAGAAGAAGCTACATGGGAACTTGAGGATATGATGAGGGAGAGGTATCCTCATCTGTTTGTAATGAAGTGATGAATTTCGAGGGAGAAATTCATTTTAAGGGGGGTATAATGTAACAACCTGAGATTTTATGAGAATTTTTTTTATACGCAACACCAAAGGAATCTTTCACAACACACAATACAGACTTGTCTTGCATTACACATAATCGAGACCTTCCTCGATAGCGTGTCTAGTACGCAATATCGGGTTTCACTAAACAACGATATATTATTATGGACTAGCCGTTATGAATATTATTAACTAAATTTTGAATTTTATAACATTATTATTCATCTTACACATTTTCTAGAACATGGTAAGAGAACAAAATAAATTTTTCGGGTAAAATAAGTATTTTTCAAAAAATGCAGTTTTGCCGCCTTTTGATGGCTCACCCTCATTAAATCTAGTTTTTGACATGTTTATAAGTTCAATTTGGAAAAATAAAATTATTCTTTTGAATCAGGATATAAAAATTTACTTTGGATAATTTTTTGATATTTTTTTGATAACTTTCATATTTTGATGAATAGTAAAAATACGCTAATTTTTATTTAAAAACAACTTTTTTCATTGAGATAATTTATATGGTTAAATTATAATAATGAACGGTTTTAAATTATAAATAAAATATATTTTTACCATTTAATATAATGTATGTCATTAGCATTAATTTCACATTGAATTCATAGGTAAAAACATTTCAATCTTTGGCAATGTTTTAACATCTAAAACCCCTTTTCTTAACAATAGGATTTATTTTAAATTAATTACTACAACTTATATGTTTTGAATTTTGAAAAATGGATTCCATATTCGGAATCAGTGGGTCCAAATTATGTTAATAGGCTACTTTTTATTTTTGGGCATTATGAATAGTAACTACGGTAAATTTTATTTACCATAGTTAAAGGTAAATCGGGTAATTAAGGGTAAATATAAGATTATAAAATTACCATAACACCTGCCAAAATCCTATTGGATGACTAAAAGTCGACCCATATCTCCTATGGGTCAGATTAGATTCACTTAATGGACTTTTTTCCATGAAAATAATTTAATTATTATTAAAACCAAAGAATGTGACAACATGTCACTTTCTTAAATCTTATAAGTATAATAATTTTAATTTAGTGATAAACTTAATGAAACTTCTAAAATTAATAGTCTCCAGAAATATAATACAATTATCTACATCATAGGAATTTATTTAGAATTTTTAGGGATTAAATAATTATCATTAATTATGACATAATAGTGATGTTGAAATTATTTTATTAATTAAAATATCAAATAAATGGTTTTAAAAATATTAAAATAAATATTATATGAACTATTTAATGTGCTCCACTAATTTTATAGATACATATGACATTTTATAAATCTATTAAAGCTTTTAGTTCGAACATATATTCTATATATATTTTAGTTAAATTCAAATAAATGAATAGTGTCAAAATTGACACTATTGTTATTTTATAAAAATAACATATTATAAAATTGTTTAAAAATGACAAAAATATTTGAAAATTATAAATTAAAATTTATATGGTCGAAAATGTCATAAATTGTCAAATTATGGAAAATTAAAGACACATATGTAATTATTTATAATAATTTAAAATTTAGAATATTATTACCACAAATAAAATTAAATTGATAAATAAGGATAAATCAAGTTGATAATGTTTAAAATAAATTCCTAACATGTCTAAATTTTATTGGATGATGTTATCACAACCCTATCTCATCTAATATTCGGATATGAGTTATTTTGGAAGTTTTTAAGTGGGGTTGGGATTTAATATAAACTAATATATCTTATATTTCCAAAGGTTCCCCTCTCCTCCCTTATAAAAGGGCACCTCCTCCCTCTCCTCCTCACACCAATTTGAGCCTTCAAGATCAGCCAATAACTGCCCATTTCACTTCCAAACTTCCCAAGAAACATCTTAGAGGTCCTGGTCTTCTTCAAAGACCAATTTTAGTGCCCTAAGAGGAGGTCTCAAAGAGGCTCTTCAAAGAAGAGGTAATGTCCGTTACTGATTCTTTCAACATTATTTCTTCTTCCACTTCTTCTTCTTTAGTTGTTTCATTATGAATTAATTACATCAGTATCACTCATATACTGATATGTTATTGAAGTGCCCAGATCAGTGTGAATCACTGAGAGGGGGAGGGGGTGAATCAGTGATCCCTTTAAAACTTTTTACTAATTGATTCTTTATCAATTAAACCTCTATGGCTGGTTAAAGCCTCGATCCACTCTTCTTGTATCTCTCACCTTTCCACGAATGATGCAGTAAATATAAAGGCACTAGACACAAGGATTTACAAGGTTCGGCACCAAAAGCCTACGTCCTTGCCATGTTGGTTATACGCCCCAACATGGTTTCTCCCATTATAATCTGTTAGTATTACAATGGTCGGTGCAGAGTCCCACTGCACCTCTCCTGAGTCCCACAGGAGGGTCTTTATACTGTGTCCCACAGTGTTACCAGAGTCCCACTGGCCTGCTCCAGAATCCCACTGAAGACTTCTTACACCCTCAGTCTCACAGGGGGATTCTCCTGGCTCCTCGAGTCACACGAGTACCTCTTCTTCTCTTTAGCTTTTCAAGTATCTTCAGCAGTCTGGGATAAAGACAGTTGGCCTTGCTCTTCACTTCTGATCACTTGATCAGGTCTTCTCGTCTTGCTCAGGATTTATCACCTTCTTCTTAGGATGACATGGCCTCTCTCTTCAAGAATCTTCAACAGCCTCTGAAAAGGTCTATTGGTCTTGCTCAGCAACTTCTGGTCACTTCTGTTGATCAGGCTCTTTCTCAATTTACTGAAAACTCAGACAACTAATTTCTTTAACTTCAGTCTGGCTCAGTCTCACTTCAAAACAACTTCATGCACTGAGTGCATGGCTACTCTGCTTCTTCATGCACAGACTGCATGTCCTCTCAAATTCTTCAAGAACTCTTGTTCTTGGTCTTCTCAAATTCACACAACCTGATTCAGTTTTGTTCACGTGTGCACGTGCATGCATGTAAGCATGCACTCCCCTTCTCTTCTTCTTGGTGTAGTAAACCCACACAGGGTAATAACTCCTTAAGCACACACACCTTCTTCACTCACACACTTTGTTCAATTTGTTCACACACTTAAAAGTGTGTTATACTTTAGTGTGAGAGTCTTCCACTTCTTCTTCTTAGTGTGTGCACTTCATTTTGCACACTCACTAAGGTTTGGCCTTGTTGTTCTTGTTTGCACCCATCTTGTTCACTTTGCACACACAAATCTTATTCGTTTAATCTTCAAATGTGCACCCACTTGGCTACGGCCTTCCTTCTCTTCTTGCACACACACAAGGCTACGGCCTCTTGTTCATTTGCACTTATACCACCCGTAGGGTGTCTTCACTTTGAACACACACAAGGTGCAATCCTTCTTGTTCACTTGTCTTGCGCACACATGGTTTCGGCCTTCTCCAATTCTTAAACACACACAATGTGTAGTCTCGGCCTCCACTTGCACACACCCGAACACCAACCGACTGAAGGCATGCAAGGTGCGGCCTCTTCTCCTCTTCTTCAAAGCGCGCAAGGTACACTTGGGTGCACAAGGCAGTGTGCAAGGTCCAGGGTGCAAGCACCGTTCAAGGGTGCACTGGTCGCGGGGTGCGCAAGGTGCAACAGCCGCGCAATCCCTCGAGTGTGCAAGGTGCAACACCGCGGGTTCCTTCCTCCTGCCACGCAAGTGTGCAGGCAGAGAGGGAATCAACCACGGGCGTGCAAGAATGCGGCCTCAGGTTCTTCCTGTCGTGCAAGGGAGGAGCGCAGGGGACTCCTTCCTTCTTTCGTGCAAGTGTGCACGAAAGGAACCAAACGGAGCTAGGAAAGCTCTGGGCTGCTACCGCGCAAGTGATGCGCGCAGGCTGTTCTTCGTGAGACTTTGAGAGCTCTCACGGGACTTCAAAGTTTCAGCAAAGGATCAGCAAGCAATTCTATGTCTTGGGTGCTCCTTTTATAGGCAGAGGAATCCTCAAAACATCTGCGGGATATAAATCTTGAACCACCGAGATTTTCGGTTCTTTGAAAATCTTTAAACGTGGGCCGAGAATCTCGTTTCTTTCTCTCTGTTCACACGCGAGTTCTTTCTTCTTTATTTTTCTCCTCCACGTGCATGCGACTTAGAACGCATGCACGGCCTTTGTCTAAGGGCGATCCATGAAAAATATTAACCCCGTGGCCTCGGCATATTCTTTTGCCTCGGCCGAACTCAAAATGCTCCCCTCGTTGCATGCATGCATATTTTTAAGCATGTACGTGTTCAGTGTAACCAGTCGAACCGGATGGAGCCTTTACTTCCTTCAGAGGTGGTCGGGAACTCGAAATCCGGTGGTCGGATGGCCTCTGATTCAGGCGACGTCGCGGGTGGCCTTTGGGCGAGCTCGAGGTTGAAGACAGATGGGGAGCCTTCGGATCAGGTGATCAAATAATCTTCAACGGCCTGGATCTGAACGGGCCGTGGCGGATTAGATGTGCGGCCGAGATCTGGCGCGAGATCAATCGTGCGGCCAAGATCCGCTCATGGATTTTTTTCCGCATCCCACATCGAATCGCCGAGCGGATTTTCCGCGGTTTATCAACTAACTCCGACCGCTCAACGCTCAGTTGTACTACCCCCTCCACGGTGCCGCCCCGCACCGTGTTCTCTTAGCGGGCGCGCTCTTGCTCCCACCTCTGCTCCCTGCGGGCACGCCACTGGCGCCCACTATGCACACACGGTCATGTTCCTCGCGCTCACACTGCGCGGGCTTCATCACCGCGTGGCCTCAGGGGCTTATACACGGCCCCGGCCTCTCTCGGGCTGGCCCCATGGGATCCCCTTGGGCGTGGTGACCTATTCCCACATGTGCCTTGGGTTGAACCCTTAAGGCTGGCCCTTGGTGGCTTCCTTTTTGCTAGAGTAGAGACTTAGGGACTTTGTATAAAAACAAAGTAACCCAAGTTCAAATGCCTAATGCCACTTCTTCCAAGCCATTCTTCCTCTTCTCCATTCTTCTTCTTCATTAGAATTCCTCCAATTCTTCTTCAACATTTATTCATCACTTAGTATTGGAATTCCCGAAGTTTCTTTTTTCAACCGAATCACTTGAATCAATTAATTCTTCAACGTTCTTCATTGATCTAATCAGAGATCAAGTTGGATCAATTTCAATTCACATGCACTAAGTGATAGTGCATGGACTTCATTAAACCACTTCGTCCACTTAGAACTTGTGGATGGATCATCTTCAACTCCTCGTGCATTGTTAAGACAATGAATGGTCTTCAGACATTGTGGTGACATTGTATCCAGTTGATACAAGATCTTTGAACTTAAAGATCATCTCAACAATCGTCAGATGTAATGATGATGCTCCATCATCATCCATTCTTCAAGTACTGAAACTTAGTATCATCTTGATACAAGTATTGAAACATTAAGATCAGTTCTACAATCGTCTGATATTTGAGATAATGTTTCAAACCATCATCTCCTATGCCACTTAGTGAATATCCTAAGTGACATGCATCTTAGTGCCATGGCCATTCTCCATTCATCACCAACACCATCACATCCTTTGTCATTCACATATTGAAACTCCTTGACATCCATCCATTCCTTGACAACAACATACCTCATTGACAACAAATGCAACATAGTGCACTTCAATCTCCCCCTTTGTATTTGTTTTCAATACACTTCTTCGACACATATGAATGGGTCAATATGTGTGCCAATCTTTTCTCCCCCTTATTGGAAATCAAATGCAAAGGTGTGGTGTGGTTCGCTTTCAAAAATCTCTTCCTCCCTTTGAAAAGTATTTTCTTGAAAAACACTGAGAGAGGGATGATGTCACAAGTTCTCTTTAGCAAAGAACCTTTAGTAGATCAACTCTAAGTCTACGTGGGCTAACCCACTGTAGAAAACAAGAGTGATGTAACCAAGGAACTCAATGCTGTCCAAAATTTCACTATACATGTGAGATCATGCTTCAAGGGGTTTGAAATTTTTCAGAGATATCAATGAATTGCTAAATCTTGCACATACTCCACAACACTCATTAGAACGTTCAGTGCAAAGATAAAGCTCCCCCTTTCAACCATTTGACTTCAATCAATACTCCCCCTTAATTGTCATGATGAATACAATTAAGAAATAAGAGATGAAAGTATGATTGGAATACCTTCAATTTTCTCAAGATGATATTAAATCCCAAAATATCATCTTCTCCAGATTGGGTCCCCCTCAAGGGGTGCACTCCATTCTTTCCAAAACACTCTCCAGATGAGAATGATCATCATCTTCAATTCCCTACAATGTTAGCGCATGTAAATACCAGATGTATAAGGAAATAAGATAGAACCTCCTTGGTTCATCAATGTGAACAACAAGGTTGAGAAGATTCTCTCAACCGAGATGTCCCATTTTCTCCATTCTTCACACTTGTACATTTGATCTTCAATGATGTTTGTGCTGGTGTGGATCTCAACACCTCTTCAACTTCTTTGTGTGTGACTCCTATATTTCTAGGTGCCTTCTGAGCACTAGAGTCTCCTGGTGCAATCTTCATTCTTTTGAAGAATCCCTTCTGAGCTGGAATGAATATCATGCATTTATCACTAGTATGTCCAGCTTGATTGCACCTCACACACAGAACTTGATCATCATGTGAAATCTTCTTCTTCCATTTTGCCTTAGCAATTGCTAGAACTTTATCTTCAGCTCTTTGTAGTTCTCTGGCAAGTTGAAACTGATTTGGCCATATGACAAGTAAGTCACTTGGAAGTGTGGCCTCAGTTCTGGAAGTTCCACATGGTTCTTTTGATGCTGTTAATATACCTTTATTAGGCAACTTATTTTCAATCAATCCCTTCTGCTTCTTCTGGATTGATTGTTTTGAGTCTAGTCTGCTTCTATTCAGTTCCATGGCTTGTTCACAAAGATCCATGGTGTGTCCTTTCTTTCCACAGTAGAAGCATGTTTTCTTGGTGGTCCTTCTGGATGCATCACCCTTCTTGGATTTAGACTCCAAGGACTTCTTTTCCTTTTTCAAAACCTTCTTGGGAGCATCTTCAACTTTCTTCTTACTTCCCAAGGATTCTTTCTGAGCCAGGTTCTGTGATCTTTTCTTCTTTTGAGCTCTAGATACAGTTGGAGATTGAAATGTATCTTTTTGACCACTTTTGCAACCATCCCAGATGTTATCAAGCAATCCAAATCTATTTGCAGTAAACAGATGTCTCTGGACCTGTGGATGCTGCTTCTTTCCTTCTGGCTTGCTCCCCCTTGGCATGGGCTTCCTTTGTGCTTTTACATTCAGTGGATTGTACCAATAATCTTTTGCACAGTGCCCATACTTATTACAACACCAACACTGACCCACAAATCTTGACTTCTTGAGTCCTTCTTGTTGTTGGGCATTTCTATTGAATTGCTGTGTTGTTTCAGGAGAGCTCTCTTTCTTCATCTTCTTCATCCATACTTGATCAGTGTTATTCTTACATCCTGCACTTTTTGTGGAAACACATTTAGAAACATGAGTACAAGATGGTATGGATGGTACCTTCTTTTTAGAAGATGTTTCCCTTTCATTAGAGGATGTCTTTCTTTTAGAATCATCCTTCTCAAAGCATACTTGAGTAGCAACATTTCTCCTTTCAGCTGACTGGGAGGCTTTGGCTTTGGGTGATTGCTGAGTTTTCAATATCACCTCTAGTTCTAAGCATTTCATATTGAGGGAGTTCTTCTCAACCTCAATAGTTCTTAGCCTTCCTTCCCAATTTTCTACAAGCTGTTTCATCTGGTTATCATGCACCTTATTCATTTCTAGCAATGAGTTGTCAAGCTCCTTCACCCTGTTTACTTTGTCTTCAAGTTGAGCATCTCTGAAATTCATTGAAACTTTGTGCCTCTTTTCCAGTGCATGGAAAACATCTTCGACCACAGTCTTAAATAATTCTTTCTCAGAAAGGATTCTTTGCAATTCTTCAGTAGTGTCTTCATATCTTTCATTGCAAAGTGATACTGTTTCATCTTTAGCCTTCACCAGCTTTCTGAGAGTTTTGGTTATGCCAACCCTTTTTGCCAATTGGACTTCCAGAGAATTGGATTCATCTTCTAGCTGTAATTTTTCTTCTTGAAGATCAAGGACGCCTGTAGCTATACACATTGCCACTTCCTCGGGGACTGTCTTCTGAAGATATTTGATTTCATTTAGAAGATCATTGTTTCTTCCATCTTCATCACAGCTAGAGCAGGATTCATCAGAAGAATGATAAAAGGAATTGTCATCTGATGTGACTTTCACATTTCTTTCCATAGAAGGACTTTCTCTGATTGCATCAACCTTCTTCCTCATCTTCTTTGTCTGTTTCTTCATTCTGTTTTTCAGAGTCTTGGCAGATATCTCCATTGGAGGCTATTCTTTCATTTCCTCAAATCTGCACTCCATATAGACTCCCTAGGATCTTTTAGAGGTAACCTCGCTCTGATACCAATTGAAGTGCCCAGATCAGTGTGAATCACTGAGAGGGGGAGGGGGTGAATCAGTGATCCCTTTAAAACTTTTTACTAATTAATTCTTTATCAATTAAACCTCTATGGCTGGTTAAAGCCTCGATCCACTCTTCTTGTATCTCTCACCTTTCCACAAATGATGGAGTAAATGTAAAGGCACTGGACACAAGGATTTACAAGGTTTGGCACCAAAATCCTACATCCTTGCCATGTTGGTTATATGCCCCAACATGGTTTCTCCCATTATAATCTGTTAGTATTACAATGGTCGGTGCAGAGTCCCACTGCACCTCTCCTGAGTCCCACAAGAGGGTCTTTATACTGCGTCCCACAGTGTTACCAGAGTCCCACTGGCCTGCTCCAGAATCCCACTAAAAACTTCTTCCACCCTGAGTCTCACAGGGGGATTCTCCTGGCTCCTTGAGTCACACGAGTAGCTCTTCTTCTCTTTAGCTTTTCAAGTATCTTCAGCAGTCTGGGATAAAGACTGCTGGCCTTGCTCTTCACTTCTGATCACTTGATCAGGTCTTCTTGTGTTGCTCAGGCTTTATCACCTTCTTCTTAGGATGACCTGGCCTCTCTCTTCAAGAATCTTCAACAGCCTCTAAAAAGGCCTATTGGTCTTGCTCAGCAACTTCTGATCCCTTCGGTTGATCAGGCTCTTTCTCAATTTACTGAAAACTCAGACAACTAATTTCTTTAACTTCAGTCTGGCTCAGTCTCACTTCAAAACAACTTCATGCACTGAGTGCATGGCTACTCTGCTTCTTCATGCACAGACTGCATGTCCTCTCAAATTCTTCAAGAACTATTGTTCTTGGTCTTCTCAAATGCACACAACATGATTCAGCTTTGTTCACGTGTGCACGTGCATGCATGTAAGCATGCACTCCCCTTCTCTTCATCTTGGTTTAGTAAACCCACAAAGGGTAATAACTCCTTAAGCACACACACCTTCTTCACTCACACACATTGTTCAATTTGTTCACACACTTAAAAGTGTGTTATACTTTAGTGTGAGAGTCTTCCACTTCTTCTTCTTAGTGTGTACACTTCATTTTGCACACTCACTAAGGTTCGGCCTTGTTGTTCTTGTTTGCACCCATCTTGTTCACTTTTCACACAAAAATCTTATTCATTTAATCTTCAAATGTGCACCCACTTGGCTACGGCCTTCCTTATCTTCTTGCACACACACAAGGCTACGGCCTCTTGTTCATTTTCACTTATACCACCCGTAGGGTGTCTTCACTTTGCACACACACAAGGTGCAAGCCTTCTTGTTCACTTGTCTTGCGCACACTTGGTTGCGGCCTTCTCCAATTCTTAAACACACACAATGTGTAGTCTCGGCCTCCACTTGCACACACCTAAACACCAACCAACTGAAGGCATGCAAGGTGCGGCCTCTTCTCCTCTTCTTCAAAGCGCGCAAGGTACACATGGGTGCACAAGGCAGTGCGCAAGGTCTAGGGTGCAAGAACCGTTCAAGGGTGCACTGGCCGCGGGGTTTGCAAGGTGCAACAGCCGTGCAAGCCCTCGAGTGTGCAAGGTGCAACACCGCGGGCTCCTTCCTCCTGCCGCGCTAGTGTGCAGGCAGAGAGGGAATCAACCACGGGCGCGCAAGAATGTGGCCTTGGGTTCTTCCTGTCGCGCAAGGGAGGCGCGCAGGGGACTCCTTCCTTCTTTCGTGCAAGTGTGCGCGAAAGGAACCAAACGGAGCTAGGAAAGCTCCGGGCTGCTGCCGCCCAAGTGATGCGTGCAGGCTGTTCTTCGCGAGACTTTGAGAGCTCTCACGGGACTTCAAAGTTTCAGAAAAGGATCAGCAAGCAATTCTATGTCTTGGGTGCTCCTTTTATAGGCAGAGGAATCCTCAAAACATCTGCGGGATATAAATCTTGAACCACCGAGATTTTCAGTTCGTTGAAAATCATTAAACGTGGGCCAAGAATCACGTTTCTTTCTCTCTATTCACACGCGAGTTCTTTCTTCTTTATTTTTCTCCTCCACGTGCATGCGACTTAGAACGCATGCACGACCTTCGTCTAAGGGAGATCCATGCAAAATATTAACCCCGTGGCCTCGGCATATTCTTTTGCCTCGGCCGAACTCAAAATGCTCCCCTCGTTGCATGCATGCATATTTTTAAGCATGTACGTGTTCAGTGTAGCCAGTCGAACCGGATGGAGCCTTTACTTCCTTCGTAGGTGGCCGGGAACTCGAAATCCGGTGGTCGGATGGCCTCTGGTTCAGGCGACGTCGCGGGTGGCCTTTGGGCAAGCTCGAGGTTGAAGACGGATGGGGAGCCGTCAGATCAGGTGATCAAATAATCTTCAATGGACTGGATCTGAACGGGCCATGGCGGATTAGATGTGCGGCCGAGATCTAGCGCGAGATCAATCGTGCAGCCAAGATCCACTCCTGGATATTTTTCCGCATCCCACATCGAATCACCGAGCGGATTTTCTGTGGTTTATCAACTAACTCCGGCCGCTCAACGCTCAGTTGTACTTCCCCCTCCATGGTGCCGCCCCGCACCGTGTTCTCTTAGCGGGCGCGCTCTTGCGCCCACCTCTGCTCCCTACGGGCACACCACTGGCGCCCACTATGCACACACGGGCGCGCTCCTCGCGCTCACGCTGCGCGGGCTTCATCACCGCGTGGCCTCAGGGGATTATACACGGCCCCGGCCTCTCTCGGGCTGGCCCCATGGGATCCCCTTGGGCGTGGTGACCTAGTCCCACATGTGCCTTGGGTTGAACCCTTAAGGTTGTCCCTTGGTGGCTTCCTTTTTGCTAGATTAGAGACTTTGGGACTTTGTATAAAAACAAAGTAACCCAAGTTCAAATGCCAAATGCCACTTCTTCCAAGCCATTCTTCCTCTTCTCCATTCTTCTTCTTCATTAGAATTCCTCCAATTCTTCTTCAACATTTATTCATCACTTAGGATTGGAATTCCCGAAGTTTCTTTCTTCAACCGAATCACTTGAATCAATTAATTCTTCAACGTTCTTCATTGATCTAATCAGAGATCAAGTTGGATCAATTTCAATTCACATGCACTAAGTGATAGTGCATGGACTTCATTAAACCACTTCATCCACTTAGAACTTGTGGATGGATCATCTTCAACTCCTCATGCATTTTTAAGACAATGCATGGTCTTCAGGCATTGTGGTGACATTGTATCCAGTTGATACAAGTTCTTTGAACTTAAAGATCAGCACAAAAATCATCAGATGTAATGATGATGCTCCATCATAATCCATTCTTCAAGTGTTGAAACTTAGTATCATCTTGATACAAGTATTGAAACATTAAGATCAGTTCTACAATCGTCTGATATTTGAGAGAATGTTTCAAACCATCATCTCCTATGCGACTTAGTGAATCTCCTAAGTGACATGCATCTTAGTACCATGGCCATTCTCCATTCATCACCAACACCATCACATCCTTTGTCATTCACATATTGAAACTCCTTGACATCCATCCATTCCTTGACAACAACATACCTCATTGACAACAAATGAAACATAGTGCACTTCAGTTATTATAAGTATGAAACAACCCTACTTCACAATCTATCCATCCTATGGAAAACGAAATCACCGCGCGTGCGTACGTACGAAATACCGTCTCCACGCCGTGGTGTAATCTATTTTCCATAACCACCTTACTTGAATGGGTATAATGGTGCAAATAAAAAACTATATATGATTATTGTAAAGTGGTATTGATTCTGAAATAGTATACATACACTCCAATACAATTCCACGATAATGGGAACGATATCATCACCCGTGTGTACGTACGGAATACCGTCTCCATGATGTGATGCAATTCGTTCTACATGATATTCATTTTATAATGATTATATAAATGAATTTAATGAATAAATATGATATATAGTACAATAATAAAATTCTAGAAATGAGGTATCTATAACCTAAAGAGAAGAATAAGAATTTATTCGACAAAACACGCATAAGAACAAAAAGTAATAAACACCCGAATGACAGGTAGTAATGAAATATTACTAATAAGAATCTAATAATATGACATATATGATATCATAACAATAAGTATGATTCTCTAATAAGTCAATAACATTATTTAAATATTTATACCGGAGGTTCGGACACTTACGAAGCAAATCAGACCTAAGGTAAGGGAAAATATCACAATTTCATTTTATCCGAGATTGTTTATACTTTGGTATTTACTGGGGTGTATTTTATCATCCACATCCATGTTCCCTGAATATGTAATATTTTTTCCATCCACCTACAATGTTTTAAATCCAATTTTACCCTTCGGTGAGTTTTTATTAAAGAATATGAAAGGAATATTTTGTCATTTTTTGTACGAAGTACTTTTTGACTTTTCCGACAAAAGTACGAGAAGAATGTTTTTTTTAACTTATACGAAATGAATGGATTTTTAAAACATTATTTCCAAGAAACTTCCTTTACAAGTTTTCATGTTTATTTTTAATCAACTTATTTTATTTTAAAATTGTATGACATGTTAAGAAAGGAAAATGTTTTTGAAGTAGAAAGGATATTTTCCTCAAGAATGGAGTTCAAGTGTTTTATCAAAATTATTTTCCATATAAGATAATATAGGTTTCTATTTCTATCCCTATTATTACATTGATTTGATTATGTTGTGATGGAATTATTTTTATTAATTCCTTTATCTTATATGAATTTTTTTATGATGTCATGATGTTTAAGAATCCCATTTTTATTACATGGGTTGTGCAATGATGTATGATTTATGATTTTGTGGCACACATAATAATGGTATCATTATGAGATGGGTGGGACCTATATCTCCCTCCAATGCATTGGGTAAAGATTTTATTTCTCATGAGATAGACATGGCTGGAACGGCAGGTTAAACCGGTTCAATGAAACAGGACTGAAACGAGGAGTGAACTCGGTTCAGAAATGGACTTTGTGCACTAAGATAGTCTTGGCAATGAGTCTTGACTAATAAGAAATTATTCTCTATGATTATGTGTGTATTCCACAAAGTTTCATGTTTTAAGTTATGATTATTCGAATTACATTTCACTACCATGATTTATCACATGTTATGAAATTATGATCTCTTTTGCAGGGTAAGATTTCCAAAATGTTATGTTCTTATGAATTTGATGTGATTGATATTTCTTTTGTTTACCCTTACTGAAAATTTGAGCTCACCCTTTTGTATGTTTTCTTTCCCCAGGTCAGGAAGAAGGGTATTAAGTAAGATATTCCAAAAAGGGACTATAGATATGATGAAATAAATGGGAGACATTATAGATGATTTATGAACCAGTTGTTTATGTTTCCCAGTTTCTAAAGACACTATAACTATACGGTCCTTTCATGGTTTTGTTATATGTTGTAATAAGTATGCTTCAATTTTGAAGTATTAACCATGTATGTAAAGTATGGGTCGCTATAGTTGGTATCAGAGGAAAGGTATAGTCGGCCTTTGAAAACTAGGATGTGAAAGCCTTAGTAATAAACCTAAGGATATGTCTAAGCATAGAACACAATCTTAGTGTTTTAGAAATGGCCATGAACAACCTATGATAAGACCTTAAGTGTGAAATTTTATTCTTGATTATGTGGTTTTCCAATTATAATTAGTGTTGCTCACACTATTCTTCTTGGTTTTAGTCAATGGCTAGAACCTGAATAAACCGTGTTAATGTGGAATGTGACAGGCAATGCAATGATTGTCCCCCTGAGCAACCAAACATTATGGGAGATGGAATGAAAAATCTTTTTGCCATGCTCACACAACTCTCTCAAGCTATGAATCATGCAGGACTTCCAAATGAGCAAAGGAAGGAGCAACATTCTGTCAAATCCTTCATGAGGCAGCGTCCACCTTCATTCAGCGGGTCTTCTGATCCATTAGTGGATGAACAAAGGATCATTACCACTGAAAGGATATTTTCAGTTCTTCAATGTTCTGAACATGATAAATTCATCTTAGCAATGTATCGTTTGGAAGGTGATGTTGATCAATGGTGGAATCTTATTAAGAATATGAGGCAAAGTGATGAAATTGAGTCTATGGAATGAGATGAGTTCAAGAACTTATTTTTCAATAAGTATTTCCCTCATATTCTTCGAACAAAGATGGAGAAGGGGTTTCTTGAACTGAAGAAAAAGGATGATGAATCTGTTGGTACCTAGGAAGGAAATTTTACAAGACTTGCAAGGTATGCTTCCGGAATTATTATCCAACCTGAGAGTAAGATCGATCGATTATTTAGTTTCTTAAAACCAAGCCTTTGAAGGTTGTTAGCCATAAGGGACTTCAATATCTATGAGGAAATTGTTCGATGTGCTCTTAAGGTTGAGATGAAGATTGGTGTAACACATCAGTCACATGGGTTTGATAAGAAGAGGAAAATGGAATTCAAAGGAAAATCTAAAGACCACACTAAAAAGAAGATGAGTTTTCCCTTATTCTCAAAGTGTGGAAAGAAACATGGAGGAAATTGTCTTAAGGGGACAAGCAAATGTTATAAGTGTGGAAAAGAAGGCCATCAGGCAATTGAATGTCGAAATAATGGGAAGAATATGTCTAATGATTCAAAAAAAGGAAGGGATACACAGAATGAACCTACTACACTTCAATGTTTCAAGTGCAAGGAGATGGGGCATTATGCCAATCAATTCCCAAATCCAAGGGTTGATGATGATGATCGACGTCAACAAACTCTTAAGGCCAAAGACAAAGGAAAGTCACATGCAATTACTATCGGTGATGTGGAGTACGACAACGAAGTGGTGAGAGGTAAACTTACCATCCACTCTAAATTAGCAAATGTTTTATTTGATTCAAGATCCACCCACTCTTTTATTTCTGAAGAATTTTCTAAGGGTATCACCGAATTACCTCAACAATTAGATGTTGAGTTGGTTGTGACAAGTCCTAATGGCATAACAGTCGCATCAAAAGTTTACAATTATTCTCCGATTGAAGTTTGTGGGAAAGTGCTTCCTGTAACTCTTTTGATCCTTCCTATAGTGGAATTTGATGTGATTATTGGCATGGATTGTATTTCTTTATATGGAGCTCATATCAATTTCCAAAGAAGGGAAGTCACATTTCATATTCCAGATCAATCTATGATCGTCTATCGATGCAAGGATGAACATAACCTTCCAGTGGAAATTTCTTCTATCTTATGGGTCTTGATTCCACTAAATGAAGGTTATTTATCTCAAATGGTTGGAGAGAAACTCACGATTAATAATATGAACATTTTACGGGAATTTGATGATGTCTTTCCAGAGGAATTTCCAGGTCTTCCACCAAATCGTGAAGTTGAGTTTTCAATAGAACTTGTACCGGGTTCTTTGCCTATTTCAAAGACACCTTATAGAATGGCCCCAATTGAGTTGCAGGAATTGAATAAGCAACTCCAAGAGATTCTTGATAAAGGATTCATACGCCCTAGTGCGTAACCTTGGGGAGCGCCTGTTCTGTTTGTTAAGAAGAAAGATGGATCAATGAGACTCTACATTGATTATCGAGAACATAACAAGATCACTATCAAGAATAAATATCCTCTCCCACGCATTGATGACCTATTTGACCAACTACGCGGAGCTCAATACTTTCCCAAGATTGATCTTCGTTCAGGGTATCATCAATTAAAGGTCAACAGGGAGGATATACTAAAGACGACTTTCCGTACAAGGTATGGACACTATGAATTTATAGTGATGCCATTTGGTCTTACTAATGCCCCTGCTATCTTCATGGATCAGATGAATAGAGTCTTTAGAGACAATCTTGATCAATTTGTGGTAGTCTTTATAGATGATATTATTGTCTATTCAAAGATCAAGGAAGAACATGAAGATCACTTGAGAATTGTATTAAAGACCATAAGAAAGGAGAAGCTTTATGCCAAATTTACCAAGTGTGAATTTTGGCTTCAAAAAGTTGCATGTTTGGGTCCCATAATCTCAAAAGAGGGGATATCTGTGGATCCAGCAAAAAAAAGAGGTTATCGAAAGATGGTCGAGACCAACAACAGTAACTAAGATCTGAAGTGTTCTTGGTTTGGCTGGATATTACCGACGTTTTGTGAAATATTTTTCACGGTTATCTAACCCACTCACCAAGTTGACTCGAAAAAGAGTTAAGTTTGTTTGGATGGAGGAATGTGAAGAAAATTTCAAAGATCTAAAAAGAAGGTTAGCCAGTGCACCTGTGCTCACACTACCTTGCAGTGGAGAAAGGTTTGTGATCTACAGTGATGCATCCAAGAAGGGATTGGGGTGTGTTCTCATGTGAAATGGTATGGTGATAGCTTATGCCTCACGACAGTTGAAAATCCATGAGCCAAATTACCCAACTCATGATTTGGAGTTAGCTGCGGTAATATGTGCATTAAAGATTTGGAGGCATTACCTTTATGGTGAAAGGTGTGATATTTATACTGATAATAAAAGTTTAAAGTATTTTTTCACACAAAAGGAGCTGAATATGCGTCAAAGAAGATGGTTGGATCTGATTAAGGATTATGACTACTCAATTCATTACCACCCTGGGAAAGCAAACAAGGTAGCAGACGCATTAAGTCGATAAGACCATGTTAGCTTATCCCTGATGAGGATCACAAAAGATCCAATATTTAAGGATTTACAAAGGATGGGTCTTGGAATTTTAATGGTAGGGGAGAAATCTTATCTTTCTCAAATGAATGTTCAACCATCTATACATGTGAAGATTCAAGAGGAACAGAAAGAAGATGTCAAGTTACAAAAGAAGGTGAGAAATGTTCCTGAATTCAACCTTGATTGTGATGGGATAATAATGTTCAGGAATCGGGTTTGTGTTCTTCCCATCCCTGAATTAAAGAAGGAGCTTCTGGATGAGGCTCATAGTTCTTCATTCTCTATTCATCCTGGAAGTAAAAATATGTATAAGGACCTAAAAGAGTACTTCTGGTGGGATATCATGAAAATTGATGTTGCTGAATATGTCTCTCGATGCTTGGTTTGTCAGCAAGTTAAAGCTGAGAGACAGAAGCCTAAGGGGATGTTACAACCATTACCCATACTAGAATGGAAATGGGAAAACATCACTATGGACTTTGTCACTGGACTTCCTAAAACATCCAAAGGAAATAATGCTATCTAGTTCATAGTTTATCGTCTTACAAAGTCTGTACACTTCATTGCTATTAGAGAGGATTTCTATCTAGATAATCTTGCTTGGATATATGTAAAGGAAGTGGTAAGATTGCATGGAGTACCACTTTCTATTATATCTGATCGGGATCCGAGGTTTACCTCAATGTTCTGGCAAAGTCTTCAGCATACTCTGGATACAGAGTTGAGTTTCAGCACTGCTTATCATCCTCAGACAGACAGTCAGTCTGAGAGGAAAATTCAAACACTAGAAGATATGTTGAGAGCTTGCTCTATATATTTCAAAGGTGATTGGGATCAACACCTACATTTGGTGTAATTTTCTTATAATAATAGCTTTCACTCAAGTATTTAGATGGATCCTTATGAAGCTCTCTATGGAAAGAAATGCAGGACTCCAACTTGCTGGGATGAAGTTGGGGAAAGAAAGCTATTAAGACCTGATCTTGTTGATGAAATGGAAGAAAAGGTCAGATCTATTCATCAACACTAAAGAGCAGCTTAGAGTCGACAAAAAAGTTATGCCGACAACCGAAGAAAAGATCTAATGTTTGAAGTGGGTGATAAAGTGTTCTTACGAATATCTCCCTGGAGGAGGGTCGTGAGATTTGAAAAGAAAGGAAAGTTGAGCCCTAGATATATCGGTCCTTTTGAAATTCTGGATCGTGTTGGAAAGTTTTCTTACTGATTGGCGCTTCCACCGAATCTCTCTCAAGTTCACGATTTGTTCCATGTATCTCTCTTGAGAAAGTACATACCAGATCCTTCACATGTAATCAGCTCAGAAGTTGTACCGCTAGAGCAAGATCATTCTTATGAAGAACAGCCGATAGAGATTCTAGATCGTAGCGAAAAAGTCCTATGGAACAAGACCACTCGCTTGGTGAAAGTTTTATGGAGGAACCACCAATTAGAAGAAGCTACATGGGAACTTGAGGATATGATGAGGGAGAGGTATCCTCATCTCTTTGTAATGAAGTGACGAATTTCGAGGGCGAAATTAATTTTAAGGGGGGTAGAATGTAACACCCTGATATTTTATGAGAAATTTTTTTTATGTTATACACAACATCAAAGGAATCTTTCACAGCACACAATACGGACTTGGCTTGCATTACATGCAATCGCGAGCTTCCTCGATAGCGTGTGTAGTACGCAATACCGGGTTTCACTAAACAAAGATATATTATTATGGACTAGTCGTTATGAATAGTATTAACTAAATTTTGAATTTTATAACATTATTATTCATCTTACACATTTTCTATAACATGGTAAGAGAACAAAATAATTTTTTCGGGTAAAATAGGTATTTTTCAAAAAATGTAGTTTTGTCGCCTTTTGATGGCGCACCCACATTAAATCCAGTTTTTGACATGTTTATAAGTTCAATTTGGCAAAATAAAATTCTTCTTTTTAATCAAGATATAAAAATTTACTTTGGATAAATTTTTGATATTTTTCTGATAACTTTCATATTTTGATGAATAGTAAAAATACGCTAATTTTTAATTAAAAACAACTTTTTTTCATTGAGATAATTTATATGGTTAAATTATAATATTGAATAGTTTTAAATTATAAATAGAATATATTTTTACCATTTAATATAATGTATTTCATTAGCATTAATTTCACATTGAATTCATAGGTAAAAACATTTCAATCTTAGGCAATGTTTTAACTTCTAAAACCTGTTTTCTTAACAACGGGATTTATTTTAAATTAATTACTGCAACATATATGTTTTGAATTTTGAAAAATTGATACCATATTTGGAATCAGTGGGTCCAAATTATGTTAATAGGCTACTTTTTATTTTTGGGCATTATGAATAGTAACTACGGTAAATTTTATTTACCATAGTTAAAGGTAAATCGGGTAATTAAGTGTAAATATAAGATTATAAAATTACCCTAACACCTTCCAAAATTCTATTGGATGACTAAAAGTCGACCCATATCACCTAAGGGTCGGATTAGATTCATTTAATGGACTTTTTTCCATGAAAATAATTTAATTATTATTAAAACCAAAGAATGTGACAACATGTCACTTTCTTAAATCCTATAAGTATAATAATTTTAATTTAGTGATAAACTAAATGAAACTTATAAAATGAATATTCTCCAGAAAGATAATACAATTATCTACATCATAGGAATTTATTTAGAATTTTTAGGGATTAAAAAAAGATCATTAATTATGACACAACAGTGATGTTGAAATTATTTTATTAATTAAAATATCAAATAAATGGTTTTAAAAATATTAAAATAAATATTATATGAACTATTTAATGTGCTCCACTAATTTTATAGACACATATGACATTTTATTAATCTATTAAATCTTTTATTTTGAACATATCTTCTGTATAAATTTTTGTTAAATTCAAATAAATGAATAGTGTCAAAATTGACACTATTGTTATTTTATAAAAATAACGTATTATAAAATTGTTTAAAAATCACAAAAATATTTAAAAATTATAAATTAAAATTTATATGGTCTAAAATGTCATAAAGTTTCAAATTATGGAAAATTAAAAACACATATTTAATTATTTATAATAATTTAAAATTTTGAATATTATTACCACAAATAAAATAAAATTGATAAATAAGGATAAATCAAGTTGATAATGTTTAAAATAAATTCCTAAAATGTCTAAATTTTATTTTCTGATGATATTACAACCCTATCTCATCTAATATTCAGATATGAGTCATTTTGGAAGTTTTTAAGTGGGGTTGGGATTTAATATAAACTAATATTTCTTATATTTCCAAAGGTGCCCCTCTCCTCCCTTATAAAAGGGCACCTCATACCTCTCCTCCTCACACCAATTTGAGCCATCAAGCTCGGACAATCCCTGCCCATTTCACTTCCCCACTTTCCATAGAAACATTCTAGAGGTCCTGGCCTTCTTCAAAGACCAATTTTAGTGCCCTAAGAGGAGGTCTCAAAGAGGCGCTTCAAAGAAGAGGTAATGTCCGTTACCGATTCTTTCAACTTTATTTCTTCTTCCACTTCTTATTCTTTAGTTGTTTCATTATTAATTAATAACATCAGTATCACTCACATACTGATATGTTATTATAAGTATGAAACTACCCTATTTCACCATCTATCCATCCTACAGAAAATGAAATCACCACGCGTGCGTACGTACGGAATACCATCTCCACGCCGTGGTGTAATCTATTTTCCATCACCACCTTACTTGGATGGGTATAATGGTGCAAATAAATAACTATATTTGATTATTGTAAAGTGTTATTGATTCTGAAATAGTATACATACACTCCAATACAATTCCACGATCATGGGAACGATATCATCGCCGTGCGTACGTACGGAATACCGTCTCCACGATGCGATGTGATTCATTATACATGATCTTCATTGCATAATGATTATATAAATGAATTGAATAAATAAATATGATATATAGTACACTAATACCATTCTGGAAATGAGGTATCTATAACCTAAAGAGAATAATAAGAATTTATTCGACAAAACACGCATAAGAACAAAAATTAATAAACACCCGAATGACAAGTAGTAATGAAATATTACTAATAATAATATAAGAATATGTTTTATTTGATATCATAACAATAAGTGTGATTCTAGAATCAGTCAATAACATTATTTAAATCATTATAAATGAGGTTCGGACACTTACGAAGCAAATCGGACCTAAGGTAAGGGAAAATATCACAATCTCATTTTATCCGAGATTGTTTATACTTTGGTATTTACTGGGGTGTATTTTATCATCCACATCCATGTTCCCTCAATATGTAATATTTTTTCCATCCACCTACAATGGTTTAAATCAAATTTTTCCCTTCGGTGAGTTTTTAGTAAAGGATATGAAAGGAATCTTTTGTCATTTTTCGTAAGAAGTACTTTTTGACTTTTCCGACAAAAGTACGAGAAGAATGTGTTTTTAACTTATACGGAATGAATGGATTTTTAAAAAATTATTTCCAAGAATCTTCCTTTACAAGTTTTCAAGTTTATTTTTAATCAACTTTTTTTAGTTTAAAATTGTATGACATGTTAAGAAAGGAAAATGTTTTTGAAGTAGAAAGGATATTTTCCTCAAGAATGGAGTTCAAGTGTTTTATCAAAATTATTTTCCATCTAAGATAATATAGTGTTCTGTTTCTATACCTATTATTACATTGATTTGATTATGTTGGGATGGAATTATTTTTATGAATTCCTTTATCTTATATGAATTGTTTTATGATTTCATGATGTTTAAGAATCCCATTTTTATTAAATGGGTTATGCAATGATGTATGATTTATGATTTTGTGGCACACATAAGAATGGTATCATTATGAGATTGGTGGGACCTATATCTCCCTCCAATGAATTGGGTAAATATTTTATATCTCATGAGATAGACATGGCTGGAACGGAAGGTTAAACTGGTTCAGTGAAACAGGACTGAAATGAGGAGTGAACTCGGTTCAGAAATGGACTTTGTCCACTAAGATAGTCTTGGCAATGAGTCTTGACTAATAAGAAATGATTCTCTATGATTATGTGTGTATGCCACAAAGTTTCATTTTTTAAGTTATGATTGTTGGAATTACATTTCACTACCATGATTTATCCCATGTTATGAAATTATGATCTCTTTTACAGGGTATGATTTCCAAAATGTTATGTTCTTATGAATTTGATGTGATTGATATTTCTTTTGTTTACCCTTACTGATCATTTGAGCTCACCCTTTTGTATTTTTTCTTTCCCCAGGCCAGGAAGAAGGGTATTAAGTAAGATATGCCAAAAAGGGACTATAGATATGAGGAAATAAATGGGAGACAGTGTAGATGCTTTATGAACCGGTTGTTTATGTTTCCCAGTTTCTAAAGACACTATACTTATACGGTCCTTTCATGGTTTTGTTATATGTTGTAATAAGTATGCTTAAAGTTTGAAGTATTAACCATGTATGTAAAGTATGGGTCGCTATAACGGCTCAATATGCGTTTTTTAAGTGTTGGGCGCGCTTCATAAATGTGCATGGGGGGTGGGTCCAAATGGGCAAAGTGAAATCGGAATGGCCTAAAATCAGACGACAACAACAAGTGAGTTAATTGTGAAGTGTTCGAGCATACATCACGTCAATCGGAGGTTCCGTGTGCGCGCGGTGACCAAGAACGTAGTTTTGGTGTCATAAACGGCCAAAACGGGCGTTTAACAGTCGAATTCATAGCGGATGACATCATATTTACCTAAAATCATAGGTAAAAAATATAATAATTACTCTTTGGGTGTACATGTAGATGGCGCATTAATCGTACGTGTGGTTTGCACGGTACGGCTCAATATGTGTTTTTGAAGTGTTGGGCGTGCTTCAAATACACGTGTGAGGGGGGGTCCAAATGGGCCGAACGATGTCGGAATGGCCAGAAATCAGATGAAAACAATCGATGAGTGAATTGTGAAGTGGTCGAGTAGACATCACATCAATCAGAGGTGTTGTCTGCCCATGGTGACAGAGAATGCAGTTCTGATGTCATAAATGGCCAAAACCAGCGCTTAACGGTCGAATTCATAGCATATGCCATTGGATTGACCTGAAATCAAAGGGAAACAATCTAATTATTATTTGTGATGTGTACGTGTAGACGACACATCAATCAGATATGTGGTTTTAGCGGTATGACTCAATATGCATTTTTATGTGTTCGGCGCACTTCATAAACGTGTGTGGGGGGTCCAAACGGGCCGAACGAATTCGGAATGGCCTGAAATCAGACAAAAATAGCGGGTGAGTGAATTGTGAAGTGGTTGAGCAGACATCACGTCAATCAGTGGTGTCGTGTGCGCGCGATGACTGAGAACCCAGTTCTCTTGTCATAAACGGACAAAAAAAGTGTTTAATGGTCAAATTCATAGTGGATGACATTGGATTGACCTGAAATAATAGGGAAACAATCTAATTATTATTCTTGATGTATACGCACGGAAAACACGTCAACCAGACGTGTGGTTTGTGCGGTACGACTCAATATGTGTTTTTTATGTGTTGGGCACGCTTTATAAACGCGTGTGTGGGGGGGGGGGTCCAAACAAGATGAACGGAGTTGTAATGGCATAAAATCAGACAAAAATAATAGGTGGGTGAATTGTGAAGTGTTAGAGCAGACGACACATCAATTAGATGTGTCGTATGACCGCGGTGACCGAGAATGTAGTTCTGGTGTCAAAAACGGCCAAAACGTGTGTTTAATTAACGAATTCATAGCGGACGACATCAGATTGACTTGAAATCATAGGGAAACAATCTAATTATTATTCGTGACGTGTATGCATAGACGGAACATCAATAAGACGTGCAGTTTGCGTGGTACGGCTCAATATGCATTTTTAAGTGTTCGGTGCGCTTCATAAACGAGTGTGGGGGGTCCAAATGGGCCGAACGAAGTCGGAATGGCCTCAAATCCGACAAAAACAATGGGTGAGTGATTTGTGAAGTGTTTCAGTAGACAACATGTCAATCAGAGGTGTCTTGTGTGCGCGGTGACCGAGAACACAGTTCTTGTGTCATAAACGGCCAAAACGGGCGTTTAACAGTCGAATTCATAGCGGACTAAATTGGATTGACCTGAAATCACAAGGAAACAATCTAATTACTATAATTGATGTGTATGCGCAGACGACACCTCAATCGGATGTGTGGTTTGAACGGTACGGCTCAATATACATTTTTTAAGTGTTGGGTGCACTTCATAAATGCGCGTGGGGGGGTCCAAACAGGCCGAACGAAATCAGAATGGCCTGAAATCAAACTACAACAACAGGTGAGTTAATTGTGATGTGGTCGAGCAGACTTCACGTCAATCGGAGGTGTCGTGTTCACGCGGTGTCCAAGAACACAGTTTTGGAGTCATAAACGGCCAAAACGGGCGTTTAACAGTCGAATTCATAGTGGACGACATCAAATTTACCTAAAATCATAGGGAAACAATCTAATAATTACTCTTTAGGTGTACATGTAGACGACACATCAATCGGACGTGTAGTTTGCACAGTACGGCTCAATATGCATTTTTTAAGTGTTGGGCGTGCTTCAAAAACGCGCGTGGGGGGGGGGGGGGTCCAAACGGGCCGAACGAAGTCGGAATGGCCTGAAATCAGATGAAAACAATGGATGAGTGAATTATGAAGTGGTTAAGAATACAAAACATCAATCGGAGGTGTCGTATGCCTGCGGTAACCGAGAACGCAGATCTGGTGTCATAAACGGCCAAAACCAGCGTTTAACGGTCGAATTCATAGCAGAAGACATCATATTGACCTGAAATCATAAGGAAACAATCTAATTATTATTTGTGACATATAAGCATAGACAAAACATCAATTGGATGTGCGGTTTGCACGGTACGGCTCAATATGTGTTTTTTAAGTGTTGGGCACGCTTCATAAACACGCGTGGGGGGGGGTCCAAACCGGCCGAACAAAGTCGGAATGGCCTAAAATCAGACAAAAACAATGGGTGAGTGAATTGCGATGTGGTCAAGAAGACGACACGTCAATGGGTGGTGTCGTGTGCGCGCGGTGACCCAGAACGCAGTTTTGGTGTCATAAACGGCCAAAACAGGTGTTTAACAGTCGAATTCATAGAGGCCGACATTGGATTGACCTGAAATAATAGGGAAACAATCTAATTATTATTATTGACATATACGCACAGACAACACGTCAATCATACATGCGGTTGGCACGGTACAGCTCAATATGCGTTTTTTATGTGTTGGGTGCGCTTCATAAATGCACGTGGGGGGGTCCAAACGGGCTAAACGAAGTTGGAGTGGCCTGAAATCAGATGAAAAAAATGGGTGAGTGAATTTTGAAGTTCCCGAGTAGACTACACGTCAATCGGAGGTGTCGTGTCACCGTGGTGACTGAGAATGTAGTTCTGGTGTCGAAAATGGCCAAAACGTGTGTCTAATGGTCAAATTCATAGAGGACGACATTATATTGATCTAAAATCATAGGGAAACAATCTAATTATTATTCATGATGTGTATGCAAAGAAGGCATGTCAATCGGACGTGCGGTTTGTGCAATACGTCTCAATATGCATTTTTTAAGTATTGGACGCGCTTCATAAACACGCGTGGGGGGGGGAGGGTCAAAACGGGCTGAACGAAGTCGGAATGACCTGAAATTAGACGAAATCAACGGGTGAGTCAATTTTGAAGTGGTCGAGCCGACGGCATGTCAATCAGAGGTTCCGTGTGCATGCGGTGACTGAGAACGCAGTTCTGGTGTCATAAACGGCCAAAACGGGCATTTAACGGTCAAATTCACAGCGGACGACATCGTATTGACCTGAAATCATAGGGAAACAATCTAATTAGAACCATAGAATTAATGATATTAAAATTTTAAAACAGTATTAAAAATTAGGAATATATTTTGAAAATCAAATACTTTCGATCTATTATAGTAATTTTTAATTGAAATATGTAAATTTGTTTCAATTATTTGTTTCTAGGTTTTATTCGGTACTAATTTTGTTATTAAATTTTGTTATGCAGTTATATTTGATGATGGATGTGGAGCTTGGAAGATGACTGATGAGATTTATGTGGGTATATTTTATTGTGTAATTGATATTTTTTAAAATAAAATTAAAAACCTATAGCGGCTGCCAAATGGAAGCCGCTATAGGGCCAACATATAGCGGCCGCCATTCGGCGGCCGCTATAGGTGTTTCCATCGCTGCCTGTAGCATCCACCACCAGGAAGCCGCTTTAGCTTTGGGATACTACGTCTATCGATTGGTGGCTACTAGGCGGCCGCTATAGACCTTTAGCGATGGCTTTTGGTGGCCGCTAAAGTTCATGATTTTACTAGTGCTCGCCTGATGACTGGTGGAACACACAACGATAAAGCCTGCTATTTTACATTTCATCCTATGCCACTAATAATGACATCGTATATCTTGATACATCTTCGAGATTCCTGGATTAACTTCCAACTAAGAAGCATGTGACTCCTCCGGCTTCTCCTCTCTCATATATGTAGGAACCAAGATACATCCATGTTGAAGAAGGATGTCATCTCTATCCACAAACCAATCTAGAGGTGTGTTATATCCTAATATAATCTCATGTATAATTAAGCTTTTTGGATCTGAAAATTATCTACTCTTCACCATCTCATGGAGGGAAGAGGTAACTATCAAGGATGGGAGGTATGAATTCTTGTGATGTTCATGAATCTCGAAATGTAGCTCAGAAAAGAGGTTCATTAACTTCCATTCATCAACGGCTTCCCATAGGTCCTGTGCTTTAGTTTTCTGACTCAGTGAATCAACCATTTCCCTTCCCAGGCATATAAGGATGCTGGAAATAATAGGATTGTAGATTTTCGACACATACCAGCTTTTAGTGGTTCAAATCCCACTAAGAAGATATATTTGATGCTCTTGCGGTCTTTGTACACCAAAAATCACTCACCCATCAGATAATATCTCTGATAAAATAATTCATGGACAATTACTACTAGCTCAAAGCCGTTCCTTGGGTAATTTTTCTAATGAGGCCTCAACCACCAAGATACATATGAAAAACTCTATCTTCCAGCATCATTACTACTCCTAGGCTAATTTTTTATGTATCATAGAAGACAATATAACCTATACCTGGATCGATATGAATTATAATAGGGGCTGATTCAAGCATACCATTCTACTCCTAAAAAAAATTCTCGCATGTTTCCCGCCATTTAAAATGATATTAATACCACGTAAGCCCTAGGAAACACTTTATATCAAACATGTTCTTTGGATTATCATAGGAAACGTGAATAATAACATTTATGGGTCAATATATACCCCTAATTCCTATATAATATGACCGAAGAAGTGGACACTGTCGATCCAGAAGTGGCACTTAGCAATCTGGACATAATGTTGATTCTCTCTCAGTGTACTCTGAATGATCTCAATATGTTTGGCATGGTGGGTATGAGTGAGAGAATACAACAAGATTTCATCCAAAAATACCATGAAAAAAGAGTCCAAATATGGTTGGAAAACCCTATACATAAGATCCATGAAAACAACAGGCATGTTTGTTAGAAAAAATGACATAACAAGGTACTCACATAGACCATGCCTTCTATAGAAAGTTGTATAAGGTATTTCTGATGATTTTACACACACCTGATGATAACCTGATCATAGCTCGATCATAGAGAAGTCATTTTCTCCTCAGAGTTGGTCAAAGATATTATCTATTCGAAGAAGTGGTAATCAGTTCTTGACTAGAATCTAGTTCAACCTTCTGTAATCCACACATAGATGTAAGGTTCCATCCTCCATCATGAAAAAATGCACTGGAAACCCCTAAGAGTGTGTACCGTGAATTATAAATCCTTTGGCCTCTAAATATTCTAATTTCAACATGATCTCCAAAATCACTATAGGTGCTATCCCATTAAGAGGAATGGACACTGGAGATTCTATTGGAACAAGTTCACTTGCAAAATCTACCTATCTCTCAAGATTCAAGAAAGAAAAATCATTGATAAATACATAAATGAAATGATCCACAACAGGTGGGAAATCAGCTTGACATAAACCTTGATCCTCCATGAAGATACTTTCAATCTAGCTTGTCACTCCACTTATGCCAATATACTCTTGTCCCACTCTACCATCGTGGACATCCTACTCACCCTTATGTAGATAATTGGTTCCCTCTGGTGATGTAAATGATACCTTACAGTGATAAAATTATAGAAAAGAATGAATGTGAACCAACCAATCCATCTTAAGAATAATATCGAAGACCATCAACTCAAGAACAAAGAGGCTACATAGGAAAGGGTAATTACCTAACTCAAGGGGATGTCCTTTCACTGGTATATTCCCTTAGTTTATACCCTTAATGATGTATCTAGGGTCGTTACACTATATTAATAATTTATCACTAGTGCGAGACTCTCTATGATAGATACATAGATAATAGATTTTGAAGCACTTGTATCAAATAAGGAAGATAATATAGTAGAGGCTACTAGAATAATACCTTGTTCTGTAGATGGTCCTGTAGCCTAATCCTCAGGTATCATCTATAAAGCATTCAACTGACCCAAGCCATGTCCCTATGTAATAGATCGACTACCACAATCATAACTACTCTGATGGAACTGCTAGTGAATAGGGCTCTGGCTGCCACAACCATGATTTCCTCCTCATCCAGACATACCGGTGCTATTCCAACTCCCTGCTTGATGTGGTGTAAAAGAACTCACTCCTAATGGTGGTGTTGGTTTAGATCCTTTTCCACTCTAATCCAGTGGAAAGGTCCCATAGAAACAATGAATATTCCCCATACTGTCTCAAGACCGACACTCCATTGGGTCTCTATCACACTAAGGATTAAATTACCCTATTTTCCACACTAAATAAACACTTTTATTCTATATAAAGGGATAGTAAGGTTGTCACTGACCTAATGATAAACCTCAATAGAACATTTCCTGACATTGGAAGAACTAATGGTATGCCTCAGAACTAGTACTCTATGTCTAGTACTATTTCCATCCCTCGGGTCAAATTTAGTTATAAGAGATTGATTGACTGTTGAAAAAAGTAGGAAGGTGAAACTCTATGAAAAATGTTGAATATTCAATAACTGTCATAGAACCCTAGTCAAGATGCATAAACTCTCTAACTCTATTATCTCTCAGTTTCTGAGGAAATAACTAATTATAGAAGGCAGTATGGAAATCAACCCATAACATTCCATGACGATGATCAACCTAGGTAATAACATCCCACCAACACTTGGCCGAATCCTGAAGAGTGTATGTATTATGCTTGAATCTCTACTCTAGAGCCATCTCTAGATGCTCAATGATTGATAGGGTGGCTTCAAGACACAACTCAATAGCCTACAAACCCTCCATCCCCTAAAAAGGTAGTAGGATGTTATTGCTGCAAATCACGATTTAGATCAGACATCAAAGGTGCAAGTCATGGAGAACCTTGCATGCACTGCATCAGATATAGGAAACTATCATGAACATTTTCATTAATGCCCAAATTCGGTACATTAGGCGGTGCCTCCAGTGGCACTCCTGGAGGTAAGACTGGTGGCTCAGGGTTCACCAAGTCTAAAGCATGGTCATCACCAACTTCCTAGCATATGATACAAAGACGTCGTGTGAGAATTGGTCTAAAATGTCGAAGAACATGCCTCAGAACAAGCTTATAAGAAAGGATACAACATTAGTTTAAGAAGATGAATGTATTAAGACTATCTACCAATGGCATACTACCCCAAATACCCTCTTAGACAACTAGGTATCAGTTAGTTCTCAACTATAATATTCATTTAATTTTTAATTTAATTTCATGGTTTAATCCTTTATATTTCATAGACATGGAAAGGTGGGATAAGGATGTGTAACCATTTCATTTTAGATGTCATGATTCACTTTATAATGGATACTCATTTTCGGTGAATCAGTTCCCATAAACCTATCACTAGAAACAAAACCCATTTATTTAGAGTATAATGTTCTAACTCAGTAAATTACTCATCCCAACCCATGAGGGCATATAAACCTCATGAATTAAGAGTGGAAATCACTCAATCGCAACCAAGTGTAATACATGTACAAGAAAATTATCACAATATCTCTCACCAATCACAAGAATATCCAGAAATGCTATGCTTTTAAATGCCCCTATATGGAATGGAAATATGCATGACATGTGAATTATAGGTGCCTATAATGATGCATGTAATAATTCCCCTTGCACTCATATCATTGGGCCAAGGAGGAAATAAAATACTCAAACAAAGAACTTATCAACAACTCCACACAACATGTGCATCACCCAATGGTGAAATAATATCAACTATAATAGGAAAAAGTTGAGAAACAATTATAGTTTAGGAAACATGGTTCTTTCCCCAAATATGGGTTCAATATTCCCATGTATGACTTATTACCACATCCCAAGCATTCCTAATCTCCAATATATTGTATAAAAATAGTGAAGAAAGAATGGAACCCCATTTGATTCCACTTTTTAACATCCTAGATCCAAAAGACACATGATGTGTGCCCCAATCCTGGTGGGCTACATCACCTCAAGCGTATCTCCCTGAATGCCAGAGGCTGCCAACTAGTAGTGAGGGACTAGGGTGTGTCCATGGGGAGAATATACCCTCATTACCATGTTTAGGGAAACATGTGAGAGTAAACATAGGTAAATAGTGGAACCAATATAAGTAAATATAAGGAACAAAAAAATAGAGACAATGATAATAATAACTCAAACAACTGGAGTATCATTTAAGGACTGATGATATGTCATGTCACTAGAAAATAATAAAAAAATAGATACAATACAATAGGGATAACATGTTCCACAATAGTGTAAAGTAAATAAAATGTTATCCCAATAATCCTGAGCTCTGACTCAGTCATCTGATATCATGATCAATTCTAAATCGAATGTAATCAAGTGTTTAAAGTCATATCATTCCCTTTTTCAACACCTTCAACCATGTAATCATCCTTGTGTACCAGACGACACCTGGAGAGGGTGTGAGAAAAATCGCAGTGGTCCACCACCTATGATGTTTATAAAATTCAAACCATGTAATGGAAATGTAATAGTGTGCAGGTGTGCAAATATAATGTTAACTGGTACAATGTAACTAAATACCCAAGTACCTGCTTCATCCCTTAGTTGGTGTCTGAACCTGTAACCAATTCATTAATTAAGAATGTACCAATTTTTCTTTATAGGTCATGTGAGGTAGACCCAACACTAAAATCACCTCATTATAGTATTAATAGTGAAGGTTCCAAGATGTAACAAGTAAACCATGATCAATGATATTTAATTGTGATGTCCTAAGGAAATAACAAAGGTGACGTAGACTAAAAGGGTTTATAACTCCGTAATAACAATAGCATGGCATGGGGTAATAGTTTAATCCTAGGAGTGTAATACAAGGAATTCCAAAATGAGGTTCCTACTAGGTCCATGGTGATCAACCATGGTAATACAGGGCTGGGTGGAGGCATGGTCCAATGGGATTTAATCATGGAACCTACTTGTCAATTCTGGATCCAAGGAGTGTATCCAAGGCATCCTGTAGGAATAAGAATGGATCCAAAAGTTTTATACCATGTATCCAATAACAAATGAGGATCAGAATATAGGTTCTTATCAACATTATAAATCCATATCCTTGAATTATAATTGGATTATCAAGGGCTCATGGAATTATTTGATCTCGATTCCCCATCTGCAGGTCCCCCCTATCTGGGGGTCCCTGGATGCGCCTCTGAGGGTGGGTCATGCTGTGCGATCCTTCATGGATCTTCTGTGTGGTCCGGATCTAGGTGCTTCACGTCCTTTTATCTCGGATATTGGAGCGTTCTCTCACACGGTGGCAAGGGAAGGATCACAGGTGTCACTGGTGTCGCCAGTGACGACGTTTGTCGAAGCTTCTTTTAGCTTGAAATGGACCCTCGTGGCTCATTTTGGTGCTGAGAAACCCCCTCTTACTGTTTTTAAATTCTTCGTGGATTCCTGGGGGTTGCATGGGGAGGCTCGCATCTCAGTGTTGAACAAAATCTCACTCTGCCTAATGTTGGCTTCAGAGGAAGATTTGATTGTGGCCTGGTGTCATGCTCCACGGTCCATGGGCCATTGGCACTTCAGCCTTTCTCGTTGGTCGATGAAGTCTCACAAGGGGAAGGAAAGCTCTCGTGTGGTGGTTTGGGTGAGTCTTCTAGGTCTCCCCCTCCCTTTCTAGAATGGTTCATTCCTGAAGGCCATAGGAGATGCTTTGGGGGGATTTATTTGCTTGGATGAGCATACTCACCACGGCCAGGAGACCTTGGTGCCACGAATTTGTGTGGATCTGGACCTCGCACTATGTATCATGGAGAAGATAAATCTGCATGTTCCAGAGTCCATGGTCTAGGACCAGAATGTATTATACCCGGTGTTACCCAGGTATTTTTCGTCTTGTTTATTGCAGGGTCACTCACTTCAGAACAGCTAGAAAAGACAATTCGGACGGTGCCAACATGCTAGGGTCAGCCCCAAGTCTCTTGTTGTGTCCTCTATATTTCGTTGAGGTCTGTCCTTGCCCCCCAAGTTCACTTATGAACACAGTATTCTCTAGCAGCCCCCAGTATCACCTTCATGAAAAATTCCAGGATCATCTGCAGAGGGCTCCGTAGGATCTACAAGTTGGGTTGTGGCCCCTTTCGCTTTGCAAAGTAGCCCTCAGGATCCCATGGCTAGTCTAGATGATCAGTGCTATCTGAGGAAGCTGCAGTTGACAGGTGGGTTTTTGGATTTCAACTTGAGGGTTCCCAAGGGTGTCCCCCCTACTTGGTGGCTCTTAGGTGAAATCTTGGCCTCCATTAAAAGTGGTTTCCCTCACTTCAAGGAGGACGGAGCCATAGGGGAATGACCTATCCTAGTGGAGTTTCAGGTAGGTCCTAGGATTCTACCCTTTCTACTCCATGTGCTCGAGAAAACTCCATCAGAGTACATCCACCCACGGTGGTTGGCTACACACATATAAGAGAGGGATATGTTGCTGAGGATCTACCTGAGGAGAGGGGCCCTGTAGGGGAGGTGACCCCAGCACAGGGGGGCTCATAAGGCGGCAGGTGGGATCTCTCCAAAGGCCCTTCAATCACCAAACTTTCCATCCTCATTAATCCTGGGCTCTGGTCCAGGAATCTACACACGACTGATGAAGAAGAAACTATAGTGAAGGGAGATCCCTTCCTTCCCAACAGAATCGACCAAAGTACCTGGGTCAAAAGCCATGACATGGTTGTTCTAATGTTTCCAATCATGATCTGGAGTAGACGAGGTATTGGGGCTAGGGTGAAGACCAACTTTATAACTTCGTAATCCAAGAACCAAAATGTCAAGATAGTGGTGATTATCGAGCATAAGAAAAATATTTCCAAGATCCAAGATTTCACCCATAAAATCAGAATTCATGCATCCATTCATACAGCACAGACTAACATCAACATATGGTTGTTCTGGAAGAGGGAAGTTTCAGTGGAGCTGATTCTGGCTAGGGAACATCGTATCATGACGAAGGTGTTGAGCAATGGAAAATATTTTTATATTTATTTTATTTATGGTAGTTGTGATTCTCAGGGGAGGGAGGTGATGTGGTCAGAGCATAACAGGTTCCACCTCGGGGACCAGTCCTGGGTGGTGGGAGGGTATTTCAACATAATCTTGCAACCAGATGAGAGTAAGGTGTGGGTTGATTTTTCAAGGTGGGAAATTATGTCCTTTGTATAGTTTATGTAAGGGAAAGGGTTAATGGACCTGGGATATTCAGGTGATCCATTCACATGGTGCAACAATCGAAGAGGCGGGTGTCGTTGTTGGAGTAGGCTTGACTGATGCATCGCCAACATCCACACCATCTCCAAGTATCTGAATTCGATGGTTTACCACAATACATGTAGTATGTCTAACCATTCGCCGCTCCTATTATCTCTTTATAGGACATAATTCACGAAAGAGAATTTCATGTTTTCCAGCCTGTGGGCGAACAATCCGGACTACCATCGCGTGGTTAAGAGAATCTGGAACGAGCCTCCTCAGGGCCATGCAGGGTGGATCTCCACTCAAAGCTGAGGCATTTAAAAAAAAAATCTTGGCATGGGATAGGTCTCACCCTCCCTTGGACCAAGAGCTGGAGGCTATAAAATAGGACATCCAAAGATTGGAGGCTAAGATTGAGGAGAGCTAGGACGACGGGTTTTTTGCTGAACTTGTAGAGTTGAAGAGTTCTATAGTGAAGATGGTGCTCACTTAGGAGAGATAGGTGAGGGACCAGTCTAGGGTCAAATGGTTGAAAGAAGGAGATAAGAACACTGCATACTTTCATGCATGCATTAGGTAGAGGTGGTGTGATATGAAACCCAATCTCGTGATGGAGGATGGGTCATTTTTGGACAATGTGGAGGTGGTTGGGGGTTTGGAATGTGCATTATATAAAGATCTCATTATGGGAACAAATGAGAACATGCCTAGAGGGTACCCTTCTGGGGAGGCCGGGCTTTGGGATGGAATCTCAAATATTGTCTCTGCATAGAAGAATGCCTTGCTGTAAGGCATTCCAGATGAAGGGGAGGTGCATGCGGCTTTGAGGAACCTGAATCCAGACAGTGTGGCAGGGACCGATGGATTCCCAAGTTCCATCTATAGGGGATCCTAGTAGGAGGTGAAGAGAAACCGTATAGATGCCATAAAATATTTCTTCTGAAGGGGAATCCTTCCTCGTATTGCTTCCGTGACAACTCTGGTTATCTTGCTGAAGATAAAAGATCATTCCTCCCTCTCCCACTACCGACCTGTGAGCACGTGCAGCTTCCCCTATAAGGTCATGGAGAGATTCATCAATAAAAGGATATCCAGCTTCCTTCCTCGGTGGATAGCGTTGGAGAAACATGGCTTTGTCAAAGATCGATCGATTCAGGGAGTCGTGTCAATGTCACAGGAGATGTTGATATACCTGAATACTCTATCTTGTGGCTCTAATGTGGAGATTAAGCTGGACATTAATAAGGCATAAGACAGGATGGAATGGGGATTCATGAACAGAGTCCTCGCGAAGATGGGAGTTTCTCACTGGGCCTGCAATATTATTTTCAGGTGTGTGTTTTTACTGTGGATGGCAGTGTCTTTTATGGGGAGAACTTATGGATTATTCAAAATTGTTTGTGGTCTTCGGCAAGGTGATATGCTTTCTCTGAGTTTATTCATAATCATTCAAGACACTCTGAGTAGGATGATCAATAGAGGAGTTTGTGAAGGGGCCATTGTGCGTTATCAGATGAAGTTTTGTCTCCCTCCAGTGTCACATTTGATGTTCGCTGATGACTCAATTGTTTTCAAGAATGCTGGGCGGAGGTCCCTTCAGGTGCTGAATAAGATCCTTGCAGAGTACTACTTCTGGAGTGGAAAAATCATCAACAGGGAGAAGAGTAGCTTCTATGTTCCTATATCATGTAACCCGATCAGGGCGTCCAGGATGGGAAATGTTATGGGAATGGGGAGAGGCGCCATTCCCATGGAGTACCTCGGTACCCCTATCACTATAGGATGGATGAGGACCAGGGACTTCGAAAAGGTGGTGAATAGGATCTCAAAACGCTTTCTAAATTGGAAAAACCAATTTCTCTCCTTCAAAATATGGATCAATTTTGTGAATAGTGTTCTATCATCAATCCTGATGCATGCTTTGGCCTCTTCGGGCATGCTAAAGGAGGTTATCAGGTTTATTGATAGGATGCTTACGTGCTTCATATGGGATGTGTCAGGTGAGGGGAAGAGACAATGGGTGTCTTAGGGAAAGATGGCTCAACCCATATGTGATGGGGGAACTAATATCAAGTATGGAGGACACGATCCACTTCATGCATGTGAATATTTCATGGGAGGCCATAAAGGAATGATCCTTGTGGGGGATGCAGATGTCTCAAATATTTAAGGCCAATATGGTTTATGGTACTAAAAGGGGGTCGGCGTTATGGTTCTCAGTGTTTAACATTATACCGACTCTTATCCCATCCTCTCAATGGATTATCTGGGAAGGGAGCTTCCACTTATGGCACCAAAATTAGGCAGGCAAAGTGCTGGGCTACCCAGGATATCCAGCCCTCACTATCTCCTTTTTGGAGGCAAGCTAGTATCTCATGTTCCTCATGTCGGTCCTCGATGATCCTCAGTAAGAAGTTTTTGACTTGGTGGTATTGAACATAGATCATGCCAGATGCATTTATACTCCTTTCACCATGGGGTGGTTCAACTCAAAAGATTTCCACAGGAGGAACGTCTTACAGGGGAAACCTGATAGGTGGAATAGTATGTCCTGATGTAACAAGATCCCAGCTAAACTCAATTTCCTCACATGGAGGATCCGCAAGAAATCAATCCTCTCTAATGATCACATTAAAAGGATTTGAATCAGTCTCACATCCTATTTCCAATGCTACGGGAATTAAAGCGAAGAGAGCGTGAACCATATACATTTTGAGGGAGAATGGGGTCGGCATGTCTGGAGGTTCGGTGGTATTCTTACAGGTTTCCTTTCCTGAGGGGGAAATGTTGAGATGTTTATTGAGCACTGGTTCCAAGAGGCCAGTGAGTCAAAGGAGGAGTTGAATGTGTGATCTATCATCTTCAATGCGGCCTGTTGGTGCCTTTGGAAAGCTAGGAACCGGGCCAAATATGTGGGGAGAAGCTTTACTAGATGATCTGTGGTGGATAATACCCGGTTCATGTTGATTGAATTGTTTGGAAATGTGGGCATTAGGAGGGGGACACTTTCTCTTTGGGTGCTACAGGGTCCCCTAAGGAGGGTCACTCGGAACAGTGAGGAGGATCAGGGAAGGTGGATTCAGTGGATTTCTCCAAACGTCAGACTTAAGCTCAATACTAATGGCTCCGGTGTATTGGGTGCCATGCGAGGAGGAGGTGTCATTCGGGACTCTAATGAGAGACTAGTGCTAGCCTTCATAGTGCATTATGGCAGCAGATCCTCTATATTGGTGGAAGTAAAGGCGGTTCTGACTGGCCTATCCTTATGCAACCATAGGGGAATTTTTGTTGACCACATAGAAGCAGATATAATGATTATCAATGACGCTCTTCATGATAAAGGAACCATCCCCTGGTCAATTACCTATACGATTAGACATTGCAAGTATATCATCAATGATAAGGTTAGTATTTCGCATACGTGGCCAGAGGGGAACAAAGTGGCGGATCATATGGCCTCTCTTGCAGTCCCTGGTTCTCGAGTGTCATGTCTTACTAATGTGTCCCAGCTTAAACTAGAGGGGGTGAATCTTATCCGGGGTGATTCCTTTGGTCTTTATTACTTCAGGCCCCCATAATATGGGTTGCGCACTCCATGTTTGGTCTCCTGGGGCCTCCCTCTTCTATGAATAAAAATTATAACATTGGATGGATGGTAATAATCACCCGCAATTAATCACATATATGGAAATATCATATCCATATTGTTCTAATGATTTTAAACATGCAATATAAATTCCATAAACGACAGCCGATGAAATTTTTGGGCCCCACACAATAAATAAAAAATCAATGAACTTTAGGGATATGCTATAGACCACCCACATTAGGGTTGTATGATACATCTCCTCTGGTATTGACCCTTGATTTGTATAGGATTAGAGTAGATCTAATAAAAAGAGAAAAATTCTCATACCCCGATATCTCAGTCGAGAGAAAAAGGGAAAGAGAATAGCTCAATAGGACTTGAGTACTTACGTTGCACAACCAACGTGATGAACAAAATCTCGACCAGTTAACGGAAAAAATAGATCTCTTGATTCCAAGGTTAGATATTTAAAAGTCCCCAAATTAATGGATAAATACGTTATTCCAACAGAATATTGGATTTGGGGAGAAGGAGGTGGATTAATAGACCATTAAGGGAAATTTTATAAATTTACCTAGAAAAATAACCTCTTCACAGTTTCACAACATGGTTTGAAATCCCATGCGTAAACCATGTATGATTACCTAGGTAGAAGGGACACTCTCACAGTTAGGTTGCACGACCATTCACTAACCATGAGAGGTTTCTTTATCTAGAAAAACACAATCTTCACAGTTTTACAAACTGTGTGGCATTCCTACATAGTTTACAGTAAACTGTGTGCATGCCTATTATACCAAACAAATATGGGTTTCAGGCATCACACATGCCCTTAACACCCCTGATACCTTTACTAACCCATTGAGAATATATATTAGGTCCAAAGTAAATATTTAGATTTAAAATTAAAGGATCCAGACCTAATTGTAAACCATGTTCATACAGTAGAACATTAACTAAAGAATCATATGTCTTTATGAAAAAGGTGATATCATAAAAAACTTCTCCCAACCACTAAAGGTGATATCAAAGAGTAATATAATGTATTATATATTACTATAGGTAATATTTTAATTCTATCATTTTATTATATAAATAATATAATAGATTTTGATATACATGAAAAAAAAATTATTCTAAAATTTCAATTTTTGTATTGATTTATATATAATCTATAAACTGTTTATATATAAAAAAGAAAGTGAATTTTGTAATATTTATTTAATTTATAATATATCTATAAATTAATTATTTAAAAAATGTTTCTAATTAATTATTAATTATTTTTGACATATTAAATGTAAAATATACATAATATTTAATGTAAATATTAAATAATTTTTTGATTTATATTGAATGAATTATAATTTGGATATATAATGTATATAATGAAATTGAAATATTAATTTTATAAATTTCTTACAAATTATAAAATATCGAATGATATAAATTATTTTATAATAAAAATTTAAATTATTTATAATTATTAATTCGAATTTTTATAATTAAAGACCTTATATGAGAAATTATTTAAACCATATAAGAAGTTTTTTAATAATTGATATGATAAAATATCAAATAATATTAAATGTGTGATATATTAAATGTTTAGATAGAATATGAATAGTTTATATATATGTGTGTGTGTGTGTGTGTAAAATGGAGTTATTATGAACATTGGTTGATTTTTGAGACCAGGGGAGAATTTTTAAAATTAAGTGTCGGAGAATAATCCCTTTAATTTTTTCTATGGGATGAAAACTTTTGATTATTAGATGTGGATATGATTTTTTTGTTGGATACTATTTTAAATACATGAATTTTGTTCATACTAACGAATTATATGGTGTTTTATATGATGCGATGTTCATTCCATGGTTTTTGAGTGATTGGAGAAACATGGAAGGTGTTTTGATGAATAAGAGATGTGTCTAGAAGATTCCGAGAGAAATTTAGAGTATTAGTTTTTTTAAAGAATTTGATAAATTACTCTGTATATAAGGTTTACCCTTGAGATATATGTAAGTTTTATATGAGGATTCACTAAAATATGTAACGCCCACTCTAGTGCAGATATGACAGTCTAAAAAATTGTTAATTTCATTAAATTTTATATTAATATATAAGGGTTTGAATAAGATTCTTTATAATACAAAATTATTGATTGAAATGGTTTATATTGGTTGATAAATTGGGATTATAAGAATATTTTCTATGATATTTAAGGGATGATCTATTTGGCATGTAAGGGTTGATCCAATGCGAAGGAAATGTGTAAGAGTTAATATACATGGTATATAAGGGTTTATTAGAGGTAGTATTATACATAAGTCTCAAAATAGTTTATTTTGATAAATAAGGGTTATACTTTCAGGTTACCCGATAAGTAAGGAGTCAAGAATTTTCCTAAAATTTTGTGAGATAAACTTGTGAAGGATTTGAAAAATAACTACTTGGAAACAACCTTTTTGTAGTTTGTATGTTTTAGTTAGGATAACAAATGATCCCAAAAGTCTATTAAATTAATATAACATGTTTAAAAGGGCTAGGTTGATCTAAGGGATTATATTTAAATTTTATGTAGTTAAGGATTAGTTATTTTAGTTACATATCAGAATTTTTAATTTAAAATTTTAATTTTAAGAGAAAATTATTACTACATGAGAATATATTTTTTGGTACTGTGAAAATATTGAAGAAGATAAAAGAGAAGTAGAAAAAAATAAGAAGAAAAATTAGAAGAGGGATAATATGTGGGTTTTAACACCCAAACTAGAACCTTTGTGTTTGGGACATAGAGCCACATGACCTCATTCATGCCTCCCCATATGTAAGAGGCTTCCTATTTACAATGAGGTTTCAAACATCATCAATGGGGAGAATATACCGTATATATCATCACTATAACCCACATACACAAATTTAATATAAAAAACATATAGTAACTATATATGATTATAATGAATCATAATGTAATAATAGATGTCATGAATGTCCCACAAATAAATAACCTCCCCCCTAGTGTGCAACCCAAACCGATGTATATAATATTTTGGGTAGAAAAATATAAAAAAATATAGAATCATCAATATTCAACCCCAATACCACCACTAAATCCATGATACATTTCTCATTCATATTAGTTGGGCCTCTTACCCTTACATGGATCCCTATATATGAATTCTTCATGCACATGAGGACACATGTGCATGGGAAAAATAATAATCCTAGTCAGACACCACCAATGCATCCTTAACATGAGTAAATAAGTATAATAGGATTATTACATGGATCCAATAAATGTACATGATATGATAACAATCATATGTAAGGAAATCATGTACTAATAAAGACACTATGGGTCATATCCATACCTACTTTAGCTCCATAATAGAAGGATAGTCGTAACTATTATTATACGTGATCAAGAGAAAGCCACAAGGCTATTGATCAATTCACTAAAAATACAAGAATCATCAATTGAACATGTCACTATCATGGTTCAATCCAAAAAGGTAGTAATATCCCTACCCTCCCTTATAATAGTATCTCCTAACCATGCGTTGTGTCTTGAGTTAGTCCATAAGGACATCAATCCCCTACGCTATGTAATGATCTAATTGCATCATCATCACATGTTGTGTTCACTTCTCCTGTCATTAATCATATCACAAGGATCCATTTATTCCATGTATGAAAAGTGTACCATCAATTATATGGTAATTAATCACAATGAGTAGGATCATATAATGGTAAAACATATCTTGTAATCATAAGAATCAATATATTGATACATAAACATTTGGTCAACATATAATATGAAAACAGGCTTCTAAAATATATGCATGGAATCAAGGATCATTAAGGGGTCTCATAGGCTACACCCACCCACATGTGACCCCTATCAATCATGGTAACAAAATATATTCCAAAAAAGTGTCATATGAAGGAAAGAAGAGTATAAAATAACCCCAAATGGTATGGAAATTCCTACCTTTGTATATTTTGAAGTAATCCTATATTTATCAAAGGATCAGAGCTCAAAAAATATAACACACCAATAGAAATATATATCATACAAAATATATTCCTATGTTGGGGTTCATTTCATCAAATATTATGTTTGGAGGAAATAATGGGTGAGATCCTATTCCAATAAGTTAGTTCAGGAATCACCTTACTCAAAAAATTATATCAATGAAAATACTTCTGTTATATTTCAAATTAGAGGGTTTTAGTTCCCCAAATATTTTTTTCATTTCAATAATGAAACATGAATTCCTCATAGAATCATGAATATAATCTCAAATATAATAGAAAAACTGATCCACCGTCAATCCATGATTAGAAAAAATATACAATATAAGATCCAATTATAAAAAGGTCCCAAGATGGTTGATCTCTTCCAACATACATAGAAACGTCCACTATTAATGAAAGATATGGCACTAGTAAAAGGGATAGTATTGGCACATCAAATCCAACATGAACCTGTGAATGGATCATCAATATCACATTACATATTAAAGTCTCATAATATCATTATAATGAGTTACAGTTCTATCATAAATCCATCATTAATAAAAGGTATTAGAATAAAATCCATTACCACACGTTCGTGATATGCTCACAGTTGAAGGTAGATCAAGATCTGATTAGGAGATGCCAAAAAATCTTATTTTTACCACCAATCCTTGAAGGAAGGAATAATTAGTCATCATATCATTATAGAAACTACAGATACATCATTGACTCATGTACATCTTTCAAAGGAAAAGAGGAATACATAATAAATTCAAAGGAAACATTAAATTCTATCATCATTGGAGTATTCCATCCATGAATATAAAATATGAGATAAATGGGGGAGCTTAAAAATCAAGGGAGGTGGTTTATAGTTTGAAATGGGGTTATAATATTTTTAATATAGCATTAAAAAGTCTTAAATCTACTAAATTTGAAATACATTGGATGTATTAAATTAAATCTCGACCAGGTTGTACTAGTAATTTGATTGGCCTCACCTGTAAGTTGGTTGTCCCATTAGTTGGCTAGTGACTACCCCCAAACTTGTAGGGATTTAAGGTAGATCCACATTGCCTCTTACATCATAACTAACTCACTAGTGGCACCTCTTTGGCTCGTAGGTGTGGTCTATAGTTTTTTACATACCTAAAATAAATGCAATGGGTGGCTGGGGGCAGTTTGGCTCCACCATACAAACAAGACTATAAACATCTACCATACATCATTTCTTGAGTATTTATACATAAAAAAGACTAAAAACCCATAAAAGTCAATAAAAAGGTAGAATTAAGAGTTTTATAAACATAATTCATATTATACATTGAATTTAAATAGGGTGTTTCAATTCAACTCTATAACAACTTCTCATACGCATGAAGCACCTTCGATAGTTCTACTCAGAAAAATTGGGCAATTGAGCTAGAAATTCATCCCCCCATTCCCAATTAACATGATGGATATATCCATAATATCATAGAATATAGAAAAGTGGTATCATCCTCCCTAATAATACTTTATCACTTTGGTCTATATTCTTCTTTGGGTGTTCCACATATGATGTGTCAAGATCCAACTCAACATCCTCACATATGATGTTATCCGTCGGATATGGAGTTTACCACTGGAGCTGAGTCAAATGAAACACATCATGAATACCTCGACAGTGAGAAGGGAGATATATATGGTACAACACCATTATAATCCACTCGGGTATCTTGAAGTTTCAAATATAATTTAGATATATCTTCCCTTTCTTTATCAACCATTATTGGGATAACCGAGGATTCACTACTACAATTACCCTATCACCAAAAGGAAACCCCAAAGGTATAATTTTTTAGTTTTCATAATATTTATTCATTCTATGAGATATGATCAATATGTTTTGAATTTTCTATACTCACATAGAGGTCTAATACATAATATGAGGCCCCTCAATAGTTGGATCACTAGCTTCATACAAATAAAGTGGTGAATTATATAGCTTATAGTAAATATCCACAAAATGGGACATCTGATTCAAACCCCAATAACCATTTTTTATAAACACTCAACTGAGTCTCATTCATCATAATAGGATCCACTAAAGTATAATATATAATATCGAATTAGATACTACAATATAAAAATCATATTATATGACTATTTTTCCATATGGGGATTTTACACCTTGAGAAATCAGAGTTGATCCCCTACGACCATCTAAAATACCTTCTAGAATGAATCATAAAAAATGTATCTATTAGATACAATTATCCAGGTAAATACATGTAAGTGTACAATCACATAAACATAAAACATTACCATCTCATCTATTGAGTGAGTCTCATAGATAAATAATATATTTTAAACATTCATTATCCGATCAACAATGAACCAAAATGTATCAAATCTCTTATGGGTCCTGGGTAACCGTATCAAAAATTCCATTATGAAGCCCTCCCACTTCCACATGGGTATATTAATTGGTTGGAGAACACCAATTATATACTAGTGCTAATAATATATCCTTTGGAAGTCTCAGAATCAAGAAATTAATCACACAATGTCCCTCTTAATCCCTAACCACCTAAGATACCACCTAAATTCATGGTAAATCCATATCTCTCTATTATATAACTCCCAATTAGAGGTATGGACGTCTCTCATCATCTCTTCCCTGGTAGAATATGGTTATAAAACACTCCCATTTACTAGGATCACATCAACAATTTCCAAAAACCGTCCATGCATGAGGCCACCACCTACTAGATGTTACCACATCACATCACACTCTAGGTCAATCTTAAAACGAGTCTTCATTCATTATACTAAAGAATATGTAATCACTAATAGGGAAACATGTCATCAATCGCTTTTCCATGGAAGCATCCATCCTCTAGTTGACCAAAATTCACATCATGAACCATTCTTCCTCCAAAGGACATTCCCAAAGCTCTTGAGTTACCTATGTATTCTGAATAGGAGCATCAAGGATTATGTTGTCTTTACCTGGTCAATTTTCCATCTTAGAGTCAAAAATATATTGGAACACTACCATGTGCCTTTACTTTATTATATATCTCACAAAGACAAATATAATGATGTCTCTTATGGTTCATGTATATTACAATCCAATTTTCAAAGAAATAGCGTCACTAACACATAAAAGTGTGGACACAGACATCCATTTCCATGTCATGGGTTAGATAATTATGGTCACAAGTTTCCATTTGGAATGACCTATAAACTACTACCTGATCCCCCTACATTAGAACTACTCCCATGAAAACTTCTAATGAATCAAAATATATGGAATATTTGATCCTATGATCAAGAAGAATCAATAATGGAGCTATAGTAAACCCCCCCCCCCCCCATTTAGTACAAGAAAAATATCCTAACACTGTTACATCCATTGGAACTTCACCCCATTATTTTTTATCATATTCATGATTACTAAAAAATGGGAGAATTAATTGATAAAAAATTGATAGTATCCTATTAAAACCAATGTCCCCTAACATCAATCATGTTCCATGAACATGTCAAGGACATCAATGCCTCCAATTTATCCAATTATATTGATATTTCGGTGTTAAAAACCACATTCCCTAGTAATATTATGTCTATAATCCAAAATATACACTTTAATCCAATTTTCCCAAATTTTACTCATGACTATACAGGAATATCTAGAATTATACTTTGGGCCAGAGAGAAAATGTGGACATCATCAATGAGAACCATGATGAATTGATCAATTTATGGGTGGAAGATCTTGTGCATGTGAGACATGAACAAATTCAGAACATTCATCATTCCAAAGTTCATCACCTTGTATTTTTATAAATCATACCTACATACAAATTTTATAATTGCGATGTACTACTATCTAACCAGTAACCGGTGATATCTCATTCTGAGATCCATCATGGAGAACCCCTGGGATCCACACATCTGATAACAGAGATCACTAATCCTAGTAAAATTGTATATGTTATTCAAATTCACCTTATTTATCTTCCTTTAACGTACATAGATTATAGTAATACTATTTTAATTCATGTTAAACAAAACAAGTGCACTATGTGGTGATGTACCCAGCATAATAAAACATTTCTATTCCAGTTCCTCGAGAAATACCTTAATCTATTTCAACGTAGAAAACACCATAAGATTTGGGGGCATTGAAATTGGATATGCACATAGAAAAAGTTCTATCATAGACTCAAATCCACTATCATGATGAAGAACTATGACATCATCTAAGAATTTGTCCTAGCAGAGATCCACAATTGGAGAAATAGACAAGGGGGATACAAATGATCATGTTTAATGAGACAGTCCCAAGATTTTGGATATAATAATCCCAAGTTGTTTTATGTCTAGAACCACCCAACCTAATCCAATATCCCACTCAAAGGTCATCATGAACTTCTATAACTTGGGTTTTGTAAATGATAACCATATCTAATATTAATCAATATAGGATTGAAAACTGGTCATCTAGTCCATGGAAAGAATCACATATTGGATAATCATCTCTAGAATCATTAATTCTCATAGATTTAAATAACCAAAAAAGAACAATTAAGGACTTCTGGAATAATTGAGGATGGGGTATTTCTATTCCCAATGGTTTGTCAAAGGAAAATAACTCATAATATAGATTTTATGGTAAGTAATATTGATAAATGACTTGTGAAGATATAAAGGAATGTGAGAGAACCATATCAAGAAATTGAGTAGAAAATATAGATGTGATTAAGACCATACCTCAAATAATATATGTTCCCTCAACACCATCAACTTCAGTCTAAACCACCAAAAATATATGATCTTATTTATATGCATTTCCCTTTTTGAGGAGGTACATGTCTCACTAGAGGCATTGTTATCTGAACCAACTATAGAGGACCCCAACAAGATTGATAGGTTATAGACCTTGCCTATCCTATACCCCCTGTGTTACCTCAACATAAAAGATCGAGAAAAAATAGAAGGATAAGTAGCATGTCCCTACACTACTGGTTCATTTTATGTGGTATAGTAAAAAAATACTATAATTTATAACCATAACCTAGTTAAGCCAATATGAAAATCCTCATGGGGTGGGGAAGAAGCCAAACTTTTCTCATCCTTCATACAACTACCCTGCTTTACATCCTTAATTTTCCTCTTATTACACCTGGAAGTGAGGATCATTTCATTAGTAATATGTCCAACAACCTGCGTAATGGAGCGAGGTATAAGACCAAATGATGAATCCTCTTCTAGAAACTCTAAAGTAGTTAATTCCTTTCAAAAAAAATATAGGTATATTTTAAGGTCAAAACTTCTAACTTACCATCTGACATCTGAAAAAAAAACCTATCTCAAAATTCCAGGCCTTCCTTTCCCCATTCTTATTTAAGAGAGGATAAAAAAGAAACATAGTGAAATGATATGAGTATATATATATATATATATGGTTATGTCTCTCTGTTTAAGATCTATAAAATCTTGGGTATGGTGTATCAGTAGAATATTGAGAAATATTTCCATGAAAAAAATGTTCTTAAAGGCCTCCAAGGAGAAATCATTATTTATACTAGTTGGCCCCTTGATAGTCAACCATCCCCTAGAGGTTCCATGGATCCTGAACATTACCAGCATTAATCATCAGTCCCTCAGTCTGTCAACAAAGTAAAACATTCCCTCTATATTGTCTAACTAGTACTAAGAATCCAATGGTCCTATATTTCTTTAAATGGATGGATGATGCTGGATCTAAAAGTCAAGATTTCAGTTATTTGTGGTCCTCTATACTCCTCCACCATTGGAAGGTATAATTTGAAACACTTCGAGTAAGAGTGGCTCCAATGCCTAAACCACCTAAGTAGGTGTCATATAATGCTCATGTGTATCATCCTGAACAACAGGTAGGGGAATTTGAATGCTATCCCTTGTCTAAGAAATCAAGAAACTTTTATGTTGAACTTTTTTAAAATTCCAAAATTAATTTTAAGACATCTAAAGTAATTTATTAATGATATGTGTTAACTAGTCTATAGGATCACATTATGTTTTCCTAGGATGATACCCAAAATTAATGGTATAGCCCTCCCAACAAGTCCTATGTTTCTTCATACCTAAAATTTAGTCACAAATTTATATATATATATATATATATATATATATTCAAGATAAACATATTCTCATGTCCAACTAATTACTACAAAAATAGATATATGACATCAATAGTGAATGCAGATATATAACTCAATCAAATAATTTTTTTCAACAATAAATAGACAACACAAATCATGGAATTAAATTAAATAACTAATATTCCACAAAAAACAATTATATATATGCAGTGTGATCCTACCTGCCTATTGATTATGCATGAATTCACCCAAATCCAATAAAACTATAACAATAATCCCATCAATGACAACTGAGAGGTCTGTCAGACATGTGCTGGTTAGGAACATGGAAGCTCCCCTACCCAATATCTATAAATCCTATACCCTTTATAATATGTTTTATATTAGGGAAAATAAAATAAAGGAAACAAGATATGATACCATTTTATAACACCATGAACCGAACCACTAGGTCTGAGCTGGAGAACCAAATGTCCACATGTGCACCTCCCTATTTTCAAGAGGCTGTCGACTTAAAGCGAGGGTATGAATGCCATAAATGGTTAAGTACACCCATATATCATATCCATGCACCAAATATATATATATATATATATATATATCATAGATATTTCATGGTGGAAGATAAAAAATTATAATAAAATAAATTATGGCATGCTTGACATATATAGAAGTAACTATTCTTACAGTGAGGCAAGCCAAATTAGAGTATATAAGGTGTGGTAAATAAAAAATTAAACACCATGGAATCCTCTAAAGTCCATCTTAGTACTATTAATACCTCCATTATTGGAATCATAACCATCTTCCATGGGATTCTTTCCCTTAACTAGATCCAAATACATGATATCTGCATGCACATCAAGATTCCCATGCATGGTGTGCATAATAAACCCATTATGGAACCACCAATGCATCCATGACAAGTGAAAATAGGTATAACATGTTATTTACAAGGTATTAAAAAATGAAAAAGAAATCCTAATGAAAAAATGAAAATTATTCATGTGCTAACCTAGCCACCATAGATCACAGTCATACCTACATTGGATCCATGCAAGAGGGATAGTCATAAAAATATTTTAAGTGATAAATTACTTTCCAAAAGTTATATGAAAATGTAATTCATAATCCATAAGTCATCGTGTGAAAATTTCTATATCATAGGTTATATCCCAATGTTATTTTATCCCAAAACTCCCTCATCAAAAGGCATATGTTCGGTGTAATCTGACATTGTGTATAGAGTCTGGAAAAAAGGATATCATGCCCCAACCATATTTATTAGTTCTATTTCATTTTCATCACATATCATGTTCACTCCCCTCTAAGTGAGAATCATATCACAATGGTGTAGTTATTCTGAGCACAAAAACTGTAACTCTAATAGAATGGCAATTAAATATTACAGGGTAGATCATATAAAAGAAAAACATAACACGTTATCATACGAATCAGTAGTAATATACATAAAAATGTTATGAAAAACTAAAATATAAATAATCTATCCAAATATAAACCTATAATAAAGTATAAATAATGGTTCTCCTAAGATACATGTGATCACTATAAATAAAAGTCATAAAATATATAACACACAAGGGCCACATTAAGGTAAAAAAAAATATACAATAACCCTAAATGGGATGTAACTCCATGCCTCAGGCTTTTCAACTAATTACTCTAATATTCACTAAATGATCATAGAAAAAAACATGAAACATACCTAGGGAAAATTAGATAACACATCAAAGATTCTTATGCCTGGTTTCAGTTTATCATAGAACATGATTAGAGAAAATAATTGAGGATATTCTATTACAATAATGAATTTATAGAATAACATACATTATGGATTCCATCAATAAAAGTAGTTTTGATATATGTATTAGGAGAGTAAATGAATTCACTTGTTCCATTTTTTTATTCAAGAACAAATCATGAATTCCTCATTGATTATCGGGTGAAATAATAGATGTAGTAAATAATATCGATCCACCATCAATCCATCTTTATAAAAGAGATAATAGATTAAATACATGAAGAATAAGGTCTTATGATAATTGATCTATGATAAATTTCATGGAAATCCCAACACTGAGGAATGATGTTTCAACAGTCAACAAAATATGGTTCAAATGTTTAATATAATCTAAAACTAGCAAAGTTTCGTCAATTCCACATTTTATCATGAAGTATCATAAGGCCCTTCCAATATGTTTTAGTTATGTCACTAATAATATACTAACAAAAGGTCTATAAAGAACATCCCAAACCACTTACCCATGAGATGATTGTAGTTGAAGCTATATCAATATCTGATTAGGTGACATTGAAAACTCATAAGGTTCAAAAATTTTCTATGATGGATGGAATAATTCATCACTAAATTAGTAAGGATAGCATAGATCAATCATAAATCCATCCATATATCACAAATAGGAAGAGGAATGTGGTGTTGATCTAGAGGATCTATACGATTATATAAAAGCAGATTGATCAATCCTTGAATAACCATGAGGAGGTGAATGAGAGTGAAAAAAATCAAAGGAGGTTGTATATAGATTGAAACATATTAATTAGGGATGAAATTTGGTTTTAATCAAGGGTTAAATGATTATAATTAAATATAATAATAGTAAATTTAATACACTGCTGACAATGATGCACTGGTTGGATGATGACTAGAACCTAGAATTCTACTATGAGTAAAATAACCACCGACTGACCAGTGGGGTTTTCAGTTTTCTATATACCAATAGAAATTCCACTAACTAGAACACGGATTCAATCATATGTAAATTGGAATTTTATCTCCACAAAACAACTATTCATGTACACATATATTCTGACCTAATTTCATGACCCCTTTATATGTAAACATAAACCTCCAAAACATTCTTAATATTTAAGAACCAAAATACATTGGGGATCTTTTGAAGTATAAATCATATCATACGCCATATTTAGTGATAATTTTACATAGGTTCCCTCACTATTTAAATATTTCAATATGTGTGTGAGTGGTGTAAAAAACAAGGACAACAACAAAAAGGATTTATTTTGGTTGAAGAATTACTGTGTCATTCTTACAAAAAATTGAATATCATTGTATTCATGAGATCATTTTATACAAGCTGAGATAATTTTTTCCTAGGATTTCATGGATAAACCATTATTATTTTATAAAATAAAATGATTCTATTTGATCATGTGATCACTGTTTTTATCAGATCATACCAAGGATGTAACAACTCTTTTTAAGTGGTTAAACTTATAAAAATATACTTTTCGTACTATATTTTTGAATTTTTGTAAATGATATTGACATAATAATTTTTTAATATGATTAAAAGTATTTTTTAAAAAATATTACAAAGGTAATTGAATTCACAGATTCAGTCTCCGCTTAGTGAATTCCCATTTATATTTCAATTCCTTTACAAGTGTTATCAGTGCATTGTGAATTAATTTAAATATGATCAAAATTTTTTTATTTTATGTGGTAATTATTCCTCTATAAAATAATAGAATTTATTTTAATTTATTTTTCTGTAGGTGAAAAAAAAATTAATGAACTACAATAGTATTCCTACTTTTGATTAGAAACATTATTATATATAAAAAAATTAAATGCTGAAGTAATTTTTATTAATTAGTCTAAAAATATTTAAGGTGATTACCAATTGTTTAGCACAATTTAATGAAGGTTTTTCTTTGTTAATAAAAGATATAAATAATTTAGAGAATTATATTCTTGGTAAAAATTTCATTCCATCATTTATTTCTAAAAACGGTTCTCCCAAAGTTAAAGGGATAAAAATTTTGTAGAGCATATATGAATAATTAGAAAATAACTTTTAAGGTAATATGAAAGTGAAGAAATAATTTCTCAACATTTAGATATATAAATATTATTATTTTGGGATGAATGAAGATAAAATATTTGATGAATTATTCACTTAATGAAATTTTGAGAACCATGATAGTATTTTGGTTATAAGTATAAGGATTCATAGGTTATCAATTTGATACTTTGTATTTTTTGAAAGAGTTTTGATATCAATGTCTAAATACTTAAATCAATTATTTGGGTAGACCATAATAAGAATAATTTCACAATATTATGATTACCTAAGAAATTTAGATGTGGAGTGTGTCAAGGAAGAATAGAAAAAGTGGCAGTGAAATTTTCATTAAATTTTTTATGAAATATAAGAGGAAGAATGAAATTTATATTGATTTTGAATAATTTATTGATGAAACAGATGATAAAATTAAATTTTAAATGTTAAATTAACTCATTTATATATGTGAGATAATTGTAAAATATATGTTTTTGGGAAAGTGATCATTAAATATTTTCATGTTTGTAACTGTTAGAAATATTTTGTAAATTTTATAAAGTGGAAATGAGAAGAATATTTTATGAATAGAGATGAAAATAAAAGTATAATATCAAATATGAATTATTAAAAATACAAAAAATAATAGTATTTTTTAAATATAAATGGATAATTTTTTAATCAAAATGTAATGAAAATTAAATTTACAAGGATGAAGATGAAGTTGAGATTTCTAGTTAATTTGTTGAAAATATAGATAAAAAATATTAATTTTTTCATTAAAAAAATTTGTTAGAGTTGGGAAATTATTGAATAGAGAGTGATCACTATTCTGAGGAATAAATTTAGTGAGACTCTCATCTATGGAGGCATGGTAGTCAAAAATATAAATTTATTTAATGAATCTCTTTAGGTTTGGTTCACTAAGAACCACATCAATAATGACTATAAAAGACTGATCTTTCCAAGGGATAGATTCCATGTATTTGTGAAATAGGGTATCACTAACTAAATGGAATCATCAATATGTATGATAATTGAATCCTCCTTCTCAAGGAGTTTGTCCTTATAAAAATATAAAACTAATGAGGATTACTCTCTCAAATTAATTCTTGATAAATGGAACAGATATCCTCTTTTCACTTCATGTCATCCATAGGAATGTCCCTTATACCTTTAGGGATATTTCAATGATTTCATTGATACACCTCAAATAGAATTATATAATGAGGCCAGAGCCCTCAATAATAATTATTCTCTTTCTACCCATTTGGTAATCCTTTTATGGAATGTTCTTGGAATAACATCTTGAATAGACAATTATATTACAAGTACATCTCTAAATATTTGAATCAAGATTATACATGGATCAAAAGGGTCAATAAGAAATAGATATGGCCTTCACACATGAATTTTATATAGAGTGTAGAATATAAAAAAATTGAAGGACTTCTTTAATGTTTTTGGTGTTTCACATTGTTCCAGGTGCTATCTATACAATAATCTGATGAAGGAATTCTACCATATGTTCATAATATATATCTACACATAATACAAGTAGAATATTTATTTTACATTTTCAATATCCCACATCAATATGTAGAATTTATTTCCCTCTTACTTCACATTAGTACCAGCACTTATTTATCTCCATGTATTGAAAATCATTTTCATGTGGTCATGGATAAACTATTTCACACAATATGGAATTTCTAAACTTTACCATTTATTCATCCTACCCTTTAAATCTCTAGTGAGCTTAGACAATGATCATTGTCTTAATAAAGAAGAATAATTTACTCTATAGTGACTATTTTCAAAAATAATATTCATGGTTGCACTATGTTGAGGGGATTTTTTATTACTTGAAACATCAAACAATCACAGTGAACAAATTATGTTTTTTTGGATATATATATTATATAATTTGACAAAAATAAAGTCTCATTTTTCATTGGAAGGAAACCCAGGTCCCTTTGGACATTGTTCAATTTTTCATGACCATAACAGGAATGTTATTTGATACTTATTTTTGGTACTTGTGAATTTAAATAATACCTTGAGGATAAAATTCATGGAGTCATCAACAAGGTATATTTTTCTATATATAATGGTTTTACCAAATTATGGATTGAATGTGATTCAAATACTATTATTCATGGAATTAGAATGGGTATGATGAATCTCTCATGGATTCTCACTACCCTATTGATAGAATGTATGGCCTTTCACTCTAAATCAAACTATATTATCACACATGTTTACCAAGAGGTGAATTATGTGGTGTATGGGATTTATAATAAATGAATCATTATTTATATCACTTAGTTTTAAAATATACCTTATGATTTACTTTTTTATTTTGAAAGGGATTATTGGAAATTTATATTTTAAAGACACTTATTACCTCTAAAATTTTCAACAAATGAGCCTTTCCAATTAAGCTAAGGCACCCCCTTAGAATAAAATCTGTTTGAAAATTGAATGAGTAAATATTCATTAGTGATGAAATTATTGATTTTAAAAGTGAATAAGAAATAAGAAATAAATTTATGTTAAAGTAAGATGTAAAGGAATGTATTTAAATGACCTAAAAATTAGTGAAAGAAAATATAAATTTATCTAAAGTCAAATAATATTAACAAAATAATGATTCTATTCATGCTGAAATGGAGGAAAAATTAATTAATTAGATAAATAACTCAATGAAATTTCTTGATGAAAATAATACATTGAAAATTAAAATGGAAGAGAAGGTTATATAAAAGGATAATGAGAAAAAAATGTTTTTTTTAAATAGAGTCTTCAAAGGAATTGAAAAAAATTAAAATACAACATATAAAATCTCTTCATAAGGTTAATGAATGCTGAAATGTGAATATTTTTCATAGATATTATGTTTTAATAAATTTCTAAACTTGAGTAATCTAATAAATATGATATTCAATGGTTTAAAAATGTATTTGATGTTTTATTGAAATGAATAATTCTATGTCTGAACTGAAATAAGTTAAATTTATTGAAAATCATATTGATTATTAAATGTTTAAAAATTTTGGGAATATAAACATGAATATAATGATTAATATAAATATTATCTTGGAAAAAATAAAAGAAGACGTATTGAGAGGTGGGGAAACAGTTTAAAGTATATTACACTTTTCATTATCAAAGATATAATAATGATTTTGGTCAAAATATAGAAGAAAGTTTTGTGCCAATATCTAGAAAAAAGATGTTTTCAGAGAAAATATAAATTTTATAATTATTTTTTGAATTGTGGAGGATTTGGGTACATAAAAATATGATATTTGACTAATTTACATCATTTAAAATATCTTATGAAATTCCAATGAAAATGTGTATTGGGGAGTCTACCTAATAAAAGAATAAAACCTTAGATGAAATTAAAAAATTATAAACTGAAGTTTGAGAACCCACTCTATGATTGGACCATGTTTTTAGATGATGTGGCTAGCCAAGTCACTATTTAGAATCATTTATCACTATTCTACCTATCAAACTAATTGTGAATTATAATACTACAATACATATAAGAATAATGATGAATAAAAAAGATATGGCATTATTTTTTGAGGTGGAACTCAAAGAATCGTAAATATAATGTCCATGGATTTTTTATAGTTTATTTTCCTCAATAATGAAAGAATAATTAATATTAATTATGGATATTGAAATGTTTATGGATAGTTAGGTGGATATTTAGAAATTATTGGTTACTAAAATAATGGGTTTTGGATCCACAATTATTGAAAAATATAAGTTGAATTAAAAGAAAATGTTATATATTTATGGGATAAAACACAACTTATTATGATTATCTTAGATCTATTATGAATGTAATGATGTTTTGATTTATAAATATTGTGAAGATTTTGAAATATTTATTTTAATTGATGATAAAAATCAAGAATCGGGAATCCTTTTTATATTAGGTGATGCTAAAAATTTATGTTACATAATCTTAAAGCAGGAAAATAAATTATTGCATTGACGGCTTGGTTAAATTGTTCAAAAAAATATGAGTGATCTTCCTTGAGGAGATAATGTTTGTGATGAGCCTATTTGGAAGATATAAATAATATGAATATGTTTATATACTATAGGGAAATATTGTTAATTATTTACACATGAATTTAGAGATTCTAAAATCAAACCTATTGGAAATAAATTGTTGAAACATTTATGGGACTTTGATGAAGAAATCAGAAAATGGAAACAATTATTTTATCTACTTTATAGATGAATTCACTCTTATAACATGAATTATCTTCATGAAATATATTATTAAGGATGAAAATATGTTTAATAATTTTAGAATAATCATTGAGAATGAGTAAGGTTTTTTGTTAAAGAAGACCTGGACACCCAATAGTCTGAAATTACTAGGGCACAATTTGAATAATATATTATGAATAATGATATTAATCATGAAATAAATCCACCATACACCCCACAAAATTTTTAATCTATGAGAATAATAATATGATTTTGTTGGAGATATCTCATACTATATTGATTAAGCTTGATACCTCTCTTTATGTATTGGAAAAAGTAATCAGTGCAATGATTAATATTAATTTTTTACATATCAACCAAATTTAGACAAATCACCATAGAAATATATTATAACATTAAAAAAATAATGAAATACTTATTTGTGTTTAAAATTCATTGTATTATCAATGTTAAAAGGTGGAAATATTAGTATGTTGGAGAAGAGATGAGTTGATGAAATCTATCTTTTTTATTCATTTAATGGAATAGGTTACCATTGTTATAATAAATTGATAAGAAATATTATGGATAATAAAAATTTTAAGGTATTGGAACAATCAAATAATGAACTCACATATCAATAAAGTATTTATATAACTGGAGATAGTGACGTATATATAATTGAGAATTGGGTAAAGTTTCTAAAAATTACAATTTCGAAGAAGCAGAGATTAAATATTTTAATTTAGTAATATATAGTGATGAAGAAAATATTATTCAACTAATACATGGATTTAAATGTAGTAGAAGGCCCAAAATATCATTTAATAATAAGGTAATTTCGTTCAGACTAAGTGAACATTGGGTAAAATAGAACATACCTCGTTGTTTCTTCATGTTATACCTAGATAAGTGAATGAATATTTGGAACAAAAAGAGTGAATAGATTCAATTATTACGGTGGTAAATTTTTTTTATGAATAATCAAACTTAAGATTTGGTACTCAAGCCTATAAAAAATAATTCTATCAAAACAAAGTTGTTTTTTCATATCTTGGTCAATAAAATGGGAGATGTGATAAGAAAGAATAAATGAATTATTTGAGAAGGGTAATTTTTGTATGAATGAAATAATTTAAATGAGGAATTTAGTCTAGTTTATATGCTTGATACCATTAGGATATTTCAGTCTGTTTCAACATAATTTCCATAAAATAGCATTCAAATGGATGTACAGTTTTCCTTTCCCAATGGAGAGTTAAAAGAGGAAGTGTATATTAAGAAATGTTACAATTTCATTCCTAGGGATTATGAAGGGAACATTATTAGGATAAATTCACTAAATTAGTTAAAAAATCCCCAAGATAAAGTTATTACAAGCTAGACACTTTATTGAATATGTTAAAGTTCAATAAGGGAAGAGGGGATAATAATGTCTATATTAGAGATAATAAAAAAAATTACATTATCTATGTCAATGAGATTATCAATTATAAAAATCATAAATTTGTGTGGGATGTGTTTTATTTAGATATATTAAAAAAATTTGAGATGAATATTCTTGGAGAAATGAGAAACCTTTTAGGATTATGAATTTTTTATGGGGGAGATTTAATTTTTTTTATTAGTATATGTTTTCCTATGAAATTTGTAAAATGTTTTTCATATAGGATTTAAATATGATATATACAATAATTTCAATTGGAACCATGATTTTTAGAGAAGAAAAGAAAATTATGTTTATTTAATAGAATTCAGTTGGCTAATCAGAAATATTTTACCCAGGATAGCTCTATAACTCGATATTGTATTTTCTATTGTACTATATTCCAGATATAAAAGTGAAACTAAAAACAATCATAAAATTACAATATGGATTATTGTCACGTATTTTAAATGTATGATGAATTTTAGATTAAATATGACAGTAATGGAAAATTTGATCTATTTGGATATATGTATACTAACATTGATTGAGATGTAAATTCTAGAAGATCAATATCAAGTAGAAATTTCATATTTGGAGAAGGTTGTGTATATTGACACAAAAATTTGTAATTTTTGGTGATCATGATTATATATTAATAGGAATATGAGGATAAAAGTCAATCAAAAACCCAGTTACTATGGATAAAGAATCAATTAAAAGGTATCAAGGTAGATGTGATGCTTTAAATTGTAATTCGGTTGTGATAATATAAGTTCCATCAATTTGTCAATAAATATGGATCATCAATATTAATAAAAAACTTTGATATAAAATACCACTTTATGATATTATTGGTGGAGAAATGTGTTTATAATCTAGAGATTTTCCATACTAAGGATTAGATTGAAGATGTGTTCAACAAGCCACTATCAAAGTAATTACTCCATAGATTGTGTTTGTTGATGAATGTTTGACCACATTAATATCAATGTCGTGGTATGGTAAATATTTAACATAACATAATTATTCATTGGATATTTTTTGTCAATGTGGGGAGTCGAGAAAACATAAATACCTTATGTTTACCCATTAATTTACTTATAATGGGGGAGTGGGTGAATGCAAAAATAAATTTTTAATGTAATGGGAAAGAAATTTCTTATTTAATGGGATCATATATTTAAATAGTATTTAAAAATGTAAATCCCATGATATAAGTATGGTTTTGTTAGTTATGAAATATTCTATCTTGATTGTTTGGAATGTTTTAAGGAACATTCAATATATAGGTTCAAATAATATTTTTCTAATGTAAAAGTAGATTTGAGGAAGTGGATTTAGGTAACATTAATGGGAAACATGATATTATATTTCAATTCTTCTATTTACATAAGTGAGTTAACTCATTTGGGATTGGTACTATTTTATTATGGTTCCTTACTAAGTTTATTGAGTTATTAATTTGATTTATGTTCATTGCTTGACAAAAAAACAAGGGAGTATATTTTTGAGACAAAGATATGATTAAGGATGTTTTTGAGAAATAGATTTTCTATAAAATTGGATTGATTTATAAAACCCATTGATATTTTATTGAAATCAAGAGTTAAATAGGAATCCAATTTATTAATATGTTTTTCCAAGGTAAAAATAATTTTTTAGGGAAGTGTATGGGGTTTGAATTTAATTTTTTATTAATTAGTAAATTATTCTCAAGCATAGGTGTTAAATGGTGTTTCTTTTTATGAGAAGTTAATTCCATGGTTTTATAGTTGTTTAAAGAACATGGTAGGTTATTTTATAACCATAATTTTTGTTTATAATTAATCTATAGAAATTTAGATTCGTAGGTTTTTTAAGAATGTTTAAAATTCCTCAATACCTAAGGTTTACTCTATGAAAATATGTAAGGGGAATTTAGATATTAAAAAGGATATATTATGGTCACTATATTATATGGATGAATGTTTTAAACATTGATAATTTCCTTGAATTCATTGTTTGATATATAAGGGTTATAAGAGGTTTTTATCTAATACAAAAAATAGTTGATCTGTAACACATACCTGAGGTGGGGTGTCATAAAAGCTACAATTTTTATTTTATGAGTGTAAAATAATGGTGGTCTAGGGTTGTCTCACATGGGGAGATTCACTATTTATTCAATTAAAAATTCTATATCTCAAAGAACAACATCTCTTTTTATTTTATTTAATTTTTGAAAATAATGAAATGGTATTGAAAAGAGAATTAGAATTTTAAATAAAAAAGAATTGAAAAAAGAATGAGTTAGGAAATAAAGAACCTGTAATAGTGGTTTGGATTCAGGTTCCTTCATTATTCATGTTGTTTTATTAAATTTAGTTTAATAATTCAATAGTGAAATATCATGCCTGAGTTTCTGTACTTATATTCACTAGTTTCAAAATATTTAATCCCAATAAAAACTAAATTCCACCTCCTCCTATAATCAAGGTTGATTACATATCTCAATCGTGAGTGTGGAATATTGTAGGACCCAACTCCATCATATGTTGTTTCATCCCTTTAATATCTGAACTGCATTATGTGAAGAAAATTTGTTCAATTGGGAGGAGGAATAATATTAAAATAAATGAATAAATGTGATGTTGTTATCCATGTTATGGTGGATGATTTCCATAATCAAACACATCACCCTCATCAACCATCATCAAGATCAAGACAATTAATTAATTAATTAATATAATCCTAGAACACCTATCATCCTCTCAGGTGAAGTCTTGGGTTAGTCTTCCATTTTTCAGAAGTAATAGGTCACAGTGGAAGATGAATCAGAAGAAGAGAAGAATTAGAGAGAAAGAGAGAAAAAATCACTATAAGAAATAAATAATTCTTTTTTATTATAAATAATGATATAATTAATTAATTATGTAAATAAATACTATATCTATAGCATAAAATAAATGAAAATAGAGATAAATAGTATTCCAGCAGCACCTTGACCAACAATCCTCTAATTCTCATTAAGGTTTTGTAGTAGTTCTTCTTTTATAATAAAATGAAAAATCCCTCGATCTTATCTATATATCTCATAAATATATTTCATAAGAATTTGATATTTCAATATATTTTAAAATTAAATGCGTTCATCCAATTATTTAATATTCTCAAATCATTCCCATGACATGGGGTGTGTCTCAAAATAATCCTAATGATATTAGATTTTCCAAAACTCTGCTTCATGAGTGCATTGTGGTGTGGAATAAATATTTTAATCATAAAAGAAACACTATTATGCATGGAATGCACAATGATGTGGTAGTGTAAATGGTGTAATGTTTTCCTCAATTTGATTTGACATTCAAAGTGGTCGAATCAATCTATTCTTCCATTAAGGGAAACATACTTCTTTGAAATGCGAATCAATGAGGTTTCTAGAGGCCTTAGATGTGTTCCATGTCGGACCCATGTTTTGGTTGTGTGTGTTTAACTTGATTATAAGCTTTATATTGGTGTCTATGGAATATGTAGTGAGCATAAAAAGGTTGAAGGTGATGTTAAGAAGTGGTGGTGTAGTGACTGAAATGTCTTAGGGAGAGGAAGAGTGACTGATGTGGGATGACACCATTTCCTAAATTATGAATAGTTCCCACATAATGGTTGTAGAAAAATGAATAGGAGATCTATTGAGGACATCCTTATATATGTTTCTACAGTTGGATTGGGTACACTAAGGCCATGGGTGATTGGTTCCGGCTTACACTACACACACACAGAAGATAAGGGATCATGGTGTTATAAATTAGTCCACATAATAGTTGGCTCACACTATGAATGTGCATGGTTTTATATAAAACCCAATCTCCCCTTCAACTTATTGATCTCTCCAGAGGGCCTAGATGGTTGGCCACCCCACCTTGGGTTATCTATGTGGTTGTTGGCTCCCTTGGTTCTTGATGAACCTAGGTATCTATATTCTTTGATTACCTGTAAAGACCCAGAAATTTCAAGGAAATTGTTTTCTTAATTTTCATTGGAATTTTACAAGAATGCGGTTTCTGACGGCACCTAATTCCGAGGTCCAGTGTGCCCGGAATCATTTTCCGAAGTTTAGATCGGGAATATTTAGTGAACGAACGAGCAGGTTTTCCTAACTTTTGAACCTGTGCTTGTAATCGAAATCTGAGGGCACCGATGGAATCGCAGCGCTGGTAATTGCTTAAGAAGACCCCTTTCTAGAGTTTCATTTTCTCGGGATGAGTTGTTTAAATAAATCGAGGGATAATAATATAATTGTTTTACAATTATATTTTCTTTTCTTGTTAAGTGGATTAAGTGTTGTGTCACAACACTTTTCCTCCCTCTTATGTGGTTATAACCTATGTAAGGGAGTTAGGGGTGGGACCCACTTTTTGATAACTACCTTTGAGAGGATTAAGGTGGGGTGGGGGCCACACGAGCCCAGCCCCTCACCTTCCCCTAACGTTCATAACTTTTCCCCTCTTAATTTTGTAACTCTCAAAAAGAACCCCCCCTTTTAATAAAGTCAACTCATTAATTGAGTAGGTTTTTCAAGTAATCAATTCTTGGATTCGTTTGAATTTCAAATGAATTCTTTTGGCTTGTGTGTTAATTAAATAAGACTAAGTCTTATTTCGTGGGAGGATAGTTGGTGGTGCGAAAGGATTTGGGGAGGAAATATCTATGTTCCGAAGGACGTTCTTCCTCCTTGAAGAACGTGAAGAACACACTGTCACTGATGAAGAACACCGACCTCCGACGAAGGACGGCGGTGAGAGACGCCTTTCTCGGAGATCGACGACGCGACGTCGTGTACCACGACGCCAACGAACCTCTCCTTCTCCGACGCCTTCTTCCGCGACGTTCAATTTTCGCTACGAACCTTCGTTCAACGATTACATCAAGTAGGGGTTTATTTATTGTTGTCCGTGGTCTAATCTGTCGCCATTCTTGGTTTAAATTGGGCCACCTGTTATCGTAATAATGGGAGGAGGTCGGACCGTACGAACACGGCCGACCCTCCTCCCCCTTTGTTGTTTGGATTGTTTGTGGCACGAGCAGGGCAGCGCGGTGCCGTTGCACCACGCGGAAACGAGAAAGAACGCGACGAAGAAGCATGGTGCCGTCGTGCCACGCCGTTGAGGCTGAATGAAACCGTGGCCGGAGCCGGGGCCGTGGGGAGGGGAAATTCGAAGACTCCGCAGTTTGTTGTCAAAGTGCGGATCGACGGACGATGATGAGGCGGGCCAAAAAGGTGTTTTGAACCCTTCGTAGTGATCTTCGGCTCCCGGGAGGACCACCGGCATAGACAGAATTGAAAAAGGACCACCGGAGCAAATTCGGTGGTCCGCGGAAAAGCCTGCCGGCGCGCAGCGCCGGCACGGCGGCGCCCGGGGTGCCGCCGGGAAGGTCTGCCGCGACGGCGAGCAGAGGTCGCATGGCCGTGCGGGACCGAGGGGGACGCGGCACCGGGCCGCGTCCGCTGGCCGAAGGAAGCGCCCCCCACCACATGGGCCCGCAGTTACTCAATCAGAGGGGGCGCGTACTTTCCCCCCTGTTCCGCTCAGCTCGGCCACCCGAGCAGGCCACGCGGGCCGCGTCAGCGCGGCAGGCCAACCGGTCGCCGCGCTGGGCCACGCCCAGGCGGGGTCAGGCCGCGCAGGCCGCGCCACGCCATGCCCAAACGGGACAGACCCAGACCTGGTTCGGGTCGACCCGGGGGAGGTATCAGGCCGGGTGGCATCGGGCTCGAACCCCCTTTCTTCAGACAGTTTCGTTCAAACGCTCATATCTTTGGACACGGACCTCCGATCGATGCACCATCAGTTGTGATGCAATAATTGGATCAAGAAGATCATTTCGGTATATTACACTCAAGGTTTAGGAGAACTTTGGGTATGGCCAGGTTGGTTCGGATACGAAACCAACTGGGCCCTCAGAGCGGAAACGCTTATATCTCGAGCTTCGGACGTCCGATTGATGTGCCGTAGACTTTTTTGGATTCCTCTTGATGAGACGGAACTTTTGGAATACTTCTCCTGTGTTTTTGATGTATTTGGTTAGTGGCCGAGTTGGATTGTACCCGAAATCCAACCGGGCCCTTGGAACAGAATAGATGATAACTTTCAGACTGGACGTCTGTTTGACGAACCGTCAGCGGTGTTGGTGATCTTGTTGATTAACGGTCCCTTTGAGTATACCCTATGAGAGTTCGGGGTACAGTTGAGATATGGCTGGGTTGGTTCGCACACAAAACCAACCGGGCCCCTTGGATGAAAAGGCTAATAACTCATAGACCGGGCGTCCGATTGACGCGTCGTCTGTTGCGTTGAGACCCCTATGACGAGGCGGTACTTTGAGATACTTATTCATTGGACTTTGAGATACATGGACTATCGACCTGTAGCTCATGGAGCGGACCCTCCCGGAGACAAGCGTGTGGAGTATGAAGACCATGTAGCTGAGTGAGACCTAACGACTGCTTGACGGACTCGACTTTGAGTGAGTCGACTAGCCCAGTGGACGGAGCACTACTTTGTTTGGGTGCAAATCCATGGCGGACAAAGCACTACCTGTGTGACAGTGCAGACCCGTGGTACTCGTCCGGAGAGTACCTCTTCAGGCTATTAGGGGGTGTTCACTACTGTGTTTTGGTGGCATACCCCAGCGGGAAGCACTACTGTGTTTGGGTGGCTGACCCGCGGTACTCGACAGGAGGAGTACCTCAGCAGTCTTATGTTAGTGAGCAGTACCTCGGAGTCGTGACAGGACCACTGTACACTCCATAGACGGGGCTCTTCAGCAGTTACGGTTTCGATAATGAAAATCATGGTTTGAGCTGAGTCTATGACCTTTGTGTTTACCTCATGATTGAGATAGGTCACATGATAACTTAGGTATATGTATGAGCATATACCCGGGTAGTGGTTATCTGCTGATTTCATAAATCTTTGTGTTTCCTCATGATTGAGATGGGTTACTTGATAACTTAGGTATATATATGGGTATATACCTAAGTAGAGGTTATCTGTTGAGATCTTTCTTTGTGGTTATCCTTGTTGGATTTTGTGAGACCTTGAGGGTCTTGGGGTCCCTACTAAGTATCGTTATACTCACCCCTGCACGGGCTAAGCCCGCACCTCGTTGTGTTGGTTGCAGACGATGAGTAGCACGGACAGAGGCCGAGTGTTTGAGGACTGGATGGTAACCAGAGGTGGACCTCACGACGAGACAGTATCCGGTGGTGGACTTCACGACGATACGACACTCGAATTAGGTTGACGGGCAAGAGCGTTGTGGAGGCTATATATACCTACCCTTCAGGTAGGATCCGTGGTGGACGATCCAGGAGCTGCGCTATTTGTACCTACCCTTCAGGTAGGATCCGAGGAGGATAACCCAGGAGCTGCTTCCATTCTTCCAGCTGTTTGTCTTTTCTATTGTACTTTTGTTCAGTTGTAGCTGTACTTTCGATTGGGTTTGTATTCTCGACCATTTACTTTTCAGCACTTCCTTTTTGTACTTAGTGTTTTACTTCCACTTGTACTCTGTGGTGTTTTGTGTACTTTTATAAAGGCAATGCCTTCCCAGTTATCGGGATTTTCACCTTTGGAGCTAGTCGCCAGCCCCTGGCCTTTGGAAGGCGGGCTTGGGGTAGTCATGGCACGGTCCACGAGGACGAGTCGTGACAAATTGGTATCAGAGGAGTTGGTTCTACCGCAGAACTTATAACTCTGGTATTTTTTTTCTATGAAGCAATAGTGTTAAGGGTACCGAGTGTGGTCTTCAGTTCAGGGAGTCCAGTATTGGTGCGGGCAGCCGGCGTATCCATACACCAGGACCCTGACAACTGATTTCTGACTTTGTGCATGAAAAAACTGATTGTGTGTGTGTTTCCAGAAGTTTTTTTAAAAGTTATCTCAAACCAGGTCAGCTCACCAGGTATAATCGTTTGACCGTGTCACGTTGATTCTTTCAGGATGCCTTTTCATGGATGACCAGCTAGATCTCAGAGGGATGTTCGTACGGACAGCATGCCGAGCGACGAGGCTTCGGTACAGGGCCCTCTTGCAGTTGAGGCACCAGCAGAGGCACCAGCGGTACTACCATACATTGGGCCACCGATGCCACCAGCCCCTGCAGTAGGCGATGCATGCCACTTGAGTGCGCTGCACAAGTTCCAGCGCCAGAGGCCACCCAGGTTCTGGGGAGAGATGGACCTGCAGGCGGATGAGGTTTGGATGGAGTTTGTGGTGAGAGTCATCAGGCTAGTGGGGACGCCACCAAACTTCAGGGTGATCTTTGCTGCCAGCCATCTTTAGGCAGTAGCAGGCAGGTGGTGGAGCCACTTATTCTAGTTTTGCGATAGTATGACCTTCCCATGGGGAGACTTCGAGACCTTCTTCAGGGTGGAGTTTGTACCAGTATCTCTGCACCCCGAGCATGTTCAGGTGCTGATGACTTTGCCGCATGTTTTTTGATCAGTAGAAGAGTCATTTGTAGGCAGTAGACAGATGATGCAGAGGTCTAGGAGGACCAAACCAGCATTTGGGTGATCTTGGGTTTTAGTATCGGCGGTGCGGGGCACCCAGGGTGGGGTCAGATCCAGGCGTGCCAGAAACGGACAGTGTTTCTCCTACGGCAGGAAGGGTCACATGGCACGTGACTGTCCGACTCCTCGCACAGTTGATCTGCAGGCACTGGAGGAGCCACCAAGATAGAAGCAGCGGCGGGTGCTTGATCAACAGCCAAGCAGTGGACAAGGCAGTAGAACTCCAGGAGCAGGTGGACAGGATTGGAACTAGTGGATACGTCCCTTTTACTTCTAGTTCCATGTTTATGTTGTATTCTTGTCTTTGTATTATGAGCTGCAATAATAAAAAGACACTTATCTTTGTGATGTTTGCTTTACTGTCCTATTGTTTGGTTGATACTAGGTGGTCCCAGTTAAAACTGTTGACTTGACCCTCACTTTCGAGATTTCTACTGGAGGAGACCCAGTGACCTCACACTGATGCCGACAGTGTGACTCGACCCTTGGAGGCGAGAGTGACAGTTGGATCTCTTGGTAGTTACGTCGAGGCCTTACGACGTCATCCGTGGCATGAATGCATCATTCATGTCAGGATTGATTGTATTAGTCAAAGGGGGCGGTTCATCCAGGGGATGAGACTGAGTTTCTCTTTTCGGCAAAGGAGAAATTTTTTAGCAGCTCTTTCAGGTCGTAGGCAAAGAAGGTGCAGATCATCCAGGAACGGATGAAGACTGCACAGTGCAGTAAGAAACAGGAAATCAGCACCAGTCTTAGAGACTCGGGCGTGCTAAATGTTTCAATAAGAGGAAGCTTAAAGGAGAGTTACAGAATGGCTCTAAGAATGATTCAATGGACAGTCTGTGTCCACTACTAGCTGCTGTAGTAACAAATGTTGATATGAATCATTCCTTACTTACACGAATCTTGTCCCAGACCTAGAGTTTCCGATAATCCGTAGACTTGACCCTCACATCTGGAGATACCTTGAGAGAAGACTCGATAATCACACTTACGCCGACAGTGTGGTCAGACCCTCGAGGCGAGAGTTTCGGTTGGAATCTCTTGGTGGCGGCGTCAAGGCCTTACGACGTTGGTTTGAGTATGGACTAGGCAATCACAATTCATACACAAATTGATGGTATTAGGCAAAAAGGTTGTGGTTTAACTACAACGTCGGGATGGGTTTTCCTCAGTTGGCAAAAAGGAAACCCCAGGCAGCACCAGATAAACTCATGCATAGGAGGGTGCGGTCGATCACTCTTGAGTCGGTCAACCTTACCCTCGTGGCAGAAGGAGTTTTGAGTTTCAGTCCTAAATGGGAATTGGAGGCCTCTTGAGTTTGAGGATGATGATCACGTCCTTATACAGGTCTCACCTCGACGAGGTTTTCAGAGATGTGGCCAAGGCAGCAAGTTATCTCCAAGGTTCAGTGGACCTTTTCAGGTCCTCATCAGGGTATGCGAGGTGGTTTACCACTTGACCCATCCACCTCAGTTGCACCGGGTGCACGGCGACTTCCACATATCTCAACTGAGGAGATATGTGCTTGACCCGACGCATATCATCGACCATGGGGAGCTGGACTTTGGGTTTGGGGTGACTTTTGCGGGGTTCCAGTAGGAGTTGAGGATCGATAGGAGCGGTCCTACGAGGACGGTCGATTCCTCTTGTGTGCTTTCACTGGTAGTACGAGAACCTCCATGTGAGCACATGGGAGCGGAAGGCTCAGATGCGTGCTCAGTACCGCTTTTGTATCCCTAGTTTGTGTTAAAGCTTTATGAGGACGTAAATCCCTGAGGTGGGAGTAATGTAAAGACCCAGAAATTTCAAAGAAATTTTTTTCTTAATTTTCTTTAGAATTTTACAAAAACGCAGTTTCTGACGACACCTGATTCTGAGCCCTGATGTGCCCTGATTTTGAACCGGTGCTCGGAATCGAAATCCGAGGGCACTGATGGAATCGCAGCGCCGGTAATTTCTTAAGAAGACCCCTTTCTGGAGATGCGTTTTCTCAAGATGAGTTGTTTAAATAAAGTGAGGGATAATAATATAATTGTTTTACAATTATATTTTCTTTTCTTGTTAAGTGGATTAAGTGTTGTGTCACAACACTTTTCCTCCCTCTTATGTGGTTATAACCTATGTAAGGGAGTTAGGGGTGGTACCCACTTATTGATAACTACCTTTGAGAGGATTAAGGTGGGGTGGGTCCCACAAGATCCCAACCCCTCACCTTCCCCTAACGTTCATAAATTTTCCCCTCTTAATTTTGTAACTCTCAAAGAGAAACCCCCCCCCCCTTTTAATAAAGTCAACTCATTAATTGAGTAGGTTTTTCAAGTAATCAATTCTTGGATTCGTTTGAATTTCAAATGAATTATTTTGGCTTGTGTGTTAATTAAATAAGACTAAGTCTTATTTCATGGGAAGATAGTTGGTGGTGCGAAAGGATTTGGGGAGGAAAGATCTAAGTTCCGAAGGGCGTTCTTCCTCCTTGAAGAACGCGAAAAATGCACTGTCACTGACGAAGAACGCCGACCTCCGACGAAGGACGACGGTGAGAGACGCCTTCCTTAGAGATCGACGATGCGATGCCGTGTACCGCGACGCCAACGACCCTCTCCTTCTCTGACGCCTTCTTCCGCGATGTTCAATTTCCGCGACGAACCTTCATTCAACAATTACATCAGGAAGGGGTTTATTTATTGTTGTTCGTGATCTCATCTGTCACAATTCTTGGTTTCAATTGGGCCGCATGTTATCGTAATAACAGGAGGAGGTCGGACCGTACGAACACGGCCGACCCTCCTCCCCCTTTGTTGTTTGGATTGTTTGCGGCACGAGCAGGGCAGCGCGGTGCCGTTGCACCGCGCGGAAACGAGAAAGAACGCGACGAAGAAGCGTGGCGCCGTCGCGCCGCGCCGTTGAGGCCGAACGAAACCGCGGCCGGAGTCGGGGCCATGGGGAGGGGCAATTCGAAGACTCCGTAGTTTTTTTCGAAGTGCGGATCAACGGAAGATGATGAGGCGGGCCGCAAAGGAGTTTTGAACCCATCGCAGTGATCTTCGGCTCCCGGGAGGACCACTGGCACAGAAAGAATTGAAAACAGACCACCAGAGCAACTCTGGTGGTCCGTGGAAGGGCCTGCCAGCGCGCCTCCGGGAAGGTCCGCCACGGCTTCAGCCGCCGCGGCGAGCAGCGGTCCCGCGACCACGTGGGACCGAGGGGGACAAGGCACCGGGCCGCGTCCGCTGGCCGAAAGAAGAGGCCCCCCACCATGTGGGGCCGCGGTTACTAAATCAGGGGGGGCACGTGCTTTCCCCCCCTATTCCGCTCAACTCAGCCGCCCGAGCAGGCCACATGGGCCGCGTCAGCACGGCAGGCCAACCGGCCGCCGGGCCAGGCCGGGCCGCCCAGGCCTGGCCGGGCTGCGCAGGCCGAGATTGGCCACGCCCAAACGGGCCAGACCCGGACCTGGTTCTGGTCGACCCGGTTCAGGCCGACCCGGGGGGGGGGGTATCAGGCTGGGTCGGACCGGGCCCGAACCCCCTATCTTCGAACAGTTTCATTCAAACGCGCATATCTTGGGCCACGGAACTCCGATAGAAGCACCTTCAATTGAAATGCGATCCTTGGATCGAGACGGTCGTTTTGGTATATTGCACTCAAGGTTTAGGAGAACTTTGGGTACGTCCGGGTTGGTTCGGATACGAAACCAACCGGGCCCTCAGAGCGGAAACACTTATATCTCGAGCTCCGGACGTCCGATTGACGTGCCGTCGACTTTGTTGGATTCCTCTTGATGAGACGGAACTTTTGGCATACTTTGCCCATGGTTTGGACGCAGTTGGTTAGTGGCCGGGTTGGATTGTACCCAAAATCCAACCGGGCCCCTGGAACAGAAAAGCTGATAACTTTCAGACTGGACGTCCGTTTGACAAACCGTCAGCGGCGTTGGTGATCTTGTTCAGAAACGATCCCTTTGATTATACCCTATGATAGTTCAGGGTACAGTTGAGATACGGCTGGGTTGGTTCACACACGAAACCAATCGGGCCCCTGGGACGAAAAGGCTAATAACTCACAGACTGGGCGTCTGATTGACGCACCGTCTGTTGCGTTGATACCCCTATGATGAGGCGGTCCTTTGAGATACTTCTTCATGGGACTTTGAGATACTTGGAGTATCGACCTGTATCTCATGGAGCGGACCCTCCCAGAGACGAGTGTGCGGAGTACGGAGACCATGTAGCCGACTGAGACCTAACGACTGCTTGACGGACTCGACTTGGAGTGAGTCGACTAGCCCAGTGGACGGAGCACTACTTTGTTTGGGTGCAAACCCATGGCGGATGGAGCACTACCTGTGTGACAGTGCAGACCCGCGGTACTCATCCGGAGAGTACCTCTGTAGGCTATTAGGGGGTGTGCACTACTGTGTTTGGGTGGCATACCCCGACGGGAAGCACTACTGTGTAAGGGTGGCTGACCTGCGGTGCTCGATAGGAGGAGTACCTCAGCAGTCTTATGTTATTGAGAAGTAACTCGGAGTCATGACAGGACCACTGTACACTCCAGAGACGGGGCTCTTCATCAGTTATGGTTTCAATAATGAAAATCCTGGATTGAGCTGAGTCTATGACCTTTGTGTTTACCTCATGACTGAGATGGGTCACTTGATAACTTAGGTATATGTATGGGCCTATACCTAGGTAGTGGTTATCCGTTGATTTCATAGATCTTTGTGTTTCCTGATGATTGAGATGGGTTACTTGATAAATTAGGTATATGTATGGGTATATACCTAAGTAGAGGTTATCTGTTGAGATCTTTCTTTGTGGTTATCCTTGTTGGATTTTGTGAGAACTTGAGGGTCTCGGGGTCCCTACTGAGTATCGTTATACCCACCCCTGCACGGGCTATGCCCGCACCTCATTGTGTTGGTTGCAGATGACGGGCAGCGCAGACAGAGGTCGAGTGTTTGGGGATTGGACGATACCCAGAGGTGGACCTCACGATGAGACAGTATCCGGTGGTGGACTTCACAATGAGACGACACTCGAAGGAGGTTGATGGGCGAGAGAGTTGTGGAGGCTATCTGTACCTACCCTTCAGGTAGGATCCGTGGTGGACAATCCAGGAGCTGTGCTATCTGTACCTACCCTTCAGGTAGGATCCGAGGAGGACGACCCAGGAGCTGCTTCCATTCTTCCAGCTATTTGTCTTTTCTGTTGTACTTTTGTTCAGTTGTAGCTATACTTTCGATTGGGTTTGTATTCTAGCCCATTTACTTTTCAGCGCTTCCTTTTTGTACTTAGTGTTTTACTTCCGCTTGTATTCTATGGTGTTTTTTATACTTTTATAAAGGCAATGCCTTCCCAGTTATCGGGATTTACGCCTTTGGTGTTAGTCGCCAGCTCTTGGCCTATGGAAGGCAGGCTTGGGGTAGTCACGGCATGGGCCCCGAGGACGGGTTGTGACATTACCTACAAAATATTAAATCACATAACACAATTCCACCATAATATCTTAAAATAAATCCCCAAAATACACAATTTTTTTCTTTTTAATCTTTATTATTACTTCACTAGTAAAATCCAACATTTTAATTAAACAAGGAATTAAATGAAAATATTCTTAACATTCCATTCTTATGTATTAAAAAATTATTATGAATTTTCATACTAAAATGAGTGCATAAAATACCCCCACACATGAACGATGCATTTCCTCAAGCATTGAATCTCAAAATTGAATTAACAAAGCCCACAATTTTATTGATATTTAAATCTCAATGAAATAAAATAAAATTATTATAAATGATAAATAATATTTTCTATTTCCACACAATACATGAAATTAATTTGACACTTTTTGAAAGATAAATAAATCATAGTATTTTACATTCTACCTTTATAAAATGATGGAACTTCCACTTTCCTTAGTCCTAGATTCACAATAAATTATTTTTAAACATTTCAAGTTAAGATCCACCTCACTTTGAATAATTTCTCCCATCACTTATGATACAAATTCATAAATATTTATTCTCATATCATGAAAACATTCTTATTTTACATATGATTTCATAGGAATTACTTTCCCATATCTTTTAAAAAAATTCACTTTAAAAAAAGACTACTTTTCATTGGAAGTTCTAATGGATTTGAGGATTATGGTTGGTAGGTATTGATGTGAAAAATAATAAGGATCAAAAGAGGTGTTTTATCAGTGAATCATAAAGAATGATATAAAAAATAAATTTATAATGAATAGTATACCCTTCAAAATGACAACATCCACTTCCCCATGCTCAATGTATGATTTTGATCAATAATAACATAATGACTAAATTAATCGATTTTTTTTATATTCAATTTTTTTCAGACTATAATTTTATAATTTTTTTAAGTTTTTCAAAATATATTCTTTGGATAAACCTCAATTCAATAAAATAACTACATATGATAAGAATAATAAGTTTAGTGATGGTATTTTTTATAATTTCAAAAGTCAAAGCCCATTTTTCACTTTTTTAATGGAAAATGTTGAATGTAAAATGTATAAATCAAAAACTATTATGAATTACTAAAATATAACCCCATACATATTCCTTATAATTTATTTCATCCTTCAACCATGAGTTCCCTCGCCCCTAGAGACAATCTCTAAAATATCTTGAAAATTACTAAACGGATGGTAAGAATGGATATAAATGACTCGAAATGGGGATATTTGATAATATTTTAACTCATTATATCTATGGGATAAACAAGGATAAATTTGAAATGTGGTTTTAAGGATTATAGATTATAAATAAAAATTATGCAATCACATAAAATGTGTTTATAGATGCCTTATATTTGATAACTTTCAAATAATGTTCTAGAAGGTGGCATGGCCCATGATCATTCAAGAAAAATGTTCATGATAATATAAGAAGTATTTGGTATAGAAATAATGTTAGGTAATGAATCATATAAAATTATACAATCACTCAAGGAATGAATAATAATATTAAATCAATTAACATGAATTTCAAAAATTCAATGTATTAAAAATTATTGGGAAATTTCATTTCCATGAATCAAAAAATTCACACAAATCCCCATTCATTAATTTAATATCTGTACATTACTATAATAATTAAATTATCCACTGTTCTCATAAATTTTCATTATAATTAAAATATAAAACATTATATCATATGGTTTTTAATGTATTCATTTCTCCTAGTTCAGTCAAGTAAAGAATGAATTATAATGTGGGTTTGGAATTTCATGTTTTAACATAGCTGCAAAAAAATTTAAAATTAATTTTTGGGATTTTAAAAGATAAACATAAAATTGAATACCATTTTCTTATGAATATTTATTTGCACATTATCATTATTTTTTGGGGGTTTTTTGTTCCACTATGTTCATTTAGAATTAAATAAATCAATTTTAACAATAACTATGCATATAAAAAACAAATATATTGAGGGATTGGACTATTTCCTAAACTAAACCCTATGGATGAAATTGAAATTCCTAAAAATAAAATAAATATTCAAATCATGGTAGAGTCCCCCAAGTAGGGAAAATATCTTTACTTCTTTTATAATGGATGTTCAAGATGTTATCCATAATTTATAGGTGGGTGGAGCTTCCCTGAATTTAACCTACACATGAGGATTTTACCAACATTTACTTCATATTTTTCATTGAAGAAGAATCGATGGATATAGTGCACCAAAACCATCCCCTTAATAATAAGGAAAAACATTCCTGATAGGGGTAGGATGAAGTATGGATTTCTGTCATTTTTTATTGATACATGTGCAACATTATCATTCTTTTATAGTGATTTCTGTATGTGGGATTATTGATTTGATTATTCACAGGGATATTTAAAATTTAAGATAACGTGAAAAAAATTCAAACAAGAATAATAAATATAATGATTCCCCCTTCCTGCATAATCACCTACTACATTGTTTTCTTCTAGAAATTCCACTTTTCTTTCATTATGGGATTTAATTAAAAAATGTTGAAAAAATATCATAGAGCTACATGTGTTCCTCAAAAGGTGAATTTTATTATTCGTTTTCATCTTATAATAAAAAAATGGATTAGAAGATTCTGAAGATTCGAAATAGTGGGTTCTAATAATCAGTACAGATTAAATACTCATAGATGATAGATAGTTCAAGAAAGTATCAAATCCCTAATTTTTATCAGATTCAATCTCTTTTTATATGGTGTGGACTTATTGATGTTTTATCTCAATGCAAAGAGGTATGTAGTCAGGATTCTACATCCTCTCTTAAAACTCTACCACTTGAGGGATTACTTTATATTCTATGTATTGAGATAAATAGTTCGGTGTTGGTGATTCTGTATTAAAGCTAGGGAGACCATGTTTCATGAATTTTTTTTCTAATCACTCCAAAACTGATCATGAGCTTATTGATCACCCATATTAACATCATCCCTTGAGTTTTTATCATCATTATATATATCTTTATTATAGGTCTAGATCTTATTGTTGATATGGTTGGGATATGGATACTCCTCAAATGTGGCAACAACCTTTTGGACATCTTTAGTAAAATTTTGAAATTCCAATGGTGCTTTAGTCGTGAACTTCAATATTTGATATCCAAATTTGACTTCATTAAACATCTATACTAGTTCACGAAATACCAGACATGTGCCCTGTCTATTAATCTTGAGATGAACGTAATAAGTGATATTTTTATAACATTATTAATTGGATTTCATGTAATTTTGAACCAATTTCACATTGTTCTATACCATTGACTATCTATTTCATGCATAATAATAAGGTATGTTTTGATACATAATAAGAAAAATGATAAATAATTTTGGACTTGTTTTTATAAAAGTGATGAAAAACTCTAAAAATTTAGAAAATAATAATAAAATACAAAATTCTTAGATCTCTGGTAATAGTGCCTTATTTTTCACACACTTCTTGTGAGATATACAAAAACCTAGTATTTTTATTTTCTTTTTTCTACAAAATGTCTGACTAAGGTTGTCTCACTTGAGGAGATTCATAGTTTATTCACCAACTAATTATAATTCACCTAAAAATATTTTTTTTATTTTATTCATATCAAATAATCACATGGAAAAGATAATTCAAATTCTAAACTAACATTCTAAAAAATATAATGAGTTAGAAATTAAATAACTTGGTTCAAGGGTTAGGATTCATGTTCCTTCATTATTATTATTAGATATTTAAATTTATTTTACAATTGAATTGTGAAATTGATATATTTATTATCCTTTTTATTACTCATTGTAAAATCTTGAATTCCATGGAAAACTAAATTTCACATCCCCATACAATAATGGTTAATGGAAAACTTAAATTGAGAGAATGAAACCTTTCCTGACACAACTACATTGTATATTGTTCCATCCATTGAAAAACTAAACATCTAGATGTGAAGATATTTTGTTCCATGTATGGGGGGGAATTATTTGAATAAAATAATATAAGTTAATTAAATATCCATATCATTATGGAATATCACCACACCTATATATATCACCCTCTTCAGTAAAAAAAATAAAAATATTAATGAACAAAATCCTAGAATTAAAGAACACATATCCTCTCCTAGAGACACATCTCATGTCAGTCTTCCAAGATCAAAATTAAAAGGTCACATTGGGAGATGAATGAGAAGAAGAGAATAATGAGAGAGAAAGAGGGAGAAAAAGAATTTAAGAAACATATGGTTGACTTTTATTAGAAAAAATGATTGAATAAATAAATTTTAGATGAAAAATACTATACTATAATAGAAAAAAACATTGGGAAACATCATTACAAAATCATACAATGTGGATTTACTTGTATTCTCTTCAATGTTTAGCAGCTTGTGTCCTTTTATAAGAAGATTAAAAATCCAAAATCCTTCTACAAATATTTGTGAAACAATATCCCATATATATTTAATATTTAATTTTTTTTTATAATTAAAATTGTTCATTCGATAATTTTATTTTATCAAATAATCTCTAAGATATACGATGTGTCTTGAAATAATAACAATGATATTGGAGTTTAAAAAACTCTATTGCATGTGTGCATTATGGTGTGAAGTGAATATTTGTAGTGTAGCTAATATCTACTTATTCATGAAATTTATGGTAATATGGTATCATAAATTGTGTAGGATTTTCTGTAATGTGATCTAGTACTCACAGTGGATGTATAAAACTCTTCTTTTATACATGGAATCAGTATTCTTTGAAAGGGTCATCATAGAGGTTGTTGAATGTCTCATAGGTTCTTTTTTGGGACCATGTGCTTCGAAAGTGTTGCTTTAACATGAGCCTAAGATTTCTAGTGGTGGTTATGGTGTCTATGGTGAGCACATAAGGGTTACAAGTTGTGTCGAGTAGTGGAGGTGTGGTAATGGAAATGTACAAGGGTTTCAGAGTATGACTGAGGTGGGATGGAACCATTTTGGTATATGATTGATAGTTCCCTGTAAATTCCATCCAACATCGAATATTATAACAACTCAATAATTCCCTATATATATTTCCAAGATAGTATTAGGTACACTAATTCAATATGGGATCAATTCCCACTTACACTATAGACACATAATTTGGGCCTGTGTAGATACACATGGGCACACATGGAACTTGGACGACATTATGAATGTATACATTCATGTCCATGGCCTAATATTCCCTTGATACTGAGAATTCTCTATTGAGAGGATTCCTAGTCAACAATCACATCTTCGGATGGCTATGTGGCTGGTGGCTCCCTCGGTTTCGAGCTATCCTATTTGGCCATAAATTTTTTATTAAATAACAAAAATTAAACTAAATTACATAATTCCACCATAAGATCTACGAATACATTAAATGTAAAAAATCAACATTTTTTATTCATTTTCATATATATTATTAATTAATTTGTAAATTCAAAAAAATTAATTAAATAATGATTTAAATGGGAATATTAAAAAAAATAAACTAAAAATATTTAAAAATGTTTAAAAAGTTACATGATAAAATGAATTCATCAATATGCATGGTATGAAGGGATTGATATGAGGAAAAGGCAACAATTATGGGTGGATCTGCATGATATATAAGGTTTGATCTTATTTAAAGGAAATTCTTAGTGATTGATCTGTATGGTTTTCAAGGTTAATTTGAGAAATTTTCATATATATGTTTAACTATAGGATACCATAATATATATGGGGTTTTCTTAAGGATATATCGATAAGTAAGAGTTCATGAAATTGTAAAAAAGTGAGTTTGATAGACTAGTGAAGTAGTTGAAATCTAACTTCCCCAAAACTACCTCTGTCATTTTATTAAATTCATGGTGATTAAATATAATTCAAAAATACACTTAAGTAAATAACATGAGATTAAAAAGGAAGGTTTGATATGTAGTATTTTATTTAAATTGGAAGAAGTTTATATGTATGTAAAGGTAGTTACTTATTCGAGTTTTGAATTTTATATTTTAATTATTTGATGAAATTGTTTCTATTTGAAAATATATTTGTTTCTAGAACTGTGTAAGTAATCTATAAAAGAAATTTAAGGAAGAAAAATAATAAGAAGAAGAATGAGTAAAACTGTAATAAAAATATGGTTCAATAACAACTTATGTATTATAGGGTGAGTGTAGAAAGTGTGAGAAACAAATAAAAATAAAAACTGGGTGTTCATTTAGTTAATGAATTATTTTATTTTTTATTTTATAAATTTTCTATATATGTGGGAGAAAAGTTTAGATGTCACGTTATGATTTTTTGTATCAAAAGTTCACAAATAAAACCTAATGGTTGTATCCAACATATTTACTATTTTTGATCATGTTATCAATGGTTTTTTGATATTATAACAATGATATAACTTCTTGTTTTTAGTGGAGAACCATGTAAAATATTATTTGTTGGTTGTGTTTGTTATATGTTATCCCTTATATTATCTATGCATAATAATTAATTATCTAATTTTAATACTAATCATACACACATATAAAAATAATTTATCATTCATAAAAAAAATATACAATGACTAGATAATGAGCTATTTTTTTTATCCATCGATTGGATGATGGACCAATTGAGATCATATGGGAATTCCTTGGGTCATATCACGAATCAAATTATATCACTCATAATCTCCCTTGTATCATATTTTTTTGGTTAATGCTAGGTCTCTTCTAAAATAATATAATTGTGAATACCTAAACATAGGCATGTTGGTCTCAACACATGATTAGTCAAAATACATTAATATTGAATAATAAAATTAATGTTGAAAAAAATTGTTCTCGAGGGAATTTATTAGTAGTTAAAATGAATAAAACTATTTTTAATTCATACTATACTAGTTTAATTTCCCTATTTTTTTTAAAATAAGTCACAAATATTTTTAAAATATATTTTTTGGAAATTTTAACAATTTTCAGCTTCCATAGGTCTTAAAATACACTATAGAGTTATTATGGGCCCTTTTTGGACCTAAATGGATCAAAAGGGACAGTATAACCTAACATGACCCACTTTAGAGAAACTGGGTTTGGAGAAGGGTGCTCCCATGTAGGTTTTGTAGGTGGCTTTTTTTATGGCACCACCATAAATAAAAATGATTTTTTAACACGATGGACACTTTTTATTGGAACTTTCACCGTTGGAAAAGCAACAAATTAATGTAGGGTTGGTGGAGGTCAATGTAGGTGATGTAAGCCTCCACTAGATACAAGTTTTTTTCAATTTTTTTTTGATTTGTAGCATGTGGTGATGCGGCCCTCAACCCATGTATGGTTCTTACTTTGTACAAATAGCCCAATTCTTCATCCGAGAGTGACAGACATCCCTCTCCCCCATGCTCATGTGTGTTTAGATTCACAGACACACACACTAATGATCTTTAAGCCATAAAATGTAAATCAATCCTAATTTTGACATCTCTCAGCAATAAAACCCCAAATTGATGCAATTTTAGGGGCATTAGGACATTATAAATTACTTTTATTGGAATTCATTCAAATTTAATTTAATTTTAAACATAAATGATTTCATTTTTTTGATCCCTTTAATAGAATAGGGTATTCTATGAATGGTTTTAAATAGTTAAATTTCAATTTTTTTACCAATTCTATCCAAAGATACTTGATTTTTTATGTAAATAATCAATTCATTACATGTACCTTGTGAAACTAATTTTATGTCTGAAAAGGAAATAAAATAGTACCTTGGTGGAATGAAACGATTCTAGTATTTTCATCTCATCTTTGAATCATTGTAGAATGAAGGAACTGAATGAGATTCCCTATATAGTGTCCATCTATAGTCCATATCCCCTCATATTCTATTTATTTGTTATCTTGTTCTATAATGGAATATATTTTCTCCTTTAGATGATCAAATTATAACTGGATGATAATGCGATCGACCCTCAAACACAAATAATTCCATTCTTGATCTTCTATTTATTTTCATTGTCTATAATCATTAGAAAAGGTCTAAGAGGAGAGAATAACTAATAATTCATGAAATTATCCTATATTACTATTCATGGATAAAAAAGATCTTATATAGTTTTGTTTATATTTTCACATTGTAACTTAATCCCTTGGATATGTTAAACCCCTTAAACCAACCCAAAATGAAAAAAAAACTAAGGATTTAATAAATATCATGATTTGTTTTACCAATGTCATGTGACATTATTAAACTCCACATCATGATAGAAAAACCATTAACATGGTTCATTCTTATTTTAATTATTTTATGATCCTTGAAAGTATAACACTCCTTAAAAATTTAATATTTTCATGCGTTTAATTTTATAATTTAATAAATATTGAGTAACGTAATGTATAAAATCAACAATCATTATTCCAGTGTAATATAATATAATTTAATCAATTTACTTCTGATCATTAACACATGAAATTTCACTCACCCAAACACATGGTTTCTACTTTTTCTTCAAAACCAATTCATCTCAATTAGTATAATGTGCAGATAAACATTATATATAAACCTATAGGCTCTTATCTCGATAAAAGTAATCCACATTCGAAGACTAAGAGATTTTTATATAAACACATCATTTCCCCAAAATACATTATGATAATTCAATGATATGACTACCTCAAATGCACACTTACTATGTACTATAATCCCATCTCTTGATATGTCACCATGACTGTTTCATTCTTTGTATTGTCAATCCATATGCTTAAATTATGTTTTATTAACTCTCTAAAAAGATGTTTTCAATATACAACCATGACCACGAATTTAATCAAATATCCCAACACTAATAAAAGGTCCATAGATATGTTTTTCCATTAATTGAAAAGTTAAAAATCCTTTCTGGAATTATACAATTAATATTAAATTACATACTATTTTCTTGACGTATGATATCTCACTACTTGTATATGTCATATTTATTTTTATCCATATATTTATGTACGAATGTTATGATAGAAATAAATAATAATCCCAAGGCTAATCCTCAATATAGAAATATCTCAAAAGGAATGCAAAACGGTACATATAACATGTGAAATTATTATAAGTGATTATTTCCTCATAACCACAATTCTTGGATATTACTAAATGTAAACATCATGAGAAGAAGTCTCAATGACCTCTGTTCCTGAAACTCTTGATAATAGAGAATCATCTATGTCCTATTAGATAGATTATATCTATACCATTTTAAATATTCTTAATTATACCATCCTAGAATATAAATGTTTTAATTTTAATGAGAAACTACTATACCCTTTCAACGTGACTTAAAATATATTTACATTATAAAATTTATATTACACAGAAGAAAAATTATCATGTGATATGATATTTTAGAACATTCTATAAATTAAATGTACAAAGTTCAATGGTTCTTGGGAACATACACCAACATGAAAGTAGTTTAGTTAATCACTTTAACAGGTTTCAAAGGTTCTTTTATATAAAAGTATATAGGGTAGTGAATTCACTAATTCAACCTATTCTTAGTGAATTATCACTTATATTTATATTCCTTTTCATATAAAGTTTATGTTTTATATTTCTCACGTTTAATTAAAATTATATATAAATTTTAATATCAATGATATCATTTTATAAATAATTAAAAAGAATTTATACTTATGGAATTTCTAAATATTCATAATGAATGGTTAAATTATAATGTTTTTATAATTTAATTTTTTATGAATGCTTTATACATTTTATATCTCATGTATGAATTTATGAATTGTTATTTTATTTAGTTTATTATTTTCTTTATTCAGAAATATAGTTGTTACATTATGGATTGATGTATGATTTAGTTTTCATATGATAAATAGTTTCTTTAAATTTTTATGTAAACATTTAATATTATACATGTTAGGTATGATGATCGATTTAATTTTATTTTAACATTAAATTGACTTGTATTTTTTTATGATATTAAATTTAAATTTTTATTATAGTTTTTATAGATCTGTTATATAATTGTGATGGAATTGAGTTATCTCAATAGTAATGTTTCCATAGATTGTTTGAATTTGGGCCAGACTGGTCTCCAATCTTGAGGCTTATGCATCTCTAAAAAATTAGGGGCTAGATATTTTTTACCCTATATTTAATATTATAGGGGTTGTTGGTTTATATATTTTTTAGATTTTATTTTATATTTTTTAATGTACCTTATTCCTAAGATACTTCATAACCCCCTCCACAAGAACCCCACATGGGCCGGAAATAAAGAGAAGTACCACATATAGTAAGACCTAGCTCAGTGGCTAGAATAGGTGGTGTAAATAAATCAAGTTAGATGAATTAGATTTAAAATATTGAAATTATCATTGGATGATATAATCATTCAAAAAAATACCATCAAATAAAAAATGAAACCAAACCACCCCCAAAATGTTTTTAAATCAATAAAAATACAAACTCTAATGTAAAAATTACAAAAAATAAAACTAAGGTAGATACTCCACAAACAATCAAACCTCTATGATAAAATCATCTATTGTGATACCTATAACCCTCCTCAACACTCTAAGAATATTTTGTATATATTTATTTTGAGAATATAAATCATAATTTGTAGAATAATACCCAAGGTCTCTATTGAAAATGTGAAAAGATAATAGTAAGACACTGATTAAAAATAAATGAACCAATAACACATATACAAGCTAAATATCCATATAAAGTTCACTAAGGATCAGTCATTAAATAATTCATCCAAAATAGAAAAATGATATCATGAGAACTAAAATATAGGTTTTATGTGTCCACTTCACCATAGACTTCTTACTCCCCTGCCTCAACATCAAATGTCTAGAATGCCCATCCCTACCATTCCTCTACCAGTCATCCCATAACAAGCATATTAAATGATAGTAAAGTCAAAAACCTACCAACCTCAGAGTCTAGTAGATCCAATTATCTTATACTAGAATCTTTCAATATCCTAATCTCACATGCGTCTAACAAATCATTATCATCCTCTGTATCATCAAACGTCTCACCCTAACTTCATATCCTTAGTATTTGGAATTATTATTTTGAAGGATATATACTTTCTTCCCTCCTTAAACTATGCATGACCCCCACTAAATATCTCATCCTCCAATCATTATACATCACTGTAAAAACATTCTATCCTTAGTTGGTAGTCACCACCAACCGGTTACCACTACTACGTACTACCGCTAAATGAAAAGTGGGTAACAGGTAAAATATGATATATATTTCCATCACTGTCTTGTATATTGGTGAAAACCCCTAGAACATTTTATTTTTCATGCACAGTTCTTAATGATGGTGGGGTGTATAAAGAAATAATATGAAAATACAAACACACACACAGAGATCACATAAATGCACAGTCTAATAGATTCACATCAATACTTCATTATATCCTTATATTATCAAAAACATAATAACATTACCAAATAATGACTCAAATAAATTGAGTTGTACAACAATAAACCTCTTCAAATCACCCACAATTCCATTTCATTCATTTATTATTTTGACCAATTATCAATCTAACCAATTTACTAACCACCAATTTTTTGTTGAGTAATTTTAAATAATATTTAATGGAAGGAAACATTATCCAATAGTGAAGTTACATATAATTTGAGTTCAAGAACATCATTTAACTTAAATTCATAAATAAATTTACCACAGAATAATTCGAGTGCTCATGATTTGAATTTATAGGAACTGTTTTTTTAATTCATTCTTTTACTGCTTCATATTCTATCACTATTTGTATATAATTACTAGGAATCACAAAAAAACATTACCACATCAGAATAACAACCATGACATCTCCTAATATGTCTAAAAAACAGCATAACCATCTCACCACAAAACTCTCATATCAACCACCACAATTATATAGTGTATAATACACCCCATATCTAAACAGATGGCTACCATAATGATATTAACCCTATATAGACCTAAAAACAACAAGGAGAACAAAAAATGTACTAGAAAAACACTGAAATATATTCTATTCAAAAAATAAATAACATGAATAATTTAATAATGGATTTGAAAAAAATTACATTATCTCTTTATGGAAAAAATTTAACAGAAATCAACCATGTTCACACGCAATAAATTCCATATCCATATATAAGTATTAATATATTATGACTGGTGGGTTTTAGAAAACATAAAATAAAAGGTTATCAATCCACAAAATGGGACTTCAAATTCATAGTAGCGCCACAAACACATAACAACATCATCCATGTTCGGGGTAAGAGTCATCACTTAATAGTAACACAAAAACTTTTAAATAATATATGAATAAACCCAATCCCCTTTAATATAATTTTATCTAGTTCAATACCCTAATTAGTCATAATATATTATTCACTAAATATTAAAAATCATTCTAGTTATATATCTTGATAAAGAATAGAGAACAAGGACCCCTATATGAAAATAATATTTAAAACACACTATACAAACATAAGGGAAGTGGGAAGAAATTTCACAACATGGATGTTTTAATGTCAAAGTCATGACCAAGATAAAAACACTTGAAGAGAAGGAAGGAAAACATGATAAGGATAGAATCCTACCTCAAAAGAGATTAACTACTATATAAACATATATAGGGGGAGATCAGGAGAGGTAGAGATAGAATATGGGAGTATTTTTGGAAACAATAGCATGATTTATCTACACAAATTATAATTAATATCAAGGACCACGAACAAGGTTCTAGTTTATCTTGAATCAATAGAAACAATAAAGTCATAAATAATATAATTATTATCCATTAAAATTCATTATATAGATCCTAGAATAACTCATAAATGTTAATATGGTTGTATTTCCTTTTTATATAACTTTATTCAGTATCATTTAAAACACATGGAATGATTTTGTTTAAAACCTTAGGATTTCCATATTTCAAAGATGAGATATAATCCCCACCAAAAAAGGTTTGAAAACATTTATTTAAAAAATAAAATTATAATTTCTTGTTAAAAATCATGTTTAAATCCATTTGGAAAATATGGCATTTCAAATAATTTGGCAATTTTGAAACCATTTAACAAACAACTTAAAGGTGGTCAAGTGACAAATAGAGCATCAACATGATGGAATAGATCAACTGCACTTTTGAGGGATCAACCAATTGAATATTCCTAGTGATCACATGAAAGCATCAAATGACCACACCCATGGGGTCATGTTTTCTAGAGTGTTTCCCCTCATTCTTTTCATAAATCTAGCATGGGAAGGCACACAATGAACTTTGTCACATCTCATACTCTTCAATAATATCCATCCACTGATGATCAACCATGTTTTCTTATTTGAATGAAACCTTTTGAAAAATACTTTAATGATTTCAAGGTTCCGTATATGAAATCCCAAAGGATAAAACCTATTTCCGGTTACATCGAACTACTCAATATTCAATTGATAATGTTTATTTCCAAAACAAATTCTTTAATCATAACCACAAAAAATCATGATGCATGTACATAACCTACATCTCAACCATGTAATAAATGTTATCTCTATAAGAGTTGGTCCCTATACAAGATCCTAGGTGTCCTAAAATCTTATACACTGTCCAATATACCATACTACATCTCACAATAGGTTTTTCTAACATTGATTCCCTACCATACCCATTCAGAAATCACCGATACCTACTCTTAACTTTATTATATTTCTCAACCTCACTTTATTAACACTTTGTCACAACCCCCCTCCACTAGTACCTCTCCCATTCATGATGTTAAGACATTTAGTGACCCTCGTGTCTTAATTCTAGTAGGCCCTATATTGGAGACTATCATCAATGATGTAGAACACTCAAATGAGAGGAATCACACAGAAAAAATGGAACACATAAAGAGTTAAGATAAAAAAACCAAAAAAATAATTCTATAAAATTTACAAAATAATCCAAAACCACCCAAAATGCATGTTAAGATATAAAAAATTATCCAATTACCAAATTTAAAAAGAAAAATAATATAGTGAATCCCAAATCCTCCAAACTCCTAGACAATAATTCCCAACATAGTCCTCAAAACTCTCATTGAAAGCTAAAAATAGTTCACTTATACATAAGGTGAATATAACATGTATAATTAGTTGGATAATTCCATAATAATCCCAGGAAAATTTGAAAAAAATAATACAAATTCACCACTGAATATGCTATAGAACCAACAACACCAAAACATATAAACTATCCATCCTAATCTCACCATGTATCAGTATCCAAAACATACATCAAATGTAGTAAAATAAAGTAAATAGAAGATGAATATGGGGACCATATATCCAATTAACCATTATTTTTCCTCTCACATACCATAGCATCAGATATCCTATTCTATCATTTATTTTGTGCCTTCAGCAGTCATCATATATCCAGCCATATTAGATGTGGTCCTAGTCATAACCCTATAACTCTAACCCCCTACATGTCCTAATATCCTACCCTAGGTTCAGTCAATATCCCCATATACCATGCCACTATAATGTAATCAGCATTATCATTATTAAAATCATTCCACATCCTATGATAAGCTCATATAGAGGGTAGTAGGAAATCACGATTGTGAATGGCCTCAATCTTGTGCCCCCATTTTACCAAGAATGACCCAATAATATATCTCACCTTTATATCTCTAAGAATCACTACCAATTTCTCCATACATATTTGGTACCCATCACCCACTTTTTAGTACCTATTAATACTACAATTGAATAATGATTTTGGATGTGGGGGGTAATATAACATGCATTTTCCACCACCTAAAAGACGTCAGGGAAAACATTCATAGAATATCTTGGTGTCATTATATTGTACATGATTCTTGTGGGGTACATATATAAGTAACATGAAATTAATATAATATATATATATATACACCAAAAATTCAAAATATTGATCTAAAGGCTTCATAGAAATACATTATCATATTTTTCAATCACGTACACCATTCTATCATTAACACATACGGCCTCCATTAAATGAAACTCTACAGACAAAAAAACCCCACATAGCCTATAATTCCATTTATTTCATTAAAATATTCAAAATTATTCCTTATTAACACATTAAACAACCCCAATCTGGATATTAATCCATTGGAACCCATATTTAATTGAAATACACTATAGTCAACAAATATGTTAATTATTATTTGAGTTCAATCCTAGTGTTAACGTTAAAATAAAAAAATCTAGTTAGCACACATTAATTCTATCCCACATTAATTAACTATCCTCTTCCAACTTTTATATTAAACTATATATAGTTTCATATTCTATAAATATGATGAAAATACAAAAAGGAGACACACAATAACCCAAATAACTAACAATGAGAACCATCACCTTTCCTACCAAAAACTACACTGCAACCCAACCATCTTATCACAATAACCCAATATCAACCACCACACTTCTTTGATTCACAACACACCCTAAATCATAAATAGTCACCACCATAACTATAAAAACCACACACATACAACACAACCAAAAGGGAAGTAAAAAAACATACTATAAACACAAAATATTATTTTCTTATTCACACAAACTTCCACAAATAATTTATATCAGGATTTATAAATATTACATAATCTATTATAGTTTTCAATTAACACAATTTACTAGGTTAAACAATAGTTGATTCCTTATAGAAATTTATGTAGTAACCTTTTTATACATGGATGGAATGAATAAAAAACAAAATAAAGGTTCTCAATACATTGTAGGGGACAAAACATTTATAACAACTACTATAAAAAATAACTAAAATATAAATGTTTGGGATTTGAATTATCCCTCAACAATAATAAGAAAAATGGTACTGAATATATCAATAAAAAAACCATAATCAATTAATTTAAATTTATTTAATTATATTCATTATTAAATTCACACTACCCACTTAATGGAAAGAGGAATATTGAAAATTATAACAATTCATAATGAGAAGAGAGTAAGGATCCCATACATGGAATGAATCTTTAAATCAAGATACATTATAATAGTGGAAGAAAAATGTGATGTCTTGGATTCGATGTTTCATTGATAAAGAATGAGTTAATTGAACAACACATAAAGATAATGAAGGAAAAAGTATTATGTAACCATCATTAATCAATATAGAATGTCACCCAAGGAGGTCTTCCTTGTGATGAGGTAAAACAAAGACAATAGAAATAATAATTGAGTATAACCCAAAAAGACATAAAATAAGAGGAAAATTCAGAATAAATAGAAAAAGAGATCCATAATACTAAATCCACAGAGGATAAAATATAAATGTATGAATTAGACTAGACCAACATGTCTCCATGTGACCAATTATTACTTCTAAACCATCCCATTGTGAAGGAAAAAAATGATAAAGAACCTCACATACTATATGATTCTCTATATTTTCTTTGATTCATAAAAAACATGGTAAAAAATAACCCAAATAAAAAATTAGGGTGTGAGATCAATCCTGGAATGATACCACCAATGAATAAATACAGGTTCTAATTTTATGAATTCACAAGTTTAAGCTTTTAAAATCCTATTTATAAATTATTTTTCTAAAATAAAACTATTTTTAAACCTCCCCATTTTATTGATAAATGCATACCATATTCATGAAATCCAAGAGTATATGAAGTATGAAAGGAAAAAAATGTAAAATAAGTGTGAGAAAATATTAATAAAATAAACCATTATTTGATAAACCTTGTATAAAATAAAAGGCACAACATTTATGATCTATCCTATTGGAATACATATTAGACATATAAGAATCATAAACTGATCATAAGTAGGCTTCAAAAGATATTGAATCATTCAATAATTTTTCTATATGAAAAAAGTATACCTTAGTGGTGACACACCAACACACACTAGGGTTACCTATGTCTATTTCCTAATGCGCCCAAGGTTACCAATGTTCTATGTTTGTTCAAAATCATTTCAACAATCCAAGATCAAATTTAATAAAACCCCTTATATATAATGTGCATTTATTTCAACTATAACGTAAAGAAATTCATGAATCCCAAAAACATGTATAGAATCACCTACCTCAATAATGATGGAAACGTATCTGCATTCAATAATAGAGATTTGGAAACCAAATATAGGAATCAAATGATTTATAACAAAAATAAAATGTAAATGGTAAACAGAAAAACACCAATTGTTCCTGATTCTGAAAATATTTATGCCACTACACTTCTGTGACTAAGGGAAATAAATAACCAGAAAGACTATCAACTGGGAGAGAAGAACTACAACAAACTCGTTCATCAATCTTCAAAAAAATATCCATAAGGAGTAGAGATCCCCAAAATAAAATGGGACGCCTCCTAGGTCTACTAAGAGAAGGATGTCAGTAAATACTAAAAAAATGAGAAGCATGGTTAATAACAAAAAATGAGATACATTCAGGACATGAAACTATATCATGAACTAAATTTTCAAATAACAAAAGATGTCAAAAACCCAACCTTCTCAGATTAAAAATCATGATTTTTACCAATTCACCATATAAACCCAATTCAAGAAATGTAATCATTTGACATCATAAAACAATTCACAACATCTACTAGTAAAATGTTTAATGTCATGTAAACCATTCACAATGTGAAAACATATAGAAAGTAGAAACACTTCAAATTAAAAAGGATATCCTCTTAATAAATTTAAATGTTTATTCCCAGACTCCGCTCATTAAAACAAAACTACATCCTTTTAAATTAGGTCACTTTCCCTAGAAAAGTCTATACATTACTAAGATGCATATAATACACCTAAAAAAGATAGGAATCTATAAAATAAGGAAAAGGAATACTGAATGTAAGATAAAATTGTTTTACAATGTTTCTATAATAAATGATTTCTTTCACTAAAATTTCCTCAATATATTGGATTGGAAAAAAGTGAAGGTCACCACCTACTCATCAAAAATTCCCACTCCCATTTCTCAGGGATATCTAATCTGTTCTACCACAATACCAAAACAAAGGGAATAAATTTAACACAAAATGCTTCCTATATACATTCCAAAATATGAACTGGTTCCTAACCAAATTGATTTCAGGATCAATAAGAATATCCTCACATTCAATCACATTGGAAGGATCTGGTTGATACATCATATTCTAGGAAACATGTAACACATTTTGGATAAAATTAAAATTATATGGTTAGTCCAAATGATATGTCTTGTTTCCATGTAAAACAATGATCTCAAAGGGGCCCACATAGAGTAGTTCCAAATTACCATGCTTTCCCAACCGATGATGTCCCATGTGTGGTGAAACTCAATGAAAGACTTGATCACCATCCTCAATATCCCATGACCAATGACGATAGTATACATAAGATTTATAATGAATATGTTCTAGGATCAATATCTTCTAGAACAAATTCATCATGTCTATCAACTCATGAACATGATTATTCCCATCCAAGGACAAGAATCCCAACTCACCCTAGCACATGGAATATCTACATGGCCCACCAAAAAAATCCTTGAATAGAACCATTTTGATAAACTCCATATAACAATATTTATAAGGAAAATGTAATAAATGAAAAATATTTTACCATTAACCATCTAAATCATGAACACAATCCCATTGCATATCCCTAAGAACCAAGATAACTACCTCCCTCTCTTAATCTGTTTGTGGATGATGTGATATGCTCAATTTCAACTAGGAACCCATTGACTCCAGAAAACAATTACAAAACCTATATGTGGACCTCATGACCCTCTCATAAAAAAAACCAAAAGGAAACCCCATTATAACAACCGAGTCCTAACTTACATTGAAATTACATATTTATTACAAAATTCATAGAATATTACACAAAAAGACGCACAAAGAAATTATTATTTAATTCTATTAGAGACATGGAAGTGTATACACCAATAAATGAGTGAGATAAATTATCTCCCACTTGGTTATACTAGATTAAAACCCCTATTAAACACATCATATATAAAATATATTATAATATCCTAGTGAAGGAAACATAAAAAGGGGTGATCTCATATTATATATAATGGTAAAAAAGGAATATTTAGAAGCATAAAAATTATCATAATGGTATGATAACATGATGAAAACAATGGAAGATCATACACTTTGTATCCAAGATTATAAACATCAATCCTAGAATAAATATTTGATGTTCATAAGGAAGGAATCATAAGGTAATCAAGAGAATTATCCATGAAATCATAACAAAGGAGTAAGACATGGATTCGTGGAATAAAAAAAACATGTAATATACTTTCTTGTAAGTCAAAGAACATTTCCAAAACATATTAGGTTATTTCATGAGGGATACACCTATAGGGCGGGACACCGCACAATCCCTAGTCATATTCCTTTCCTTGCGAGGGATTAGGTTTCCACATCCCCCTATAGTAGATTAGGTTTCCCCATCTTCCCATAATGCAATGGGTTTCCACATCTACCTATAGTGTATTGTGTTTCCCAATATTCCATATTCATGGTGACTACTCATACAGGGAGGGACATTCCACCATCCCCTATTGTAGTACATTCCTTGTAATAAACTAGGTTTCCAGATCTTCTCATAGTGGATTAAGGTAGTCTGCTTGATTCCCTTCATTACCTCTGGAAACATAAAAACATACCCAATGAATAAGGGGGAGATATAGGTCCCACCAATTAAATTATAAAATCAAACAAACATGTTCGAAAAGATAATAAAACATGGATCATATCATGACCCATAAAAAATATATGGGACTCCAAGACATCATATCATAACCCATTAAATGAAATGGGTATCATAGAAAACTTATCACATTATATACTATAGAAAATATATATGTTTTATAATCATTTCATCAAAGCATATCATATAAAAAAGTAGGTTTCAAAATCAAATAACAGAGGATGAAACCTTTGATGGAGAGGGATTTTTAATGATCACTTGACAATATTATTTGGGAAAACAGCCATTCATTAAAGATCCATTTCATAAAACCATTTCTAAAATCCTATTCATATAAGGAAATATTTATAACTCCATTTACAATATTTCATGATGATAATATTTCATCTTTATTGAAAAATAATTTTTTAAACATAATTCATATTAAAAACCTTTTTATTTTCAAATATATTAGAGAAGCCTTAATGGAAGATTAAAAATATTTTGAAAATTTTATTCTTTAAAAAGACCTTGAACACTCATAATGAAATACTGAAATAATTTTGAAAATTTTTTTTTAATTAATTTGTGAAATATAAACTTAGGCATTAAATCCTTATAAAAACAATTTTCCTTGAATCTTATAAAAGAATCTTGAAAATATTTGAAACACATTTTAACACTACTGGAATGCTGGTCTTTCCCAACAGTTACATACCAACGGTTTGATAGAACCGTTGGTGAAGGAGGTTTTTTCCAACGGTTCTAATGAACCGTTGGCATAGATGTGGCTGGGAGGTTTTTTCCCAACGGTTCATGAGAACCGTTGGTAAAGATGGCTTTGGGGAGGTTTTTGCCAACGGTTCATGAGAACCGTTGGTATAGATATAGGTTTTTGCAGGTTTTTCCCAACGGTTCTCTAGAACCGTTGGGATAGATATACATATGCCAACGGTTTTTAAGAACCGTTGGCAAAGGTTCTCCCCAAATTGCCAGCCGCCTGTTCTCTCCCCCATTCGCGATACACAACCCTAAAATGGGAGCAGCAGCCGATTTAGGCGATTTTGAAGGTACTACCGGCCTTGAATCTTCCAGGTCTTCTTCAGGTTATTCTTCTTCTTTATCTGAAAACGTATTCAAATGTTTGGATAGTATTTAAACCTATTTTCATTTTTCCCATCAGTTTAGGTGATTTTGGAGCTACTGCCCACCGGACCAGCCTAAGGGTGAGTTTTCTTGAAAATTCCTTTTTGGATTTTACCCCTTGAACATGGTATGTCATTTGTGAAAGGTTATATAAATCGAATTGATTGTTCGATTTCTGAATTGAATTGTAAATTAAATTAATTAAGGGTATTTTATGGTTTGCATTCCCCTTTTAACACATGAATGCCAATTATTTTTTAACACATGTTTTAATTGTATTGCCTTGCCAATGTGAGTAAAGTAGAGACTATGCTATGAATCTATGAAATTGGATTGAATTTATCTTATATTTTATGTTACCATGTTAGATATATTATAACTAATGCATGTGATATCTTTATAGTCTTGTTAGGAGTGTTCTATTAAAAATTCCCATGTGAGTGCTTGAATTTTCATTGAATTGCTAGCCATTATGAGTTATGTTGAGACCATGATATGGAATTGATTGATTAAGAAAGAGAATCTCATTATCTTGTCATTACAACATGAGTAAATGAAGCTTCATTCTTTTCAGGTTATTATTTGATTGAGTCGCCATTTTGAGGTGAGTTGTATTAAATACCTTTGTTTTTGACCTTGGTATGTTTAATGAATTGTTTAAATGAAATGAAATTCATTAAATGATTAATAGTAAATAGTGATACATGGATTCTATTAGGATGCCAGGTATATAATCTTGTTTCTATTAACTTATACGCTTTATGTGATAAATGGATTCACAGTGGAATTCCACGGATAGACTCATTTCTTTGAATATTGATTAAGCCATGGGTGATACATGGATCCAAGGGAGGGATTCCATAGATAGACTTATTGAATGTAGAATTATATTCCAATTGATACATGGATTCTTATGATAATTCCATAGATAGACTTATTGAATGTAGAATTATATTCCAATTGATACATGGATTCTTATGATAATTCCATAGATAGACTTATTGAATGTAGAATTATATTCCAATGCTATGCGTCTTGTGTGGTGGTGGTGTGGTTTATGTGTTTTATGGTAGTAGTGAAGTGTGTGATTATGTAGTTAATGTGAACCCATAGGTTGAGTATTTTGTGTTATCTATATATCATGTATTTTTATGTTATTTCTACACATTCCCAACCAGAGTTGGATAAACTTACCAATGATCAGAGGTTTTGAGTTATGAGTATTTTTTCTAATATCTAGGATGGTGGTTATATGTTTGGATAGCTACCATGTCTTCCCTACTCTTCCTTCAAAAGTGATTGACCATGTGTTTTTAGGCAAGATGTGATGTGATTGTCCATGTGTCTTCAGGTGAGATGTACTATGATTTCCCTAGTGTTTTTCGTTGAGGTGTGATGTGATAAGGCTATAATAAGATGTGGCATGTGGTTGGGGTCATGTAGGGTAGGAGGATGGCACAAGGTTGATGTTATTCATGTTCATGATACCCTACTAATATGGTTATGGGATGAGTCATACTGTTATGTGATATAACACATTAAGTTCTTGTTGGTTTTACATTTTTTCAATAACACATTTGTATGTTTTTTTGACATGTGTAGTTGATACCTTGATTATTTTCTTCCTTTATCATTTACTTAAATGTATTTTCTATTATAGTTAATGCCTATTGAATTGTTTATGACAAAATGACTTATATAAATTCTTTTTACAGAATGGACAGAAGTTGGATGTATGAAACCGATCGGATCTCAGACGATTTTCAAAACAATTTGGAGAGCTTTATAGATTTTGCATTTCACAATGCTTCAGATAGTGGTCGCATACACTGCCCATGTTCTAATTGTGTTGGTAGACCTTGGTTGAGCCGTGAAGAAGTCAGCTACCACATAACCAAAAATGGGTTTCAAACAAACTACTTTCTGTGGTATCACAATGGGGAGAAAACTAAATCTCAAATTGGTGATGATCGAAATGAAAAGACTGGAATGGAGAATTTGTTAGATGATCGGTTTCCGTTTATTCCTCATCATGAAAAAGAAAGGATTTCGACTCAAGAAGACTTCGATATGAGGACAGCTGATGCATCTAGTGAAAATGATGATATTGATAGGGTGAAAAAATTGAATGATGCTGCCACGACTCCAGTATATCGACAATGCGATAAAATGAAAAAGCTGGAATTTTTAATCCGATTATTTCATGGGAAAACAATGTATGGGATTTCTAATACAGCAATCGATTACATTCTTACCCTCTTGAAGGATTTACTTCCAGATGATGCAGATATTCCCTCAAACCACTATATGGCATGGAAGTTAGTTGAGGAACTTGGATTTTCAAGAAACAAAATTCATGCTTGCCCGAAAGATTGCAGTTTATTCTGGGAGGAAACCGCTGAACGAAATGAATGTATAAAATGTGGCACATCCCGCTGGAAGTCAAAATCTGATGGAACACCATCCCGCGTTCCACAGAAAGTAATGTGGCACTTTCCATTGATCCCCAGACTCCAGAATCTTTTTATGTCTGATGACATATCAATAAAAATGAGATGGCATGATACCGAGAGAAAGAAGACTGATGATGAGTTGGTTCATCCTGCAGATGGATTTTCATGGAAGAGATTTGATGCTCGACATCCTGATTTTGCAGCTGACGTGCGTAATGTGAGGCTGGGTCTTTCATGCGACGGTTTTAATCCGTTTGGGCAGATGCTTACTTCGCACAGCACATGGCCCGTTTTTATGCACATTTATATTCTTCCCCCATGGTTGTGTATGAAAAAATCTTTCACTTTCATGAGTATACTCATATCTGGTCCTTCTGATCCCGGCATTGATATTGATGTATACATGCAACCTTTAATAAAAGAGTTGAAGCTTCTTTGGGATGTGGGTGTGCGCACATACGATGCATGTTCGAAAGACATATTTCAGATGTGCGCTGCGCTTATGTGGACAATCAATGATTTTCCGGCTTATGCAATGATGTCTGGATGGAGCACGAAGGGGAAACTGTCATGTCCAGTTTGTATGAAGAATACACGATCCAGAAGACTGAAACGTCGTTGTAGTTTCAGTTTTATGGGACATCGACGATTTTTGACAAAGGATCATCCATATAGAATGAATCGTCGAAGATTTGATAATACTATAGAGACCGATGATCCACCTCAGCGTATGTTTGGAACTGATGTGCTTAATGAATTGAAAGATTTCAGTTTTTCGTTCGGGAAGGGTCAAATGAAATCTGGAAAGAGAAAGAATGTTTCCACAGAAACCTGTTACAATTGGAGGAAGAGGAGTATCTTTTTTGATTTGCCTTATTGGTCAACCAATTTGCTACGTCATTGCTTTGACGTAATGCATATTGAAAAGAATATATGTGAAATGTTGCTTTCAGTTCTTCTAAATGTCAAGGGGAAGACAAAAGATGATTTACGATCTCGACGTGACTTGGTGGATTGGGGCATCAGACCAGAATTGCATCCTTTGCGTATCAGTGAAAATAAATGGCAACTTCCATGTGCTTCTTATGTGATGACATCTACTGAAAAAAAACAATTTTTGGAAGTATTAGAGACTATTAGAGTTCCTGATGGCTATTCAAGCAACATATCTAAACGGGTCAATAGAAGAGAGTTGAAGCAAAAATCTTTGAAGACTCATGATTATCACTTTCTACTGCATGAGTTGCTTCCAATAGCAATCCGTCATCTTTTGTCCAATAATGTAAGGGTGGGTGTTATTCGGTTGTGCCATTTGTTTAGAGATCTTTGTGCTAAGATGTTGTCCAAGTCTTTCTTGCAAAAAATGTTGACAGATGCCCCATTAATTTTGTGTGAGTTGGAGAAAATATTTCCCCCATCATTTTTCACATGCATGCTGCATCTGACTGTCCAAATTCCAACTGAAATACTTCTCGGAGGACCTGTTTCTTTTCGTTGGATGTATCCAACTGAAAGAAATATGTTCACATTAAAGTCTTATGTTCGAAACAAGAATCATCCCGAAGGTTCTATCGTGAACGGTTACTTAGCTCAAGAATGTATGGATTTCTGTTCAATGTATTTGTCTGATTTTACTACAAGAATGAACAGACCAATGAGAAATGAAGAAGAACAATATGAGCAAATTGAACCCAGTTTTCCATCACTTCCTCAAACAGGAGGAATTCCTGGATCATATACATTGAAGACATTAAGCCATGAAGAGCGGGAGATGGCACATCGCACAGTTTTGTTCAACTGTGATTTGTTCGATGACTATATCAGGTAACAAAATTGAATATGTATATCTTACATATATATCTGTTAAACTATTCATATTTTTTTATCTACAGGGAACATAAAACAATGATAAATAGGAAGCATCGTTCTTTATCTTTGAGAAGGAGAGAGACTTTGCATAGCAAAGAGTTTTCTGCTTGGTTAAAATTGAAGGTAAAAATATTACTGTTTAAATTAATTATTTCAATATTTACTTAAGTTTAACTGTCATTTATATTGCAGGTATTGAGTTTGTCTGCTGACTCTGTCTCTGAGGAAATAAGAGCTTTGGCTTTTGGTCCTAATACCGTGGTTCGTGACTGTAAATCAATTGTTATCAATGGGTACAGATTTATTGTCACTGAACGAGCCAAAAACATGAGAACATAACATGATGGTATTATGGTTACTGCCACAACAGATTTTTATGCCAGCGCATCAGATAGTAGACCGCGACTTGAAAATGTGGGTTATTATGGAGTCATTGAGAAAATAATAATATTGTATTATTACTCTCATGGACGAGTCACAATGATTAAATGCCATTGGTTTGATTCGATGACGAGACATGGCACATTTATTGATGATTGTGGATTTCGAGTAATTAATATGACCCGCACTCTTGCAACCGAAGAACCATATGTGTTGGCATCAATGGCTAAACAAGTTTTTTATGTCAAAGATCAACTTCAACCTGAATTTTGTGTCATAGTTGAAGTAATTCCAAGACATATTTTTGATGATGCTGATGATGGAATTGACACTGTCCCTATTGCCCTTGGAACCAATCCATTTATTTCTTTTGATGACTCCAATAGCTCAATTGTCAGAGTTGATTGTGAACCTGAAGTTGTGGTTGGAAATATATAGAATCATTCATCCATGTTCTCAATTCTTTTGGTTTACCTCGAGTTGGGTTGTTAAGGTTGGTAATATTCATATTTATTTAGTATTGATCACAAATATGTTTTAGCTGACTTGACCGTTATGTGAATTTTCAATGTTTATTGGTTGCTGTTTTATTTGAATTGCATTTTCTAATTTGGAATTGAACTGTATTCAAACCAAATCAAACAATATTTCTAACTTGGTGAACATTACAACTTGTATGTTTTATTAAATTCATTCAAGCTCTTCTAAAACAATTGATTGCTAAATTACCAATGAATCCCCTCATTCCCTCATATATTTAGTTTTTTGGTTTACACATTAATTTTCTTTTTCTAATTAATTACATATTTGTTTTCCAATGCAGGAAATGAAGCCAATTGAAGAGAGACGAAGAAAAAAAATGGCGGAGAACAATCGTCGGATGGAGGAGATGGGCATTCCACCATTAGTGCCTACAGTGAGTACTTTATTTCAAATATATATATATATATATTTACAGAATATATAATGTCATGTGATTAATTTTTTTTGTAAACTTTTTTGTAGGATCCACCATTACGTCGACAGTTATTCGACGAGGAGCCTAGTACTGGTCCTAGTACTCAGGCCGGTGGTACGAGGAGGGTTCGTACCAGAGGTGGACATAGAGCTGCGCGTGCCCGACTAGACCCTGCCCCTCCCACTGACATTTCAACCTTCCCACATTCTGATCCCGGTGTGTCGTTAGGGACACACGGGATATTTAGACCTCCCATGTTTTCGCTACCTTCTACATCTTCTGCCCCATCATTTTCACATCCCATGATGATTCCCACTCCCCAGTCAACATCAGGTCATACAGTTGTTTCATCTTCTTTTCCTTCTACTTTTGTCTCTCCGAGCTTTTATATTCCATTGTCTTCGACTCCTGTTCCACCAGAGGGTGTTCCATCAGGTTCTGTGGATCCGGCGCCAATCATTGATCAGACTAGCACAGGTATATTTAAAAAACCCTTTCAAATTTTTATAGCAATATTTATTTTCATTATAACATGTTTTGATAAAATATTTGTTTTTCTTTCATGACAGATACATCTACTGAAAGTAGGTGGGGGCGGGGCCGTACACGCATGCGTTCGGTGTGGAACCGTCGCACACAGGTTATGGTGGAATATAATGAAGACAATCAGATGGTTGAGAAAACAGGGCAGCAATGTCGGAGTTTTATGGCGACACTTGCCAAATACTCCGACATCATTCCCGTCAGCCCGCTGTCGTGGAGACATTTGCCACATGAGGTCAAAGATAGAGCTTGGGCAGAGATATGGGTAAAAAAATCTGTTGTATTTAATGCCATGAATTTTTTTTGTATTTATATAAATTAATATTTTCATTTCAGCTTCGATTTAATTTTCCTGATGGTGAGGGTGCACGAATGGAACGTCTAAAGGATTTAGGCGAGCTTTGGAGAGCCTACAAGCATGAGATGTATATTGGCTGGCGTGCTAGAGTTGGCACTGAGTTAGAGGCGGTACCAGTCGTGGATGATTGTCCTATAGAGTAGTATCATCAGATGATTACTCATTGGACGAGTACCCAGTTTAAGGTATGAATTACATTTGAGGTATTTAAATAATAACTTTCAAGTTTTGCATTAATATTATCCTTTGAATTATCGAATTTTATTTAGGAATCATCTGGAAAAAATAAAAAAAACATTGATGCAAAAAAATACCTCCATACACTAGGACGCACGACGATGCCGGATCATGAGAGGCAGCAGGTATGACAATTGTTTATAAGTTTTCTTTACGACTTACATTTTCTTTTGTTTCCTCAATTATTTAATTATTTGATGAAGTATTTATATAAATTTTGTTTTCAATGTCATTGTAGATGCATGTACAAAATACTGAAGGACGTGTGCCTCGAGCAAAACTGTTTTGCTCGAGTAGACGAAAAAAGGATGGACGTGCTGTCAACGAAGCGACTCAGCAGCAGATTGTAAGTTTTAATCTGTTGATTTTATATTTTAATATCTATTTAGTAACTTAACAATATATTTATATTTGTAACAGGATGCTTTAGAGGCCCTCGATGCCCAAGAAGCAGACAATTTTGGGCCATCTGATCACTTACATCAGGTGTTGGGAGATGATCATTCTGGCAGAGTACGCTGCCGACCTAGGATAGCCCCGACGAGGTATTGGCCTGCCTCAGGTACGAGTTGTAGTGCCACCGAGCTGCAGCAAGTTAGGGCACCGGCAGAACAGGCTGAGAAAAGGGCCACAGAGACGGCAGAACAGTCTGCAAGGGCAAACAGTGCATTTATGAAATTTATTGAAGTTCTACGTCCAACACTTCCAGCAGAGGCCAGCCCAGCGATTGATGAATACATGTCGTCGATACATTCTATATATGGTGCACCAGGTGGCAGTTCCAGTGGTGGTCAGGCCGATGTCGAGCTTGAAGATGATGATGACAAGCAGTCTGATGCGGAAGAGGAGGGAGATGAGGAGGGCGAGGAGGAGGGAGAAGGTGAGGAGGAAGGCGCTGTGGAGGGTGAGGACGATGAGGAGGACGATGACGAGGGCGATGATGATGATGATGATGGAGATGGTGATGTTCATGTGGGACATATTGATCCGTTACATTTTTGACTTGAGATTTGATGTTTAATCTATTCTAGTTGTTTGTTTTATCTAGACTCGTAGTATAGTATTGGAGTTGAGTTATTTTTATATATTGTCTGTTTTTATGGATGTTGTCTTTTAGTGGTTGTGTGTTTGAGAACTCCCTGGACAACCCCCCTCATTCTTGGACCCTGGACAACCCCCCCTCCCCCTTGGACCCCGAACACCCACCAAACACCCCCCGGACAGCCCCGCGGACAGCCCCCTGGACAGCCCCCCGTACAGCCCCCAACCCTCCACCCTGGACCCCGGATAGCCCCCCGGACAGCCCCCCGGACAACCCCCCCCCCCCCCCTTGGACCCCGGACAACCCCCCAAACATCCCCCGGACAACCCCCTGAACAACCCCGGACAACCCCCTGAACAACCACCGGACAGCCCCCTAAACAACCCCGGACAACCCCCTGAAGAACCCTCAAACACCCTCCGGACAGACCCCGCACAGCCCCCCCACCCTCATCCTTGGTCCCCGGACAGCCCCCCGGACACCCACCGGACATCCCCCCCGGACAGCCCCCGCGGACAGCCCCCTGGACAGCCCCCCGTACAGCCCCCCGTACAGCCCCCAACCCTCCACCCTGGACCCCGTATAGCCCCCCGGACAGCCCCCCGGACAACCCCCCCACCCCCCCCCCCCCTGGACCCCGGACAACCCTCCCATCCCCCCCCCCTTGGACCCCGGACAACCCCCCAAACACCCCCCGGACAGCCCCCTGAACACCCCCGGACAACCCCCTGAACAACCCCCTGAACAACCCCCGGACAGCCCCCTGAACAACCCCGGAAAACCCCCTGAACAACCCCCAAAAACCCCCCGGACAGACCCCGCACAGCCCCCCCCACCCTCCTCCTTGGTCCCCGGACAGCCCCCCGGACACCCACCGGACAGCCCCCCCCCCCCCCCCGGACAGCCCCCCGGACATCCCCTCCACCTTCCTTAATTTCATTAGCTCTGAAATGTTTCATAGCACGATCAACTAAAATCTAATCCATACTAAATATGATATAAAAATATTCTATATGAATTTCCATAAGATTTTAAGTGAAAACAAAAATTGACATACGAAAAACTGACCAAACGCATTCGAAATGTGTTGATGCTTTAGGACAACGATCCATGGGTCATATGTGACGTGTACGAGTCATCCCCACCTCAATCCGAGGCGCGGTGTGGTCGGAACAACTCAAAGTGTATGTCTTTTGTTTCAAAAGGACATGATTTTAAGTGAAAAACATCAACTGGCATCGTTCGGCCCGTTTGGACCCCCCTCACGCGCGTTTACGAAGCGCGCGCATCACTTAAAACATGAATATTGAGTCGTACCGCGCAAACCGCACGTCCGATTGACGTTCTGTCTACGCGTAGACGTCACAAATAATAATTATAATGTTCCACGTTGGTTTCAGCTCAATCCGAGGTTGTCCGCTATGAATTTGACCGTTGGACGCCCGTTTTGGCCGTTTATGACACCAGAACTGCGTTGTCGGTCACCGCGGGCACACGGCACGTCCGATTGACGTGACGTCTGCTCGAACACTTCAGAAATCACTCACCCGTATTTGTCGTCTGATTTCAGGCCATTCCGACATCGTTCGGCCCGTTTGGACCCCCCTCACGCGCGTTTACGAAGCGCGCGCATCACTTAAAACACGAATATTGAGCCGTACCACGCAAACCGCACGTCCGATTGACGTTTCGTCTGCGCGTACACGTCACGAATAATAATTAGAATGTTCCACGGTGGTTTCAGCTCAATCCGAGGCCGTCCGCTATGAATTTGACCATTGGACGCCCGTTCTGGCCGTTTATGACACCAGAACTGCGTTGTCGGTCACCGCGGGCACACGGCACGTCCGATTGACGTGCCGTCTACTCGACCACTTCAGAAATCACTCACCCGTATTTTTCGTCTGATTTCAGGCCATTTCGACATCGTTCGGCCCGTTTGGACCCCCCTCACGCGCGTTTACGAAGCGCGCGCATCACTTAAAACACGAATATTGAGCCGTACCGCGCAAACCGCACATCCGATTGAGGTGTCGTCTGCACGTACACGTCTCGAATAATAATTAGAATGTTCCACGGTGGTTTCAGCTCAATCTGAGGCCGTCCGCTATGAATTTGACCATTGGACGCCCGTTCTGGCCGTTTATGACACCAGAACTGCGTTGTCGGTCACCGCGGGCACACGGCACGTCCGATTGACGTGCCGTCCGCTCGACCACTTCAGAAATCAGTCACCCGTATTTGTCGTCTGATTTCAGGCCATTCCGACATCGTTCGGCCCATTTGGACCCCCCTCACGCGCGTTTACGAAGCGCGCGCATCACTTAAAACACGAATATTGAGCCGTACCGCACAAACCGCACGTCCGATTGAGGTGTCGTCTGCGCGTACACATCACGAATAATAATTAGAATGTTCCACGGTGGTTTCAGCTCAATCTGAGGCCGTCCGCTATGAATTTGACTGTTGGACGCCTGTTCTGGCCGTTTATGACACCAGAACTGCGTTGTCGGTCACCGCGGGCACACGGCACGTCCGATTGACGTGCCGTCTGCTCGACCACTTCAGAAATCAGTCACCCATATTTGTCGTCTGATTTCAGGCCATTCGGACATCGTTCGGCCCGTTTGGACCCCCCTCACGCGCGTTTACGAAGCACGCGCATCACTTAAAACACGAATATTGAGCCGTACCGCGCAAACCGCACGTCCGATTGACGTTCCGTCTGCGCGTACACGTCACAAATAATAATTAGAATGTTCCACGGTGGTTTCAGCTCAATCCGAGGTCGTCCGCTATGAATTTGACCGTTGGACGCCCGTTCTGGCCGTTTATGACACCAGAACTGCGTTGTCGGTCACCGCGGGCACACGGCACGTCCGATTGACGTACCGTCTGCTCGACCACTTCAGAAATCACTCACCCGTATTTGTCGTCTGATTTCAGGCCATTCCGACATCGTTCGGCCCGTTTGGACCCCCCTCACGCGCGTTTACGAAGCGCGCGCATCACTTAAAACACGAATATTGAGCCGTACCGCGCAAACCGCACGTCCGATTGACGTGTTGTCTGCGCGTACACGTCATGAATAATAATTAGAATGTTCCATGGTGGTTTCAGCTCAATCCGAGGCCGTCCGCTATGAATTTGACCGTTGGACGCCCGTTCTGGCCGTTTATGACACCAGAACTGCGTTGTCGGTCACCGCGGGCACACGGCACGTCCGATTGACGTGCCGTCTGCTCGACCACTTCAGAAATCACTCACCCGTATTTGTCGTCTGATTTCAGGTCATTCCGACATCGTTCGGCCCGTTTGGACCCCCCTCACGCGCGTTTACGAAGCGCGCGCATCACTTAAAACACAAATATTGAGCCGTACCGCGCAGACCGCACGTCCGATTGACGTGCCGTCTGCGCGTACACGTCACGAATAATAATTAGAATGTTCCACGGTGGTTTCAGCTCAATCTGAGGTCGTCCGCTATGAATTTGACCGTTGGACGCCCGTTCTGGCCGTTTATGACACCAGAACTGCGTTGTCAGTCACCGCGGGCACACGGCACGTCCAATTGACGTGCCGTCTGCTCGACCACTTCAGAAATCACTCACCCGTATTTTTCGTCTGATTTCAGGCCATTCCGACATCGTTCGGCCCGTTTGGACCCCCCTCACGCGCGTTTACGAAGCGCGCACATCACTTAAAACACGAATATTGAGCCGTACCGCGCAAACCGCACGTCCGATTGACGTGCCGTCTGCGCGTACACGTCACAAATAATAATTAGAATGTTCCACGGTGGTTTCAGCTCAATTAGAGGTACTTCGCTATGAATTTGACCGTTGGACGCTCGTTCTGGCCGTTTATGACACCCGAACTGCGTTCTCGGTCACCGCGGGCACAGGACACGTCCGATTGACGTGCCGTCTAGTCGACCACTTCATAAATCACTCACCCGTATTTGTCGTCTGATTTCAGGCCATTCTGACATCGTTCGGCCCGTTTGGACCCCCCCCGCGTGCGTTTACGAAGCGCGCACATCACTTAAAACACGAATATTGAGTCGTACCGCGCAAACCGCACGTCTGATTGACGTGTCGTCTGCGCGTACACGTCACGGATAATAATTAGAATGTTGCACGGTGGTTTTAAGTCAAAAGGACATCATTTTAAGTGAAAAGCATCAACTGGCATACGGAAAACCGACCAAACACATTCCGAATCTGTTGATAATTTATCTCAACAATCCATGGGTCATATGTGACGTGTACGAGCCAACCCGGGATGAATCCGAGTCGCGGTGTGGCCGGGATAAGTCTAAGTGGCTCTCTTTTGTTTAAAATGGACACCATTTTAAGTACATATGGAAAAACGACCAAACGGATTCGGTTTCCATTGAAACTTTAGGAGAACGATCCATGGGTCATATGTGACGTGTACGAATCAACCCCGCCACAATCGAAGACACGGTGTGGCCGACACCACTCAAAGTGTCGGTCTTTTGTTTCAAAAAGACGTCATTTTAAGTGAAAAGAATCAAGTGACATACGAAAAACCGACCAAAGGCATTCGGACTGTGTCGATACTTTATCACAAGGATCCATGGGTCGTATGTGACGTGTACGAGTCAATACCGCCTCAATCCGAGGAGCGGTGTGGCCGACACCGTTCTAACTGTGTCTCTTTTGTTTAAAATGGACAGGATTGTAAGTGAAAAGAACAACTGGCATACGGAAAACCGACCAAACGCATTCCAAATTTGTTGATAATTTATCCCAACGATCCATGGGTCATATGTGACATGTACGAGCTGACCCGGGATGAATCCAAGTCATGGTGTGGCCGAGATCAGTCTAAGTGGCTCTCTTTTGTTTAAAACGGACATCATTTTAAGTACATACGGAAAACCGACGAAAAGGATTCGGTTTCCGTTGAAACTTTATGAGAACGATCCATGGGTCATATGTGACGTGTACGAATCAACCCCGCCTCAATTGGAGACGCGGTGTGGCCGACACCACTCAAAGTGTCTGTCTTTTGTTTCAAAGGGACATCATTTTAAGTGAAAAGCATCAAGTGACATACGGAAAACAGAGAAAATGCATTAGGATTGTGTCCATACTTTAGGAAAAGGATCCAAGGGTCTTATGTGACGTGTACGAGTCAATCCCGCCTCAATCTGAGGAGCGGTGTGGCCGACACCGCTCTAACTGTGTCTCTTTTGCTTAAAATGGACAACAATTTAAGTACATACGGAAAACCGACCAAACGCATTCGGTTTCCATTGAAACTTTAGGAGAACGATCCATAGGTCATATGTGATGTGTACGAGTCAACACCGCCTCAATCTGAGGCGCGGTGTGGCCAGAACCACTCAAAGTGTCTGCATTTTGTTTCAAAAGTACGTCATTTTAATTGAAAAACATCAACTGGCATACAGAAAACCGACCAAACGCATTCGGATTGTGTCGATACATTAGCACAACGATCCATGGGTCATATGTGACGTGTATGAGTCAACCCCGCCTCAATCTGAGGCACGTTGTGGACGGTAGCACTCCAGGTGTATGTATTATGTTTAAAATGGACATTACTTTAGGTAAAAATATATGGTATACAAAAAATAGATCAAATTATGAATTGACTTCCAGATTCCACATATAATTGTCATCTACATTTTAAATTGAAATCTAAATGAATTATGTATGTTTATAATTTAATTATGGATGTGTATAGTTCTACCATTATATGTTAAACGTGTATGAATTTGTTCTCTATATGTAAGTGTTAGTTGGTTACTACAGGTAAAATAATTATATATGTATGTGTTAGTTTATTGCAGGTACCATAATTGGATTGAAAGATGAGAGGGAACCCACAAAACCAGATGTGGTGCTGGTCAAATTGGAGACCTGGTTGGGAGCTGCTGGGCAAATTGGGGAGCTGCTGGGTGATTTGCCCAGCAGAGGCTATGCCAACGGTTCAAAACCGTTGGCATAGAAATTGTGGATTAGTTTTACCAACGGTTCAACAAACCGTTGGTAAAACACTTTTCCCAACGGTTTAAAACCGTTGGGAAAGAGTAGATGTGGGGTTTTTCCCAACAGTTTAACAAACCGTTGGGAAAAACATGATAATTTTAAGCCCTTGTGCCAACGGTTTTAAACCGTTAACAAATCTTTTTCCCAACGGTTTTAATGAACCGTTGGGATAGAGTAACCTTTCTCCACCCTATCCCAACGGTTTACTGTAAACCGTTGGGAAATGTTTTTCCCAACGGCTTACTTACCTACGGTTGGCAGAACCGTTGGTATATGTTATACCAACGGTTGTCCAGCCTTTCCCAACATTTCTCAACTGTTGGTAAATCTATTATTTCCAGTAGTGTAAATGAAAATAATTCTTTAAAACATTTTTCTTTGAAAAATATTTTAAAATCAACAAATTTATAGAATATTAGAGGAAAAATTCATTAAAAAAACAGAAACCTGTGAATAATAAAATTAATCAGAAATGGAATGACATACATGATGGTGGGTATGTGTGTACATTGTGAACATTCATTGTGCACCCTAAAAGTTTAGAATGGTGCCTCAATTGGAGAATGAAAAAAAAAGGTTCAATTTAAGAATATTTTTTAAAAATTAATAAATTGGAAAAAAAATCCTTTAAAGATAACACTATAATAGTAAAAAAATTGATTTTTTTTTATAAAACATTGTTTTGATTGAACATAGATTTTTGACTGAAAGGAGAAATAAAGTCAGATTTTCATAAAAACATTTTCTTAATTATCTTAAGTACCAAAGAATGATAAAATGGTAAAATTAATTTGATATAACCTGAATATAAATAGGGAACTACAATTAATTTTTTCATTTAGATATGTATCATAATATTTTATTAATGGAATCATAGTAATAAAAAATATCGATACAAGATGAGGTTGAATTTATAAGCCTTTACTACCTTGGTAAAAAATAAATCACAACTATACGGAAAGAATAAAATTGCATGAATATTTAAATTCTATAAAAATAATTAAATTCATTATATAAAAATTCAAATGAATTATATACACCTCATAGAAAAATATAGGTGCATAACATGACATGTATCCTAAAGAAGGCATATTGAGACAAAATTACTTTACCGATTTCGTAACTTTTGAAACATAAAACCCATGAATGAAATATCAAAAAATAGATATGTGAATTCCCATAAATTCAATTATAATAATAATATAATACATCCATGTGAATTATACACACCATAAAAAAGTGGGGAATAAGACATTTATCATATAGAAATAAAAAGTGAGATGAAATTCCTTTACCTTAAGTCTTAACATTCTTTTTAGAAATCCAAAACTACATTATAATAAATATAAGATAATTATATAAAACAATAACCATATTATTATATATAATACAATATAATATTCACTTATCACTTGTTGTTACCTATTTATTAACAATTACATGTTAATCGAATGTTTTGTGCAATAACTGCTTTGTTTATTACATAGAAACTAATTTAATTATTTCTAGAATATAAATAATGATTTATAGATCATATATATTTGGAATATAAATTTTTATAGTAATCTATAAAATATATAAATATTTAATGAAATTCACCATTCATAAAAAGGTTAGGTTATACATACACATGAATGTCAATTCCTTTTTATTATTGTATTGAAATAAATAAAGTAAAATACATATATGTATATATAAGTAATATAATTAAAGTATTAATATTATTACATAAATTTTATAAATATTTAACAAACCAATATTTAATAAATCTCATGTAAAGTGTGAATGAATCACACTGCATTGAGGAGGTGGTAGTCCACACTTCCACAAACAAAGTTATCACATTAACAAAAAATGGAAAGAATGAAGGAAGGATTTATATAATAACTAAAAATTTGTAAATAATTAATAAGTATTATATATATATATATATAATATATTAAAAAAACTATTTTCCCTCATAATTACTGACCATGAGAGGCGGTAAGGGAAAAATGAACATCCTCATTTCGTGAGGTGATTGTTTTCTATACACAAGAACGATAAGTTCATTACCCATAAAATGGATGTTCTTGTGACTATTGGAAAAACACTTATAATTAAAAAATATCAAAATATTTTGTATTATTTTGTTATCATATGATCATGTAATAAGAAAAATTGTGGTGTTGGAGAAATATAATAAAAAAAGGAGCTTGAGGAATGATGTTCCCTATTCTTTGGGTAAATCCTTTTGGTGTGCACGAAAGGGATTCCTTCCTTAGATTTATACACAACGGGAGGATTAAATCAGTAATGGGGGATTTTGGGAATTGATATGGGAACATGTTATCCTAAATTATGTTTTTTAGAGGTTTTAAGTGGTGGGAGGGGTTACTGTCATTTTATAGTCGAGGTAAATGACACAGTTGGTATTTTTGAAAATAATTATTTTTCCCAAAGTATTACTTGTTCCCAAGTGTCCAAATGGAAAATTATGGAACATTAGAGGTATAGTGGAAGAAATATTTCCAGAAAATAGGTTTTTTACTTGTGTATAGGTAAATTTTCCCCATAAGATTAAAGATTAGTCCCTTGCTAATCTTAATTTTACATTAATCAAAGTAATTAATTTTAATTACATTCTCTAATATTTTTTTCATCAAAAACTACATTGAAATTATTAGAAAATATAAATTATTCATATTAAAAAATTGGGATCCATTTCTTCTAAATTACATTCATATAAGTATTAGAAATTAATTTAAATTTAATCCCACAGAGGGAATAAAAATGCGAATTTTACAAGTAAAAACATTCAAAAGATTGATATGTTTTTATATTCAATTTCAATGTGAAATTTTTTCCAATTACCTAAATTGGATTAATTTATAAAAAATACTCTAATAAATCATTAAAACAATTTAAAATTTTATTTTAACCTTATAAATAAATTATATGAAAAAGAAGTTTTGAAATAAAATTCAATATTTTTCACTATTCATTAAAAAATGAAACTTTATAGAAAAGTATAAAAATTTCAAAATACCCTAATTTTTTTGTTTATATTTAAAAACATTAGTTTATTTTGATAAATAAAATTTATAATAGTCCCAAGAATTAGATTTATTATAGGTTCTCTATTAAAAGTTGGTAAAACTTCTGTTATAAAAATATAATGTTTTATGTGTCAAATTGGGTATGTTCTCTAATGATTCATATAAAATAAATTGGTTGAATATAAAATTTTTTTATTGAATATATTAAATATAAATTTAATTAATATCATTCAATAATAGTAATTAATTTAGATAATTATTATAAAACAAATTTTCCATATAAAATAATCTTTTATAAAATCATTCCCTTTATTTTTTTTGTTTCAATATTCACTTATAACTAATAGGAAAAAATTTAATTAAAAAATATATATTTTAATATGTTATTTATTTCTATAATAATCAATTTAAAGTCTATGTTATATATTATTTCATTAAATAATATTTTTTAATTAAAATGACTTTGTTGTGTAAAATCGGACTAGAGTGCAATGTAAGCTAACCTTGGTGTTCCATATAGAGAAAGAAAAACATTATGTTATGTGTAGTGCATGGTGAAATCGATGTTATATATTACAAAATACAAATTTAGTGCTTAAATATGAAAAAATTTCATTTTTGTGTGAAATTTAAAATTTCAAAATGATTAAATCAATTAGAAAATAATATTTCAAAACATCTATGGTTGTTACGTTTTACCCCCCTTAATATGAAATTTATCATGAAATTATATTGGGATATAAATTTTTTAATAGTTTAATGTTACATTAATATAATCCCATATTATAAAAATGTGTACTAAAACTTTCATTAAAAAGGGGAAAATAGGAAATATGAATGTTACCCAAACTAACACATAACTAAGTATCCTCATTGGATAAAATTGGGGGAAAGTGAAAATATAGACTTGGAAGAAAAGAGTAAATATTTATAGGTAGTGATTGATGTCATAAATCAAAAACAAGTAAATGATCGACGGAAATATGATTTTCTGAGAGTAAATTATTTGTAATGAATTAAAAGGATCTTAGTTTAATAAAAACTAAGGTGTTATGACTACATTTTTTGATAATTTTCCTAAATTTTTGTAATTATTTTATTGGCAAAAAATATAAGAAAATATTATTACTTGATATATTTCTATAGACACAATTTATTTATTTGGTTGTGATTTTATAAATTTCTAATTCATTTATTACATCAAGAAATGGATACACAGAAATTAACTTTGATTCCTAAAGCATTAATATATATTTTAATGAATCAAAGGCTGATAAATGAATGAAAAATCATACTATTTGTATTTAACTATTATACAAAATAAATATGGTTAAAACAATAATTGATAAACCAAAAATGCAACACTAAGGTTTTATAAATAATTGTTACTCGTCAAAAAATAATAATAATAACACATTAACATGGACATCGTGTTGGCCAGTGGTAGGAAAGAAACACTTAACATCCCTTGATCATGGGTTCAAGACCCATGGCCTTGAGGAAGTTGATGGGTTGTCACCCAGTATAAATGTTTTCCTTTTATAATACCACATTGATATAATTTCCAAAATAAATATGGTGGATATCCTTGAAATAAGTTTAGTCACTAAATTTATTTTTAACTAAGGTTTTCAATACAACTTAAATAAGTAAATTCTTCCTCCAAATTCTAACACAAACACTTCATAAAAGTTTCACTTTGTAACCCTTATAAAAGATTAAAATAAAAAATAAATAAAATTAAGTCCAAAAATCAACTTAACATTGAACCTACATATATCTCAATGTAAATATTGGTTGTCTCATTCAAAACATGTGATTAACCTAATCGTATATTCTATTTGAAAATGGTAATAACTGTAATAAACATAAAAACTTTTGGAAAACATTTAAGATTCCACATTAAAAATATTAATATATATTCATTAAATATGAGATGTTTTGAGGTTTATCCATGATAACATGGACAACTTTGTTAACAAATTTTCTATCAGTTTTGATGTAAAAAATACCTTCCAATATAATTATTCTAATACAAGATATTTTTATCCAAAAAATAATTATCGCAACCACAGGAATAAATTAGGGGTTACCTTACCTTAATCCAAATATCCCCTATATAGGAAATCATCATTCTACATCACTAGAACCATTCAACATATACTTTAAAAACTATAAGGAAAAATAGATACTTAAAATACTTATATATTTAAATATTCATAAAACATAATCATTGAATTTCAAAACATATACACATTAATTATCCAAATTTATTCATAACCATTACTTGGGCTTCTCCATCTATTCCCTTAATACCCCTTTCCTAGAATATGAAATATGTATCCTGTATTTGGGTTCCTTAACCTAAATCAAATAATGATTATTTCATTTAATATATATAATATTAGGACAACATCTCACACCTTCCACATGTCGCTTGAGGTCTCTTTATCATAAGCTGTATAACCAAAACTCGTGGACCTTCCTGATTTTTTTCCTGAGATTTCCACTTAGAAAATTTATTTCCATCATTCCCATAATTTCAAAATAAAAAACATTCAATGTTTACCTAGTGCCATCTATGTCCACCTATTTGTTAATACTAGAAATAATTGGTTTTTAGAAACCTATAAAACTGAAAAACTACATAATCATGAAAAATTACTTTTAGTTTGTACAAATAATAACACCTACTTCCTTAATATATGACACATTAAGTGTGTACTAGGATATTCATAGTCATATTCTATTTAAATCCCTCAAAATGGTTCATAAAGGGTTTTTTAGTTTCTAAAGTGTATTTCTTAGGGGTGTCAAACCAAGTTTGTAGAAAGGCCCATTGTCGTGTACCATGTTATACTCGAATCATGACAGACACACCTTGTTAGAGTTATTACCCTAGGTAAAACTATTCTAGAACCATGTACACCTATAGTATTTTGATAGATATGTATTTCTAGAAAACCACTCACTCTATAATTTTATATAATTAATGAACGTTTACATAAACTTAACTCATCCTTATACATATTGTTACAGACATACCTAGACATATATTGATAAATATACCTTGGTATATCACTAATTTTTTCTCATCCTAGATTCCAAAGGTTAAATAAACCATTTTTATGATAAAATATATTGCAACCTAGTCATAACATACATAGACATTAAATTATCATTACGGAATAAAAAATACATTACACAAACAAATGCTTAAAGACCATATTAATTTAGTACATTTGGAAACCTAGAAACATAAACACTGTTAAATGAGTGAGCTACATTATCTCTCACTATGTTATTAAATATTAGAATTCCAATTAGACACATCACAAATAGAATATTTCTTCATAAAATAGGGAAGGTAACCTAAAAGGGGTTAGCTTAGATGCTGAGTAAGGGTAAAAAGAGAGATATGTAAGCATTAAAATGAGAAAAATGGTATGAGAACGGGATCATAACATTATAAGAAAATACTATGCATATCAAAGGTCATAAACACTAATAATCTAATAAATATTAGTATTCTATAAGTAATGAATAATAAAAAATCAAGATAATAAGAAATTAAATCATAACATTGGTGTAAGACATAGAATTGCGGAATACACCTAAACATGCAATATCATTACATATATTCCAAGAAGCATTGATAGAACCCATCAAAGAATTTAATGGGGACTCAACCTAATATCCCTAGTTCTATCCATTTTATTATAAGGGATTGGGTTTCCCCATATTCTGATAGTGATTCCCTTAATTTTATCAGGAGATATAAATATTTTCCCAATGCATTGGATAGAGATATAAGTCTCACCCATCACATAATAAAATCATGCATACATCTGCCGTAATATGATAAAACATTCATCATATCATGAAAAATACAAATATATGGGTTTTATAAACTTTATATCATAACGAATGATATGAAATGGGTATCATAAACAATTCATCACATCATAACCAGTTCTGATGAGGTATGTTTAATAATCATTTCTTGAAATAATAACCTGAGAAAAAAAGATGGTTTCAAATGAATATAAACTACATGAGAGAAACTCTTTTCATAAAATCATGATATTAAGAAATAATCCATTAAATAAATAATATTAATGGTATTCCTATATCAAGTACCGAATACATCTTAATATATAGCAAATGTTTACATATTACATGGAGATGGATTTTGAAAGATCACATAGAAATTTTTTTATGGAAAATATCTATTCTTTGAAGATCCTTTTAATAAAACTATTTCTAAAATAATTTTGTTATAAGTAATGATATAAAATTTAATATAAAACATTTATCATGGAGAATATCGTTTCTCTTTTGAAAAAATTGTTTTAAGATATAAATATTTTTAAAAACATTTTCTTTTAAAATATATTATAAAAAGTTTAAAGGAATATTGAAAATATTTGGAAAATCGTATTCTTTAAAAACACATTTAACACTCATAATTAAATATTGAAAAAAATTAATACATTTTAATTTGAAAATACATTGAAAAATATAATAATATGTCTTGAAATCATTTTTTTAAAAAATCATTTAAAACATATAAAATAATCTAGAAAACATTTTATACACTTTTTAAACATAAAATATTTCATTGAAAACCCTTTTTCATTGGAAGTAATTTTAAAATAAAAAAATCAGAATATTATGAAAACAAATTATAATAATAAAATTTTAAAAATATAATGGAATAATAAATGGAATGGCAGTCATGATGGTGTTTATGTTTATACATGTCGAACATTCCTTTTCCACCTTAAATGTTTAGAATAATTCCTTGATTAGAAAAAAATACAATGATTCCATTAAAAAACATTTTCTAAAAAATAAATGGGTAAAAATTTCCTTTAACCAGCATAAAATAATAGTGAAACATTTTTTAAAATTTTTTTATAAAACACAATTTTTAAATAACACATATTTCCCACTAAATAGTGAAATAAATTCGAATTTTCATAAAAAAACATTCCTAATTATTATAAGTACAAATGAGTTGAAAAATTGAACTATTACTTGGTTATAATATGAATATGCATAGGGTATGAAAATTAATGAGTGTTCTTGAGATATGTATCATAATATTTCATTAATGGATACATAATCATAAAAAATATAGATAAACATTAAGATTAAAGGTGTAAACCTTTTTCACTTTGGCAAGAAAAAATCATAATATAGAGGAAGTAATAGAATTAAATGAATCTTAAAATATTATTAAAATAAGGAGATTCATTTTAAATAATTTAAAAGGTATTATATAAAAATTATAAAAAAATATAGGCGCATAACATGGCATGTGTCTCAAATAATGAAAATGTAGTCCAAATTATTTTACCGATTTGATATTTTTTGAAACATAAACCCCAAAAAAGAATGATCACAAAATAGTTATTTTGATACCCATAAATTTATTTATAGGAATAATAGAATACATCCATGGTCTGTGTACCCACAACAATATAAATAAATGATCGATGAATAAGATTTATGTCTCACAGAAATAAAAAGTGAGAATAAATGTCTTTACCTTAAGTCTTGAATTCCTTTGTACTTGTTAAAAACAAATATATTATACATATTAGTTCATTATACATATACTAGAGAACCATGTTATTATATATAATTCCATATATGATTAAATTATTAATTTATAATTCCCTTTTATTAATAATTCCATGTTAATGTAACGTTTCATGTAATAACCATTTTGTTTATTGTACATGTTTTGACTTTTTATTCGTGATCCTCTTACTTATATGAGGATTTTGTTATTTATAGAGTTTAAAAAATTATTTATATATAATATATATTAAGTATATAAATATATATATTAATATAAATATGATATAAATGTTAAAAAAACACATCATTTCTGGAGATGGTAGGCAGTACTCACACATTAACATTGCTTCTGTTTTACTATCGCATTAATAGAAAGTAATTAATTTTATTCTATATATACGTATATGATATAATTTAATAATTATTATTATTTCATATATATCTTATATCTTTACCCCCAAAAAAATCCTTATTACATTTCATGTAAAGTGTGAATGGATCACATCGCTTTGAGGAGGTGGGGGTCAATATTTCCACTAACAAAGTTATCATATTTATTGAAAATAGAATGAATCAAGGTAGGATTTATATAATAAATACAGAACTATAAATACCTCATAAATATGATACATATCATATAAAAATAATTTTCCCATCATAATTCATAACCTTGATAGGTGTTAATGATAAAACAAACAACATCGTTTCTTAATGTGGTATTTCTCAATACATAAGCATAGTATGTTTATTACCCATTAGATTGAAGTGAGTGTAAGTGAAGTATAAAATATAGAAACCTAACCCTAGATATCCTAGATACGGTGCGTACTACCATTATATTATCATGATTATGAGGAATTAGTTACCTAAGGATCTAATAGTTTAGATTTCTTGGTAAACCAAATACATACATCAAACTAGTTTTTCAAATGAGTACACTAATTTCAATATAATTAATTTTCTATTTTTAGGATAATAAAATTATTTAATATATAGTACCCTTGAATATATTTCATTGTAAACCTCTTAGATTCCCATGGAAGGAATGATAATAAGGGTGAGCTCAAATGTTAAGTAAGTGTAGAGTATAGCAGAAGTAATAATGAATCATTGAGAATAAAAATTATAGCATGGAAAAAACTAAACAAACATACCACGTAATGAAATAACTAATAAATAAGTGAATAAGAAATATGGATAGGTAATAATTTAAAAAACATTCAATTCAAATAACTCGATAATGAAAAATAAATATGGAAAGGTAAGAAAATGAAACATGTACAATTTAATCAATGAACTTAAAATAAAATCTAACTATAGATACAACAACCCAAAATGACATGGTTGAAAAACATATAATGAAAAATGAAGGGAATTCAAAATTATTGGATATCATGTGTAATGTATAAGAAACCCTCTACTCTCTATATCTATCCTCTAGATAGTTTAAAACTATCGACTGAAATGCATCCATTGTATTTTGAAACAAACTTGAAGGGCTTATCACCAACCATTTTAATCTCATGGGACTACCAATACATAAAGGGGGTTTCCTTAATAGGAACTCATCCTTTAGGTATTACCTAAATTCTCCCCAACCCATATCCTTCTTGTACCAAAACATCCTAACATCGAATAATCAATATTCCTTATCAAATATCATTATTGAATAAAGAATTCATCTTTATTTATATTTACCCAAATAATTAAATATTATTAAAAGTAAAACCATATGAAAAATGGAATAATTTTTAGGAAATAATTATAACCATGAAAAATAATATGGATAATTTGGGGAAATTCAATTTCAAATGATAATAGGAAATTGAATATTTCAATGGGACTAAGAAGATTCAAGATATTGAATGAAAATAATATCCTTATAAAAATAAATCATAAACCATACATAAGAAGAAAATGGATGGTATCAATACAACATATCCCATGTGGAGTAAAAATAAAGGGTTTTTATTTTTGAGGAATAGAAATAATACAAATGATTTTTAAAAACATATTTGAGGAACGTACATTTTTTTAAATTTTTTTTATGAAAACATTATTTTAAACTCACATTTGAAAACATTTTCATTAAAAATTTACATTTTTAACATGAAAATTATTCTTTGAGGAAATGATGGTGGGTAAATATATACACAACATATGAGGTAAAAATAACAATTTTTATGCATGTTAAAAATATTAGAAAAATGAATTATTTGGAAAATGACCAAAATAATCCTTTGAAAATTATGGTAAAATAAAAAATGGTTAAAATTTTCATTAACAAAAAAAAATTGAATGGTTAAGAAAATTTTGATTTTTTAGAGAAAAAATTGTTTTCAGAAGAAAACATTCCTCCCACTAAAGAGGGAAATGAATACATATTTTCATAAAAATGTTTTTTTAAACATTTTGAGTACCAATGCATGGGAAAGTGGTTCTAAAACATGAAAAGGTAAATAATAACCATAGTATATTAATTTTGAAGTGATTATGGATTAGTTTTCATATATTTTCATCAAATTTAAATACCTTTGAATGATTGTTAAAATTATTCTTGGGGAAAATAATCTTTAGACATTTCAAGGTGTCAGGTTCTAGTTTGAAATTTTTTAAATAATAATTCTCATAATGGAATAAAATTAAATTACAATTTTAAATGAAATGCAGCTAAAATGATTATTTATATAATATATCAAATTTATCATTATATACACCACTCAAAATAAGTAAGTGGTGAATATGAAATTTATCTCACTGATATAAAAAGTGAGATGAAGATCCCTTACCTTGCATTTCATTTTCTATGAATGACTTTTAAACTAATTTTTTATAGTTTTAAGAGTATTTATAAATTATTAAATAACCATATTAAATATTAAAATATAATATATTATCTTATTTTAAAATCTTATTACCCATTTGATAACAATTATTTTTTATTTTCACTATTTCGTATATGAGTTTCTTAGTTTGTCAAGTATGTTTTAACATGTTAAGTGTTGTTCTTATTAATTAGATTATAAATTAATCCAATAAATAATTTAAAAAATTAGGTAAATATCATTATTTTATTTATATATGTATTTATAATAATCCATAATATCTGTAGATATGAAATGAAATGCAAAATTCATGTAGTCTGTAGGCCCTACCTACGCATGAATGCAATTTCATTTCATTGACATATTAAATGATTAAAAAGTAAATTATATATATGTATATTATATTTATATTATCATATATGTTTCATATTCTTGTTAAACTAATTCTTCATACAGTCTGTGTATAGTGTGAACAAAGCCCATTGCTTTGATGGGGCATTAATCCACACTTCCACAAACTATTTTATTTTATTTACAAAAAATTTAAATCATAATGTTATGTGTTATAATTTAATCAATGAACCATAAAAATATTATAAATATTATATATATTATAAATAATTATATTTTCCATCATAATTCCTAACCATGAGAGGTAGTAAAGGAAAGAACGAATGACATCATTTTGTGAGGTTGTAGTATTCTGTATACATGCACAGTAATTTCTTTTACCCATTAGATGATAGTGTATGTTAGTGATGGTAGAAATATTATAATAAAAATATCTCAGTATATTTAAGATATTGGTTTTGTTAAAAAATCCTGTAATAATGATAATTTAAGGTGGGAAAAAATAAATAACACTAAATAGCTTGAGAAATGATGTTCCCTATTATTCAGGTAACACCTTTGGGTTTGTACCAAACTGGTTCCTTGAATGGATTTATTAAAATGGTGAGGATCCTCATATTTGGGGAGGTATTTGAGTAGATATTTTGGAAGGGAGTTTTTGAGCCAATTTGGCTTGAGAGGTGTGAGGAAGTAGGAGTCCTGAGTGTCTTTTTATAGTTGAGGAGGAGTAACACTCTAGTAAATTTTTGAGAAGGGAACTCCACCCACATTTTTACCATTGAATGTGGATCCAATAATGGACAAAAGTCTATAAAATGTAGTATAGGGTCTAATTATTTCCATAAAATGGCTTTTGGACAAGTGTGTATGTTATTTGGGACCTTCAGTTTAAGGTTCAATCCCTTATTACTCTAAATTTTCTCTAATTCATTGTAATCAATTTTGATCACATTCACTGACATATTTAGTCATAAAACTATGTTTCCATTATTAGATATTATAAATTATTCCTATTAAAAATATTGAATGCATTTTCCAAAATTTAAATCAAAAAATTGAATGAAAATAATTTAAAATTAATCTCATATATGGAATGACAATGTCGGGTTTTAAAGTTAAAATGTTCAAAAGATTCTTAAGTTTTTATATCAAATTTCTATGTGAAATTGATCCAAATGAACAGAAATGTATAAAATAATAACAAATTGATCTAATTAAACTTTAAAACAAATTTAAAAATTTTCTTATTCTTATAAATAAATAATAATAAAATGATGTTTTGAATTAGAATTATGTATTTTTCACTATTAATTAAAAAATGAAACTTCACAGAAAATACCAAAAATTCAACAAAAACTAATTTTTATTTTTTTAATTAAATAATGTAGTTTATTTTCAAATATAAATTTTATTAATGATACAAAATTTATATCCTCCATTAAAAGTCGGTAAAATTTTCTTTAAAAAATTGCTTTTTATACAAAATATTGGGGTTTTTTCACGTTATGCCTATCAAATATATTGGATGAATATAAATAATATTTTATTGAATATATAAAATTTATATTTTATTAATATCATTCACTTATTATAATTAATCTAATTTATTAGTATAAAATATATTTGCAGGAATAAGAATCGTTTTTAAAAAAAGCATTTCCTTTAAATTACATCGGTTCTTATATTAATTTCTAATTAGTTGGTAACATATAAATTAATCATATACTTTTTTATACCATATATTTTTATATGTTCAGTTATCCTATTCATAACCAATAATTTAATATCTTGGTTATATCCTATTATATTAAATAATTATTTTATAATATATTGTTGTTCTGTAAAGCTTGGTCTTGCGTGTAACACAATCCATCGTTTAAACTCATTATTGTGTGTATCATTCACAAACTCAGTGTCGATGTAATTAAAGGATATAATATATATTTAATTTATTTAAAATTGTTACAATATTATAAATTCAAAGGATATTATATTCCCTTACATGCTTGGAGTTGAGTTTCATACATGCCATTGAATATAATTTTATTACTTTAGCATTTTGGGGCATTACATTCTCCCCACCTTAAATAAATTGTATCCTAAAAATTTATACTCTATATTGGTAATAGTTAGTTTGATATTGACTATTTTAAAAACCCAAATATTGTTAAGGGTTTATAGGAAATCCTCTAGAAAATAGTGAATGATAAGTACAAAGGTCACATGGACAACTCATATAAGTAGGTTTCTATATAGAAGAACATTAGTGAAAAGTACAGATATGTATTTGAATGAAAAGAATAAATATTTATAGTGAGTGATTTCTGTAATTAATCAAAGAAGTGAATTATAAATTGAATGTTTAGGATCTCAAAATAATAAATCTATGATTATTTTTATGACTATTGGTTCAACAAAAATTGATGTTTTATGAAAATATGTTTTTTCATAAGATAGTTTTCTAATGTTGAGGAATTGTTTAATTCACCAATCATATAAGGAAATACACTAACATGATATAGTTATATAAAAATAATTTCATCCTTTGGTTGTGATTCAATATATTTTATATTTATCTATTTATTTAAAAATTGGATATAAAAATGTTAACATTGATCATTGAACCACTAAAATATGATTTTAAATATCTTAAGGATAAAAAATATTAAAAAGTATAACTATTTTTCTCTAAATATTATCCAATGATAATATGGATCTTACATTGACTTCTAAACCTAAAACGTCACACTATGAGGTCATCATTAATATTTATTCATCAAAATTTTCAAGTAAAAACAATGACATATTAACAAAGACATTATGTAGGTTAGTGGTTTCCATTAAACACTTATCATCCTTCAATCATGGGTTTATGGTTGGTGAGCTTTCATAATATGATGGGTTGTCACCAGGTATACAAGTTTTCCATTTCTAAAACTATATTGATAAAACATCCAAAATAAATATGAAGTACATCCTTGAAATAATTTTAATAACTAAATATCCTTTAAACTAAGGTTTTCAATACAAACAGATTACATAAATACTTAATCTATTCTATTTACACATAGGTCATTCCTTGATTTATGGTTTATAATAGTTTGATAATTTTCATTATCTATCAAAATCCATTATAATGGTTTGTAAATAAAAGATAAATTATTCTAAGAATATCTTCCTTCAATGTCAAAATGGTTGAGCAGTAAGGATCGTTACCATGTATCAGGATACGCTGAGTCAGGCCCGTTATAACTTATCAGAGTTGTTAGCCCCATGTACATATGTTCAATTTTTTTAAAATTTTAGAATCTTTACATGTATGTATTTCTATAAAAAATAAAATAATGTATACATTACTAAAATTCTAGTATTTTATTCTAGACTTATCATCATAGTATACCTTTGGGATATGTTCACTAAAATAAGTTTTTCAAAATATAATTCCCTTGTATTATAATAAACTTTCTCTGATACTAACAGTAGGGAACCAAACCTAGAGATCTCAAAGACGTTGTCTACTACCATTAAATTGGAATGATTACAAGGATTCAAATCGCATAGGAACGAAGAGTCTAGATGTCCTGGTAAACTATATTCTCACATGAGTCTTGTATTACTAATGAATACATAGATTACAACATAATTTTTGTATCATTCAAGGAAAATAAATTTATTAATTCTATTTTATCCTTTAATATCTTTCTTAGTATAATTAATTGATTATTTTGGATGGAAATATAATAAGAGTGAGCTCAAATGCTCAGAAAGTGTAAAGTATAACGAAAGGAATAGTGAATCAATGAGAGTAAAAATTATTGAATGGTAAAAAATTGAACACACATAACATGTTATCAATAAATAAATAAGGGAGTAAATAAACCATATTGAACAGTAATAACCTGAAACACATTCCATTCAAATTACTAAATAAGGAAAAATTAGTACGGTATTGTAAGAAACTAAAACACATTCCATTTATTTAATAAAATAAAAATGAAAAGCCTACATAGATATGTCCAATAAAAAATATAAGGGTTGAATAATAACTGAATAAAAATGGATGAAATGATAAATTATTATATATTATGTCTAAGTCACATACAAAAAACAACACTGTCAAGATCTATGCTCCAAATAGTTCATAACTATAGGTAAAAACCCATTTCTTTATCTTAGAAAAAAACTCAAAGGTTGTATCACCAAATAATTTTGACTCATGAGACTAATGATGCATCAATGGGTTCTCATTAATGTGTTCCCAAACCATAAGTATTTTCTCTAATAGTCTCCAACCCATATCATTCATGTCTAAAACATTCCTCACATCAAATAAACAATATTACTTATTAAATGCCCATATTGAATAAAGGATACAAGTTTATCAATATTTACCCAAATAAAAAATAAATTTCAAATTAAACAATGTATGAAAAATGGTATATGTTGTATGAAAATTTTTTATAAAAAATGATATATATATTTATGGTAATTTCAATGCCAAATGATTATAGGAAAATTAATATTTCAAGGGGACTAAAAGGAATCAAGGAATTGAAGGTGAATACTATAATTGAAAAAAATAAATCATAAATCATACAGAGGAATAATTAGGATGGTATCAATACAAAATATCCAAGGTGGATTAATAATAATGTTTTTTATTTCCGATCAATAAAAATACAATAAAAATTTGATTAAAAAGTATTTTTTAGGAAAATATTCTTTTATTTTTAAAAATATTATGAAAAACCATTTATTTGTAAAGAAAATTAAAAAAAATTCTTAAAAAATTATCCTTTTAAACATTAAAATGATTATTCAATGAAATTATAGAAGGTAAATCCCTACGATCCATAAGATGTAAAAAACCATTACTTTGGTAGGGTTAAAAGTTTAGAAAAATTCTTTGTTCTAAAAAAAGCAAAAATATTCCTTTGAAAACGTTAGTAAAAGAAAAAAGGGTAAAAATTTCATTATTAAATATTTATTTAATGGTTAAAAACATTTTTTAAATCCTTTTTAGAAAACATTATTTTAAGAAGAAAAAAATTTTTCCAACATAGGAGATAAATGATATCGGGATTTCTCAAGAACATATTCTAAAAACTTTTGAGTACCAATATGTGGGAAAATAGTACTAAAACATGAAAAAGTCATGAATAACAATGATATAGGAAAATGAAATTGATTCTGGAATAATATTCAAATGATTTTCTTGAATGTAAATACCTTTTAATGATTATTAAAACTATTCTTTAGGAAAATAACATTTAAACATTAAAAATGGAACATACCACATTCAAACAACGTAAATCATAATCCATAGGAAATGAAAAAATTAAATGAATGTTTTAAATACCATTAATATAAGTGTATTAATGATATAATATTTCTATGGGGTCATTAGAAACACTACACTAATGAAGTAAGTGGTGAATATGACATTTATCTCATGGATGTAAAAAGTGGGATGGAAATCTCTTACCTTGCATATAATTTTTTGTAAATGTCCTTAAACCACTAGTATAATGGTTTTAAGCATTTTTATAAATTAATAAATAACTATATTAATGTTTATAATATTATATATTATATTCTTATAATATATTATTACACTATTGATAGAAATCGTTCATTATTTTCACTATTCCTGATATTAATCCCCTAGTTTGTTGAGTATGTTTTAACTTCTTACATGTTGTTATTATTATTTATATCATTGAAAAATCGTATACATAATGTAAAAATTTATGTAAATATTATAAATATTCAGAATAATTTTATTTATAAAAAATAAATAATATTTGGATATAGGAAATGAAATGCACTATAAATGGTGACTGTAGGTCGTAAGTACGAAGGAACGCTACTTTCAATTCTTAATTATATTAAAATAACTAAAATTAAATGATACATATGAATATTATAATTATATGATCTTATATATATCATATATATTAAATATTGTTTTTAAAAGCATCATTTATATGTTCCATGTATAGTGTGAAGGAATCATATCGCTTTGAGAGGGTGATAGTCCACACTTCCACCAACGATGTTATCATATTTACAAAAAATGAAAAGCAAAAGGGTATGCATTATAAAATAATTAATAAAGAATAAATACATTAAAAATATTATATATATCATATATAAATAGAGTTTCCATCATAATTCCAATCCATGAGAGGTGGTAAAGTAATAATGAATGACATCATTTTATGAGGTGGTAAATCACCGTACACATAAATGGTAAGTTCCATACCCATTAGATGGTAGTGTGTTTAATTTTAGGTTGAAAACATATAATAAAAAAATCATAGTACATTTAGGATATTCAATTTTTCACATAACAAAATAATATGGATAATTTAATGAGTGGATGAATAAATTAATCTACAGATCTTGAGGAAGGATGTTACATCTTATTTGGGCAACTCTTTTTAGTTTGCACCAATGGGATTATGTGGATGGATTTATGACAAATGATAGGCCTATAGTTTGAGGTGAGGGATTTTATGGAGCTATTGGGGGTAGATCATTGTCGATCCATAGAGTATTGAGAGGTGTGAGGAAGTGGGAGGCTTGAGTTCCTTTTTATAGTGGTGGATTAGTGACACTCTTATAAATATTGGAAAAAGGAACCACATCCATAGTTTTCCCATAGAATGTGGATACAATAATGAACCAATATAGTATAATGTATAAATAGGTCTATAAAAAGGATTCTTTATAAGTTTTTAGGTATTTTTACCCATTAAATTTAAGGTTTAGTCCCTTGTCAATCTAATTTTTCTCAATATTGTTGTAATTAATTTTAATAACTTTAACTAATATTTTTTTTCAAAAACAAATTTTAAAATATTATAAATAATAAATTATTTTTATTGAATATATGGAATCCATTCTTCCAAATTCAAATCACATAAGTGGAAAAAAGTTAATTTAAAATTAATCCTATAGAAGGGACAACAATGAGGATTTTTAAAGTAAAAACATCCAAATGTTTGCAATGTTTTTTATATCAAATATCAATGAAAAAATGATTACAATAAGATAATTTGTATTAAATTATAAAAAATTGATCTTATTAATCATTAATAACAATTTAATATATTATTTATCCTCAAAAATAAATTAGATGAAAAAATGTTTTGATTAAAAATATAGTATTTTTCACTAATTATTAAAAAATAAAACTTCATAAAAAAATAAACAAAATCTTCCCTAACCTAATTTTTTTTGACTCAATTAAAAAATTTATTTTTTTTACATATAATTTTTATAATAGAAAAAAAATTATATTTAAAATAGGTTCTCTAAAAAATGGCATTAAAATTACCTGTAAATTAATATTTATTTTTAAACAAAATATTATGTTCATTTTTACATTATGTTGGTAAAATCAATTGGATTAATATCAAATATATTTTATTGATGATTTAAAATATATTTTTCATTAATATAATTAAATAATTGTAAAAAAATTAATTTATTATGATAAAAGAGCTTTTTGGGCATAAAAATTGATTTTTATAAAAATATTCCCTTTATATTCAATTGATTCTCATAATATTTTTTAATTAATTTTTAGCCCATGAATTTATATTATATATGAGTAAATAATATATCTTCATATTTTATTTAACACTATTCATAATCACTATTTTAATAGCTAGGATATATCCTATTATATTAAATAATAATATTATAAAAATATATTATTGTTCGGGAAAACATGGTCGTCTGTGTAACAGAATCCATTTGAGAAAATAATTTTTGTGTGAGACATATTATAAATCTTTTCTACTTTCATTTAAAGATATAAAATATGATGAATTTTTTTAAATATTAAATATTTTATAAAATTCTTGGGATATTATATTCCCTATTTTCTTGGTGTTGCACGATATTTAATATAATGTTCTTAAATTAGAATTATAGGGAGTTACAAAAAACCATAGAATTAACCCATTTAAGTATATTTTGGAGACTAATCTTATTATACGATCCTGGAATAATAATAATTGAGGTGGTGGAGAAAGAAAATAAGGGAATGGAGCTTGAGGAAGGATACTACATATTCTTTGGGGAAATCTTTTTGGTCTGCACCAAAGGGATTCTTTTGTAGGATTTATTTTCAATGTTAGGCTACAAAGACAAAGGAGGATATGTTTAGAAGTGAATTGGATAGATCATGGCCTAATTTATGTGTCTTTAAAGGTGTGAAGAAGTGGGAGGGGTGAGTTCATTTTTATAGTGGAGGGAAAGGACATAATTGCTATTTTTGAAAATAATTGTCTATTCCCCATGTATTATGTGTTACCCAAGTGTCCAAATATAACATAATCTAACTTTATATGTTTTGGGGACTAAATTGTTGAATAAATTAGTTTTTCAAAAAGTTTATAAGACATTTTACTCATTATTATGAAGGTTTATAACCTTATTAATCTTAATTTTCCCTTAATCGATGTAATTAATTTTAATTACATTCAATAATATATTTGGCCAAAAGAAAGTTGAAATTATTAGAAAAAATTAATTATTTTATTTGAAATATAGAATCCATTTTTCTTAATTAAAACCCCTAATTTGGAATAAATTAATTAAAATTTAATCTCATAGATGGGACAACAATGTGAGGTTTTAAAGTAAAAACATTCGAATGTCTGCTATGTTTTTTAGTCAATGTCAATGTGATATTTATTACATTGAATTAAATTTAATTAATTTATAAAAAATATAATGAAAAATTAAATCAATTTTAATTTATAATTTATTCTTATGAATAAATTAGTTGAAAATGAACTTTTTAATTAAAATTCATTATTTTTAACTATTAATTAAAAATGAAACTTCACAGAAAGATACCAAAAAATCTCCATAACCTATTTTTTATATTTCTATTTAAAAAGATTATGTTTATTTTGAAATATATAATTTAAAAAGGTTACATAATTAATATCTAAAAAAGGTTAACCATTAAAGTACAGAAAACAACTATTATAAATATATGGGGTTTTATGTGCAATATTGGGTCTCTTCTCATATCATGCATATAAAATCAATTGTATGAATATGAAAAATTTTATACTGAATAAATAACATATAAATTTAATTTATATCATTCACTAATAGTAATTAATTCAACTTATTAAGATAAAACACCCTTTTCACATAAAAAGGTCTTCTATAAAATCATTCACTTTATATTCATTTATTTAGATATTTATGTATAATTAATAAGTAACCAATGAATTGAAATATATATTTTAATAAGCTAGGTATTCATATAATCTTCAATTTAATGGCTAGGTAATATCTTATTATATTAAATAATAATATTTTTAATAATATAATATTTTTTTGTTAAACTCTGTCTTGTGTGAAACATAAGATAAATGTGTTTTTCCATATAGATAATGATAAAATTTATGTATTTTGTACAATTTAATCATGGCGTATCATATATCAAAATCAAAATTTATTGATTTAATATGAAAAAAATTTCAATGTTCTATAAAATATAAAATAAAAAAATGATTAAATTAATTTGAAAAATATATTTTCACAAAATCTAATGGTGTTACAACCATGATATAATTTGATCACTTAGAAAAAAAATTTATATGAGATATTCTAACTTCATCATACCCTTGATAGTTTGGAAATTCATAAATTTCAGGAGTCAATAAATGATCACCCAAATCTCAACTTTAGAACTTGGATTCTGCGGTAAACCAAGAGTGAATTCCAGGGGAATCTCATCCCATTTACATATTAGAATGGGTAAGGGATGGAAAAAACTATATGGTCTATGGGGTTCCACCTTAATTATTGGATAATTAGGACATAGTGACATAAAATTTACAACCGCCCATCTCACTCATTGCAACCAAGATCGACATATAAAATCATGATACATCTTTGTATCCCCTTGGTGTATAGACTAGAAAAAATGGATTCCACAGTCTATAAAATAGTATCTATGGTAAAAAGGAATACCTAATCTATTTTTTAAAACACAAATAAATAGTGGTAGACTTCTCTCTCGAGGTCTCCCAACAATAAAAGATTTTACTAAAGCTTGGGAACTCAAGGTCAAATATATGGTCGAGATGAACCCACACATCAAACAATGGGTCTGACTTCATCGAATCTATAAATAACCACACACTAGGTTCATCATATACCATTATAATCTAAAAAATTAAAAAATAATAAATGCACACTCTTCTTATAATAATTTTAATGCTTGACTCAGAAAATTTCTTACCTAACACACAGGTGAATAGATTACCTTTTCCTGGTGTATAAGTAATATAAAAGTAAAAATTAAAGTGATAATACACCTAAAAATTATATATCATGTTTGTATCCCTCTTATTGAAAATATACCTTCAGTTATTATTATCATAATGTACCATTAATAAATGCACAAATTTGTAGTGACATCTTTTTGGGAGTGAATCCATTACCAGTTCCAAATCTAGATCAAGGGTCGGGTTATTCATCTCATGATGGCATAACTATGTAGAGCTATATGATATCACATATCTCCACGATATCCTAAAAAATCCCAAAACTATTCCTAAGGCATAATATAAAACAACATAATCCAATCCTATTTAAGGATGAATTATATCTGGAGTTGAAGACAATATATTATTCAGTTCCTCCAAAATATCTATGAAAATTAACATTAAACTCTAGATTTACACCCTTAGGGGTTAAAGCTTTCACCAGATATTTAATATTGGATAAATCCCAAAAAACCACATGTAATTACCAACTAACCCCAATAAGCTTCAGATATCAAAAATATTTCATGGTATCTCATAGAAAATAAATACATGTACCTTTTTAGGATGAACTAATACACCCCTCTCAAACATAACATTCCCAAAAATCATTACTTCTTGAATTAAAAACTCACATTTGGAAATATTACTATACATATGATATCCCCTCAAATTTTTAATAATAGTATTCAATGTTCAATATGAACGTCCCATGACCTAGAGAAATCCAAAACATTATCCATTAAAATAATAGTAAAAGAGTTCAAGAACTGAAGAAATATATGGTTTAACAATGCCAAAAACTCCACATGACCATTAGATAGTTAGAATGGCATAACTATTAACTTTAAATGTCAATAGAAACTACTAAATTCTATCCTAGGTTTATCCTCTCCTCAAAATCTCAAATAGTGGTACCCTGACAATATGTCAATGTTTGAAAACCAATGATCTATCCTGGGAAAAGTATATTTGTTCTCAAAGGTCACCTAATTTAACATTGGGTAGTCAATGTAGTGTATAAATATCCCTTACTCCTTAGGAATGAGGAAAAGTGAATCTCATTATGACATGCTTTAATGAATTATTTCTTTATCCTAGAGAACTATAGGAAGGAAATTATGTTTTACCCACTAAGAAGGAACTATTTTGTACAATTCCAATGAAATATGAATCGTACTAGGGAGTAGGCCAATAGTAATCTCAAACTCTATCTGGGGAGGTAAATAAGGAAAATCATCTGAAAAAACCGTAGGGTATGCACTCACAACAAAAGGTAGTTAATTACCCAAACAAGGGAAAACAATATCAATAAACATTTCTAAAAAATGACATGAGATTTTCCAAGAAAATGGATCAATATGAACCACCATTATTTATCTATAGTCCCACTCACTGTGAAAAACAAGATTGACCCCATAAAAAACTATACTCAATTGTGATGACAATCTATCTATACCATAAAAATGATTATCCAATCCATTTTTAGAATGTGGTCATGGATGTCAATATAAATCACTAAGAATTACCACTCCACCTCATGGTCTTCAATCATCACTCAACATTCTGGGCATTTAAAACCTTGTTCAGACCACTTTCCCAATGGTGTGGAAATATCCCACCAGAATGAATTATGTTCTAAACATAAAACCAACATGTTAACTATATTTTACAATATAAAAGAATGAGTAGATTATGTTTCAAACAAATATATCATCACATAATATGGAATAAACAATGTAACTCTAACTATTTATGGACCCAATTCAAACTCATCTGGTGCATACTCAACTACATAAATACATATTGTACCAGCTTTTCACTTAGATTTATTATCCACACGAACATCTTCCTTGGCCTGAAGTTAAGGCACACCTCCCTTGGAAGTGTTGTTACAAACCTGTGAGCCCTTTTTGAAGGTGGGTCCAACATTACTTTCTTGGGGAATCATGTCAAACAAATGTATTTGATTTATAGATTATCCATAACAATGACCATTTTTTATCCTCTGTACAATTAGTCTTGGTATGAGCGGCCCACCCACACTGAAAACAAACACCCTTCTACTATCTAGATGAATCCTCCAAACTAGTTACAGAATAATCCTTGAAAGCATTGCACTTATTTTTTGGGTTAGAAAATACACATTGGATAATGACTGTGCCATCATAATCGCCTCCCAAATCTATTTTTATAGAGATTTTTCACCCCAAAATTCATCATATCAAAATGGTCAAAAAAGGTCAGAAGTCACATTAGAATCATCATTGGATGAATATATTCCTTCAACCCAAATCAATCCTCTAATACATCAAGTAATCCTTGGTGACTAACCCTGATTCCAACTTCACTAATTCATCAAAACAGTTGGAATACTCTAGAATGGTATTCTATACCATCTATATAATCAATATATTCTGGATCTTCTTCCAACATAAAGACACTAGATAAAACAAATGGTTGAATACTTTTTAAACAAATCAAATGTAAGATACTCATGTTACATATCATTCAAAATACAGCCACACAAACTCCTTCCTAGAACATAAAGAACATATGTGAAAAAACCACCTTAGAGTCTTATAAAATCTTTGAAAATTTAAAGATCCTTTTAAAATGTTCAAGAAAATATTCATATTCTTATGGTCCTTTATCACCACATAAGGTAGGTTGATGCTACTTTGTACGGTATGAGCTATGATCCACTGCTCATCCCAGGTTTCTGACATCTTCTTAACCTAGAGTATGAATAATATGAATCATAGCCTCTACTAAATAAGGGTCCACCCAAAAATTTTCTTATGGAACCTATTGTTGGAGTTGGTGGTCTAGAACCAACTACTTTGTACTTTATTCATTAATAAATACCTTATCACATCTTGATTGTTCTTCTGCGTGACAAGGCATGTGATAATGTCCTAAGGGTGGCTATTTCATTAAAGGGTCATATCAGATCCCTACTATGATGAGAACCCAAAAGTGCCATAACACTGTTCTTGAATATATGTTCTATGGCCGGATGATGTTATTTGAGGGGAATAAATAATAAAGGCTATTAGGGGTGAGGAATCATAAAACTTTGAGGCACATTCTCATGGTGTGTTCCCTTGGTAATATCCTGGAGGATATTATGAGAACGAGATGCACCGATAGGAAATTCACATTTCATAGTTTCATTTGATGTTCCTATCTACGGATGTGTGTATTGGTCCTTAGACTTTATGATTATTATTAATGGGTATTACAACTCACGCACTTAGTTGTATTGACAAAAACTATAACAACACACTGTTCGCAGTGAGGTAGGATACATTGGGTGCGTCACAAGTAATACTGCATTAATAGATAATGTGAGAAAGGATTTTTCCCTTCTATTCCATAACTAAAGTAGATATCTCAGGCCATTTTATGTAATTGATATAGCCTAAATAAATCCATGACCATGATAAGGAATGACCAAGTTCAATTTCGGAAATTCAAAGAAAGAATAATCGAGCTCATGGGTTATTGACACTAGCATGCAACCTACTTGATTCGAGATGTCGTGACAAAGGGATTATATTACATGGTAAATGTTTGTAGTAGGTGACACATCATTGCGATGTTAACTTCTTTCTCTATGGGTGACTTGGTGTTTTTTCTAGACACTAACCTTGGTCTTTAGGCAGGCTCCGCCTAATGCCACTGAGAAAGGGTCGTAGAGGGTCACACACTAATTGAGTCTATGTATCTCGGTTAAATATTAATTTAACAAGTTAAATAAATATTATTCTAGATTATGGTTTAATAATTATTTAAGAATGCATGATTTCATTTATTTGGACACTAGTTATTCAATAGAATTTATTGTGGGAGAAATAATATATATTTATTAGAAAGTAATGCAGTTACATTTATTTAACAAATGAATATCCATTACTCAACGACTAACAAATGTGGTGGACGAAATAAAGGAAAATGGAAAGTAAAAGTACACACCATGTATAAATAATTACACGCTGTGTAGTTTTTCCAGTCGGGATTTTGAGGATGTAATGTTGTTTTATTATATGATATTTATTATAATCAGTGTGGGCAGATGTCAAGGAATTTAAAATTCGACCTAGGGGTTTTCAATAAGAGTTAATGAAATAAATAAAATGTGTAACGTGTTTATTTATTGTCATAACTCTGTAACCTCAAACCCGATTGTAAATATCCTCACAACCCCAATACTTTTCCCCAATCGTTGTTCACAACAATTATGGAGAATTATTTCAAGGCCAAAAGAAGTAATTCCTCCAAGAACGCACTCAAGATAGAGAGAGATCCTCCTCCATCGGATCAAGTTGATCGAAGGTGTACATTGTAAGTGAAGGTTCTTCCATGCTAGCACCTAGAGATCCCTTCGGCGATGTCCAGAGATACATGGAACACGTGTGGATCACCACTAGGGGAATCCTACACTTGGATTCTATAATGTAATGACAGATCACATAGGATCGTGACCGGAGACATCAACAATGATAGAATTACACCAAGGTAATTCTTGTGAATTAATTAAATTAATTATAACCAACATATGATGATCCTATCTCTATGGTTTTAGGACTCCCTCTTTTTTTAGTTCTTTGTTCTATTCAGATGATTCGACATTTTACATCGTGACGGATCTCAGATTGATCGTTTTTAATGCTAAAATTAATGTTGGGAACTCCCACCAACGCACTTCTGCTACATCGGGAACCTAGAAGTGGTATCAGAGGGGTCATATCATTGATTATAATTATTTATTTTTTCATTGGTGATTTACACATTTAATAATTTAGTTGTTTCAATTCAAGTAAATTGGTCATTAAATATGAATCCCAAGATCTATTCCTCCTCTATCGTTTCTTGTTCTCCATATAGAAACAACCTTTTATTTTAATTTTTTATTGAAATAAAATAGAGTATCTCATTCGGAGGATCCAAAAAGTCCTGGCCATACAACATGAGAATACACAATGTGTATTCGGAAGTACACGCTGTGTAGTATAGGTTCATGCATCGGACTGCTTTGCCAAATCTGGTCATGTATTTATCCTATCTAAGTCATTTATGACATCGTGTGTTGACTAGGAATAGGTGGCACTCAGTTTCGGGATTACACGTCGTGTGGTCCAATAGAACATGGTGTGTAGTTCCTTCGGGTTAGGGTAGGACCATGTACCCCGTATACGGCTTGCCCAGCTAGAAACTGTGTAACGTGGAAACTACACGATGTGTGTCCCACTGAACACGCCGTGTACTCTAAAAATTTTCAAAGTATATTAACATACCATGTCCCCGGGCGTGTACTTCGGATGGACGGTGAAGAAAAGTACATGTCGTGCAGTCGTAAAGCTGAGGCACAACACGTGATAGGTGTTTTATATATATGTGTTCAAATTAACATCTGTGTAATTAATGGGAATTCACCGGGTTTCCTCAAAGGTTCAAGTTACGTACAAGGATAATTTTAATTTATTTAAAATTATGATGGATGAGAATCTCAAGGAAATTCAGAAAAAGGGTTTAAGATAAGAGGATTGATTAATTAAAGATAACTAATTGATTCAAGCGTGATTTATCTTAAACAAGAATGATTAATGAATTGAATTCTGGTTTTATTTATACGTAAATATCGTTGCATGTATGGATTATCATGAGCTATACCAAGACCTTTGTATGTGAATGGTTTCATTTAATGTATTTATTTAAATTTTTTTGTCCTATGAGCCTTCTCCTCATTAATATATAGGGCATGTGCACCCAAGGATTATTTTATGTAAAAAACCCTTTTTATCCCTCACCTCCATGTGAGATAAATGCATATGTAATGGATTGAACTCAAGCTAGTGGAGGCGGCTCAAGTCAGGAACCAAGGCGAAACCAATCCAAGGAGATATAAAGGTAGACAGGTGGAAAGATATAAACAAAAACCCGAAATATTCAAGGTGTTTCTCCCCTAGGTCTTGGGTTAGTTTATCAACCTCTAAATAAACTAACCAATAATAAACGCTCATGATCATACAATTTATTTTATTTATTTCAGTTGCATGGATTATTTATTGTGGGTGTGTTGTCATATTCACACAATTAATGAATTAAATGAGCCTGCAAGATGGAACTAAAATAAAATCGGCTTATATGTAAATATTATCTTATATATGGTTAATCACTTAAGTATATCCCACTTAATATTAACAAGCATGTAATAAATGGTAATAAATTGTAAACTTACGTATAAGGATAAAATCCATCAAAGAAATATTAAGTTGGTATAGCCTTCCATAATCTTGGTTAGAATCAAACCATAGTTCAAAGTGCTTGACCAACCCTAGTTGGGGTGATTTCAATTATCTAGGAATTCTAATTCATTTTTTTGGGTTGACATGACTTGGTTCGCATCAAGGGTTGACTTCCACAGAAGGACTTGGTGTGATCAAGAGGAAAATGTTGAGTAAATCCAAAATAAAATGATTTTAGGATTGGGGAGTCCACTCAGCGGATCAAGGAGCTGTGAGTTAATGTAGTTGGAATTTGGAATGCCTAACTAAAACCCTTCATGTTTCTTGACCCACCCTAGTTGGGGTAATGTAAAGGGAATTATGGATCCTTTACACTAGAATATCCAGGAAATAGAATATTCTGAATTCAATGGTGAGGGCTATTAGATTTTGAAAAAATAGTGGGAGACTAATAAGTATTAATTTATTTATTTGTCTCAATTTTTAAATAAAGTACTAAACCTTTTATCATCTCAATTTGTAGAAATGGAAAGAAAAATGACTTCAAACATATCATTGCTAACCATACTTGAGAAGGAAAACCTTCTCACCGGAACCAATTTCCAAGAGTGGCAGAGGCGTTTACGCATCATCCTTCACCACGAAAGGAAATTGTATGTGCTGGAAGAGCCTATTCCAGTTGTGCCTAGAAAGTAAGCCTGTGATGAGGAACTATCTCTCTACATGAAACACATGGATGATGCCACAGATGTCTAGTGTTTCATGCTATTGTCCTTGTATAATGAGCTCTTGAAGCAACATGAAAACATGGACGTGTATAGAATGATGTCTCACCTTAAGGATATCTACCAAGAGAAAGTGAGACAGGAGATATATGAGTTCTCCAACACTTTGTTTACAAATAATATTGGAGAGTCTGTGCCAGCTATTCCTCATGTAGTCAAGCTCATTGGATACATTTAGTGCCTAGACATCTTGGGGATTAAGTTCCCGAATGAGTTGCGTACAGATCTCATCCTATCATCCCTACCCAAGGCCTTCTCAAGCATTATTGTAAAATAAAACATGATAAATAATGAGAAGAGTCTATCAGAACATCTGATCTTAATTCTCCAGGTAGATAAGGACATGGAGAATGAAAAACCTACAGTCCTTATGGTGAATAAGAAAAGGAAGGACATGGAAAAGTGGACAAAGACTTATAAATGGTCTGAAGCCCCCGAGTGTTGTACTTCCAAAAAGGGAAAGATCCAGAGTCAGGGCAAGGAACGGGAGGTAGTATGTTTTGCATGTGGCAAGCAAGGCCACTGAAAGAGGAACTGCACCCAGAAGTATGGGGATGCTAGAGGTGCGTTCGTTGTCGAGTGCAATCTTTCTATTTCTACACATTAGGTATTAGATACAACATGTGGGGCTCACATCTATATTCAATTGCAGGAACCAAGTAATATTAGAAATATTGCCATAGGAAAGGTGGATCTTCAAGCTACCAATGGTGCAAAGATGGATGCGTTGGATATTGGTGATTACCACCTCTCATTACCGACTAGGATGATTTTGGTTTTACATAACTGTTATTATGTTCCTAGTGTTACCAAGAACATAATTTATGTTTCTTGTTTGGATATGGATGGATTTATTTCCACATTTGGAAATAAGGGTTGTCTCTTTTATAAGAACAATGTATGTTATGGTATGGCGTATTTAAATAATGGTTTGTATGTACTAAATTACGAAAACCAGGTGTTGTTAATCAATAACGAAACAAACTCACATAACTCATACATCACGCAGTTATGGCATCACCGTCTCGGTCATGTAAACGAGAAGCACTTGAAAAATCTCTACCAAGATGGCTATTTAGACTCTACTGAGATAAAACCACTTCATAGATGCCACACTTGTTTTCAAGGTAAAATAGCCAAGCCACCTTTTGGAAGACAGTGTGAAAGGTCTAAAGAGATTCTAGGATTGGTGCACACAGATGTATGTGGACCATTTCTAGTAGAAGCTAGAGGTGGATATTCTTACTTCATTACTTTTACTGATGATTTAAGTAGATATGGCCATGTATACTAAATGTGGTATAAGTCAGAGTCCTTAGAGAAATTTAAGGAATTAAATAATGAAGTGGAGAATTAGATAGGTAAGAAGATAAAGAAACATCGATCAGATCGAGGTGGAGAATATCTGAACCAAGAGTTCATCGATCTTCTACGGGAGCCTGAGATTCTATCTCATCTCACTCCTACTTATACACCATAGTGTAATGGTGTTAGTGAAAGGAGGAACCACACCTTTTTGGACATGGTGAGGTCGATTATGAGTCATGAAAATCATCCATTATCCTTTTGGGGATATTCATTACAAACTGCAGCATACACATTAAATCGAGTACTAACTAATGCGGAAAATGGAATTCCATCCAAGTTATGGAATGGAAAGAAACCCAGTTTGTTATACACGTGTGTATGGGGATAAGAGGAACTTGTTAAGGCCTTCTCAGGAAACAAAATAGCACCACAGGGTAGGAAGTGTATCTTTATAGGATATCCCAAGGAAACGTAAGGATATTACCTATATAACCCTTCAGACAAGAAAGTGACTGTCACTTGACAAGCTGTCTTTCTCGAGAGGGATCACCATCCTCAAAAATGATAGTTGGAGAAATATTTACTTCGACGATGTTGATGCTCAAGATACATAGGAGTTGGTATAGGAACAAGTTCCACAAGTCCCCATGGTAGAGGTTCCAGAAACACAAGTACTGCGTAGAAGCTCAAGAGAGGTAAGGGAACCGGAGAGATTTGGTTGCCTAGTCACCGAGGATGGTGAATCATTATTGTTGGAAAATGATGAACATATCTCCTACATGGATGCAGTAGAAATCTCATAAGATGCAAGATGGCAAGAAACTAAGAATTCTGAGATGGATTCCAAGTATCAGAACCAAGTCTGCGTTCTGGTCAATGAGCCAGTTGATGTAAAACCTATTAGATGCAAATGGGTATTTAAGAGAAAACTGGACACGGAAGGTCAAGTTAGCACCTATAAAGCAAGGCTAGTGGCTAAAGGATTCAGACAGTGTCAAGGAATTGACTACGATGAAACCTTATCATCATTTTCCATGTTTAAATCCAAAAGAATCATACTTTCCATAGCAGATTACCATGACTACGAGATTTGGAAAATGGATGTCAAAACAAAATTCTTTAATGGGAACCTTCAGGAAGATGTCTATATGACACAACCAGAAGGGTTTGTGACACCAGGTGAAGCCAAACAGGTTTGCAAGTTGTAGAAATCCATTTATGGATTAAATCAAGCATCCATGTCATGGAACATTCTATTTGATGAAGACATAAAATAATTTGATTTCATTAAGAACGAATGTGAGACATGTGTTTATAAGCGGTTTAATTGTAATGTGATCATTATCCTAGTAGTATATGTTGATAGCATATTGATTATTGGAAATGATGTACAAGTCTTATAGTCAGTTAAGGACTGGTTGAACAAGTGTTTCTCTATGAAGGAATTGGGTGAAGCAGCCTACATTATATGGATCAAGATCATTCATGATAAATTTAAAAGGCTACTTGGAATATGTTTGGTTACATACATTGACCAGATACTAAAGAGATTTATAATGGAAAAATCCAAGAGGGTATTAGTTCTAGTGTCACATGGCCTACATATTTCTATGAAAATGTGTCCACAAACACAACAAGAGAAAGATAGAATGAGTAAGATCCCATATGATTCAGCTATAGGATCCATCATGTATGCCATGTTATGTACCAGGATTGATGTTACCTATGCACTGATCATGGTAGGAAGATATCGATCAGATCCAGGAGAACAGCATTGTAATACTATTAAGACTATACTTAAGTATCTGAGAAGAACTAAGGATATGTTCCTGGTGTATGGAGGAGGTGAGGAGCATGTCATCAGAGGGTATGATGATGTTGGTTTTTAGACAGATTATAACGATCTGATGTCACAATCTGGATATGTTTTCTTTCTCAATGGAGGAGTTGTGTGTTGGAAGAGTTCAAAGCAGCTAGTTGTCACCGATTCTACAGTGGAGTCAGAATATATAGCGGTTTCTGATGTAGCCAAGGAATCCTTAATGATTTGGAACATTTTTCAAGAGCTTTATGTGGTGCCTAGTAGTAAAGACCATATCACATTTTATTGTGATAATACTTCAGCGGTGGCTCTTGCAAAAGAACCAGGGTCACATCAACGGACACAGAACATACTATGGAAGTATCACCTCTTGAGGTATTTTTATCAGAGGGTTGAAGTTGCAGTGAGAACAGTTTCCACGGAAGCGAACGTGGTGGACCCCGTGAATAAAATCCTCTCTCAGTAGAATCATGAATATCATGTGAGAGCTAGCCGGTTAAAGGTTGTTAGCAGTTGGATCTAGTCCAAGTGGGAGTCTGTTGGAGTTGGTCACCTAGAACCAACTACTTTATACTTTAATCATTAATAAATACCTAATAACATCTTGATTGTTCTTCTGCATGACAATGTATGTGATAATGTACTAACGACAGTTGTTGCATTAAAGGGTCATAGCGGATCCCTGCTACGATGAGAACCCGAAAGTGCCATAACACTATTCTTGAATATATGTTATATGGCCGGATTATGTTATTTGAGGGAAACAAATAATATAAGCCATTAGGGGTGGGGACTCATAAAACTTTGAGGCACCTTCTCATGGTGTGCACCCTTGGTAATATCCTGGAGGATATTATGAGAATGAGACCTGCCAGTAGGAAATCCAAATTTCATAGTGTCATTGGAAGTTCCTATCTGCGGATGTGTGTATTAGTCCTTAGACTTTAAGATTATTATTAATGGGTATTATAACTCTCGTACATAGATGTATTGACAAAAACTGTGATGACATACTGTTCGTAGCGAGTTATGATACGTTGGGTGCATCACGAGAAATACTGCATTAACAGATAATGCAATAAAGGATTTGTCCCTTATGTTCCATAATGGAAGTAGATATCTCAGGTCCTTTGATGGAATTGATATATCCAAAATAAATCCATGTTCATGGTAAGGTATGGGCGAGTTCAATTTTGTAAATTCAAAGAAAGAATAATCGAGCACATGGGTTGATGGCACAATCATGCAACCCACTATATTCGAGAAATCGTTATAAAGGGATTATATTACATGGTAAACATTCATAGGAGGTGACACGTCATTGCGGCGTTAACTTCTTTCTCTATGGGTGCCTTGGCATGTTTCTCGATGCTAACCTTGGACTTTAGGTAGGTTCCACCTAATTCCACTGATAAAGGGGCCTAGAGGGTCACACACTAAGTTTGTCCATGTATCTCAGTTAAATATTAATTTAACAAGTTAAGTAAATATTTTTCCTGAATGTGGTATAATAATTTTTTAAGAATTCCTGAGTGCATTTATTTCGACACTAGTTATTCGAGAGAATATATTGTGGGTGAAATAATATATATTTATTAGCGGGTAATGCAGTTACATTTATTTATCAAATGAATTTCCATTACTCAAGGACTAATAAATGTGGTGGAGGAAATAAATGAAAATGGAAAATTAAAGTACACACTGTGTATATTAAATATACATGTCGTGTAGTTTTATTGAAAACGAGTACACGTTGTGTATTAATGATTACACGCCCTGTAGTTTTTCCAGTCAGGATTTTGAGAATGTAATATTATTTTATTAAATGATATTTATTATAATCATCTTGGTCACATGTCAAGTAATTAATAATTCGATATGGGGGTTTTCAATAAGAGTTAATTAATTAAATAAAATGCGCAAGGTGTTGATTTATTGTCATAACTCTATAACCTCAAACCCGATTATAAATATCCTCAAAACCAAAACCCTTTTCCCCAATCATTGTGCACAACAATTCTGAAGAATTATTTCAAGGCCGAAAGAACTACTTGCCCCAAGAATTCTCTAAAGACCGAGAGAGGTCCTCCATCGGATAAAGGTGATCGAAGGCAGACATCGCAAGCGATGTTTCTTCCACACTATCACCCAGAGACCCCTTCGGTGATGTCCAGAGATATGTGGAACATATGTGGATCACCGCTAGAGGAATCCTACACTTGGATTCTATGACGCAACGATGGATCACATTAGATCAGGACCAGAGACATCAACAAAGAAAGAATTCTACCAGGTTAATTCTTGTGAATTAATTAAATTAATTATAACCAACATATGATGATCCTATCTCTATGGTTCTAGGACTCCCTCTTTTGTTTTTCATTATTCATTCTATTATGAAGATTCAGCATTTTACATTGTTATGGATCTCAGATTGATCGTTGTTAAGGCTAAAATTAATTTTGGGCACTCCCACGAACACGCATCCACTATGCCTGGAACCTACACCTATCTCTGATCTTTATCACTTAGATTGGGATGATACTTTCTAAGAGGTTTTTTTCTATAAATTAGTAGATAAAAAATCACCAATCATGAGAAAATTAAAAAATCATTCGAACAACATCTGGTACTGATATCAATGATTAAAAAATATTTGAATTTAATAAATATTAATTTTACCAGTGAATGATTGTTAATTAAAAATTAAAAGGTTCACATAAATAAACTTCCATATAGTTTATTGAAATGACCACAAACTCTATGTCTAAAACATGGCAAAAAATTCTGACCACCCAAGTTAACTCATGCTCAATTATGGAAGTGAGAAGGCCAATGCCCTTTATAGAATTTCTCCCTAAATTATGATGGTACTAACTTATATTTACTAAGACATAGAACCAAACTCAGATAGAGTTAAAATACATTATTTTGAGCATTCCCTTTGATACAAATTTTTAACAAACCAACCAAAATTAACTAGATAGTTTACCGAAGGATGTCCTCCCCATAGTGAGGAAAAACAAATATAACGAAAAAAATTCTTGATTATAACCAAAAAATACAAAAACTAGAATATAAATAAGAATAAAAGATACACTATGATCTATACAACTCAACACAAATAGGCTCAAGTATAAAATTATGAATAAATCCAGACTAACAAGTATCCATGTGACCAACTATCACCTGCAAACCATTCCACTATTAAGGTATCAAATTTCAATAGAAACTAGCATAATACATAATTCCCTTCTATTTCTCTATTTCTTTCAAAACAAGGTATATAACAAATAAAATAGTATCTTGTGATAACTCAGACTGATAGGATACCACCAATTAGTCTATATAATTTCTAATATAAAGAATTTACAAGTTATAGATTTAAAAAAATCATCTAAATAAATAAATTCTCGTAAATAAAACTATTTTCAAACATAATTTTTGTTCATAAATTCATAATATATTCACCAAATCTAGGAATATATCAAGTATAAATGAAAAATTTGTAAATTAAATATGGGAGAAAATATCCATGAAATAAACCATCATGCGATAAACATGATATAAAAGACAAAGCACATCATTTGAGATCTAGCATATCGGAATACATACTATCGATAAAAGAATCCAAAACTAGGAATATGTTTGTTTTAACCGATATTGAGTAATTCCATATTCAATAAATATCCCAAAATTAACCCCTAGTGGTTCCACACAAACTAGGGTCACTTATTTCCATTTCTCAATGCGTACAAGGTTCACATTTTTCTAGGTTTTTCCACCACCATATCCAAAATCCATGCTCACATTTAATAAATCACTTTTTCAATAAATAAAATCTATCTCAACAAGTACATATATAAATTACTTAATTTGAAACACTTGTAGAGATACAACTCCCTCAAGAACGATGGAAACCTATCTTCCTTCTATGGTGGAGATTGAGAAACCACATATTTTCCATTAAAGGAAAATACATGAAATGAAATATAAAATAATTTATAAATAATTAAAAATTGATCATGATTATGAAACATAAATTATTTTAATACCACTTACTTGAATAGAGGACATGAATAAGAAGAAGTACCACCTACATAGAGAGATGAAACACAAAAACCACATTTATCAATCATTGAACGAACTCTCTAGAATAAAGGAAGATCCCCAAAACATTCTAGGATAAGGCCTATATATCGATATGGATGGAAACATCCAATGTAGATTAAAATAAATTAGATGATCCATATATTTAAAAATACAAATAAAGAATACATCATGATGTGAATCCATTTTGAATTTTCTCAATTAACAAAATACAAATAAAAATGTGTCACCTCAGATTAAAATTCCACATTTTGATCAATTCATGAAAGGAACCAGATTCAAGGCGCGTAATCCTTTCAAACCTTGAAATAATTCAATATTCCCAAAAAATGGTTTCATGCTGTGTTAAATGATTATGACTCCAAAAAGTCACATATAGAGAAAACACAATAGATTTTTAAGGACAAATTGTCACATATTTTACAAGTTTGTACCCAGAATAAATTAATTCAAGAAAAAATATATCATAGGACTTTAGTTCATTTCCCAAGAAAAGTATTTCAATGCCAGAGAAGCCAGCAATGCACTAAAACTTGAAGTGAAAATATAACAAATGAAAATTCTAACATGAAGGAATATAATAGGGTGTCTAAATTTTGGTATGGGTAAACTCATACATCAAACATGAAAACATGATATAAAAACAAAGAGAGGGAGAGATTAACTATTGAACATGACTATAATTTTAAGAAGGAAAAATATTTGTAAAATAAGTAGACTATCAAGGATAAATAATAGGTTTTTTGTCTTCCTAGACTCAATGTAAATAAGAAAGACTCAAATAAGAGAAATTTGGGAGCTATAAAAATCTGGATACAGATCCCAGAATAAATCTAAGAGATTAACATGCTCAACTTTCCTATTTCATTTATATTTGATTATGATTCATTGAAAACATGAAAAATGATCCATTAAACACCCCAAATATTTTATGATTTCGAATATGAGATTTAATCCTTATAGAAATTATTTGAAAAAAAATTATTAAAACCTTTAAATACTTATTTTATATTAAAACTAATTTTTATAACATTACAAAAAATTTGTGTGTTTTGATGATTTGGTAATTTTTATTCTATTGAATCCACCACCTGAAGGTATCGAACATATGAAGGGGTTCATTTGAAAGTAGAGATATAAAAATGTTGATGGAATAGATTGACTACATGATTAAATACGTCATCCTCATGATTTTTCTATGTGTCAACAAGAAGGTACCAACCAACTACATAAAGAAACAAATTTACCGAATGGAAAAACCAAGTGATCCCATGATGGGATAGGTTAATGAAAAAAAATCCAATATACCACAATAAATAGGATAACCATAATATAAAACTTGGTGACCACATGAACTAACAATGACACTGTAAGATTAAACAAATTGAATATTATAAAAAAAATAATTAACTAGATAGTCAATCAGGTTTTCCGAGGAAGAAACATGTAAATTTCAAAGAAAAAATAAATTGAAAACACTATTAACACCTAAAGGAATCTTGAAAATAAAAATTAAGGGTTTTGGTAACCTGATACATTACCTGATGCAAATAGCGATGTGTGAATATAGTTGGATTTTAATATATTTTAGAAACAAAATCTATAAGTTATCTAAAGAGTTCTACATCCATTGTTCTGAACATATTAAATTGGTAGATAGAATGGATTAAAAATAAAATCATTATAATCATGCAAAGATACTATAAGAATATATGGGATAATATTATGTGATTGAACTCCCTTCAGAATTCTACATGGCATATTCTTTCAAAAGAGAAATCTTATCAAGACATTGATCATCCAATCATGTGGCTTCATGAAAAATCCATGCACACGTGAATTATATTCAATAAGGACACAATCCAAGGAGATCAGCACAAGATTTAGGCAACTCGTCCTATCTATTTTCAATAGGTTACACATATGTGGGATTCCATAAGAGTTTGGATAAAAGAAGAATAGTGTTTATTTTATCTCTATGTTAGATTGGGAAAGAAGTTGGATGCTTAATTATCTAAGTGTTATATATGATATTATTGCAAAAACATTCTTATAAAAACAAATAAATTGATGATATTTAATAAAAATAGGTTCACTTATTAGTGAAATATGGATTTTAGACCATAAAAGGATATGATGTATTTTAAAATGGTTCATCATTTTTTTGGGATAACCTTTTTTAAAAGTCTTTATTAAATGATTATGAAATGTGGTAGTCATATAATAAATGATTATGAAGTTGAAAAATTCCATAATCAACATCATTATCATAAAACATTAATACGAGTCTAGAAATAGTGAATAAAGAAGCTTAATGTAAACAATATCTTAATCTAGGTAGAAATATAAGAATAATTATTAATTGAGAGAGATAATATCTACAGGATAAAGAAAATCCTCACCCAAGAAACCAATGGTTGAAATTGAATAACATTTGAATGAAAATTCTTATGAGATGTATAGATGATTACACTTATGGTTTCAAACGAATTAAATAAAATATGGCCAAATTAACTTTTGTCTCAACTCATATACTCAATGTGGATGAGTGTCCTAATGAAATAGGTAGCCAGAATCCATCCTTAAAAGCATTGTATAACTATGAAATTAATTCAGGAATCATAATTGGATTTTTTTTAAATAGGAATAACTATGATATATTTCAACCCCATTTCCTAAATATGTTAATGATGAATTAGAATGACATGACATGTTGAGAATATTATACTGTATTGACAGTAATGATGAGTAATATTTTAATACAAGAAAGAAGATTATATTTGTCTATTAGTTAAAATGAGTTTTTGAAGCCTTATAGATATTTCAATAATGAAGGGAAATATTTAAATAGGACCAGTAATTGTCTAAAATAATTTAATGGATTTGATAAAAATTATATAAATTCCATATTAGTTATTGACATTATGGAAAATAATTATTTGATTTTTTATGTATATATGATTAAAAATACATAGATTGAAAATTATATATGTGTACATTAGTTCATAATAAAGTCAAAAATCGATGGGTCTTCAGTTTGTATAAAAATTATGAAGTAAAGGGATACTTAATCATGGATCTGTATGGAATGGAAAATATATCAAACTTATATTGATCTAAATAATGGATATGTATAGTTATATAATATATCTTATGTGATAATTTTATTTATAAAATAGAGTTATTATTATCAATATGAGATAATAAATATGGTTTTTGATTTATCTGATTCTATGGAATGCTTCAAAAGTAGGTAAGGATTAATGTGTCTTATCCAAAATATTAGAATATACCATAGATATTTTTAAAATATAAAGGGTGTGATGCCACACAGATTTTTTGGAATATTTTAAAGTGTAAAATATTATTTTTACTAATCATAGAACCTAAAATTATACATAACATTTTAATATTAAATTTTTTAATTGGTAAATATTCACACTATAAGGGAAATAAATTTTATTTCCTAACATAAAATAGTCTCGGTATACTAGCATGATATTATAATTAATGTATACGTCCTAAGAGGATAGAGGGAGTTTGTTTGTAATTATTGCTGATCAAAGTTAAAAAAATAAAGGATTTTAAATATCATAATGTCATGTGAATATCACATTATTATATAAATGCATTAAATATGTGTTCATAAAAATGTAAAGAGTTACATTTTTTTAATAAAATCATCTTAAGGAAACATTTTGAGAGAATAGCTTCCATGAATGAATAAAATGATGAAATTAAAGAGTCATAAGTATTAATATTATTTATTAACTTAATATTATTAGTTGTTATGCACAAAAAATGTTTCAAAAATATGTTTGAAGCAGTACTGGAAGATCAACTTATTCCAACACCCCTATGACCACAATCAAAGAAATCACAATAGTGAGCCCACAACCTTGAAATATTTTAATAGTCAATGATAGCCATTGAAATAGGATTTTACGAGTTTACCTATGACTGCCTTATATTTGGGAAATGCTCATATACTTGCATGAGATCCCCAAAAATAGTAGGAATAGAACTGGAATTGTGTGGAAAAGGATATGGCCATCATCAAATGCCTATGCACACTATATGTCTATATATATATATACAAGAGTATAAAAATGTATATAAATATAAATATGGGTTTTTATATAGAATTAAGGCTAGAGAATTTCACTTTAGAAGTTACAGGTTTGTCACATATTGGTATTTTATTTTTAGGATCCTACGACCATGGTCTTGAACATATAAGAACAAGGTTTCCAACCATAGTTGTAGAGGGTAGTGGCCATAGTCGATTTCTAACCATTTCCATAGTATAATCAAAATAAAAATACATTATGGCTATTTTAAAAATGGATATACCCTATGACCAAGGTCCAAAGGGAAATTTCTATGCCCCCCACCATGGTAATAACTACTTTTTCCACTAGTGTATAATTTATCATTATAAGTTTAATTCCTATATATTTTTATTATTAAAATTGAATTTCTTCATAGTTGTTGATACCTAAAATATCTTAGTGTGAGTTTTTTATAATATGGTTATATAGGGATTTGGTTTGAATTACATTGATACATAATGCGTTTTATAAAACCCTAAAAGTGTAGAAAACAAAATGCTTCTCTGGGGGTCTATCATATGGGGTATGATTAAATATAATCTTATTTAATTTTTTCATACTATTAACTGGTTTATGAAAAAAACATTTATAATGTTAATTAAAAGGAAGTATCCACTTAGTAATTCATTCACATTGGATGTATATATTGCCTGATGTGAAATGATAATTATCCTCTCAAAGTATGCATTTGAGTTATCCATAAATGTGAAAACCCAATGTCACTATGGTATTTAATATTATTTAATTTTGGATTTTTTTTTGTTTTTTGGTGATTATGGTTTTTTACATGTGTTTCGTGACACCTGAGATAGTTTTTCGCAAGGGTCGCGGAAGACCACACCATAAAAAGTGATTTTATGCCACAACTTGCATATTTAAATTGTGAAAATTTACAAGAATATGGAGGCCACATCAAAAACCTATGGATGTTTCTTGGTGGGTAATATATTTAATATAAGTATTTTTCCTTTAATATGTTTAGTATGACATGATGTAAGGGTTTCACCATGAAGTGTAGTTGGGTGGGGGGATTTTCACTATGGAAGGGTGTGGATTCCCTTAGGACACCGAGGTATTAACACATGGGGTTTCTCCAGGACGAGGGGTTCCATTATACTTAATATAATACCACACCATATTTTATGGTTTCTTAGGGGGTTAGCAATGGCTGATCAAGTTACTCCTTACTATAGGTCAAGGGTTGTGCTATTGAGGTTATTTGATGAGGGACAACACATCAAAAGATATGTGGGCCCCTCCGTTGAGGGGGTTTATGATGGGGTATCATATAATGATGTAAATAACCATTCTATGGATCTGATCTAACAAACTATTTAATTTTTATAGTTTTTTTAATTTCCCATCTGGATTTTTAGGGGTTATTAGACTCTTTCTCCCCTCCCTCTTGCACATATAGATCTAGGGAGATCTCATGGAGCTATTTACTCTACCTATACCTTCTTACATGGCTCTTATATCATTTTAAATTTATTTCAAGATTAATTTCAAGGTTAGTTTCATATTTCTTCTACTATTATCCTCCTTTCATCCTCTCTTATATTTCTCTTCCTCCAAGAAATCCTGAAAAATATTTTCATAAAAATCTGGGTTTGGTTTGGAAACCATTTAGGGTTTTTGATGATTAGTTAATGGAGATTATATACTATTTCTTGGTTGGGTGTTCTATATTAGGGGAAATGTGTTTCAAATTTTTTCTTGTTAGATCAAGGAAGGTGTTTTATATAATTAATTTATATTATATTTCATGAGATTATTTAATGTTTTAAAATGAATTTCATTCAAAATTATACTTATTTTTTACTCACGAGGGTTTTAAAATGGGTTTATAATGGTTTCCATACATGATATAGTGTTATTGTAAGATAAAAATTTGTGCAAATTCTAGATGGGATCATTCAATGGAATATAAGTGTTTTTACGGTATTTTTGACACGTGTTGGTATTTCATATCTATGTTTAAGGTTTTAAAAAAGGTTTCTTTATAAAAAAGGGTGGGTTTGAAACTTGTGAATTTTTTTAAAACATGAAAGTCTTGTTATATTTTCAATGTTACATGAAATGAAAAAAATTATTAATGGATTTCAAATGATGTGGAAAAGATTGGAATCCCTAGTTTGTTTTTTGAGGGACATTTATTACATTATATGTGATTTTTTTGTATGTGTGACTTCCCTTAGTGTTACAAACCATTGATTATATAATAAATTTTATGAAATTTGGCATGATGGGGGACGTTTATAATTTATTCTTATACATATATATGAAATTTTATTTTTCTTTTGAATATTTTTGGTGGTAAGATGAGTTTTAATAATTTTGATTTTAATATCCATTTGTGTGATGATTATGTTACATTTTTTTTCTTGCATCCATGTATATATATAATGGTAACCATATTTAACTATGTAGAATGTATTGATATACATTTCATAAGATTAAACTATATAGGATATCTGGTTCCCTATGAAATATACACTCTCTTAGGGGATTGTGTTTTACTCAGAAGGATTCTCAAAGGGAAAGGCTGAATGAGATGTTTTGGTTTCTCATAATGGTCCCCTATATATAATTATTAAACTAATAAACTTTGGTATCATTCATTTTATATCCTTGTGAGTTTCCATGACATTTAGATATTATTTAGTATGATTTAGAGGACCAAGAATCTTAAACCTTTCTTTTATCATCTTGATTTCATTTAGTTACTTGGAACATTATCTTAGCTTTGTGTTTCTTTATTTTACACCATTGATATATTGGTTCATAGTTTTATTATACCTTATAATTTCTGATGGATTTTAATAATTTCAAAATTATATAATATTATTTAAAATGTTTGGTGTTTATAATGGAATTTGGATTATTTTAAAATGGAAATGGAGATATATTTTTAAATAAAAGTATGGTATTATTGGAATTATAATGTATTTTAAATTATTTTTTGTGTTTTAGAATAGATATTTGATAAAATCATTGTTTATTGATTGGTTTTAAAATTATAGTTTTAGGATAGATAAGTGTTTCTTATTTTTAAAAGCGAATTAATTTATTAGTTTCCAAATTAAATAGGTTAAATGAGATAGTTTTTTTTAATTATTACTCATGTGAAAAATATATTTTATACATTATCTTCAAAATATAAATTATAGAATTGGATATAAAAGTAATTGATTAAGCTCTATGGTTAAATCCTTCTAGGAATTTTTGGACCACACCCATCATATAAACCAATGTGTATATATGAGACTCTTATGTTTTATCTTAGGTTACAACTATTTAATCCATGTATGTGGCTATTTTTTGGGCATATGGCCTGACATGGCTGAATATGGTGGGAGACCTTGGGTCACATAGATACTTCTTATAATTTGTTCATGTTTTTATTTTTTTGGATGTTGTATCAACCAGCTCAACCCTTTGTATTTTATGTCATGGTGTTGTCTAGTTGAATTTGATTCCACTTTGTGTTACTTGATGATATATTTGTAGGAATTTTAGTGTTGTTAATTTTATTATGTATTTTTTGGTTGTTTTCTTAACTTTGATCTCCATATTTACCATGCATGGATGTCTAAAAGCTGGATAGGTCATATAATAATGTTATTAGAGTATAGGTTCTAAAAGATTCCTATGTTCTTTAAATTACCCCTTGTATTTGTAACCTCTATTAGTATAAATAAATGTTTTCGTTATAACTCTAGAGGTTGGTCATGAGTATGTTCCTAACCCCCATACATCATGAAGAAATTTGAGATTATATGGGTGGTCAGGTTTTGGATTTTTTTTATATTATTTTGTTGGATTTTGGTTTAATATTATAGTGTTTTGATCCTAAATGTATTTTTTGGAGTTACATTATGATTTTCACTTTGTTTAGAGGATAATGGTAGAAGAATAAGTGGTTCACAGTTGTCTAAAATGGCCTGAAAAACAATACATAGTCCATGTGCATGACTTTGGAACCATTGTAGAGGTTATTTCATGATTGGTGCATGGTCCATAAAACTATGAATCCAAGTCATTAATGGTTCCACATCCCATTTTAACATGGATATTTATAATTCCCATGATTGATCACTGTAAATAAGGGTGAACTCAAGGGATTTTTTGATGTTCTAGTGTTGTTGGATTGAGGTTTCATGATATTTTTGGTGTCACTTTATATATGTGGTTGTTTACAGACTAGTTCCATATGAAATTACATTTCATGAAATCTGTTTTTGGTTTTATTTAAATCCCGAGGGGTCATTGTAAATTAGACTAGGTTTTAATGATGTTATTTTGGAAGTGGTTTATTTTATAGTGATATTTGAACTCTATTAGGGATTAAAACAAGTTTTGTTTTTTATTTTGAAAAGATTTGGGCCCTCTTATAGTGTTTTTTCAGGATTGGTTGGGGCTAAATTTATAATCGGGATGTTTTTTGAAATTTTTAAAATGTTTGGGATTTTCAAAATGGAAAGTGTATTTTTAGAGATATTATTTTGAAATAAAAAAATCTTTGTGAATTAGAGTCAACAATTTTTTTAAAATTTATGGTAGTGATTATTTTGGTTGGGATAAATGGTATGAAATTCCCTTAGGTTAGTTTGGAATTTTAAATGAATTGGATTGTTTCTGAATGGTTATGTCTTTTCAAAATTAAATGTGTTTAAGAAAAATTATATATAATTACATAATGAAATAGTTGAGGCTTAATAGAAGTATAAATCTTGTCAAATGTTTTTTCCCCAATGAATTGTTGATTTTTTATTTTTCCTGTCAGTGCACTGGGATTGGTTGATTTCAATTGGGATCCATGAATGGGAGGATAAATGTTTTTATTTTTTATGTATTACTCCTAGAAAGGTTTTTATGAAATTTAGAAATACCATCTCATGGTGTGAAACTATGAGGGTGAATATTCTTGTTTGTTGAGTGTGGTACTCTTAGTTTTTTTTATTTTCCTAGATTTGAATAAAGTTGAAAATTCAATTTTTATATCTCATCATGTACCCCTTTATATTGAAGTAATATTCAAGATAATTTTTAGTGGAATTATCTTAAGATCATGTAAATGGAGAGGACACTGAGTTATTGATCCCCTTTATAAGGTATTAAATCAACGATGGTTTGTGGAATCTATTAATCTGCCATCTAGATATGGAATTCATTCAAGCCTATGGTGTATTCATGTTATAGTGTGGAAACTAAAAATTACTAATCTTCAATAGTTGTGAGATCTTAGTTCATGTCGGAGGATGCTATTTGGGTCATCATTGTAATTTTTATATAAAGATGATGTGGTTTGAATATTGAGTGATGATTTATTTTGGGATTCTAGATCGAAAAGCTTATCATGGTCACATATTTGAGGTATCCTTCATTGAGTATATCCTTTGGGTGACCATGTGGATATCCATTATGTGAATGCTATATATTTAATGATGTTCAAAGATCATTTATTTATTAATCTCATTGTTATTATTGAATAGTCTGGACCATGGGAAGGGGTTTTTTGTTCGATAATGTAGGGCTAAATTATGTACTTTTTTGGGTAACATGGATGGGTAGATTATTTTCATTTAAATGACAAATGATACCATGTTAAGATTTTCTATTGGTATCATCACGAGTAAGTGTTGTTGCAAGTTTGGACCTGAGATACCTTATGTGTGGCTTCAATATCCAAGGATAGAACTAAGTCAATTCATGATGAGGAATGATTCATGATTAGTGTGGTCTCCCACTCTTATGGGATGCACTGAATTAGTGACAAAATGTTATGACCATTCATATATTATTAGATAGTTTGACCAATTTATATAATTGAGAGGATCTTTTATGGTGGTCATTAGTTTGTGGAATCTAATAATTTACTATCATGATTAGCATATACATGGCTATTTTAGAAATATTCATTATCTTGTCTATGCATATCCTTTATATAACATATTTTAATGTATTAAAATTGATAGGGATACCTATGCATGGACTCTATTTTTTAGAGAATAATTTCTAGTGGTTTTGATTTGGGTGATACTTGAGTAATCCACCCATGTATTTTAAGGAATGGTGGTATATATGATTTCATTTTTGTAGGATCTTCTCATCTTTTCCCCTTCCCTCCCAACCCATTTGTCTGACTATTGAGGTTTTTAGTTTTTATTGGTTCTATATTTTTCACTGATCTCTTGGATCATAATGTGTCATAATGGTGAGTATAGTTACACAAATATATCATTTCTCTATTAACATGATATTAAGACATAAAATTTTGTTCAATTTAAAGGATCCACACTATAGTGTATAAGGCCACAACAAGATGGTCAAATTATTGTGGAGGTGGGGGTGGTTTCACCCCAATTGTGGTTCTGCAGGCTGTTGGAGGGGGCATATGCCATGGTGGGTGTTGGTAGAGGAGCACTAAACCACAATCTATGAAGGATATACTGTGGTGGGGGTTAGAGAATGACATCTATATCATGGTAAATATGACCATTATGTGGTGCTTCCTTTTCTAATTAATTATTTTTTCTCATATTCCATTTTTAGGTTTGATGGGTTTTATCCACCTTCTAACCTCTCCATCTCTCACACACAAAAAATTTTAGACCAAGGGAGAGATCATGGATATCCTCCCTATCACGAAAAAACCTAGGTCGATCCAAAACCGATCACTTGAGCCGGTCCAAGATATTTCCTAGAGGTGTCCCCAAACCCCACAAGCTATAAACTAGGTTTGGGCATCAAAATTTAATCTATGGGAACAATTTGGACCATAAAAGATAAATAAATAAACAAGTATAAACATGAAAATAAAAACTTACCTCTAGCAGTGGAGAAAAAAATAAATAGATCATCTCAACATACCTCCATGTGACCTTCTAGGTCACCTCCCAACTAAAAGACAACCTTTCTCTAATAATGAGCAACTCATCAATGAAAACCACAGAAAAGAAAGCATGCAGCTGAAATGTTAAAAATATGTGTTGTCATTAAAAATTCTCAGTAGGGTTTCCAAGATATACCACATAATACAATGTCTCCTTACCTGAAACCATCCATTAACACAAGTTTGAAATACCAATAAAAAATTTGTTTTTTCACATTTAATAATAAGAAACATGTTTTTCTATTTTAAAAATATAACACATACCATATATCATTTCATAAATCAATTTCCTTTTTATAAACTAAACCCAAAACAAAATATATCAAAGATGGGTGAAAGTAGAATAGGTAAATAATGAAAGCTAGAAATAAACTGGTATAACAGAAATTTAACATTCAATTAAAATAATCAAATAACCATGGGTGATCCTAAAATCCCTAGAGGACCCCTATACATATTCAGTTCAGAACCACCTGTCAGTGTATGGTAAAGCTCCTAAGTCTATAACCAACTGGCCTCCCTATAAATGATCAATCCTGTAGAAAATCCTTCCTGGCCTAACAACTAATATAAGGGGAAAAATCCATCTAATCGGGGTTGATTAGAAACTTTCACTCGGTCATCTAAAGGACAGTCAAGAACCCATGGTGGTTATAATAATACTCTATAAGTAGGAGGACCTCGCACGTGTTACTCTTCTCACTACACTTGCCTACCCCAAACACGGACACTCTATATGATAACCCATAAAGGGAAACCCCTATAGAGGTTCCCCATTTATATATACATACATAATTTCATTATATCATCAGAGGTGCCAACTGGGCTGTCGCACCATACAATCATCAGAACCATTTAAAACATTTTACAAAACAATAGAGTTCCCAAATGGGCCAATAGTTATAAAACACTATCCTTTCAAGGAATCAACACAAACATTACACTAAAGCTAAATCTTCCAAATGGACCATTAACATGACATTTCCATTATTATTACTCAAAACATCACACAAACATTGTTTCATATTTACAAATCCAAATGAGCCCTAAAGATCCAAAATGCACACCAAATACTTCTGCAACTACCGAATGATCCTTTATCATTTTTAAACTCATGTAAAAACATATTTCAAAGGAAAATGACCGTGATTTAAATAACACATTTAAAGTATTCATTAGAAATCTCCCAAGGGGAACCAACATTATATGAAACCCAAAAAACATTTATGTCACCTATGATTAAAGAGAAAACAATTTTTTAAGTGACATATTCATTTGAAAACACATCCAATGGTATAGAAAACACCAAAGAGAATAATTTGAAAACCCTTTCCAAAAATTCATTTCATGATTTAAAAACCAAATCCAACCATCCACATCATTTTTAAAATTACAAAACAACCCCAACGAGACAGTAAGACCCCCTCCAATCAATTTAACAAACACATTGTTTAGGAAGCACAACTCATTACTTTGAAACCACAAAACCATTCACTTATAGTCATAAAAACATTCCAAAACAATTTCACATAAATAATAAGCTCTAACATTACCCAAAACAAATTTATCAATCAATGAATACCATCGTAACTTCACAAAGGTGTAAACATTTCATTAAAGATGTATACCACATTTTAATCAGGAAAGGCATTTTATAAAATAATTTGTGTTCATAAAAAAATAAAATGATTTTTTGAAACATGTATTATCAAAATTCAAATCCACATAAAAAAATTATTAAAACAAAAATGGGCATTAATTAAACTCCTTTTTCATTAGTGCGGATAAGCATACATAATGAAACGCGCAAAATATTTTATTTTAACAACTTTTAACTGTTAAAAAAACATCATAGAAAACCATTTGAGAGGAAAAAAAAGATGTGATGTAGATAAAATAAATAGTTTGAACAATTAAAATTTCAAAGGAAGGTATCATATAGGGAAATAATAGGATTCACCTACCTCAAAACAAAGAGCAGAAGTGATGAAACCCTCAATGGATGGGCTAACAATGTCCCATAGTCCAATTTCACACCTATGAAAACTAGAAAAATTCACCAAACAATACCCTGGACACTATGATTTGTCATCTTAAATAAAAACACAGGAAAATCAGAAAACAACTACCACTGGAGTGGTCACTGGACCGGAGAACTCGTGTCGGCGAGAGCAGGAGAGGGAGGCCTTTGTCGGGCCACGCAACAGAGACCGCTAGAAACAAGGGGAGGTTTCTTGGGTTTGGTTGTGCTATTGGATAGATCAAGGAGGTCGGAGCATGATCCAGCCAGGAGTTGGGGAGATGGTCCGAGCGTGGCCTGGCTGGAGCAAGGGAGTCTAGAGCATGTGATAGCTTGGCTGCTGAAGCGGAGGGCGAGAGGGTGGTCGACCGACTGAAGTGGCTGGGGTGTGAGGTAAAGGGGAGCCTGGGGTGAAGGGAGAGTGGAGTTGGGGTCCTGGATGGTGAGAAAATGAGGGGAGAGGCCATGATGGCAGAGGGGTGAGAGGCGACATGTCCGGGTGCATGGCCGACACTGGGGGGATGAGTTGCGCTGGCTGGAGTGCGTTTAGTAGGGGAGGGAAGCAAGGGGCTAGGTGTCTGGATGCAATGCAGCTGGAGTGAGGAGAAGGCGAGTAGGGATGGGGGTTTATGTGTAACATTGTTGAAAGGAGGAGAAGGCGAAGTGGGTGGATGGAGCGTTGGGGTAGTGAGGGGTAGGAGGAGGGCAGTCGAGACCAGGGGCAACCTGGGTGTGGCGTGCATCGGGAAGGGGGGCCTATAGTTTCTATTTTTTTAATTTTATAATAATAATAATAATAATAATAATAATAATAACAATAATACAATAATAATAATAATAATACAAATAGAAATAATAATATCAAAAATAAGAATATAAAAGTATTAATAATAATAATAATAATAATAATAATATAAAGAATAATAATAAGACAATAAATAATAATAATAATAATAATAAATATATAAAGAAAAAAAATAATAACAATAATAATAATATAAACAATAATTATCATAATAATGAGAAATTTCAAGACTCCTAGGCCGACTGCGCGTCTACTTCTAACCACACAATGATCGTGCACAGGTCCAAAACCCAGTAAAACTATTAAACGACAGATGTTTTAAATCAGGACCGAACCCAAAACATTTCCAGAGAACCTGAGTCCATGAAATAATAAAAAATTAAAAATTAAAAATCTGGGTGTGAAAATAAGTCTAACCACAGACACTTTCTACCGCCAAAAATTCACCCAACCGAAAAATAGAAAAAACAATATTCCATGCCTGAATGAAACTAAAAGAAACCAAAACATAACAGAACAGGAGGACATGAGAGGGTTCTTCCCACCACATGAACTCAACTAGTGTAGAAATTTAACAGCCAATCATACCTCCCTATGAGGGGGTGATGTGGGAACTCCCAATAGATCCAAACTAACATCTATAACATGAGCTAAAAACACCTCTGCTAAATCTTGGAACTCTCAACCTAGACCAAAAACCCCCCAACACAAGAGAAAACCCTCCATACATAACTTACCCCAAGTAGTGAACCCAAGTATAACCACAAACATCAATTCATCCATAGGCACTTACATCCTCAAATGAAGATTTCTAAATCAAGATCAACCAATACAATGGCCAAACACACTTTTATGAAAAAACACACAATTCATAAAACCACTTCCACAGAAACCAAAATGATTTGATTAGAATATAATGATTCAATAATAATTTCATGGATAAAAAATAAACTCATAACAACATCAATACTTTAATAGCAAAAAAACATGAATGAAATGAATTTAAATGTTCTACTACCAACACAGATCACAGAACCCAAACTGAGACCTCACACCTCTAGTAACTCCTGACTACGTGAGAGCATCACCCCAAGACCTGTGGCTGGGGATTTGATGGCTGAAGCATCTCCTGCCTCACAGTCAGGCACTGGTATCCTCTTGTCATAGGGTATCCTTCAGGAGATGCTTCCTACAAAATTTTTCTAGATGAACCAAACACCCGAAATAAAGGTACGTCTTCAGAGGGATGCAACATGATGGATTCATGTTCCATAAATGTCCACACTAATGGAACACCATTGAACTGTCCAACAAACTGGAATTCAGAACCACTGTAGAGGTCTCTTTAGAAATAGATCCCTCTAGAACACTCTAATCACCAGATGGGGGACCTTCATGTGCAACTGGATACGCTGGATTTCTGTCCATCTGTGCTCTGGATACTAACTCAGCTAATAATTCCTCAACCACCAGCTTGTTTAAATGATGTTCCATAGAAGGGAGGACCCGCTCCTTGATCTCTATATAAATACCCCCAATGAAGAGAGAATTAGGCATCATATCCTACGATGCAACCTCCAGTGAAGAGGAAAAATGTTCCTTGAAATGGTCAACATATTTCTTCTCATTCCATTGGCCTTGTTGAATACACATGATATCTTCCCTTTTCTTCATCTTCACCTCTTCGGGTTTGAACTATTAGATAAAGACAGATTTAAAGACATCCCAAGTCATCCAAACTTGAAGTGAAGGTAGGGAAAAAAACTCTCATTCATCCATAGTTGGATGTTCGAACAGACCCAAAACGGCACACATTGTGATAGATTCAGGAGTTCCCAATACCCTGAAGATTTACTCAACCTCTTCAAGCCACTCTGATTCCTCTAACAGACCCTGATCACCGTGAAAAATAATCAATGTCCAAGAAGAACCAAAAACTATGCCTGAATTATCAGAAACCCCAGGGACCTCTCAATGCAGCATTTTATGAACAAAATATGAAACATAAATCCAAAACCAGTATCAAGCTAAAGCAACATCAATGAAACCACCTTCATCCAAAAACAGCCTACTCAAAAACTGATCAAATACAACCACAATCCAAAATTCTCTTTTCAAAATCCCATTTTCATATTATATTTCAAAACCACCCTCTTTTAGGTCCACTTTCCAAATACCAAACCCACTTTTCAAACCAAATTCAATTTCCAAAATCATTTCCCTTTTTTAAGTCACTTTATAAAAAAAGTTCAATCCTTCAATTCCAAGTACACACCCTTGAAACCACATGAACTGTAGCACATGTCTTCATCCGCTTTCATCCACATGCCCCAACACGCACCTTACATGCATCCCCACACATGTGTTAACATTCATAAAGAGTACATCAGGTTGCACCCAAACCATTTCTCTACTAGTTCCAGGCAAACACTAAATTTTTTTTACCTAGAGAATTCGGTTTTGAATCACATTTCATGAATTTATAGCAATTTCAAAGAAATAATTTTCATTTAAAAACCCCCTTTTCATTATCAAAAGTGAACTTACCCAAACCAGAACAATGATGACACTCAATATATAACAACTTCCAGATTGAGGGACTAGTAGTCATGATTAACCCATGGACAAGGTAGTGGGTCATGCCCCAAGTAAGCGTAAACAACTAGGAAGAACTTAAACAATATACTCGGTCTCCACATGGGTCACTACTCCTTGTGAATCATGATGTTACATTGGATTGCCTCTATTTCCATCTCTCAATCTAAAACAAACTTGAATGCGACAAGGACTCAATTCCCAAACTACCCCTAGCGACTCAAGGTTCAGAACGAGTGAGGGTTCATTATGTCCTTCTTGTACCTATCTATCAAGTATATATAGTCCTAATCTCCATCTACTAGATATCCCAAATAAAAAAGGGGCTCCTCTTATTCCATTTTTTCACAAACCAACCTAGTTCGACCCAGAACCAATCACTCGAGCTGGTCTATGACTTGTCCTGAGGGGCGTTCCTGATCCCCAGGGGTGGGAAACCAATGTCGAGCATCAAAATTTAATCATTTGGAATGATTTGTCCTCTAAAATATAAATTAATAAATAATAATAAACAAAACAAAAAAAATGTACTCTAATAGAAGAAAACAAATAAACAGAATATCTCAACATATAACCATGTGACCTTCCAAGTCACCTCCAAACTGAAGGCCAACAATTCTCTAATAATGAGCAACTCAGCATAGAAAACCAGAGCAAAGGAAACCTTCTACTAAAATGATAAAAATTTGTGTGAGCAATAAAAATGAGGCGTAGGGTTTCCATGATAAACCCCTAGAATATAATTTCTCCTTCCCCAAAATCATCCATTGACAAAAGTTTAGATTCAAATATAAAGGTAGGGTTTTCACATTTAAAAATAGGCAACCGTAGGACACCAGGACACCCTGAGAGGGGAGGGGTGAATCAGGGTGTCAACGTTTTCTTTTGAATTGAAGGATCTTGTTCCCACGTTGGTAGAAAATAGTTTAACCTATATAATGGATATGAGAATAAATAAAACATTCACATGTAATGATGTTGGGACCACTTTGTGTTTGAAGATTGTATTTGTTGTCAACAGTTGTCAATGCTGGTCAAAATGAAGAAGGATATGAAGAAGAACTCCAAAGTTAATGGAGATCGGTTGAAGTGAGGTTTCCTGGAGAATTGTTATGGAATCATAGCATTGGATTTCATACTTGAACAATTCTCTTAGACGAAAAATTCAGACGATTGTTGATCTAATCCTATGTTAAATGAACATGTGTCAATGGTGACACATTGTTTACAACAATGAAGAATGGAGAAGTATCATCCATTTGAGGATGATTGGAGCAGAATGGTGAAGTATCATCTCTCTAAGTATGGTTGAAGAAGAATGAGGATTTGAAGAAGACAATGCAATGATTTATGATTGCATGTGAACCATGCAAGAGCTTACTTGAAGAATAGAATCATATGATTTGCAGAATAATGGTTATGAAGAAGAGAAAATGTGGAAGGGCTTGACAGTTTGAGGTAGCCAGGCATTTCACATTGTATCCAAATCAGAAGATGCATTGCTGGTATGTATTTCACACATATCATGAGTTATGAGAACTTGTGATGCAAGCCTTATGAAGGAAAGGGGGAGAAATGATGATGCCAGTCATATAAAGTTTTGATTAGAAGGAATGATGCTGCTGGGAGATAGGGAAGTTTCAGTTCCCATTGCAACTATGACGATGCTAAAGCTGATCTATCAATGCATAAATATCATGATAGTGGGATTCGTGATAAGATCAGAAGGATGGTTATGGGAAGAAGGGAAGAGAGAAAATGACAAAGCAATGGACAATCTGGGGATGGCAGAAAAGCACAGTTTAAGGTGGTGCTATTTTCCAGTGTTTGCAATATTTTAGGGCCTGAAAATCGGGAGATGAAGATGTGTTTTTGGCAATGGATGAAGTGTGAAAGATTGAATATGGTTTATATTTTTGCATGCAAGGCATGATTCAAGATCATAAAATCGAAAAATGACAAAGGCATGGAGTGCGTGGAAATTTAGGCATGATGCGCGCAGAAATAAAGTGGTGCGCGCAATATATGCGGGTTACGCGAAATATTAGCGGGTTGCGCGAAAAATCTGCAGGATGCGCGAAATAGTAGCGGGTTGCGCAAAAAATCTACGGGATGCGCGAAATAGAGGAATGATGTTTTTCGTGAAAAAGGTGGTTCGAGATCAGAAGCTCGAAAATTGGCAAAGGCATGAAATGCGCGAAAGATTGGAGTAGTGCACGAAATATGATGTCATGGGAAAGATTGGGTTTGCGCGCAATATGGAAAGCGGTGTGGAATTTTGCGCACAATTGGTGATTCATGCTTAGAAGGATGAAAAATGGAAAAGGCATTAGGTGCGCGAAATATTGAAGCATGGCGCGAAAGAGGAAGTTGCATAAAAGAGTTTTTATGCGCATGGAGGAGGTTTTACGCGCGGATTAGGGTTTTTCGCGCGGGGTCAAAAATGCCTATAAATATGAGGCTAACCCTTGTTAGTTGTTAAGACTCGACACATAGACAAATCCCGAGCTTTGACGCGCGAAAAAAATTTAAGTATAGAGTATTGCGCGAAAAGAAGAAGTGTTGCGCGAAAAAGGAACTGCTGTGCGAAATAGGAAGTTTTGCGCAAAAAAGAAGAGTTGCGCGAAAAAGGGTTTTCACGCCAAAAGGTGTTTTTACGCGCAAGGCTTGAATTTTACGCACAAGCCACCTAGAAGTTTGCGCGAAAAATTTGAGGGTCTCGTAGGCCTTCGATAGGTGCATAGCACTCTCGAAGCAGCTTTGCGAAGAAGAAAGAACTGTGAACCATTCGGTTTCAAAAAGAGAAGTTGAACTACACTCACACGACTGATGTTTAACACTATCGTTGTGCATTGTGAATTGATGAATAAGAAGATGTGAAACTGAATTCATATCTGCACTAAGGAAGAAGGTAGTATACCAATATACTCTGGTGTTGGTATGGAGAATTGAAGAAAGAGATTAGAACACTGTAATTATACTGTGTCAAAGAGAAAGAAGAGAAGAAGAAGAACAGAGTATACCCAACTGAAGGCTGACAATTATTCAGGGCAATTTAACTCTGATGATGCTAAGATGAGATGGTCTTCATTGTTCTGATAATCACAAAGGGAGATTGTGATTCTAGCAGATTGAAGCAGAAGCGATCTCAGTGTAGCTGGTTTTGCACTGAAGAAGAAGGGGGAGAAGATTGTGCAGCTTTTAGGTTTGCTGTAGAGAAAGAAGTGGTTGTTTACCTGCATGCTGCTAGGCAGGTAATAATTGAATAGAGGAAGAACAAAGTAGCACTGTGACATTCAATAGGTCTCAACAGGTGAAAGATTATTTTGGTGTTACAAACTCTTTTAACAGAGAGAAGACTGTCTTTATAGGCTGTATAAAGAACCAGCTACAGGCTGTAAGAGACTGTCTTCATAGGCAGTATAAAGAACCAGTTAGAGTCTGCAAGTTGGACTAGGCTTTCACCAGTCCAGGGAAGAGGATTGTTTCCCACCCACCTCCAAAGTGTAGGGACTCACACTAGCTAGAGGATTGTTTTCCTAGCCACTCCATTGTAACAACATTTTACATTATAATGGAGAATCCATGCACTGGTCATCCCCATGCATGGCAAGGACGTAGCTACTCTTATTGAGTATTGAACCTTGTAAAAATATTGTGTGCATATCTTTACCACTTTCTATTATTGCATGCGATAGGGAAAAGAGAATAAGAGAATCAAGATCCTAATAGTTCTAGAGGTATAGGGATAAAAGTTGGAATTGGTTTAAAAAGTCTCCAACACTGATTCACCCCCCCTCTCAGTGTTAGGTATATCCCAAACTGGTCTTTACAAATGATAAGACACAACACTTTTTACTTGGTTCACCACTAAGGGCTACATCCAAGGAGCATATGCCGACAGGTTGTCGATCGTACCAAATTCCAATATTCTTCGATCGTTGTGGATTACAAAGGCTTGGGAACAGTCACTCTGTCCCAGGCTTACTGCCTTTACAAAAGTTCAGGGATAGCTCGATGCGTCCCTCCGGTCACTCATGTTGACTCCCCTTGGCTCACTGCCCTTGGTGAAGTCCCACTCAGTTTATAGACGTGAATGTCTCTTCATCATTTCAAAAGAATGCATCTTCTATTGTATATAGATGCTCTGTTGAAGTCCACCACTCACCCGTAGACTAATATCACTTTGCACCGTAGGAGTCGGGCAATCCTCTAGCTTTCGTGCAGCTCCAAAAAGAGCGGCGTACTTCAACAACACATGGTGCGCTTCTCCAAGCCTGATGCTCAAGTTTCAATATGGCGCACAAGTCTTGGCGCGCAATTCCAAACTAGCACACAAGTTCACCTCAACCACTTGCGCGACACTCACTTCTTCAACTCCAAAATTTCATGACTCAACCCCTTTCTCGCCCAAACCACCATGGAAACGCAACAAACAACTATCATGCAACTTCAACTTGCGTGACCTAACACCAGTTGCGCGACCACTACACATGCGCAACGGGAGCAATGATTTTCTCTAAGTATAAACTTTGTACTAAATGAGGATGGGTAGACCTGTATTTATAGGCATTTGAACACCCTGTGCGACGGCGCGCAAGTCTCCCCTCGGTGCACATGTCTCGGCGTGCAAGTCTCATCCCCCAAAAATCACTTGTGCAACCAACATCCAAACTTGGGCGTCCTTCTCCCTTTTCCATATTTTCATGTTCTAATCTTGAAAAACCAAAGGTGAGAAAGTTTCCTCTCTTTCAAGTCAATGGCACGCAAGTCTCTTTTCCAAAAACCACTTTTCTCCATTTGTCGATTTTCAAACCAAAAAATTTGCCAAACACTGGAAAACGGTGCCACATTCAATATTGTTATCTGCTTGTTCTGTATGATCACTTTGCTAGCACACATTTTGAGCTTCCATTGAGGATTGACAACAATCACAAACCATACTCCAATTAATGCATAGAATGACCATGGTTCCAATAGTAACATGTTTTTCTCATTTAAAAATCTGACACATGTGACATATCATTTCCAAAATCATTTCTTTTTATAAACTAAACTCAAAACAAAATATACCAAAGATGGGATAAAGTAGAATAGGTAAATAATTAAATCTAGACATAAAATTCTATAACGTAAAGTTAAAAAGAAATGAAAGCAATCCATTAACCATGGGTGATCCTAAACATCATTAAAAGACCCATGGATGTACTCAATTTGGAACCACCTATTGGCGTATTGTGAAACTCCTAAGTCTATAATCAACTGGCCGCCCAATATTTAACAAATCCAGTGGTAAAGCATATCTCACCTAACTACCAATCCAAGGGGTACCATCCTATCTAATTGGGGTTGATTGGCTACTATCACTCGATCATCTAAAATATTCCCAAGAACCCATAGTGGTTATAATAATAATGTGTTCGTAGGAGGCTCTCACTCACGTGAATCATCTCACCGCACTGCCTACCCCAAAGACGGACACTCTTTATGATAATCCATAATGGGATACCCACATATAGAGGTTCCTCATATATACAAATACATACTTGCATTATATCATCAAAGGTGCCAACCGGGCCGTCATGGCAAACAATTATCAGAACCATTTAAAACATTTTACAAAACAATAGAGTTTCCAAATGGGTACACAGTTATCAAACATCATCCTTTCAATGAATCAACACAATTATTACACTAAATCTGAAAGTTCCATACAGACCTTTAACATGACATGTCCAAAAGTATTACCCAAAACATCCCACAAACACTATTTCATATTTACAAATCAAAACAGGTCCTTATGTTCCAAAATGCACACCAAATCCTTTCTCAACTAATAAATGAGCCTTTATCATTTTCAAACTCACTTAAAAACAAATTTGAAAGGAAAACAACTAAGCATTAAAGAACACATTTAATGTCTTCTTTAGAAATCACACAAGGTGAACCAACTTTATTTGAAAACCAAAAACTATTTAATTCATTGAGGACTAAAGAGAAAACCATTTTTCACGTTCCATAATCTTTTGAAAACACATATAATGGTACACCAAACACCCCAGAGTATAATTTGAAAATCCATTCCACAATACCATCACTTGATTTAAAAACCAATCCCAACCATCCAAAACATTTGAAAAAAAATAATAAGCAATCCCAATTAGACCATAAAACCCCCACCATGAATTTTAACACGCACATTGTTTAGAAAGCACAACTCATTATATTAAATCCACAAAACCATTGCCTTATAATCATAAAACCTATCCAATAAAATTTAACACTAATAATAATCTCTAATGTTACCCGAACCAAATACACTGATCCAAAAATCCCCTCATAACTTCACAAAGGTTTAAACATTTCGTTAAGGACACATTTCCAATTTTATTGAGAAAAGTAATTTTATAAAATAATTTGGGTTTGTAAACACATTAAAAGATATTTTCAAAAAAGAATTATCAAAATTACAATCCACATAAATTTTTTCATTAAAAAAATAATGGGCATTAATCAAACTCCTTTCGCATTAGTGTGGATAATCATAATTAAAGAAACATGCTAAAAATTTATTTTAACAATTTCAAACAATTAAAAAATATATCCTAGAAGACCATTTGAGAGAAAAATAATGATGTGACTCAGATAAAATAAATAATTGGAACAACACGAATGTCAAAGTAAAGCATGGAAAAACTAGAATTCTCCTACCTCAAACCATGATCGGATGCAATGAAGCCCTCAATAGATGGGCTAACAACATCCCATGGTCCAATTTCACACCCAAGACAACATGAAAAACATGTTTTTTTTACGTTTATTTTAAAAAAAATCTAGAAAATGGTTAGGTTAAAAATATTTTTAAATTGCCCCTGAAAGGCAGCATCCCAGATGCCGCCTTTGCATTTCGGGTGCAAGGCGGCATCTGCGATGCCGCCTTTGCACTGTGGGTGAAAGGCGGAATCCGCGATCCCGCCTTTCCCCTAATTTTTTTTGTTTTGTTTTTGTTTTGTTTATATATATAAACAAAACAAAACAATTTCAGCCGAATTTCTCTGGTATTAAAGATCCAGTGCTACAGCCATTACAGCAGTCTGGATTCTGACAGAAACCCTTACCCAGGACTCCCTTTTATAAGAGGACTTGCCCTGAAAATCATTCTGCATTTTTTATGTGGGATTCAGGTTCTCCTTTTCCTGCGCAGCACATTCTGCATTTTCGATGTGAGATTCTGTTTCAAGTACGTGACTTTGATATACAATAAAATATAAACTATATGGCCAATATAAATGAAATTTTAAACTTTGATTAAACATATAATAAATAGTTGAAAACAAAAAGAATTTCCTCAAAAATGTTGATGAAAAATAATCTATAACCTTTCAAAACTGACTACTTGAAACTTAAAAATATTTCAAGTATGTAAATTTGAAAGACTATAAAATATAAACTATAAAACGAATATAATTGAAACTTTAAACATTGATTAAAAATATAATAAACAGTTGAAAACAAAAGGAATTTCAAAAAAAATATTGATGAAAAGTAATTTATATGCTTTCAAAACCGCCTACTTGAAATATAAAAATGTTTCAAATACGTGAATTTAAAAGACCATAAAACATAAAATCGAAGACCAATATAATTGAAACCTAAAACATTGATTAGACATATAATAAATTATTTAATTATTTAATCAGTAATAAAAGTATTAATTATATAATAATTAATTAGTTAATTAGTAATATAATTATTAATAATTAATTATTTAATAATTAATTAGTTAATTAGTAATATAATTATTAATTATATAATACATAATTAGTAATATAATGATTAATTATATAATTATTAACTATATAATAAATAGTTATTTAATTAGTAATATCATTATTAATAATATAATAATTAATTAATTAATTAAAAATATAATATTTAATTATAATAAGTAATTATAATTATTAATTAGTAATTATTAATTATTAATTATGTAAAAATTAATTAGTTAATTATTAATATTATAATTGATTATATAATAATTAATTAGTAAATCTGTAATAAGATTTTTAATTATAATTATTCATTATAATTATTAATTATTAATTAGTAATATAATTTTTAGTTATAATTATTCATTATAATTAGTAATTAGTAATTATTAATAACTAATTATATAAAAATTTGTTAGTTAATTTGTAATATTATTATTATTAATTATATAATAATAAATTACTAAAATAGTAATATAATTTTTAATTACATTTATTCATTATAATTATTAATTATTAGTTAGTAATTAGTAATTAGTAATTATTAATTATTTAATCAGTAATATAAATATTAATTATAATTATTAATTATTACTTAAAAATTAATTATTTAGTTAATTATTAATTTAACTATTAATTATATAATAATTAATTAGTTAATTAGTAATATAATTATTAATTGTATAATAGTTAATTAGTTAATTATTAATATTATTATTAAATATAATTATTATAATTTTTAATTAGTAATTATTAATAATTAAATATGTCATAATTAATTAGTTAATTAGTAATATTATTATTAATTATATAAAAATTAATTAGTAATATAATTATTACATATATAATAATTATTTTATTAATTATTAATATAATTAATGATTATAACTAATTAATTAGTAATTAGTAATTATTAATTATTAATTAGTTAATTAGTAATATAAATATTAATTATAATTATTCATTATAATTATTAATTAGTAATTAATAATTATTAATAAGTAATTAGTAATTATTAATTAGTTAATTAGTAATATAAATATTAATTATAACTATTCATTAAATTATTAATTATTAATTATTAATTATTAATTATTAATTATTAATTATTACTCATTAATTATTACTTAAATAATTATTAATTATTTAATTGTTAATATAACTATTAATTATATCATAATTAATTAGTTAATAAGTAATATAATTATAATCTTTCAAATTCACGTTCTTCGAACATTTTAAGTTTCAAATAGGCTGTTTTGAAAGCTTATAAATTATTTATCATTAACAATTTTTTGGAAATTACTTTTCTTTTCAACTATTTCTTATATTTTTAATCAATGTTTTAGGTTTCAATTATATTGGTCTTCTATTTTATGTTTTATTGTCTTTCAAATTCGCGTACTTAAAACAGTTTTATGTTTCAAGTAGGTGGTTTTGAAATCTTATAAATTACATTTCATCAACATTTTTTGGAAATTCCTTTTGTTTTAAACTATTTATTATATGTTTAATCAATGTTTAAAGTTTCAATTATATTTGTTTTATAGTCTTTCAAATTCACGTACTTGAAACATTTTTATGTTTCATGTAAGCGGTTTTGAATGGTTATAGATTATTTTTTATCAACATTTTTGAGTAAATTCTTTTTGTTTTCAACTATTTATTATATGTTTAATCAATGTTTAAAATTTCATTTATATTGGTCTTATAGTTTGTGTTCTATTGTATTTCAAAGTAACGTACTTGAAACAGAATCTCACATTGGAAATGCAGAATATACTGCGCAGGAAAGGTAGAACCCGAATCCCACATTGAAAATGTAGAATGATTTTTAGGGCAAACCCTCTTATAAAAGGGAGGTCTGTGTAAGAGTTTCTGTCAGAATCTAGACAGCTGTAATGACTGAAGTGTTGGATCTTTAATAGCAGAGAAATTCTGCTGAAATTATTTTGTTTTGTTTACATATATAAACAAAACAAAACAAAATAAAATAAAATAAAATTAGGGGAAAGGCGGCATCACGGATGCCGCCTTGCACCTGAAATGCAGAGGCATCCGGGATGCCGCCTTTCCGGTGCATTTTTAAAAATATTTTTAATCTAACCATTTTCTGGGAATTTTTTTAAAAAAATGTAAAAAAAAACTCCACAAAAAACGCACCAAACAATACCTGGGGAATTAGGATTTGTTGACTTAAAGAAAAAAACTGAAAAAGGAAAGAAAAATACCACCAGTAAGGTCATGGGACTAGAGAACTTGCGCTGGTTAAAGCGGGAGAGTGAGGCCGCCGTCAGGTCGCATGATGGAGACCGCCGGAAACAAGGGGAGGTCGTAAGGGATTTGTTGTGTTGCTGGCCGGTGTGCAGCTTGGTTGGGTTTTGGGGAGACGGCTGAAGCATGGCCTTTCTAGAGGTGGCCTGACCGATACAAGGGAGGCCAGAGTTTATGACGACCTGGCTGCTTGAGTGGAGGGAGAGAGGGTGGTCGGCCGACCAAGGGGCTGCGGTGCGAGGTGATGGGGAGCTAGAGGCGAAGCGAAAGCAGAGGCGGGGACCTTGAGGGCAGACGGATGAGAGCAGAGGCCTGGATGGTGGAGGGTCAAGGCGGCCTGGATGGCGGAGGGGTGAGGCGGCCTGGAGCACGACCGGTACTCGGGGGTCGTGTTGCGCTGGCCGGAGTGCGTTGAGTAGAGGAGGGAAGTGAGGGGGTCTGGGTGTAGCACCGCTGGAAGGAGGAGAAGGTGAGGAGGGTTGCGGGTCTGGATGCAGCGCCATTGGAAGGAGGAGAAGGAGAGAAGGGCAGCTAAAGCGCTGGGGTGCGAGGGGCGGCTGGAGCGTTTGGGTGCGAGGGGCAGCTTGAGTGCTGGGGTGCTGAGGGGCGGTTGGATTGTAGGGGAGGCCGGGGGGGGGGGGGGGGGGGACCTGGGCGCGGCCCGTAGCGGGAATGGGTGGGTGGGGGGCTTGGGTTTCCATTTTTTTCTTCATTTCATTATATTAATGTTATTAATAATAATAAAAATATTTATAATAATAAAAATAAAAATAAAAAAAATACATTAATAATAATAATAATAATAATAATAATAATAATAATAATATAAAGAATAATAATAGTACAAAAATAATAAGAATACAAATAATAGTAATAATAATAATATAAAGAACAACAATAATAACAATAATAATATAAACAAAAATAATAATAATACGAACAATGAGCAATTACATGACACTTGGACCTATTGCGCAGATACTGCCAACTGTGTGGTGGCCGCACACTGGTCCGAAACCCAATAAAACTAATAAACGATTTTTTTTAAATTGAGACCCAACCAAAACCTTGCCACAAGAACTTGAAGCCAAGAAATAAAAAAAATTAAAAATTTGGTGTGTGACACTCTCTCCCCCTCCTACTTGTCCCCTGTATATTTTATCAGTTTCCTTTTACCTTTAGGGTTTCATTGGGGTTAGTTCACTGTTACTTCTTTAAATCTTTCCCCTTCCTCATTTCCCTCAATTTCTCATCCTCATTGAAAAAATAATGCCTATTCTATAAGAATTTTGGGTTGCGTTTGGGTTTTATTTAGCGTCTTGGATGTTGAGCAACTAGGGAGGTTTTCTTCTTTCACAATCATGGGTTCTCCATCAAATGAGAGACATTGATTTTTTTTACTCTCATAAATCTATGTTGTTTGATTCCATTCAATTATATTATATACCATGAAATTCTTGGATGTTCTAAATTATTTCTTTTCAATAGATACCTATATTTTTACCCATGATGGGATAGAAATTTCTCTAAAATTGTTGTCATATTTTTCATAGAGTTTTATTATTCAAAGCATTTTTAAAAATGATTGAGTGCCTCTTCCAAATGAATTTAATTATTTTAAAGTGATGGTGACACATATTAGTATTTTAAATATATTTTTGATGTTTATAAGAAATTTTATTTATAGAATATAGTAGGTTTTACACCTATGAAATTATTTTAAGACATAATAGTATTATTATCCCTTTAATTTACCATTACAAAAAGAGTTAATTTTAAAATAGATTTCATGTGATGTGGGATGGAATGGAATATCAAGAATATTTTGGAAGGCTAGTTTATAACATTATAATCAATTTTATTTGATTACACGACTATCCTCAGTTTCAATCCACTTTATTTATAGTACCCTCATTTTGGATTGTGGACCTTATGGGGGATGCTTATTATTTATGATTATTCATGAATTTGAAATGGGATATTTCATTGGAGGGTGTTAGAGGTTAGATAAGGATTTTTTTTAAAAAATTTATTCATGTTTTCATCAAGTTAATTATAATTACTCACTAGAATTTATTTATATCATGGGAACCTAAGACAACTAAGTAAAAGGTCAGGATTAATTTTACACTTGCTTAGTGCGTGAAAGTTATAAAGTTCCCTTGGAACGTTACACTATCCAAAGGTTTTATACTGTACCAAGAAGTACCCTCATGGAGAAAGACCATATATGATGTTCTAATTTCACATGGTGGCCATTCAAGAGCATGATCTGATAAACTAAGTCTAGTATCATTCATGTTATAGCCTAGTATGTTTCCCATGACGATTAAACCATTTTGAATATGAATTAGTGGATCACAATACATATACCTTGTTTTTATTTCCTATCGTTGATTTGGTAATATATAACAATAACCATTTTTTATTTCGTTTCATTTTTCTAAATGGATATCTTACTACCTATAGTGTTTTTCCCTATATGTGATCAAGGTTTTCTTTAATTTTAAATCAATCTACAAATGGTTTGGAATGTGTGCTTTTTGAAAATGAAAGTGTTGATTGTTTTGAAAAATTATTTTTAATATTAGGATGGAAAAGCCATGTTTTTTTTTCTTCAAACAGGATTTACTTTTTTGATTTATAAAGAAAATGGGTTAAAAATAATAATCGATTTATTTATGGTCTCTCATGTGAAAAACATATTTCATAAATTATGTTCAAACTAGAATCTATAGAATGTGATATGAAATAAATTAAATTGAATCATTGGTTAAATCCGAATAGGAATTTTTGGATCAAATCATACTTATATATTGGTGTGTGTTTATATATTGCTTTCATGTTTCTCTTAGGTTCCCAATATCTGATACCATTCATTTGTAGTTTGTTGAGTGTGTGGTAGGATGTGGTCAGATAAGGTTAGTGATTGTGGGTCATGTGGATGTTTTGTTTGAAAAATTTGGGTTCATATTTATTTTTGGGTTATAATATTAGTCAACTAACATAATCTTATTTTATGATAAATTGTGTTCACATGGTATCCAAATATATTTTATTTTTTTATGATCTATTTGTATATATTTTATGGATGTTTATATTATTATACCATGTTTGGTTGGTTTATTTATCTGTATTTTATTCTTTTATATTCCTAGATTATGAATGGTAAGATAAGTCATGTGGGATTTTAATCATATTTTCCCCTACTTGCTTATATTCTTATGTGATTGTGAATTTTTTTCCTATGAGTGAATGTTGATACCCTTGGTTGTTATTTCTAGCCTATTTTGATAAAAAACATGCTTTGGGCCTTGCAGTGGGTTAGTTTGGGTGCCCATTCCAGGTTATTCTGGGATGGTTTGTTGCACTAACTATAGATCATCTTAGATGACTATATAGTTTGGTGATGATTTATGGTTAGTTTGAGTTGTATTTGTGTAATGTCCTGCACCTTCCTCATTGGCATGAGAAAGTGGTGAGATGTTACATAGCCTTAGGCGACATTCAAAAGATTCCAAAGGATTGAAATAAATGTTGACGGCTTCAAGAACAATTAGGGAATGATTTTCCCTTACAATAAAACCTACCAACCAAACAAGGCATAACCAGCCACAACTACTTGATTCATGTCCATAGTGTAAACCAAGATAACACATTAACTGATACAAAAAACAACCATAAACTTCTATAACAATTCCCAAAATCCAAAACAACAAAATAAAAAAAATCCCAAAATCAGAGTAAGAAGAAGAAGACTCATGAATAAGTCCCAAAGGAAACCATGAAACACTCCACAACTCCACAACAAGCTCCATGCTCTATGAACCACAATCCTACACAAGCATCACGATGAACCACTAGAAAAATGAGATACTTTACCTTTTCCTGTATACCAGCATACCACATCTTCAAAAGAACCCAAGTGCCAAAGTTAGGGGTGAGTAATAATACTAAATTAGTTTTCCCCAAATGGCTTCCCTACACACTCCACTAGGATAGAACCGTTGTCACATTTATATAATGCAGTTTATAGTAAAAATCAAATAGTTCAACAATTTCCAGCCATCCAAACACACCCTTCCCAAGACATTTCACCAAAATCCACACAATACAAGGGGAATGGAACAAACAAACATAATACATTTTACCATCACATATTAGCACAAAAAATTCATCTTCCACAACGACACACATAATAAAAACATAACCATAATATACACACATTCAACCTGATGTAACAATGATGGTGGAACTTCCCATCCAAGATCATCTATTACATTCCCAATCTAGTGGTACTTCATGCCCATTATTCCTTGATGGTGGCCCTTCCATTCACTATCTGTCCCCTTTTTCAGTGGAACTTATTTCACACATCTCATTATTCCAACATGTGAATAAAATTTTAAGCCAATAAACAAGCATATACACCCACTAAAGCAACAACAATATGAAAACAACCATTTGGTAACCAAAAAATCCCTCAATCCATTCACCATTCCAATTCATATTTTAATAAAACGCAATTATTATTGAAACCCATTTTTAGAAACCATTTCCATAAATCTACTCATGCAAACAATTTTAAAGTCTACTTTTTAAAATACAACATCAACAAAATTTCAAGAAAATACCACATTTTCCCCAAAATAAAAAAAAATCAACACAAAATGAATTTCCATCAAGCCTCTCATATAATAATCACAACTATAATACGAAAAAACAAATAATTAGAGACAAGGATTCCAGTTCTAGAAAAATGAATCCCAGAGATAATCCACCTTGTTTAGGGTTTTGATGGAGTCAAACAAATCACAAACGCACCCCAAATCCTGGTGAAATATCCACCAAAACCGCCTTATATGTATTTTCCTAACATATAAAATCCTAACTCTCAACATTTTAGGCAATAAAAACCTTAGATATACATGAGATGGAAGTTGATCAAGGAAACAGAGAGAGGGAGAACTAGATCTAAAGAGAACCATGAAGGAACCATGAGAGAAGGGTTACTGGAAGATAATCGACTTCACCGCACCTTAAAAGACCACTGAATCACCTCCAAAATGAGTGGGAGATCTCATATAACCCTTGAGAACAAAAAATTATGAGTGAGGATTGAGTTTGGGATGAATGGAGAGGTTTAAGGAAAATCCCGCGTGATCTAGGATTTAAATATCAAATTTTTAATGCCGCACATAGTCAGATCACATGGTTAGACAAACCATAATCTAACCATGCTCTTAATACTACCTCTAAAGGGAACCCTTTAGGTTCTCCTCTCATTTTTAGAAAAATCGTGTGAAAACCGGTCAAAACACCTTGTCCCAATTTACACGGTTACGTGAGTTCGTTGCATGGCTTACCCTAACCATGCTCAAACTGTGCTCTTTTAAAAATCCCCCAAAAATTTCCGAAACAATCCCAAGATCTCCCAGAAAATTACCCATAAAAATAACCAAATAAAAATTCCTAATAAAGGTACACACATCAAACCAAAGGTGCTACATTTTCCCCACCAATGGAATTTCCAACCTCAGAAAGTAGAGAACCATCGCTTTGCTGAAAGAGCTCAGGTCATTGCTCAACCATCTCTTTCTCCAACTCCCAAGTATCCTATTTAATCTGAAATTGCTTCCAAAAAACCCAAACTAGACCAAATATTTTACAACAAAAGTATTTCTATTTCCTATCCCCAATATGCACTCACATGTGTACTAAGGAATCAACCAACTCTGTCTCAACAAGATCCCATCGAATCACATGGTAATGATCTGGCTGATACTTCTTCAACTAAGAACCAATGAATACACTATGCACTGCACTGAAATGTGGTAGCAAGGAAAACTGTTAAGCCAACTATCCAACCAACCGAGTTATCTCAAAAGACCTAATATACCATGGATATAATGTTCCATGATTTCCGAAACAACGATGTCCAAGCTGAGTATAAATTTTTGAAAACACATGACCACCCACCATGAAGGACTACAGTCATCGATGATGGTCTGCATAGGATTTATGACAACTATGATTAGTTTACATTCTCTTGCTAATATAATCGATTGTCTCTATAGTCTCTTGGACAAGGCTCAATCCCTCCATCGAAGTCTCACCCATTTCCATCCAACAAAGTGGAGAATGGTACTTATCCCCATACAATGCTTAAAATGGATCCATCTGTTTTGAGGCCTGATAACTATTATTATATGATAATTCCACTAATGTAATGTTCTCCTTCCATGCGCCAGCAAAATCCCTAAAACAATCCCATAACACATCTTACAATGTTTGTATCATTCTTTCATATTTCCCATCCATCTGAGGATGATATTATGTACTCATTGTCAACTTAGTCCCAAGGGATTGCTATAAGGTTTTGCAAAAATAAGACATGAACCTCAGGTCTCTATCTAATGCAATCAAAACCAGAACACCATGAATTTTTACAACTTCTTGGATATAGATTATGGATAGATCCTCTACTATATGAGATTCATGAATAAGTATGAAATGGGATGACTTTGTGAGTCGATCCACTATCACCCATTTGGAATTGTTCATTAAGACCATTCATGGGATACCAATAACAAAATACACCTCTATTTATTCCCACTTATATAAAAGGATAAGTAAACACTTCAACATACCAGGCAACCATCGATTCTCTTCCTTGACTTGGTGAAAACTCTAGCATCTCAAAACAAACTCTACCACTTTCCATTTCATATATGCCCAAAAAATGCACATTCAATGCATTAAACATTTTATGAATTCGAGGATGGATAGACAAACTTGGATGATGATAATCCCTAAGAATTTCATCCTGAAAATCCATTGGTACAAACATATGATACTGAAAACCCCAAAGTTAATGCCCATTCAGTTTTGAGCCATCAATAGTTTCCCCAACATTGTGTTTTGACTTCATCTCCATACATTCAAAATCGTCCACCTATTCCTATTTAACCAAGACAACCATGTCAAGAACCAAAGAGACAAGAAATAAGACTTCTCTATCACCCCATTCCTCATATGCCAACCAATTATATGCTAAAACTAGAATCAAAATCCTCTAATCCAATGATAGTTTCCCCACATGAGAATAAGACTTTCTACTTAGCACATCAGCCAATGAATTTCCATTACTCAGTGTGTACATTAAGTCAAAATCAAACATCTAGAGACAATATATCCATATTTTTTCCCACAAGTTCAAATATATTTGGGAGAAAATATTTTTTAAACTCTTATGATCAGTAAACTACATAAATTTCTCACCGAAGAGATAATGACGCCTCATTTTTATTGCATGAACCTCTACTGCCAACTCCAAATCATGTGTTTGGTAGTTCTTGTCATTAACCTCAACTACCATGATCCATATGTAACCACATGATCCCCTATCATGAGATAATAGCATATCCCTGACCCTGATGCATCACAATACAAAACTTACCCTTTCCCTGGTTTTAGAAAAACAAATATTGGTGCTGATATAAGGCGACTCTTAATATCTTCAAAAGATTTATGATAACACTCATTACATTGAAATGGAACATTCTTTATTTTCAAAGTTGTCAATGGTGGTTTCAATCATGAGAAATCATGAACACAAAATATATAATATCTAGATAGACCAATGAAGCTCTGTATCTCAAAAACATTCTTCGGTACTTTCCAGGAAATAACAATATCTATCTTTTAAAGATCAAATGAAACACCCTTCTTGGAAATAACATGTCCAAATAAATGATCATCCTTTATCAAAAAATCGCACTTTAAAAATTTGACATATAACCCACAATCCCTCAAGATCCGCAACACTATCTTCAGGTGTTTCTCATGCTCATACCTTTTCATGGAATACAAAAATATATCATCAAAAAATACCATTAAAAATAATCTAGATGTGTCCAAAATATCTGATTCATCAATGCCATAAATATTACTGGTGCATTTTTGAAGCCAAATGTCACAACCACATACTCATAATGGCCAAATCTACTTCTGAAGGATGTTTTTGGAATATCTTACATCTTCCCTTGAAGTTGATGATATCCGAACCGCAAGTCAATCTTGGATAGCCATTGAGATCTCCTCAACTAATCAAACAAATCATCAATGCGTGGAAGTGTATATTGGTTCTTTATCATAACTTGAATAATCCTAAAATAATAAACACATAGTCACAATGTTCAATCCACATTTTTAACAAACAAAACTAGTGTTTCCAAAAAAGACATGATAGGCTAGACAAAAACCTTGATTTTCTAACTCCACCAACCACACATTCAATTCCCTCAATTGTTTTGGTGCCATATAGTAAAACATAAGTGCGACGGGAATTTTACCTATAAGGTGATCAGTCGTAAACTACACTTCTTTCAAGGATGGAAACCCAGAGAATTATTCAGTAAAGACATCCAGAAACTGATGATAAACCGATGAAAAAAATGCTATGATAAACTCCTTCCATTTATAAAAATGAAAATGATGCTAATTGATACAAGATCGTTTCAACAATTGGTGGAAATAATCCTTTTTCACACAACATTTCATTCTTATCTCCTCTAAAGAGATGTTTGTCACCATCCTCCATTGTGAAACAAATTTTTTCACACATAACAGTCGAAGGGGTTCTTAAACATTTCCGAACAATCCATTCCTAGGTTTATATCATAAGTATCCATCTCAAGAACTGTTAAATCCCACATCAACTCAACCCCATCCAAAACTATATGGTATTCTCTACATGGGAAGGCTAAATTATCTATTTGACCCAGAGGAGTTTAATTTTTTAAAACTGAATGAATCATTTCAACTGTTAAACCCATCAAACTACCCGCACAAGAAGAAATAAAAGAGTGTGAATAAACCATATAAAAAAATTCATTAATCATGGTATAATTTAATAGATTAATACCTCGCACCATGTATGGTCCCAAAAGATCATCCATCACATCTTGATCAGCTCCATACAACTACTTTCTTGCCACACTCAGCTCTTTATTTCTCTTCCGAGGAGTTGTGATATTCCTTGAATTAGCTTGACTAACTTTACTCTACTGAAGAGGGGTATACTACTTCCCCCTTCCAATAGAGGCATAGGATTCCTGGTACCCTATAGGAGTATAAAGAGCACCAAACCTCATAAAAATATGATAGTAATGCTGAAGATTCCCTATCAGCTTACAGTTATGACATGCTTGAGGTTGTGTTGTACAATCCTCCTTGATGTGGCCTGTAGATCCATATGGAAAACACCCCAGATTTCCATTATGATTCAGAGGAAGATTCACTGATCCTGCTATTGGATTTCGATCCATACTACCACCATGGAATTAAGTGTCCCTCTTCCTCTTGATCCCAACGTTAGAGTTCCCACCATTTCTTGTGGGTAAAAATAAGCTTTCCCCGCCTATAGCCACAAAAATATCTCATTCAACCCCTGTTTTTCTATTCACCATATTTATGTAATCACTTATAAATAACACCACAATTTTATAATGAATTTCCTATCTCAAAAAACTTCAAAAATATATTCCATAAATGATATACTAACCGCCACATCTAGTGAAAGCCACACTAAGTTCATAAACATGCCACATATTCTGTTACCAAAAGGTTTAATTACATTAAATGAAAGAAATCTATTATGCACTGAATTCTGAATGCAAGGGAAGAATTGGTGGTTAAAAAATTCCCCAACACCCTCCCATGTCATCCATTGGCCTGTTCCACCTTGGACCGCCAACTTCCACCATTGATGGGAATGATCTTACAACATGTATGTTACTAGATTCACCTTCAGGTCCATCGGTGTTCCCATGAATTCAAATATCCTTTTCATTCTCATCAGCCATGACTCAACATTTTAGGTTCCGAATAAACCCTAAATATGTATAATGAAACTTTTTAATTTGAACTACATGATCTATATTATTTGGATCTTCCACTTTATTCCCACTTTCCACAGCTTGGAAATCATACACTATACTCTGTACTAGCTTCTGGTTCACCTGTGGCTCAGGTGACACAACATTTTCAACAAACTCTTCTGGTTGGTCTCTTCAATTACTTCCCAGTGGAATTTCTATCAAAATAAAAAAGAAATTAGTCACACTCCCATATCAAGGAAATCCTTACAAATTTAAATTCAATGACATTGAAACTATCACAATCAGGCTTTCCACAAGTTCACATTTCCCATGTTTCAACACTTTTGAACAATCCATCATGTATGAAAATTGAACCATATTAAAAATACCAAAACTATCCATATTTCAAATCCATACATTGGAAAATAATTTCTATATTTTTCACAAATCTATATATCTGTAGAAAAACATGATCCATTATTCCAATGAAATATGAATCCTTGTGGGAAGTCATTTCTACTATGAATTCCAAGATCATATAATTGGATACGCCAACAATAATGAGATTTCCAATGCCTATACGTGTCTTCAAAACACTTATGTAACCTTCTCTTGGGTAACATGGTGTTCAAAATAAAATGGTTAGTTATGAACTTTTATGATATACATTTCAGGATCTGAAAATCCTACGCCATTCTACCATCACCACTCAAGGAATAGTCCAAGAACAAATGCAAACACCAAGACCTACAATCAACACCAAGGAACCGAACAAACCCAATGATCAAGGAAAACACAATTTGATGCCACTTATGATGTCCTACCCCTTCTCCCATTGGCTTGAGAATGTAGTTAGAAGCTACTTGGCCTTCTGAAATGTTCCCAAGGTGCCAAAGGCTGGCAATAAATGTTGAGGGCTTCAAGAACACTTGGGGAACAGTTTTCCATTAGAATAAAACTAATCTACAAAAAACGTCATAATAAACCACAAATACAAGATGTTTTCTAACAATGAAAACCCTGATAACACATTATCATGAGACAACCAAACAACCCAACTCTTCCTTAATAATTCCCATACGCCAATACAAATAAATAACAAAATATCAAAAAATAAGAGTACCAAGAGAAAGAATAATCAACATGACCCAAAGGAAACCATGAAACTATCCACAACTCTACACCGTGCTCCATACTCTAATAATTAAAATCCCTCCCAAGAGTCATGATGAACCACTAGAAATATGAGATGCTTTACCATTGTCGATATCCTGGAATACCACATATACAAAATCCCCCAATTGCCGAAGTGTGGTTGAGTAATAATACATAGTATGTTTTCCCCAAATTTCTTCCCTCAATTTCCTGTCCGATAGAACCATTATCGAATTTATATAAAGTAGTTTATAGAACACCTCAAATAGTGAAACAATTTCAAGTAATCGAAACACACCCTTAACAATCCATTATTCACCCAAATCAACACAATACAAGGTAACACCAACGAACAACCATAATCCATTTTACCATCACATATTATCACTATAATTTCATATCTCTTAGCTACACTAATAATCAAAACATATCCATAAAGTTCACATACTCAACCCGATGTAACAACCATTGTGGAACTTCCCGTCCAATCTGTTTACTACATTCCTGATTTAGTGGTATTTACCTCCCATTTCTCCTTGATGGTACCCCTTCCATCCACTATCCATCCCATTTTTATAGTGTCACTTCCCGACCACATCACATCATTCCAACACATTCAAAAAAGAATAAGACAATAAACCAATATAAACAAACACTAAAGCCATAATAATATCCATACATGCATTTCACAACCAATATATCCCTTTAACCATTCACCATGACAATTTATATTTAAATAAAACACCTTTTTTATTGAAACCCATTTTTTATAAACATTTCCATAAATCACAAAAGAAAACTATTTTATAATCTACATCTTTTAAATCCAACATTATGAACATTTCACTACAACACCCCCATTTTTCCCAAAATCCAAAAATCATCACAAAATAAATTTCCATCAAGCCTCGTACATCTTAATCTCTACCAAATTCAATAAAAATCAATTAATTGAAGATAAGGATTATATTTATTGAAAAATGGAGTTGAGAGAGAATCCATCAACCTTAGGGTTTTAGTGTAATAAACCAACTTATAAATGCACCACAAATATGGGTGAAATCTACACCAAAACAGCCTTAGAACTCATTAAATAACATCATAAATAAAAAATCTCAACATTTTATGTAGAAACAATACTATATTAATGTTATTAATAATAATAAAAATATTTATAATAATAAAAATAAAAATAAAAATAATACATTAATAATAATAATAGTAATAATAATAATATAAAGAATAATAATAGTACAATAATAATAAGAATACAAATAATAATAATAATAATATAAAGAACCACAATAAAAACAATAATAATAAAAAATAATAATAAGAAGAACAATGAGAAATTACATGACACTTGGGCCTACTGCGCAAATAATGCCAACTGTGTGGTGGCCGCACACTGGTCTGAAACCCAATAAAATTAGTAAACGATTTTTTTAAATTGAGAACCAACCAAAACCTTGCCACAAGAACTTTAAGTCAAGAAATAAAAAAAATTAAAAATTTGGTGTGTGACACTCTCTTCCCCTCTTACTTTTCCCCTGTATATTTTATCAGTTTCCTTTTACATTTAGGGTTTCATTGGGGTTATTTCACTGTCACTTCTTTAAATCTTTCCCCTTCATAATTTCCCTCAATTTCTCATCCTCATTGAAAAAATAATGCCTACTTTATAAGAATTTTGGGATGCATTTGGGTTTTATTTAGCGTCTTGGATGTTGAGCAACTGGGGAGGTTTTCTTATTTCACAATCATGGGTTCTCCATCAAATGAGAGACATTGATTTTTTTTACTCTGATAAATATATGCTGTTTGATTCCATTCAATTATATTATATACCAGGAAATTCTTGGATGTTCTAAATTATTTCTTTTCAATAGATACCTATATTTTTACCCATGATGGTTCAGAAATTTCTCTAAAATTGTTGTTATATTTTTCATAGAGTTTTATTATTCCAAGCATTTTAAAAAATGATTGAGTGCCTCTTCCAAATGAATTTAATTATTTTAAAGTGATAGTGACACATATTAGTATTTTAAATATATTTTTGATGTTTTAAAGAAGTTTTATTTATAGAATATAGTAGGCTGTACACCTATGAAATTATTTTAAGACATAATAGTATTGTTATCCCTTTAATTTACCATTAAAAAAGGAGTTAATTTTAAAACTGATTTCATGTGATGTGGGATGGAATGGAATATCAAGAATATTTTGGAAGGATAGTTTATAACATTATAATTAATTTTATTTGATTACAGGACTATCCTCAGTTTCAATCCACTTTATTTATAGTACCCTCATTTTGGATTGTGGACCTTATGGGGGATGCTTATTATTTATGATTATTCATGAATTTGAAATGGGATATTTTATTGGAGGGTGTTGGAGGTTAGATAAGTAATTTTTTTAAAAATTTATTCTTATTTTCATCATGTTAATTATAATTACTCACTAGAATTTATTTATATCATGGGAACCTAAGACAACTAAGTAAAAGGCCAGGATTAATTTTACACTAGCTTAGTGCGTGAAAGTTATAAAGTTCCCTTGGAATGTTACACTGTCCAAAGGTTTTATATTGTACCAAGAAGCACCCTCATGGAGAAAGACCATATATGATGTTCTAATTTCACATGGAGACCATTCAAGAGCGTGATCTGATAAACTAAGTCTAGTATCATTCATGTTATAGCCTAGTATGTTTCCCATGATGATTAAACCATGTTGAATATGAATTAGTGGATCAAAATACATATACCTTGTTTTTATTTCCTGTCTTTGATTTGAATTTAGGAAAATGGATTCCATATTTGGAATCAGGATGTTCAAATTGTGTAAATAGGTAACTTTTATTTTTAGACATTTTGAATAATTACTGCGGTAAATATTTTATTTACCATGGTTAAGGGTAAATCCGGTAAATAAGGGTTAAAAATATAATATTATAATAATACTAAATTACCCTAAAACGTGTCTTAACCATATTGGTTGATACATGGTCGACCATGGGAATCTTTAGGTCTATTTTGGGACCCCATGGATCCACTTGTAAGTGATAATGACACTTTATTTTAATTAAGTCAAAATGAATACAAAAATGACACAAGCATATATCTTTTAGAAAAACAATTGTTACATAGGGTTATATAAGTTGGATTTTAGATTATAAATATTCATTAGAAAGCTAAAAAGATTTCCTACATAATGATATTTTATTTATAATTTTTAGACATTAAATAATTTATTTTATTTATGACACAATGATGATGCAGTAATTACTATAATAGTGAAAAATTAAAATAATTGATATTATAAATACCCAAAACAAATATAATATGAAACTTTTAATGAATTAAACTAATTTTATAGGATAATATGATATATTAGGATTGATTTAATTGACTTTTTTCGAAGTAATCAATCTGTTATGAGTTTCACAAAAATCAACTATTTAATAGTGTCAAAATTGACATAAAAGAGTTCTTAAAACAAATATTATATTATTAATTGATATTAAATTCCTAAAAATCTAAGGTTCGGCCAAGAGACTTATATAATGATAGGTTCATCATTAATGGACCACTTGGGGGTCGATTGGATGTATATAGTAAGTTTATTAACCATATTATATAAAAATACAAAGAGACATTGTAAAAGTGAAACTAATTAACTTAGAGTTAATACTTAAAGATAAGGTTAATATAAGTACCCAAACCTGTCTAAATTCTATTGGTTGAGTGTTTTTCGACCTATCCCCACCTTAACCTTTGAATAATATGCTTTGGAGCCATTAGAAACCGAATATGAATTTATTATAAATTAATATTTCTAGCTTTTCCAAAGGTGCCCCTCACCCCTCTTATAAAAGGGAACTCCTCTTTCTCATTTCTTCACACCTTCAAAGCCTTTTGGTTCGGCCAAACTCTGCCCAAATACTCTCCCAACATCCCTCAATAAAACCTAGAGGCCTTAGTTTGATCAGAAATCCAACCTAAGGAGCCCTTTTGATCAAATCAAAAGGAAGAACCCGAAGAAGAGGTAATGATTTCACCACCCTTCTCCAATTTCATTTCTTCTTCCACTTATTCTTCCTTTGTTCTTACCATTCTAAAATAATAACTCCAGTATCTCACATATAATGTGATGTTATTATAAGTATGGTACAACCATATTCATTATTCTATTCACCCTTTGAATAACATGTCACCATACGTGCGTACGTACGGCTTACCGTCTCCACGTCGTGGTGTAATTGTTATTCAATATAATATTATTTGGATGGGTATAATAATGATGTGTAACTCATGTAAATAATAAATATAACATGGTAATGATTCTGTGTATATGATATACCATTCATTTATATAGTATTTTAATATCAAAAGAATGATATTGTCGCTCGTGCGTACGTACGGACTACCGTCTCCACGAACTCGATGAGATTCATTCTCCATCGTAACCATTCAAGTATAATTATCATTTGATGATTTAAAAATGATTTTTAAGGACTAGATATCATTCTAGATATGAATAAGATACAACAACCATGGCTTATGTAACAAAACATATAAATAAAATGAGTAAGTTAACACCCGAAACGACGATAATTCTAAGATATTATTAACAAATCAATGTTAAAAGATCATATATGATATCATATTAATATATATGATTCTTGTATAATTTAATAACAATTATTTCACCATTATACAGGAGGTTTACCTACCCCAACCAAGGAAAAGTACAAGGTAAGGGTTTACTTTACAACCTCTTCATTATCCAAGGTTGTTTATACGTAATAATCTACTGGGATCTCTTTATCATCCACATCCATGTTTCTTAAAAATGCATTTCAAAACATTTTTACTATTGACTAGAATATGAGTTAAAGTCATTTATACCCTTTTTGACTTTTATAAGTGGTTTATAAAGGAATCTTTCGGTCGTTTTCAAAACAAGTTCCTTTTTAACCTTTTCGACAGAATTAAGGTAAGAATGTTTTTTTCACTTATACGGCGGGTGCGGCTATTTTCCGCCGTTATAAAATCTTCAAAGCTTCCCTTACAAGCTTATAAGAATATTTTCAAAGAAAATGTTTTATTTTATATGGATCTTAAATTATTTCAAAATAAAAGGAGATATTTCTTTAAAAAGAATTTTGATTTCATCTATGTCAACATCCTTTGATGGATTTTAAGATTATTTGAAGTTGATTTATTATGATACAAAACTTCTATATTGTATTGAAGGTTTTGTGATATGTTTGACTGTGGATGTGCTATTTTTATACCATTCATAGTTTATGGTGAAAGTATTGACATTTAATATGCTAGTTTATGTTATGTTTAAACCTTTTCATATGGGAATGCATTGGACTTAATATGTGACGGGTGGAGCCCGCTATAGCTCCTCGATGCATCGGTAGGTCTCATGAGACAAACTAGTGTCTTGGCACAAGGCCTTGACAAAATCTTATTTGTAGTCTTGGCACGAGGCCTTGGCTATGTGGTTATGATAGTCTGGCATTATGCATTCCAACATTATGAAAGTGGTTATTGATTTTTTCATGTGATTATTCGATTAGTATAATATCCATGTGAATAAGTAAATGGAATTATTTCATTTTATTTATGCCATACCATGTTGAAAGTTCATATCTAAAAGGATTTTGTTTTAGTTATACATTGCCTTAAATGTTTATTCTTATTTATGAAAGTTTCCGATATATTGTTATCCTTACTGGGCATTTGAGCTCACCCCTTTTCTATGTTTTATTTTTCCCAGGATGTGAAGAAGTAAGTTATGAATGACCTTCAGGGATTTTATGAGGGGTTAATAGTGTGGGTTGTGGAAACATTATGTTGTTGTAGTAGTTTTTCATTTTATGATGTAATGTAAAACTTATGAATATATCTAGTGTTTCCAAGGCTACTAAACCAATCGGTCTTTAGAGATTTGATCTTTCTTGTGATCATGCCAATGTTATGTAATAATGCACCGACTCTGGGTAACTGGGGTCGGGGCGTTACAGTTGGTATCAGAGGAAGTTTAGTACAAACCTTGGAAACTAGATTTAGATAAACTCTGATTAGAGCACGTAGACCTAAGATGAACTTTGAGGATTAGTATAGAAGAACTTCCTAGAATTTTTGTATTGTAGAGATTTTGTGAGTTTTCCAAGCAATACATCCCTGTCTGGATACGAGCAGGTAGAGGTGGCTCTGGCACAGATGTACCTAGGGGTAAAACCCGAAAACACCGCTTTGAGCTAGACTCGAACGGGAACTGGTGCACGACAACGGGCCTTGCTGCACTCTTGGTTACGACACTCCCGGGGGATATGCTTAGGATAACTCTCATTTTCTTTACAAATCATTTTGAAGGGATTATGAGTATATACTTCCTCAAAGAAAACATTCTTATGATTATGGATTATATCCATAAATAGTTCAATTTATGTTAAGTGTTTTATAAGTATGGGATTATGTATTTTGATTCATAAACTGATCTAGTGTATGCCATTGTTTAGAAATGGCGCCCAGTAGAAGGAATGAGAACTCCAGAAATGCACATGATCCAAAGAGAAGGAAGGATCATATCTTTCATGGTCTTAAGCTAGAATTTATAAGAGAAATAGTCTCCCATGTATTATCATCATATGAAGAAATAATATCATGTGTTGATAAGATATGTAAAGAGTTTACTGAGTCCTATGGCTTTGAAGGGAAGCAAGAGAAGAAAAGGATGGAAGAGAAAATTAGTCAATGCTCCTATATTGACTCTACCATCGGGGAATGATGGGTTTGTTATTTATAGTGATGCATCGAAGAAAGGACTTGGATGTGTCCTTATGCACAATGATAGAGTTATTGCCTATGCATCACGACAGTTGAAAATTCATGAACAAAACTATCCTACTCATGATCTCGAGTTAGCAGCAGTGATCTTTGCTTTGAAGATATAGAGCCACTACCTCTATGGTGAAAAATGTGAGATTTATACTGATCACAAGAGTTTGAAGTATATTTTCTCACAAAAAGAACTCAACATGAGGCAAAGGATATGGCTTGAATTACTCAAGGATTATGATTGTACGATACACTACCACCCAGGTAAGGCAAACAAGGTGGCAGATGCTTTGAGTAGAAAAGACCATGGAGTTTTGAACAATATGAGAATTGAAAGGGATCCAATTTTCATGGATCTAGTGAAGATGGACATGGGAATAACCAGGGAAGGTGAAACATCAATGCTTTTTCAAATGGTTGCCAAACCATCTTTACTAGAAAGGATTAAGAGTTCTCAGACCGATGATGAAGAATTCCAAAAGAAGATTAAAGCTGTGAATGATGGGAGATTGAGAGACTTTGTGTATGAAGATGGAATTTTGAAATTCGGGAAGAGACTTTGTGTTCCCAATATACCTGATCTAAAAAGGGAATTGCTGGATGATGCTCATAGTTCCAATTTCTCTATACACCATGGGAGCACCAAAATGTATAGAGATTTGAAGGAACATTTTTGGTGGGACAACATGAAGAGGGAGATTGCTGATTTTGTGTCAAGATGTATGGTTTGTCAACAAGTGAAAGCTGGAAGGCAACAGCCTGGAGGAGTCATGCAACCTCTTCCCATACCGGAGTGGAAATGGGACAATGTTACGATGGACTTTGTCATGGGGCTACCAAAGACTCCTAGAAGGAACGATGCAATATGGGTTATTGTTGATCGTCTTACCAAGACATCACATTTTCTTGCTATAAGAGAAGATCTACCCCTGGAACGTCTAGCAAGACTATATATTAATGAAGTTGTGAGACTTCATGGAGTACCCCTATCGATTGTTTCTGATCGTGATCCCCGTTTTACTTCAAGATTCTGGAAAAGTCTTCAGAAATCCCTGGATAATGAACTTCATTTGAGCACTGCTTACCACCCTCAGACAGACGGACAATCAGAACGGACTATTCAAACCTTAGAAGACATGTTGAGATCTTGCTCACTTGACTTTCAGGGTATGTGGGATCAATATTTACCTCTGGTAGAATTTTCCTATAACAATAGCTTCCATTCGAGTATTCATATGGCACCATATGAAGCGTTATATGGAAAGAGATGTCGTACACCAACCTGTTGGGATGACGTTGGTGAAAGAAAACTTGTAGGCCCAGAACTGGTGGAGGAAACGGTGGAAAAGGTGAAAGTAATCCAAAATCACATCAAAGCAGCTCAAAGTAGGCAGAAGAGCTATGCCGATAATCGAAGGAAGGATTTGGAATTTCAAGTCGGTGATTATGTTTTTCTGAAGGTATCTCCGTGGAAGGGAGTCATACGTTTTGGTAAGAAAGGTAAATTGAGTCCCAGGTACATCGGACCTTTCGAAATTCTAGAACGAATTGGGGTTGTAGCTTACCGATTGGCAATGCCACCAAGTCTCTCCAAAGTTCACGATGTGTTCCACGTATCTCTATTGAGGAAATACATGCCTGATCCGACGCATGTACTCACCTATGAGGAATTAGAACTGGAACCCGATCTGTCTTATTGCGAAGAGCCCGTCAAGATTCTTGATACGAGAGAACAAGTGCTGAGAAACCGGACGACGCGTCTGGTAAAAGTTTTGTGGAGAAACCATAAGATGGAAGAGGCAACGTGGGAACCCGAGGAACTTATGATGAAGAACCACCCGAGTCTTTTTATGCAGTAATACCCTAGAAATTGCGAGGACGCAATTATTTGAAGGAGGGGAGAATTTAACACCCCAAGCTTCTACGGTACGCTTCTCTTTGAATAATGTGATAGCGTGTGTTGTACGCAACACCGAGTTCTAACACACCATAACTAATCAAACTAGCCGTTATGAATAGTAATACCTACTTTTTGAAATTATATATATTTTATATTTGAAAATGGACTTCATTTTTGGATTCGGAATATCGAATTTAGCCTAAGGTGAAATTTTGGTACATTTCGGATAACTTTCATATTTTGATGAATAGTGAAAATTACTAAATTTTAATTAAAAACAACTTTTTTAATCAAAATAATTAATAGTGATAAATTATGAATTTGAGTGGTTTTAAAGAATATTTAGAATATATTTTTACCATTTAATATAATTTTGGCCATTGGACATAATTTTACAATTAAACCGAACATAAACGAGTGTCAATCTTTTGATAGTTATTATCTCTTAAAAACACGCTTTTTGTTTTGACAGCGGGAATTAATTTTAAATTAATTTCTGCCACTTCTGTGTTTTGAATTTAGGAAAATGGATTCCATATTTGGAATCAGGATGTTCAAATTGTGTAAATAGGTAACTTTTATTTTTAGACATTTTGAATAATTACTGCGGTAAATATTTTATTTACCATGGTTAAGGGTAAATCCGGTAAATAAGGGTTAAAAAAATAATATTATAATAATACTAAATTACCCTAAAACGTGTCGTAACCCTATTGGTTGATACATGGTCGACCATGGGAATCTTTGGGTCTATTTTGGGACCCCATGGATCCACTTGTAAGTGATAATGACACTTTATTTTAATTAAGTCAAAATGAATACAAAAATGACACAAGCATATATCTTTTAGAAAAACAATTGTTACATAGGGTTATTAAAGTTGGATTTTAGATTATAAATATTCATTAGAAAGCTAAAACGATTTCCTACATAATGACATTTTATTTATAATTTTTATACATTAAATAATTTATTTTATTTATGACACAATGATGATGCATTAATTACTATAATAGTGAAAAATTAAAATAATTGATATTATAAATACCCAAAAAAAATATAATATGAAACTTTTAATGAATTAAACTAATTTTCTAGGATAATATGATATATGAGGATTGATTTAATTGACTTTGTTCGAATTAATAAATCTGTTATGAGTTTCAAAAAAATCAACTATTGAATAGTGTCAAAATTGACATAAAAGAGTTCTTAAAACAAATATTATATTATTAATTGATATTAAATTCCTAAAAATCTAAGGTTCGGCCAAGAGACTTATATCATGATAGGTTCATCATTAATGGACCACTTGGGGGTCGCTTGGATGTATATAGTAAGTTTATTAACCATATTATATAAAAATACAAAGAGACATTGTAAAAGTGAAACTAATTAACTTAGAGTTAATACTTAAAGATAAGGTTAATATAAGTACCCAAACATGTCTAAATTCTATTGGTTGAGTGGTTTTCGACCTATCCCCACCTTAACCTTTGAATAATATGCTTTGGAGCCATTAGAAACTGAATATGAATTTATTATAAATTAATATTTCTATCTTTTCCAAAGGTGCCCCTCACCCCTCTTATAAAAGGGCACTCCTCCTTCTCATTTCTTCACACCTTCAAAGCCTTTTGGTTCGGCCAAACTCTGCCCAAATACTCTCCCAACATCCCTCAATACAACCTAGAGGCCTTAGTTTGATCATAAAGCCAACCTAAGGAGCCCTTTTGATCAAATCAAAAGGAAGAACCCGAAGAAGAGGTAAAGATTTCACCACCCTTCTCCAAGTTCATTTCTTCTTCCACTTCTTCTTCCTTTGTTCTTACCATTCTAAAATAATAACTCCAGTATCTCACATATACTGTGATGTTATTATAAGTATGGTACAACCATATTCATTATTCTATCCACCCTTTGAATAACATGTCACCATACGTGCGTACGTACGGCTTACCGTCTCCACGTCGTGGTGTAATTGTTATTCAATATAATATTATTTGGATGGGTATAATAATGATGTGTAACTCATTTAAATAATAAATATAACATGTTAATGATTCTGTGTATATGATATACCATTCATTTATATATTATTTTAATATCAAAAGAATGATATTGTCGCTCGTGCGTACGTACGGACTACCGTCTCCACGAACGCGATGAGATTCATTCTCCATCGTAACCATTCAAGTATAATTATCATTTGATGATTTAAAAATGATTTTTAAGGACTAGATATCATTCTGGATATGAATAAGATACAACAACCATGGCTTATGTAACAAAACATATAAATAAAATGAGTAAGTTAACACCCGAAACGACGATAATTCTAAGATATTATTAACAAATCAATGTTAAAAGATCATATATGATATCATATTAATATATATGATTCTTGTATAATTTAATAACAATTATTTCACCATTATACAGGAGGTTAACCTACCCCAACCAAGGAAAAGTACAAGGTAAGGGTTTACTTTACAACCTCTTCATTATCCAAGGTTGTTTATACGTAATAATCTACTGGGATCTCTTTATCATCCACATCCATGTTTCTTAAAAATGCATTTCAAAACATTTTTACTATTTACTAGAATATGAGTTAAAGTCATTTATACCCTTTTTGACTTTTATAAGTGGTTTATAAAGGAATCTTTCGGTCATTTTCAAAACAAGGTCCTTTTTAACCTTTTCGACAGAATTAAGGTAAGAATGTTTTTTTCACTTATACGGCGGGTGCGGCTATTTTCCGCCGTTACAAAATCTTCAAAGCTTCCCTTACAAGCTTATAAGAATATTTTCAAAGAAAATGTTTTATTTTATATGGATCTTAAATTATTTCAAAATAAAAGGAGATATTTCTTTAAAAAGAATTTTGATTTCATCTATGTCAACATCCTTTGATGGATTTTAAGATTATTTGAAGTTGATTTATTATGATACAAAACTTCTATATTGTATTGAAGGTTTTGTGATATGTTTGACTGTGGATGTGCTATTTTTATACCATTCATAGTTTATGGTGAAAGTATTGACATTTCATATGCTAGTTTATGTTATGTTTAAACCTTTTCATATGGGAATGCATTGGACTTAATATGTGACGGGTGGAGCCCGCTATAGATCCTCGATGCATCGGTAGGTCTCATGAGACAAACTAGTGTCTTGGCACAAGGCCTTGACAAAATCTTATTTGTAGTCTTGGCACGAGGCCTTGGCTATGTGGTTATGATAGTCTGGCATTATGCATTCCAACATTATGAAAGTGGTTATTGATTTTTGCATGTTATTATTCGATTAGTAGAATATCCATGTGAATAAGTAAATGGAATTATTTCATTTTATTTATGCCATACCATGTTGAAAGTTCATATTTAAAAGGCTTTTGTTTTAGTTATACATTGCCTTAAATGTTTATTCTTATTTTTGAAAGTTTCTGATATATTGTTATCCTTACTGGGCATTTGAGCTCACCCCTTTTCTATGTTTTATTTTTCCCAGGATGTGAAGAAGTAAGTTATGAATGACCTGCAGGGATTTTATGAGGGGTTAATAGTGTGGGTTGTGGAAACATTATGTTGCTGTAGTAGTTTTTCATTTTATGATGTAATGTAAAACTTATGAATATATCTAGTGTTTCCAAGGCTACTAAACCAATCGGTCTTTCGAGATTTGATCTTTCTTGTGATCATGCCAATGTTATGTAATAATGCACCGACTCTGGGTAACTGGGGTCGGGGCATTACATAAGTATTTCTATTTACTATCCACAATATGCACTCACATGTGTACTAAGGAATCATCCAACTCTGTATCAACAAGATCCCATCGAATCACATGGTAAGGATCTGGCTGATACTTCTTCAACTAAGAACCAATGAATACACTATGCATTGCACTGAAATGTGGTAGCAGGGAAAACTATTAAGCCAACTATCCAACCAATTGAGTTATCTCAAAAGGCCCAATATACCATGGAGATAACGTTCCTTGATTTCCGAACCAATGATGTCCAAGATGAGTATAGATTTTTGAAAACACATGACCACCCACCATGAATGACTACAGTCATCGATGATGGTCTGCATAGTATTTATGACAACTATGATTAGTTTACATTCTCTTTCTGATCTAATTGATCGTCTCTACAGTCTCTTGGACAAGGCTGAGACCCTCATCAAAGTCTCACCCATTTCCATACAACAAAGTGGAGAATGGTACTTATCCCCATACAATGCTTAAAATGGAGCCATCTATTTTGAGGCCTGATAAATATTATTATATGATAATTCCACTAATGGAATGTTCTTCTTCCATGCGCCACCAAAATCCCTAACACAATCCCATAACATATCATAAAATGTTTGTATCATTATTTCAGATTTCCCATCCATCTGAGGATGATATTATATACTCATTGTCAAAATAGTCCCAAGGTCTAGCTGTAAGGTTTTACAGAAATAAGACATGAACCTCAGGTCTCTATCTAAGGAAATCAAAACCGGAACACCATGAATTTTTACAACTTCCTGGATATAGATTGTGGATAGATCCTCTACTATATGAGATTCATGAATAAGTATGAAATGGGATGACTTTGTGAGTCAATCCACTATCACCCATTTAGAATTGTTCATTCAGACCATTCAAGGGATACCAATAAAAAATACACCTCTATCTATTCCCACTTCTAGACAAGGATGTGTAAACACTTACACATACCATTCAACAATTGATTCTCTTCTTTGACTTGGTAAAAAGTCTAGAATCTCAAAAAAAAACTCTACCACATTCCATTTCATATCTACCCAACAAAAATGTACATTCAATGCATTAAACATTTTATGAATTCGAGGATGGATAGACAAACTTGGATGGTGATAATCCCTGAGAATTTCATCCTGAAAAGCCACTGGTACAAACATATGATACTAAAAAACCAAAAGTTAATGCCCATTCAGTTTCGAGCCATCAATAGTTTCCCCAACATTGTGTTTTGACTTCATCTACATACATTCAAAACCATCCACCTATTTCTCTTTAACCAAGCCAACCATGTTAAGAACCAAAGAGACAAGAAATAAGACTTCTCTATCACCCCATTCCTCATATCCCAACCAATTATCTGCTAAAACTGGAATCAAAAGCCTCTAATCTAATGATACTTTCACCACATGAGAATAATACTTTCTACTTAGCGCATCAGCCAATGAATTTCCATTACTCAGTGTGTAAATTAAGTCAAAATCAAGCATCTAGAGAGAATCTATCCATATTTTTTCCCACAAGTTCAAATATAGTTGTGAGAAAATATTTTTTAAACTCTTATGGTCAGTAAACTACATAAATTTCTCACCGAAGAGATAATTATGCCTCATTTTTAATGCATGAACCTCTACTACCAACTCCAAATCATGTGTTGGGTATTTCTTGTCATTAACCTCAACTACCATGATCCATATGTAACCACATGATCCCCTATCATGAGATCATAGCATATCCCTGATCCTGATGCATCACAATACAAAACATACCCTTTCACTGGTTTTAGAAAAACAAATATTGGTGCTGATATAAGGAGAATCTTATGCTCCTCAAAAGAGTTATGACAGCAATCATTCCATTGAAATGGAACATTCTTTATTTTCAATGTTGTCAATGGTGGTTTCAATCATGAGAAATCATGAACAAAAAATATATAATATCTAGATAGACAATGAAGCTAAGTATCTCAAAAACATTCTTCAGTACTTTCCAGGAAATAACAATATCTATCTTTTAATGATCAAATGAAACACCCTTCTTGGAAATAACATGTCCAAATAAATGATCCTCCATTATCAAAAAATCACACTTCGAAAATTTTACATATAACCCACAATCCCTCAAGACCCCCAACACTATCTTTAGTTGTTTCTCATGCTCATCCCTTTTCATGGAATACAACAATATATCACCAAAAAATACCAATAAAAAATAATCTAGATGTGTCTAAAATATCTGATTCATCAATGCCATAAATATTACTGGTGCATTTTTCAAGCCAAATATCACAACCACATACTCATAATGGCCAAATATACTTCTAAAGGATTTTTTTGGAATATCTTACATCTTCCCCTGAAGTTGATGATATCCGAACCGCAAGTCAATCTTGGATAGCCATTGAGATCTCCTCAACTAATCAAAAAAATCATCAATGCATGGAAGTGGATATTGGTTCTTTATCATAACTTTAATAATCCTAAAATAATCAACACATAGTCACAATGTTCAATCCACATTTTTAACAAAAAAAACTAGTGTTTCCCACAAAGACATGATATGATGGACAAAAACCATTATTTTCTAACTCCACCAACCACACATTCAATTCCCTCAATTTTTTTGGTGCCATATAGTAAAACATAAGTGAGACGGGAATTTTACCTATAAGGTGATCAGTTGTAAACTCCACTTCTTTCAAGGGTGGAAACCCAGAGAATTATTCGGTAAAGACATCCAGAAACTGATGATAAACCGATGAAAAAAATGCTATGCTAAACTCCTTCCATTTATGAAAATGACAATGATGCTAATTGATACAAGATCGTGTCAACAATTGGTGGAAATAAGCTTTTTTCACACAACATTTCATTCTTATCTCCTCTAAAGAGATGTTTGTCACCATCCTCCATTGTGAAACAAATTTTTTCACACATAACAGTTGAAGGGGTTCTTAAACATTTCCAAACAATCCATTCCTAGGATTATATCATAATTATCCATCTCAAGAACTGTTAAATCCCTCATCAACTCAACCCCATACAAAACTATATGGTATGATCTACATGGGAAGGATAAATTTTCTATTTGACCCAGAGGAGTTTAATGTTTTAAAACTGAATGAATCATTTCAACTGTTAAACCCATCAAACTAACCGCATGAGAAGAAATAAAAGAGTGTGAATAAACCATATCAAAAAATTCATTAATCATGGTATAATTTAATATATTAATACCTCGCACCATGGATGGTCCCAAAAGATCATCCATCACAACCTTTTCAGCTCCATACAACAACTTTCTTGCCACACTCAGCTCTTTATTTCTCTTCCGAGGAGTTGTGATATTCCTTGAATCACCCTGACTAACATTACTCTACTGAAGAGGGGTATACTACTTCCCCTTCCAATAGAGGCATAGTATTTCTGATACCCTATAAGAGTATAAAGAACACCGAACCTCATAAAAATATGATAGTAATGCAAATGATTCCCTATGGGCTTACAGTTATGAAATTCTTGAGGTTGTGTTGTATAATCCTCCTTGATATGGCCTGTAGATCCATATGGAAAACACCCCAGATTTTCTTTATGATTCAGAGGAAGATTTACTGATCCTGCTATTGGATTTCGATCCATACTACCACCATGGAATTAAGTGTCCCTCTTCCTCTTGATCCCAACCGTAGAGTTCCCACCATTTCTTGTGGGTAAAAATAAGCTTTCCCAGCCTGTAGCCACAAAAATATCTCGTTCAGCCCCTGTTTATCTATTCACCATATCTATGTAATCACTTATAAATAACCCCACAATTTTATAATGAATTTCCTATCTCAAAAAAATTCAAAAATACATTCCGTCAATGATATACTAACCGACACATCTAGTGAAAGCCAAAATAAGTTCATAAACATGCCACATATTTTGTTACCAAAATGTTTAATTACATTAAATGAAAGAAATCTATTGTGTACAAAATTATGAATGCAAGGGAAGAATTGGTGGTTAAAAAATTCCCCAACACCCTCCCATGTCATCCCTTGGTCTGTTCCACCTTAGACCGCCAACTTCCACCATTGATGGGAATGATCTTACAACATGTGATTTACTAGATTCACCTTCAGGTCCATCGGTGTTCCCATAAATTCAAATATCCTTTTCATTCTCACCAGCCATGACTCAACATTTTAGGTTCCGAATAACCCCTAAATATGCATGGATTATAATTTTTAAATTGAACTACATGATCTATATGCTTTGTATCTTCCACTTTATTCCCACTTTCCACAGCTTGGAAATCATACACTATACTCCGTACTAGCTTCTGGTTCACCTGTGGCTTAGGTGAAACAACATTTTCAACAAACTCTTCTGGTTGGTCTCTTCAATTACTTCCCGGTGGAATTTATATCAAAATAATAACAGCAATAAGTCACACTCCAATATCAAGAAAATCCTTAAAAATTTAAATTCAATGACATTGAAACTATCACAATCAGGCTTTCCACAAGTTCACATTTCCCATGTTTCACAACTTTTGAAAAATCCACTGTGTATGAAAATTGAACCATATTAAAAATACCAAAACTATCTATATTTTAAATCCATACATTGGAAAATAATTTCTATATTTTTCACAAATCTATATATTTGTAGAAAAACATAATCCATTATTCCAATGAAATATGAATCCTAGTGGGAAGTCATTTCTACCACGAATTCCAAGTCATATAATTGGCTACCCCAACGATAATGAGATTTCCAATGCCTATACGTGTCTTCAAAACACTTATGTACCCTTCTCTTGGGTTACATGGTGTTCAGAATAAAATGTTTAGTTATGAACTTTTATAATATACATTTCAGGATCTGAAAATCCTATGCCATTTTACCATCCCCACTCAAGGAATAGTCCAAGAACAAATGCAAACACCAAGACATACAATCAACACCAAGGAACCGAACAAACCCAATGACCAGGTAAAAAACAATTTGATGCCACTTGTGATGTCCCACCCCTTCCCCCATTTTCTTGAGAATGTATATAGAAGATAATTGGCCTTAGGAAACGTTCCCACGGTGCCAAAGGCTGGCAATAAATGTTGAGGGATTCAAGAACAATTGGGGAACAATTTTCCCTTAGAATAAAACCAATCTACAAACAATGTCATAATGAACCACAACTACACGATGCTTTCCAACAATGTAAACCCTAATAACACATTATCATGAGACAACCAAACAACCCAACTCTTCCTTAATAATTCACATACGCCAATAAAAATAAATAACAAAATATCAAAAAATCGGAGTACAAAGAGCAAGAATAATCAACATGACCCAAAGGAAACCATGAAACTATCCCCAACTCCACACCATGCTCCATACTCTAACAACGACAAGCCCTCCCAAGAATCATTATGAACCACTAGAAAAATGAGATGCTTTACCATTGTCGATATCCTGGAATACCACATATACAAAATCCCCCAAGTGCCGAAGTATGGTTGAGTAATAATACTTAGTATGTTTTCCCCAAATGACTTCCTTAAGTTTCCAGTCAGATAGAACCATTATCAAATTTATATATAATAGTTTATAGAACACATCAAATAGTGAAACAATTTCAAGTAATCGAAACACACCCTTAACAATCCATTTTTCACCCAAATCAACACAATACAAGGGAACACCAATGAACAACCATAATCCATTTTACCATCACATATTAGCACTATAATTTTATATTTATTAGCTACACTAATAATCAAAACATATCCATAAAGTTAACATACTCAAACCGATGTAACAACCATGGTGGAACTTCTCGTACAACCTATTTACTATATTCCCGATTTAGTGGTAGTTCCCTCCCATTGCTCCTTATGGTGGCCCTTCCATCCACTATCCATGCCCTTTTTATAGTGGCACTTCACGACCACATCACATCATTCCAACACATGAAAAAGCATAAGCCAATAAACCAATATATTCAACCACTAAAGCCACAATAATATCCATACACCCATTTCACAACCAATATATCCCTTTAGCCATTCACCATGATAATTAATATTTAAATAAAACACCTTTTTTATTGAAACCCATTTTTTATAAACATTTCCATAAATCACAAAATAAAACTATTTTATAATCTACATTTTTTTAATCCAACATCATGAACATTTCACTGCAACACCCCCATTTTCCCCAAAATCCAAAAATCATCACAAAATAAATTTCCATCAAGCCTAGTACATCTTAATCTCTACCAAATTCAATAAAAATCAATTAATTGAATATAAGGATTATAGTTATTGAAAAATTGAGTTGAGAGAGAATCCATCAACCTTAAGGTTTTAGTGTAATAAACCAACTTACAACTGCACCACAAATATGGGTGAAATCTCCACCCAAACAGCCTTAGAACTCATTAAATAACATCATAAATCCAAAATATCAACATTTTATGTAGGAAAAATCATAGATATACTGGAAACATAATTAGATATTGGAAACCAAGATATAGGGAGAACTAGATCTAAGGAGAACCAAGAATGGACCAAGAGAGAAGGTTTATTAGAAGGTAGTCACCTTTACTACACCTTGAAAACCCTTTAAATCACCCCCAAAATGATTATGTGAGCTCATATAAACCTTGATAACCAAAAATCCCTAGTGAGGTTCATTTTGGGGAAGAAATTAGAGTTTTAGGGAAACTCCCGAGTGATCTCAGATGTAAAAATAAAATTTGTAATGTCGCACATGGTTAGCTCAGATGGTTAGACAAACTGTACGCTGACCGTGCTACTCCTACAGCCTCGAAGGGCACCCCATACAGTCTCCTAGAACTGTTAAAAAAACAAGGTGAAAACCATACATATCCCACTATCCCAATTTTCATGGTTACTGGGGTTTGTTCCACGGTTTCCCCTAACCGTGCCCAAGCTGAGCTCCTTTAAAAAGCCTCCAAACATTTCAAAAACCTTCCAAAATTCACCGAATATTACCCACAAACTTAACCACATTAAATTTTATAACAATGGTTCCATACCTAAAACTGGGTGCTCTATAGTTTCATATAGATAAAATAGGATTTTTTATATGGAAGGAAAATATGTTTTGTGCACCGAATGACTTGACAAGTATACAATATAGAATATCACCACTCTATATATGATCTACCAGGAGTTAATGTCTCATATTATGATTTTATCATACCAATGGTTGGAAAGATACCTTTAATAAAAAAATTAATATTCAATGTCTTTATTACATAGTCTTTTAGTATTAGATTATCAGGGTGTGGTTGGGTACATTGATAACAAAGTCATATGTTGAGTCTTAACCAAGATGGTAATTGACCACTAATTTGATGAGTATGAGCTCTATGACATCTATTAAAAAAAATAATAGTGTATTACCATACCTAGACAATACATGTGATATTATTATCTATTAGATAAGGAAAATGTAATGTGATCATCGATTAGGGTGAATTATATATGACATATTCATCGAACTGGATATTCTACAGTCAACGAATTGAGAATTAATGAATAGTTACCTACGAATGACATACACCGTGTCCCATAGTTACTCGATGTGTTGGAAAAAAGGGTAGTATGAATAGTACTAGAAAATAGACCTATACCCATGGTTTTAAGAAAAATCGTGGGTATAGGGGTGAACTATACCAACCATTTTGGAAAATCATGGGTATAAATTCGTATATTATACCTATACCCACAGTTTCCCAAAACTGTGGGTATAGGTCACCAAGACCCACGGTTTCACCCAAAACCATGGGTGTAGGTTTTTTTGATGACCTATACCCATAGTTGTCCAAAACCGTCGGGGGAAAACTCACCTATGCCCACTGTTTTCGCAAAACTGATGGTATACTGTTTTTTTTCGAAGACCTATACCCATGGTTTGGTAAAACTGTGGGTATATGTTTCCCACGTTATGGTGGAAAAAAAATCCATGGGACACAAAAAAAATGGTGAGAAAACCTATACCCATGGTTTTCCCTCCTATACCTAGAGTTAGAATTAACATATCCAAAGAGATATAAATAAAAAAACATAAGCCGTATAGATTAGTTGGTGATTTGCTTCTTGGTAGTATCTGTGGTTTCTGAATCGAGTCTCATCGACTTCTTTTTTTCCTAATACAGCGAGCAAGAATAATATATTTAAATAAGTGTAGATATATTATATATTAAGCGATTTAGTTTGGTTTTTCATTCATAGTGCAGTTCTTGGGACATACGTGGGTTTGAAACCTGACCCTCTCCTTTTTCATAATACAGAAAAATATTAATATATTATGAAAAATAAAGGTGAATGTTAACCTAACTGTTGTAGGTGAAGTGGTGAGTCACAGAGTCTTCGAAGTGGAGGTCGTGGGTTCTAAACCTGTTGAAACTTTTTACTTAAAACTGACAGTTATTATTAATATAATTACGCTAATGGATATATATATTAGTATAAGAAAATATGGTAGGACAGATGAATTGGTGTTTGGTGATCAAAGTTCCAGTCGCGGGATCAATTCTCAGGTCTGCTTTTTTTTTTCAATACATGTAATCCGACAGTTTTAAAACTGTTGGTTGAAGGTTGTGACACGGTGGAAAAAAGACAATGACATGGTGGAAAGATCTTTTACCACGATTTACTAAACAATGGGTATAGGCTATGGACCTATCTTGATGCCTCGGTTGCCCATGGTTTCCCAAACCATGGGTATATCATATACCCACGATTTTTGGGGCTATACCCATGGTTTTGAACTGTGGGTATAGGTCATTTTTCCAGTAGTTTAAAATATAATATTTTTAATGATACAATTATTGGACATAAGTATAAAGATACATGTGTCTGGTAGAGTTCATTTAAGACCCCTTTATAGATTTCATTACACTGATGATTTTTATAGGATTTACTTTACTAATATATATGAATTTACAAATTAATATTTTTCATAAACACTAAAACAACACATAGAGTCACACTTTGTGGTTAACTAAATAGTGATTGAGTATTATAAAACATAGAGTACTGGTCCAAATAGTGTTTTAGAGCATATCTAAAAGACGATTTGTATTTTTATTCACAAGCTATTGAATTTGATGAAATGTAAGGAAAATTTGGTTTATTTTAAAAAGTGTCTTGGATATATCCTAATGGGTAATTGGAAATAGTTCTAAATGTTATTTTATATGGTAAAATATTACATGAAATGATAAAAATTATATGAGGCATTAGAAAAAGTGGGAGATTAATAGGGATACAACCTATGACCTATAACAGTTTCATGTGTTTTAGGAGGAAATCATATTATAGGATATCAATGTATTGTATGTTATTAAATATGGGAAGCTAAGGAATATCGTATGCCCTAAAATTGGGATATCATTAGGTAAATTATTATGACACCTCACTAAAACTTTCCAATATTACTATGTGAATTGATTTAATCATTACAAGTAAATCATATCTTATTATTAACATGGCTATATGATAGAAGTGGAAGCATAAATTTAAGAATTAATGTTTTAATGATGTCCTATGTATTCTATCATTACTCAAATCATAAAATGAAGCATTATGGTTAATTCATTTTCCCAAATATTGTAAAAATTATAAAAAAATCCGTTTACTCATACATAATATAATGTTTTATTAAATGATTGAGAAGGATCAGAAGTGTAAATAGGACTATATAAGGAAGCATCATCGATTGTAATGGGTGTGAGATACATGAGTGATCCTTTGGAAGATTCTCTGTCTTCTATGAATCTCACAACCCCATCTATGAATCTCCACCCATATTACTGAAATATCATGTCTAAGAGGATTGTTTGACCCATGTGATTATGTGATTCAGATTATCCCATTGTTAAACCTTATAGGGAAGTGTCCTTCAACAATTCCATATGATATTTCAAAAGATTGTTTCTACAAATAGTGGAATAATCCATATAAAGTGGAAGGTAATCGATGTTCTATATTTTAGTTATACATGTTTTAGGTTTTTCATATCATGGTGATATATAGAATGAGGTTTCTATTGTATTTCACATTTTTAAAAAGTTTTATTCAATCTCGAGAAATCCACCATCAATAGAATAATTTATTACTGATAGGTAAGTCATTTCTTACAATATAGAATCAATATGGCATCACTACTTTGTACAATATAAGATTATGACATGGGTATAACATAAATAATTGAATCAAATTATATTATTCTTGTAGAATCTTATGATTATTTAATAGATTGATAATGTTATATGATAAAATTTTAGAATCATTCAAATTGGATATTATTAATTTTAATCTCTCAATGAATGCAATGTTGGGGAGAATAAATTGTGTCAACTAGCTTATACCATTTATAACTGTTTACAATATACATGTACAACTGAAAACTTATGAGTAATTTCAAGGATACTCAAGGATCATATTTGAGGGATATATAAGAAGACATCATCCACTATGATAACTATTTTAGTGACTATAACATACTACATAATTATCCATAAATCTATATTTCTCCACCAATATTTGATACTGAGAGATAATAACATATCATTTGAATGAAGAGGCTCTCACCCAATCATTGGTTGATTTAGTTTATATGGATACACCTCAAAAGGAAGAGTCTTTTGGCTCTTCTTTGTTTATCTTCCTCAAGCCCATGATTGGAGGATACATAAAAAACTATTTTTTTTGTGAAAGTCACAAGTTATTAATATAATTATTAATGGTTCTAGTTTTTTCTAGAATGGTGTTCTTCTGTTTAAATTTTTTACTGTATCACATTTCATTGAATAAGTTTTATTTAAATTTTAAAAAACCTATAGTTAAAACTCTTTTAAAATATCTTTTTAACACTAACACAATTTGTTTACATTTAAACCATTAATATAAGACTTGGAAACTACTTAACACTAAATATTAATAAATATTAACAAGATATATTTATAAAATATATGAACATGATCATATACATGTATTATATCATAAAAACATACCAAGAATTAATTACAGGATCAAACCAAAATACAATGAGCTTTTCTCACTTATGAATTTGTTTAATAGAATTCGTAGTGAATATAAACTTTTCATATTTCCACATTATTGTTTGTTTTTACCAATCTTATACCTTTGGTAAAACCATATATTCTTTAAATTTATTTTACATTACATTTATCAAATCATGAACTCATATCTAAAAATATATATTTACAAATCCTCTAATGAATCTTTTGGAGATGTTATCATTATACCATCATTGGTGTACAATAAATATATATCAAAACATATCCACACTCACACAATCCCTATGTGTGACCCTAGAGGCCTTTATTGTTTTAAAAATAATATTTAAATCCATAATTTGTAATTATATTTAATAATGTATACTCTAGAAGGGAATTAGTACTACTCAATCTACCATGGGATCTTATATGATCTATTTTAGACACATGTATCTCAATTTTTCTTCATCTAATGTATCCCATACATAATTTATAACCATATAAACCCTTTTTTGAAGAAAAAAAGTGACAATGAAATACATATATTTTCAATTTTGTAAAGGAATTAACATATATTTATAATTATTCAAGTAAATATTTAATAATATTGATGAATACATGTCACTTTATTCATATATATAGATGAATATATCACAATTAACTCTCCTAAATAGATACATACATTTCATGTCAAATATTGAGGTATTTCTAAGAAATTCCACATCCATCCTTAATTATAGGATATTATGGTATAAATATCACACAAGATTGAAAATATAATCCTAATTAATAAAAAACCACAACATAATCAATAACATACATAACTACCACTGAATATGATTTTACTCAAAACTAGTATAAGTAAGGTATCAATGTATAAATGTTAACTTGCGAAATTATTTATTACCCTTGAGTTATGAAGAATACTATGAAACTTTCACCATAAGAAATCCATCAACATACTTCATGAAACTCAATATAGTGTACTCAAGCAGGCATCGAAATCAAAATCACATTCTGTACTTTGTGATTGAGACTCAATATCTCTATATGATGGCATACCAATACTGATCTTGACATTTCATCACAACCCTTAAATCTGCATGATATTCATAAATTAGAAGTAATTGAATGTCATACATTGAGTTGTTAAATATAATTTCATTCTAATAAATGGTCACTCCAATTGAATAAAAGATAAATTTGAGTTTCAATTTATATAACATGATACATTTATATATTATTTAACTCTAATAATAATAATAATAATAAAACCATACATATTTATCAATATTTACCATTTTGAATATGAAAAGCCCCAAAAGTCTTATTTTTGGTGAATTTTATTAGACTTATTAAAAAATTACATATAATATAAACTTTTTTTCAACTTCATATAAATATACGAAAAATCCATCAACTAGAATAATTTAGTGAGATAACAAATATAAAGACACATTTTCGAATAAAGGTTAAATATAGGTTTCATAATCTATATGTCTAAAAAATACAGATTATATTTAAACTCATTTTCACTATATTTAGTTTTATGATATTAATGATGTATGTTGTTTTTTAAATATTTATAAATCTTTTAATATTTTTCCTTTTATTATATTGGATCTTTTCTAAAAAATTTAAACCTCTCTCAGAAATCAATTGCTGGTAAATTTAACTAATATCCATTACATCAAGAACTTTTTTTAAACAATATCCTAAAATAAATTAGTTTATAATGTGACTTTCACTATGTGTTATATTTTAATTTTCCCTTTTTAATAATTTTTTGAACTTCTATAAGTTTAAATATTCAACAAACTACATTGATATGTGTCTGCGGATTTGGAGAAAATCTTAGTTCTAATGGAAGAAGAACTAAGGATGGATTGAATTTTTTAATTAATTTTTGAACTAATGTTTCTAGATGAGTTAAATATAATAAAAATTATGTTTTTGATAATTATTTTTGGGTGGAAAAATCATGTAGCTAAATTTATATGTTTATTATTTGAAAAATGGTGAAAGGGTGGTTATAACTGGCAACCAGAAACCTAATATAGAAACATTGGGTATTCAATGAGTCAAATGGGGGGGGGGAGTCCCCTAGTTAATACCACCGGGTGGGCAGTTCTATTCCCTATGTACCTAGTGTATGTACACTATGTACATAGTAATAGTATATTTTGTTTTCATCACAGTGATGTGGGGGTGGGGGTGGGTATAATGCCCATTTTGAAAAAGATATTTCAAACCCCATTGTGTTTTCTTTATCTTGTCATCCCTTTTGTTATGTCATTCCACTCACTTACTCCATATTCTATCTTTTTTTAATATAATCCTTGGAATATTGATGTTATTCTGCATGGATAATAATGTTTGTTTTAATCTCCCTTTTCCTTCCCTTAAATTACTCTCCCAAATTATATAATTTATATGGATTAAAAATTGAAATTTGATGTTGATTCCATCCAAGATCAGTGGATTCCAGATAAGATAATGTAGATTTTTCTCAACATGCTAGGAGGAGGATGAAGAGAAGTGAATGCATATTGTTTTACACTATTTTGTAAAAGGTAAGCTATATCATTTATTTATCCTTTTACTTATCTTTTGATAATTATTTTCTATGAATTAGGCCATGATGTTTTTTGATAGTGGATTGAACATCATTGGATAATTATTTAACCTTATACCATTATTTGGAAAGGTTTATATAAATAACAACTAATTTACTATGAAGTGGCCTTGGATTAAGAGAATATTTAATTATAGTTGTCTTTATTTTTATGTAAGTTAATGTGTGTTAAAAAAATTAAGGTTTGGTTTATATTTTATATGTAATTGATATTATATCTCATGTGGGAAATGTATATTAAAAGGAAAAACATGAATTTTGGTAATGTAAAATTATTTTTTTTTCTTGAAGATAAAAACAGAGGACATGTGTCGATCAGTGAACTAGATTATTTTCCAAGGAATGGTTCTGAAAATTTAATGTTATGTCTAAAACCATTAATGGTTGTGAAGAAGGTGAAAGAAAGTAGTCTTTGAATCTATAATTTAATTCCAGTATACCAACCATTAAAATGGTTGAAATAGGTTCAATGTATTGGAATAAATATAGATGAAGTAATATAGAGAACTTAATAGTGTAACTAATAATAAAGGCCAATAATTTTTATTTTTTATTTTCAGTAAGATGAAGGCTTAATAAAGTTTAATTGATACTATAGAAGTTCTGATATTGAAATTTTTTAATGTACTCTAACTAAAGAATATATACTACAAGAGATTTTGGAAAAAGATATGAATTGATTTGATTTATTCTCAAACATCATATGAATTTTTTAATATGTTTTTATGTGATCTTAAAGTATTTAAGAATGATGAAGATGTATTGATAATTTTATATGAGTATTTAATGGACCATTTAATAAAAAAATCCCATAAAAATCATCCAACTATAAAGATCATTTTATCATAACTATACGGGTGCATATACATGATTTTCCTTGTAAGTAAGAGAGAAATGTAAACATATTCTTCCAATAAGGATGATTTTTTAATACTATAAAGATGAATACTACCCAAAGTATCATAAATTATTCATGTAAAAATGAATAAATAAAGGGTCATAAGGATTATCCTGTATATATAATACTGATACTATTATAATTAATCCTAGGTAACATAATGATAAATCTACCGTACGGATGAATTCCATATGTATGAATAGACAGTAAGGGAAAATCATCCCTATGTATACAAATTATGGTGATATAAATATGTAATAATAAATCTTTTCTAATTCTATAAGGATGAAATGACTATAAGGTTGATGCATCATATGTATAAGCCCAACATGGATAATTTTTTCCATATGATATTTCTATAGATTGAACACATTTCCAAAAATTGTCAATTCTGAATTTAAAATGAAACTCTAGGATTCAGATCAATTTTCCATGTTATTAAACGTCATAATAAAATAAAAAATATTGTGAATTAAAGAAAAAAACATGAAAATATCCACATTAAAAATAGAATAATATCAATGAAAAATTATTAGTTACTTTATTATGTCTGAAAAATGGGGTTCTAAAGTTTAATTGTTCTATTGAAAATGAATTTTTAATCCTCTAGAGTTGAAATTATAGTTTTGAAATCATGAATATATTTTTAGTTATGATCCATGAAAATTTTAATTTAATCATAATGATATGTGATGAAGATAATTTTTGAAGATAAATAATTAGTTTTCAAGTATAACATAAATTAAGATGAATTGAATCCTTTAATATTCCTAAGATTCAAAATTAATATGAACCATTCCTCCTGATTGAGTTAGAAGATGAAACTAAGACTCTACCAGTGTGTATTAGATGAACACATATTTAACTGTTTTTCATAGTAATTACTTATGAAGAATGAGATAATATCCACTTGGAATGATGTCTTATTATATAAACATTTGATGAAATATTTCTAATTAAGCTATTATGAGTTCATTTTGAGAGGATTGTGAAAGCTATCCCACTAAAGAATAAAATATAAACATGTTTTGAAATGTGAGATGAACTAAATGGGGGTAATTTTTTATATCAATTTAATTGAAATTAGGTGCATGAAATGTCATGTAAAACTTAGAGTGAGTAAAATATAAAAGTTCATTTTGGTTGGTAGAATTAATGAATTCTTAGTATTTCATTTTTTTGTTCAAAAAATGGTGGGGTATATTTATTATCGCCCCATTAGAAATGAATGTCTTGGGTAAGAGTAAAATAATACCAAGTGTTGTTATAGAAATATTTCCATTTGTCTGAGTTAGCTGAGAGAAGTATGAAGCCCTCAAAGGATGGAGAGGAATAAGTTGAAGCTAAGACAAATAGAGACTTGAGGAAGAATAAATAATGATCTTCTAATCTAGTACTGAATGGAAGAATAAATAGTTTTTTAGTAAGTATAATAGAAAAAGAAAATGTAGTTCTTGAAGCTGATGCATTGTGAAATCTCCAAAAAACACCATTCATTAGTTTTAGGAATACGGAGAAGTATGTGTTCTTATAGATGAGGTGGTTTTATTATTAATAACATATTTTCTCAATATTATAGTGAAGACTTTGACCCCATAGATCTATGTACTTGATCCTAGTTCCACAAACACATAAATTACATACATCATATTATAAATCAATAAAACACCATATAATGTAAACATGCTCCATAACATATAACATGTCTTAATGAAAAATTATTGAGACCATAAAAACCTTTTGGATTGAGTAATATTATTATATAATAAACATGAATGATATGGATGGTAATACAAAAAAAATATCACGATTAAATGATAAATCCTTTTATGATATCTCAAATAGGTATTATATATAATACCTAAATTAAAATTAGGTGTATAATACCAAACATTTCTCAATCTGAGAAAATTGAGATGAAAACCCTTACCATGGCCCAAATTCATTATGAACATGAAAAAAATATCCAAAATAATTAAATTTATTTCATTAAATACATAAAAAGTCACCTTATTCATAATTTAAAATATTTATTCTCAATATATAAAATCATTCAATAGAGATAACTATTAGTCGGCTTTCACCAATTTTCTACAATAGATATAATTAATCTATGTATCATTAAAATAGTTTCATAAAAGTGGTGTTGGAATCTATTGTTTTTTATAAATTAAATCATTATTAGATAATATAATGTACTATAATAGACGTTATAACATATTTTATAAAGTCATATCCTCATATCATGGATGTTCTTCATATAATCCTTAATATTGAGATTAGAGACATGAATGTTTCTGTGTTTCCTAAAGAAAGAATGGTGATTGATTAACTAATGAGCTAAATATTCATATATACATAACAAGAAAAAATTATTTACATATTTTTAGCATATTATTCAACTCAATATGTTCATTTATACTTCCATGACATTACAAATATAATTTTTCCAGTTAGTGGTTAAAACTACCTAAGCATGAGCATACCACAATTAATGGATCATTATGAGGTTGTTTATTTGTAATATCATCATACCAAAAGAATAATGAAATATTTAGTATTTGTTTATATATTATAATTGGAGATATTTATAAGAATATGTAATGTATTTGTAAATATTAAATAATAAAAATAAGAAGATTTTACTCTTAGTTCACTTCTTTTTAATTAATGAATTAATAGTGATCATTTATTGATCGTATCATTAATAAGTTCTCCAATTTATCATGAAAAAACCTTAACGATATCATTAAAATTATATTTATACATTAAAACCATTCATTTTACCATCCATGAGTAGTTTAAATGGAAATATGAATGGAAATCAATCATTCTAAAGAGGTGGTAGTCCACACATATGCATGAATATTGATTTAATTTTCCATAGATTGAGAAAAAAATATACTATGTTTTATAATTTATGTTATATAATATGTTGTAAATATAAAAATTATTTATTCAAATCAAAATTTCTACCATCCGTTTTTGGTGGTAAAGGAAAATGAAACATATTGCATCATGGATGTGGTAGTCTGCATAATGCATGATCCACACATTTTTTTAATGAAAACTAAAGGAAGGTTAATTAATGTTCCATAATTATAATAACATAACAGTATAAATTTTTTAATAATAATATCATTTAAAATTGTAAAAATTAAATACAAGGAATATGGACTGAATATAAGGAAATAGATAAGGAAATGAGAGCTATGAAATTTATATATCACATCATGGATTATCTCAGTTAAAAAGGGGGTAAACATTTAAGAGATGGTATAATATGATGAATATAACCTTATTAACATGGTAAAGAGTGTTTAATTGAGTGTTAGGAATATTTTTGGTATATATAATAGTATTTTCATGTGAGTGGATATGAGTAGAGGAGATTAAATTTTATAAGTAAAAAGGGATGACATTTTATAAATAAGAAAATGCTTTAAATAATTGGAAATCACTCTCCAGGAAGGTGGATATTAAATTGATTAATAAATTATAGGATAATATATATTAATTAAATAAATATCAAAATCACAATTAAAATATCTTTATAACATGTTTGGTCCTTTTATTCTTTAGTTACATAATGTTACCATTTTGTTTGTTAACGTGGTACCTGTTTTTTACCTAGGCTACTTATCCTTTATGCCTGAAAATAAAATGGATCATATTATATAGTTTTTTACTAGTTACTACAAATTTGGAATAAATTTAATTTAATTAATTTTATAATAGTGATAAATATTAATTTAAAAATCAAAATTTATAGTGATTTAATTTTTATTGAGAAAATATTAGTAATGTTCTGAAATATCAAGTATCTCTTTATTAAATTAATTTTTTTTAAAAAATTTAAATTTATAAATAAAATACTTATTTGGTTTTAGATAAATGAATCGGGAATTTACAATTAAAAATTATATTTTAATAATTTCTAAAAATTCATGTTATTTGTTAAAATTGAATTTTCAATATTTATGTAAAAATAATTAATTACAGAAAAATAAAAGAAAATTATAATTGTAAAATATTATTATGATGAATAAAAACATGATGATATTTTAAAATTGAAATTTTAAAATTTTGAAATTATCTTTAAGAAAATGGTGTGATATAATGCAAAATTAATTGTATAGGAAAATATATTTTTTGAATATTAATCATTCTCATTTTTGTTTCCTATTATTTATTAAATAAATTAATATTAATAAATTATTCATATCAAATAATTTTTATCACCATTTTTCATGAGTCTTTGAAATAATAGTGCATTTATCATAAAATATAAATATTTTGGTAAATAAATTTATATGAATAATGGGATCGTTTGAGTCATTTTACATATACCAATTGCATTTCACTCATATAAATGTAGACATTATTTTCATTATTGAAATATTTTAAAACTCAGTATTTAATAATCATTCACTCTAATTCAATGATAATGTTTTCGTTGGTCATACTTAATATATATATATATATATATATATATATATATATATATTTATATATAAATATAATGAAATTTTTTATTAGTTTGGTGTCATGTGGGGATAATGCTATCGAACACATGTAGAAAGATTAGAGTAAGGAATATATAAAAATTTTGGGATGTAATATTCTCCCCCTTAATTAAATTTCATCATCACAATTTTACTCTTAATATTGAGGTAATTTATACAAGGAACTCATAATTTACCCAATGCCTCTAGAAGATCATGAGTTTGTTTTGGTTGTGAAATTTGATTTATCTATATAAGAAATTATTATATGGAATTTATTAATATAGATATGAATTTTATAATTTTACAAATAGTTAAACTAAGCTGATAACATCAAGATCTATAAGGGAAGTCATCCCCCAAACAATGAAAATGATTTATGTAATTATCATACCACGAAGGGTTTTTAGTTATAACTCTATATCAATTAGTTGGTCATAACATTCATGAAATAGGAAAATAGAATATCCAGAGTGAAAGATAACTATCCACTATGTTAGTAGTAGTTTAATTGGATTTATCAAATTTGTAAGGTTTTGGTTACTATCTCCCTCATTGTTCCTTGGAATGGGTCACTGAGTATGATAATTCTGAAATCTCATATAAATAAAGTAATTGATTTTTAAATATTATCTCTTTTATTTAAACTTGTGAGTCTAACAACCTTTATCTCTAAACATATAGGATTTTATTATCCCTTTAAGAGAATAACCTCTAGGCTTCATCCCACAACTTTGACATGTAGGAAATTGAATTAGCTTTCCCTCATAAACCTCTTCACCTTGGTTTCTATGACATTCCATCCTTTTCCTACTTAGTGTTTTCATGATTTTAGCTATGTTCATATTTTTAGTCTGAATTCTTGATAATCGATTTGACCTAATATCATGAAATTTACTCAATTCCCTATCCCGTTATATTGTTTATATGGATTGTTTTTGAATTTTCCATGGAATATACTATTAAGAAAATGGTTCCTATATGATTCAACCAGTATTATTACAAAAATAGGCAACACGAGTGAAACTCATTATAAGATTGTTAGTATAAATAAAAAAAAATATTTATCCTCATGATTCATCACTTTTGAACACTATCATGTTAGATTAAATTTCATAAATCTAAACTTGTATCAAACTATATTCAACCTATTGTTTTTTATGCTTCCACTGGGGTAACAATATAATGCACATCTAGGATCCACACCCTTAGACATGTTATGGCTCTTTGTTTCCCTATATTCCAAATATATAATGGAGGGTGACCTCCACCGTCATAGATAAAGATGGTGGATCCTTAATTAGAACAAGATGATGGTATTTCAACTTTTTCTTCCATGGATAACTTCTTTGAGTTTTCAAACCAATATGAGCCTTTATTAACGATCTAATAAATTTTCATAAATCTCATTTTGGACACCATATTCTAGTGGACACTGGTTAATTATGATTCTTTCTATTATGAATGGTCGACTATCTTTGGTTGGAGATGATGACGATAAAGGTATGTAATGAAAATGTTAAAGTCTGTCATGTTGGGACTCTACAATGTTCTTCCCCAATTTTATTTTGAGGAAATATTATTATCGTGACATAAGTCTTCTCATGTACAAATTGTGATGAATCCTAATATCATAATGAGGCAACATAAATTTAGTACATAAGGCATGAAGTGATCATCTACACATGAATCATGTTCTCATCACACATGGAATCTCACATTTTTTAATTTTAAGGTTCTAACAATCATCACAATAGTAAAATTATTCTCACCACATAAGTCTTTATAGGATCATAACCTATAGAATCTGATGCTTTTGAAACAAGTTATAAACTCATGCCCATCACCTATATGGGAGAAGAATAAATCACATGCGCATCACATATGATTATGAGTCTATCCACGTATAGTGGTATTTGTTCTCCACCTAGGTATGGGATTAAGATGCATCATGATGGGTTAAGGGTTTAATGTCAACTAAGGGTGATTTGAACATTTAATTTCATTGCATATGGCCCTGAATATTCTTCCCATGTAAGGGTCAGTCACATGATTAACGTCTAGTGGGGGGAAACATTCCACATACACTCATCACATATTGGGTTAGATATTGGTTAGCATATTATGGTATAACTAAATTCTAGTGGGGACATCATATTTTTAGGGTGAGAGTTTAAGTAAAATAACAAATGGGTATCAGGATTGGACCACAGGGAAGAATCCAACATTCCCTATTTGAATATAGGGATAAAAAAACCATGTTGTTTTATTGAACATTTTATGGTCATGAGGTAGATGAACACCCTGAATTTTAACATCATGCGATAAGGATTCTTGTATCACAAAAGGGGAAACAAAAACGGGGTGGTGCTGTGATTTTATATAGATGTTTCTTGAAATATGTGTTAACATCTTATTCACTTCACATGGTGCATGAAATTCCCATCACATGAGGCGTTCAAATCATATTATATAAGGAATACCTTATTTTCTTCAAAGGGTAAGGCTAAATTTTGAAAACATGCGTTGATGATGTTGTTGGGTAGTTTAACATAATACAACATAGACATTAGCACTATGAATTTTAATGTCATGTATTATATATCAAATTTTTTAGGACATATGAGTAATATTTATAAAGAGTAATGATATGATTGGGACATTAATGGGTATTGTACTCAATTGTTGATAAATAGAAGTAATGGTTGAAAAAACAATAATCAAAGGTGTGGGACAATATGGAAGGAAAAATCATGTACCCACCATAAGATACATCTTATTCAAGGCACCTTGTGTTTTTAACATTGGGTACCATGGGGTTTTCACTCAAGGAATCATATTCTTGAAATATTGGGTAAGCTATTTTTCAACATCATGTATGGAGGACATTATTTTACCATGTTTAACATCATGAATGTTGGATATTGTGTGTGGATATTACACATTGAGCATCCAATTCATTCAAATTCACGTTATTCCATGATGGGATCTAGACCCGCTGATGGGTCAAAAAAATTGATTTAGTAATACACTTGAGGCGGAGGCCCATGTGGGTAGTTTGGTATTAGTACAGATACATGTGGGGTTTGATCACTATAGATGCATGTTATTTAATCCTCATATTAGTTCATGAGGGAAGCATTACCCACTAATGGGTTGTTGAATATGATTGGGGATTACACCTGATAAATAGGCATATAAGATGCCAACAAGGACTTCATCACCAATAATAGATGTAGATGGTTGGTATGAATTAGATTGGGTCTATGAGAGGGTATTTCTACATATATGTATGAAGGTAATTTGAAATCCTAAAATTCTATTCCACTTCATTAGGTAACATTGTAACTATTATTTTCATGTGATAATGAACAATATGTTTCATTTTATGGTCATGATACATCATGATAAGAATATCCTTTTATGGCCATGCATCTAGGACTACTTCCCCCAAAACTTGTGCTCTTGTTAAGAATCACTATATTCGGACAGTTTCGATTGGATTTATTTATGGAATAGAAAACATCGAATGGTTCTATATCCAAAGGGACCAACATTCCATATGAAGGTTTTCATTAGGTTTGATGACTTAAAATACTTAAGAACTCACATTGGTCAAGAGAATGTGAGGTTGTGCTCATATCACCATTTTATGGGGAATTATTTCCTTCTCCAAGAATCTCTCATAGATTTAAGATACGTTCATTAATCCTTATTAATATACCCAGAATAATTTAGGTTTCCCTTGAAATTTTCAATAAATCATTAGCATGTGTGGAATTCATAATCTTACATATGTATTCGAGGTTCTCCAAAAATGGATATATATGTATGTATTCAAGATTCTCCATTAATGGTATCCTCTCATATACTACATAGATATTATATATGCATTGATATTATGATGCTACTACTCAGTGGGACACTCTAGAATTTATGGTCATCCAGGAAGATGAAAGTATTTTTTATGTTTGGATCATACCCACAGATGGGCTACCTATGTATCCTCTTTAAAGAAATCACAACCCTCATAGTTGGTTGCTGCTTAAATGGACACATCATACCATTTTAGGTCATGTTATGATGACATAACCATACATTTTAATGTCATTTTGTATGGAAATCTAAGTATAATGTGCCTAGTCAAAGCATGGTGAAGGAATTATGGTTATGAAGCCCAAGGAACTTGGAAAGGATACGAGTTTCCATGTTGGATTATAGTATGATGGTAATGTGGCCCAGATGAAATATGTTAGATTTTGAGTGTTGGGTTTGAGCCTCAGGGATGCTTCCTATGTATCCTATTTGGATTGGAATCAAACCCGTGTTTTTCGTAACTCTCATAGGGGAGTATATCCCTTTGAGAGTAGTAGGTAGGGGCTTACTCTTAATGATTATTCCCTTACAACAGGGTCCATGAGAGATGTCTAAAATCATGGAGATTCAAGGGGGTCTTAATTCGTGGTGAATTCCTAAAGAGGATGCTTAAATTAATGGATTTATTATTAGACTCTTGAGGAGGATTTCCATTGAGCTCAGGCCCTAGGTTAAGGATTCATATTCATCCCAATTATGGTCAGAATTATCGTTCTTATAGTTCATGGTTATTTGGTGGATTGTGTGGATGTTTTGATCAACCCAAATCTATAAGACCATGTGATTCATGCTCAATGTGAGAAACAAGAGGATGTGAAAGATTCAAAAAACCACAAACATTTTCCTCTATTTATGGGAGAGGTCGAGTCTATGGAAAAAGAAGTCAGGGAGACTCTGGATGAGGGCACAGAGCAATGAACCTTTCAATGTGAAAGGATGGTGAAGGACATTCGGTCTAGCTTGAAATACGAGGGGCTTACTCCAGGAGGGATTCCCTAGAATGTGTCCCATAGAGGAAGGTGGATATAATTCATTCGGTAAGGGAAATTCATGTATGATCCTTACTATTCTTAATGGGGACTAGAGGCTCAAGATCTTAGAGGTTAAAATGGGCAGACAATGTCCTATCGCTAGAATATTTGACTAGGAACTCCTCAACAGTATCTTTGGGGTAAGGGTCTATGTGACCATCGATATCCAAATATAAGGACACCCTAAACATCATTACGCTATGGTAGGACATGTGTGGAAATCCCCTAAGTATAGAAATACATATTCAAATAGGAGACACGTAGATGAGACTTTCCTAAAGGTCTGATAGATCAAGAAGTATTGGTGGAGGTTTCGATAGGATCCATTTTGGGAATGGGATCCAATTAAAGAGTGTCCCTACTTTGAGTGGATATGAAGATTCCATTATGGGGGTCTCGTATAGGTGGTAAACCCATGTATTCCAGGAAGATAAAATGCACAGGTATGCCATATGGGCGTACCAAGAAGGTCCTATGAGGAACTGAAAAATGATTTATATGGGAAGGATAATCCTACGAAAGCTTGATATTCCTTGGGAAATAGATTTGGGACAACCACACTTGGTTTTGGTTTTAACTTAAGCACCATGGGTGTCCCTTTATTTCCTTATAAGTATCCGACAAATGTCATTTTTTAAGGAAAGGATCATGCGCAGATTAATTTTCCTTATGAAAGTTGGTTCCTTAATCATATGTTTTGTTACAATGTATATATCCAATGAGGAGGGGTGGGATGTTACAATGTATATATACAAACTATATATCTGATAGGTTCTTTGTATAAGAACCTAAAGATATTAATAAGGAGATACAAGATAATTAAAAAACTAACCGAAGAGATAATAATCAAAACAAGTATTTCTCCAAAGTACATCACTTTAGATAACTGGAGACGATGATGTGATAGTAGTTTAGAATGTACATTAGTCTCTTCTATTGGACAAGAAGAAACTATTAATATTTAACCAGATTCTCATATTACTTCAGGTCAAACAACTCCAAAAATATCACATAATAGATCATAATAATAGAACAGGACATAATGATTTTAATTTTAATTTTAATTGTCCATGGAATTTATATCATTCCATTGAAATAGGAACGATTTTATCTATAAGAAAATAACATTTGAATCAGTATTTGAATGGATTTAAAAAAAAATTTAATATAGAGATTAAAATATAGAAATACTATAAAAAATCAGTAATTTCAAACACCATAGTTAAATGATTAAAAAAATTTGGTTCTTTTGTGTAGTTAAAAACATTTAAATTAGGGTAGACAAACAATACATTATCACTTTAAATGAAATATGTTTTTGTAAAAGTAGGGTTTATGATCTATATGTTATATTGAAATATAATATACAAGAGTATATTTCCTTTCCAAAAAGTAGTCTTCACAATCCATGTGTTTTTCATAAAAATATACGGCACCAATACTATTTATAAAAAAACTTATAAACACATCCAAAACAATTATAGTTTTAAAATTGAAATAGGCTTTAACTGGATTAAAATATTAAATTATTCAAAAAAAAAATTATTACACAAAATATTACCCTAAAATCTATTTTATGTAAATTAATTTTTAATTAAAATTTTTCTGTTTGTGAGAATCAAAATGAAAATAATAATAAAATAGTTGGATAAAAAAATTCCCATCAACTAATACCGAATTTGATCTAGAGTTTTATTTAATTTTTTTATGAAATTTAGGGTTGATCTCTAATATTCATTAATGTGTTTTATATACCATATATTTGGATTATTTTTTTAAAATATTTCCTTAATTTTGTCTTCAATTTTGTTATAATTTATTTATGGAGGTTATGTTATTGGGTTTCTCCCATGATAGAATTTGGTTTTGAAATTTTTAAGGGATTTGTGGTTATATTTCCTATTAAAAAATATCATATGGTATTGATTAGGTTTCTCAACTCAACAAGTGATACATTTTCAATATTGATAATGTAAAGATACATGAAATATTATTAATATATAATTTTAATTACTTATTAATATAAAAATATTATATTTTATTAATCTGTATTCATTATAAGAATAATATGAAATTTCTAGGGAATTTTTTTAATTCTATCAAAATTGAGAATATTACGTTATAATATTTCACTGAAATGTCTAATTAAAAAATTATATAAATTTTATTTTAAAATGTAATATCGTTTTTACTATCCAAAGTCAAAAATAGATATTTTTTTTTATAATTTTCGAAAAAATTATATTTGTAAGTGAATAATGGAAAATATAATGTTTAAGAAAACTGCTTTGTATTTAAAGTATTTTAAAAGTCTTAAAATTTTGGATTGTTTCTAAAATTTAATTTGATCCATTTATTTATACATAATTCAAATAATGTATTGTGTTCAAAATTATACATTAATTTAAGCTATAAAAATTTGTATACTTAATATGAATTTATCCAAAAAATAGATTTTCATCTCATCACATATTCTAATTTTAAAAATAAATTTTTTCACATTTGATAATAAATGTTGAATAATTTATTTCATATATAAAATCATTAGGGATGAATTTGGAAAATAGGTAAACCACATTTTTTTTCATTATGGATTGTAACTTTAGAAAAAATGTTAAATACCATGGTAAGAAAAAACAGGATTAAAAGGATTAAAACTGAATGTATTATCATTAAAATTACATATATTATTTAATAAATACAATTTTATTGTAATTTATAGACTATATATTATTTATTATTTGATTATAAATCTTTTTGGTCCATATGTATTGAGTAAGACCTTAATATATTTAAATCCTTTCAAAAATTCCAAGTGTGTCCTCTCTGTCAATTTTAAAAGGACATAACATATCCTATCATATCCACACTACATGAGCCTCTTATCATTACCATGACCTACCAAAATAATTTCATAATAGACAACCCCAATTCCTATAGGTTTTTTATTTTAATACTATCTTTGGAATGATTTAGGTATAATCTGAATGAGGGTTTTCAAAGAATATGTATAGTTTATTATTGAGTATCTTTTTTATTTATTTTTTACATCATAATATAACTATTAAACATATTTACATAGAAAAATTAATATATAACATGTAATTAAAGAAATTCATGTTTATTTTCTATCCCTTTATAATATAATTTTCCATCTAATAAATATCTTATCATCACTCATGCGTATGTGATGTCTATAACATCATGAGATAATATGTTTCATTTTTCCTCACCGACCACAATATTTGATCATAAAAATGGAGAAAAATGAAAAAATATTATATTTTTGATATAAATATCATTATTTAATAGAAAATAAATATTTTAATTCTTTCTTAATTAAGAAATGAAAATTTATAACATCGCTCGTCTATACATATGAACTACCACTTTGTAAGCCGCTGTATTTTATTTTTCCTCACCACCTATTATGGATGGATTATATTGGTGCATTTAATGAAAAAATATAATTTTTATGATAAAATTAACCTTATATTATGATAAATTAAGAGTCACCCTTTTTTACCTCATGTTTGTTGAAAATGAAAATGTTACAAATGCATATGTACCGACTAATTTCAACATATTGTAACTTAATTATTATTTTTATAAATCCATTAAATATTTATTTATAAAATAATAATTAATGAATAAAAATGATAATTATGAAATAATAAATTATATTTAATTGATATAATTATAATCTAATTGACCATAGTAATACCACCGATTTGATTTTCGACCTTTGAACCAGGCGTCATAAAAACATCCCAAGAAAACTTAATCAATTATGTGATTAAGTTTAAAATTGATATAAGTGAAATAAAAGTAAAAAATTAAAATATTATTGATTTAAAAAATTTGAATAATTATGATAATAATTGGACTAAAATATTTTTAAAGAAGATATAGTACATATGTGAGTAGGAAAACATGGGGTAAGTTATATTTTTCTTTAAGAGACAATATTAAAATGTTATAAATATTTATTTATAATAGTTTTAATTCTAGGACATGTTATTTATAGAATGATTAAAAATGTAAATAAGTTATTAAAAATGTTAATTTTTTCTTTTCTTTGATTTTTTTACAAAGATTTTCAAAAGGAATCTTCTTCCGTATTTTAGAGGGCATGTTTTAATTTCATTACAATATTAAAAATGAGTGTTGTTTTAATATATTTGATGTAAATGGATTTTCCTTCAAGAAAAAAACTTATTTCATATATGGATTCCATTACACATTCCCCTATTTTTTAATTTAAAACCCTAATTTCATTTGTTATTTGTAATTTATTTTTGTAAATGGGGGTTTTAAAAGAATGCGATATATCAAGATTTTTTTTAAAGATGGGTTCTGAAATTTATTTTTAGGATTTCAAGGTGTAAATGAAAAAATTTGTTTTTTTGGGCACGTTATGGTAAATATTAATTTTTTTATGATTATTGGTTATACCAATTTAAGTATCAAATTATTTGGGAAATGATGATGTTTTCCATATGATTATATTTTATTTAACAATGTATTATATTATATTTTTAAGGGTACTATGATGATGTTGATGTCCTAAGGAAATGTCATCAACTTTTATTTCATGGAATTTAAATTTTGTTGATCCTTTTTATCTTGTAATGATTTATAATGATAATTTATTTAAATGAATTGTTATTCCATATAAAAATGAAATTGTATGGTTTTAATATAATTTTTTCATTGGTTCTCATATTTGTTAATAAACCCTCTAAATTTTAATTATTTATTTATGATTTATTGCAACTTTTTGAAGAAAATATTTTGGTATTAGGCTTTTTCTATATGAAAATAAATGTTATTTTTATTTTTATACTTATTATATTAATAAAAATATATCTTTTATAATCTATGGATTTTGAAAAGGACTAATGTGTTTTTAATTCATTATATATTTCCCTTTGTGATTTTTTTATGCTCATCACACATTTTAAAAATTAATAATAGTGTTTACGGTTGAATATGTATAATGATTAATTAATGTTTATGATGATGATCATTTTTCAAAACAAGAAACTAATTTGACTTTAAAAGTATTGTATTGTGGGGGAAATGAATATTTCATATTAGTGACTAATTTTAGAAGCATGGGGGGTCTTATATAAATGTTATGAACTAATTTTATAAAACTATAAAATTGATGATGCCTTCTGGAATTAATGAAAATTATTATTTTTAAAAATAAAATTTTTATTTTAATATTTTTTTATTTCAGTTATTATCTAGGTGTGGCTTAGTTACTTTAGAGGTTTGGATAATATATAAACCATTAAATTATTATAATATATAGATATCATGAGATATTTCTTAAGTATTACCATTTTTCTTTATCGAATATATGTTTCCAAAGATTTTTAATATTGTAATATGGAATTCCAATTAAGAAGACCCAAGAAGTAAAATATACGTTCAAAATTGTAACCAAGAATTGTTGGAATTAGAATATAAAAGTCTATATAATGTTGAATGAGTTGGGATAGGATATTAAGGGCTATTGTATCCTTGTTATAGTGTAACCACATTCACTATATAAGAACTTTTCAATAATAATTCATTTCATGGAACAACACCCTCCATCATTCAGTGGAACTTTTGATACGATGGTAGTTGATGGATGAATTACTGATTCGGAAAATAAATTCAAATTCATATTTTTTTGGAGCATCAAAGGATGAATTTTCTATTGAAAATTTTTAAGGTGAAGTTTATTGGTGTTGGTCAAATATTAGGATTAGTTGGAAAAATAAAGGGATTGATACCAAGAAATGCGATGAATTTGGAAATATTTTCAATGATAATTATTATCCTAAAGCTATTAATCTATATATGAAAAATTAATTCATAGAATTAAGCAATAAATAAGAATATTAAATTTCTACATATGATGAAATCATAAACGGGTTGGAAAGGTACAAAACAAATTTTATTTGAGATCATGATTTTTAAATTATTCATTTTACTCAAAGTTGATTCCTTGGAATTGAAGGGTAAGTGTTATAATGGATTTAACAGTTATGAGGAACATATTATGTGATCAAAGAAGTTCAATGTGTATTTTTCCAACAATAACCCCTTCTATGTAAAAATGAAGAGAAACTGATCTGAGTGCCAGTTAATGGGGAAGAATTGACAAAAAAATATGATTATAATAAAATAATATTTACATATTATGATAAGTGTTGTAAAAATAACCCTATTGAATACCTTAAAAAATATAGAATCTGTTTCTAATCCTGTATGCTGAGACATTTGGATATTAACTGCAAAAAAGTGATCATAGTAGTGAGTAGAGTAATTTTGAAAAGATGGTCATATGATGTTTTAATTGAATTTTGGTGGGTGATTATACAAGTACATTTATAAATATAGTAATGATAGATAAATGTAATCAATATCAGGGGTAGAAATTATTGGAGAAATACTTTATGATAACTTCTATATATGTTTGACTAAACAGTTAGTTAGTTTTAGGTACATTAAATATTTATTCAAATTATGATAACGACTTTTTCTATTTGGGTTCTACACATTAAATATTTTTTGTGATATTTTTTTTCATATATTATAAATTTTTCCTCATGAAATGATTTCAGAACAATAAATATAAAATTGGTGGTATTATTAAGGGAAAATAAATTGTTATAATATTCCAATTCTAGTCCAATAGAAGGCTCACTAGAAAACCATTTACTATTTCACCTTGTACTATTAATTAATATTGTGGGTATGGATTGGATTTTTGTTTATCAGTCATTGATAGAACATAGAGATGAAGATTAATTTAAAAATAATTATATATAAATTTTTTTATTTTATATGTCTGATAACACATACATAATATGATAATCTGATTATGTATGGAAATTAATGTAATCATGCATATAATTATATGAATAGGGAAAAAATTCAAATTGTTATTTTTCATGCATAAATGAATATTTATATGTATATTTTGTTGAATTTTCTGGTATTACACCAGATCATGAAATTGAATTCACAAATGACATATTTTCTGATTCAAAGAAAATATCAAAAAATACTCCTCAAATAGATCATTAGAAATTTTAGAATTTAAAAATCTGTTACAAGAGTTATTGATAAATGATTTATTCATCTTAAAACTTCACCATTATATTAACCTATTTTTTTAAAAAATAACTAATAATAATGATGTTTTTGATTTATTATAGAGATTTTAATTACAACACTCTTAACAATGAAAATATGTTTCCTCATATAGATTACGACTTTTATATAATTGAGGAAATAAATATTTTTGAATGATTGATCACTCGTCCAGGAAGAAATAGGTGATGGTAAAGGAGGATGACATTCCAATGATTAAATTTTGGTTTAGGTATGATACATTTGAGTATGTGGTTATGATATTTGGGATAAATAATGATCCAGCAATATTTATAGATCTTATGAATAGAGTTTCCATTAGTTATGGATAAATTTGATGTTATTTTTATTGATAATATCTTGAAATATGGAAATATCTACTATGATTAAGGGAAAATTTTAAGAGTTATTCTAAAAATATTATATAAAAATATATGGAAAATTTAGTAATTGTGAATTCTGGTTGCAAAATAATTATTTACATGGAAAAATTTAAAATGAATATGGATTAACTTTTGATCCAACTAAGAATAACGTGGTCAATTATTTTTTAATACAATTAAATTTCATAGAGATTCTACATTCCATTGGAATAGTGGGTTAATATTGATGAGGATTTTGTAAATTATTTCTAGTTATATATCCCAAAAATGGTAAACTTGTAAATGATTTTAATCCTCTTGGATGAATGAATGGTTTGAATATTTTCAATAATTTAAAATAATATGAGTTAATGATCCATTTTTTACATACCATCTAGAAATGGTATGTTTTTCTACAATGAAGCCTCTCATAAGACACACAGTTTTCTGTTGATATAAAATGATCTTGTAATTTCTTAAAATTCAAAAAATTGAAGCCTTATAATCTAAATTATGCAAAAAATTACCTTTAACTAGAGACTATTTAGTTAGAATAAAATAAAATTACACATCATTTATGTCATGTAAAATGTGAAATATATAATTTTCATCAAGTTGTAATGTATTTATTTAGTCAAATATAATTGAACATGAGATAAATAAGATGGAAAATAAATATTAATTATTATTATTATAGAATTATTCAAAACCATATAGGACAAGAAAACATTGAAGATAATTATTTATTATAGAATGAGAATGGATCATTTAATATGGTACAACATGATCACAAACTTTTATATAATGATTAAATAATGTTATTTTAGAAATAGGTCATGTTAGAACTTCTAATATTTTGTACCAGTTCCCTTTACATTCACAATTTAAAGAAAAAACTATGAATTTCCAAAAAAGGATATGTTTTCACTTTAATTCATAGTTTAGTAAATAATTATTGAATTATGTTCATATCTCTACGTTTTCTATTCATCCTTAAAACTATAATATATATATATATATTCTAGATCATTTATTGTGGTATAAAAGAAAAAGATATAGTGTTGACATCCCCATGAAATTTTTTAATTCTCAACTTGTTAGATTAGAATTAAAATTACCGAATTTGATTTTTCAACCATTATCATTTTAATAATGGAAATGGGATAATATTTCTGTGGATTTCATTGTTGGATTACAATGGTCATATTGACTTAACAATTTTTTATGGGTTATTGTTAAAAATTCCACAAAATCTATTCTTCTTCATAATATTCAATATAATATTCTATTGGATTATCATTTTACACATTCTATTGAAGAGATAATTAGATTTCTTGGTGCCCACATTTTTTGTGTCTGATAATTATCCCAAATTTATTAATATTTTTTTAATCATTTAAAAGAAATTCAATATTGAATTAAATTTTATTTAAACATTACATCCTCAATCAAATTCATAGTGAGAACAAACAATTTATTCATTATTGGATAAGCTTATAGCTTTCTCATTGGATTATTAGGGACTTGGAATCAACATCATTCCCTAGTAATTTTTTTTATAATAGTAATTCTTCTTCATGTAAACATATGACCCATTTGATGAATTATATAGAAATACGTTACATAATATATCATCTTCGGATAAAGATAATGAATTTATATATATTTTTATCAAAATCAGTTAATGAGATGGTTGTGAATGTAATGGATATTCATCAATATATATAGGTAGATCAGAGTAGGTAGAAAATATATATAGATAACTATTGGAAACACCATTCCTTTGATGTAGGAAATAACATTTTTAGAAATTAATCTCAATGAAAAAGGGTTATATATTGTGGTTAAAGTTAATGTTTCAACCACAATTCATTTGACCATATGATATTTTAGAAGTTACTGGATGTTTTCTATATAGTGTTTTTTCCTTCTATTTTATCTTAGGTAAATGTTGTTTTTTAGGATTTATATTTAAATATGTAAGCACTCAATGCATATGCTATTTTTAGTACTAAATAAGTTGAGTTAGAAGATAACATTTCTTATAAGGGAAAAATTGTTCGTATTCATAAAAAATAAGAGTAGTTGTTATAGAATAAGGTAATTCACCTGGATGAGGTTTTCATGAAAATACCATTTCATTAAATAATCATAATGGGAATCTGAAAATATTTTGATGGAAAAATAAACTCACCAAATTAATAAGTGTATAAAATAATGATGATGTGATTTAAAAATATGGAATGAATGTGAAAATCTGAGTAATATTAATAATATTTTAATTTCATTTCTTATTAATTTTCATGAATTATATTTAATTATTACATAATCATTTTAAGAATTATTGGTAATTTTTTTGTCAAAAGGTATATATTTTTATTCTTACTAAATAGGTTTTATAAATTTTACATTTTTATAAAAAAATTTAATATATATGATAGAATTTTAATTTTAATAAGTATATATTTTTAATAAAATCATGTTAAAATTATTTTAGACTGATTTTTTAAGAAATTTCTAATAATTGTTTTAGGGAATACTATAAAATACCAATTTATAGAATTTTTTTTCATTTGAATTATTTCTTTTTTAATTGGATTTAAAGTTCAATTTATTAGTTTTCATTAGAAAAAATAATAATTATTTACAATTTGATTCAATATATACATGAATTTAGAATAAAATCATTTTTATAACTACGAAATCATTTATCTAGAAATTTTTTTCCATCACTCTACGTATAAGATTTTTAAATGTTAATTTTATCATCTCTAGATATTATATCTTGAAAAATGGTTTTATTATTTAGTAAAAAGTTGTTCAAAATTTATAAATAGGTTAAAATAACTTTATCATCATTAAAATAGTGACATTGGTACAAAATCTTGTTACCACATAAATAGTTGAAATATGTAAAAAGGGTTAAAATGATAAAAGATAGGATGATGAAAAATATTATCTAAATTCTATGAGATAGAATTTTTTAGACTATAAATTTCTCCAATTTTATTATTATTCATTGGGGTGTCATTTTTATTTAGTAAATCAATAATATATTTTAATCTTTTGAAAATTTCTATGAATTTCCCCCATCACTTATAAGGAAAAAACATTTCCTATATTCTCAACACCTCATGAGACACATGTCGAGGAAAATACATACCCAAATCCATTACTAACAGACATCTATATGACCTAGAGATACTAATTTGGTCAAAATACTATTCTAGAATTTATTTAGTTATAGACATAATGAGGTTGTCTGATAAAGAATTATAATTCATAACTGGGTGATCTCTTTTTTCTTTTTCATCCTTAAACTCTCTCTATAATTTTCCAATTATGGCATTAGTATCTCCCATATTCTTAAAATTAATTATTTATAAGTTTTAACCAATTTTCATCTACTTATTGATCTCTTGAAAAATTTAAACATTCCTAGTGCATACATGTACTACTGGAAATATGACCTATACAAACGGTTTTGGGAAAACTACCGGTATAAGTCACTAATTTGGACCTATACCAATGGTTTGGCCAAAACCGTTGGTATAGGTCACTTATATGGACCTATACCAAAGGTTCTGGGAAAACCTTTGGTATAGGGGGGACCTACCCTATACCAATGGTTAGGCCAAACCATTGGTATAAGTCCCCCCTATACCAACGGTTTGTCCAAAACCGTTGGTATGGCTCCATAAATCAAAGAAACTATACAAGCGGTTTTGAGAACCATAGGTACAATTACATTTATTTTTTATGGAATCTTCTTACCGAGAACATTAAATAAATCAAAATTTAAAATAATTATGATAATAAATATATATATTTATGAAATTATGTTCCCAAAAGTCAAGTTAGGCTAGTGGTTAGGTCGTTCAATAATAAACTGCATGTACTGCGATGAAAACCCATTGAATGTTTTTTTTTGAAATACATATACCAACATTTTTATGGAACCGTTGGTATAGATTTTTCATATTACTTTTACCAATGGTTTTGAAAATAGTTAGTATAGACCTATACTCATGGATTACATGGCCACGGTTGTCCAAACCATTGGTATAGGCTATACCAAAGGTTTGTAGGCCTATACCAACGGTTCCCAACCGTTGGTATAGGGTATTTTTCCAGTAGTGATGTTGACTACTGCCTCACGTGATGATGCATTGAATTTATAATCATAGACTCTTATGTATGGTCATAAATATGGATAGAAATAAAATTATATGAAATATATGAAATATATGAAATATATATTATAATTTTTAATTTTAATTAAATATTCTAATTCCCTCTTTAGCATGTTATAAAAAAAATCATCTCACATGCAAACATATAGATTACAACCTCAGGAACTGATATATTATTGTTTTCATCAATAGTACACATGATTGGTATATATAAATATATTTAAATAAATAATATATTATTTATTATTAAATTACAAATCAGTATAGATAATATAGTAGTTACACATATTGTATCTCGGTCATTGAAAAATGAAAATGTTACTTATGTGTATGTATGAACTGTCAACTCCATGTGGTATAGTTATTGATTTTTATACACAATATATATAGTTTTTTATTTATGTAAAATCGTTTTATGAAAATGATAATTATAATTTGATTATGAATATGTAGTTGATATTATAATTATCAACAAGACCATAGTTGATGTACGAAATTCATTTTGGAATTATGAACCATACATCTTCATTGAATTTGTTGTAAACATAATAACTTAAGTTATTATGTATGATGTGGTAATAAGTGAAATAAATAGAATAAAAAAATAAATTAATCCTGAAAATATTATTAATCAATTAAATAATTAACATAACTTTTTTATATATGATGATAAACAATAATATGAGAAGGCGGACTAAACATAAATAATATTATATCATAAAAACTTGTTTTAGAATATTTTGAACATTAATTTATAATTTTTTTATCCATAACCATACTACATTAAGTGTGAGTAAATATTTAAATTAATTATTTAAAATTATTATTTTAACTCACCCTCTGCATTCGTACGAAGGTCATAAAATGGAATCTTGTTATGTATTTCATACAAATTTTTTGACTTTCTTTACTATGGGAATGTTTTTTAATGTATACATCATCAATGAAGATTCAAACCATTGGTATAGGGTATTTTTTCAACGGTTCCAAACCATTGGAATAGGGTATTTTTCCAGTAGTGATGGGGACTCCCGCCTCATGTGATGATGCATTGCATTTATCATCATAGATTCTTATGTATGGTCATAAAGATGGATAAAAATAAAATTATATGAAATTTATGATATAAATTATAATTTTTTAATTGTAAATAAATATACTAATTCTCTATTTACCATGTTATAAAAAAACAAATCATCTAACATGCATACATATAAATTATAACCTCAGGAATTGATATATTATTGTTTTCCTCAATACCACACATGATTGGTATATATAAATATTTTTGAGGAAATAATATTTTATTTATTATATAATTACTAACCATTATAGATAATATAATAGTTACATATGTTGTATCATGGTCATTGAAAAATGAAAATGATACCTATGTGTATGTATGAACTGTTGTCATCATGTGGTATAGTTATTGACTTTTATACACAATATATATAGTTGGTTATAAATGTAAAATTAATTTATGAAAATGATCATTATAATTGGATTATGAATATGTAGTTGATATTATCATTATCAATGAGACAATAGTAGATCTACAAAATTCATTTTGGACTTATAAACCTTACTTCTTCATAACATTTATTGTAAACATAATCAATTAAGTTATTATGTATAATGTGGTAATAAGTTAAAAAAATATAATAAAAAAAATTAAACCAAAAAAATATTATTAATCAATTAAATAATTAACACAAGTTTATTATATATGATGACAAAAAATGACATGAGAAGTCGGACTGAACATAAATAATATTCTATCATAAAAACACGTTTTATAATATTTTAAACATTAATTTATTATTTTTATTACCCATGACCATACTACATTAAGTGTGAGTAAATATTTAAATTAATTAATTAAAATTATTATTTTAACTCACCCTTTGCATTCGTATAATGATCTTCAAAAGGAATCTTCTTATGTATTTCATTCAATTTTTTTTTGACTTTCTTTACTATGGGAATGTTTTTTAATGTATACATCATCAATGAAGTTTCATACCACATCAACTGTTATTTTATATTTCTATTATTTTATAGTATTCTTTATTTTTTCAAATAATAACCCATATACCACTTTTTCATGGTATTTTGGTTTTAAAAATTTATTTTAATGTAAAGGGACGCATCTATATAAGAAAATGTTTTACTAATTTTTGGAATGTATGTATATTTAAATTTTATGATGAAAAGGAAATATTTTATGTCTTTAATATACGTTATAGATCTTTTACATTATTTATTAAAAAGGATGAGATCGATATCTCTCTCTAATGCATTGGGTAATGATAATTTTCTTTTATAAATTATGTTTAAATTAACTTATTTGGTTATTCAATTTACATGTTTTCTAGTAATGGTTTTTATAAGGGTTATAGAAAGATTTTTTAAAAGGAACATAAATTAATTTTCAATTATTGTGTATGAATTTTTATATAAATATATTGATTTCATTAGGTAAGAAAATAACCCCTTTATTAAATTAATGAATATTTCAATTAATAATTAAAAGGTATATTCACATTAAGATTTTTTACATGGGTTATAATGTCTTCTAAAAAACAATAATGTTTTTTATTTTTCTATTATATTTTCTTATTATATGTTTTATGAAAAAAATTTGGAAGTAAATATGGATTAATTTGTAAGTAAATTATATTTTGAGATCAAATGTTATGTTATTAATGGTAAAGTTTCTTATATGATATCATGGTTTTGAAAAGGACTAATGAGATTATTTTAAACATTGTATATGTACCATAAAAACCTTTTTATTCTCATACCTTGTTTTAAAAACATTTTCAGGGGGATTAAGGATGATTAAGAGAAATTATGAAGTCATTCTGAAAATTATGAAGAATATTCTGGAAAAGAAATTTCATTCATTTTAAATGTTTTGTTTTTATGAAAAAATGGATGTCAAGTGGTTGTGAACACTTTTTAATACAATGGTTAGTTTAGTAAGAGTTAGGAAATAATTCCCAAAAACACTAATCTTGGAAATATATATATGAAATAATGAAAATGAATTCCCATTTAATAATTAAATTTTAGGTTCAATAAGGATCATGACTTTATATGTAACATTCTTACCTTTGGTTTTAAAAACTAATAATGAAACTTATTCTTATTATAAAGAAATGAAAAAAAATTCATAATGATATATTTGGAATAAAGATAAAAACAATTAGGGGGTTAATTTGGTATTATTTAATGAGAAATAAGACCATTAGTTTATATTGTGTTCATCATTAAAACAATTTATATTTATTGATCATTGGAATTAGTCTGTCTTTGTTTTTTATTTTCCAATGATATATGCTTGGTAACCCCACAATATTTCTTATCACTAAAACCTATTCATTTTATGTTTTCGACACATTAAATGATATTAAAAAACAATTTAAATGGAAACCCTAAGAGTTTCATTGGCATCCCAGAGTCTCGAGGACAAATAATATGCTAAGATTCATTCCTTGGTCTAAACCTTCATGGTCTGTTACATCATAAAAGAGAATCAATACCTTGAGTCTCATCCATATTTTATAAATGGAATCACAAATTCAATCTTAGTCCTAAATATGTTATATGTAAATGAAAAACACCTAACCTATGGTTAAGATATTACTTTAGTGGGAATGTATTCTCTAGGTATACATGGTGAAAATACATGATTTAATATAAAAATAAAAATTGTGTAAATATTTAAATAACATTTACTCTTTAAGACTAATTTTTTTCACTTTTTAAGATATATGATGTTTTTTAAGAAATGAGTTTTGAAAATGGAATTATTTGAAAATAAAATTTTGTAATTATATTTTTGTAATTCTACCTTTCTGTTTTCATTTAAATATTTTTATAAAATATATTATCAAATGTACACATTTTAACTCTATTGAAACATGATGACTGAAATAAAATTTTCTTATATATAGTGTGAGTTTAAAATATTTATTTGTTTAATGGGTTATAAATAGGAACCCAGAACATATAATATTTTCGATAAATAGTATTCTATGAAATTAAGCCTATAGTTATAGTAAATTTCATTTCTTTGATATCATGAGAATTTACATGGGTAAACAAATTTTTAGATACTTGGGTATCTGGTACATTCCATGTAATATTTATTGTAATTTTATGATTGAGGCCTAATTTTGTGTATTTATAGAGAGACTTGGAAACCAAAAATGTCAGATACATGTGGTTATATTGGATAGACTCTAGCATATTTTACAACAACATTTTCTTATCCCTTTTCATGGAATGGTCTATTACATAATATCTTTTCTTAAACTCCATATTTATTGTTATAATAATTGAATGATATTATAGATTTATATATAATTATAATTTTTATATAAATATTTTATGATGGGAATGTGTTTAATTATTGTAAAAATTATTATAAATTCTATACATGGTTATTTTCTTTGGAATTTCTAATATTTTGATAGATAGTGAGAATTATAGAATGGGAGGAAAATGGATTTATAAAATGTGTATAATTTTTTATGTTAGCACAGTGAAAATTTATAATTTGTTAGGTATAAATTATATATTTTTTTAAATGTTTATATTATAAAAAATTAATGTTGGTCTGCTAACTATTGACACACAACCTTTAATGGGATACCCTTTGACCCTCAATAATATAAATCCCTTCCAATTTACCCTAAATGATAGGGGACCCTTGTGTTCTGAATCTTGAATAAATTTTTCTCTTTCTATTGGATTTAGGATTGCTTGTGACTATCATGGTAGTAAATTCCAATTCTATCGGTTGTATGTTTGTGTTTTCGATTGGACATACCCTAATCATCTCATATTATTTTTATTAACAAAATGTAAGACGTATGGATTTGGACCCTTAAAATATATGAAGTTACATGTGATTGATTTAATGATTACAATTTTTATCAATATTGATCTACTTATATAATTTGTTGTTTATTGCTACTATATTTTATTTTTTTATTATTAAAATATGTTTTCTATCTATATAATAGAGTATAAATTTACATATACATACACATTTTAACAATTTTGTTTAGAAACCATTTGAGGTTCTATATTTATTATTTATTCCCATAACTAATGTGGGAATAATAGTGGAAGAAAATCATCACCCATTACATTTGAGGTTTGTTTAGGTTCACTAGATGTTATTGGGCATATATCATATTTCTATGGTAATTACAGTGAGAGTGTATTCAGTCACAAATGTAATTTTGGTTTTAGTATTATAATTAATTATATTTTGTGGAACTTATTACTTGCTTCTTTTTTATTCATGTATTTGGAACTGTGTGGACATATAAGGTATTTTGGATTGTTTTTATATTTTAGACTATAATGTAATGGGTCCTGTGTAAATTCTTATAGTTAGTGAATGGATGTTTGTTCTCTTATGTATTTTTATATGGATAAGTAGGTTTCTTATTATATTTATATATCATATAACATATGGACTTGTGATGAAGGGATTTATATATGGAATGACCATAAATTGTATTTATATATAACATAATTAAATCATTCCCCATTTATATATCAATTTGTAAAACACATGCTACAGGTGCTTAAGGATTTGGGGGAACCCTAGTGGCTAGTAATAATATAATTATAAATTGGTATAAAAAACATGCATAGGGTCACTAAATAAATAATTCCACCTCTCAAGGGAAGTAATTTTTTTTGAAATAATTTATTTCCTTATGTTATATGTATTTCATCTTTTTTTTCTAATTTTACTTCATTTTTTAATATATTTATTATTAGGTGTTACATGATTCTAATAAAATAAATTTATATAAATATAATAATTTTTATATGATTTAATGGAAAAATATTGGGAATGAAATTCAGGGATTGATATCTTCTTAAAGAATTTCTTATAAAAACATTGTGATGTTTATCCAAACTTTAAGGTAAAGATAAGTTTTTTTAATTTGATCTAAATTGATGAAATAATTATGAATATTGGTTACATTGTAAAACACTTGTAACGGGATGGGTTAGGAATGAATCTGGGTCTGACCTTCTTTAAGAGTCATAATTTCGATAGATTATTTAGTTTCTAGAAAATATTTCAGTGGAATCATTTTAAGTCCCTTATTCATAATATATTTTGTAGTTTCTTGAGGTAGATGTATATATATCTCAACTCACCCACACTAATAGATAAGAGAATATAGAACAAAAATATATACTTGGTTCACCCCAATTTGGGGAAAATACAATGTAACCCAAAAACCAATTGTAGACATAAAATAATAATTATGTTACACTTACTTAATGCTTTCACAGAGGTCACCCCACCCATAGAATAACAACTATAGAACATTTCTGAATGATTCAATCCATCACCATGGGTAGGTTATAATTAAACGTATAATCTAACTCCCTATAAAAAATTACATAAATATATATTGATAATACTATTACAATGTTAATAGTATACAAATAAAATTATATTGGCACAATATTTAACTACACATCGATACGAATAGTAAACCCTTCTTCACTTTAATCAGGTATTTAATGAATAAAAATGTTCCATTAGTATATAATTTCATATTATTATACTTGATCTACTATATAATATTATATATTTAATAAATTAAGATATTATACTAATACCTCCTTCCTAATCGATAATTCATCACCCTCTCTTCACTTTTTTTTTTAAAAAACAATTAATATTTTTACTCATAAATCCAATCTACTTTCATCATAAATATTCGATATGGAGTGTGTTTGATATACAGTTAAATATTTATATGATATTTTATGATATAACATGAGTCGTGATCTAAAATATGTATGTGATGCATATAAAATTTAATGATATCATTATATTATAGAAGGAATGTGATATATCTATCAAGAATATGATAGGATTATGATGTGGGATATCAACTATATATATAAACACATATCTTTATCATGGTTTTACTACTCTTTGGAATCAATGGGTAGATTCATTTATGGATAAACTTAATCATTAGAAAAATCAAATGATCATGAAATACCAATGGACATGAGTTGTTGGAAAATCCTGATATCATCCTCTCATTAATAGTTAATGCTTGAGTCCCTTAATTGAATGATGGGATACTATATAATGGGATTCTATTTCCCTGTTAGATATACATGTTACGTTCAAGCCTCAATTGAATCTCCCTATTCCTTTACATTCCCCATTGATATTCATTGAGAAGGTTCTAGACGACCCTTATTCATCTTGGATCTAGTCATAACATAGAAAAATACTAGATGTTAGTTCCATATTTGTGGAAGTAAAGTCCATTTAGTTCTTTTCTAGTGATCTGCATCAAAAAAAATACATTTTTTATTGAGATGGTCATCACTGTAATATAGGTACAACTTTCTATTTTATTTTTTTCTATTACTTAAATTTTATTATTAATTATTAATTCTACTTTCATGATCATATGATTATACTGAAAATCCCACTAATGGTTTTAGATAAATATTAATTAATTAATTGAAATGATATTTTACTTATTTTATGATGAACATGCATATTATAATCTTCATTAGTTCGTATCACGACGTGTTGTATGGAGTGGTAGAATATAAGTCATTATATCACCGAATAATCTTTCATGATATTGTGTTATTGGATAACAAAATATGATTTTCAAATTATAAGTTAATGCTATTTTACATCATATTGTACAATACATAAAAATATGAAATTTTATTTTACATCATTAGAAGAAATATATTATATCATTGACTACAATTAAAACTTATGCTGATGAAAAATAGGACATCAAATTGCATTTGAGATATATGGTATATCTATGATTATTATTGCACCATATCTGAGTAATTACACCATTCATAAGATAATTATATTTTCCAAAGAAGTGAATATGTAGTGATATATAATTATTACTCAATATGTAAGGATATCATGATATAGAAGCATAACTATTTTATGAAAACACTTATTTTATGTGATAATTGAGTCATACACTATGATTGACAATTTCCTAAAAATTAAAAAATATTACTTAAGAAAAAATGAATTAATTTAATATTTAGGATAAAATTGATTATAGTATATAAAGTATTTACAAAACAAAAGTGACAGGTAATTTAAAATTCAAATGTTCATGCCTAAATTAGTTATTAAATGTTCATATTAATATGTCATGTTTGGAAAATAAATTAAATGTGAATTTTTTATTAATTCCATTTTTATGTTGGTGTTTATAATGTATGAATATTGTAAATTATTCAAAAAATATGATACATTACATAATAAAAATTTTATGATATGAAGTACTTGATAGGTATGAAAACATATGATTTATCTTTCATAAACCGTGAATTCAATTGGAGATTAATGTAATATTCTTAAATATATTTATTATATATAGTTTTACATTTTTTTTATTTGGGTTCTGATGAATAAGATTCTCTCATGAGTGATATATTCCTGGGCAAAGGGACATTTGGTTAGATATCCCACTAGCATGGAGGAACATAAAATACTCTATAAAGGTTTTGGTATTCTATAAGTGTCTTTTGGATTACTCATAGAGAGACTACAAATTTCATTTAATTTTAAACTTTTACATAAAAGAGTTCACATAATCAATACAAAGGATGAATTTGGATATGAATTAATATTTTTAGATTCTATTTCTATATGATTAAAAAAAGCATTGGATTTTAAAAAGATTTTCACATTAATATAGTTTGAACAAATTAATTAAGTTGAAAGTATCAGGGTCCCAGAACTGAATCATTTGAATAATTCATACATAATGGAATAAAACATGAGATAATAAATATTTGATGCGATAAAATAGTTATGAATTTAATATTCATATTTTCAATATTGTATTTGAGATACATTAAAAGAAAACAAATCAATTAACAAGTTTGATATTCCTTCCAAATTTTCACATTTCAAGAACTCAATCTTCCAATCAATTTGGTGATTGAATAGAATGATTCCCATGATTTTTTATTATACTATATGGTGTAAATGGATAAAGAACAGATTTACGTATCAAAGTCTTATTGGAATACATGGGTGACCTAAAGCATGGAGTCCTTAAGAGGTAGGTTACCAAAGAAATGAAATTTATTTTCCAACCATATGATGGCTTTCTAAAAATATTTTTCCATTTAACTATAAAATAGTATAATGATATATAGATAGAATGGTTTCCCATGTAAATAATTATGTGTTTAGAGGAATTTCATTAATCACTCTTTACAATGTTAAATATCGATCTTGGCTCACTAAATGAAATGATGTTTCAGGTTAACATTTTTGAGGGAGTATATTCATTAAAATTAATTGATTTAGAGACACAAAATGTGATAATTACCCATAGTATTACGTTTTCAATGAATTTTGGAATAAATAATGTTTATCATTTTCAAATCCCTTATAGGTATGGCCTATAAATATATTATAGACTAGTATCCAATGTTGAAAAATGTTTCTAAAGGGAGTATTTGTAAAAATTTAAAAGTAAATATTATGGAAATAAAATTTTCTATTGTTGATTCAACGTTATTAGAGACCATTTGTTCAGAACACATTACTTCTGATAAAAAATAGGCTTTCATATGGGATAAAATTTGAAATTTATAAATTAGATATACATGTTGTAAATGAATAGTGAGTTTGTTAATTAGAGTAGGGAGAAAATGTTCTAGATATACCCTGTGATTTATTTATAGAATTGAAAAACAGTTATTACATTATATTCACATGTATAAACTTGATTTCTGTATTTTTTTCTGAAAAGATGGGATATATATTTTATGAAAATTTAGAGATAGAATTATGGAATCATTTTGTTTGTAATCATCTTATAAAAACAAATATTGTTTATTATTCTAAATGACAACAATATCTTTTTATAGAGAAGGTGATATGACTTGTAGTATATATAATATTATATATAGTGATTTCTTTGTATCAATGTTTGCAGATGAAATTTTGGGTTTAGGTACTACATATACTTTAAAAGTGACATTATTATGTATAGTTAAGTGTTTTTGGTGAGAGATAATTATAAAAACTGTTAAATGATTTTGCAGTTTCAATTGAATTATAGAATCAATTGGGAAAAACATTAAGTTAGTATGATTAGATAAGGGTAGTGGATACTAGATGTAAGAACTCACTAATGATATGAGACATTGAAAACATTTTTCATAACATACTACTCATATTAAACCATAATGAAGGGTTTGTTTGAGAGGAAGAATCAAACATTGTGGACATGATTAAATATATAGTGAGCCACATGGCCTTCTTATTTCAGTTTGAGGATATTATCTAAAAATATATACATTTTTACTTAATCACATTGAATCTGAAACATTCATAATTACACAATATGAGATATGTTATGAGAAATTTATATTTTCATTTTACGAATAGATGGAGAACTGAGGCACTCATAAATTTTTTGAATTCTAATAAAATTGATAGTATATCATACATGGTCTTATTTTTTATTTATCCAAAGGACACAAAGGAATACTATTTCATTATTTCTATTTTTAAAAACATATTTTTGGTCTTATTTTTTATAAAACATCAAAAGAAATATATGAATTGTTGAACAATTCAGAGGAAAGATAAACCATGAAAAGTTCAATATAAATAATAGTAAATGTTTTTAATATATAAATTTAGATATTTTTAATGTTTTTTGTAGAGAAATAACTGAATCCAGAAATAGAAGTACCTAAAGGCTTTGTAGGATTTATCAAGAGCTCATTAAATACATATTTCCTATAGAAAATGGTGATGAATTAATATTTATAGATGATTAACCTTCTTGCTATTGAGAGTCTTTTTAGAGTTCTGACTATAAGAGGGAGTTAAAAGATATGAAATGATAAATGGGATCCATTTACAGTGACCATATTTAGACAATTGTTTGTGCACAACAATTTGTAAGATCTATTGCATGAATATTTTCCCATATGAAAACTAACATGGATTTTTTATATCAATTAAAATATTACATTCTATAGGAACACATTTTGAATATTATAACAATAAAAAATATTTCAAAAAATATTTCCTTAAGGGGAATTTAGTCAAAGAAGTGTATATGTGAAAACCCAAAATTTGGATGTTCTAAATGATTTTGTTATGGGTTTTATGTTACAATCATCCATTTATGGTTTAATGTAATCCTTTATGGGTTGGAATGTCTTGTTTGATGATGAAATAAATGATTTGGTTATAAAACATGTGATATAATCTTTTATATAAAATCACAATAGTGGTAGTTTAGTTTTATATCAAATACTATATGTTAACGAAACACTATGTATTAGATATCATTTTTTAAAATAACACACTATTAATACATGGATGGACAATGATTATTTTTGAATGACATGGGTTAATTAGGATAACAAATGGGTATGATAATATATATAAAAATATTATAGTGGTTCAATAGAGTTAGATACAACAAATATATTGGAAAAGTACTAATGCAGTTTAATATTAAGAACACATAATGGAAATTGTTTACATTGTTGTGTGGAATGAATATTAAAAATATTTAGGTTCTATATAATGAGACATAAATGAGGGATTATATTCTTTATGCATGCAATCTATGAAATATAATACATTCCATGATGTATAATCAACCTTATGTTTCTTATGCTTTTGGAAATATACATATAAATAATTAAAATCATGGTGACAGTCACTAGACTTCTACCCAGTAAATCCTTAGGTGTATACAAATATGTTATGGTATTTTTGTGGAATTTAGATGTGAGTATGAGAACACCATAAAGGGTTAAGTTGAATCTAGTTTGAATTCAAAAAAATATGACATGATATCTCAATTTTTATTAATGTTTTTCCAAAAAACAGAACAAATAGATGGAGGAGTTATAACTAATCCACCCTAGAGACTAAATAATTGAGGCATACTACATCAAAACCATAGATTATGAGAAGAAATATTCTTTTTGGATTAGTAATCTCATTTCTTCAAAATCACGTGGTTCTTATAAAAAAGGTGGTAGTCAAAATTTACGATGAAAACAATGTGGTTTTTATCATGTAATGTAACCCTTATATTATAAAAGGACAAAAAGACTTTATATATTCCACATCATTTGATAAATCATTTATATTAATTAATTAAATATCACTTGGGTGTATATAGGGGAAAATATATTAGATCCTATAATAAAATTTTTAGTATAGGGAACAAAATAGGGTCATTTTGAATCTATTTCTATTTTATATAAGATGGATTATATGTAATGGTTGGAATTTTTTTAATTATTTTGTAATAAATAAAATACCCACTCATCATTCATTCTTGTGTGTTGAAATTTATGTTAATAGTGGAATGAAAATATGCAATCTGTGTGAGACTTTTATTTTTTATTAATCAGAATTTATCCTAGACTATAATAGGGTGCGATGATATGTCAGGATTAAATTGATTGTTATATTATACTCTATATAAATATATTTTTTTCATGAAAAAATGAATAGACTAAAAATAAAATAGGTTAGGACTTTTATGTAGAATAACAATTCAATGTATATCACATGGAATTACATATGATCATTAATATAATGAGAAGTATATGTTTTTTATGAATCTATAGTAACTATGTTTTTAAAAGAACATTTCATGAGAAACTTCTTAATTTTAAACCTTTCATACATAAGGATTTGGTATTAATAAATTATGGGTGGTTGGGTTACCTTTAAATTATTATGATGATTTGAGATAAACCAAGATGTGAATTTTCCATTCATGTGATGAGTAAATAAATCTTGGATCTTGATTGAATAGTAATGTGAAAATTCATATCTATGACTAAATGAGTGAAATGTGATTTGTTCAACTGCATAGATGGGGGAATGTAATGTACATATCTACTTGATGTATGGCTTTTAATGTATCGAGAAACATGTTTAGTCTATTTTGGATAATCATGAATATATGAGACATCCTATATTAGCTTGATAGGTTTAATGGTCAACAAATTTCATGAGTGAAGGGATTATATGGAAACATATATGATGAATAATATATATGTTATGGTGGACATGTACATATGGCGATATTAGTACGGTCTATCGAGATCATACTAGAACCCATTGTAGCTTGAGTGAAAATGATTGAAAGAGGCCACCCTTTTCTTACACTTATTAAATATTGTTTTCATATTTCTTTTTTATATAATAAATTCATGTAGGGTAAAAAAATTTCTCCATAAGAGAACGATTATATTTTATACAATTTTTTTTTTCCAAATTAAATTGATTTTTATAAATAATATCCAAAATATTTTTTTAGATTCCCAATTAGTTGTTATTTTTTTCATAAAGTATAATTGTGTTTTTTGTGGGATATTATAGGAAATGCAAAAAAATGGGTATATCATATTATATGGTAGACCCTAGGTTTAATAAAATGAAAAGTATATGATTCATATAATATATAAAGATATCACAAAACTGTATGAGACATGCAATGACCAATCATATAGTACGATACAATTATGAAATTATATATGAATTGCATGGATTATATAATTTCATCCATATGGTTTCTATTTATGATGGATCGACATATAGATTCGCTACACATAAAAATTTTAATGGTTTAATTAATATTGATATCCCAATGGACAAGAAATATTGGTCACTCTTGATGGATGCAACATGATATTTACCAATGATATTCTCTTATTAATAAATTAAGGTAGCCAATATAAAGTTATTTAGTCCCTTAATTTAAAATAAATTGTAATTTCACGAAATATACATAGCACTATATTCATCCCCATTCACATTTCATCATTTTAGAGAAGGATATTGCAAACCATTAGTGTTGTTTAGTTCTATTATTATGAATAAGGATCATGATGGATGACATCCTCATTCAGGTGGCAATACTCTAATGAATTTTACTTGATGATATCCATTAGTAACACTGTATCAAGTAGAAAAGATTCATATATTAATGTTGTAATTTTATTATCTTGTTAATGTTATTTATCCTTATTAGTGGTTATCTAATGAAATATAATTCACTTTAATTTTTTTTTGATTCATTGATCATAATGTGATACTACATAACCTAGAATAATGTTAATAATATTATTATGATTCTCAGAAAGGTATCTATATTAGTATAATATCACTCAACATTATGTAAAATGGTTAAATATTTTCATATATAGAGTCTTCCAGATTTAACCATCTTCACGAAGTTACTATATCAAACTGTTCCATTATAAAAATTTATTCTAGAATTAATTTTATACTTTTAGATTTCATTTTATTTATAAAAATATGTAAAATTCATAAATAACTTCTCTATGAAATTTTCATGATGTGTTATAATTATAGTATGATTTCAATTATCATGTTTAATTTTCCTTAGAATATTATGTTTTGCAAAATCCTCCACATACCACATTTACATAGGTATTCAGTTTTTAGTATAATTGGATCTTTTTAACAGAATATACAAAATTTATTATATTCCCTAAATTCTAACAATGACCATAATATAGGTATAGTAATATAATTTCCATGTATTTAAAGTAGTATATTAACCACTCAAAATTCAAATACTCTTGCTCCATGGGATGAACTGTTTTGTCCCATGTTCAGTTCTACATATAAGTAATTTAAAATAGGTTAAACTTCTACCTAATAGGAAATCTTATTTAAAAAATTATTTGTCTCAGAACATTTATAAATGAAAAATATTTCTGAATATAATACAATTACCATTTCAAGTCAATTTTGAAACCTAGTCTATTGAACATTACATCAATTCCTCATGTTACCAAATTTTATATATAGCGTATCTTCATATATTAAAATTTGATACACGATATATATTTTTGAGATTGGATTGTGGAATTATATTTTCTTTATGAACAAATATAACGTGGTAATATGCACTGTATTTCACTCAAATCTCCATTAAACCTTCCACATAAAACACAAAATAATATATTTAGACTAATTGCATTATATAAAAAAATTATTTTATAATCCATTAAATTTATTCCCTCATAAAATCTACATCATAATAATTAATTCCTATTATATCCATATTTTAAAAAAGATATAATAATTATAGTAACACATTTTTATTGATGTTACTATAAAAAAACTTATGTATGCTCTATGACTTTATCATTGTAACACTCATGGTCAATTTAGGTTCACCATTCACAATGAATAAATCAAGATAGAATAATATAATAAGATAAAAAATAAGTCTCCCTACAATAATATATTAATTAAAATATATTAAGATAAAAACAAAATCATCTATTCTATAAACCAATATACACTAAGTATAAAATAATTATAATTAAACAAATATATTTTCGCATGATACTATAAGAGAAAAAATATTAATCATCCATCAAATTACATTATCCTTATCATAAAATTTATAAAAAAATAAGATAAATAAGACAAATAAAAATTTTAATATTTACCTCCATCTCCTAAAAACCTATTCTCATTTGTAGTATAAATATTTTTGACTCAAAAGAATTATTGATATTTCACATTCATATTCACAATATCATTGATTTTTTATTGAAAATATTGTTTTTTACAAAAATTTTGACGTTGTTGAATGAAGTTTTATATAATTCAACATTAGATATTAAATAGATAACTTTGATAAATAATTATAATTAATCAATAATCAAAATAGTTATGCTTATAAATTCTATATAGGATATATTTTTTTTGAGAAATAAGAATGATAATGTTTTCTTTACGATATAGGATCCAACTCATGGACCATATGGATCTTATTTTTGTTTCACATGGAGAGATATTCCCCTAGACAAGATATTTTTTTTACTATAAAAAATTCTAAGGAATACCTGAATACTAGTAATAGTAAAACATATCAATGTTATATTATAGACTATGAGATAATATATGTCATAGTGATGTTACATAATCCATTTTAAAAGTTTCTCATGATATCTAGAGATAAGGATTGAGTTTATCATTACAGTATAATCTATTAAAAATTCAAAATATCCAAGTTAAATAGTGAGAAACGTTTTTCTATGTTATAGATAAATATATAAGGATTTTTGGAATGCAGAGGCATCAAAATTTTAGTAAACGTTTTTCTATTCGATAAAATTTTACCACATTGATAGGAACACACTATGGAATAGGGATTTCATTTTCACACTGGTATAATTATTATATATATATGGGGTTAATGTATTTTTTTAAAAGAACTTATATCCTTTACTAAAAATTTAATTATTATCTTGGATATATTTTATTAGTGTTTTCATTCTAGAAAATAAGTTTTACTGAATCCATCATTAGTTATACAAGTTTTTATGTGTTTACAATTATTTTTTATTTTTTAAATAAGTATTTATATTTTTTCCAATGTTTTATTATTTATATTAGGCCTTAATATTCACATGTTATTTGTTATTGAATTAACTTCAATAATGAGTGGTAGGACATAAAAGTATTTAGAGATCTAGAGTATAAGGATTAGTAGTCAATTAATAATGAGTTTCACCCATAAAATGATATTTTGATTAGGAATAACTTTTATATTATATTCAATATATAATTCATTATTCAATATTTATAAAATAGTTTCATTATGGGAGGACATCTATATTTATTATGTGGAATAAAATACATAAATATGTTTTTATTCACTTTCTTCTTAAATTACTGAATATAATTAACTCAACTTTATTTAATTTGTTAATTTGAATATCATGATTAATTTATGTGGAATAAATATACAAGAATATAAAGAAGTTAGTTACCATGGAATGATATTGTAAAGACTCAGATTTTCTGTGGTGATTTTTTTTAAAAACATGGGAATTTTACTAGTCCACAGTTTCTAACAGCACGTGATTCTGAGGCCCGGAGTGCCCAGAATGATCTGTCAAAATTTTGTTAAGCTTAAATTAACGCGCGGATGCAGTTTTCCTGAAAAAGTGGAATAACTCTAAACAGTTACTCAGATTAGAAATCCATGGCCACCGTTGTTCTCAGGATGGTGGGTTTACCATAGGCGTGACTTTTGTTTAGTCAGTGCAAGCCTCCTGTGAGAAAACCCAAAAATGACATAACCATAAATAAAATAAGTAAATAAAGTTAATTTTTTTTCAAATGCTTATAAATCAAAAACGGTAACTCGGATTAAAAATCTGTGAGCACTGTTGAACTCATGAGAATAGGCTTTCTTTAAGAAGATACTAACCTGGGTTAGCGAGTGCCACCAGATAAAGTTAGTTTTTGGCCATAAATAAAATAATTAAGTGATAATTATTTTATTGTAAAATTCATATCATTTAAACGGTAACTCGGATTGGAAATATGAGAGTACCATTGGGTTCTTTGGGGAATGTTTCACCTAACCAGAGACTAACCTTGACCAAAGTGGGTTGAGGGTGGATAATAATAAATTTTCAAACTTTTTTTCGGGTACATTCTGTAAACATGCGAGTGGCATTTTATACCTTTTGAACCAGTGCTCGGAATTGAAATCCGAGGGCACCGTTGAACTCGCAGTGTCAGTAATTTCTTAGTGAGACCTTCACCACAGTTGCATTTTATCATGAGTAGAAGTAAGTTTTTGGGGGTTTTTAATTAAATTGAATAATGTTAAATATTTAACTTTATTTTATGTTAGTGGTGGAAACCTCCAAGGGGAGGTTTGAGGTGGGGGCCACCACACCCAAACCTCCATTTGGAGGATGTTATGGTGGTGGGGTCTACCTGCACATAACATCCCTTGGGAGGATAATTAGGTTAGGCCCACCCGACCTGTCTAACTCCCTTTTAAACCCCTTGAACCCCCGATTAATTTTGGTGAAACTCTCCACCTTTTTTTGCCCTTAATTTTTGAGCCTCCACCCTCATTAATTAAGTTGGTTGTCTTCCTTAATTAATCTCAACTTTTTGAATCTTATTGTATTATTTATGCCACCATTATAATAAGGTATTATATTTTATTATTGGGGGTTGGAATAATCCTTTGTTGGGAGAACTTTGTGAGAGGAGCATTGGGAGAATTGAGAGGACTCATCCTCTCAATGAAGAACACGAAGAACGCCTGTCTCCACTGAAGAATGAAGACTCCATATTATTCCTTCTTCATTGTTCCTCAAATGAGGCAAGGAAAGGGAAGCAACGTCCATGACATATCCAACAACATTCATCCACGTCAAAGGAGAAGACGTCGCCCGTGAAGAACGTCACCAACGATGACGTCACCTCGGAACGCTCGTCCGCTAATGAAGAGTACCCTTCTTCGTTTCAGAAGCACGAGTATGAGAATTGGGAGTGCGTGACGAACGCGGCAATTGACGAATTGTCATTTTCCCTTTCTCTGAGATCATCAACGAAACGATGCCGCCATCCCGCAACTTCGTCAAACGACATCGACAATGAGGTAGGGGTTTGAGTGGAATTATTTTCGTGTTTTTCAACATTCAAACACCCATTTATTTGTTGGCCAATGTTTATCACATAACCCGAAGGGTGCTGGATGAACAAACATGGCCCGACGTCCCACTGTTGGTTCTTGTTTGGTTGACGACGGCGGTGGCGCAATGGTGCCACCGGGAGAGAGAACCACGGTGGAGCATCGGTGGCCGGTGACAGGCCAGCCGTTAGAGGAACCGGTGGTGCAAGGACCACTGGGTCCCTGAAGGGGCGTGGCACCATCATTACATACAAAGAATTGGGCCGCGGCCAGGCAGGCCGCGGCGATTCCAAGGGGGCGCGGTGCCACCACAGCGCGCTGAAGGAAGGGGGCCGCAGCCATGCTGGCCGCGGTAGACGGGAAGGGCGGCCGGCTGAGCCGGCCGCCAGCGGGCGCACCAAAGGCTGGAACCATTGGGTCCTGTAGTCACTAGGGATGTGCCACGCGCTAGCCATTACAGAGACTGGGGGGGTGCTGAATAACCCCCACGTGGAAACCACTGGCTTCGGCGGGTGGTCCGCTTCCCAGCCACGCAGACCGGCCGGCCGGGCCGCACTTAGCCGGGCCACCACGGGCCGCGCCACCTCATGCCAGGTCGTGCCTTCAGGCCGGGCCACCCCCTCGGTCCGGTCCTCCCCTGGGACCAGGTCAGACCCATGGACCGGGTCAGTCCTACTGGGTCGAACCGGACCCGGACCCGCTATGGCCAATTACACCTTTTCGCCCGTATCTTGGGCTACGATTGTCCGATCGATGAACCGTCTACGGCAACAGAAATATGAGAGAGAGAAAATTACTTTTTAATACCCCACTTGAGGTTTATATATAGTTGTTTTACGTTCAGTATGGTTTTAACCTAAAAACCAACCCAGCCCCTGGAACAGAAATGCTAATAACTCACAGACCGTGCATCCAATTGACGCGCCATCTGTCGTGTTGGGTTCTTTATGATGAGACAGAACTAAGAGATACATCAAATCAGGAATTAATGATAGTTGATGTTTCGAAAATTAGATTGAGGAGCGGAACCTCCAAGAATTGAGTATGCAATGTGCGGGAACCCTAAGGCTGGCTGTGATGATACTGTACCAGAATCCTCTGTGGGTTCGATAGTGATGACTACTATACCAGAATCCTCTGTGGGTATGATAGTGATGAATAATTTACTATAATAATACATGGGTTCGATAGCAATGACTACTGTCCCAGGATCCTCCATGGGTCAGACAGTTATGACTTATGTTCCTGTATCCTGTGTGGGTCTGACAGAATAGCTGGTCCTTTATCTTGTGTGGATCCGACAGCTTAGCTGGTCCTGTATCCTGTGTGGGTCCAAATTCTTAGATGAATTAGTGACTACATCTGATGATCTCTATCACATTAGAATTGTTGGTCCTGTATCCTGTGTGTCTCCGAAAGCTTAGCTGGTCCTATATCCTGTGTGGGTCTGACAGCTTAGATGAATCAGTGACTACATCTGATCATCTCTATCACTCTACAAAATATGTATACCTGTGTGAGATGAGTCTTGACTTTCAGTCGATATCATTGTGGTGATTGACTTTAATTACTTTTGGGAATGGTTTTTACTTGGGCTCGAGAGTTTGTGCCGGACTGTGATTGATAACTTAGGTATATGTATGGGCATATACCTAAGTAGGGTTGGTTGATACTTCATTATTATATCTTTATTCTATAGTTTATCCATAGTGGATTCTGGGAGACCTTCGGGGGTCTCGAGGTCCCCTACTAAGAATTGTTATACTCACCCCTGTACGGGCTTCACCCACACCCTGTTGTGTTCTGTACAGACAACAATCAGCAGTGATCGTGGCTGAGGGTGACGGATGAGAGGCTTCATGGAGCTATACTATATGGGATGCACTTTAGGGACTATTTGTTCAAGTTATGTACCTACCCTTCTAGTAGGATACCCCGGTGGATGATCCAGGAGCTGTTTTCCCTTATTTACTTGTACTTGTACTTGTTTTTCAGTTGGGTTTGTATTCTGGACCACTTACTTTCAGCACAATTTTCTTTTCTATAATTGCACTTATTGCTTTTACATCTTGTGTTCAGACTTTTGTGTTATAGGTTTAAAGGCAATGCCTTCCCTTTTTATTGGTATTATTCCTTTGGTACTAGTCGCCATCCCCTAGCCTATGGAAGGCGGGCTTGGGGTAGTCACGACATGGGACCCGAGGACGAGTCATTACAGATATTACAACTAATAAATTGAACATATTCATTGACAAGTTATATAAAATCATTGAAAACATTTCCTTCAAAATTGGATTCCCACTTTACAATTTAATTGATTGTTTTGAACAAATATTTTATAGTTTTAATTATGCATGACCACATAATTTTTAAAAAATCATATATTAACATTAACGTTTGAATTATGATCTTGAGTTTCAAACATTTTTCTCATAGAATTTTCCTCATACATTCACTATTATACTCATTAGAGGTGATGTAAAGGATTTAACTCAATCAATATAAAATATAAAATAGAATCAAAATAAATGACATAGTGTTTTCCATGTTTTTTCAACTTTTTTTTGAATAAAAATTAACTTAAAAGTAAACAATTACAAGCTAATTAACCTAATAATTTCTTATCTTATTTATGATTTACATTTTATCCTTTTTATATGGAAAATTTTTTATTGTCATTATTTTGTAGGATTGTTGGTGTATTAGTTGGTTTCCAACCACTCATTCATGAATCATTGATTGATGAGAACCTTTGAAATATAATCCCGATTAAATGGGATTATTTTTTACCAACAAAGATCAATCAAGATCGGGAATGCTTATATTATTTGACCTAATGATGTTAATGGTCAACTTACCCATGATGAATAATAATAAAAAAATAAAACGTTTCATGGGAAAGACCCTTCATGAACTATATATTCTCATCCATCAATGGGGCTATGTTAATAATTTTTTATGATCTTTTTTTAAAAACAACATGCATTAAATTCTATCAATTTACTAAATCATTTAAAATAATAGGCAATTTAGAGGCGTGTCGGGTAAGAATCATTATAAAATTTTTTCCTCATTTTCAATGACATGTAATATTATTAGTCATTGTGGAATATTAATAGATTACATAAAGTTAAGGGAATTCCCATTCATGGTCAACGATTGTGTGATTTATCATTTTCATAATAAATCATCTGATTTTATCATAACTTGTGTTGTTTAAATAAATGATCTTTGGACAAATACACTCTATAGTTGAGTTTGGAAATGCTACAAAATATTAAAAACATTATTTAGAATGATAGAGTATCTATCTTTGAACCATGGAGTTAATTAAAATATATTTTATTGATGATCCCAAAAATGATATTTACGTTTGGAAATAAAGTAATGAATATATTATGGTTTATATCAAATACCACTTACCATGATTATTGACTCATCGGATGGAAGTCTAATGATGAAAACAACCAAAGTAGTTTGAGTTCTTCCTAATGAGATCTATCATAAGTATAGTATTTGGAAACGATATCATAGTCCAAATAGAAGAGGAGTTTATTATGTTGAGAAAATTTCTATTTGGGATACCTTGTGGAAGAACTTACTGAAAAAGATGGATAATTTTCAATTTGTGGAACCATCCTAATTGTATTAACACAAATTACTGACACCATATCGTATTTCATAGTCCTGTGAGAAGTCTGTAGGACCATGTAGATATTGAAATTTATAGGTAGGTTTAAATATAATTAAAACATTATATTACAAATATGGAAGCTATAAACACACCTCCAATGATTTCAAAAATCATATAAAAATGGTTGGAAGATTAAAAAATAAATTTAAAGCTATATCATGGATGTAATCAATCAAATATTTGCTACATTTTATACTAATAAATATTTTGACCTAGATATTCTCCTTAACCCAAATATCCTAGAACATTAAATCCATAGCCTCCCTATAGACATTAACCCATTAATAAGTTTCAACATTCATAGACATGAAAACCACAAAAGACCACAAAATAATCATTTCGGGACATGATGAATAAAATAATACAGAATTAAAACCATTATATTAAAAACAAAAGAAAAATTATAGATAAACTAGTAATACACTCTTTTAAAACATGATCACCAATTGGAAATAATCCCTCAAAACTTATTTATAAGACTACTTGTTACAATAACACATAACATAGATAAAAATAAATTGGAGGAGGTTAATGCTATGATAGTGTATAATGAGTGATAGATGAAAGAATTTAGATAAAAATTGAATTAGAAATAGAAGAATAAATATTATAAACATGAATAATTATATCATATAAAAAATGGATTAATGGGAGTTAAAATTATAAAAACTTGGAAGGGTTATAGAGGTAAAAAAATAAAAAACAAAAACTATATAGACCCAATTTACCATTCCCATATAGGATAAATAATGAATGTATAGAGGTAAAATACTATAAGTTTTTATATATCATTAAATATGTCTATATATATATATATTACATTCATAAATGTGATTTCTAAAATTCAATTGTATACAACATTTCTAATGGTTTTACTTTTGAATAATAAAAATTAGAGGATTTAGGAATCAACACTCAAATTGAAGAATATTAAATTAAACTAAAAAATAAATATTATTCAAAATATAATAGATCTAATTTTTTTTCTAATCACATTCACTATGGGTCATACACATTTGGTAAGACACATTGTGACGTTAGTGATATTTTCAGTATCATTCCTATAAGATTGAATTAAATATTTTTATTGTTTGAGAGAATTAAATCACATGTAAACATCATGTGACCAATAATTTAGGGATGTTTTACAGTGTATTTATATGCTATATTCTTGTAAATTTGGGAAACTTCATCATCCCCATTGTATTTTTAATCATAGAAATGGAAGAAGAAGGGACATTTCCAATTACACTATAGAGGTAAATACTAGAAATTAGAACATCCTAGATTCATGTGAATAATGGAATATGGATATATAGATTTTGTGAAAAACAATACCCCTTTGATCCCATAATGGTGGTAAAATCTTGTAGATGTATTTAGGGACTTCCTTACCATTATTACTCAAAATAACACCAAGTTACAATGTCTTTAAAATTACAAAAAGAAAGAAACAATCATGAAACTGATTGATGAGATAGTGGAAATCAAATTTTAAATAAAAAACATAGAGGATGTGATAAAGTTGAAGTTATGTTGTAGATAGATAAATTATCGTGGGAATCCAAACCAGATTTGATCTCTTTGATCAATTATTCATTTATATTTGAGTTAATCCAATGTTATAAATACTTAGGTATTTATTCTAGTGAGAAGGATATATTTTTTGGAATAACCAATAGAAAATAGTTGAAGGTCAAAGAGGATATTTTCATCAATGTTTTAACGAAAATGATGTAAGAATATTGAATTTGGATAAGAAACATATACTCAGACTCCAATATGGTGTGATCATATTTTATATCTTGTAATGAAAATGGTTAAGTCCTCTTTATGTTGTGTAAAAGTAGAATGGCATGAAAGTTATAAAAAATGATGATAAAGTATTATTCCATATGAGTTTTATTATATTATATAGAGTATATTTTGACTACCAAAAGAAAAAAATTGAAAAAATACCACTCTCTACACGTATACCAATATATAATACAATAATGGTTATCTAGATATGAATTCTACTGTTTATTGGATGGATACTCCTATTATAATTGAATATTGTGGGATCATGCTAAATAAGGCTATATGATATCTTCTTTTCTATATAGTGGTTTTTCTAATAAATCTAGGTTATTAGATATATGTAATGCACCAATGACATTTCAAAAGTTAATTGAACATTTATTTATAATATGGTAGAGGGATTTATTGAGACCTTCATGGATTATTTATCTCATTATTGTAGACCCATCAAGGAATTCATTCATAATATTGAGTTGGTACTCAATATATGTGGTAAACTATTCAATATTCTCAATTGAGAAAAACAGCATTTGAAGGTAAATGATTGAATCATATGTTAGTATAGATTATCTAATAAATGAACACATATTGATCTAACAAATAATATCACTATAAGAGATAAAGTAGCTTTCAATATTAATGATTATTCAAACATTTCATGGATATGTGAGATTCTACAGACAATTTGTTAAATATTTGTCATAGAAAGCTAGGAAAATAACCCATAATATGTTAAATTATATTTTATTTCATTTTAATGAGTAATGAAAGGAAGAATAAACTATATTGAAGAATATAATTCACACCATAATCATGATTTATCCTAATCGTTAATATGAATTTCAGCTGTTATATGATGCTAGCGATTTTGTTGTGGGAGCATCTATTGGATAGATGATCGATCACTTCTTCTAAAATGTCATCTATATAATCCAAAAGATAATTAAATGACAAATAAACTATACTACTATAGTGAAATAACTTATTATAATCTCCATTTCATTCTACAAGTGTAGGTCATATTTGAGGCTCTCTAAGGGAATTTTTCACCCGGGTCACGCCATAATGATTTCTTTATTATCTGTAATGGATTCTAAGACATTATTTATTTCATGGCTCTGAATTTATCTAAATTTTGTTATATTAAAGAATGAAAAAATTTATATGAGACTGTGGTGATAGAAAAACTATTTGGTATTGTCAGTATAATTTCCATAAATTTGAAGAGGTAGACATTGATAATGATTTCCTGATGTGGAACTCACATATGTTGATATATAAGATCATCTATGTTTTTTCTAGAAGAGAACTATTTAAAAAATAATAAAATCTATCCTCATATCACATAACAATAGGTAATGTTATTTTTTTTCATTTATAGTATATATATATTTTTGAAAATTCATTAATATTTATTAAATATAGAGATGGACTCTTTTAACGATGTGTTCCCAGATCAAAGGGTAAGATAATTCTAGAATTCCATCATTTACGTCCTACCATATGAGACTATAAACCATATTTGAAAGTGGGAATCATATTAAAAAGTGTATTTTGGTGTCTAACTCTCCATAATGATTCAAGGGATCTTCTTAGAAAGCTGTGATCAATTCCAATTGATTGGAAATTGTAAAAAGAGAAGTTAGAGGCATAAACACATAATTTTTAATGACTATGTGATCAGTGTGGATAATTTATTTCAGTATACCCTTTTTATGCTCTATTAATATTAAAAACATTTTGAATTATAAATATTATGCGTCATTATGGGTTTAGTTTTTTTACCATAAAAAAACATATTTATTGTGGTGATCATGTTCTTAAGGAAAACCATTTTGTATTGGTTTAGAATCCATTATTTTCCATCATGTGATCAAATAAATCCCTTAAATAAGACTTTTTTTTGATATTGATAGATAAATGTTTTTTTATAAAATATAATTAGACCTTATCACCAAACAAATGATTTTATGTGGTTTCATATAAGTAATAGATCAAAAAAATTACAGTAATGTCCTTGAGTTCTAAATAGAATTATTAGAGAAAAAACTGATGTTGTTGTATATATGAAACAATATATAATAAACCATGTCACTAATTGATGAAACATGAACATATATATCATTGGGTAATGAAGAAGGAAGACATATGCCTATAAAAATATTAATATAAAATATGTCTATATCTTGATGAATTTGAATAAATTTAGTGAAATGGTAATGAGAATGAAATTTTTTACAATTGGAAAACTAAGAGGATGCATGACCTTGACATCAAATTTTAAAAACAACATACTTAAAGACATGTCACTTTTATTTAACTCATGATTGATATTTAATCTAGCTAAATTTTTGTCACTTTTTTTGGAACTTTCAGAGTTATATAATTATTTCAATATAAAGAAATGAATGATAAAAAATAAACCAGAACCATTATTCAACATCAACAGAAAAATATTTGACGCTCTAAATGGATAGTCTACAAGAGGGATTTGTCTACAATCATAAATTATTTGAATGAAATAAGGGTATTTCTATCTCTAAACATTAAATGAAATTATAACAGCTATTCTATCAAATAATGTTTTTATAATATATAAATATTATTCATTCTTTGATTTTTTTTAGGATATTTTTTAGTTTAATTTTTTTTACTAAAATAATACATAATAGGAAATTGGAAAAAATATCAAAAATATAACTCGTTTCTTTGGAAAAATATATGTACTTAATATAATTAATGGAATAAGTGAAACATACAAAAATTTGTAAAAATTAGAGAAGGTTATCGACAAGGATATTGTGCAATAATGAACATGAAGTTACCTAGGTAGATACCCATATGATAATTCACAATCCCAAAATCAAGGCCATTAAATAAATTTACCTATGGTATTTCACCCTTCAATTCTCCAACATATGATCTATTGAGACATGGTATATCGAGGAACAAATATTTATTGATGAAAAAAACCCTAGAGCCTCCACTCTAAGGTCATTCAACCTATGGTTCACCTGCCAACATACAATTATCCAATCCAGAATAACCACCATTACATCATGTTTTCTAAAAATTCATTTTTTAAACCATGAACTGAATATTTATATTCTGGAACCACCATGCTGTAAATGAACCTAACTATAGATTATTGAATTTTTAAATGAAATAAAGCATCGATTATTATTTCTCTATTATTTTATCTTATTTCAACAATATTTCATGATACTATACATGATATCAATATTTTCAAAAATTCTTCTCCTTTTTATGAAATTTTAAAATATTAAATTTGAAGAAAAAAAATTATATATTAGATTATCATGAGAATTAAAATACATACATACTTATAAAAATTGGACAATCACTAGTGCAAAAACACTTTTTAACGTCGTTTTTTTTTAATTTTTAACGTCGGTTATAAACTGACGTCTTTATAGGCGACGTTAAAAATACAGTTTTCGCGCCGGTTCATAGAAACCGACGCGAAAAATAATTTGCTTATGAGCTTCGGCGTCGGTTTTTTTATAAAACTGACGCCGAAGCTACATTTAGACATTATTTTCCACGTCGGTTCATTAAAAAACCGACGTGGAAAATAGAGTCTACTAGGTTTTCGGCGTCGATTTTATATAAAACCGACGCCGGAATATTTGTTTTCCGCGTCGGTTTTTCTAAAAACCGACGCCGAAACTAATTTACACAGGATTTTCGGCGTCGGTTTTTAAAATAACCGACGCCAAAAAGTTTAAAAAATAGTTTCGACGTCGGTTTTTTTCAAGAACCGACGCCGTAAATGGAAATAACTTATTTTTGGCGTCGGTTTTTACAAGAACCGACGCCAAAAAGATATTTTTATTGTTCGATGTTTTAGAGAATTTCCTAATCTTCGATTTGACTGGTCGTGGAGCTGAAACGGAGTTACGGATCAAAAGTTATGGCCGTCAGAAGTTGAACATGTCAAAGTATCGATTGATACAATATGTTTTAAAGAAAACAAGATAAACACAAGTTAAAATCACGTACACCAAATGATATAAAATATACATAATACTTCAAACACATTTCGATTATTTTTTGATCTTCTATTGAAATGATATGTTGTTTATCATCATATCTCTTATATTTAGCGTAGATCTCATGTGATAATAAAAACAACGATCGATAATTAAACTTACACCAAGCTTGGTAAATGTCATCCGAACGTTTTATATTTTTAACACAATAAAAAAGTAAATCATCATTATTTGAAATCTAATCGAGTTGTTTATAAATGAAGGACATTAATAATAATGAAAATGAATGAATATAATACGTACCGTAATCAAATTAATGATTGATGCCGCATTGAAAACTTGATTGAATCGAAGAGGATGAAAATGATAAATGAAGGACAAACAGATTTATATATAGTAAATGAAAATATTTTCGATTGAGTTGTATGAAAATATAGGCGGGATTTTAAAAAGTTAAACGCGCGTTGTGAAAAAAATTGAAATTTTGATCCCGCGTATTAGTGAATACTATTTGGCGTCGGTTTTTAAATAAACCGATGCTAAAAAGATAAAAAAAAATACGTTTCACGTCGGTTTTTTTTTAAAAACCGACGCGAAAAACAAAAAACAGTTTTGGCGTCGGTTTTTATGAAAACTGACGTGAAAAGTAAAAAAAAAATATTTTTGGCGTCGGTTTTTCTAAAAACCGACGCGAAAAACAAAAAAGTTTATTTTGGCGTCGTTTTTTATGAAAACCGACGTCAAAACATAAAATAAAAATTTACCATGTGTTAGAAAATTTCTTAAGCTTCTATTTGACTGGTCGTGGAGCTAGAACGGAGTTACGTATTAAAAGTTATGGCCTTTGAAAGTTGGACTTAATTAACACTTCTTTTAGAGAAGATCAACTTCCAACATCCATAACTTTTAATCCGTAACTCCGTTTTTGCTCCATGACCAGTCAAATCAAATCTTAGGGAATTATCTATAGGATTGTAAATGTTTTTTACATTTTTGACGTCAGTTTTTATGAAAACGGACGTGAAAAGTAAAAAAAAATATTTTTTGCGTCGGTTTTTCTAAAAACCGACGCGAAAAACAAAAAAGTTATTTTGGCGTCGGTTTTTATGAAAACCAACGTCAAAACATAAAAACAAATTTACCATGTGTTAGAAAATTTCTTAAGCTTCGATTTGACTGGTCGTGGAGCTAGAACGGAGTTACGGATTAAACGTTATGACCTTTGAAAGTTGGACTTAATTAACACTTCTTTTAGAGAAGATCAACTTCCAACATCCATAACTTTTAATCCGTAACTTCGTTTTTGCTCCATGACCAGTCAAATCAAAGCTTAGGGAATTATCTATAGTACTGTAAATTGTTTTTACATTTTTGGTGTCGGTTTTCATAAAAACCGATGTCATAACTTTTTTTTTTATTTTTTCACGTCGGTTTTTAAAAAAACCGACGCCAAATAATTTTTTTAATTATTTTTTCACGTCGGTTTTTTTAAAAACCGACGCCAAAACTAATTATTATTTTTATTTTTTGGCATCGGTTTTTAAAAAACCGACGTCATAACTTTTTTTAATTTTTTCACGTTGGTTTTTAAAAAAACCGACGCCAAATCATTTTTTTCATTATTTTTTCGCGTCGGTTTTTTTAAAAACCGACGCCAAAACTAATTTTTTTTAGTTTTTGGCGTCGGTTTTTAAAAAAACGACGCCAAAACTTATCCACAAAAATATTTTACGTTGGTTTATAAGAAACCGACGCCAAATTGACGACATTAAAAATGATTTTTCTACTAGTGAATGGTGTTGTCAAATAGTAATATTGAGTTTTATATGGTAATATAAGATTAATATAAATACTAAGTATGAAATATTTATAATATATTATCTAGTTGAATCAACTATATGTTACCCTTTGATATCAACCAAGAATCAAAAACTAAAAATCTCATAAAAATATATTTTTACCCATAAGGAAATGAATAGATTTATTTTCCAATCCAAGATTTACACTCTAATGACATAGCCAACTTTGTTTTCCCATTTCCCTGAAAATGTTTGACCACATATTCCATAAAAGAATGAATACACTAGAAAATGTTGTCTAAAAAAATTAAGGAAATATCCTCTCATTTCCAACAAACAAATATAAACCAAATTTAATACATGTAACAAAATTTTTTCAATGAAAAATAATAATGGGAACAAATTATTTATAAAAAAACAATTCTATAACAATATTTGAAAAAAATTGAGGATCCTCATTATCAAATTTAATTTAATACTCATCCCTAAAATCCTATTATATTCACCATTTAAAAACTGTTCATAAAGGGACCACATTTCTTTTATCTTTTTCAAACAAAATCTTTGTACTGATAATATTCAATGAGAACTTATCTGTACCCAAATCATTAATTTTGAAATTCTATTCCACCATTTCAAATCATTACCTATCCCTATTTTAAAACATTAAACTCCCTATATTTTTCCTAATAAATGGTCCACTTCATATTTCCCCAAGTAATATACACATTATTGGATATGCCACTGATACTACCCATAATTATTAGTCAAAGTAGATCTTACAGTGAAAAGATCACGGTGATTCATTCCTACTAACTCCAAAATGGCATAAGTACTCCAAATATCCAACCCATGAATTATTAAAATCTCTAAAAACCCTCATTTCAACCATAATTACTTTTATGAATACCAAAACAATCCTTATTCTCTACCAAAACTCAATATAGGACACACCATTACAATTTACTATCTTATACTCTTGAATAGTTTTTTATTTGGTTTAAACCATATCATCCTTCTATCCTGATAAGTGTCTGATATCCAAAAAGGTCACAAACTATAATTATTTGACTTCTTTGACATTAATAATGATCATGAAATATAATATATTTGACCATAATTTTTTTTGTAATGGAATTATATATTTAATCTTGTGATATATAAAAAATTTCCATATGATAGAGTTAAATTATATAATTTAGGATAAATATGTGAAGTTAATGATATAATTCATCAACACTACCGCCTCAACTCATCATTATTTAGTTATCATCTTAGGGATAAGGGATTTAATTTAGTTTGGAAATAAATTTATATTTAAAATTAATATATATTTTGAGTTCTTTTATACATTCTTAGAATATAAAATCATGATTATAAATCCCCCACATTATCCTAATTTTTAACAATTATTAGTACCAAAAAGTTATCCGAATGACATTATTCACAAAACATAGTCCTAAATATCTTCACTCAAGGACCTAGTGATGAGGATTATTCCTAAGGATCACATAAATTACTATATTTTTAGTAGTAATAACAACATTATTTTGGATCAATTAGACATCAAAAATCCACTCCCTCATCAATGGAACACCCCTCAACATATAGCACATTTTTTCAATCATTTTTGTATTATTCACATTAAATAGAGTATTATACTTATGGAAAGTAAATTCATTTTGATACATTTAATATATATATTAGTTTTAATTGATTTTGGGAAATCCAAACCATAGGTAAGATTTAGTTCATAAACCTATAAACACTATAAAATATGGATATTCTAGTAATGGTTGGAGATTGCTGAAACATGATAGAGAATAACATAATATAAACAAAATGAGTGGATAATTAAAAGGATATACTTTATAATATCCATGGTCAATTTGATGATATATTACCTGAGAGGTTTCCACTACCTCATTAACATACTTATATTGACAGGATTCTCAAAACATTACATGTTATGTTGGATATGTGATAGATATCTAGGTGTAAAACTCCCGAGAAATCATGTTATATAATGAGAGGGATATTATAGAGATTCCACACCAACAAATGCCTATGATATCCATTGAAAATGATGATTCAATTATATGAACTTCCACATCAATGGTTTCTTAGGGGGGATTTATTTTTTCGAGAAACCACTAAATCTTCCTCTCATCCAATATATAAAACTTCACCATCTCATCCCTAAGAAGACACCACTATTGCTTTTTCAAATTGGATAATTTATACTTATGTTTATCTAAGACATACTTAAAATGATTCCCTATATTATAATGATTATAGAATTCCAAACATTTTCACTGTTGTTATCAAGAAAAACAAAACATGTATGAAAATGGAATAACTATATTAGGTATGACTTACAATACGAGGAACATTACTTTTAAAAAATATTATGAACTAAATATCAAATGATTTATATTTAAAAAAAATATTAAAATTGATTATTTAAATTATGAAATATTCTATGAAGAAAATTAGAAGAGTGGGGAAAAAATAAGGGAATGATAAAGATAAAATTTCAAAGGAATCATGGAAAATGAAATATTTATATTGTGAAAACAATATGAAAAAGGTCACATTATGTATCCAAAATACATGTCTTACTATTGTTGATACACCCATTGAATGGTCTAAAAAATAATTCATCCATCCTATTACATCTGTTTACAATGAACTATCAATTATGACTATTCTAGGCCCTATTGGAAAAATTCCTCAATGTGTGAATATTATTCCACCACCCCTATATCATGGTTTATCATTCCACCCCATTTACTCTTTTTAATTTTTTAATCAAGAAATTATCCCACTCCATTATAGGATGAGTACCCATATATATTTTTACGCATATATTTTTTATAGATTTGATAAATTCCATGATAATATAATGATTGAGTATTCCCTTTCCTTTGAATAAGTTGATTAATTATGAAAGGAGGAGGGTGAGCCTTTTAAAGGAGATCAAAAGGATAAATTTGATGTTTTCGTATAATTTTTTTATTCAATATCATTTTATATAAAATTTTATTTACTTTATATTGATTTAATTATATAAAATTTATAACTATTTTTTTGAAATAATTAATGATGATAATATTGTTTATCCTGGTTGGTATCTTCAAAAATTTATCATTATGACACACGTCGCTATGGTTGTATGTTTTCTATTTTTATTAAATTAAAGGTATAAGAAACACTAAATTTGATATCAATTCATGGATAATAGGATTTCAAAGTCAGTGAAGTTTCTTTTTTCACTTTTCCCCAATCCTTTATTAGATTTTAATGATTACTTGCACTATTTTCCCTAAAATTAATTTTAACCTTTAAGAATATTATTTTATATTAATTTTAGGGAAGGATATATTAGGATAATTTGGCTCTCTTCTTGAAATAGTTTATTTTAGAGACATTTTTTAAAGAATTATTTTCTATATTTTAGGTAATTGAAAGTATGTATGGAAATAAATAAATGTGTTTTAAGCCAGAAACATAAAAAATTAAATATATGTTTTTTCATTTGTTAAAATTTTTTATTACTGATGAAATGTTTTTATATTAGTTTTATTTTCATGAAGTAATCATTGGATAGATGATTAATTATAAGTCATTCCATGAGTGAATGTATAATTTTAAAATTCCCCTTCTAAAGAGGTATACTAAATAATTTTTTCATATTTTTTAATGCACTATTTCTTGATGGATTCTTAATATTTGCAATATTTTTTTATCATTAACAATTAACTTATTAGAAAAAGACATGTTTGGGACCACATTATGATGATTTTAGTGATTTTTTACATTAGTCCCTTGTATCATCAAACACACCATATGGTTGACATTCATTCAGGTTTATAGAATCCATGAAATAAATTTTTGGGGATCTATATAGCAATTTAATTTGTGTTTCTATACCTAAATAAATGTTTCAATTACATGATTTTTATTTAGTCTCATCAGGAATATTGGTGAATCTTAGTGTATCTAAGATATAATATAATAATGGAAATATTATGGGATATCCAGTGGCTGATGGAGTTCGCTTTCAAGATACATTACACCATGCATAAATAGTTCCCCATTTATTTTTATATAAAATTGAAATTATTTAAAAATATTTTATAATTTAATGACCACCCATAGTCAACCTCAACTCATGAACAAAAAATTACAATCAGTGTTGCAATGATATCAAACAATGATTTATTTAATGGTTGTGAGACTGGTTCTTTAAATAATTACAAAGAAGAAAAAGTTGAAAAAATAGAGGGAGTTAAAAAACTTCCTTACTTTGAATGTCGAATATTGAAATTAAAGAGATATGGATCATCACTGGTTGTAAATATATTTTTAATTAATAGGAATAGAATTAATTTTTATTAACCATAATATTGAACCGTATAATATACTTAAATAATTGATTCCCCTTTTCCAGCATTTGTTTATAATTTCAATATCACGAACTACCCTACATTAACGTCATGAAATAAATTTTTTGAGGAACTCTTGATTGGTGGTGATTTAATTTAAAGACTGTAGAATTATATAATATTAATGATTATGTATAGAGTAAATTAACATGTTATTGAGAATAAATTTAAATTATTTCTAATATTATGGGATGATATAAATATTTTTAGAATAGTTTTTTATGAAATGGGAATATATTTATAAGGTGACATCAAAATATTATAATTCATGATAAGTTAATTTAAAATTTTATATAAATAATAAATCATGGTTAGAAATACTAAAAATATAGTAATATTGAATTATAATTATTTCAACTAGACCTATATTTTATTACCACGATTGGTACATGTTTTATCTTATTAGATTGTTTTAATACTATGAAATCATTATCAATATGTTTTGATTGAGAATAAAAAAATATTTAGTGATGGGGGATTTGAAATTAAACAAATATATTCTAATTTTAATTGAGGTCTTATTGATAATTTTTTATTCCTTAATAAAATTTCTGTTGAATTAGTTTTGAAAAAACTACACATTAAATTATAAATGGATAGATTCGGAAACAATATAGAAATTTTTGGATCATTTATGTCATGGTGATACATTAGACATGCTATAGAGGTGATCTATAATGAAAAATGGAATGCCCAAAGTTGTTTCTAAAATGATGGAAACGAACCATGGACCATAAGTTATACTATTTTCCCACCTATTGTGTGGTATTCTATAAGAAAATATTTTTTATATCATTCTATATAAATATATTTATAAACTAAACATGATGACATAAACCAACCTATTCATTTTAAAATATATACATTGAGATTATTTTTTATCATCATATTTCATAATATTTTTTTATTTTTGGATATGTTATTTATAGATATATTATTAACTTTATATCTTCTATATAATATCCATAATAATTTAATGATCCATGTGTAATAGGGGTATATATATATATCTCTATGTTATAGTGAAACCAATGGTGATGATGGATATAAAAAGGATATAATGTTTCAAGAATGATTTTTTGAACATATTTTGTTTTCTCCTTTAGATGAGATTCCACCAATGCCTTGAGACTTGATCAATGCCATGATGGATTTAATTTATAAATATTAGTTTCCCATAATTCCTTTTATAAATTATTATACATTTGGTGTCAAAATTAATTATTTGTTTTGAGCTTTATTCGATGTCCATTCCCCCAACATAATATTGTTAAATCATTTATTATTTCATGTAATATTATTTTCATTCAAATTATAATTTTTTAATTTCATTTTATATTTAATATTTTGTTGCCACTATATATATTTTTCATTATCCCTTTAAATGAATATATTACTTGAATCTTTAAAAGATTATGTGATGTAGATTCGATTAATAGTTCATTAATTTTCTCTTAATTTCTTCCATGAAATTAATTTTTTCATTAGAAATATTAAGTAAATTTAACAAAATATATTATTCCTTAGTAAAACTGTTAAAAAGATATTCATTAAGAACGGATATATAAGTATACTAGGATTATTAAATAATTAAAAGTAGTTTAGATTATTATTTTACCAATAAAATTTAAATTAAATCACTTAATATATTTAATTTCATTAATGTAAATATCTTTATTAATGTAATTATAAATAATGGAATCGACCATAATTTTTTTTATCTAAAAAAAATCACTCAACCAATTAAACCAATTAAATTATGAATTAATAAAGTACCATGATAAAAAATATTTTTTGAAATTTGATTTTACTTATTCCCAATTTTTTTAATGTAAACACATAGTTCATATTTTCAATTAATCCTTATTAATTAATTTAAAAAAAATCTTTTTGATGAAATTAAAAACACATTAATCTATTTTGGTTAATTTATTTATTTTTTAACCACAACTCAATATTGTGTTATTTTATGATGATATTTAAAAGTAAGTGTTTTGAAAAAAAATTGTTCTAAACCCTTAAATCCCTTAGAAGTATTGTTACTGATCTGTATCATCCCATTCACAAGGAATATTAACACTGCATTTTGCACTCTTTCACAAATGATAAACATATTTTAACATTATTAAAACAATCTATATAATCTATTAATCTATGATATATCATTATTATATCTAATAGAATATGTAATATAAATTTCTATAAAATCATTGCACAAAACATGACTATAAAAAATATCATTAACGTTCATAGTTCTTCATCCAATGAACCACTAAAATACCATTAGATATAATTTAATTTTTAAAAAATTATAAATCTACCAATTTAAAAATAATATCACATAAATTGTACATAAAAAACAAAATATCATTAAATAATTTTTATCTTAATATCCATATTTTTATTATTAATGGAATAATGTTGTATGGATTCTTTCAGGATAGTAATGTATGAAATGAAAATATCTTTGAAAAGTGAGATTATATTTTCTCTTATGATATAGTTTTACATATTTATTTTCATATAATTATTTACAAATGTAAATATTTCATGAAGGTTTTGAATAATTTACATAATAAAAAAATAAAACCTATATCAATAAAAATAATAAAGTTTATAATTTTGTAATATATGGTGATAAAAAATTTATAAATTTCCTAGAATATCATACTTCATTTGATTATATCATTAAAAAATATTCATTATATCATATTTCAATGTTAAAAGAATCAAATTGATTTAAAATAAATTACATCGATCGTACTGAACCAAAACCATCATTATTTCAAATATATGGTAGATTATGATGTGAATTATATAACGAAAAATGGGTTAAAATTAATGTATTTCCTTGATTTATATTTGGATAGTTTGATTGATGGTTGAAAAATGATATTATTTGTTATTTCTTTCGATATAGGGAAGAAAATATCATTTATTATATTGAATAAATAATAAATTTCATTTATAGTAAAGGATATAGAGTATTATTCCATTTCACAAGAATATAACGATTTTATTTAGATAAATTAATAATTTTAGGAGATTAATTAGGACTAATGACCATGATTTTTTTCGGAAAATGGTACTGGAATCATAAATACACTGTTGGACTTCACTTAAGGTTTAATCAAATTATGATCAAATATAAATTCATTATAGAATGTATAAAAAAAATAACTATTGAACATATATATAAACACCAAATAAATTAGTCCCTGATTTTAAAAAGACTCTCAGAAGAGAACAACTTGAAATTAATATAATGAATCTAGGAATATAGAAATCTTCTTCGTCATGGAGAAACCTAGAACCACATTTACCCAATATACTAAAAAATATGGGTTTGTTATTAAATGAGGACAATAAGTATGACTCAATTAATCTAATGAGGATGATTATAAAAGGAGACATGATGTAAATGAGGATTAAAAATTCTAGTAATGTGAGGGTTTATATAATTATTAGAGCTTTGGTGATCTTCATGGTCACAAAAACTTATGTGTATTAATTTAATGGTTTAACCTAGTATATGGTAATGAATGTGACATAAAATTTCATTCAAGAGATTAAATGGAAATGAGATCATTAGTGATATTTAAATTCCATTAATCACTATTGTTTCTCAAATTGGGTTTAAATTATGTGGTCAATAAATAAATGAATAAACTTTCACTACTAGTTTTTCCCAAACATATGATTTATTTTTGTCCACATAAAAAAGTTTCTTTAGATAAGGATGAAAAATGTTTCTAACAATCCCAAAATATGATATTTTTTAGACTATCTTTTTTCATTTATATGCATTTTGTTTACTAGAAAAATTGTAAATGAGAATACTAGTGAAGATATAATATAATTTGGGATGAATCAAGAGAAGTAAACATTAATAAATAAGTGCATATGAAGAAATATAAACATTCAATGTTGTGTCAATTTTTTATAGGGATTGATTTTTATATGAAATATGATTATAAACTATGACCAATATAATAAATTAAAAACATATTTTTTTGTTCCCTGATAGTAATAATTTATTGATGAAATATAAAAAAATTATCAATATGAAACATAGATTGGGGGAAAATACCATTTATGTGTTCATGATTGTTGTATATTGGGTCACATTCTTTGTATGAAACTATCAAACATGGGAGCTGATTCTATGATTCATTATGTGGTTTACATATCTGGTGAAACAAGTTTTGTAAAAAACAACCAGTGGTGAGTATTAATTTTATGGATGATATTAATGGTTTAAAACATAGTCCAGGCTTTATTGTATGAAATTTTAAATGAAATATATGGTCATTATAATTAAAAATAATAATTATTTGGTGGATAAAATTTAAATAATGAAAAATAAAAACCCATGTCCTTTTATGTATGAAAATATACTATTAGATATTTTTTATATTTTTTTTTAGTTTTTTTAATGTAATGACACAATTGAAGAACATTACAATACCCATCACATGGGTCCCATCCTTAACTAATAATAAACTAAGGGTGCCACATAAAGCCTTCCATAAATAGGGTAGGGGCTGGAGACTAGGATAAAATAGGAATATCACACAAAATGAGGGACATTATCCTATATCAACCTATAATAAACACATATCACTAATGAAAAAAAGTATCCTAGGAAAAAATATACATATTAATAGATGAACTATATTCAATGTTTTCATAATACAACGTCTAGTATGTTTATCTACACATAGAAAAAATCACATCTTCTATATAATAGCATGGTATCCAAACCCAGTGAGTCTATGATTGAATAACGACTATCCTCATTTTAGTGTATCTTGGAATTAATATCTGTCTAAAATGATCACCCCTACCATCATAAACAACAATTATTTACCACCCACAATCATGTATACAATGGAAATATGTCAAACTAGTTTTTTATTAACTGTGAACACCTCACAATTGTATTGTTTTATAAACATAAATAACAATCGAAATCATAGATCTCAGGAAGGAGTGAGTGTAAACATACTTAATATCCTAACATAAAACCATAAATTAATGATAAAATAAGATATTATCTTTAATTACAAAATAAGAAGGATAATACAAAAAAGATAAGGATATCAATATATGTTATTCTATAAGGATTATTATGGAAATTGTAATGTCACATCCATATCATACAAATTTCATGAATGATTTTATCTCTATATAAGCTAGATACTCTCATTGAAATTAAATGATCACAATGTATATGATCTATAGACCAGTTTTAAGTCACTCCATGAAGGAAACATTGGAGATCTTCATGGATTATAAGGCTCAAATTATCTAACCATATCACCTTTTAGAACATATATATTTACATTTGAAACCATATTGGGTGGACCTATTCCTCATTTTAGTACATTTATAAATTGAGGAACTATTTATAATTAATGTGTAACTACTATAGATACAAATTAGGGAGCCTGTAACTTGTCAATGAATATATATTAATTAATAGAGTTAGAATCATTTTTATCATAACTACTTCACCGAGAACTTACAGACATGCATTAAAAATTTAGAAATGTAGGTTATATTCCTACTTGAGTGGAACACATCAGAAGGGGGAGTAAAAAACTCCATAGATTGAGGACCTACTCCCTATATAGTTGGGGGAGATTCTAAATTGTTTGATTATCTTGGGGACCCAGACTGTGTCATGGATAAGGGAGTAAGATCCATGTTTTTGATTTAGAGGGACCATGACATGAGCATGTTGCGATGTACTATACACCATAAAAAATATGGGGGACATGAAACCTATCAATAGTTTATATGGATGAATGTTCTTAACATAGATTCCACTCAAATCTTCATACCTAAATCCATCCATGATTAAATCAGATTGTGCATTACCTCAGATTCCATATAGTGATATTCCATGATGTTATACATGGATGAAATATTAGGATTGGGTACTTATGGGAACATTATGAGTCTGAGGATTAATGATATGAATAATTACCATATGTAGAAAACAACATGGCATGTACTGTAAAGGCAGACTTGTGTATCTTGTTATTCTTGTTCTGGTTATGTATTATCCTTAAAATGACATAAGAATTCGACGTATACAGTATGTCCATGTAGGGTACATAATGTATGGGAATCTTGTGATGCTCAATTTTTATTCACATCACACTAATACATAAAATCTAGATATTGGAAATGTCTAGAGAGGTACAAGGAATTTGATAATAGTAGAGACACATTCTGTATACCATTAGAAACACTACTAATGTAGTCCCGGAATACAAGAAACATTTCCATGGTCACATGGAACACATTCCATGGAGGATTATCTAGTTTTTTATCATGTCCATATATATTATTTTTAGTCCCAACATATCATACAATCAATCAAAATTCCATACATTATAAATAGTGTGGTTGAGAGTGTACACTTCTAAAACACTAGTGAAGTATCTAGAACTATAAGACATGTATACCAAATCCAGATTCCATGTGATATGTATAATATATCAAAACCATATATTTATAGGTAAGATGATACATGGTGTGTGGTCCTCTAGATTGAATAATATTTAATTAGAAATCACATATCAAAAAATGGTAAGTGAAGATTTCAACCACCACCATCATTTCCTATATCGTTACTATCACCCATAATGTTAATCATTGTACCTGATCATTGTAGTGATTTCTATTATAATCCAATACTTCACATACCTCACCCTTGGATCACTCTGATGCAATAATATCATAGTTCACAAAAAAAATTATACACCACATAATTATATTTAAAAATAAGAAACATCAATTATTTGTATTCTAATTACAAGTCATCATTCCCAAATGGGGTGGTTGGATTTAATATATGTAACTGAAGTCATGTATATATACATATAAGGTGTGTGTTCCCATGTTACACATTGGGTGATTCATATAAATAATAAAAACCGAAGAGCTCAATCGAATATGACTAAAAGGGAGTAGTCATCAGGATTACATGATGTGTAGTTAGAAATCTCAACCCTTGAAATTGTATGTAGAAATATTTTTTACTATTATTATTTCATGTGCCTCCACTATCACCTATAAAACTATTTATCTAACCCTAAAACTTCAGGGGTCCTTTTTTATTTTTGATTCACCACATCCCTCACTATCAAATCTATAATTTATACATGAATCTACATTTACAACCTTCATTCCCTATCCAACATGTGAATTTTAAATAACAAAAAAATTGAAATTGATCACCAACAATGATCTTCATAAAACTTCTAGGGTCCTTGTTTATATTTTATGCACCACATCCCTCACTATAAAATCTATAATTTATACATGAATCTACATTTACAACCTTCATTCACTGTACAACATGTGAATTTTAAACAACAAAAAACATTGAAATTATTTACCATCAATGATCTTCGTAAAAACAATCATAGATGTCTTGGTTACTAGATCAAATTACCGCAGCCCAATGATGCTACCATACCCTCCTAATGTTTTCCTTTCAAAATGACATCCAATTTTATTATATATACACTTTTATTGAACTCACAACCATTGAGAAGGACATAATTTTTGTCCAATGATATTGGGGTCAAAAGGGGGGAGGAATAATGTGAGTAGAGGCTAAAGTTAATCATATCATCCAGAATCAAGATAGATAAAATGTTCCTCTATGAACACATGAACAAAATAAATTATGGATGATGAGTATAATGATAATTTTGGATGTGATTCCATAATAATTGAAATTCTAAGAATGACCTGAAAGAGAGGATCCCATAATTAATTAGATTTAAGAATAATGAATTAATACAAATGAATAATCCATGACTCAATGGAGAATAACACTAGGTGCACAATTAATCTCATCAATGTTATCAGGGTTATAATTTATCATCACCATGAAATCTGATCATCAATATTGTAATGAATATATAACCTATTTTCCACATAATCGATTGAATGATTCTTGAAAAAGGATAACCAATACCTATAACTCTCTATATAGGGTTGTATTATCATTGTAAAATGTTAAAACTAGAAATGAAAACATAAATTAGTATTCATAACTCGTTACTAGGTTTATTGATATTATTATTAAGCTTCCAATAAATTCATGGTCTATTGTGAGACATTTATTTATATTACATTAATCCCATATAAGCTCCAATTTAGTGGATATTTTTTTTATGATTCCATGATAATTATTTTTTTAAAATTTTAAATGTTAAATATCCCATTTAGAGGATATATTTTTCTATGTTAAATGGTTATTCACTACCCATTCTTGGAATAAGTGTGATGTCATAAATCTCAGCTAATCTCCCATTTAGATGAAATATTTTTCTATATTTATATAATATTTAATTTTTTATATTATAAATGTCAAAATTCCCTTCAAATTTACCATGCTCAAAAATTAACAAAACAACATCCTGAAGAAAGATTCCATAACTCGAGATCAATATAAAAATTGAATAACTTTTATAGAATTATCATATTGGGTAAATTTTCCATTCGATCCCGAGAGGGGTCCTAGGAGTCAAAAATATTTATGTTAACTTAAAATTAATCTACAAAAAACCATATTAATATGTCACCCTTACATTTAATTATTTTTATCCTAAAAAGGAATAAATGGGAGTGGTTGAAAATCAGGCCCCCAAAACTACTTCATACAGAATGATAATCTCTACGAACATATAATTCCATCATCTTAGAAGATTTATTTTCTAAGAAAACATATTACACAACCTCCATGGGAGTTAACAAAAACATTCTTCACTATTTTTTTTTAATCAAACTCATTAAGAAGAATCTAAAAAAACAAATTCCCTCTAATTGTGATACATGTCAATAATCATCACCCAAAACCATTTTATATCCTAATGATCAGCCTACCACATGGAAAATATAAAAACCATGAATCTCTATAATATTTCAAAAAATGGATCCTTTTTTAGAGTTGAAGCTATTTTATTTTTCATATCCTAACCTTTCAGGATCATTCTCAGTGTTCATCTCAGGATAAATTTAACCCAAGTCAAAATCATCTTCTGAGAAAAACAAGAACATTCTACACCCTCTCTAAAAGAGCTACAATGTAGCATACTATTTAATGTATTGATTTTTTCTACTCCACTATGTCCAAATATATCTATCTTATGGAAAAAATGAAGCATGGTATTCCTTACAAATTATCTATACAGTCATTCATTGAAATATTTCATTGACATCACGTTATTAAACAGTTTCTCATCCACTATCAACAAAAACCTTATCGGGTTATCATTTCTCAGTTGAGAAATATATACATGAACACATAATGAAAACATACGAACTTCTTTATACACCCTTTAATTATAAATCTACTCATAAAGGGGACAAATCCTCTATAATTTTAATAATACTTTCTTAACTACTCTAATGACCCTTCTCTATTAGATATAGATCCCATGATTACAGATGAAAAAACATGGGTGATAAAAACAAGGAAATTGGGGAAACCTCTATCCCTATAACATAGGAAGAGTCCGTATGTGATGAGAATTTCTAAAAATGATATGTTTCATATACCACACTAGGTTATATTATTCACTTTGTTAGTGTTTTCTTAGGATCCCCATCATGATACTCAACATGAACACCAATAAAAACCGATACCCACCTAGGGAAGTGGTTGAATTGATTGAAACCTCCATAAAAACGTTTTGTTCCATTAAATTAGATAATTTAGTCAATAATAGAAATTAAATTGATATCACCACATTAGAAATTTCTCACACAAATAAATATCATTAGTCTATCATTGATTAAAGGTGAGAAATTTGTCCCTCTCCAATCTAGAATCAACTACATAAATGAATGAAATTCAAATGACTCTTTAATTAACATTCCTAATATTTTTATACCATGTCATTTTGACACCATTATAATGCTACACCACTCTGTTCTCGTCACCTAATATGATTTAACTTCAAAAATTCCAACCACTATTCTATGATTAAAAATTCACACTATTATAGTTTACTTTAAATATGGAACTCTCATAGTAAGACTATGGAAATCCATGAATACAAAAAAGGACCATCCATGAACTATAATAATTAATGGTTTAGTCTATATATTCTTTAACTAAAGAAATAATGTTCGTAACACTACATAAGAAAACAATAATAACATTTTTGAAATATAATATCCTGAATATGTTGGTCTCTTATAATGGGATAATAATTTGTAACCATTACAAAGAATTCATGAATTCCACTAAATTTATATATAGTGAAATATCAACAAAATATATAGTGTGAAATTTTATTACTACCGCTTGATGGGAAACTGTTCATTTATTCTTCATGGTATTCTCTACTTTAAAAACCTATTGGGATACCCTATTCTACTAAATGTGGACCTCACCTTAATTACATAATCACTGAACACATTGAAATACATGAAATGGGTAACTAATCCACACTGAGGTAGGTACCAATGGGAATTATGTTTTATATAATCCAACACCATAAAATACATGTTTCTCTACTAAGGAAAAACTCTCATCACTATAAGGAGTGGGTCAATGATGGTCCCCATAAGTCCGAGTTCTCGTGAAGATAGAGTTATGGATATGGGGTTACTTGAGAATCTATAACTCTAGAAAAAATTGTGTATAATGAATGGCTCATGTCAAAATTGAATAGAATGAGGGTCTATGATGATATGGAATAAATCAATACTTCGGAAGAGCATGATGTCACCTAAATATCACCATCCACTCCCATGTCAACTACAACTCTAACTATCAGTTCTTTATTCTTTTATGAAACTAATTAAAGGTGTTGACTATAAGAGTTGATCAATTAATTATCTATTTCTAATTGTATCAGGACACTATTTCTATTATCAAAAAAATCCCAGTATTAAATAGTCTTATAATAGAGGGGCATCTTATCCTAAAATGATATTCATAATAGAGGCCAATCCATTCTTTCACTCTAAATATCTATATAAAAAATGATAACCTTCATTGATATACAAGGTGCATATCAAAATAAACTCATAAAATGAAAAAATTCCATCTATAATCATGATTATATAGTAACATCATGTGGTATTAGTCCAATGAAACTCACATAGAAATGACAATACTATCCCATGGAGGTTCCAATACATTTTGATAAAACAATATATTGAACATGGGCTCAAAACCTAACCAAAGGTAGAGAATTGCCTTTTTGAGTTTTAGAAAAACAAATTTCACTGAAAGCTCGATTCACTACAAAGGGAGATCAATAAAAAAGTAATTATCTAGTAAAAAAAGTATAAACTAGTTGTGAATTCAAGTCTTAAAATTCAGCTAAAACTCTATTGCATATGGATTAGACTCTCCATTTAAACTCGTGAGGCCTTGACCTTGTGGAAACACATAGAATATTTAGACTAATTTCAGTCTTGTAAAATAATGGGGGAACTAACATATACACTATTATAAAGACTACAATAAGTAGAAAGGGAAGATAAACTACCACATATCATAGGGTATTTATATCTCTCAACTGAGCCTCTGAATCAATTCTTCATTACTCAATTAATTAGTATCGAGGGGCCCAACTACTGGAAGAAGATCATTATGACCAAAAATTTTAATATAGGTAGGCTATATATAGGTCACACCCTTTACTCAATAGGTTCAACCTGCAAGGATTAGATAATTTCTTTAATTTATGATAAAATAAACATTTGAAATTCCAAAACTAAAAACTATAAAATCCATTTAAAAACAACTATATAACCAATAATCATAGTGTTAGTGTTCAGGTATCAATAACATGTTTATAATGTCCATGATGAATGATACATTCACCACCACACATATGTTTGTTCCCCTAGACTAATAACTAATCTAATCATCCCCTTTATATTTCATCCTAACATTCCCAATCAAATCCTCACATTCCATATAACTCAAATTGGACAATATTACCAAAACAATATAATTACAATCTAAATAGTCCCTACCCCATGTGGCTCTACCTTGGTTAGAAGTAAGCGAATTGTTAATTTTCAACCCCACCTCCAATATTCTTGGGGATGATGACTAGTACTGAGTAGGAATATCCAACAATATAGGATACCCTTTATAATACCTTCCAACAACAAATATATATATGAAATTAAAATAATTAACCAGAGTCAGCAACATTATATATATATATATATTAAAATTAATTCATAATATATTAAATAATTAATTCATTTATAAATGGGAAAAAACCATATGAATTTTATTCCTTATATGGTATCTGACCCCGATGAGTGTGAGAAACTAAAAATATCGTCTTTCATGACATGATCTAATTAAATAATTGATAACTAAAATTATATGCACCACAATCATAATTCACTAAGATCCAATGAAATACATCATGTGGAAACTCTAATGAAGCTACACAGGATCTATGTCCACCTAGAACACCTCAAAATTATTCTCCATTATCATAGTCACAACACATGTGGGAAGAAACCATGTAGTGGCCTATATAAAAATGCTCAGAATAATTCCCCAAAACCATAATAGAAATAAAAAAATAAGTCAAAAAATATATAATAAGAAGGTTACCAAATAGAGGAATGTAAATTCATATATTTTATAATATTGGGAGGCATAGGGACAAAGTAATGTCATATTTATCATTATAAATTTTCAATAAGGATCTAGTATCATGAGAATATTGGGAAGATCATTAAACCAAAAAAACTCAAAACTTCATTTTTCAAAGTCCCAAATATATGTATCACATTGAAATAAACCATAGTGTGCTTGAGGTATCATATGGCTTAGATTATATGGTCTTCTATTATTATCAATGATCAAAATTATAATAGGAAATTCTAAATGGGGGACACACTCCGAACTGATGTGTTCTTGTCATTTAATGGAGTGTGATTCCTTACACATTTCAATTACTAGGTAACTATTCTTCAATCATTCTTCAGAAACCACACAATATCCAAGAATAAATTTTTCTAAATATATTAATAACAATTACTTTCATAACTAACCAACTATGGGAAAACCCACATTCCTGAGAGAATATATAATAGATGACCCATGAATCATTAATTGAATAAAATCTAATGAGACATTACCACACTCTATGGAAAGATGACCTATACTCAACATAATTTATATAGTCTAAAACTAAATCAGTCGTTTGGATGAAGCAAACCTTATTTGGGCCAAAGTAGTACATACCCCATACTGAATAAGGGTTCACCAAACCCAATAATATTTAAGAGTACATGACTCTATGGACATTTTGGGGTAACCCACAACATATCATTATCATGTCACATGGGATGTTGATATCCCTTTATGAACTCTTACCATATCTCTCAATCATAGTTTTCATCCTTACTGTGATTTGGAAGCCAATACTCTTTAATCACCTAGAGTCCCACCAATTATTCCATAGAGGGATGTACACTTCAGTATTACAAGAACAAATACTATATATTGGATACTTGGGTTCTCAAAAATATGTTCCACGTAAAATAATATAAATAATAACACTTAAATTAATGGTACATGATATGTACTATAATGGTGCAAAGTGTGTAGTCCATTTTCAATTGTTTGATTGTGTATATCTCATTACATAGATTTTATGTCCAACGGACATAGCATGTTAGAGATTGGTACTGAATATGTGGGTCTCATAGTAAACACATCATATATCCCCATCATATGAAGTCACATTATAAATTATAGATGGAATTTTCAAAACGTTACAAGATGGGTACGACCCAAAATTATACAAACTATGTCCTATCAGATGATTGAGTTTTGTTGTACATGAAAACCCATAATGTATTTAGGGTCATATGGTATATGGGTTGAAATGGTGTCTCTTGGTATGAATCTTATCCCTATACATAAAATGAAGTCTAAAAAATTAACGTACTCTAACTACACAACTTGAATGAAAATTGGGTTTGTGGTATTGTTTTTAGTTACACTTGAGATAATGTTTCTAAACATATAGTCCATGTGTACCCAAGATATATTCAATATAATGATTATAATTTATCAATATCATAATTACCAAGGTAATATGATACATTAAATGTGGTCATCTAAGGTACATGTTGTATATACAGAAATATCATTTCTAGAAATAGTATGTCTTGAGTTCTACCACCACCATTGCATATAATGGTATTTTTGTTATTAAAATGATATTTAATGTTTTTGGAACACTAATTTATCTTCCTAGAATCTAATATATAACTACCCTCACTTAAAAATTATCTTTTTTTATACAAATCAACATTCATAACCCTCATTTACTACACCACATACACATATCAATAATCTAAAAACTTGGTAATCCTTCTCCCTAGATGGACCCATATTATACTATTACAACCAACATTAAGCCTGGATCAATGTAACCAGCCATCAATACCACATCCAAATTATCCCCATGTATGTCTTGTTGAACGCTATCCATTTTTATCCACATATTTTCATCCATTGATTCCATGAAAATTTCAATGGCCATAATTTTTATTTCCTGAGATATTTAAAAAAGGGAGAAATATTTTACTGGGTGGTGGTAAAACTGAATAAAAAAACACAAATTTTTTCCCTAGATGTTTTTCAATGAATGCATTCTCAGAAAAAATTTAAGAACATGAACACTATTAAAATGAAATTTTTTATTACTAAAATAATTGAAATGGTTATAGAAAATAAATATATAAGCTTTGCTAATTATATTACATAATGAAAAATGAATGATTCAAAAGGATGTTTCCCTATAAAAAATCGTCAATTTTAAGGAATGACTCATTTTAGTATTTGAATTATCCTTTATAAAATAGTTTTATGAATTAATGCATGTACAAGGAATTCAAGAATCTAAAAATCTAAAATTTAAGGTTGGTGGATAAGGCATTATCATGAAGGATACATCATTCACATTGCCTATCAGGTTGTGAACCGCCATTAAACTATTTGATACATTAAGTGTTGTAGAAAAGATAAATATAATACATTTTAGTCAGAGGAAATCCATCGAACAAAGGGAGGAAAGGGTTAGTGATATAAAAATGTTATAAAATAAACTAGATAGACAATTTGAATCCAATAACTATATAGTGGGAGTTTCTATATCCCAGTTACCTTACCTATAACCTTAGACTTGCCAAAGAAAATACCCTTACTAGCTGCTGGATGTTTTGGGAATACATAGTTTATTTTAAGTCCACAAGATAACTAGTGGTATCATACATGATGAGACATGGTTGGGGCCATATTTAGTATTTTTAAAAATATTTTTTTTATTTTTCCTCCACCTCCTCCAAAACCCATACTCATTTTTATGACCACAGGGGGTCCATTATTGTGATTTTGGATTCATACATAACAAATCATAGATTTGTCAACCAATGATTGATCCAATTATCTGTTAATGGTATGGTCCATCAATCATTTCCCAATTATCTCCGTATTCTAAATATTGAACATAAATCCCTAATGTTATGATCATATCTAATAATTTCACCTTGATCTAATGAGATAATTTTTTGCATTTGATTGTAATGAATATAAAATCTATTGAATTGGGATTTGTTCTTCACTTGGTCATATTCCATTGATGTGGGTTGTTCTTGTTTAGTACGTCCCATTTGGCGCTATCCTTTTCTTGTGGTATATTTTATAGAACATAATCATATGATTATCAAGTGATATAATAATGATGAATCTGGGATCATTTATGTAATACATGACTCTGGAGATGGTTCTTAACAATAAAACATCCTTACACACAAGGTAAGATATTATTTTCATATAATAAACACACACACACACATATATATATATATATATATGTTTGGAATGATTGTATGGTGTTCATTTGCAGAAGATATAACAATCCATGATATTATTTTCATGTGGACACGTATTATTTATTTCACTCTATCTTAACATTACATGATTACAGATTTCCTTAATGTATCCTATATGTTAAATGTGTAGTATCTCTATTGTTGTAATTGAGTTATAATGATACATTGTACGGGCATGTTTATTCTTTATAGGGGAAGTCCAGTTGATATCCCAACTTTATATAGATATGTTAGATTTATTCTACATGTAATTTGATGGATTTCCATAGAGTTGTGATATTACGAAAATACATGACATGATGGATTGAACCTAGGTCATGAATTTGGAAAACATGAGTATTTAACTTATAGATAAACATGATTATACCTTATGTTGGGATGTGAAAAAATGACTAGTTTGAAATGTTCAATAGGAAAACAATTGAAATTATTTTAGTAATGTGAAAAATATGGTAGATCTGATCTATATGGTCTTGGGACTTGTCTGAATATATGTCTATATTTTTCTACAAAAACTCATATTATTTTCATGTAATATACATGGGTATATTATTTAATTATGTCAAGGATAATTGGTAGTGTTCTTATTGATTTTATTCTCACTCCATACAAGTTAATTCTATTTCATATAGTGATTTTGTAATCAGGGATATATTAAAGTAAAGGGCCCTATGGTGGAATGTTGATTAGGAGATTTCGGTTAATAAAAATTGATGATAGGACATAATTTGGTTCATTTATGTATTCCCTATATTACTTAATTTTTTCCCATACCTTAGGACATTGATCCACGACATGTGTGGACCCTTAATTTTGGATAAGATTTTATAGGTGACATTTCAACTCATTATATAAAGATTCTGGTACTCTTGTTCTTATGATATGGTTTGTCGATTTTTGGTTCACTTATTATTATAAATTATTATATTCATTATCTACATTTTTTTATATTACTATGCCTATAGTCTCATAATGATTCCTCTTAGAGCCCTAATTATTTATTGAAAACATTTTTATGGGGAGGTGATTGTGGAGAAATGTGGATATTTGACCCAGACCTGGTGATTTGGGTCAATGAGTTACAAATATTTTTCAATGAATTATTTCCATTATTCTTCCTTGGATTGGGACAAGATAGAAATGAAATAGATTGGTCAGTAACTAGGATAAGTAATTATCTTAGTGTATGACCAATAAATTATAGTGGACCACTGAATTTCAAAGAATGTGGTATTGAAGTTTTTTTGTTCATTGTTACAATTGACTTAGTTCACCTTCAGTATTGAACATGATGATGATATTATAATTTATGAGAGTTTAGGTGTGTTAATGCAATATGATTAGGAATGTAGGTCCACATGTCCCATGTGTGTTTCAAACATTAGATATTGTTCAATTAATTAAAGGCAAATTGAAAATGTGATTTGTCTATGGTTTCAGTTATATTTCTTATATATAATCATATGAAATTATGAGTACTATGATTTTTTATACATATATATGACTCTGACTAATGTGAAATTACCAAACACTTTACGTAGCCTTGGGTATTACTATGGTTGTATTTAGTTTTTTTTTCATAGTCTCTTAGGATGGGTCCTCTAGGGAGTGTTCTATTATTCTTTTTAACATTATTTTTTATAATGGATTATTGATATTTTCTAATATGTTTCTGTGGAACAACAGAAAATAATAACTCAATGAAATTTTGTACAACCTTCTAGGGAAGCTATAAAAAATGGTATCACATGGGGGTGGGGGGGGGGGTGCCCCTATTGCACCACATAAAATACATGATGGTGGTGATTAGAAAACTTTTGTAGAATCCCTAGTAGATCATGACTTTGAATCGATCCAACATGGAATATTTTGGGTAGTTCTTACTCATGGAGGTGGAGGTCAATGTTTTGACCTAAACTCTTATAAATGAAAATGATTTTTTATTAAAAAAATAATCATTTATTAATATAATTATAAAAATCACATTCATTAATTTGGTTATCTGATACCATCATAATATATACGATGTTATATCTAAAAGACCATTAATTACAATAATAATTGATAATATAGTCATTTTATATTGACCATAATGATTAGAATAGATTATGTTTTACTATAAATGTAATTTCTATACATGTTAGTAGGAATGGCCTAAATAAATACAATCATAGCTTATAATTATTTTTTTAGATTTTCCATTAGTGATGGTATCACTAGAATTTTCCCTTTTCCAATCCCAAGATGATATTCGACCAATAAAACATAACTGATTCATTTACGATGTATGTCCATGATCATCAAGTTCGATTCCCAAACCATGATCATAGAACAACTATATGAATGCACTACCATCACAAACCGTACCAATTGGTTGTATGCAGTTATAATAAGGGGTAATTTTTATCAACTCGATTAATGATAATTTTTATATATTTGTTTAAAAAAAATAAAGATTATATTTATCCATTTTTATTATTAAATTATAAAATACTATGAAAATAGTCAGATTGAAATTATATTTAGATACGAAGAAACTAAAATTATATTTTTTTGTAACATATTGTTTCAATTAAAACTCATATTTTTTAATTTCAAGAATTTTTGAAATAAAAATTATTTTAATAAAATTTTCATATTATGAAATATTTATTTTAATATAAATTATAATATAATATAATTTAGTCTAATTTAATTTATGTAAGGGTCAAAAAAATTGGTGTGGTAAAAACATGTAATTTCTAAAATATTGTATTTTTATTTAAAAGTAAAAATTCTATTTTTTAGAATATTATATTGGTATAATAAATATTATTTTATAAATAATTATATCATTGTTATCTAGTGTTTATTTTTTCATAATCTTCTGTGATAGTTGAATTTTTGGGTAAAAATTGAATACAGTATAAATATTCAGTATATAATATGACATCATAAAAGGCCAAAAGTGATGTAATAATTTCTATAAATTGAATACAGGATGAAATATTGACATATAATTTTATATAATTTATTTTTTATGTGATTTGGTTAATTTTATAAACCCTTAATGAATCATCCAAAACCAATATTATATTTTCAGGTTTTAGAAAATTAATCATTTTGTATATTACACAATTCCATATCTCAAATGTTATTATATTAATATTTTCATTTCATGGACATATAATACTTTGAATAACAATCCACTTTTCTGGGAAACCATAGGAACAACATATAATGGTTTTTGGTCCTTGCTAATTTTTTGAATAGAGTCTGGAACCTATGTCAATAAATTAATTAATACATCCTCCCTCTTTTTCCATAAATATCAACCTAAACCACCTTTCATGTTAACTGAATACCCATTTAACCAAATTTTCATATCTTCATACCTATAGAAATCCATCCTATGGTTTTCCCAATTTCATATGAATCAACTCATAAAAATTTAAAAAAACCATCTTGAGGTTAGAGATGTCGCTCACTTCTTTTCCATTCAAGAAGATACATTGAATTTAGTGTTATTGGTCTCAAAATTTTATGTTTTCATTACTTAATAAATATATATTTACATTTCAGTTTATTTTCTAATAATTAGTGATCAATTATATTACCTCATTATAACATTTAACAATGTCATTATTAAGGAGAATTAATATATTCTCTCCTCATCCTTTTTAATAAAGTATGTTTTTGTATGAAGAGTTTTGATTTACAATATTTCATGTTGTAAGGTGTCTTTACACACCCCCTTAATTCAATTATTATTCCCATGAAAGGGGAGACCACATTACACTATCAGTAAATCCATAGATGGAAATTTCTATGTTCCTGTTTTGCTATAAAATTTTCCAGTTATTTCCATGACCTATTTTTATATTGTGAATACCAATCATGATTCCCACTCAAAAGAATTCACCGTGATGTTACTATCCTTTATTACTTGTGGAATTCCATATATATAACCCACAAAACATATTATTGGGATTAAATGTTATGAAAGTAATTCTGATGTAATGTGATCAATATAGAACAAAAATTCATTTACATGATATGAAGGTGACAAGTGGATCCATAATTACATGTCAATATAATTAATTACTTAATGTTTTTATCTAATGAGATACCATATATGGTTCGTAGGTGGTTATCCTAGGAACACAATGTTATGTTTTCTTAGTGGTTTTACATTTCTTATTATTATGATGTCATGTTTTATATGTTTTTCACATTATAATGTTTCCTTGATGTTATTAACTTATATCTTTATTCATTGTTCACATCTATGATTTTCACTTTTTTATTCCTCTGAAATCACATGTATTACTATTAACATTTCATGCATTGATTATTCTCGTACCAAGATATATAGCTCACCCATGTCTTATGTATGTCCCCTGGCTATCCCATGTATTATTAAAAGAGAAATGGATTTTATGGGAATGTTATAGAGGTTTGAATAATGTATTTTTATCCCAAATTCATGTTAATGTGATATTTATCGCATTTCCCAATGACACCAAGCCTTTCGATATTATGTGATAGTATAATGTGTATCATTAGGTATTAATTCATAAAATAATGTATATAAATTTTATGGGGTTTCATAGATGATATCAGTTTCAAGGTCTATTTATATTTATGGAATAATATTAAAAAATATTAGTCTAAGAGTTATGGATATGACTAAAAAAATGGTAAAAATACCTGAATTTCCTTATGTATATGGTTAGTGGATTCCATGTGACAAGTCTTTTTCATAGATACTACATGTGGTTATGGTACAAAATCATATATACCTATGGGTAATAACACTGTAAAGGGTGTATTGTGGTTTAAATCAATCGTCAATTGGTGTAAAAAATAGTCCATGGTTCACAACTATGTGGGAACTCTAGAGAGTTATGTTTTATTGAATTCACAATCTCTTTAGGGATTGTCATGAAGGGAACACAAATTTTTTGGAAATTTTATTTTTTGAAATAGACCATTGGGTATTTAGAATAAATATTATACAATAAAAGGTTAAAGAATATATAATTTATCTATTAAAGGTTCATTGTTTCCCATTTATATATTTAAGAGTATTAATATTATCATCCTTATGTATATTTTGGATGAAGAAAATTATTAGAACTGGAAAAAATTGTCAAAAGATACGTTTCTTCCATTCACGATAATAAATTATCCTATGTGACTATGGTTCTATATATTTATTCATATAATGAATGTTTTGTATAACTACTCTAAATCCAACAAGAATCATGTTATTTTAGCTTTCAGTGAAATTAGTAAATGTGTAAATTATTACATAGGATGTATATAGAATCTTCATTATCTATATTTGAACATTTAATTTCGCAGATGAAACTTCTGATACTCCCTTTAGTGAAATTTTATGATAGCTAGGGTATTAATTATATTTCCGTTTATTGGTTGAAAATAATTTTTAGGAGAAAGAAATTAACATTATTATCATGAAGATACTTCAAATTCAATACAAGTATAGTGATGAGGGTGAATCTCTTTTGGGATCTTCCTCTCTAGAATAGATATTATTTCCCTATGAGAAATCACATCAAGGTAAAATGGTTGAAGATAACGAAAATTTTATCCTCGAATGAATACCCATCATTTAAGAATACGTATGTAAATTTTTCTCTCTCTTCTTCTTCATAAAATAATGGTTGATTACTCAATTGATCTTTTTGTTAGAGTAAGTAAAATATATTGAGAATGTTATCACCCACTATCGGATATATGTGTACTCTTAAAAATATATGTGATTTAAGGGTATAAAATCCCAACAACTATAAAAGAGATATATATTATCAATGGATTAGCATGGCAGTGTCAGTGATTTGTGAGGAACTTTTCATAATTTTCAATACCAATATTCTAGTTTTCTACGATGGGAATGATGGTTAACTAGAGTAATCAAAGATATGATATCATTAAAAATATAAATAATAGGCTAATCATAGTACCTATTATCACATTACCCACTAGTGTAGAAGTATTGGTTAAATACATGAATGATTCCAATGAAATCCTTGGATGTGTACTACTGAAATAGGAAGAAGTGATAGCTTATGCCGCCCACTAATTAATTATTAATGAGTATAATTCCCTAAACAAATATCTGATATTAAATATTGTGATAAATTAGTTGATGATTTTTTTTAAATATCTCTATGGTGAGATGTGTGACATATATATGGATCATAAAAGCCTCCTATATATATTAATACAAAAATAGATCAATATTCACCAATGATGGATGTCATATTATTTCAAGGATTATGATTTTTCAATCCACTACTATAATGAGAATGATAATTGAGTTGAAAGATATTTGAGTAGAGAACACCACATAACCTTATTAGTCCAAATCAACATTTGTATTTTATTTTTATGGAGACAACATATAGTTAGTTACTTGGGAAACAATGAAAATACATACAAATTATTCAGGCCTAAAGCAGTGCAATCCCAGGGCATCTCTAATTACAACATTAACTACTTTCAGTGGGAAGGAGCCTATACTAGTGAAGATAGAAAGATTCCCATGGTATGCCCCAGAAGTAAGGAAGTCTCCCATATTATTTCCTTATCTCCATGTATTATAAATATCCATGTAATTTTTAATGGGTAACTTACAGATTCAGATGATGTAGTAGATTTTCGAAGGTATAAAACCTCAATCAAGGAGGGAGTGGAAAATGATGATGGAGTCAGCATCAACATCTACAATATGGATATTCAACTTCATACATTGGAGGATGAAAAAGCTTTATCTGTGTGCTTCTTACTGAATAGAATTTACATTGTCAATAAACTCATATAATGTAATTATGTTAGAGCCCTTGTGGTCCATAATGATGCCTCCACCCCTCACGACACCCGAGAAAAATGATCCGTTTTTGTTGGTTTTGAGACCATGTGATAGGGGGAGGAAAACATTCCCATATAACCTAAGGATTATTAAAATCCACATAAAGGGAAGTGTTAATAAGAAGTTCTATCCATAAGTAGAGATATTCACACCAATTCATAGTAAATTAAGTGAGATCAATTCGATGATTCATGGCCTTTGATAGAATATCAATTTTTCTACATGGAGTGATCTTATAGAAAAATATGTTCCTATATACCTTATGAACTAGAAACCCTAAAAAGGATAAAAAATCATGATATCATATAAGGTAGATAATAATCCCCAACATAAAACCAATTATTAAAAAAGGGGGTCCCAAAGAAACCCAGTAGTGGATCCCTACGAAGGTACCGAACAAACTCTATATAGACTTCACCCAATATCTCTCAATGAAAAGAAAGTTCATTTTTTCATAAATTTCATCATTGAGATGGAATAACCTAGACGTTAGAAAGATAACAAGAAGTTAATTATTACCATCAGTTGGTATAGTTTGGGGCCCGATGGACCTTATTTTAAAGTTAATCTTATATGGAAACTCATTATTCTAGAGTCTTTCACCACGGTTGTCAATAGAAATATGCTCCATGTTCACCATCCAGTATTTATCAATTGATATGATCCTAGTTGAGGAACCATTAAAAATACATTTATTCATTTTAGAATTCATTATAATGTGATTGAATAAATCATGTTGATCCCAGTTCGGGATAACACGAATGAATACCAGAAAAGACCATACCAATTTGAAAGAGATGTCAATAATACGGAATCCTGAGAATAGAAGCTTGGAACAAACCTAGTTGTAATTATATAAGTAATGATCCCATATCCACGTTCCAATGAGAGTTTTTTTTGAAAGGTAGGAATGTGGTAGTTTAGAATAAGATGAACCCAAGAGAGATTTACTCCTGATGATTTAGTATCAAAATAATAATTTCTACTCATTTAATTGACCCAAACAGACCAGCCCTCTAGAATCTCCATTGAATGATTCCAAATAAGATAGTCCATTTTATCAGAGAGTATTATAACATTGATACCCCACACATTCAGTGGATTGGAAATTCTAGTTCCATTAGACTTTTGTTTCTTCCCATCCACTTGATCATCCTAAAAAAATGAGACCAAAATATTTTAAATGATAGAGATATCACTTTTAATAACCATAAGGGCGGACATCAGATGCATTGGAATGACAGTGAGGATTTTATTGAGAAAGTAATTCCTTCATCCAAGTTAAAGGAATTGATTTTTTCAATTCATAAATTTTCAAGTGATCCGGTAAACATTTTTATCAAAATGATGTAGCCATATTATTATTCATGAAATTGGAGAACTCTGGTAATTCATTGGGAAGATCCTTTTATTCATTTTCATTTCATTATTTATTGATCTAACCCTATTTCTCAGGTAGTGATTCAATATATAATAGTTTATTTTCTAATAATTAACAATTTTCCATATCCAATAATTGTATTTTTCATGACTCTAAATGAATCCATGAATGGATCTCATAAAAGAATTAATGAAGATGATCATATCATCATAAAACAAGAGATGATAGATTTCCACTTCATGAATCCAATAATGATAGGAAATGATGATATCTGATATGAGGTTTTAAAGGTATCAAATCAAATTGGACATGGAAATAATGGACATGAGAATAATCTAATGTACTTAACCATAAATTGTTAAAATAAATTATCAACTATCCATTCAAGAATGGGTCAAAGAGGCTTAAAAAAGATGATGATGTGTTAGAAAAAAAAGATATATAATATTCAAGAGTTCCACATTTCTAACAATAGTGTAATAATATTTGAAACCAAGATTTATGTCCCATGAAAACCAGTACTGAAAAGAGAACTTATTGATAATACACATTGATTAGAATTCTATATTAATGGAAGAAGAATGAAGATGTATAGATATATAAATGAATGAAATTATAGTGTAATAATCTAAAGAGATATATCGCATAATTTTTATCTCGATGCTTGACCACCTTTCATATATATATATATATATGGTATGTTTTATGTCTCCATGGAGTGAGACTATTCAATGAATTTTATCAAAATTTGAGGTTTACCGAAATTTTTTGGAGATGTCCTTAGCAAGTGTTGGATATAGAGTTCTGTTTTAGTACTACATCCCACCCTCAAATGGTTGGTCTATATGAGAGAAATATTCTAACCATATGTTTTTCTAATATCATTTTTAGTTGATTTTAATGGTTTTTTAGATAAAAAACTACCAAAGTGGAGTTATTATTTAAAAATATTTTCTACTATTTCTTTCAAATGACACATTATGTTAATTTATAAAGGAAAAGGAGTCAAACTAAAACATGTTGGGATGATATTAGAGAGTTGAAGCTTATGTCACATGATCCAATCCAATTGATGAAAAAGAGGTTTTAACCCTTTCAAGGTTTTATGAAATACACAAAATGTAGTAGAAAATCTATGCACAGAATGATTGATAAGCCCATGATTTTGTGGTCAATGATAAGGTTTTTCTTCTTATATCACATGGGAGAATTTCATGTGGTTTTTGAAGATGTAAAATCTTACTCTAGTATACTTCCACGACATTTATATTCTTGAACGCATTGAATTTCTGGCATATTGACTAATACTCCAAGCTTACCTATCTCAACTACATGATTTATTCAATTTATTCCCCTTTATGTAGTATATTATAGAACCCTAAAATGTACAAAATATAAAGGTTGTAACATTATATAATAATCATTCATATGAGGAGTATACATTTAAGATCATAGATCATTGAGATAATGTTCTATGAAATAAGATAACTCACCGAGTCAAATCCTTCTCATGAATCCTTGTGTTCTAATATGCAACATGGGAACAGTAAGTTATGATAAAATTGTAATAAAATTAAATATTCGAGTATAAAAATGATATTTTAAGAGATAACTCTCTAAATATTCTATGAATATAATGATCTATAGTCATATAAATGAAATTCCCTTTTGAATGAATAATATCCTTATTATGTATTGTTATTTAAAATACATGACATTTTATATTTTAGAACATTGTAAAATATATCATATCATATTTAAAATTATACTAATAACTATCACTATGGATATTATTGTTTTCTTATATTAGTAATTACGATTAGTGTATATTTAGGGTAAGGATAAAGTATAATTGAAGCATGTGGAAGGATCCATGGCATAAACCCATAGGATCATACCATATGATGTCCATTTATTAGAGATTATAAGGAATATAACAACACTGGGCATTTCTCTTGACCATGACCAACCCGATATTCAACAACTACAACCTGATTAAAACCACATATAGGAGGTGTTAAAAATTATTGAGATCCCAACCCAAGCCATGTTCACCAAAACACCCCATGAAAGTACTGACACCACAGACATTTCCCTTTTGGATATTCATGGGGTAATATGTGGTTATTTATGTATACTATATTAATATAGTTTTTTATATTATATTTTCAATTAATTAGTAATTATATTTATTTCTTTTTTATTACTCTATAAATGATTATATAAAGATATGGTAAAAGTTTGATGTGGAAAAAAGGAAACTAAAATTTTCATTTTGGGAAATATATAGTTTCAAAAAATATACTCTATTTATAATTGAAACAATTTTTGAAATAAATTTAATTGTAATTTATTTTTTATTTTCAAAAAGTATTTATTCAGATATAAATCCTAATATAATTTAATGATGTTCAATGTTATTTTTACAAGGGTTAGAAAGATGTTGGTAGAATACAAAGAAGTGTTTTCTATTAAATAATTATTTTTAGAAGTGAAAATTCTCATTTTTGTAAAATTATTATGGGAAAATAGTTTTTGTGAAATAAACACCTCAAGATTGGCCAATGGTGAATTTTTCATTTTTTTCTGAGACAGTTCAATTTTTGGGTAAAAATTAAATATGGTAAATGTCTGGTATTATGAAATCATAATTTATAGAAATCGATAAACTATATGATATAAAAATGATAATGGTCCCAATATAGATTTCACCATTTAAATAATGTGGTTTTAATATATTTGTTTAATTTTATAAACCTTTAATGAATCATGAAAAACCAATATTATATTTTATGGTTTTGAAATCAATTCGTTATGAACATGCCTCACGTCCACATAAAAAATGAAATTATTTGCATATGTTTAGTTTGTGGAAATATAAAATTTTTAAAACCACTCTAATTTGATATATGTAATGTAAAAACCATGGGAAGCCATGAGATTTTGATTATATTTTTATATATAGTCTGAAACCTATTTTTAGAAATTAATAAAAAATTCCCCTCACTTTTTCTATAAATACCCACCAAACATCCCACTGCACGTCACTCAAAACTAATTGAGCATGAAATTACTCTCCCTTTCCTTTTCAAAATTCCTCCCAAGGTGATATGAAGCTCTTTAGATGCTCATATGAAGATTTTTAAAGAACCATCTCAAGGTAAGGGATATCTCTCCCTCAATTCCAATTATTTTTTTTATATTTTACTTTTACAATCTCAAATGATAATTTTTTTAGTCATTTATAAATTTCTATGTATGGCCCAATTTATTTTTAAAAAATGAGTGATCACTTATCCATCCTCCTAATAACCATTACATAACTCTTTTCTATGCTAATATAAAGGAATATATCCATTTACTTTTTATATACTATCTATATATAATGCATTTTTGTTTCCAATTGTTCATATTAAATTGATTTTTTACAAATTCCTTTACATCCCTTATGATAATCATGTAATGATAGAACACCTTTCACTCTTATTAAACAATTCAATGAACTTTTATATACAACTATTATGCTATTTAAATTATCCAATGATTTTCCAAACCCAATTATTATAATATAAATACCCAAAACCATTTACATTCAAGTTCATTCAACTAGATTTAAATAACCTTAATTGATTGGGGATATCCATGTATATAAACCCCACTCTATAATCATGGGTTTAAATATGATGTAAAAAATTACTATGTGGAACACAAATTTGTAAACTTATTATGAATATAACTAGTGGGACTAGAATTATATTTCCATAAAATGAATTTGGTGGTCTTTTTATATCATGTGATAGCATTTATGGTGTATGGGAGGTACTCCTAAGATCACTATGTTTTCGATTATTTGAACATTCCTATGTTTCCTTAATGACTTAATAATATATAATTATTTTATGTTAGTGTTTATGATTATAATCTTATTACATCACCTTAATGTATTGAATCACATATATTACTTTCAATATGTTATTCTTTTATTATTTCTTTATTTACCATTATAGATTACCTTTTTCATAGGTATATCCCTATGTTATCTCACATAGTATTTAAAGATCAATGAATTATTGGGGATTTATGGAGTTTTAAAAAATGGATTTGTATCCCATTTTTTATTATTATTGTATCTATATAATTATAAATATACACTAAACCTCTTGATTTATTTTCAATTGTATTATTTTTATTTAAGATGTTATGAGATATGGTATATAAAATATATGGGTTGTCTTACTGTAATTTCAAATGTCAAAAATGATCATGAATTTCATCTATAGAATATAGTAACCCACTGGGACAATAAAGGACCCAATGATGACAAATAATTGATTGAAATTTATGATAGGATATTTGACATAGTTGAGGCATCAAATGATTAGAAGGTAAAACATGTTGAATTTATCCTCCAGTGACTAGCTATGATGTTTTGGGAAATTAGGGATCTAGTTGGAAGAAATTATGGAGTGACCTAATAAATCATTAAGGAAATATTTTTAATGAATTATCCCCTAATAAAATAAATCCATATTTTAAAAATAATATTATTCCAATTTGAATTGGAATATGTCAGTATTAGTGTATTTTACAAAATAAAATGAGTTTCCCTACATTTCTCCTTTGTTAGATAGAAATTAGGTATAGATGGAAAAGATGTTTGGGAATGGTCTTCAACTTGAATTAAAAATTAAGCACAAGAAGTTTGAGTTAACTACATATTTTGAGGTCCAATTTAACTCGATTTCTATTTAGAAGGGACTTGAGGAAGATAAATTCACTTATCTTCATTCAACCTTTTGTGGTATTATTGTATATATAACAGTTCTTCCACTACTTCCTCTATAGAGGGGAGGAATATAAAATAAATGTACATAAACCAAGAAGACATAAGATAGTCAACATAGAGAAGGAGTTCTTCATCACCCTATATAGGAGATGGCTCTTCCAGGTGCTACAATTTTGGTTGAAAGGGATATCTCAAATCATCCCTTAATAGTCCAAGGAAGTGTATCTTTTGTTTCATGTTGGGACATTTTTACATATTTCTATGAACTCTACTTGGTTGGGCGTAGTGAGGATAAACCATTATATGGGAGGTAATATTAAACAACATGTGTTGTATCCACTTGAGTCTATGAATCTATTGACCTATAAGCCACATGGGAGAGGTAGTGGAGCTGGGCCATGTATTGTTTACGTCTCTAACAAGGTTCTAAAAAATCAAGAGAGTGACCATCAATTGTTTAAGGTATGGTATGGATTGAATTTAAACTCTCCATAACTTTTTCCCTGTAGACACTTCTCTTTTTTTTTGTGACTAATCTAGTCATTGATAAGTTAGAAATTCTTGTAAAATTATATTATAAATTTATATTCATCAATAAAACAATTGGAGGGAATGTGGACTGTCTCCCTATTTCCATAGAGTATCCAATAGTTATCTTTAGATATAATTAGGAAAATAATTTCAACATTTTTGATACATATAGTTGTAATGTGATATTTGGTATGTAGTGGACGATTAATTACCATAGACACATTGACTATTATTAGAGATGACTATACTTTACTACATAAATGGGAGATAATTTGTGTTGATTGGTGAGTGGGATGTTGAAATGGGAAGGGGGAGTAAAGAACCTAGTAGCATTTGATCCATTATTGTGTATGTGATATGGATGATCCTTTAAATATATCCTTCATTTACTTCCACCTCTCTTATTACTTTTGTGGACCTATACAAAGATGTATTTCTTAAAAATATCACGGTTTTTATCTAAATATGAGGATTGTGTTTGGAATTAAACTTCACTCTAGTGTCAAACTGATATCTATTCCACCTTTTTTACAGAACCTAATAGGTTGAAAAACAGAAGAATATATTTTAGGATCTTGAAATTAATGGGTTTTTTTATATCAATATCTTCCCTTTATGGTGATATGTTGTTGTTTTATAAGATGGATGAAAATATCCTTAGAATTTGTGAAGACTAGAGGATGTTGAATACAATTATTATGATGAAAATTTTCCTATATAAAAGGATTGATGGCATGTTTTATCACTTAAGGAGGGACATGTAGTTATCGCACATTGATCTTTAGTCTGGATACAAACATCTTTTTCTCAAGTATGAGGATATACTATTGATATCATTTAGACGAAGAAGTGGGTTGTATTAGTATCATGTTATGTATTTTGGGAAAATGAATTCTACAAAAATACTCATTGAAATCATGAATAATAACTTTCACCTTTTACTAGACTCCATTATTATTATGTTTATTAATGACATCTTGATATAACCAAATACTATATTATCAAATAATAGACACCAAAAGATTTTACTTTGTATGATTCATTGGCATTGGTTTAAAACAAGCTCTTGAAATTTCTATTTCTGATATAGGAGGAGAATTTCCTTTGGGTGGTGATTTATAAGGCATAGATTTCAGTCATCCAAGAAAAGGTTGATGTATTGATGTATTATTAATTATCTAGGAACTTGTTCTATATTATGTGATTCCTTAGACTAGTTGGATACTAAAATAATTTAATTCAGAAATTTTTCCATTTCTTCATCACCCACGATTATGGTTATAAAAAGTGAAATAGTTTGAATGGAATTATCAAAGTAAATAAGTTTTCCTAGAATTAAAGGGAATACCAGAACAAGCTTTAATTATAGATTTTCCAAAACCAATAACTACATACACCTTGTATTTTGATTATTCTAGGTTGGATAAAGGAGATATTTTGAGGTAGAATGATTAGGAAATTACTTACAAGTCTCACTTGCTGGGACATCCAGAGAAGAACTACTCAGCTCAACACCTAGAGTTAGATTATGTGGTTGATGGGTTGATGAATTATAGACACTGACTCATTAGTAAGAGAAATTTCATGTGTACGTACTATAAAAACATTCATAATAGCTTATCTGGGACATAATTTAATCTTCATCAATGGTTTTAGGTAAAGTACATGAAGATGTTCTACTTCTAGATAGTGTTTCTTAAAAAATGGAATGTTATTGTAAATTATCACAGTAAGAAGACATAAAATATTTAACTATGAATAATATAGTCGAATGGATGTTGATGGACTTGCTTGCATACTCGTAGGTGATATTGAATATGGGTCTAGGGGAAATTTATTGATCACCCTTGGAGATCACATCCTTTTTTGGGGATAAAATATTGTATAATTAGTGACATGATCTAGATTGAGTCATTATGTATGAAAGGTTTGATGCATTGAACAAATTTTCAGGATATACCTTAGATGGAAATGATGTTCACTTTGTTCATGGACAAGTTCTATTTCATTAATCTATGATATAGGAGGTGATGTTATACTCCTATGGTTCATAGTGGTTATTGAAGCAATAGATAACTATGATTTATCATGATATTAGATTCTTATATCAGTGCACTAAGATATAGAGTGTCATTTTAGGAATTTTCTCTTATTGTTTGACCAACCAAAGGATTAATGTTTAACACTGGTGACCTAGTGGGTTTCATTATCTAGTTTTTTTAAAATGTAGAAGTGGGATTAATTGATGATGGAATTAATCATATGATGTCCTATGACTTTGATTGTATAATTTTATAGTAATTTTATAGTTCCTCAGCAATATGAAGTGTCCCATCCCTTGCCGATTCAAGAAACTCATTCTATGGATGATCTGGGAAAGGTCTACGTTCAATAGAATACATGATTTTATAGAATTTTTTTAGGGTATTATATTTGAGAGGCACTCATTTTGATTTCTAATTTTTAGGGAATTTGTAGAACCTGATCGGAGGATAGTTGAAACTAAGAATGGACTTTCATCAACAAAATGATGAGCAGTTAGAGAGACTGATCTAAACCATGGAGTATATACTCTGGAAGTCTATAATATATTATGGTGGATTTTGAGATAATAATTTATATTGAATATAGACTTCATACAATAATTACCTTTAGTCTTCAATTCAGATTTATCCATTTCTGGATCATTATGGTAATTTTTTTTCATTTACTATTATGTTTTCATAAGGTGGGAAAGTCTTAGGTCATTTGGCCCATATTAGTGGAACAATACATAAAGATATTCCATTAGATTGGTAAGTGACTATTAAATACTCAAAGTAGGTAGATATCATATGATTAATATAAGATACATACTTTTGAGTTCGCAATGTGTGACCCAATCCTCTTGAAGTTATCCCATCAGTTTGGATGTCGGTGATTGTAGAGGTAGTGGAAACTAACATCACATTTTTTACACCATTCATGAACATAAAACTCATTTGGATGGTGTCTTATTTATTTTACCATTCACTTGATTACCAAGGTATGTATACTTTTTTATGTGTATTGGTATTATAAATACAATCCCAATGATGAACGTGTTATAGACTATGAGGATGTTGGGTTGGAAAATGTTTTGTCTTTTATGGAGTGACCTATTTAGATTTTTGAATGAAGTGAGAATTCATTATGAGAAAATACTGTTTATTTTGTTCACATTCAATAAAATCATGGACTTATCCATGAAGATACTTTGGATCCTAAATTATAAATATAGGAAAATGGATCATGATATTTGGACATGCCTTTGGAGATACATAGTGATTGTTAAAACTCTTTAAAAGGGGAGATTTGTAACATCCTCATTGTTAACATACTCTAAATTTTAATCATTGTTCTATTGTTCAAAAATATTTTTTGATGAATTGTGTGATTTATAAGGTGTCCATAAATATGGAGAGCTAAAAATTATGGAAGGTTAATCGAGGATTTAGCAGTAAGCTATCACAGTTCCCCTAGCTAGCCATTAGTGGACCACATATTAGTTGGTGGATATATGATGGGATATAGTAATGTTTAATATCCCACTGGATAGCTAAATCGAATCTATTTAGCCTCATGTGGTGAATTAAATGTTACAAAAAAGATCCAAATCCCCATGAATCTATGATGGGAGATCACCAGAGAGTCTATGGTAGTTCTAATAGCCTAGGTACCATACCTAGACCTCCAATCCTGCAGTGAAAATACATTATATATTAGGTGGAATTTATGGGAAAACATTGTTTTATCCAAGGCCATTAGATTTTTAGTGGTGGAAACTAGATGGATTGTGGTTACCACTAGATGGATTGTGGTATCATAGTGGGAGATACTTGGTCAATGTCCATATTTTTTATTTTTAAACATATATTCTAATTTTCCTCCATGTCTCCCATGACCCTTTCTAATTATTTTTGAACTAGGTGATCCATTTAAAGTGATTTTGGTTTATTCCCTCTTATCTCATTTCTTTGTGAATTTTCGATCAATATGATGAACCTCACTAGGTATGCCCATCCATTATTGTGAAATTATCTTGTTTGTCATGGGATCTAATTTAGATCATTAATGGTATTATTAGATCTAAGTGGTTTAAAATGATCGAATGATATAGTTTTCAACCACTGATTGAAATGAAAATAATATATGGATAATTGGTTCTTAGTTAATCATTCGACATAGGTTGTTGATGGTGTCAAATATTCATGGTTATTTCTATTCTAGTCGTACATTATTATAGAAATTTATGACATATAAATTTATTGTACTATTGACATGTGATTAAATGGGAATGAATCATTGTATCAATAATGTGGAACTTAACTGAGGTTGTGACTATAAATATTTGAACATAATTTCACTTGAGGTTTGACATCCTCATCACATGGGTACTATATATATATTTGGGTGTTTTTCATAGTTTTCTATTGTGAATGCGGGGCATGATACATATTCTTGATATCATTAACATATTGATGTGTTTTTTGTCTATGAATCTTTCATCACATAATGTGATTATGGAATGACTTATAGTGTCTTAGGTGTTACATGTGTAGATTCTCTATCTCTGTATTTGAGCGACTATGATGATATCTTCTTGTTTGCCATGTACATCCCGCCAATATATGAAATTACTTAGGTATAGAGACAATGATGGTATAGCTGGTCTCCAAGGACCTAGAATATGAGTGAATGTATGAAATTAATTTTTGTTCACCTTCTCATTGATTATTTCCATGGAATACACTTGTGTATATTGTGAAATTACTTTATGGACATTTGGTGGTGTCTTGCGATGTTTTATACTGGCACAATGAACTAGAATTACAGCGCACCTATAGATTGTTTGATCATTGATCCAATAAAGTTTAAGGTCCATATAATGGAATTTTTGGTGGGATCTTCATGGAGATTCAGAGATAAAATCAGGGTCATATATGTTGATTCATGTATCTTAGATTTCTTTCACTTCTTTAGTTCATAGTTTTTCCACTTGTGGTGATACTATATTGTATTTTTCAATTTAACATTGAAATTTCATATTGTTATAACATCTGTTTGGTACTCTTCTTCTTATGATTCTATTGGAGTATAATTGGTTTCCTTTTTATTATTAATGTTTTTTTATCTTTTTTTCTTCAAGGTTTTCAGTTACCGAGTGAATATGTAATGTATTATGACTCCAGGGTGATTTTTACTAGTCATTAAACTCTTCCATAGAGGGAGGTGAACATGATTTCATGTACAATTTCCAACATGAAATAGCTATTCAGGTTATGTAATTGCACTTTATCTAAATTAATAATTTCTATTGATTTAAAATCTATCTAAATAATGATGTCCTGTTTTTTTGTTCATCATTTCCATTCAATATGATCATTGATGAAATCATGAATTTGATACCTATTTTTTTAACCCAAACCATTAGTGGATTCTTAAAATTATAATTCGAAACCTTTTATCACTCCCCCTCTGGGGTTCTATCTTTAAAATTAATGGATAAATTTTGAGAAACTTACATAGAATGGTATTTATAATCCAAAACCAATTTTATCTATCATCTAATATATTGACCCAGAAACACACAATCCATTTCATAATGCTTGGGAATAAAACATACAACTCAACAAAGGTAAATTCCCAATTATATACATAAAAATAATTTTATAATTTCCATCCAATATCACTTTCAAAATATATCATAATATATTCTCTAAGGATAATTTTGTATCAAATAAATCATATTAAATATCAATTAATATTATTCATGTCCATTTTTTTTAAAATTAGAGCCTAGTGTAAAGATTGTATCATGTGATCAATGAAACCATAAATTAGAATTTTGATCCCATATTCATGTGTAAGTTTACCCTTTTAGAACCGGTGAGGTCCTGACACTATAAAACTCATAATTTTTCAAATTCCCAACTGTGAAAAATATTGGTCACTATAATACTTTTGAGATCAACATTAGGGTAAAAATAGATTAAAAGAGAATGTTTATATAAAATCATGTAATAAAGGTTTTTTGGGATGTCTGTGACATATGAATTTTTTTTATAAAGGTAATTTTATAAAATATCTCTTAATATTTAATGTAAAAATTACGGGGATAATATATATGATGATATGAATGTGATTTATAGATACATCTAATTTATTTTTATTAAAGAATGCTTTTTGAAAAAAAGAAATGTGGTGTTTCCATGTGAGTGATGGATTGTACATTTCAATTATTAAATAACATATTAGTGAAATTAACTCATATTATAAAAGGTATAAAAATGATGTGATTCGCATTCTTTGAAAAATAAGTTATTCTATATAGAAAGAATAAATATGTGGACCATTTTTTTATTCCATAACATGAATCACTAGGTAGGACCTTGATAGTGATGTCCATTAATGCACATCTCCTAATTTATATGAGGCTAATTATTTCTTTTGAGGGCCTATGACATAAAAATTAGATATTATCCCATCAATATAAGATAATATAATAATTAATATAGAATAATATTAAAAAAAAACAACTAGTTTATAAAAATAAAAAAAAGCATAAGGGTAATTCCAACAATAAAAATATAAAAATAAGATATGATAACTAAATTATATATTTGAAAATTAACCCCACATGTGGTTGATAATTAATTACAATATAAAGATAAAAAATAAATATTCAAAGAAATTGTAAAATATCCTATAATATGTCCCAATGTTTCCTCACCCCCAACAAGCTTCGTATTCCCAACTCATATAATTGGGCACTTCCCTTGGGATAGGCCCTAATATAAAATTTTACACATGAACAGAGTTTCCCATTTTTGGTACACATTATAAAACATAGTATCTCACAAAAAAAATCCTTAGAATCTATGAAAATGTTATATAAAGGCGTCTTTACTAAGAAAATAAAAACAAAACAACAAACCTATACTCATCAGGTCATCGTACACTAATGATGCCTTCACAAAACCCTGATTATTGTAAGAGTTAGTGCCCTAGAACCCAATTTTTGTACTTTTATTACACGAATAATTAATTTATTTAAATGTTAAACATCGTTTTACATATTTTTCATTGTTATTCAATACTTTTATTTAATAATTTCTTAGATTATTTGTTACATTGATAAGGTCGTTGAAGTTCCCTACTATGACATGAACCTTGAAATTCTATAACAATATTCATAAACATGGTTTTTTGGTTGGATGTCATACTACGATGGGACACATAGCATACATAATTTTAGGTATGAGTACTCATAAGCAGACGAGACTTCCTCTCATGAAGTTTTCCCAAGGTAAACTACAAGATGAGATATTATGAGAACAAACCCACTGGTCAGAATTCTGCATGTTTGGTGTCATTGGATATTCCTATATGTGATCATTTTTAAAAAACCTTATACTTTAATATTGTCATTAATACGTGTCAGAACTCACACAATTTTATTTACTGATAAAAATTGTCACACCAAATGATGGCGGTAAATAGGGTATTTTGGGTGCGTCATGAGTCACACCACATAAAGGTTGATGAAACTCTCATGAATCTTGCTTGATGAGATATTTAGACAAAGGGATTATATTACACGGTGAGAATTTGTGTGTGGATGTTATTTTTGTAACTTTAAATTAATTCTCTTGGGCACCTTGACCTATTTCTAGACTGTACTACTGGACATTAGGCAAGCCTACCTAATGCCAAAGATAATGAATCCTAGAGGGTCACACACTAAGTGTTTTTTTGTCTCATTTAAATTCTATTTGAATTTAATTAATGAAATAAATAATGCTCTCAAGATAGTGGTACAATTTTATTAAAGTTAAAATGATTACATAAATTAAATTAAATTTATTTATTTATTTTATTAAACATTTATTAAATATTTATTTACTAGTTTTTAAATAAAATATTTATTTGAGATAATAAATAAATTATTTATTTATTTGGGTTTTCAATAAATGTAAGTGGAGTTCGAGTGGACCAAGTCCTATCCGGTTGTAAAATAATTATTTCCTAGACGGTAATTATAAGGCCCCAGCCTTAAACCTTACTTAATATTGAATTAAATGAATAATTCACATTGAAGATCTTTTCAGGTTTAGAGTTTTAGAGAATTAGAACATAACTATTACATCTTAAAAGATTACAAAGTAGACACTTCTACTAAGTCTCCATAAAATAAAAACTTTAAAAAGAAAGATGTCTAGATTCCATGTTTTAGAAAGCATGAAATTCCCTTGATCCCATCCTTGACCTTATTCCACTTTAAGTCCTGTGAAAAACATTTCGAAAAACTTGGGGTGAGCATAAAAAGCTCAGTAAGGGATACAAAAAGAATGAAAACTGTTAGTTTTTCAAACATCTAGTAAACCATGTATACTATATCAAAGTAATACCTTCACCTTCATGAAGTAGTAAAAAAAATCTTCACTGAATAAAGTATCATTAATTACCTTTTTGTAACCAAAGGATTACCATGAAACCCATATAAAGAACACATAGAATATATAAAGGTAAGTTGGGACATAAATATACTTAAGTGGAATAACCATACGGTTGACTTCCACACATATCACTTAATGGAATAGCCATACGGCCAATTTCCATACATACTTAATGGAATAGCCATACGGCCGACTTCCATACCCAATGCGTTGGAGGTTATAACGTAACCACCCGTCCTGGTATTCACGGCACCACCCGTCATATGGTTTATAACGTAACCACCCGTTAAAATGTCCAAGTACCAATATAAAATCATAAAACATAAAACCAATATAAAGGAATGATAACATTTCCACATTTCAATCACAATATATCATAAATATATTGACATAAAAGAATCCTTTTTCAAAACCATTTTCAATACCAAAATACATAAAAGAGTATATGGTATTTATTTTATTCTAAAAACATTACGGCTTGTTGAGAAAGCCAAAGATCAAATAATATTCGTGGCGGCGGAAAAGGTCGTCACCGCGTATGTTAAAAAAACATTCCTTTTTGTAGTTTAGTAAAACGCTTCGTAGAAAAAGATTCATTTTATATAAAAGTAAAAGTCAAAGGAGTTTATACACCGTATAAAAGAAAGTTGTGTATAAAACGAAATATGCCTCAATGAAAGGAGATTGAGACGAAGTCCCTTACCTTGGGTCCGACTTGACTCGATCGTTCTTTAACGTCCTGAATAATAAACTTGAGTTAATTTATACTTGATTAAGAACCTTTTTAAAGTTCATTATTCTTTTTATATCACTTATTGCCATGTTATAAACATTATGTAACCATTTAAGTTAATAATGTTTGTTTTGTCAATATTTGGTTCTTAAGTCGAAAGTTGACTTCTTACAATTACATGTTGTTCATGTGGTCAAAAGTTCTTTATATCCAGAATGAAATTCCTGATTTGGATATCATATATGTCATATATATCCAGCATATACATGTATTTATAATATTACATAATCATTTAGAGGTAAGAAATGAAATGCACCATTCATGGGGACGGTAAGCCGTACGTACGCATGAACGCTACTTTCATTTCTTTGTCATATTAGTGGAATTAAAACTAAATGAGAGGTATGTATATTTTAATTCCAGAATTATATTCATAATTTAGATATATCATTAATTATATATATACATTATATACATGTAATTTTAATAGTACATTACATTTGGGGATAAGAAATGAAATGCACCGTTCATGGAAACGGTAAGCCGTGCGTACGCATGAACGCTACTTTCATTTCTATCTCATACTTTAATGGAATGAAATAATAATGATATAGAGGTATATTATAATTCCAGTATAACATCATATATAATAACTTTAAATCCATCCTTTACACATCCCACATATGGCATTAACGAATCACATCACCTTTAGGGTGCGGTAGTCCGCACTTCCTTAAATGAAGATATCGTGTTTACCCATAATGGAAACCATAAAGGTATGCCAAAAATGAAAAATACAGAAGCTTAAAGAAAACATAAACATATTATATATCATATATAAAAATAGTGACATCATAATGGCCACCCTTGAAGGTGTTAAATGAGTATTGAACAATCATCGTTTCGGGAGGCAGAATTTCGCCATCCACGGAAACCGTATGTTCTTTAACCATTTCATGTAGGTGTGTGAGAGTGTAGCTCAAATAAATTTTATAACAACTTCCTAGTTTATTGAAGATACTGGTGTTGTTACAAAATAAGTAAATAAAAAGAGTTTAGAGGGTTGGAGAAGCAAAATAAAACAAATGAACAAGAGAGAATGAATTACCTTTAAAAGTGTAACTCCCTTTTGATTTGAGCCTAAAGGCTTCCATTGAAAGGATTATTCCCAAAGGGAATCCTCTAGGATGAGTAGAGGGATGTGGATAGAGTAATTGGTCAGGGGTTGGCCGAGCCAAAGGCTTGAGAAGTGTGTGAAATGAGGTAGAGGTGGGGGCCTTTTATAAGAGGAGAGGAGGGGAACTTTTGGAAAGTAAAGAAATATTACATTATTTGAAAATGTGTTTCGGTTTCAAAAGGTCCCACATTGATATAATTCTTGCATAAGGTGATAAGGCTTAGAAATACACTCATCCAATAAGTTTTGGACATGTGTAGTTCATAGATTTTACATTATCTTTCTATTTTATTTAAATCGTCAAATAATGACATCATCGCTGCATCATTATTATGTCATAAATAATTTAATTTATTTAATGTCTAAAAATACTAAAAAAACTACTATGATGTAGGAAATATTTTTATCTTTCCAATTAATATTTATAATAAAAAATCCGATCTTTATAACCCCATGTAAAAATTGTTTTCGTAAAACATCTCTTGTTTGTGTCATTTTTACCTTAACATTTAATAAAAAGCTATTTATGTCATTTCCAAACCAAAGTGTCTCCATGGGGTCCCCAAGTTGACCCATGGCTTGTCTTGGTCGGCCATGACACAACCAATAGGGTTGGGACATGTGTCTAAGTCATTTCATATTATTAAATCATTATTTATACCTTAAACTACACTAATTACCACTAATCGTGATTAAAAACATAATAAGTTACTATTCACCAAAAAATTATTTTAATCTCATTGAACCACATTTCACTTCTTAATGACAACCATGTATGTCGGATTTTCAAAATTCAATACACATTAGTGGTAAACTTTCATTTAACTGAAAAATCAGTTTGCTTGATTACCACTTAGTGGTTTCACTATTCATCAAAAATTGAAGTTTTTCAGAAAATTACCAAAAATTCACCCTAAGCTATATTTGATATTCCGAATTCAAAAATGAAGTCCATTTTACAAAATTCAAAACATATAAGTCAAATTAATTAATTTAATAATTAATTCCCGCTGTCATGACAAATAGCGTGTTTTTGTGAAACAATAAGTATCAAAAGATTGACACCAGTTTAAGTCCAATTTCAAAGTGAAATTGATTCCAATGACCACCATTTGATTAACAGGTAAAAATATTTTCTAATTTCACTTTAAAACCAATTAAAATAATAATCTAATCATATAAATAAATTAGATTAAAAAGAGGTTTTGAATTAAAATACAACATTTTACACTATTCATAAAAAAATGAACTTTATCAGAAAGGTACCAAAAATTTACACAAAGTAAATTTTGATGTCCCGGTTCTAAAGAAGAGTTATATTTGTTCCAAAATAAAGTATAAGAGTGATCAAAACTATATTTAATGACGGTTCACCATTAAAATGTGATAAGTGAACCTTTAGTGAAAATTAGAGTATATATGCCCTAAAATTGAACTCTTTCCGTATTTTAAGCCTTTATCTTTTATTGGGTAAATGTATAAACATTTAAAAACATATCTAATCATATTTTAGTTATTTATATTCATTTCCTCCAGTACAACGGCTACTTGTTTACTAACATTTAAAATAATATTATTATATTACTAGTGTGCTACGTAAGTTTCAAAGAAACTCATCGTTGCGTATCGGGTACGCTATCGAACATAGAAACCCCTTTAAAATAAAATTAATATTTAATTTGTAAATATTAATAAATATGAAAATTCTTTATTCTTTATTTACCTGGGATGTTACATCCTTCCCCCCTTTTGGGAATTGCGTCCTCGCAATTTTATTCACTTTTCAAAATAAGTGGGGGTATTTATCCCTCATAGCATTTTCAGATTCCCACGTTGCCTCTTCAATCACATGGTTTTTCTACAAAACCTTTACCTGATAAATCACCTTATTCTGTAACACTTGCTCCCTGTGGTAAGAATCTGGACCGGTTGTTCCTCATAAGATAGGTTCTATTCCAGCTAAACTACCTCTGGACTCAAAACATGAGATGGATCTGGCATATACTTTCTCAACATCAAAACGTGAAAAACATTGTGTACCTGAGATAAACTCGGAGGTAAAGCCACTCGGTATGCAACTGATCCAACTCTTTCTAGAATTTCGTATGGTCCAACCAACCATGGACTCAACTTTCCTTTCTTACCAAATCTCATCACACTTTTCCAAGGAGAAAACTTGAGAAAAACATGATCACCTACCTCGAAAGATAGATCCTTCCTCCGGTTATCCGCATAACTCTTCTGCCTGCTCTGAGCTGTTCTCATGTGTTTTCTGAATCAACTGAACTTTTTCTGCCATCTCTTCTACCAATTCTGGTCGCATCAGCTTCCTTTCACCAACTTCATCCCGGAAAGCTGGAGTTCGACACCGCTTCCCATACAATGCCTAAAATGGTGCCATCTGTATACTGGAATGAAAACTGTTATTATAAGAAAACTCAACCAAAGAAAGATGTTGGTCCCAACCTCCCTGATAATCCATAGAACAAGCTCGTAGCATATCCTCCAAGGTCTTAATTGTTCGTTCTGACTGCCCATCTGATTGAGGATGAAAAGATGTACTAAAATTTAATTCAGTACCCAATGACTTCTAAAGGCCTTTCCAAAAGTTAGAAGTAAACCTGGGATCATGATCCGATACAATGGGGAGAGGAACTCCATGTAACCTGACTATCTATTTAAGATACAAACGGGAAAGTTGATCAAGAGAGAAAGTATCTCGTATAGCAAGGAAATGAGCAGATTTGGTCAAGTGATCAATAATAACCCAGATTGCATTATTACCTCGATATGTCCTCGGTAATCCCACAACAAAGTCCATGGATATGTTTTCCCATTTCCACTCTGGCACTGGTAAAGGCTGAAGCATCCCTTTCGGTAACTGCCGCTCTGCTTTAACCTGTTGACATGTCAAACACTTCACAGTAAAATCAGCAATGTCTCTTTTCATTCCATCCCACTAGTAATAATCCCGCATACCTCTATACATCTTAGTACTGCCAGGATGAAAAAACAACTCATTCTTCAACTGTGAATCACAAGGCACACATAACCTCTTCACAAACCTCAAAACACAAACACAAACTTATCCAAGAACTCATGGAAAATTTTATTCATAAGGTCCATGAATACAGCAGGTGCATTGGGTAACCCAAAAAGCATAACTACAAATTCATAATGGCCATATCTAGTACGGAACACAGTCTTCAGAACGTCTGCTTCTTTTACTTTCAACTGATGGTACCCCGACCTCAAGTCAATCTTCGAAAAATACTGAGCTCCCTGGAGCTGATACCACTTCATTCGATGGCCCAACATCTGCTGAAGTTGTTGCAAAGGATTTCACCACCCCTTTCTGCTTGTATTCTGACTGCATTCCCCTAGTTGAGTTCTTCGTTGGACACTCGTTTGCATAATGACCCATTTCATTACACTTAAAACATCTTACCGTTGGCTTTTCATTTCCTTCTTGATCATCTTCCTTACAGTTACGAGTAATATGACCAGACTTACCACACTGAAAGCACTTACCAGACTTGGATAAACATTCTCCAGGATGCATTTTACCACACTTCTCACAGGATGGATATTTGGTTTTCTTACCTCCTTGCTTCTTTGATGAATTATTCCCATTTTCCTGCCAACTAGACCTCTTATTCTGTTGTTTGTCATAGAACACCTGATCATCAGAAAACTCCATTTCCACCTTCTCCGCACATCGAACAAGTTTTTCATAACTTTTGAACTAACGAGAAGCTAAAGCCCTTCGATACTTTGGCTTTAACCCTGAGTAAAAACGGTTTATTTTACTATCAAGATATCGTATGATGTTTGGAGCATACCATGCCAATCGAGTGAACTTTTCTTCATAAGCAGCCACTGAGTCTTCCTCTTGCCTCAATTCCAAGAATTGCTTTTCCATCCTAAGTCGAACAGCCTTAGGAAAATACTTCTCAAGAAACATACCTTTGAATTCATCCCAGTCAAGAGCATCAATCTCATCGGTGTCCCTGATATTTTTAACCATAGACCACCACTGATCTGCTTCACCTTCAAAACGGTAAACAGCAAGACTAACCTTTTGATGTTCTGAACACCCCATGACATCAAAAATCTTCTCCAGTGCTTTAATCCACCCTTCAGCTTGCACAGGGTCAGATGATCCTCTGAATGATGGGGGATGTTGCCTCATGAAATGTTCCACCACTGACATGTTCCTCTGCGGTTGATTTGGCTGATCTCGTGCATGTATACCACCACCATTTATAGCCTGAGTCAACTGTGCCATCACTGCAACAAACTATTCAGTTCCGATTCCGACCATCTCAGGTTGCTGATTTGGAAGGTTATCTTCCTCCTGATGTCGTCCCAACATAGCTGCTTTGTTTCCTCTACGGAAAACCATTCTGAACACAGAAATATCTTAGGCGAAGCAACATGGTAATCCGTAAATGCTATATAATTTCAATCATATTATAATTTAACACTTTTCTAACTCCTAAAGTTGTCTAAACCGACCTCTGATACCAACTATAAGGCCCCAGCCTTAAACCTTACTTAATATTGAATTAAATGAATAATTCACATTGAGGATCTTATCAGGTTTAGAGTTTTAGAGAATTAGAACATAACTATTACATCTTAAAAGATTACAAAGTAGACACTTCTACTAAGTCTCCATAAAATAAAAACTCTTAAAAAGAAAGATGTCTAGATTCCATGTTTTAGACAGCATGAAATTCCCTTGATCCCATCCTTGACCTTATTCCACTTTAAGTCCTGCGAAAAACATTTCGAAAAACTTGGGGTGAGCATAAAAAGCTCAGTAAGGGATACAAAAAGAATGAAAAATGTTAGTTTTTCAAACATCAAGTAAACCATGTATACTATATCAAAGTAATACCTTCACCTTCATGAAGTAGTAAAAAAAAATCTTCACTGAATAAAGTATCATTACTTACCTTTTTGTAACCAAAGGATTACCATGAAACCCATATAAAGAACACATAGAATATATAAAGGTAACTTGGGACATAAACATACTTAAGTGGAATAACCATACGGTTGACTTCCACACATATCACTTAATGGAACAGCCATACGGCCAATTTCCATACATACTTAATGGAATAGCCATACGGCCGACTTCCATACCCAATGCGTTGGAGGTTATAACGTAACCACCCGTCCTGGTATTCACAGCACCACCCGTCATATGGTTTATAACGTAACCACCCGTTAAAATGTCCAAGTACCAATATAAAATCATAAAACATAAAACCAATATAAAGGAATGATAACATTTCCACATTTCAATCACAATATATCATAAATATATTGACATAAAAGAATCATTTTTCAAAACCATTTTCAATACCAAAATACATAAAAGAGTATATGGTATTTATTTTATTCTAAAAACATTACGGCTTGTTGAGAAAGCCAAAGATCAAATAATATTCGCGGCGGCGGAAAAGGTCGTTGTCACCGCGTACGTTAAAAAAAACATTCCTTTTTGTCGTTTAGTAAAACGCTTCGTAGAAAAAGATTCCTTTTGTATAAAAGTAAAAGTCAAAGGAGTTTATACACCGTATAAAAGAAAGTTGTGTATAAAACAAAATATGCCTCAATGAAAGGAGATTGAGACGAAGTCCCTTACATTGGGTCTGACTTGACTCGATCGTTCTTTAACGTCCTGAATAATAAACTTGAGTTAATTTATACTTGATTAAGAACCTTTTTAAAGTTCATTATTCTTTTTATATCACTTATTGCCATGTTATAAACATTATGTAACCATTTAAGTTAATAATGTTTGTTTTGTCAATATTTGGTTCTTAAGTCGAAAGTTGACTTCTTACAATTACATGTTGTTCGTGTGGTCAAAAGTTCTTTATATCCAGAATGAAATTACTGATTTGGATATCATATATATCATATATATCCATAATATACATGTATTTATAATATTACATAATCATTTAGAGGTAAGAAATGAAATGCACCATTCATGGAGACGGTAAGCCGTACGTACGCATGAACGCTACTTTCATTTCTTTGTCATATTAGTGGAATTAAAACTAAATGAGAGGTATGTATATTTTAATTCCAGAATTATATTCATCATTTAGATATATCATTAATTATATATATACATTATATACATGTAATTTTAATAGTACATTACATTTGGGGATAAGAAATGAAATGCACCGTTCATGGAGACGGTAAGCCGTGCGTACGCATGAGCGCTACTTTCATTTCTATCTCATACTTTAATGGAATGAAATAATAATGATACAGAGTTATATTATAATTCCAGTATAACATCATATATAATAACTTTAAATCCATCCTTTACACGTCCCACATATGGCATTAACGAATCACATCACTTTTAGGGGGCGGTAGTCTGCACTTCCTTAAATGAAGATATCGTGTTTACCCATAATGGAAACCATAAAGGTATGCCAAAAATGAAAAATAAAGAAGCTTAAAGAAAACATAAACATATTATATATCATATATAAAAATAGTGACATCATAATGGCCACCCTTGAAGGTGTTAAATGAGTATTGAACAATCATCGTTTCGGGAGGCAGAATTTCGCCATCCACGGAAACCGTATGTTCTTTAACCATTTGATGTAGTTGTGTGAGAGTGTTTCTCAAATAAATATTATAACAACATCCTAGTATATTGAAGATACTGGTGTTGTTACAAAAGAAGTAAATAAAAAGAGTTTAGAGGGTTGGAGAAGCAAAATAAAACAAATGAACAAGAGAGAATGAATTACCTTTAAAAGTGTAACTCCCTTTTGATTTGAGCCTAAAGGCTTCCTTTGAAAGGATTCTTCCCAAAGGGAATCCTCTAGGATGAGTAGAGGGATGTGGATAGAGTAATTGGGAAGTGGTTGGCCGAGCCAGTGTCTTGAGAAGTGTGTGAAATGAGGTAGAGGTGGGGGCCTTTTATAAGAGGAGAGGAGGGGCACTTTTGGAAAGTAAAGAAATATTACATTATTTGAAAATGTGTTTCGGTTTCAAAAGGTCCCACATTGATTTAATTCGTGGATAAGGTGATAAGGATTAGAAATACACTCATCTAATAAGTTTTGGACATGTGTAGTTCATAGATTTTACATTATCTTTCCATTTTATTTAAATCGTCAAATAATGACATCATCGCGGCATCATTATTATGTCATAAATAATTTAATTTATTTAATGTCTAAAAATACTAAAAAAACTACTATGATGTAGGAATTTTTTCTAGCTTTCCAATGAATATTTATAATCAAAAATCCGATCTTTATAACCCCATGTAAAAATTGTTTTCGTAAAACATCTCTTGTTTGTGTCATTTTTACCTTAACATTTAATAAAAAGCTATTTAGGTCATTTCCAAACCAAAGTGTCTCCATGGGGTCCCCAAGTTGACCCATGGCTTGTATTGGTCGGCCATGACACAACCAATAGGGTTGGGACATGTGTCTAGGTCATTTCATGTTATTAAAGCATTATTTATACCTTAAACTACACTAATTACCACTAATCGTGATTAAAAACTTAATAAGTTACTATTCACCAAAAAATTATTTTAATCTCATTGAACCACATTTCACTTCTTAATGACAACCATGTATGTCGGATTTTCAAAATTCAATACACATTAGTGGTAAACATTCATTTAACTGAAAAATCAGTTTGCTTGATTACCACTTAGTGGTTTCACTATTCATCAAAAATTGAAGTTTTTCAAAAAATTACCAAAAATTCACCCTAAGCTATATTTGATATTCCAAATTCAAAAATGAAGTCCATTTTACAAAATTCAAAACATATAAGTCAAATTAATTAATTTAATAATTAATTCCCGCTGTCATGACAAATAGCGTGTTTTTGTGAAACAATAAGTATCAAAAGATTGACACCAGTTTAAGTCCAATTTCAAAGTGAAATTGATTCCAATGACCACCATTGGATTAACTGGTAAAAATATTTTCTAATTTCACTTTAAAACCAATTAAAATAATAATCTAATCATATAAATAAATTAGATTAAAAAGAGGTTTTGAATTAAAATACAACATTTTACACTATTCATAAAAAAATGAACTTTATCAGAAAGGTACCAAAAATTTACACAAAGTAAATTTTGATGTCCCGATTCTAAAGAAGAGTTAAATTTGGTCCAAAATAAATTATAAGAGTGATCAAATCTATATTTAATGACGGTTCACCATTAAAATGTGATAAGTGAACCTTTAGTGAAAATTAGAGTATATATGCCCTAAAATTGAACTCTTTCCGTATTTTAAGCCTTTATCTTTTATTGGGTAAATGTATAAACATTTAAAAACATATCTAATCATATTTTAGTTATTTCTATTCATTCCCTCCAGTACAACGGCTACTTGTTAACTAACATTTAAAATAATATTATTATATTACTAGTGTGCTACGTAAGTTTCAAAGAAACTCATCGTTGCGTATCGGGTACGCTATCGAACATAGAAACCCCTTTAAAATAAAATTAATATTTAATTCGTAAATATTAATAAATATGAAAATTCTTTATTCTTTATTTACCTGGGATGTTACAGTAATTAATTATTTAACTCGTTGGCACTAGTTAAAAAAATTATGATGCTTTTATTATTTTGTAATGTAGAATTTTATTTATAATTATACTTTACACAATTTGGAACACCATAAATATTGACGTGGTATTTTTATTATAAGCATGGATTTTCTCTATATTCATGAATATTTTAAATTTATGTTATACAATTATATATTTTAACTGATGTTCCATGCATATAAATAGACAAGTACATCTATTGTGCCAAATTGGACACACCACACACTTGGTGAATTGAGAATTGTTTAGAAAATTATTTTCTCTCTAGTATCCTCTTCTTCTTCCTCTCAAGAATGATATACGTTCCTCAATACTAAAGAACAAGTGATCAAGAACGACCAATGAAAGATACTGGATTCATCATGCTAGCACCCGGAGAACGAGTTGTGTTGATAAGAGTTCATCAAAGCACGTGTGGATCACAACTAAATGGATTCTAGTTTGGATCCTCACAAGCACAACGAGAGAAACATGAAGGGTCATTCTAAACGATCAACATCATCAATGAAGAAAGTACCAAAGAATGAAGTATCCTTTTTTATGAAACTATTTTAATTAATTTTAAAAATGATGTATAAGATCCTATCGAAATGATTCAGGCCTCTTCTCTATTTATCTAAATTTTTGACTCTATTCCATGGAGACTGGTGTTCTTCATCATATTGATCCTAGAATTATCATTTATCATGGTAAACATTAAGGTTTTGTGTCATCCCAACCATGATTCCGATGTGCCTGGAATGTTGAATTGGTATGAGAGTGAGGTCCGTCATCATTTATAATCATGTAATTATCATTGATGATTTGGACTTTAATAATTTAGGTTTCTAAGTCAAGGATTAATTTTTATTTTAATCTATGATTTTGAGATATGTTCTCCATTTTTTTCTTTCCTCACCAATTTCCCAGAAACAAATAATTTTTGGATTAAAATTCAAATAAAAAACTCATATGCGGGGCCGAAGATTCTGCTAGGTAACATGAAATTACATGCTGTGTGTTCAGACATAAATGCTATGTTCTCTGCTAGACACACTTTGTAATACAGATTACACATCGTGTAGCCGTGTACATTGAATCATGAGTAATTCGACAATTACTCAAGATGTGTGTATTTTTTACACGCGGTGTAAATAATTTTACACCGCATGTTGACCAGGACATATAGGAACATGCTTACCGAATTACACGCCATGTGTCCCACAAGACACTGTGTATAATCCCTTAGGTTTAGGGGAAAAGACGTGTATCCCATAAATGGATTGAGCTAACCTGTAACTATTTAACGTGGAGACAACACAACATGTAGCCCACTGTACACACCTTGTACTCAAAAGTTTCCATTGTATGCCTCAAATGCCGAGTCCCTCGACATGTACTTCAAGAAGCATCGTGAAGGGGGTACACACTGTGTAGTCAGAAGTACACACCGTGTACGTTACATAATTATGCAAAACAAAAAAATTTAATTTATGATTAATGTTTGATCTGTATATCATATATAAATCATTATACCGTTTTTCACTCAATGAATTGAAGCATCTCGTATTCCATGTGTTATAAGAGTAAAACAGTTTGCAAATATAATACATGTTGGGTATATTCAAATCGGTATTCAACAGGTCACCTCTAAGGTGCATTTACGTAAAAGGATGAAAATCACATGGAAATTCATAAAAGGATTAATATAAAATGATTGATTAATTAAAGATAATATTTATTCGATTAGAAAATGATTTATCTAAAAAAGAATGATTAATGAATAGAATTCTATTTTTATTAAATGTATAACTCATTGCATGTAGGTGGATGATCATGATCTAGGGAAGACCTTGTAATTGATTGGTTTCCCTTTTAATTTATTTGTTAAATTAATTATGGGCCATGGCACTATCTCTCCCTATTAATATATAGGGTCTATGTTCCCCTATTTTCTTTTATGTAAACCCCCCTTTACCCTTCACATGTTTGTAAGTTAATATCAGATGTAATGGATTGATCTCCCAAGCTTGGAAAGGCAGTTCAAGATGGAGCCCGGACGATTCCAATCCCAGGAGATACAAAGCAGGAAAGGTGGAAAGATATAAACATGAACCCAAAAGGTTCAAGGTGTTTCTACCCTAGGTCAGTGTTAGCTTATCAACCACTAGAAAAACTAACCATTAGAAACACTCATGATCATTCCCTTTAAATTATTTTATTTCTGTGAGTTTCATGGTTATTCATTATTGATCTGTTTTCATGATCACATAATTAATGAATTAATTAATCATGTAACATGGAACTAAAATAAAACAGTATTATGCGTAAATATTATCAATACATGGTTTATCACTTAAGTAAGTTCACCTTAATTTTAACATGAATATGATAAAGATAATAATCAATTTATACATAAGAGATAAAAATACTTCAAATAAAATATTAAATCCGACCAAGCCTTCTGTTACATGATTAAGGGAAAAACTCAATAAAACTATGGGTTTGACCAACCCTTGTTATGACACTTTTATACAGGAATCCCTTATGAAATGTTTTATGTTGACTTAACCATATTGCATCAAGAGAAGTAGCCCTTGCGAGACTTGGTGTAATACTGGAGGTAAGATTTGGGGAAATCCAAGTCAAGATTTCAGGATTTAGGAGTCCACTCAACAGATCAGGGAGCTGCAAGCCCGTGGTTAGAAAAGACCTACCTACCTAAATACCATCAAATAGCTTGAAAAAACCTTTTTGGGGTTATTCTAAGAGAAATATATATGGTTTCCACTATAATGTCATGGAAACTAGACAATCCGAGTTCAATGGTGAAGGTCATCGGGACTTGATAAAATAGTGGGAGACATAATAAAATTAATTTAATAGTTTTCATAAAATGTAATCAAGAAAGTAATAATGATCTTCTCTTTTAATTGTAGAATAAAATGATAATCTCATCAACAACACTATCCCTATGATCAATTATGGATAATGAAAATTTCCTCACTAATAGTATCTTCTAAGAATTGTTTAGACGCCTTTAGGTTATTTTACACCATGAATGGCAGTCTTATGTCTAATCCTCCTTCCAAAGAGGTGGGTGTTCATGATTTCCTAATCTATGATTAACATATGAACTATGTGATTGACATTCATTGTTTGATTCTATCATCTATGTATATTGATCTCATGAAGTCTCCTGAAAATATTGATGCATATAGGATGCTCAAGCACCTCTGTGGAATTTACTATGAGAGATAAAGACAGGAATGTTTTTAGATCTCCTTGGAAATATTTAAAAGTATTTTTAGAGAGGGTACCCCACCTGGTCCTCATCTAGTCAAGATCATTGGTAAAATTGAGTTCTTTGAGGTTTTAGTGTTTAAACCCCCCAAATAACCAGGAACCGATATCATTCTCGCATCACCCCCTCAGAGCATGTCGAGTTTTGTTATTAATTTCAGTATTAACAACATTGTGAATTATCTAAATGATCTTCTTATCCCAATTCACCAAGTAGAAAAAGATATGAAGCATGACATTCCCCTTGTCAATATGGTGAATAAGAATAAATGGAAGGTGAATATTTTTATGACCAAATATTATTCATGGACTTCCATTAAAATGAAGATCAAAGGGGAGGAAAGGGAACATGAGGTTGTTTGTTTCACTTGTGGCAAGAAAGGCCACTAGAAGAAAAACTCCACCCATTCGTTGATGCATGGGGAAGTGTCAGGTGCCGTTGATATCAACTGCAATCTATCTATTCCTAAAAATTTGGTATTAGATAAAACTTTTGGTTCTCACATATGTATCCAAATACACAAACCATGTATATTCAGAAAGATTAACCGAGGGGAGGTAGATCTACGAGCAACCAATGGAACCAGATTTGCTGATATTGCAGTCAGGGAATATAACCTCACATGGACAACAAGGATGATCTTGTTGTTAGTGGGTTGTTATTTTGTGTCTTTTGTTACTAAAAACATTATTTGGGTATCCAAATTAGATACAGATGGATTTTTTTCATGTTTGGAAATGAATGTTTATTCTTTTACAACGATAATATTTTTTTTGTTAGGGCACATTTATAAAATGGTATTTATGTGTTTGATTACAAAATACTAGTATTGGAAATTGATAACAAAGATACATCATAAAAATCATACCACACACTACTTTGGTATCACCAGATATGTCATGTAAATAAGAAATTATTGGAAAAGTTAAATCAATATGGATATTTAGATTCCTTTGAACTACAACCAATTGGAATATGTCATTCATGTTTAAAAGTAAAAATAACCAAATCCCCATTTAGTGGGAAAGGTTAAAGTGATATAGATCTTCTTGAATTTTTTAATACTGATGTGTGTGGACCATTTCTAGTTGAACTAAGGGAGGGTACTCATACTTAATAACTTTTACAGAAGATTTTAGTAGATGTGTATATATCTAATTAATGTGGTATGAGTTGGATGCTTTGGATAAATTCAATGAATACAAGAATGATGTTGCGAACATGTTTGGTAGGAAGAATGAGAAACTCTACTCAGACTAAGGTGGTGAATATCTTAATCAAGGCTTTATTGATTACTTATGGGTGTTTGGGATCTTATCCCAACTCACACCTCCTTACACGCCCTAGTGGAATGGTATGATAGAATGGAAGAACCACACCTTTTTGGACTTAGTGAGATCAATAATGATTCATGCAAGTATTCCATTATCATTTAGTGGTTATGAGGTACAAACAGAAGCACACATACTAAACCATGTACCATCTAAATCGATAAATGGAATTCCATATGAGTTTTGGATTGGAATGAAATACATGATATCAAATTGACATGTGTTGGGAAGTAATATGTTTGTTAAGGCCTCTTCAAGTAACAAACCTGCAGACTGAGGCACAAAGTGTACCTTTATAGGATACCCCATGGAAGCAAGGGGGTATTACCAATACAACCCCTCAAAAAATAAGGTTTTAGTGGAAATACATTCCATATTCATTAAGAGGGAGCACATATCCAAAAGAGATAGTGAGAGTGAGATAGGCTTGATGAAGTTGAGGTGAAAGGTACACAAGATTTGGTACAAGAACATATTCCACAAAGCCCTATGAATTAAAGAATTTTTCCAGAGACACAAGAACTACGTAGGAGTACAAGAGATTTTATAGAACCAGAAAGGTATGGTTTTCTAGTTTCCAAAGATGGTAACTCGTTATTAGTTTATAATAATGATCCTCTAACCTAAAAGGAAGCAGTAAGTGACACATATGTTTCTACGTGGAAAAAATACATGAATTCAGAAATGGATACCAAGTACCAAAACCATGTTTCGATTTTGGTAGATACTCTAGTTGATGTAAAGCATGTTGGTTGAAAATGTGTATAAAAGAAGAAATTGGACATGGTAGCACAAGTCAGTACCTATAAGGCACGACTGGTTTCAAAAACGTTCAACAAGCATCAAGGCATTGACTATGAAGAAATATTTTCACCAGTTCCAATGATGAAATCCATAAGAATTCTATTGGACATTGTCGCTTAGTGGGACTATGATATTTGGAAATGGATGTCAAAACTGACTTCCTTAATGGGAACCTTTAGGAAGATGTATACATGACACAACCTAAAGTGTTTATGACTCCAAAGCATGCGAATAAGGTATGGATGTTTTAAAAATATATTTATGGATTAAAACAACCATCTAGGTCATGGAAAATTTGTTTTGTTGAAGCCAAAATAGAATGTGGTTTTATCAAGAACCAATGTGATCCCTGTGTATACGAATAGTTTAGTGGGAGTTTAGTTGTTTTTATAAGTGTATATGTTGATGACATATTACTTATTAGAAATGATATACTAGTATTACAGTCTGTTATGTAATTGTTGAATCTATGCTTCTCTATGAAAGAGTTGGGTGAGGCAGCATATATTCTTGGGATCAAGATCCATCGTGATAGATCCAAGATATTGTTGGGACTAACTCAATGTACATAAATTTATAAGATACTGAAGAGATTCAGTATGGAAGAATCAAATAGGGGATCATTTCCCGCAACACATGGCATTCATTATTCCAATAAAATATATCCACAGACATATGAATAAAGAGAGAGAATGGTAAGGAATCCATATGCTTTTGCGATTGGGTCAGCCATGCATGCCCTGCAATATACTAGGCTAGAAGATTCCTACGCATTGACTGTGGTAGGCGGATATCATGCCAACCCAAGTGACCACCATTAGATAGTCATCAAGACTATATTTAAGTATCTGAGGCGTACTAAGTATATGTTCCTGGTTTATGGAGAAAATTATGGACTAGTTATTAGAGGATATGCAGATTCTTGTTTCTAGACTGATCAGGATGACATGAAGTCAAAGACGGGATAAAGCATCAATTTTAATGGAGGTGATGTGTGCTATAAGAACTCAAATAAAAATGTTTTCATAGATTCTATAGTGGAGTCCAATTATATCAAATCTTTTGAGTTAGTTAAAGAAGTAATTTTGATGTGAAGCTTCCTCCAAGAGCTGTATGTTGTACCTAGTAGAAAATATCCCATCACACACTTTTGTGATAATATTGGAGTAGTGGATCCTGAAAAATAGCTAAGGTCATATAATTGGACAATTCACATACTTCAAAAGTATAATCTCTCAAGTGATTATTCATTGAGAGGTGAGGTTTCAGTGAGTATTATTTTCATGGAAGACAATGTGGAGAATCCCTTGAATAAAGCCTTGACTCAGCAGAAACATGATCATCATGTGAGGTCTAGCAGACTGAAAGTTGTAGGTAGATGGCTCTTGTCCAAGTTGGAGTTTGTGAGAGTTGGTGTCCTAGAACAAACAATTTGTACATTTATTACATGTATATTTAATATATTTTAATATTAAACCTCTTATTACATATTGTTCATTGTTTTGCATGACTATGATGTAATAATGTCCTAGAATATTTGTTTCATTAATAAGGTCATGACTGTTCTCCCACTATGTTGAGAACCTTGAAATGATATAACAATAATCTTAAACATAGTTCTATGGTTAGATGAAATACTATGATGGGACAAAAAGTATACATACCATTAGGTGCGAGTAATCGTAAGAAGACTGTAACGTCCCGGTTCTGGAAGCCACACAATGGGTGCCCCAGACCCGGTTAGTCACATGAACTCAAGCGCATTTCCCCAAATGCCAGAGGCTACCGACTAGTAATGAGGGCCTAGGTATGATAGTGTGGAAACTGTGCCCTCATTTGTCAAAGTGTAGCACAAAAAAATAGATATAAACATACAAAAGAGGAATCTATAAACAATCCCCAACTGAAAGGAAAACAATACCTAATAAAGAGTTAACCAACAATCAAACACACATGATGATGTAACATATCCTATCTCTAAGAAAGTAGTCAAAACAGGATACACTATAATTAAATAAAAAGTACAAGTACAGTAAAGGGAAAAAAATAGTGCCACAAGAACTCATCCGAATCGCAATCCTAAGCTAGTTCCCATGGTCCCCCACCCATCGGCAACAATCAAGTACCTGTATAGGGACTCTTACTCCCATCAACACCGGCAAGAAATATAATTTATTGGGGCCCAAGACATGACTCAAACAGGGTGTGAGAAATAAATCCCAGTAGGCAACCATGAAAGGCCCGTTCCCAACTGTCAGTGAAAGTGTGCAACAGCAGTGTCCAGTAATAAAATTCAGTAAACTAGGAAGTACTCAAAAGTAACTATTCTACCAGTTACATTTCCATTTTATAAATTATTTATCAATTCCAAGATTCTGCTTTAGCTTGGTAGGTACAACATACTAAATCACCACAATGAAAATACAAAGTAAATTTTGTTTGCAGACATGCAAATACTTATCCTCAAATAATCAAAATCAAAACCCACAGGTGACTTCCCACAGGCATAATGAATATTGCCCACATGCATGGAAGATATTGCCCACATGCATAAGAAACATTACCCTCAGGCTAACGAACACTACCTACAGGATAAACACAACACGTCCCTCTAGCTAAGCAAGAATCTGATTTGAGCCTAACGCATAGAAAGTAATACATATATGTTCCTCTCAAGAAAACATTAAACATGTTATAGATATGGCATACCCTCAGGTATCCTGGACAAACGGCTAAATAGGGTGAACGCACCCGCAGGGTGGCCCGAGATCCAAGAAACGATCCCAAACAGCAGTTCATACATTATCAAAATATTAACTATGCAAATATAGGCATTTAATCAGTTAAGGCCTCAGCCATACGATACCCCAAACATGGGTGTGTAGAAAAACGGTACACAAAAACCAAATGAAAGATGGAATTAAACATCATACCACCTACCTCAATCTCCACAGATCGATATACACGAACGACGCCTCCCAAAACATTCGAGAATGACGTAGATCTGGGATAAAAGACTACACGTTTAAACTCAAATAACTTCCATCGGTAAATAATTGGAAAGAAACACACAAGGAGATGAAAGGGCTTTACCGTGTGGTCCTAACGTGATCATTGGCGAAGGAATCAGAGTCCTGGTGCTCAGTCGGGAACTCTTCCAAGCTTCGACCACCCCTCCCAGTGCTTCAAACGAGTTTTATGCTTCCTCTGTCGAAAGAGGATGCCACTTCCATTTTTAAGTGAAAACAAACTACACTATGTGTACTCTCAAGTAAACGGCGTGTACTTTTCATTTTAGATTTTCTCTAGTGGCTACTTCTCACCGCCACATTGTTAATCTGTCGACATGAGTACACGGTGTGTATTTATAACTACACGGTGTGTACTGTTGCCCCACTAGTGGATACTTCCACCGCCTTATTATTCACCTGCCGACTGATTACATGGTGTGTGTATACACTAAGTACATGGCGTGTAGTCAGTTTTTACACCCTTCATCACCAACAGACCTACACGCACTGTGTACTCATCCCACATGGCCAAAGTACACGGTTTGTGGAAAAGTACAATGCATGTACCCACAAAATTTGGGATTTCCCCCATTTTCCTTATTTTCTCAAAAACACCTAAGGAAAAAGGAAAAGAAGAAACTCATACCTTAAGAATTAGAACTGGGGTCTTACAAACTTCCCCCCTTAAAGCCATTCGTCCCCGAACTTCCCTTCCAAGGGTGGTGAAGATAAATCTCAGAACAACTCTGTCCACTGAGCATGTACGCCGGTCTCCCACTCCCAGGTTTTGTCTTGCACTCGACCATGCTTTCATAGAACCCGTATGAGAGGAATTGGCCGAACTCAGAGAACCTTTGTGCTCCTATCAAAAATTCTAATCAAATTCTTCTCAAAGGGAGCATCTACCAAAATCTCAATCTCCTCTGGCTGAAAAACGTGAGACGGGTCTGAGTGATAATGGCGCTGCTAAGATACATGAAAGATGTTGTGTATGGGCTAGAACCTCTATGGTAACTGTAACCGATATGCAACAAACCAGACTCTCTCCAGAATCTCAAATGGCCCCACATACCTTGGTGAATGTTTACCCTGTCTCTTAATATGCTTGTATCCCAACCTCGATGAAACACGTTATAAAACCTGATCCCCGACCACGAACTCCAAAGGTCATCTGCAACGATCAGCGTGATATTTCTGATGAGACTGTGCAGTATCCATCTACTTCTTTATCAACCGGAACTTCTCTGAAGTCTCCTATATGAGACATGGTCCCATAAAGCTGCCTCACCTACCTCCAACCAACACAAAGGTGATCGACATGTCCTACAATATTAATCCTCGTAAGGTTCCATCGCAATAGTTTCCAGAAAACTATTATTATAGGTAAAATCGACCAGGGGTATGTGCTACTACCAAGAGTCCCCAATGTCTAGGACGCATGCACACAACATGTCCTCTAGCACCTTTATCGTACGCTTTAACTGGACATCTGTCTGAGGGTGGTAAGTTGTGCTCAGAAGCACATGTGTACCCAGTGCCCTCTGAAAATTCTACTAGAAACAAGATGTAAAATAGGCATCCCTATATGAAACAATAGAACGAGGGACCCCATGAAGATGTAAAACCTCATGGATATACAATTTCCCAATCTCTTCAACATAGAAGGTCTCCTTGATTGAAAAAAAGTGAGCCACCTTCGTAAGTATATCCACAACAACCCACATGGTATCATTTCCTCGAGGTGACCTTGACAACCTGGTCATGAAGTCCATCACAACATCATCCCATTTACACTCCAGAATGGGTAACTGCTGTAACAGTCTGGCTGACCTCTGATGCTCTACCTTCACCTGCTAGCAGGTGGAACATCTTGCAACAAAACCAGCTACTTCATGTTTCATACTCGACCACCAATATTGATGTCTCAAGTAACGGTACATTTTGGTAACTCTAGGATGCACTTCCCAAGGTGAATCATGAAAACCCCACATTATCTCCTCACGTATATCCCCTGGAACCCACACTCATCTATGGACACGCAGGTCCTCATCATCTCCTATCATCCAACCAGGAGGAGAGTCCTCACTTTCCACTAACTCCTATAGAAACAGGCCTTCCAAATATGAGAGCTATCTCATCCTCACTCTATATAAGAGGGTAGAAGTCACAATTAATGATAAAAGATAGGTTTTCCCCTAACTATTGTCCACCCCCAAATGCATCTCAGATAACAAATCCCTGAGCTTCCACTCACCGCTGGCCTCCTGCACTACCTGCATCTGAGTCCTCCTACTCAGTGCATCAAAAACTATGTTACCTTTTACTAGGTGTATTAGAAAGCTCAATATCGAAGGACTGAAGGTATTAAACCTACAATCGCTGACTCAAATTCAAGTCATGATGGGTAAAAATATATTTCAGACTTTTGTGGTATGTAAACACCACAAAATGCACTCCCAAGATATAATGTCTCTAACAACATAACACATTAACAACTACATCCTACTAGAGATCATGCATCGGGTAATTCATCTCATGTGGCCTCTACTACTGAGTCCCATACGCAACTACTTGATCACCTTGCATCAACGCTGCTCCCAGCCCAATACCTGATGCATCACAGTAAACTGTATAGCTCTGCCCTTGCTCTGGAAGTATCCGGACCGGTGCTGATGTCAACATTCCCTTTAGCTCCCGAAAGGCTGTCTCAGAAGCTTCGGACTAAATGAACATCATATAATTCTTAGTCAAACCCATCAACGATGTTACTAAGTGGGAGATGTATTATATAAATCACCTGTAGTAACCGGACATCCCCAAAAATGTCTGTATCTCAAACACATTCTTAGGATTCCCCTAGGAAACTATTGCTCTCACTTTCTCTGGGTCCACTACAACTCCTACCTCTGAGATAATATGACCCAGGAAGTGTATATGGTCTATCGGAAAGTGTCACTTTGATATCTTAGAACATATATGATACTCTCTTAGTGTACCCAATATGATATCAAGATGTGTTGCATTGTTCTGTCGAGTGTGCGAGTTCACCAATATATCGTCCATGAAGACTACCACAAAAGAATCCAGATATGGGTGGAGCACACAATTCATCAAATCCATAAAAACTACTGATGCGTTCATGAGTCTGAACGACATGACCAAGTACTCGCATGTACCATATTTTCTATGAAAATCTATAAGCGGTATGTCTGATGGTCTAACATGCAACTGAAGATATCCTGATCTCAAGTCAATCTTCGAGAACACTCGTGATCCTCGAATTTGATCAAAAATATCATCAATCCTCGGTAAGGGATATCAGTTCATAACCATCAACTGGTTTGGCTTCCGATAATCCATGTAGAGTCTGAGGGTATCAACTGCCATCTTTTAAAATAGGATAGGTGAACCCCAAGGAGAAGTACTGGGTCGGGTAAAACCTTTTTCCTGCAACTCCCCCAATTGCCTCTTGAGCTCCTACAACTCTGGTGTAGCCATCCTGTAAGGAGTAATGGACACTGGTTCTACTCCTGGCACTAGATCAATAGAGAAATCCACCTCTCACTCCAGAGGTATACCTGGAATGTCGTCAGGGAAGACATCCTGGAAATGATTAACTACTGGAGAGAAATCCTTGTGACACGTTCCCTGATCATCTAGATATAAACTCGCAATCTAGGTTGTCACTCCAACTTGCCCATGATGCTCTGGTCCAGCCCGACTTACCTGGACATCCCAATCGCCATTGTATATAAACTCTCTACTGTCTGATGATGTGAAACTCACCCAGTGATGATAGAAATCCACAAATTCTCAGAAAGGTACCATGAATTCCTCCCCGAGAATGACATCATAGATATTCATCTCTATTTCGTAGATGTTCCAAAGAAGGTGACACTTTCCAAACTCTAGGGGGCACTCCCTATAGTGATGCACACCAGCTGTTCTAGTCCCCAACAGAGTGTCTACCATCATAAAATCAAAATATGAAGAAACATAGAGCCCAGGGATCTCCACAATGGGCACAGATATAAAGCTATGTGTATCACCAGTATCAAAAAGTACTGATGATAAAACAAAGGAAACTAAAATAGTACCTATGATAGTGGATGGAATGGGATCCTACACCTGTTGGGTCTATTGCACTGCATATGCCTACCCAGTGTCACGACCCTGGGACACAGGCATGCTACCCTGAGGTGACCAACCCTGCTGTCTCTAAGATCCTGGTGTCTGCCTACCATGGACACAACCACCACCTTGGCCTGAACATCCTAACATATTCCAATTTCCTGACAGTTAAGAAGCTGATGGCCCTTCTCCCGTATGCAGAGTCTGCACAGAAACCCTCTCACTAGCCACTGATTGAAATGTTCTACAAAAACGCTAAAGCTGACCCATCCTGCCGCATGCCCGACACACCACTGAGTCACGGGGACACTAAGGTCTCTTATGCCCTTCCTAAACACACTAGTAGCACAGGACCTGACTACCTGAAGAAATATTCTATCTAGTACTGCCACCATGAGAGAAATCCATCTTCCTCTTCCTCTTTCTGGTAAAAATAGTACCAGAAATCGGTGTTGAACTACCCTGGTTCGCCCCACTATGCTCCCACTAGTTCTGCTCAGTAATCAGTTCCATGTTCACAATAGCATGTACTGTAGGAAACCTGAAAATATTCACTAGTACTCAGATGTCATATCGAAGACCATCCTCAAAGTATCTATCCCTCAGCGTCTCATCACCCACCAGAACAGATGCAAAACACTATAGCTCGGTGAAGTAGGAAGAATAATCCATTAATGACATGGCGCCTTACTGCATATTCATGAACTCTCGAGCTCGATCTGACCATAGAGTCATTGGAAAGAATAATTAATAGAAGACTTCTTGAAAATCATCCCACGCCATGTCTCAGTGATTCTCGGTATGGGTGGTAACATCCCACCATCACTTGGCAGAATGATTCAGAATGTTTTTAGAGAGCTTGACCCTCTTCCCTAGAGGCATATCTAGATACTCGAAGATAGTCTGCATAGAACTCAGCCAAGAATCCACATCCTGTGGTCTGCCATCCCCTGAAAATTTATGCGGATGCTGTTTCTGCAATATATGAGTCAGATCTGCCATAGATGTGGCAACCAACGGTGCTCCCTATAAGGTTTGCACGAACTGCATGAAGCCTTCATGGAACTGCACATATGCGCCTGTGTCTAGTATAATGGCTGGCGCCGCATCTGGTTCTATAAAAGGATCCATCAGTAGCCCATGGTCTACCATCTTTGAAGTATAATCGCTGCCACTCTCTTGGAATACAACTCAGGGATGTCATGGAGGAATGACTCTACTAGGTCAAACACATGCCTTAGATTAATTTACTGTCGTAGTTCTTTTGTCCGTTTAATAGTGTCCATGCAAAAAGGAAACGAAAAACACCAGAACTGCCAAAAACAGACTACATGGCGTGTATAAAGTCCACACGGAGTGTACCCTTAATACCTTACATGGTTATGTTCAGATGCCGGTATGGGCGTGTCACAACCCTAAATACACGGCGTGTTACACCCACACATGGCATGTACACCACTTTTTTTCCCCGACCACACGACCAAAACAACACGGTCTTTCACATGCCTAGACTACACGACGTTTCCCATTGGTACATGGTGTGTACTAGTCAAGATTCATCGGATTGTGTTGTTAGTGACATGACCTCTGTTTCCAGGTTCCTCTACACGACGTGTTCTAGACGGACACAACGTGTACTAAGAAGCCCCAACTGACTCAGGTTGTTAGTTACACGGCCGACCACTTGGCTGACACTACACGGTACGTTCAAAGTTTACATGGCGTGTTCCTGCAAGACATTCCCTATCCCGTGTCTCTGCCCACACGGCCTATGGAACATGTAGAGACTAAATGACAAGTACTTATAGTACACGGCGTGTACTTAATTTTTTTTTTCATTTCTTCCCGAACAGAAGATTACATGGCGTGTTGTCAAGACTACACTGTGTGTAATCTAGGGTTTTCCAGACAATAAGACTTAGAAACTACTCCAGAACCCAGAAAAACACTGAAACCAACAACTAAGTGCCAAATTCCAATCCGTGAGGGCCCATGGTCCTTTCGAATCAATGAATTACATTTATTAAATGTTATAAACAAGTTAAACATTCAATGATCCACCAAATTCCGGTCAATAAGGGCCGATACTCCTCAAAAACCAAACTTTGGAGTTCATTCTACAAAACATTACATAACAATACCCTATCAAATAGAAGGTATTTTATCAAGGGATTTATCACAAAAACCTTATTTTAGTAGCACAACATCTATCACAACAATATGTAATTTCTAATGAACCAATATGGCATGGAAATTATGCATGGAATGTGATTCTAACATGTTCCTAAATGATTCATGTGATGGAATACCCTCATCTCATTGGGTTGCGACTAAATATAATCCAAGTATAAAAATATAACATCACACCACAAGTGCGTCACCCAATGGGGAAAATCAGATCAACTGTAAAAGTGGGAAATCAAAAAAAATTATAATTAAATGAAGTATATTGGCTTTTCACTATACACAGGTTAGCTACTCCCATTAAAAAATTATTACCAAATACCTATTCCATCCTACCCCTGACTATAGGTTCCAAACAGTAAGTCAATAGAAAATAAACCCTCTGATAACACTATGTAATGTCCCAGTTCATGAAGCCACACAACGGGCACCCCAGACTCGGTTGCTCACACAACTTCAAGCACATTTCCCCAAACTCCAGAGCCTGTCGAATAGCAGTGAGGGCCTAGGTCTGATAGTCAGAAAACTATGCCCTCATTTGTCAAAGTGTAGCGTAGTATAAATAGATATAAACATACAATAGTAGAAGCAGTAAACAATACCCAATTGAATGGACAACATTAATGAATAAAGAGTTAACCAACAGTCAAACATACATGATGATCCAATATTTCCTATTTCTAAGAAAATAGTCAAAACATGATACACTGCAATCAAATACAAAGTACAAGTACAATAGATGAAAAAAAATAGTGCAGCAGGAACATAGTAGCATCACAATCCTAAGTTCGGTCCCATGCTCCCCCAACCCTCGGCAACAATCAAGTACCTGTATAGGGACTCCTTCCCTGATCAACACTTGCAGAAATATAATTTGTTTGGGCCCAAGACATGGTCCAAACATAGTGTGAGAAATAAATCCTAGTAGGCAACCACTAAAGGCTCGTTCCCAACAGTCAGTGAAAGTGTGCAACAAATGTGTGCAGTAATAAAATGCAGTAAACTAGGTAATAATCAAAAGTAACTATTCTACCAGTTACATTTCCATTTTATAAATTATTCATCAATTCGAAGTTTGTGATTTATCTTGGAAGGTACAACATATTAAATTATGTAAAGACCCGTAAAATTCAAGGGAAATTTTTTCTTAATTTTCTTTGTAATTTTACAAGAACGCGGTTTTTGACGGCACCTGATTCTGAGGCTCGGAGTGCCCGGAATCAACTTCCGAAGTTTGGCTCGGGTACGTTCAGTGAACGAACGAGTGGGAATTTCTAACTTTTGAACCGGTGCCCATAATCAAATTCTGAGGGCACCGATGAACTCGCAGCTCCGATATTCGCTTAAGGGGACCTTTTCCGAGGTTGCGTTTATTGCGGCTTGAAAGTTAGTTTTTGGGTTTTTAGAATAAGTTAAATAAAATTTGTGGAATACAAATTTTTATTTTAACTTGTTTTTTTTAAACCTCCCAAAGGGAGTTGGGGGTGGGACCTACAACCACTTAACCTCCCTTGGGAGGATTAAGTGTGGTGGGGCCCACACGAACCCCAACTCCTCAACTTCTCTCAAAAACTCCCATTTAACCCTTTTCAATTAATGTTTGATAACTTGGCTTAATTAATTGAGGAGGGTTAATTTGAATTTCAAACCTTTGAAATTCTAAGAGGAAGGTTGTGTAATAAAATAAGCTTAAGCTTATTTTATTATTTTGGGTTGGTTTCCTTTGCTCTTGAGAGGATTGGAGAGCTCTTTCTTCTTCTTCTTCAAACTTTGACGAAGAACGCGAAGAACCTTCGAGCATCGACGGAGAACGCCATGTTCTCGGGAACCGTCTTCCGCGACGCCATACCCATGACACCGGCGACGTCTTCTTCCGCGTCAACTCTTCCGCGACGATTTCCCGCGACGAAATCGTCGTCAAAGAACTTCGAATCCTCACTCACGACATCGATGTCCTTCTTCTGTGACGCCGACCACCGCGACACGTCTTCCGCGGGTCGTTGACGATCATCGATATTGAAATCGAGGTAGGGGTTTAATTATTGCTTTTGTTCATGATTTATACCCGAGAATATTTCTTCGTGAAATTTATCCAATTGTTAGCAATTAACGTGAGGGGGCCAGACCGTACGAACACGGACGACCCTCCTCCATTTCATATTGATTTTGTTGTGGATTGAGATGGGTGAGGCGCGGTGCCGTCGCACCGCGCAGGATCATACGACAAGAAATGCACGGCGCCTTCGCGCCACGTTGTAAAATAATGCAAGGACGCGACGCCGTCGCGCCGCATCGAAGAGAGTTGAGGGCACCGTGGCCGGAGCGGGGCCGCGGCGGTGGGGCACGGTGCCGTCGCACCGCGCCGAACGACGAAGGCCACGGCCGGTTCCGGGCCGCGGCGGGATGAGAGGACCGGCGGCTAGCCGGGTCGCCGGTGTCGGAAGCCGGAAGGGGGACCGGCCTTGCCGGTCCCATTGAGGAAGGACCGGCCGACCATGTCGGGCCGGCCAGAAGGGAGACAAACCGGGGGAATTAATTCCCCCGGCTGGCCAAAACCGGCCCCCCATAAAGGGGGGGCCACGGTTACACCAAGGGGGTGGGGGCAGCGCCCCCCCCGTTTTTCTCAAAGGCGAGCCCCTACGAGGGGGGGCCGTGGAATCAAGGCGCGACTTCAAGCCGCGCCGCCAAAGGGAAGAGGTGAAGGCTCTGCCCCCCGCGCGTGGCACCCGAGCAGTGCCCAGGCTGCGCCGCCACCGGCCGGGCTGGGTCGGACCCGGGTCGGGTCGACCCGGTTCGTGCCGACCCAGGGGGGGGGGGGGTCGGGTCGGGCCGGGTCGGCTCGGACCCGGACCCCCCGTTTTCGAATCGACTTCGGTCTTTTGCCCATAACTTGATCTACGGACCTCCGATTGACGAACCGTCAGCGGCGATGCGATCCTTGGATTGAGACGGTCGATTCGGTACATCACACTCAGGGTTTCGGAATACTTTGAGTTCGGCCGGGTTGGTTCGTACACGAAACCAACCAGGCCCTCGGAGCGGAAACGCTCATATCTTGAGCTACGAACGTCCGATTGACGTGCCATCTGCTTTGTTGAGTTCCTCTTAGTGAGACGGATCTTTTGGAATACTCCGCCCGAGGTTTGGACGCAGGTGGAGTACGGTCGGGTCGATTTTGCCTTAAAAACCAACCGGGCCCCTGGGACGAAAAAGCCAATAACTCTCAGACCGGGCGTCCGATCGACGCGCCGTCTGTTGCGTTGAGTTCCTGTTGACGATACAGAACTTTTAGATACTTCAACTCTGGGATTTGTGACAGTTGATGTATCAGCCTCTCGGCTCGTGGGGCGGACCCTCCCAAACGAGCTTGCTGTGTGCGGGAACCCTAGTGCTGGCTACAACTGTTACTGATACTGCTACTGCTACTGCTACTGTGACTGCGACGACGACAGTACAGAGATCCTTAGTGGATTCGACGACGACGACTACGACACTCAGAGATCCTTCGTGGATCAGTGTTACAGGTCCTGTGTGGGCCCGATCCTGTGTGGGTCCGATCCTGTGTGGGTCTTTGCGCTCAGCGGTCTTGTGTGAACCAGCACCTACAGGTCCTGTGTGGGCCCGATCCTGTGTGGGTCTTTGCGGGGGTTAGTTACCTATCGATCCTTCATGGGTCCGACGACTTAGATGGATCAGGGATCATCTTTATCGTCTTTCGAAGAAGTATATCTGTGTGAGCTGAATCCTGTTGCTTTCCTGTGTCGATTGTGTTGTGCTATCCTGTGTGGATTTCGTTTTGCTTTCCTGTGTGGAACACATATACTTTCCTGTGTGGACTGAGTTGTACTTGGGCTCGGAGGTTGGAGCCTATTGGAATTTCTGACTTAGGTATATGTATGGGCATATACCTAAGCAGTGTCGGTTGTTACTTCGTGTTGTATCTATCTTTTGTGGTTTATCCTTTGTTGATTTTGGGAGACCTTCGGGGGTCTCGGGGTCCCTACTGAGTAGCTTATACTCGCCCCTACACGGGCTATGCCCGCACTACGTTGTGTTGCTTGCAGACGACGGACATCGTTAATCTTGGATGAGGCTTGCAGAGCAGGACGGTACCTGGAGGTGGACCACTGGGCGGGACGTGTTCGGAGCGGACGGCGGGACCCGAGGAGCAGTGGAGCTATCTGTACCCACCCTTCAGGTGATATTTCTAGTGGACAACTCGGTGTAGCAGCTTTTACTTTTCAGTTGCTGTTTTTCCTTTCGAGTTGTACTTACTTTCAGTTTGGGTTTGTATACTGGCCCATTTACTTTTCCGTACTTTCAGTTGTACTCTGTTTTTACTTAGTGTTTACTTTTCCGCTTACTTACTCTGTGGTGTTTGTTTACTTTTCAAAGGCAATTCCTTCCCTTTTACTGGGAATTACGCCTTGGTGCTAGTCTCCAGCCCCTGGCCTATGGAAGGCGGGCTTGGGGTAGTCACGACACGGGCCCCGAGGGCGGGTCGTGACAAATTGGTATCAGAGGAGTTCGGTTCTACCGTGAACTCTGATCTTTTCTATGTGAAGCAATAATGTTTAGCGTATTGAGTGTGGTTATCAGTCCAGGGAGTCCAGTGTTGGTGCGGCGGCCGATGTATCCGTACACCAGGACCCTGACTTCTGATTTCCGACTTAATGCACGAAAACATTGATTGTGTGTGTGTTTCAAAGTTTTCTTTGTGATTACTTTATATCAGCTCACCAGGTATACTGTTCTGACCATGGCGCACCTGTTTCCTTTTCAGGATGGCCCCACAGTGGCATCCAGCTAGGGTTCCGAGAGTCGAGCGTGACGACAGCACACCGAGCGACGAGGCCTCGGTGCAGGGCCCTTTGTCAGCAGTGGCACCGGCGGTAGCTCTACCCGCCGAGCCACCGATGCTTCCAGCACCAGCCGCTGACGACGCACGTCGCCTTGGAGCTCTGCACGAGTTTGAGCGCCAGCGACCGCCTAGGTTCCGTGGGGAGACGGACCCCCAGGCAGTAGAGGAATGGCTGGAGGCAGTGGTATGAGTTTTTAGGCTAGTGAGGACACCTGCAGACCTCATGGTGATCCTTGCTGTGAGCCTACTGCATGCAGCAGCGGGCCGATGGTGGAGTTTGATGCTCCAGGTGCACGATGAGGCATCTCTACTATGGACGGAATTTGAGAGCCTCTTCTGCTCGGATTTCATCCCAGCCACCCTTCGTGCGGTGCGTATCCAGGAGCTTCTTCAGCTGCGGCAGGGTAGCATGACGGTCGCTCAATACTCGGCGAGATTTACTGATCTCTCGCGCTACTCGACCGACATGGTACGAGACCCATTCTTCCGGGCCCGGACCTTCGAGCAGGGTTTGAGACACGAGATCAGGGCATCGCTGATCTCCCTCAGCATACCGACCCAGACAGGAGTACTGGAGCAGGCTCTTTTGATCGAGAGCTTCCTTGCTGAGTCTACACCAGCGCCGAGACCCACCGCAGGGCGGCACGTTACAGAGTCTTCTGCAGCAAGCAGTCGACGAATGACACAGGGGTCTAGGCAGACCAGGCCTTCAGGAAGATGACCTCAGGACACTGGCTCAGCAGTGCGGGGCACACAACACAGAGCCATTCTTTCGAGAGGCAGGCAGTGCTACTCGTGCTGCGGGCAGGGCCACATGGCTCGTGACTGCCCGACCCGCCGTGCCGAGGAGCAGCAGACGGTTGAGGGACCACCGAGGCAGAGGCAGAGGGTCGACCGTGGAGGTCCGTAGGGAGGAGGCGGACGAGGCAGAGGAGCTGGCCGAGCAGCAGGTGGTGGGAGACGCTTTGAGGCTCTGCCACCACCACCACCAGGAGGTCCACCCCGACCACAGGGAGCAGGCGGGCAGAGACAGGCACAGCTCCAGGCAGCAGAGGCCTACAACCACGGAGCACCTGAGATGATTCGAGGTACTATCTGTGTCTATTCCACCCTTGCTGCAATACTTATAGACACAAGAGTGAGTCACTCTTTCATAGCCACTGCCCTTGTTCGGAGCTCGGAGATTCCGACAGAGCCGTTGGCTCGATCCTTACGGCTAGAGACTCCTACGGGAGCAGACTCGACGATTATGCACTGGTGCCGGCAGTGCGAGCTTACTCTAGGAGGCGAGAGCTTCGGCTGGGATCTTCTTGTAGCAGCGTCGAGGCTTTACGACGTCATCTTGGGCATGGATTGGCTATCTACGGTCCATGCACAGATTGACTGTTTTAGGCACAAGGTGCGATGTGTACGCACCGACGGGAGTAGGTTCACCTTCACCGGCGAGAAGGGAGCCTTTGCAGCATAGGATGGACTTCTGCGGAGGAGAGGAAAGCCCATTACTCATCAGTTGGCTAGCCTCATCTTTGGAGCAGTTGACGTGCGGAGTCCTGGTTTTCCTGCAGTGGTGGATCAGTTTGCGGACGTTTTTCCTGACGACGTTCCAGGGCTACCTCCTCGCAGAGAGGTAGACTTTTATATTGACTTGTACCCCGGGACATCCCCGATATCCACTCCAGCATATTGGATGGCCCCCGCCGAGCATCGAGAGCTACGGGTACAGTTGGAGGACTTGCAGGGCAAGGGGTTCATCTGACCCAGTGTTTCACCCTGGGCTTACCCGATATTGTTCGCCAAGAAGGCAGACGGGAGCTTGCGACTTTGTGTTGACTATCGTCGCCTGAACCAGGTGACAGTGAGGAACAAGTATCTGCTACTGAGGATTGATGACCTCTTTGATCAGCTCAAGGGAGCACGGTGGTTCTCGAAGATAGACCTCAGGTCAGGCTATCATCATCTCAGAGTCAGAGACGAGGACGTGCAGAAGAGGGCCTTCAGATGTCGGTATGGCCACTATGAGTTCTTGGTTATGCCTTTCAGGGTAACCAATGCTCCAGCAGTGTTCATGGCCCTCATGAACTGGATCTTTCAGCCATACCTTGATCGGTTTGTCGTTGTCTTCATTGACGACATACTGATTTACTCTACGACTGAGGAGGAGCACGCCTATCACTTGCGATTTTTACTAGACCCACTCCAAGAGCACCAGCTTTATGGTAAGCTCTCGAAGTGCCAGTTCTGGATACGTGAGGTCCACTTCTTGGGACACGTTATCTCTGAGGCGGGAGTTGCAGTGGATCCTGCAAAGATCGAGGCTGTGTTAGCATGGGAGCCACCCAGGAGCGTGACTGAGGTTTGGAGTTTCTTGGGACTAGCTGGATACTATCGGAGATTCGGGCCAGACTTCTCTAGAGTTTCGGCACCACTCACATCTTTGACGAAGAAGGGGAAACCCTTCGTGTGGTTAGACAGATGTCAGCAAAGCTTCTAGGAGCTAAGACAGATATTGACCAGCGCACCTATCTTGAGGTTGCCTGAGGAGGGAGTAGGGTACGTAGTCTACTTGGATGCATCAGGGACCGGACTCGGATGTGTTCTGATGTAGGAGAGGGCAATGATCGCCTATGGATCACGTCAGTTGAGGCCGCATGAGCAGAACTACGCTACCCATGACCTGGAGTTAGCAGTAGTGGTCTTCACTCTGAAGACATGGCGACATTACCTGATGGGCGAGCGCTTTACAGTCTTTTATGATCATCAGAGTCTCAGGTATATCTTCTCGCCGAAGGACCTGAACCTGAGACAACGGCGATGGCTCGAGTTCCTCCAGGACTATGACTTTGAGATAGTCTATACTCCTGGGAAGGGAAACGTAGTAGCCGATGCCCTCAGCAGGAGGACGGGCATTCAGCTACTTGAGGAGGCGACGAAGCAGCTAGCCTCTTTGCAGATATCCTTCGTGGATAGAGATGGAGAAACCTTCCTCCAGTCTCTCATAGTCACCTCTCCACTACTGCAGCAGGTCAGAGAGGCACAGCGTGAGGACGCTGACTGTGAGACACGACGTGCACAGATATCCTCGGGACAGGCACCTGATGGTTTCTCCCTTGGAACAGAGCACGACATCCTTTTCAGATGACGTACCATGGTACCAGTCACTTTGCGAGAGGAGGTGCTGAGAGAGTTTCACACTTCTCCTTTGGTGGTACATCCTGGAGTGGCGAAGATGTACCAGGATCTCAGACGTCAGCACTGGTGGCCGGGCATGAAGAAGGCTGTAGCAGAGTTCGTTTCTCGATGCCTCACCTGCCAGCAGGTGAAGGCAGAGCATCAGGTACCAGCAGGCTTGGTACATCCCTTGGAGGTTCCAGAGTGGAAGTGGGACGACATATCTATGGACTTCGTGACTGGACTTCCACGCACCTCCAGAGGTCACAACTCCATTTGGGTGATTGTTGACCGACTCACCAAGTTGGCACACTTCTTACCCATCAGAGAGCAGGGCTCAGTGGAGAGCTTGGGACGTCTCTACGTCCAGGAGATTGTGCGGCTCCACGGTGTTCCATCATCTATCGTCTCCGATCGAGATGCTCGCTTTACTTACCGGCTTTGGAAGGGGTTACAGGAGGCGTTCGGGACGCAGCTACGTCTGAGCACAGCTTTTCACCCTCAGACGGATGGTCAGACGGAGAGGACCATTCAGACTCTCGAGGACATGCTCCGCGCATGTGTCCTAGACTTTGGTAGTAGCTGGGAGGACCACCTACCCTTGGTGGAGTTTGCGTACAACAATAGATACCACTCCACCATCGGGATGGCATCGTACGAGGCATTGTACAGCCGACGTTGTAGATCTCTTTTGTGCTGGACAGACCCTGGGGAGTCAGCACTTGTGGGACCAGAGATGGTCCAGGCCATGACAGAGAAGGTCCAGGTCATCCAGCAGTGGATGAGGACAGGTCAGAGCCTGCATAAGTCATATGCTGACAGGAGGCGGAGGCCACTAGTGTTCGAGGATGGAGACCACATCTTCTTGCGGGTCTCACCTCGACGTGTTATACTGAGATTTGGCTGAGGCGGAAAGTTATCTCCGCGCTTCATCGGACCCTTCCAGGTCCTCAGCAGGATTGGCGAGGTGTCTTATCGCCTGGCTCTACCACCTCAGTTGCACCGGGTGCACGACGTCTTCCACGTATCTCAGCTGAGGAGATACGTGCACGACCCGACACACATCATTGACCATGGGGAGCTTGACGTTGACGATGGGGCGACTTTTACGGAGGTACCAGTGGAGAGAGAGGATCAACAGGAGAGCGTCCTACGTGGGTGATCGATTCCTCTTGTGCGCATCAGATGGCAGCACGGGAACCTCCAGGAGAGCACATGGGAGCGGGAGGCTCAGATGCGTGCTCAGTACCCTCATTTTTTCCCTAGTTTTTGATGTATCTTTACGGGGACGTAAAGCCCTGAGGTGGGAGTAATGTAAAGACCCGTAAAATTCAAGGGAAAATTTTTCATAATTTTCTTTGGAATTTTACAAGAATGCGGTTTCTAACGGCACCTGATTCCGAGGCCCGGAGTGCCCGGAATCAACTTCCGAAGTTTGGCTCGGGTACGTTCAGTGAACGAATGAGCGTGAATTTCTAACTTTTGAACCGGTGCCCGGAATCAAATTCCGAGGGCACCGATGAACTCACAGCACTGATATTCGCTTAAGGGGACCTTTTTCGTGGTTGCGTTTATTGCGGGTTGATAGTTAGTTTTTGGGTTTTTAGAATAAGTTAAATAAAATTTGTGGAATACAAATTTTTATTTTAACTTGTTTTTTTTAAAAACCTCCCAAAGGGAGTTGGGGGTGGGACCCACAACCACTTAACCTCCCTTGGGAGGATTAAGTGTGGTGGGGCCCACACGAACCCCAACTCCTCAACTTCTCTCAAAAACTCCCCTTTAACCCTTTTCAATTAATGTTTGACAACTTGGCTTAATTAATTGAGGAGGGTTAATTTGAATTCCAAACCTTTGAAATTCTAAGAGGAAGGTTGTGTAATAAAATAAGCTTAAGCTTATTTTATTATTTTGGGTTTGTTTCCTTTGCTCTTGAGAGGATCAGAGAGCTCTTTCTTCTTCTTCTTCAAACTTTGATGAAGAACGCGAAGAACCTTCGAGAATCGACGAAGAATGCCACGTTCTCGGGAACCGTCTTCCACGATGCCATACCCGCGACACCGGCGACGTCTTATTCCGCGTCAACTCTTCCGTGACGATTTCCCACGACGAAATCGTCGTCAAAGAACTTCGAATCCTCGCTCACGACATCGACGTCCTTCTTCCGTGACGCCGACCACCGCGACTCGTCTTCCGCGGGTCGTTGACGATCATCGTTCTTGAAACCGAGGTAGGGGTTTAATTATTGCTTTTGTTCATGATTTATACCCGAGAATATTTCTTCGTGAAATTTATCCAATTGTTAGCAATTAACGCGAGGGGGCCGGACCGTACGAACATGGCCGACCCACCTCCTTTTCATATTGATTTTGTTGTGGATTGAGACGGGTGAGGCGCGGTGCCGTCGCACCGTGCGGGATCATACGACAAGAAATGTGTGTCGCCGTCGCGCCGCGTTGTAAAAAATGCAAGGACGCGACGCCGTCGCGCCGCGTCGAAGAGAGTTGAAGGCGCCGCGGCCGGAGCGGGGCCGCGGCGGTGGGGCACGGTGCCGTCACACCGCGCCGAACGACGAAGGCCACGGCCGGTTCCTGGCCGCGGCGGGACGAGAGGACCGGCGGCTAGCCGGGCCGCCGGTGTCGGAAGCCCGATCCCGTTGAGGAAGGACCGACCGGCCATGTCGGGCCGGCCGGAAGGGAGACAAACCGGGGGAATTAATTCCCCCGGCTAGCCAAAACCGGCCCCCCATAAAGGGGGGGCCACGGTTACACCAAGGGGGGGGGGGGAAGCGTCCCCCCATTTTTCTCAAAGGCGGGCCCCCACGAGGGGGGGCCGTGGAATCAATGCGCGGCTTCAAGCCGCGCCGCCAAAGGGAAGAGGCGGGGGCTCTACCCCCCGCGCGTGGCACCCGAGCGGCGCCCAGGCCGCGCCGCCGCGCCGGGCCGCGCCGCCGCGCCGGGCCGGCTCGGACCCGGGTCGGGTCGACCCCGTTCGGGCCGACCCAGGGGGGTCGGGCCGGGTCGGCCCGGACCCGGACCCCCCGTTTTCGAATCGACTTCGGTCTTTTGCTCATAACTTGAGCTACAGACCTTCTATTGATGAACCGTCGGCAGAGATGTGATCCTTGGATCGAGGCGGTCGATTCGGTATATCGTACTCAAGGTTTCGGAATACTTTGAGTTCGGCCGGGTTGGTTTGTACACGAAACCAACCGGGCCCTCGGAGCGGAAACGCTCATATATTGAGCTACGAACGTCCGATTGACGTGCCGTCAGCTTTGTTGAGTTCTTCTTAGTGAGACAGATCTTTTGGCATACTCCGCCCAAGGTTTGGATGCAGGTGGAGTACGGTCGGGTCGATTTTGCCTTAAAAACCAACCGGGCCCCTGGGACGAAAAAGGCAATAACTCTCAGACCGGGCGTCCGATCGACGCGCCGTCTGTTGCATTGAGTTCCTGTTGACGATACAGAACTTTTGGATACTTCAACTCTGGGCTTTGTGACAGTTGATGTATCAGCCTCTCGGCTCGTGGAGTGGACCCTCCCAAACGAGCTTGCTCTGTGCGGGAACCCTAGTGCTAGCTGCGACTGTGACTGCTACTGCTACTGCTACTGCTACTGTGACTGCGACGACGACAGTACATAGATCCTTACTGGATTCGACGACGACGACTAGAACACTCAGCTATCCTACGTGGATCAGTGCTACAGGTCCTGTGTGGGCTCGATCCTGTGTGGGTCCGATCCGGTGTGGGTCTTTGCGCTCAGCGGTCCTGTGTGAACCAGCGCCTACAGGTCCTATGTGGGCCCGATCCTGTGTGGGTCTTTGCGGGGGTTAGTTACCTATCGATCCTTCGTGGGTCCGACGACTTAGATGGATCATGGATCATCTTTATCGTCTTTCGAAAAGTATACCTATGTGAGATGAAACCTGTTTCTTTCCTGTGTGGATTGTGTTGTGCTATCCTGTGTGGATTTCGTTTTGCTTTCCTGTGTGGAATACGTATACTTTCCTATGTGGACTGAGTTGTACTTGGGCTCGGAGGTTGGAGCGTATTGGAATTGATGACTTAGGTATATGTATGGGCATATACCTAAGCAGTGTCGGTTGTTACTTCGTGTTGTATCTATCTTTTGTGGTTTATCCTTTGTCGATTTTGGGAGACCTTCGGGGGTCTCGGGGTCCCTACTGAGTAGCTTATACTCACCCCGGCACGGGCTATGCCCGCACTACGTTGTGTTGGTTGCAGATGACGGACAACGTTAATCTTGGCTGAGGCTTGCAGAGCAAGACGACACCTGGAGGTGGACCACTGGGCGGGACGTCTTCGGAGCGGACGGCGGGACCCGAGGAGAAGTGGAGCTATCTGTACCCACCCTTCAGGTGGGATTTCCAGTGGACAGCTCGGTGTAGCGGCTTTTACTTTTCAGTTGCTGTTTTTCCTTTCGAGTTGTACTTTACTTTCAGTTTGGGTTTGTATACTGGCCCATTTACTTTTCCGCACTTTAAGTTGTACTCTGTTTTTACTTAGTGTTTACTTTTCCTCTTACTTACTCTGTGGTGTTTGTTTACTTTTCAAAGGCAATGCCTTCCCTTTTACTGGGAATTACGCCTTGGTGCTAGTCGCCAGCCCCTGGCCTATGGAAGGCGGGTTTGGGGTAGTCACGGCACGGGCCCCGAGGGCGGGTCGTGAAAAATTACCACAGTGAATATACAAATTAAACATTGTCAATAGACAAAGAAATACTCACCCTCAGATAATTAGATTGAAAAACCGCAGGTGACTTCCCACAGGCATAACGAATATTGCCCGCAGGCATACAAGATATTTCCTGTAGGCACAGAAGATACTTCCCACCTGAATAAGAAACAATACCCTCAGACTAATGAACACTGACCATAGGCTAAACACAACACTATCCTTGGGATAAGCAATAAACCAGGCCGAGCCCAACACATACCAAGCAATACATATAAGTTCTTCTCAAGAAAACATAAATCATGTTATAGATATGGAAACCCTCAGGTATCCTGGCCAAACAGCTAAACAGGGGGAACACACCCACGGGGTGGCCCTAGATCCAAGCAACGCTCCCAAATAGTAGTTTATACATAATAAAAAGATTAACTATGCAATTATAGGTATTTAATCTCTTAAGGCCTCAGACATACAACACCCCAAACATGGGTGCGTAGCACAATGGTACACAAAAACCACATGACAGTTGGAATTAAATATCAGTCCACCTACCTCGATCTCCACTAATCAATATACATGAACGATGCCTCCTGAAACATCTAAGAATGATGTAGATCTGGGATAAATGACTACACGTTCAAACTAAAATAACTTCCACTTGGGAAAGAATTGGAAGAAAACACACATGGAGAGGAAAGGGCTTACCAGCACGGTCCTAACGTGATCGTCTGCAAAGGAATCAGAGTCCTGGCACTCGGTCCATAACTCTTCCAAGCTTCAAACTCCCCTCCTGGTGCTCCAAACGAGTTCTAAACTTCTTCTGTTGAAAGAGGAGACCACTTCCTATTTTAAGCGAAAAAAACTAAATGGAATGTACTCTCAAGTACACAATGTGTACTTTTCATTTTTAACTATTCCTATAATGGCTACTTTTCACCGCCACACTGTTCATCTGTCGACATGAGTACACAACATGAATTTCAGACAACATGGCGTGTACTATCTCTCCACTGGCGGCTACTTCCACCACCTCACTATTCACCTACCAACTGATTACACAGTGTGTATATACTATGTACATGGTGTGTAGTTAGTTTTTTTACCCTTCATCACTGACAGGCCTTCACACCCTGTGTCCTCATCCCACATGACTAAAGTACATGGTGTGTGGAAAATTACATGGTGTGTACCCACAAAATATTCAATTTTCCCCCATTTTCCATATTTTCTCAAAAACACATAAGGAAAAAGGAAAATAATATTCTCGTACCTCAAGAATAAGAACATGGTTCTTACAAAAATGATAGTTCCTCTCAGGAAGTTCCCACTTGGTAATCTCCAAGATGAGAGATTATAAGAACATAACCGCTAGTAAGAATTATGCATGTTTGGTGTTATTGGATATTCTAATATGTAAGAAACTGTAATGGTACTTTGAATTTAATATTATCATTAATACATTTCATGTCTCATGAACTTTGATTTACTGATGAAAACTATCACACCACATGATGGCGGGAAGTAGGGTTCATTGGGTGTGTCACAAGTGACATGTTAATAATGGATATATTGAGGAAGGATTTGTCCCTTCAATTTATGAAAGTTGATATTTTGGCCCTTTGATTGATATATAACTATCGGGAAAAATTCCATGTCCATGGTGTAATGATGAGTTAATTTTGGATAGTCAATGAATGGCATATCTAGCATATTATTTGATGACACTATCATGAAACCTTATTAATGAGATATCAAGGCAAAGGGATTATATTACATAGTGAATGTTCATATGAGGATGTAATTGTTGTAACTTTACATTCTTTATCTTGGGTGCCTTGATCTGTTGCTAGATTGTACTCTTGGACATTAGGCAATCCTGCCTAATTCCAATGAGAAAGAATCCTAGAGTGTCACACACTAAGTGTTTTTGGCGGTCTTGGTTAAATTCTATTTGAATTTAATTAATAAAATAAATAATATTCTCAAGACCATGGAATAATTATATTCAAGTGAAAATACTCGCATAAATTAAATATTATTTATTTATTTATTTTATTAATCATTTAATAAATATTTATTTACAAGTGAGTTAATAAAATATTTATTTTTGAGAAAAAATTATTTATATATTTATTCAGGTGTTCAGTGAATTGTAGTGGAGTTAAAGCAGACCAATGAAGATATGGTAGTAAAATAATTATTCGCAAGACGAAAAATAATTATTTAACTAGTTGGAACAAGTTAAAATAATAATGATGCTGCTATTATTTTGTGACACAAAATTTTATTTATAATTTCATTTTGCGCAATATGGAGCATCATAAACAATGATGCGGTGTTTTTATTATGAGCATGGGTTTTCTCTAAGTTCATGAATGTATTTAATTACAGTTATGCAATTAAATATTGTAACCGATGTTACATGCATGTAAATAGACAAATACACCTATTGTTCCAAATAGGACACACCACACACTTGGTGACTTGATAATTTTTTAGCCAAACAATTTCTCTCTTGAATCCTCTTCTTCCCCCACTTGGGAAAGAGAGAAATTGTTCATGACTGAAGAAAAAGTGATTAAAAACAATTGATACAAGACACTTGCATCGCCGCGCAAGCACCCGGAGAACAAGTTTTGTTGATTGGAGGCCATCGAAACAAATGTGGATCACTACTAGAGGGATTTTGGTTTGGATACTCGCAAGCACAATGGGACAATCTAGAAGGGTCATTATAAATTATCAACATCATCAACGAAGAATGTACTAATGAACCTGGTATCCTTTTATTTATGAAATTAATTAAATTTATTTTAAACATGATGTTCAATATCCTTTCTAAAGGTTTCATGACTCTTCTCTCTTTATCTATATATTTGATTCAATTCCATGGACACTGTTGTTCTGCATCACATTGATCCCAGAATAATCATTGATCATGGTAAAAATTAATGTTGGGTGTCTGCCCAACCATATGTTTGTTGTGCCCGAAACCTTCAAATATAATGTTTTATCACCATTATTGATGGAAGTGAAGTATAAAACATATATTTAAACAAAAAATGGAATTTTTATTTTCACTCAAGTAATGAAACTATTTTATCTTCCAAGAAAACCCATTTTATTCATGTGATGTCACCTTTACATCATAGACCATCCTATTACACAAGGATGGCCTCACACTAGGTTCTATGACCATGCATTATCACTCAATAAAGTTAATTATCATGTATCATCCCAAATCATCTCAATCAAGGTTGGAATAGCCCTTAAATCCCTTACAATACCATCTCACTCAAGTCAGTTCATCTTTTATGTCTCATGAAACACCATCTCTTTAAATGTGGGCCATGAAATGGAAACCCTGACCACAGCTTATCACAAATAAAAATTCCAACATCCCATATAACGCCAAAACACCTCAGTACATTTTGTAATGGAAATCCATGTTCAATCACTCAAAAATATCTTTGGTGAGTAGACTCAATACTAGTATCCATTCCCTACTCTACCAGGTCATCCATGTTTTAATCAACCTCAGTAAACTCCTTTGAGAAAAAAGTCATATTTTTATAAGAACCATCCTATACCCACAGAATAAGGAAGTATTCATCCCATTTTGATCTATTTTCCTCTTACCATCTCCTATATGGGATCATCTATATTCATATATATCTATATGTCCAGTTTGGTACAAAAATTAGAGTGTCATAAAGATTCGCATTCACATGTAATCATGTCTATCCATTAAATTTCATATATGGGATGAAACAATATACACACTTTCTAACTCATACTTAATGGAGTAAAATCATCAAAGCACAAAATACTATTTATTTTCATTCCATTGGAATCTTAAAATCGCTAAAAACCTTAAAATTATTGTATAATAATTGAAATAAGGAATAATAGAATGAATAAGGTATATATGGATTATATGGGCATATAGTAACCAAAATAAACTCATGGTAATGATTATTTCATCAGAGAGACAATGGATGAAGAGTTAAGGGCTAATAAAACCAAGTAGATGTTTTTGAAATATTCTAATTTGAATAAGGTTCAAGGGGAAATTAGGGGGAAGATGAAATGGTTTCAACGATAAAATCCCCAATCGTACCCATTATAAAACCCATCTTGGAGAAATATCATTGTTTAAAAAAATAGACTTTCCATGGATCCTCCTCACTAAACCACATCACGAAGTGGATTCTCTTGGTCTCACAATGAGTAACCCACACAGGGTTCTAAATAATTTTATTAATCTCTATAATAGTGTGACCTCTTATTGTCGTGATATGAAATCCCCTATCAAAAGATCTCCATCACTTCCCTACAACCTTCAATCTATGAATTACAGCATGAATCCCTTGTTACTCCAAGACTAACCTCCTCTAGAAATTCATAGAGCATCATAAAGCTCTTGCATCACCTAAAACCTCATATATCGTACTTAATTATGGGACAATAAAATATTCACCACCTCAAGGAGTAAATCCATAAATCCCCTTTAATATGAAGTAAACTCTTCTAAAAAACAATCCATTACATTGTGGTGTCCTAGTGCCATGGTGTGACACTAGTTCTGCCAACCATCACATTATAATGTCCATGTTTCACACTATGTTGTCCCCCTACTATAGAATCGTTGCCCCAAACTAGATCTCTAAAAAATAATTGTTTTTATCGACCACTAACACCCCATATACTCAAATTTATCTAGATTCATTATATTAAAATATGATTTGAGTAATAAAACACCATCTAATTTTATGGTAATTAAAAATGCACCCTCTAAGGACTTGTTAACCCCAATAAGTTTCCCAAAGGGTTATCATCAAGTAACTCAAACAATTATATAGGAATATTTTATTATGTATATAATGTATCTTATTGGATATTTTATTTCATTGATAAAACATTGATGAGGGGAAGTACTTTCATATACAACATTTTGTCACTCTAGTCCATAATACACTCTGAGTTCTCTTAGAATAATGAACCAACCTTCAGCTTGACTTTTTTATCACCAATAATGTTCATAGGTTCAAGATCATACATTCAGATTTATGAAATTTAAATTAAATAACAAATATATTGATATAGTATAGGTATATTCAGCTGACATACTAATACTACACTCCATTTGTCAATTTCAAATGAACTAAGAAATAACAAAGAACGGTTTCCCTAATCCTTTAAATATTAATTCTCCAAGAATAGGATAACCATAAAAAAAATCTATAAACCACAATGAAATCCAAGGGTCCCCACCACTATTAATAATATGAGATCTATATACACATTTCCGTAACCAACTACTTTCTAAATAATTAACCCTCTTAGTTGTCTCCTATGCTGAACTCAACCCATTCACTATCGGATCACCCACCTCAATCTCGCACAATTGATATTTGAACAAATTACTATATAGAGCCTCCAATGGAACCACCTAGATCAAATTCTAAAATATCTAATTTTATTAAATGTCTACTGAGGTCATATGGATATCCTATGATCCACTGAAATTAGGTGTGCACTCTATAAACATATCCTCCAATATCTGGATTATCCTCTCACATTAGTCCACTATTTATGGGAGATATGAGACATGAAACTCTAGTTGAGTACCCATGGAATAATATTGTCCATGCAATAATTTCATCCTAAATCATTCAAACTAATTTGATAATATTATCATAGGTTCCCCATGAAACAATATTATCTCCCACACATATAGCTTACACAACTCATCTATGAAATGGGTCTTTTAAAAGGGAAATAAGTGTGTAACTTTTTTTAACTTGTCAAAATTCACCGCTATTGTATCCTGACCTCTTAGGGTGTTAGTTAGTTTTGTGATAATATCAATATTCACCTCATCAAACTCACATAATGGGACTATAGTGGGTTGAAGTAACCCACATGGTTACTTGTTCTCTTATATTACCATTTTAAATGTAATAAAATGATGAAAAACACCAAGGTATCTATCCCCATACTATATACAACAATTGATTCATTATATCAGAATACATTTAAAAAAAATAAGTTTTCCACCCATCATGAGGCATGAAAATCCCTCATCATCTCGTATCTCATAGAGGTGATTACCAACACCCTATCATTGAGTTATATTTCCTCATCCCCATCATAGGACCATCATAGAGTAGATCAAATATTATGTTCCATTCCTATATCATAAGATAATTAGAATTAGACAATGGGATGGACTTCACTTAGTCTACAAATAAATTGGTAATAACCAAAGGAGCACAAGCCATTGAATCTTAGCACTATGAAAGATCAAACTAATATTCATTGAGTAGGCAAATAAAATCCAGCATTTTATCAGATGTTTTAACCATTACTTATGAGTCCTCCAACTAAATACATCCATAAGGTAATTCAAAATTATTTGGGAATATTCAAATAGAAAATTTATGTTAGATACTTATTAATCCAAAAAAAATATCTATAGTCTCTAGTCCTTCGGTGAGAGTTTTTATTATATGATATTATGATTTGTGTTCATCAAAAATATCTCACTGAAGTGATATTAATGAAAAATTATAAACGTGTGACCCCAAACTAGAATGTCCTAGTAATGGGTAGAGTAGTTCCACTTATGGGTTCATAGTTGAAGAGAACAATATTTGATGATACAATATCCTTAAAATATAAAATATCCCAATATAACCTATGGGGAATCAAAATAGATTTTATAACTTGTCAATGGGTCATGAAATTCATAATTAAAGTAGAAATCAAACTACCTTTTAGCTAATTGATGGTATCATAATATCAACTAGTCAAATCAAACCCTCACTTCCTTCTTATATAGCCCTATCATAGAAATTTATAAGTGATATAAATCTAAAATAATAAATCTAAAATAATAAATCTATAATACCATTCCAATCCAATAAAACATTGGATCACAAAAACATTCCTGGGTCCTTTTTGAGTTAGCCCCATATCTACTTTCTTTTGGCCACCCCATGTTTTCTACCTCTAAAATCCAGTTCTCAAGAATACACATCTCCTATATCCAAAAATAACACTTCATGTACGTGGAATATATCCATTGTTATCATAGTGTACTCAAAGTTATCTAGAGATGACCAGAATTTATTTCCCGAATAGGTAATTGTTATAGTATATCTTCCATGAACACCATGATGAATGAGACATAGCTGGGATATTAAATCAACTTCATGAGATCAATAAAAAATACAATGGAATTTTTTAATCTTAATGGAATCATAAGATACTAATATAACACATATGTACACCTAAAACAAGTCCTTAATAGATATTATATATAGAACGTCATGTTATGGTAATTAGATTATATGTGGAACATAGAGAACCCTCAAGATCTACGTGAAATGTAGAATATGTATTCTATCATCTGTAAATGATACACATTCTTTATATTAACATGATTTAATTTCCTAAAATCCATGTTTAATCGGATTCTACCATTCATTATCTCGGAAAATATAACCTCATCATTCCATGGAAAGGTGTTTTGGGTGAAAGAAAAATATTACATCAAATTCTTTGAGAATCACCTTTATATCTCTCAGCATGGCTAATTCCATATGAAATAGAGGAATGTTTATGGGCTTTTCAAATAGCACAATTTTATTAGAATATCAATATCACTCCCAGTCGAGGTTCCTGATAAATCATCCACAAAACGAAAACTAGTCCCCCACAGATGAGAAGGTTAGGGAACCATCACATCAACTACACGTTGAATCATACCCACTATATGCAATATAATGGATCATATGTTTCCTAAGACATGTACCTCAGAAACTTCTTTGACACCCCCACGATACTAAAAGAATGTACTTTTCATCCATATTCGAGGTAAATGACACCCACCCCAAAAGAAATAAATTTATTCTAATAATTATGTTAGCTAATCCATTTCAAAAAATATTTTTAAGCTCATCATAAGTTGAAATGAAAGTCCAATAAATTTACGTATCCCTCAAAAACTATGATAGATGTTGGGAAACATTTGAACACGATCCAAGATCACTACAAGAGGTGAATCATGTCCCTATATTCTAAGATAAATATCCATGGTCAACCCATAAGTGGATAAAATTCACATTGTAGTAAAATAATGGGATTCACCAAGATAAAATATATCCACATAGAGTTTTGATATAATAGAAAATATAGCTCTTATGGTCTAAGGAGTTTCCAACCAATCTAATGGAACCTAGTATAAAATATAAAATCAACCTACATATAATCTATGAACATGACCCCATTATCCTTATTTCACTTATGGAAGTCACCACCAAGGAATCTATGGATACTATTTACCCTATGATTCTCAATTATACCTATGACATGAATCTCTAAATTAATAAATTATAGATGTTTGAGGTCACTCTTACAAACCAATTAGAACCTATGTCTACCATGATTCAAGGACTTTAGAAATATAGATAACCAAATAATAACCATTGGAAGCATTCAATCCTTCTCGATTTATGGGAAACTATTTTAAGACTCATGTATGATCTATATAAATTCCAAGGGTGAGTGAATTGAAAACACACTAGGTAAGACCCTTTATAAAATGGGACTGAGGAAACCTTTCCCTATCATGATTTACTCTCACCAATATTGAATATCTCATCAGTCTAACTATTCATATGATTAAAATAGGAACCATCATATCCACTCAAAAGACTGCTACCTGACCCACTGTTGAATAGGTGCAAATTCCCCACACTATCTTTTTCCAATGCATTCTCAAATACTGGGTCATTATATACCACATAATATTTAAATTTAAAGTCAAATACCTTTATATGATTACATTTCAATGGTTATAGGTCTGTATAAAACCCCTATCCATATATCAATCATTCCCAATGAATAGTATTGTAAAGAAAATTTACTTCTTAAAATGAGTCTTTTAGTGCACCGTAGAAATCATCCCCTGGTAAAACTCTATATAATCCTAATAATTTTATAGAGTTATAATATCATGGAAAAACACTCAATGTAAATTTTATTTAATCCCACCTGTGATTAACCCTCATTACTTTTGTACCAAATCATTACTCCATAAAATCTCATAGTGGGTCCTTATTGTATGTATGTAACCTCTTTAACTAATTTTTCCACATGTATCTCTAAAATGATCAAAACAACATCAATAATCTTTATATTTTCCATAATATTTTAAAGAACACATGTGAGCTTTAATTGTGGAAGATACTGTATCTGAAAGATCTATGAAAAAATTACAATAAAATCTCTTCCCTGAAAGGAACCTTCACTCCCAATAAAACTGGATAGAAAGCCACAAACTATAGGAGATTAACATACTAAAAAATATGAATGACACCAAGGAATAATTTTTCACACACAAAAAAACATTTAAATATATAACATATGTATTCTCCACCATGGGAATGCCCTATTCTTGGTCCCCCAACAGAACCCTGAGATATGATCATGGTTTTATTTTCTATAATTCTTAAACTGAGAGTTAAAAATGGACTCAATATCATAAATAATCTATACTACCTAAGAAATTTACAATCACACACACACAAAATACTTCGTAAACATTCCAAATGGTTATAACCCCAATAACAAGTTATATCCACATATCAACCACCCATGAATTAATTAATCACTATATATACTTTAATGTTAGTGACATTAACCAAAAATCAAATCATAGACATAAATACGTTATATTAATTAGAAAAACTAATTATTTTTATGGGAAACCACTAAATAAACTATATTAGTAATTTAATAAATTAACCCTATATCATCCACGTAAAAATAAGTAGTTGACATGTGAAACTAAAAAAATTTCAATGATACATGGAATCACCCACCATCACGATCATGTGGTTTGAGAAAGATCTAATGAACTATAAAATCAAAATAATACATGGAGAGAAGCATAAAACAATAACATCACAACAAATAGAACAAATCTCGCTTCCATGGATGTTAAAAAATCAACAATATAGTAGTTATACAAGCATAAGAATAGTTTCTCTATTGAGTTCAGACCATTCTATCTCTATTGTACCATGCCCAAAATAGTTTATAAATAAAACTGCTATCTAATATAATTTTTTGATTCCCCAAATTTAAAAAAATTTCTCGATCTTGAGTGCTACATGAAATCATTTATATCCCACCCGTAGGTCAGATATTAATTACTAGAGATGAGGGATTAATCCATATAATAATGACACTATACACTTGATATTAGATATCCATCCAAAAAATATAGTGAAATAAATAATAAAAAACAACATGTAGTTATTATGACATGAGATGGTAGAAGAGTAATTCCAATAAAAGGAATATCAAAATGTGATACAATCCCAAATTGATTTATGTTAAATGGATCCTTAAATGTTATATAAAAATATGTATGGTAAAAAAAGATAAAAAAAATGAAAATTTGTTGCACCTAAATTTTTTTCGAATTTATTCCCTGACATCACAAAACATCCAAATATCCCCATTGACTCAATATATTGTCATCAGGACATTTCCCTTTGTTGGATCCTTATCAATAATGTTTTCATACGCATTGGGTTCTCTATTCTTTCTATTAGTGTTGAAACCTAATGGGAAAAAATTAATCCTTCAAATTAGTGAATTAATCGTATAAATGTGTATACATTACTAAAAATAAAGAAATCATATTTAGAGTTCAAAAAATTCTGGGTCATTACGCACTAAAAAGGATTCCATCAACCATGAACATATCAATTTCATAGCTATGAAAGAAGTAAGTGTCACATTGAACATCTTATTACATTAAAAAATTTCACGTTCCTATTAATTAATGGAATAACCCCCCAAAAAATACTAATGGGACATTTCTCACTCATTAGAGGTCACTATAACAGCTCAGAGCCCATCCCCACGAAATATCTGACACACACCACATCTTAGACACCTTCTCACTCTGGTATGATCACATATAACATCTCAATACACAACTTATTACTCAGTGTATACCTAAACATGACAACCCAAACCTTGGATTCTCACTCATTGCGGGTTATCCTTTATTTTTCAACCTACACCTTCTCACTCATTGATTGCCTAAATATCACAATGCTAACAAAGCATTATCACTCAATGTGAGTCACTGTTTAGATCTCAAGACATACCTTCTCACTCTTGGTTGTGGTAAGCATCCATCTTCACACATGCAAAAACATAACATGTGTGGGGACTCACCTTTGGAAACCAATCTACATTCTACAAGGTAATCCAAATCTACACCATGCTTACATGTTTAATTCCTGAACAAAATCATCTTGGACGATATCAATACAAATACCCATGGTACAAAGAATGATTCGACTATTTCATATACATTATTCCCATCCCTCCACCTACAAGGTTTAAACTACATGAAAAATACCATACTCTGTCACTTTTATATCAAATTTATAATCTCATAAGGATACATATTCACCCACATGAAATTCATTCCATTAAACATCATAATTTATACATACTATATTGAGGGATTCCTTCCACAATCTTGGGGTAGTAAACTCTCCAAGATATGTACATTGAATTTTTTTCCAAAACTAATATAATTCTAAAATTAACAATAAACCCTCAAAATTACGGTTTTTCATTATAAACAAATAAATATAGAAATAAACATGGATCAAGTGCTTAAAAATACTATATTTACAAAAAGAAAATCTATGTAGTGAAAATTGAATTATGATTATAAATTAAGAGGTAGAGAGTGAGTAATGATTTATGTAGAATCTCAAAAAATTATCCAATTTAAGAATATATTAAGAAATAGGGATAATATTAGATAAAGGGGTCTACAGTGAAAACCCAAATCATTCCCTTAAAAAAATTATAGGTTCTTGTTCAATAAATTTATATTTCGGTAACGTTGTGTTATAATGATGACATGAAGTGTCACATCATGGCCCCTCTGGGACATCACATGAGTGACCTAGGGTAGGGGTTTTGGGTCATTGTTATATCACTGGCATAATGTGACATTTATGGGTTATTTTTGCGACTCCCCTATATTAGTGAAACTGCATTGCTTCACCTCCACCATAACACTAGGAGTCACAAAACAGTTCCCTCATCATTTTATGGTCACATTGTTACTCAATGACCATTCCATCTATATCAAATTAAAAATGTTAAAACATTCATAAATAACCCAAAACCTCACATATCAATCTTTTCTAGGTGTATTTATCACATTCTCCACATATCCGGGTCACTCATTTACACCATTTTAACATATCATAACCTCTTTCCTTATATGTATCCTTATACAAGACCTCCCTAAGGCCTTGGTCTAGAAATGGATTAATCACCCATCAATATATGATACCCAAGAATAACTCACGGATGAACAACCTGTCATATAATTACATATCTAAACTGTTCAGGACAAAACAATTCATAGTCCTGATCTTCCTCTAAAACCTCAAACAACCCAAATTAATCAAAATGTACGATATTAAAATAATATTTATATAAATGGAAACTCCAAATTTTAGTGGTGTTACAAAATTCTTGAACATCCATGTTAACAGTTTTATATATTTTATTTTCCATAGTGTTTACAGTTTGAAGGTATTACAATTATCCTTATGGGATGTGAGACTAAAACATTTTGATGGTCTAATTCAAGGAAAATGAGTCTTAATTGATATTTTATTCAGTGATTGATGATTCATAAAATATGATAAATGAGTTTTCTTTCTCCTTATAATAACCTCTACATTAGACACGAACCAAGTAATTTTACATTTATCACATTCTTTACATGAATTGAATACGAATGAGAGATTACGAGAACCTCATGTTATCGATAATAATTTAAAAATATTTTATAATAATAGAACAATGTGTTGAATAATATAATTAATATAAACAGAGACACCCCCTTCTAAGTAATTTCTCTTAGATGTCTAAGAAAAACACATAATTACGAATCATTAAAAATATCAAAATATGTAATTAGATAATATTATTCGTGAAAATAAGATCAAAATAAATAAAATCATAAATTATATAACTCTATATATCGTTCATACTCATAAAAAATTATACACCGTTTAGTCAAAATAAACTTTTTTACAAATAGAAAATTTAGAAAACCAGTTCAATAATAGAAAACAAACCTTTTAAACCATTCTATCCATATTTGGTTATAAAAAAATTACATTCATTGCCATAGAAAATCATAACAAGTAAAAATATGGGATATTATAACACATAAAATACAATTTTTTGTGTACAATATCTTCCTAGATCCATTTAGTATAACCCTTCCTTAATGCTCTAATATCATTTTAAATAATTTATAACATGTATAAGGGAAAAAATGTTGTTAAATTAATCCATTACTTATAATTATTCATTTATTCAATATTATATTCACTATAAAAATATTCAATAAACATCTCACTATATTTTTATATAACCAAACCTACCCTGATATAGAATTTTCTTTAAAAAATATCATAAATCAACATCCACTTATGACAACATTATTGCTGAACTGAAATCGTTTTCAGTGGAATGTCCAATGAAAACACCCTAAGAATCAACGATGAAACTATTGGATGTTTTTTATATCACTCATCAATTATAAAATATATTTTATTATTTTTAAGAGAACTGTTTTCATCATCTTTCAACACTAAATTGAAATAGTTTGAATACCAATAATCATACTCATCATCAAACATGTGTATTTTGATAATGACTTTGTAAACATAATGGCCACTTTTTTCTCAATTGGAAGAAATTCCATACTCAAAACCCCTTACCAAACTGTTCCTTATCATATTTATAATCATTATAAAAATTATTTTATGGAATAAAATTATAATGTTCTTTTATAGGTTAATATTAATATGATAAAAAACCCCACTTTTAGTGTAAACATAAAACCACCCCTAATATCTTCTAGTCACTTATTCATCCAAATTATATTATTGGTTTCATTTACAAATTCTACTTGTTATACATCTGAATTAATTAATATGATTAAAATCACCATTTTCAAATTAATGAGGGATAAATTTATCCCTAGAAAAAGCATTACATAAAAAAATTCATTAAAATTTCCCACCAAATATACAACGAAATATGATTAACATACATAGATATTAAATAATTTCTTATTAATATTCAGTATATTAAAAAAATACATTCCAAAAGACGATAATTTTTTAGATTTTTTAGAGACATGGAAAAAAAATCTTCTATCATATTGAAATATCTTCAACATCTCCCATAAAGAACTCCATCATTAGTACTTCTACTTAAAAAATTACTTCACAACTTGGAGAAAGGAAACATAATAAATGTGTGAGCTCCAATACTCAATAATGGTAAAAAAGGTAGACATGTAATCATAATCATGAGAATAATGGTATGAGAACATGATAATGAAGATAGAAGATCATAACACACATATGAATGATCATAATAGATATTATGGAATAAATATTGGAAGTTCATAAGACATGAATCAAAAAGAAATAAACATCATGAGCCATGAAATAGTAGATAAGGAATAATACATAGTATTTGTGGAATACAAATAAGAATAGAAGCTTTTATGTTAGAGCTACCAACCAACACATTTATAACATGTTAGGCTTGGGATTCGACCCGTGTTCCAACAATGGGCTTGGTGTAGAAACCAGTGTACCTACTTTCGTTTAGTATTGGGATACAACCCTTGTAACTTTTTGTTTTCAGGAATAGGCTACTACCAGTGTACCATATTTCATATAGGCTTGGGCAACAACATGTACATCCTCTTTCTTTTTGGGTTTGGGATATAACCCAAACACCCTCTTTCTTTTCGAGCTTGAGTAGCAACCCCAAACACACTCTTTATTTTTGGGCTAGGACTACAACCTACATACCCTTTGAGCTCATATAAAACATAACATTACCCAATACATTGGAGGGAGATATAGGTCCCACCTATCTCACAGTAAAATCATTCACACATGGGCCATATTATTACCAAGAATTCATCATATCATTACCCATAAAAAGATATAGGCCTTAAAAACAAAAAAAATCATAAAACCTTTATTTTTATGGGAATCATTGACATTTCATCACATCAAAACCTATGGAAAAGAGATAGGTTTCATATCCATTTTATCAAATCATAATCCATGAAAGAGACATAGGTTTCATAAACATATAACCCATGATAAAAAACATGTTTCATAAAGACCATGACATTAATTGTGACCCATTCATAGAAAGGATTTGAATGAAATCTTTAGAGAATTTCTAAAAATGGAATGAGTAACATCATTGATTTTCATATTAGATAGAAAATAGTTTTAAAATATCTTTCAAAAATGTTTCCTGAAGATGAATATCCTTTCTTCTTTTAAAAATGATTATTTATACAAAAAACCATTTGAAACTCAATTTCTTAGAAAATACATTGGAAATATATAAAGAAGACTTGAAACCATATTGAAATTATTATTCCTTGAAAATTACTTTTATAAAAATTTCGTAATTCTTGTCCTTTTAAAAATGAAAAGTAGTCTTCATAGGAATGGTGATGGGTAAATACGTACATGTCGTACAAAGTATAAAAGAGCATTGCTTTTGCATGGTAAAATGGTTATAAGGAATTCCTTTTTCATAAATCAGAAAGTATATTCCCTTGAAGATAATGGTAAATGAAAAAAAGGGTAAAAATATCTTTAATATCTTACAGTATAATGGTATAATATTTGGGGAATTCCTTTTTATAATACATAGATTACCAACTGAAGAGAGGGTAAAGTCAAGATTTCGTAAAAACACATTCTAATCTATCTTATGAACCAAAGAGTATAAAATCGTACCAATATATGACAGTCTCATGAAATAATAGAGTATAAGGAAACTAATGAATTTTATTGGGAGATGGATCATAATATTTTATCAAAAGAAGCATATACATAAAAAATCTCAAAAAGCAATGAGATTGCCTCAATAGTCTCTTATAACTTTGAATATTAGGATCATACTCTCCATGTAAGGAAAGGTAATTACATGAAGAATATAATATCATTAAATTATTTAGATTCATTATATTTCATGTAAAATGGAATTATATTCACCCTAAACAAGAGTTTAGGTGCATAAAAAACATGATTCTCAAAGAAGCTAAATTGAGACAAAATTATTTTTACTAATTTGGTAACATTATAAACATAAAAACCCTGAAAGAAAGATCGTAAAATTATAATGTGGATAATGATAAATTTATGTTCATCATACATAGAAGAAAATTATGGTCATTACATACACCACACAAAATGAAAGAGTGGAAAACATTAATTGTATCTTACAAAAATTAAAAGTGAGATGAAATCATTTTACCATGTGTCTTGAATATCATCATACCTCTACAAGGTAACTGTATAAAAAATATAAGTTTATTATAAATATTTTATTGAAGAATATTCTTATAAATATTTCCATACATTTTTTTATTATAAAATTATATTACATACTGGTTGATGATCCCATATTAAAGATTCACTTCGGAAAATATTGTTTTTGTTCTTCACATGTGTTGTAATTTATTATATAATTTTTCCTTATACATATAAAAAGATTGTAGAATGTATATAACAATTAAAATATCTATTATATATATTATATACATATTATAATAATTTATAGAATATAGATGTATGAAATGGAATATACTGTTTATGGAGATGGTATGCCGTACTTACGGATGAACATTGTTTGTGTTTTTATTGTCATATTGAAAGAATGTATGTAAATTACATATGTATATATATGTATGTATATATAAAAATAATTTTTCCATTATCATTACTATATAAAAAATATCATATAATTTCATTGAACTTATCCTTAATAAATTTCATGTTATGTGTCAACAAATCATATCCCTTTGAGGGGGCAGTAGTCAATAATTCCTAAAACGTGATTATTATATTAACACCCAATGGAAAGTGAAAAAAGTGTGTTCAAAAAGGAATAAACAATATTAAAGCCATAATAAATATATTATTTTACATATATAAATAAAATTTTCATCATAATGGCAACCATGATTAATGGTAAAAGAGAAATGAATAATCATCATTTCATGAGGCTATAGTTCATCAAACACAGAATCAATATCTTAAAAATCCATTAGATGGATGTGTGTGTAAGTTTATGTCAGAAATTTTGAAAAAAAAACATCCTAGTATATATAGTATAATGTTTTTTACACAATAATGTTGTAATGTTAATTGTGGGAGTGGAGAATGAAAATAATTTAAATGAGCTTGAGAGAAGATGTTACCTCTTAATCGGGTAACTCTTTTTTGTTTTTTTCCATAAGGCTTACTTGAGTGGGTTTCAGCACAAAGGGTGACTTCTTGGTTGAAGGGAGTATTTTTTGAAGTAAATTTTGGTAGGTATTTTCTGAACTTTTGAATCTTGATAGGTGTGAGGAATGGGTATAGGTGGTGGCCTTTTATAGGGAAGTAAAAGGACTCACATGGATGTTTTAGAAACAAATTAGGAGTGACCATGTTCATAAAAAATAAAAAGTATCACAAAAAACTCAATAAAATAAGGTTTATGGATGAAATATGTACATTCAATTGGTTTTTGACATGTGGATTGAGCTTTTTGGGCCTTAATATTAAGGTTTAGTCCCTAATTAACCTTAATTTTCCCTTAACCATTGTCATTAATTTTGATAACTTTTACTAATCATCATTGTTAGAAAATAAAAATGGACCTATTATAATATAAAAATTAGTAAGAATACTATATTTTATTTCGGATTTTTGAAATTCAATTTAGAGAAACGAAAAAATTAAGATTAGTTTAAATCCTGTAGAAAGGACCAAATAACGGGTTTTTAAAGGAGGAAAAAGTTAAAATGTTAAGATTTTGTATTCAGTTTCAAATTTTAATTGATCCTAATGAATTTCATTGTATTAATAGATTTAGTGTTTATTTAATTTGACCATTATAATATAATTTATCATTAATAATTAATTATACATAAAGGCAGTTTTTAAAACATAGGACTTTTCCAAAAATATTATCTCTCACTATCAATCTGTTTTATTTATACAAAATAATATTAGAAAATATTTTGAAATTAGTTATCAATATTAGTAAAAAAGTTTAATGGTTTGGTTATAATTACCTCATTTCTTTAATTATCTAAATAAATTTTTTTTCATAGATTTCATTGTTTTGTGCAGCATACGCTTAGTCGATGTTACATGTAGCACAAGACAAGTCGGTATTATGTGTAGAAAAATCCAAGTTGGTGGTGTGTATAGCACAAGTCAAGTCAATATTTCTTATATCCTAAGCCAAGTCAGTATTTCCTGTAGCGTAAGCCATGTCGGTATTGTGTGTAGCACAAGCGAAGTCAATATTGTGTGTGAAAGGAATGTTTGACCTTTTGTTTTAATACATATTTATACATATAATGAACTATTTACAATTTCATCAGAAATAAAAAATAATTAAAATATATATTAATTGAAAAATACTAATTCTAAAAATCATGGGGTGTTATGTTCTACCCCCATTAAAATTAATTTCACCCTCAAAATTTATCAGGGTTATAAAAGGATTCATACTTGAAAGATTCATTAATAGAAACCCACATAGTAAAAATAAATACTAAAAATAACCCTAAAATGGAAATTTGGAACCATAAATTTTGCCCAATGAAACATAAAATATGTTTCCTTGTGGGAGAACATAGGTGGAAATTGAAAACATGGATTTTGAAGAAAAAAATTCCATCATGTTCTGATGGAGATTAATAGAGATCAAGGTTTAGATAATGTTCACAAACAAAAAGTAATAAATACACAATGACGTAAGAGACCTTTTTATTTATAAAAAAATGTATAAGAAACCATTTTTGGTTTCAATAATAGTTAAATACATCTCATTAAAATATATACTTGAATTGTTTCTAGACAACGTCACCCTTAATTATTTGTTGATCCACTTCACCTCCTTTTATAAAATAGGTTACTTTTTCATTCTTGTAATACTAAAAGATCATGAGTTACATGATATTTCATCCCATTTGATAGTAGTTATCATCATCACAATTCTTAGATAATAGGATATCCAATATTCATAAATCCTCTTGTGTTTCGACAATACATTATCTTTCCATAAATGGTTAACCATATAACCCTTTCGAAATACAAAAATCCAAAAAATTAGAAAGAATCCAACTTTATGGTTCCCTTCATGAGATTTCATCATGGGACATTGAGTTACACAATGAATGTTTTCTACACATAGAAAACATATAACCATTTATGATGAATTAGGGAGTCCAAATTTCCCTTCCATTTCGTTAACTGATCTCTTCATTTTCGCTTTCAGTTACTTTCTTTGTGTCCTTCATATCCACAGTCAAAATAACTTCATTTTCCTCCATAACATTCATGTTGGTGATTTTTTACACATTTTTAACTTAAAGGAAACCTAATCAAATTTCCACCATTGTCTCTATTACCTAAACACTCAGTAAAATCCTTTATTCCATTCTATGGTGAGTCTGAGAGTTGGTTAAGGTAAACATTATTAATCGCATTCCATAAAAATGGATTATGCATGATCAAAAAATATTTCACTATAGTGATCATACCACTTTACATCCATTAAAAAATATCCCATCAAATTCAACATTAATCCTATTCCTTTTGATTTCCACCATTGAATAAAACCATAATTATATTTTGTGTATTACTTATCATAGTATAAAAACACATATTCCTTAAATGAATTACTTGTATGATGTCTAAATCATGACACTATTCATAATATATTACCCCATAAGGTTATTTGAGGTTATTAATGTCTAACTTGTATCAAATACCTTCATTATGTTTCATGAAGAGTTTGTTAATTCTGAAAGAATATCCCTTAGGATTGTTAAACCAGGTGTGAAGCAAGGCCCATTTTCATGTACCCAATTATCCCGAGTTAGGACTAAAACGTATTTTCAGAGTTATTAACCCTAGGTACATCTATGACAGAGCCACATCCACTTGTAGAATCCAAATAGGGATTTATTTATTGGAAGCCACTCATTAAATATTTTACCAAAATTCTGGGATATTTTACAAATTTTTAACTCATCCTTAAAATCATCAATAGAAATCCCTAGATATTCTTTAGAAATAATCATATGGATCTCACTAAGGTTTTCTCATACTTATTTCTATATTTTGACTGAACCATTACATTGATACCATATATAGAGACCCATGCTTAAAATATATGAATATTACATCATTGTAGAAGAACATTCTATACATTACAAAAATAAATGCTAGAGGACAATACTAGTTTAGAGTCATTGGATCCTTGAAACAAAATATTCTATCCTAGTGAAAGATCTTCAACATCTCCCATAAAGATCTCCATATTTAGTACTTCTACCTAAAACCATTCATTATAATTTGTAGAAAGGAAACATAAGAAAGGGGTGAGCTCAAATGATCTTTAAGGGTAAACAAGGGAGAAAATTAAGAATAATCGTGAACATAAGGGTATGAGATCATGACCATGAAGATATAAGATCAAGCACTACATATCAATGATCATAAAAGAGATCATGGCATATAGATTGGATGTTCATATGACATGAATCATAATGTTGTAAATATCATGATCCATGAAATCATAACTACAGAATAACACATAGGATTTGCGGCATACATATATGAATTGATGCTTTTATGTTAGGGCTACCAACCAAGACATTTATAACATGTCAGGCTTGGTATATGATCCATGTACCAACATTGGGCTTGGTCTAGAAACCTGTGTACCCACATTATTTCATGTTTGGGATACAAACAACATTTTTTCTTGTTTTCAGGATTGGTCTACTACCCATTTACCCTCATTCATTTAGGCATGGTCTACAACTAGTATATTCTCTTTATTTTTGGGCTTGCTCTCTAACAAAAAAACCCTATTTAGTTTTGGTATTGGGATAAAACCCCAAACAACATCTTTATTTTTGGGCTTGGGATATAACCCATTTTCCCCATGAGCTCATATAAAACATATCATTACCCAATGCATTGGAGAGAGATACAGGTTACACAAATTTCATAGTAAAACCATTCACACATGTGCCATAAGATAACAAAACATTCATCATATCATGACCCATAAAAAGATATAGGTCTTATAAACATAAAATAATAACCCATAAAATGAAATGTGTATCATTAACATTTCATCACAAAATAACCAATGGAAAAGCGATTGGTTTCATAACCATTTGATCAAAGAATATCCTTTGAATGTGAAATGAATTTCATCAAAATATATACCGTGAAAGTGAAAATGGATTCATAAAAACCGTGATATTATGAGGGATATACTCATAGAAATGATATTAACGGAACATTTATAGAATTTAGAAAAATTTCATGAGTAACATCAATGAATGTAATTTTAGATTTAAAATAGTTTTAAAAAATATTTCAACAATGTTTCCTTAAGAAAAAATATCATTTCTTCTTTGACAAATGCTTGTTAATAAAAAAACCATTTAAAAATAATTTGGTCAGAAAATAAATTGAAAAAATATAATAAAGATATGAAAAATTGTTGAAAATATTAATCCATGAAAATTACATTTAAACCAATTTCTTAAATATTATCCCTTTAAAAATGCAAAAAAAATATTCAAAGGAATGAAGGTAGGTATATCCATACATGTCGTATGATGTTAAAAAGAACATTTATTTTTAATGGTAAAATGGTTTGTAGGAATCATGTGTTCATAAATTGACAAGAATATTCCATTTAAGAGATTGAAAAAGGGTAAAAATTTATTTAAGATCTTCTAGGAAAATGGTATAATATTCTTGTAAAACCTTTATAGAAAACATAGATTTTCAAATGAAGAGAGAGTAAAGTCTGTCATTCCAAAAAAAAATTCCATAAATATATTATATACCAATGAGTAGAAAATGGTTCCCATATATGAGTATATCATGAAATAACTAAGGAATGGAATCTAAATAATTTTATTGAGAGAGGGATCATAATATTTAATCAATGGAATCATAAACATAAAAAATCTCAAAAAGCAATTAGATTGTCTCAATAAACTCTTATAACAGGGTATCTTGGTATCATTCTATCCATTTATGTAAAGGTAATAAAATTAATCATATAATATAAAAATAATAATTTCATTCATGATATGACATGTATAATTGATGTATATTCCACCTATAAAATATCTCTAGTTCATAACAAAATATAAGTCTCAAAGAATGAAAATTTATACAAAAACATTTTTACCCAATTAGTAACTTTGGAAACTTAAACAAAATGAAAGAAAGATAATCAAATGGGAATATTAATACACTTAAATTTAATTAAAATATAAATATAATATAATCACACTTTGTACATACACCACAAAAATATAAAGAGTGGCTAACATAGCTTGTATATCACAGAAATTAGACATGATATTAAATCACCTTACCATGTGTATTGACTCTCTTCGAACAAATAAAATATTCATGTATAATAAATATAAGTTTATTATACATATTTTACCAAATAGTATTCTTATATATATTACCATATATTTTTTTATCATACACTTATATTACCCACTTTTTAACGAACCTATATTAAATTATCACTTTTGGTAATATTCGCTTTGTTCTTCACATGTGTCTTAATTTGTTATATCATTGGAAAATATATTAATATCATGATTAAATTTTTTTTATAATGATATAAATACAAATTATATATAGTATATTAATATTATAAAAATTTATAGCATATATAAATATGAAATGAAATACACCGTTCATAAAGATGGTCAGCTGTATGTACGCATAAATGCCCTTTCCGTTTTTATTATAGTATTGAAAGAACTTGGGTAAATGGAATATGTAAATATATGTATATATGTATATATATATATATATATCATAACTAAATTATCCTGAATAAATCATATATTTTCATTAAACCTATCCTTAATAAATTCCATGTGGTGTGTGAAGGAATCACATCGCTTTGAGGGGGCGGTAGTCCACACTTCCTCTAATGAGATTATCATATTAACACCAAATGGAAGGTAAAAAAATGTGAAATAAAGAAGGAATAAAGAAGAATGAAGAAATAATAAATATAATATATTACATATATAAATATATTTTCTATCAAAATGGCCACCATGATTGGTGGTACAGGAGAAATGAACAATCATTGTTTTTTGAGGTAGTAGTTCACCGTTCATAGAAACAATATGATCAACATCCATTAGATGAAGGTGTGTGTAAGTGTAGGTAAAAAAATTGAATCAAAACATAATATTATATTTTTTATATTGGTTTTTTCACATAGTTATTAAATAAATACAGTTGAGGGGTGGATAAAAAGTATAAAGGAATGTAGCATGAGAGAAGACGTTACCTCTTAATCGGGTAACTCTTTTTGGTATGTGGAAAAAGGATTCTTGGGAGGGTTTATACCTAATGGGAGGATTAAAGTACTATGTTAGGATTGTTTGGATGAAATTTGTTCTAGTATTTTATGAAATTAAGAGTATTGAGAGGGGTGTGGAATGGGTAGATGATGTGGCCTTTCATAGGGATTGAAAAGGACTCATATGGGATTTTTTAAAACAAGTTATGTGGGAACATGTTATTACCAAAAAAAGATATAAAACCCAACAAAACTCCACAATGAAAGGTTAATGGACAATATATGTACATAAAATGGTATTTGGATATGTTTCTAGGTCGTTTGGTCCCTTAATTTTAAGGTTTAGTCCCTAATTAAGCTTAATTTTTCCTTAACTACTCTGATTAATTATAATTGATTTTACTAAACATTTTGGTTAAAAAAATAACAAAGACTTATAAGTCTCTAAATATTAAACCAAATACGTTGGTTTATGCCATATTTTTTAAATTTAATTCATATAAGTGAAAAAATTATGATTTTTCATAATCCCACAGACGAGACGAATTAATAGGGTTCTAATGTGAGAAAAAGTTCAAATGTTTGACAAGATTTTATATTCAGTTTCAAAGTAAAATTTATATTAATGAATATAATTTTATTATTTTATGTATTATTTTTCTAATGTGACCTTTATAATAAATTTTATCATTAATAATTAATTCTAAAAAGGCTGTTTTTAACTAAATAACAATATTTTTCACTATTCATCAATAAATATTGTTTCTCAGAAAAATCCCAAAAAATTAACCATAAGATAATTTCAATGTTATGAATTTAAAAATGAATTTTATTTTTTGAAAATAAATTTCCAAATTATTCTAAAATTACTATAATTATTATAATCGGTCTATTCATGAAAATGTTGTTTTTAAACATAGAAGGACTTTATTAAAAAGGTTATCTTTCATTATCAATTTGTTTAATTTATATAAACCAATGATAAAAAATATTTGGAATGTAGTGATTACTATTCCAATTACTATTTTTAACATTTAGGTAATAATTATTTCATTTAATTAAATATATAAATAAAAAAATGTTTCATATAAACTTAGTGTTGTGTGCTGCATACGCCATTTTGGTTTTACGTGTATTCCAAGCTAAGTCATTATTGCATGTAGGCAAATAAAATATGGTATTTTTTGTAGAACATTCCACTTTTTTATTGCCTATGAAATGAATTTTTGACTTAGTGTTTTAATATATATTTATATATATATATAGATCTATTTCTAGTGCCATGTGAAATAAAAAAAATGAAAAAAAAGAAATTAATTTGAAAGAAAATTCTAAAAATATAGGGGTGTTACAAAATCACCATTAGTATACAAAACAATACTAATTCAACTTACTATCATAAATTATAACACAATCAATATTGCCATTAATATATCTAATAATACCCTACACATTAATAAAATTTGATTTTTTTTATTATTCTTCTAATTAAATCATAGAAGTCTATTACTTATAAAATCTACACCCTTCAAGAATTCAAATATAAATCAATTCAAATAAGACATATCTATTTAATTTTATTGAATTTATTCTTATTTATCGACCTTATATAAATTTATAATAATAAAAATTGTTATAATAAAACATTCTAATCATCGATAACAAATATAAGTATGGAATCTAATATTATTTTTCTTTGTGTGAAATAATATATTAATACAATTTAGTGAGAAGAAGTCATAATAGATACTCTATTTCACCATGTAATGGAATTTCAAAATGATAAATCATTTTAGTTTCAAATTATCTACACACATCTTATTTGTAACCTATATTATGGTATATTTTCAATATTTATAATAATTATTCAAAAAATCTATGTTATACTGATTTAAAAAATTATTTAAATTAAATAATACATTGTAGAAATTTATGGTCTTCTAAATATATTTTAACATGGAATAGTGATCTATAAAATCATGATTTAATCTATAAAAAACAATTTCCAGTCAATACTTGTGACATCATTATCAGGTATAAAAACATGTGTTTGATTAATTTATACATCTGTATTACCATTAACTAATGATGAATTTACATCTATTCAAATTATTTTTTAGTTTCTTGAGTTGTAATAGTTTGACTGTTATTTGATTTTATGTCATATTTATCACGGTATAACTTTATCATCAAAAATAAATCTCATAAAAATAAATGTAAACATCAATAACCAATATTTATTTTTATCATTCCATTTCATTTTTTAAACTAAAATCGTTTAAAAATATTAATTTTATTTTAATTAAATTATTATTCATTGCACTGAGAACTAAATTCTATATACTATTTTGATCAATCAAATATGATAATTAATTTATAACAACAACCCATGTTTATTAAATAAGTTATTTACCCACATTATTTAGATTTATTTGTATAAATGATAATTTATATTATATTTAAAGTAATGAATTTATTGTTTAATCATGTGTATTTTATTCCCAAATACTATTTTAACCACAACTTGTCTACTAAACCTATGATATGATAAAATTGAATGTTCATGATTTTAAATTTCACTAAAACAACGAATCACCTTCTTTTACATTTCAATAGAAAATTCCTTTTGAGTGATCATAATCAGTAGTTTGTTTTTTAGTTTTCTTATATAAACATATTAATTATTTTGAAATAATTTTCATTATAAACCACTAAAAGAATAATTTATAATCACTTATTACCATTACTATAAACCATTCTTCTATTTTTATTTGTTAAGAAACACCAACAACTTATATTAAGTGGATAAAAAAATAAACGATACATAAAAACTCACTATAAAAATTTATAATGAATCATATAATTTTTCAATAAATGTGAAGGAAATACAAATAAAAAACAATATTTATATTTTTCATATTTTTGTGCATCAATTCATATGGGGATATATACGTAATTATTTGAAGAAAAAAAATTATATGTGTGTAATTTTATAATATATTTTCTAAAAAAATACCTTATTTTACTATGTTGAACATACAATTTTCTATCCATACACAAAATAAATTTTGTTATACTAAAAACTAACATTTCAATACTGTTTATAGGGTGAGTTATAATCTTGTTAAATGACATTATTTTTATGACAACCGTTAAATACTTTAAAATTTTTATTCAATATGATTTTATGTATGGATATTATTTATGATTTTATAGATTAAATATTTTTCACTTTCTCACAATTATTTGACATAACAAGTGATCCACATTTATTTTTAATATAAATATTAAATAAAATTTGAGAGAAATACTAAACAAGTAAAATAACATATTTATTTATTTATATTGATTTAAATTTCATGGGTCTATAAATATCATAACTAGTAGGATTAAAGGGATCATTAGTTTGAATCTAACCTATTTTATCTAAAACAATCACCATTTATCTCATAAAAAGCTATTAAAAACAAAATTTATCACACTTTTTAACATTATTTATCCTTGAAAAACAAATCAATGTTTAATTTTAGTGATATTACATTTACTACTATTATTAGTCCTTAAATGATACAACCAATTCTATTATTTTATTTTAAGAAACAACGAATTATAAATATATATACTGTAAATAAAATTAATTTATTCTATTTATATTTTTAGTATATGTATAACATTTAATTCTTTTGGTAAAAATCCATATTTTATATAGGTAAAATATTCTAATGGTGATATTACTTTGATGCACTTATAAATTATATCTTAATCCATTGACTAATAAAATATCTACTTATATTATCTTATACATTTCAATATTAAATTTCCAAACTCCATTAGTTTGAAGAGATTCAACATCATTAAAATTTAATTTAGTAACAATCATATTTCTCTAAGACAATGAGAATATTTGAACTATTATTGTTTTGAAATGAATATCCACTATCTCAATCTTAGGTTCCTATTTTTTGGTTGTCCAAAAACCAGAAAAAAGTACCATTGTTTTTCCTTTCCATTAAAAAGTTATTAAGAGTTTAATGAATCTTATGTAGATGCAACAGTGATAGAAAAATTTAATATATTATATCATAACAATAACCATATAATAACTTGTTATTGACACCCATTTTATTTTATGAAATTTCTTTTTTAGCTATAATTTATTTTAATATGCAATTATGTAAATAACATTTTCACTGTGTTGAATTTTTTTCTATAAAAAATTTCATTTATAGTTATTTATTATTGTAAATACATTTTATAAAAAAATACATGATTATTTTTATTTGACTATAAACACTAAAATAATAACAATTCCTTAAAAAATATATTTTACTTGAATCATTGTTTTATCCAACTTGTGCACCATTTTATATTCCGATATAGAGATTAAAAAAAACATCCCTATAAAAAATTAAATATTTAAAAACACTAGTATATTAATTTTCGACCTCAGATATAATTCCCAAATTATTAACTTTCCAAATAGAATTAATTTTTTTTTCATAGTTATACATTTCAAATGAATAAATTTTCAAAACAATACTTCATAAATCCTTATATTTCATATCATTATTTATATGTTTGTTACAATAGATTTTATCATAAATCCTAGATATTATTCATCTGAAGTAATTTTTATTATTCTTATGAATACAATAGTTCTTTGAAAATAATAAAATGTTCTAATTTTTTCATGAATATTTGAAATTTTTTTAATTATTTTCAAGATTAAATAATATATATATATATATATTCAAAAACTATTTTGATTATATTGACATCCATTAAATTTTATAGTAACTTTATTTCAATATTGTCTTATATATTAATTTATTTATCAATAAATATCAATAAGTTTTTTAACCATTCTAAATAAACAATGACCCTTCTTAAGAAATCGGTTCATATAAATTTAAATCCAAAGAATATTTTCTTGAAAAATTAATTTCTATTCCAAATATGGATATTTTTTAAATGTAATCATTTAATTATTTAATCAATATAACCTCCATTTCAATTTCCTCTTCTAACAATATCCCCAATAATCATAAATTTAACATTGTACAATTTTCCTCAACATATAAAATAAAAACTTTTTTATTTTGTTCACCACAATTATTTTATTTAAAATTACATTTGTAAGACAAAAATGAATATTTAAAGAATAAATATCATTTATTAATTTAGAATAATAATTTCTTTTCATCTAGAAAAAAATATGGAATTATATAAATTAATAATTATTTTCCATCAAAACATCTTTGATGTAAAATATCTATCAATATCCTCATCCATAATATTTAGGAATATTTATGAAGAATGACCAAAATCATCCTAATTAAAACATGTAGTAGAAATTTAACCCTTATACATTAATTAATTCCTTTTCTACGACTACATATAAGTGGAAATAATTTTTCAAGAATATCATCACCATCATCACAATCAAAATTGATTTCTTCATTTTCTTTCTTTTTGTATCCTAATTATCTTTATTACCATTAATGTTATTTAATTTACACTTGCAGTCATATTTTTTAATACAAATAAAATATCAATTTCAAAATCCTAGATTAGACAACAAAATCATCAAAAGGTTATATGGTATCTTTATCGTAAATTAAATAAACTATAGCATTAGTACTATCTGAGACAATAAATTGTGTCATATTCACATAAGTGTAATATTAAAAATTATCTCCAAAATCTCTATAGGAACTCAAAATTAAATTTAAACGTGTAATGAAATCATCAAAATATTCCACATAAAACATGTACACATATATTATCAACAAGTTTTATATTTAGCATAATTGTTTTTAAAATAATTTGGATTATTCTTTTCAAACATTATCTAAATATCCTTTGTAATGTTGAAATCAAACACCTTTTATAATATCCTCTTCAGAAGTGAAATAAAAATTAAAATTCTTTGAAATAAATTTTTTCAATATTCATTCAATCTGAATTTTGTGTAATTTCTACCTCTATTGGAAATGTGAAAAAATATGTAAATTGATTATGAGTGAATATAATGTAATTTTTTAAATATATGACTGTTATTTATATAAATAATATGAGAAAAATTATATTCAATAAATTCAAATAATTTAACCTAAAAATATAATGTTATCATCAAAAAAATATAATCAAATGAGATATTCAATGAAAATGTTAAATTATTTTTATACAAATTAAATAATACTCATTAGTTATTCCAAAACTCTAAAATGGTGGATAGTGAATCATTAAATAATTAGTTAATTTTTTTTTCATTACAATAAAAATGAATCATTTTAATCCTTTTTGAAAAATGATCACATATATAATTTCATGAATAAAATAATTTTAAATATAAATTAAAATATTAAGAAAAACTAAAATATTTTTATAAGTATAGTCACTCATTACAAGGTACAAAATACAGTGAATGCTTTTTAACCAGCTACATCCATAAGATTTTACATCTTCATAATAGGTTTACCATAAACAATGTATTATCTAGAAAATGATCTTAATATTATTAATATTTTTCCTAGTGATCTTATACCATTACATTAAGAATGATAAAATGATTTATGAAAGGAACAATTTGTGTTTTTAAATTAAAAAAAAAGTTAAATTATTTTTCAAGTATGAAAAATATTCCTGAATTCGTAAATAAGAAATATTATCTTCAAAATTTTAATCATCAAAAAATATTTTATCTCACTCATAATAATGATCAATATATTTTCAATCCATATCATAAAATGATCATCCTCAAGAAGCACTCAAAACTATAATGTTTATATCTATTAAAATGGATACATAAACTCAATAAAATTCAATAGTTTTGTACTATTAATAATAAGAAATTCATTTTAGTGTGGTAGATATTCCACATTACATTACTCTATTAACTTATTAAAAAATTTATACTTTCTTAATTAAAATATCACATTATTTTTAAAAAAAATTCATCATATTTCATAGATTTTCCTTTCTCATATCACCTGACAGATAACCTTATAATTTCACAAAATTGTTTAAATAACTTAGTTTGGGTGATTGATTCTTCTTAATAAATTACATACATATTCCAAATAATAATAATAACCAATCAATAACTCCCTTATCAATTTTTTGTAAGGATATTACATAATTCTATATAATAAAATCTATACGAATCATATAAAATCTTACTCTAATGAATTTTTGGCTTCTCAGAATCAATATAGTACTAATATAAAACATTCCAGTTGTCACAAAAAAATTTACAACCCATTTTTATCAAATATTATTTTCCATAGGTATAGTTTAAACACAATTTTTAAAAACGATTTTACATGTCTTTTAACAATAAATTATAAAAATGTAAAAATATATAATCAAATTGGGAAAAAATATTGATCATTTGAATAAATACATTTATATATAGAATTTCAATCCTCCCTTATTAAAATCATATGTCAAATAAACAATTGAACAAAATCCAACATATTTTTTAATGTCATTTTTTAAGGTGGTGGAGGAGGTGGGTGGTTTAAACCATTTTTTTCAAATGAATTGCAATTCACTAGCCTATTTTGATAAATATACGGTTCCCATGTTTTCATATGACTAAAATAGAATTTTGAGGAGATTGGAGAAAATGTTAAATGATCTATAACATATAATGACTTCAATGGTAGTTTGTGATATTTTATAAGTGATAATTTAATTGGAGATGTCAACTATATGATATTCATAGAGATGATAAAATATTTATTCATATAGTTAGTTAATATATACTACAAAAATAGAAAAATTATTAAAATTAAATTGATATTCTTATGTTTCTAATAAAATTTATACTCACTAATCACAAATGTAATTATCTGTCAAGACCCCCTCCCACCAAAGATGCCCCTCCTAAGTTGGCAATGGTGAAAGGGAGATAATGACTCCCGAGTCCCGCCTCCAGTAGGCCCCGGGGTGGCGACTAGCACCAAGGGTATGAGTTTTCAAAAATATGGGAGGCATTACCCTTTTTATTATTTAAGATCGGGAAATAGGACAAGTCAACCATCCAAAAAGGAAAAGAACGAGTGTATAGAAATAAACCCAAACCAATCCAACATGAATATTTAAACAATTTTATAACAAGGTGCAAGTACAAGAAGGCTCAATAGTACAATACCAAAAGAAAACAAGAGTACAAAAACTGCAACAACTCCAACTGTCCGACTAGTAGGGTCCCACACAACGCTGGTAGTCCTCCTGGAAACCTGAGTGTAAATGTAGGGTGATCATACAAGTATACTCAGTAAGGAAACCTAAATCTCTCGTGCACAAGTGGGGAGACATCCTAATGTCCTGTGAGAACAACAGAAGAAACCTAGCAAGGAATTCTATCCACCCAACCTCACCAGCCACACTCACCAAAAACAGAATCACAATAGGCAGTAGTATATAAGAACAAGAGTATTGGGTACCCCACACCATTTCCCTTTAGTTAGTTTCTCTTCCTAACGGAGAACGTCCTAACGATGCCACACTCTCCCTGCCCGCACACACATGGGCCTCACAACCACATATACTGCCCGCACACACCTGGGCCTCACAACCACGTATCCCGCCCGCACACACCTGGGCCTCACAACCATGTATCCCGCCCGCACACACCTGGACCTCACAACCACGTATCCCGCCCGCACACACCTGGGCCTCACAACCACGTATCCTGCCCGCACACACCTGGGCCTCCCAACCACATATCCCGCCCGCACACACCTGGGCCTCATCCCGAAGATTCTTGGGAAACAGAAAAACTTTCCCGAAGTGTCTTGGGCTAAAACCACCCCAATCAAAACCTACCTGAAGGGTCTTAGGTGTAAGGTCAGCTCAATCCATCACAGCCTAGGGAAGAAGGAGCAGGAAGGAGCTAGTAACTATGGGAAAACACCATCTCCCATGAAATGGGAGTGTTCGGCCCTAAGTGCTCAACATGGGTGGGGTGAATCCAAACACAAAGATATATATATATATATATATATATATATATATACCAAACAATCAGCCCAACCTATTGCTTCTAAACAGAGAAACTGAGCACGTGCCTCGGCACTGCTACCACGAAGCATGCATACAACAACCAACCCCGACCCTATTTAGGTTTTCATGTTTCATCAGAATTAGTTTATTTAGTTCCTTAACTACTGGGAAACTATCCACAACCAACCACATCGATCGTTCATAAAACATATCCCTACCATCCAGAAATCAAGTTAGGAAAACACAAGCAACACAACCAAGTACTTCTTATTAACCACCAAACCCCATTGATTATTAACATTCCCGTTCCATTACCATTCCCCACCATTTATTATCTCTTCCAATTTTTAATTTATAATTTAAAACCCACAGTCCGTTCACATTCAAACCCATCCCTGGAGCCCCACTGCCAAATTCCATAACCACAACTGCACTGTACATCATTATCCCTTTAATACCATTTATCGCAACCCCGCTGCCCACCTGATCCACAACAACCCACAAAACAATGTTTGTGCCACATCATCACCCCTTTAACATCATTTACCACAGCCCTGTATCCTGTTCTATTCGTAACAACCCAGGATTCACCTCTCCCTTTCACACACCAGTAACCAATCCAAAACCCACATGTTCATTATTCCATTTTGTTTAACCGGGGTGATCACACAAGGGTTCCAGATTTTAAACAGCCAACATTATGTGATTAACCAATTTCCACATTCCAAAAAGTTTCCATCCATAAGAAAATCTAAAAGGAGATGGAAACATTTAATTACGTAAGAAAATTCCCCCAACGACCATGATTTTCAGTAGGCAGAAGCTCATTCAATTCAAAACATAATATCATAGGATATAAATAATGTAACTGCATTCAAAAACTTCCCATCCCCATTATATAAGCCAGTTATTATCTTTATTAAACCGGTTCAAAATTGTTTCATGTAAACAAGAGAACACCCAACCCACATGATGAACAAATTAGAGAGACGAAGGTAATATCCCTACCTCAACAGGTTCCGATGTCCTTCTACGAACACGACCACCACGATCACAAGGCTTCTCCCAGAACGACTGCACACACCAAGGACGTCGTGACACTACTGAATCAAAAACACAAGAAACTCCCTCCATACGGAGATCACATGCCGTAACATGGAAAGAAAATGGGAGAATTAGGATCGGAAAGAGAATACTAGAACAGAGGTTTAACTTACCTTTTTGGAGTCGTTCGTCAAAGACCGTCATTCCCGTCAATTATCAGCAGTCTCCCCGGTTGGGAACTGTGGAGGGGAAGTCGATGAAGAGGGAACAAAATAGGGTGTACGGTGTTCTCCTTGCTGACACGATCCCGCAGGAACTAACAGATCGACGATCAGAGTCTGGATGAAGAAGTTAGGGGAGGAAGAATTCTCGATCATCCAAGAGCGTCATCGTGCGAAGATGAAGCGATTGGTCTGGAAATAATCCACGACCCTTTCCTATATAGGAAACGAATAGGTAAAATAGTATGAAGTGTGTATTAATGAATACACGGTGTGACCGTACACCCGTTACACATTTTGACCGGTCAACACATGACACATCATGTAGTTTCCATGCATTTAATGATAATAATAACTTTAATTAATAATAGGTGTTTTATTGACCCGAGACATGAGTCATAATTTAATATGCAACCTTAGACTTGAATTGATCATATTAATGATAGGATCACATCGCCACTGACAAGAATTCAATCGGATGTCGCACGTGGGTGTTATGACGGGTCGAAGATTTAATAATAATATTAAATCTATTAATTCACGAGTGTTTCGGGTACCCGATCTGAAAACCTGAAAAAGACATCCAATATTGGACTCATAATTTCTGTCTCATAGTCAAGGTCGCACTACCGTTGACGGTTTGTAAAACTGAGGTCGTACGAAGAAGTTGCGGACAAAACACAGTTTTCCCTATAAAATAATAACTAAATTATTATATTATTATTTTATTTAACCATTTTTTTCTTAAGTCCAAATAAATCATGATTTGGGTCTCCTTTTACGCTGTAATGAAACCCCAATTCCCCTGTTTTCATTTATTTCTCTTTTAAATTTTATATCTCATTCTCTCTCCAATTCCATTTATTATCTTCCACAAATTCGTCTCCCCATTTTATCACGCCCCAACAAGTGGTGCCTCCTCTTATATTCCATGCGACTCAAGTATAATAGAAAAATTATTAATTCCCATGACTTTTCTCCATTATTAATTTAATTGTATTATCATATTATTATACTAGAAATATTATTAATTTCATATTTCACTTTGCGGAGAACCTATGCACAACCATTCCATGCGACTCAAAACCATTTCATTTAATTGAATTAAATGAAAAAACAAAATTAATATAACTTACATATTCAACCCCATTTTAATACAATTAATTTTATTAACCTCTCGCACATAGTTTTACACCATCATTTTTATTTATTTTTTTTCAATAACAATAAAATTTCATCAACTTATTTTATTAACTCACCGACGTTATTGTTTTTAACAACAAAACTATTTACGGTCATCGCATTGACCATGTTAAACCACCCTGTTGGATATCTGAATCCGACCATGCCACGTCAATGTCGCATAACATCCGTCAATTTAATTATTTTTATTATATTTATTTTTATTTCACACTGATTAAATTGAAACCACTTTTATTAAATTAAAACCATTAAATTTAATAAACCCAATATATTTTTATGCCACTATTATTATTATTATTTAACATAATAATAATAATGAACTCACCTTTAATTTTATGAACGAACCACCATGCTTCCACTTTCATCTTCATTTATTTTTTTGTAATAAACACCATGACTCATTTCATCAATTTATCATTATTATTAATATTATGAATAACATTAATAACACAACACCCATTATTATTATTCAAATTTAATTTCAACAATTACTCAATTAATAAAAAACTGCATGTTTCATTTATCAACGTCTAATGGATCACACACCTTCCCACTTCACATCATTAATAATAATAACACCCATTAAATCATTTTATCATGATTATTCTTTTTAGTTTAATTAATCACACAATTTATGTCATCATTATTATTATTTAGCATATTTTTACGTTATCATCAGTATTAAAATTATCATTATAATGCGCGTCGTGTTGACCACATCGATTTCAACAAAGGAATGGACCAGAGGGGTCCGGGCCATTACATCAGATACCTCTCAAAACATTCTCATCCTCAAGAATTAAAAACCAACCCAGAAAAAAGAATGGATCCGAACAACCACTCCGCAATATACCTCTCAGGGATCTTGTCATAACAAGAAACAACCGACAGCCCTAATTATATGAGTTCGGAATTCCCTCTCCTATGTCAAGATATTATCCTCTTTAGGCAACACTGACTCGCCTGCACGGGTTTAATCGCATCCGCATTAATGCGTCTCGATTAAGGACTGCGACTTCCCACTTCCATATATTAGGATTTTCCAACTTACACTGCCCCCAACACCATACAACCCACACACTGCCTTGACACATGGCTTGGGGAATTCCTTCTCCCATGTCGAGATATTATCTGCTTTAGGCGGCACTGACTCGCTTGCACGGGTTTAATCGAATCCACATTAATGCATCTCGATTAGGGATTAGGTCTTCCCCTCCCCACATGATAGGGCTCTTCACGTACATTTAAAAAAAAGCGGGAAACAACATAGCATTAAAAACTCACAAAAACAAGGTCCAGGCCCAAAGAATGAGCAAAAGAGTTACAAAAATAGAGTTTAATGCTCCCAACAAAAAATAAAGGAGATCATTCAAGAAAACCCAAACACATCTTTATCGATCCCTGGTCCTTCTAGAGATGCTACCTCTGATGCATGAAAATATCCGCACCCAGCTCCTCTGCCTCTCTGTTGATGTCCGCCTCCTAACCACGTCCCGATTGGGATCCTTGAGGAACTCGTTCTGGCTGGCCACCACCTGATCCATCTCCCCTCAGAGGGACTGGAGCCTGTTGCTGCTAGAAGGGTCTTGCAGGTGACTGGTGCTGCAGAGGCGTGCGCTGAACCTGTCCATCTCCACCGTACTGAGCTTGGTTCGGGCACCGACTCTAAACGTGCCCGAAACCTTCACAAAAAAAAAACACTTCGGTCCTGGGCTCGTGAAAAAGTGACGAGGACCGAAAGATCTGAACTGGAACTGCTAGGGCTTGCTCCCTACTAGCCTGAAACTGGAAGGTCCCGTCGTAGGAGACCTGCTGCTGACTGCCTTCCCCTTCGACGAACTTGGATGGATCCCCTCACGTGGTGCACCTCCATGCGAGTGCATCCTTTCTACAAAATCTGCCTTCTTATGTACTACCAATTACATCGGAAGGGTGAAGGGGGTGACAACATACTGGAGCGAAGGACGAAGTGCCTCCTCCAAACGTCTTGCTTGAGACTCCCCATCCGGAAAGAGATCCAGAGCAAAGTGCAGGAGATCCTTGAACTTGATCCCCAACTCTCATACTTACATACTACCCTCCTGAAGGGAGAGTAACTCTTGCCGATTATCTGCCTTGATCATGGAAGAAAAGAATTCCTCTCGGAATTCCTTCTCAAATTCAGCCCATCAAACCTCTGCCTCTATCCTCTTTCCGAGGTAGAGCGTCCACCATTGTCGCACCGCACCTCTCAACTGACTTACTACTAGGGGAACCCAATACTCCCTTGGAGCATGAATCAAGGAAAAAGCAATCCCTAGCTCCTCAATCCACCCTTCTGTCTCCGTATCTGAAGTACTACTCTCGTACTTCTTGAGGGTTTGCCGCTGGAATGAAAGGAGAGTCTTCTGCCACTGGCTATCTTCCTCCTATCGGTCAATCCTCAACTGATCGACCGCCTGAATCTACCGGGCCTCGGCCGTCTGAGCTACCCAAGGATGATGTCCAGGTGCCATAGCTGTACGGTCAACAAAGATAACCTAATCCCAAGTAGTAAGGAAATTTCTCAAGGTTTTATTTCATCATTTTTTTTCCAATTTCGATCCCAGAACACCCAAATCAAGTAAACCACAATCATTATGATGCATGTACCTTCCCTAAGGTATCTACCATATAATCAATGTAGTATCAGATGGTCATTCGGTAGGCTCAGAGTCCCTGCATCGGATCACGGGGGGCCCTAAAATCCCATGTCCTAGCCGGTCTTCCCTGGCCTATGTCACGCACCAAGATTAACTAACACTTTTTCCCTACAATCCCATGAAATCCTCACTGTGCCTAACTCCAGACTCCATCTTATCTCTCAACCATCACCTCTGATACCATTCTGTCATGAACCCCTCCCACCAAAGATGCCCCTCCTGAGCTGGCAATGGTGAAAGGGAGATAATGATCCCCTAGTCCCGCCTCCAGTAGGCCCTGGGGTGGAGACTAGAACCAATGGTATGGGTTTTCACAAATATGGGAGGCATTAACATTTTTATTATTTAAGGTCGGGAAATAGGACAAGTCAACCACCTAAAAAGGAAAAGAACAAGTATTTTGAAATAAACCCAAACCAATCCCACAAGCATGTTTAAATAATTTTATAACAAGGTGAAAGTACAAGAAATATCAATAGTACAATACCAAAAGAAGACAAGAGTACAACAACTGTAACAACTCCAACTGTCCGACTAGTAGGGTCCTGCACGGCCCTGGTAGTCCTCATGGAAACCTGAAAGTAAACGTAGGGTGAACATACAAGTATACTAAGTAGGGAAACCTAAAGCTCTCGTGCACAAGTGGGGAGACATCCTAATGTCCCGTGAGAACAACAGAAGAAACCTAGAAAGGAATTATATCCACCCAACCTCACCGGCCACACTCACCAAAAACACAATCACAACAGGTAGTAGTATATAAGAACAAGAGTATTGGGTACCCCGCACCATTTCACTTTAGTTAGCTGCTCTTCCTAACAGCGAACGTCTTGAAACTGCCACACTCTCCCCGACCACACACACTTGGGCCTCACAACCACGTATCCCGCCCGCACACACCTGGGCCTCACAACCACGTATCCCGCCCGCACACACCTGGGCCTCACAACCACGTATCCCGACCGCACACACCTGGGAATCACAACCACATATCCTTCCCGCACACACCTGGGACCCACAACCACATATCCCACCCACACACACCTGGGCCTCATCCCGAAGATTCTTGGGAAACAGTAAAACCTTCCCAAAGAGTATTGGACTAAAACCACCCCAATAGAAACCTACTCGAAGGGTCTTAAGTGTAAGGTCGCCTCAAGCCATCACATCCTAGGGAAGAAGGATCATGAAATAGCTAGTAACTATGGGAAAACACCCTCTCCCATGAAATTGGAGTGTTCAGGACTAAGTTCTCAACATGGGTGGGGTGCGTCAAAACACAAAGATACCGATATATATATACCAAACACTCAGCCCAACCTACGGCTTCTAAACAGAGAAACTGAGCACGTGCCTCGACATTGCTACCACGAAGCATTCATACAAAAACCAACCCCAAACCCATTTAGGTTTTCATGTTTCAACAGAATTAGTTTATTTAGTTCCTTAACTACTGGGAAACTATCCACAACCAAACACATCGATCGTTCGTAAAACATATCCCTTCCATCCACAAATCAAGTTAGGAAAACACAAGCAACACAACTAAGTCATTCTTATTAACCAACCTAACCCATTTATTATTAACATTCCCATTCCATTACCATTCCCCACAATTTATTAACTCTTCCACTTTTTTATTTATTATTTACAACCCACAGTCCGTTCACATTTAAACTCATCCCTTCAGCCCCGCTACCAACTGCCATAACCACAACTGCACCGTACATAATTATCCCTTTAATACCATTTATTGTAGCCCCGCTTCCCACCCGATCCACTACAACCCACAAAATAATGTTTGTGCCACATAATCACCCCTTTAACATCATTTACCGTAGCCCTACTGCCTATTCTATTCGTAACAACCCAGGATTGACCCCTCCCTTTCAAACACCAGAAACCAAGCCAAAACCCACATGTTCATTATTCCATTTTTTTTAACCAGGGTGATCACACAAGGGTTCCAGATTTTAACCAGCCAACTTTATGTGATTAACCAATTTCCACATTCCACAAAGTTTCCATCCATAAGAAAATCCATAAGGAGAGGGAAAAATTTAATTACGTAAGCAAAGGCGCCCAACGACCATGATTCTCAGTAGGAAGAAGCTCATTCAATTCACAACATAATATCACAGGAAATAAATAATGTAACTGCATTCACAAACTTCCCATCCCCATTATATAAGCCAGTTATTATCTTTATTAAACTGATTCAAAAGTGTTTCACGTAAACAAGAGAACACCCACCCCACACGATGCACAAATTAGAGAGACGACGGTAAGATCCCTACCTCAACAGGTTCTGATGTCCTTCTACGTACACGACCACCGCGATCACAAGGATTATCCCAGAATGACTGCACCCACCAAGGACATCGCGACACCACTGAATCAACAACACAAGAAACTCCCTCAACACGGAGATCACACTCCGTAGCATGGAAATAAAACGGGAGAAGTAGGATCAGAAAGAGAATACTTGAATAGAGTTTTAACATAACTTTTTGGAGTCGTTAGTCAAAGACCGTCATTCCCGTCAATTATCAGCAGTCTCCTTAGTTGGAAACTGCGGAGGGGAAGTCGAAGAAGAGGGAACATAACAGGGCGTACGATGTTCTCCTTGCCGACACGATCCTACAGCCACTGACGGATCGACGATCGGAGTCTGGATGAAAAAGTTAGAGGAGGAAGACTTCACGATCATCCAAGAGTGTTGTCGTGCGAAGAAGAAGCGATTGGTCTGGAAATAATCCGCGACCCTTTCTTATATAGGCAACGAATAGGTAAAATAGTATGTAGCATGTATTAAAGAATACACGGTGTGACCGTACACCCGTTACGTGTTTTGACTGGTCAACACACGACACGTCACACAATTTCCATGCATTTAATGATAATAATAACTTTAATTAATAATAGGTGTTTTATTGAACCGAGACATGAGTCATAATTTAATATGAAACCTTAGACTTTAATTGATCGTATTAATTACAGGATCACATCACCACTGACGAGAAGTGAATCAGACATCACACATGGGAGTTATGACAGGTCGAAGATTTAATAATAATATTAAATATATTAATTCAGGAGTGTTTCGGGTACCCGATCCAAAAACCTGAAAAATACATCCAATATTGGACTCATAATTATCGTCTCATAGTCAAGGTCACACTGTCACTGACGATTTGTAAAACTGAGGTCGTACGAAGAAGTTGCGGACAAAACACGGTTTTCCCAACAAAATAATAACTACATTATTATATTATTATTTTATTTGACCATTATTTTCTTAACCCCAAATCAATCACGATTTGGGTCTCCATTCACATTGTAATGAAACCCAAATTCCCCCATTTTCATGTATTTCTATTTTAAATTTTATATCTCATTCTCTCTCCAATTCCATTTATTATCTTCCACAAATTCTTCTCCCAATTTTATCATGCCCCAACAAGTGGCACCTCCTCTTATATTCCATGAGTCTCAAGTATTATAAAAAATTATTAATTCCTTTTCCTTTTATCCATTATTAATTTAATTGTATTATCATATTATTATACTAGCAATGTTATTAATTTCATATTTCACTTTGCGGAGAACCTATACACAACCATTCCATGTGACTCAAAACCATTTCATTTAATTGAATTAAATGACAAAACAAAATTAATATAACTTACATATTCAACCCCATTTTAATATGTTTAATTTTATTAACCTCTCTCACATAGTTTTACGCCATCATTTTTATTTATTGTTTTTCAATAACAATAACATTTCATCAACTTATTTTATTAACTCACCGACGTTATTGTTTTTAATAACAAAAACATTTACGCTCGTTGCATTGACCACGTTAAACCACCCTGTTGGATATCTGAATCTGACCATGCCACGTCAATGTCGCCTAACATCCGTCAATTTAATTATTTTAATTATATTTATACTTTCTTCACATTGATTAAATTGAAACCACTTTTATTAAATTAAAACCATTAAATTTAATAAACCCAATATATTTTTACGCCACTATTATTATTATTATTTAACATAATAATAATAACGATATCACCTTTAGTTTTATGAACTCACCACTATGCTTCCACTTGCATCATCATTTATTTGTTTGCAATAAATACCATGACTCATTTCATCAATTTCTCATTATTATTAATATTATGAATAACATTAATAACACAACACCCATTATTATTATTCAAATTTAATTTCAAAAATTACTCAATTAATAACAAACTACATGTTTAATTTATCAACGTCTAATGGATCACACACCTTCCCACTTTACATAATTAATAATAATAACACCCATTAAATCATTTTATCATGATTATTCTTTTTAGTTTAATTAATCACACAATTTATGTCATCATCATTGTTATTTAACATATTTTTACGTTATCATGGGTATTAAAATTATCATTATAATGCGTGTTATGTTGACTTCATCGATTTCAACAAAGGAATGGACCGGAGGGGTCCGGACCGTTACATTATCCAAGTTAATTAAGTCGATGAATTGAAATCTCCTAAGATGTACATCATTAATATTTCTGGATCATTAATAAATAAAATAATGAAAATTTTAACCATTTTTAATGATAATATTTATCTATTTTTTAACTAAATTTCGGCATGTATTTCTAAATATCTTGAAAATTAAAAAAAATTGTGTTTTCATTCCACCATAGTATTTTCAATGTAGACATTTTTATTGGAATTATTTTCTATTGAATTTTATTGAATGGTATTCCAAAATAATTAGTATGTGAATTTCATTTAATAATCCTTTCTATATCATATATTTTATAGGATTTTGTCTAATAAGTCCGATTGAATGCTATCTAACAATATTAAAAATTTATCCCTCATCGATAAAATAATTGATATGAAATATATATATATATAGTATAATTATTGTATGAAAATATATTATCATTCCAAAATATTTATCATGTTCTAGTTGGAATGAAGTTTACAAATTTCTTAATGAGAGAGTACAATATTTTGTATGGTTAAATTTATAGAATGATTCTGTTAGATATTATAATTCCCTTCATGATACTCTCTTCTTCCTACAAGGAATATTTTTTCATAAATAGTCTAATGTATCCCCATTATTTTTTCTATATTATATCCATAATATTTAATATATTCCAATATTTATAATTTTTAATTGACTTTTTTTCTTCCTTTTCAATTGTATTATTAATTATATAACTTGTGAGATAGGTTAACCAAGGATTAATTGAGAATATTTTCCATTATAAAGCCTAATAATATTATGAATTATTTCTAGGGATCATATTAAGTACCTAAAATTTTCATTAAACTCTCTTCCCGACATATATACTTTCTTAATAGATCAAATGTAGTGATCTAGAATTAATAATAATAATTTATTATATTGATATAATTATTTTTTTCAGTTCATGTGTTGAAAAAATTATCAATAATTTTAAAATACCAGTGAATATTTATAGATTAAGTGTATTAGAAAAATAATTAGTATAAAAATAAATGAATATACCATTCAATGGATATACATAATTAATAATTGAATTGGTAGACTGAAAAATTACACTTAAATCATGTTTTCTATCAGGTTCATTGTTTTCATTTCACTTATTTACATTACAAAATTTTTTGGAATTAAACAAACACCTTGTTGATTATATATATATATTAATTTATTATATTAAAAAATTATTGTTTCTGTTTAAATACTACCACCATAAAATAATGAACAATGTGAATGAATTATTCATTGAAACTCAAAAAAAAAATATATAATAGACAATGTGATAAAAAAATCATTTAATTAGAAATTATAGAAAGGAAAGGGGTGTTATTTGTAAACCAATTTTTGGATAGTGATTCAATTGATTATTTTTAGTTTTTTCTATTTTTTCAATTATTATGATCTTGTTTAATCATCAAAATTTTACTAATACGTATCATGATTAAAAATTTATCTTCTAATGAAACCCCGCAACATCTCTTTCAATATTTCAAAGCCATTTTGACTTAGGTGACTATAAATGTTCATTATATGTGAGCCATATTTTTGGAAAAATTTCAAATTTTCAATAAGATTCCCAATTTTATCTTTTAATAACAATAAAAATAGTACTCAAAATTTTTACCAACAATTCATCCCCTTTTGAGATGGTAATATTTTCCAAATATTTATGTTATGTTATACATTTATATATAGTATGATTCCACCTAGATGATTTATTATAATTACAACATGATTTTGAACATAATGTCAAAGATCAAATCAAGTGACCACTATTTGGTTTTATTATTGAAATTAAATATTCTAAAGAATATCTTCATTCTTAGGGTAGTAAAAATTACAAAAAAAAACATGCATGATGTTGGGTTTTTGGGATACACTCCCACTGCATGATTATGTTTAGAAGAGGGATCCAACCACTACTATAATTATTTCATGGATTAGTGTCGACATTTTTTCATTGGGGTTACATTATATTTATGCATTTTTATAGCTTCATGGATTTTATGGGTGATGGAGATGAATTTTGTATTGATTTTCCAAGGAAATTATTGGGCAGACAATTCCATGTTAGTACTTACAATTCCACTAGAATCATCTCCTTTAATGATTCATCTAATGGAATTTATTAGGATCATTAATGAATTAGGAATTACAATGAGTTGAACTAGTTTTTGGGTTCTATCATTTCCAAGGATAATTAATCACTCACCATTTTTCATATTTGGTTGTGTTTTTGATGGGTGGGTATTTCCATAGAGTTTACAGCATTTTTTCAATCATTCATCATGGTGGGTTCTTTCATGGAGATGATGTTTTTTCTTGGTCTTTTTGTTGGGGTATTCTTACCAAATAGATATGTTTAGATATTTATAGTTTATTTATATTTTGTATATATAGAAACATTCATGTATGTATTTTCATGGCTTATACCCTCTTAGTGGGGATTTGGGATTTTTTTGGGCCACTGTATATGAAGTTATAAGGCCCCATCCTTAAACATTACTTAATATTGAGTTATTTCAAGAATACATATTGAGGATATTTTCAGGTTTAGAGTTTTAGAGAATTAGATCATAAATCATGCATTACATTCCACATTTAAACAAAGTGGTTACATAAAATATAGTACTCATTTTCCCATTAACGGAAACATATTTTAAATAAAGCATGGATTTTTTCTTGACACTTCCTTGACACGATCATCACATCATGTACCTTTCCCTTGACCTATGAAAAACATTTCAAAAACATGGGATGATAATAAAAAGCTCAGCAAGGGATATAAAAGTATGAAATGAAAACATTAGTCCTTGTATGAAATCATACTTTACTCATAAAACATAAGCATTTTAACATACCTAATCAAATCTTGAATAAATCATAGAAATCATTAGACATAAAGGTAACTTCAGGCATTCATAACATTCTTACGTAGGGAGTAACCCTCATGGTTACGTTTGGAATACCCATCATAGTATATTCCCTAAATCTCTTCGGAGAAACCTTAACGTTTAACCCCTTCGCGTTACCCAATGCATTGGAGAGCTATATCGGGCTCACCCGCCCTTAGATTATCACGGAACCACCCGATTTCATAAACATTGCCCCAGAACCATAACACTTAAAACATGCCTAAAATAAACATAAAATTTCCACATTTCAATCACAATAGATCACATCATGATATTATAATATATAAAAACATCTAATAAAATCATTGAAAATCTATGAGAGAAAAATCCCTTTATACTTTGAAAATATTAAAAGAAGAAATTTAAAAGAGATTTTAGAATCAGAGAGTCCCATACCACTTCGAAACTTTTTAAAGGGTTTTAAAATATTCATTTCCATACAAATAAATCCTTAAAACCATTTTTAAAACATGAAAATGGATGATAAATTTTTAAAAGAATAAATATTTAAAACCATTTAAAACAATGTTTTAATAAAAGAGACCTTTTCTATTTTGAACATTTAAATTATAAGCCACATGAAAATAGACCATTTTAAAAACATTTAAATGACTTTATTATAGACATAATATGGATATGGAATGTAAAAAGGGGATGTATATACACTTTATAAAAGAATAAAAGTGCATATCATTAAGAAATATCTCAATGGGAAGAAATTGAGATGTAATCCCAATCAAGGATCATGCCATTAGATCAAGGATAAAGAAATGACATAATTATGTGTGACAAATATAAATACACCAAATATTAGTGGATACTCAGTTTAAAACAATCAGATGTCAACCACACATATTCATAGCATGACATGATCAAGAAGTAGACGTTTAACTCAAATAATTGGAATTGGGTTAAGAAGTTCCCTTGCAAAAATTCGATAGCCTAACGATGTCACATAAAATTTTAGAAAAATAGATGATGAGAGAGATAAAGGGTATATCATCACTTGGACATAAAATTTACAGCAATAAGGATATATAAGAACATATCCCAATATAATATGATGTAATTTAAAAGACAAAACAAAAATAAGTCTTTTAAAAATAGGAGGGTGAATGGTTCCCTTACCAACTTTGGTAACTTTTGAAACGTACACCCCATGAAAGAAGGACTATAAAACATTGATTTAAATACCCATAAACGAAAGTATATTAAACAAAGAGTATAATAATGGGCAGTACATACACCACTCAAAGAAAATGGTGGAAAATGTATCATAAATCTCACGAGAAAAAAAGTGAGATGAAAAATCCCTTACGAAAACTTGGCAACCTAACGACGACACTTAAAACTTCCAAAAATGGATTTATGAGATCAAATAGGGTCTCTAATAATATGAAAATAAAATGTATAAAATGTTGAATAAAAAATAACATCCCCAAACATAAGAAAGATGAGCTTAAAAGAAATGACATAAAAGAGAGTACTTAAAAAGAAAGAGAGAGGTAGGATCCCTTACCTCAAGTCCGACGTGTCTTGTTCGTTTCTTTATATTCATAAATAATAAACTTTGGTCTATTTATAATTTATTAAGGACCTCATTAAAAGTTTATTATTCAATTCATATCACATATTATAATGTTATTATAATTAGTTAATTATGAGAGTTTATATCAGATGTTTTTGTCGATGTTTGGTACATGAGTCAAAAATGAACTTTTTTTGAAAAGAATTGTCCATGTAGTTATAAGTACATCATCTAAAGAATAGTATTAATGATTTAAATATCATATATATCCAGTATATATTCATTTTATAATATTCCATAACATTTGTAGATAAAAAGAAATGAAATGCACCATTCATGGAGACGGTAGGTCGTACGTACGCTTGGATGCTACTTTCATTTCTTTGTCATATTAATGGAAATAAAAATAATTGAGAAATATATATATATTATAATTATAGTATAATATATATGTTATATAGGTCAGATAAGTTCTTTAATTTCATTCTTTATACATTCCATGTATTGCATGAACGAGTCACATCACTTGAGGGGGCGATAGTCCACACTTCCTCAAATGAAATTATAGCATTTTCACAACATGAAAAGCATAAAGGAATATTTTAAAAGTAAAATAGAGAAGAATAAAGAGGAAATAAATATAATATATATCATAAATAAATATAGTGCCATCGTAATGTCCACCGTGAGAGGTGGTAGTAGAAGATAGAACAATCATCGTTTCGTGAGGCAGTAATTCGCCATCCACAGAAATAGTATGTTCTTTAACCATTATACGGAAGTGTGTGTATGTTCAGCTTGAATAATTCTCATAAAAACATCCTAGTATATTTAAGATACTGGTTTTGTTACAATATAAAGGAATAAAAAGAGTTTAGGGGGTTGGAGAAGCAAAATAAAACAAAATAACATAAGAGAAGACATTACCTTTAAATCGGGTAACTCCATCTGGTTTGAATCAAAAGGGTTTCTGGAAGAGCTTTCTGCCTAAGGTGAGGCTATAATTATGAATAGAGGGATGTGTAGAGGTTAAATGGGCAGTGGTTGGCCGAGCCAATGTCTTGAGAGGTGTGGGTAAGGAGGTAGAGGTGGGGGCCTTTTATAAGAGGGAGGAGGGGCACTCTTGGAAAGTCAAGAAATGTTACTTTATTTTAAAATGAGTTTCAGATTTTAAAGGTCCCAAATTAATATATTTCGAGGATAAGATGATAAGTGTTCGAAATATACTCATAAAATATTTTTTTTCCAGGTTTATGTATTATATTTTACATTATCTTTTCATTTTATTTAAATCGTTCATTAATGAGGTAATCACTACATCATCATGGTGTCATAAATAAATTAATTTATTTAATTATAAAAAAAATACTATGACATAGGAAATATTTTTAGCTTTCAAATTAATATTTATAGTATAATATATCATTTACACATACAAAACTAAAAATATTTTACTAGGGTGATACATTCTTTAGTGATATTCTTCTTTCTTTAAAAATAAAATGATAAAGTGTCACTTTCACCCAAAAGTGACTCCATGGGGTCCCAAAGTTTGGAACAAGGAATCCCATGGTCTTCCATGACACAACCAGTATCATTAGGACACATATTTGGATAATTTGTTATTATTATGATATTATTTTATTATCCTTAACTACCCGATTACTAATTAATCACGATAATTAAAGATAATTACCGTCGTTACTATTCATAATGTACAAAAACAAAAGAATATTAATTAAATAATTTTGAACTTATGATTCCAAATATGGAATCCATTTTACCAAATTCCAAACACATAAATTGCAATAATTAATTTAAAAATAATTTCCGTTTTCAAAACAAATAGCGGGTTTTTTTGATGAAATATCTATAAAAAGTTTGGCACTTGTTTATATCCATTTTCAAAGTGAAATTAATTATAATGAACACCATTGAATTAAATGGTAAAAATATATTCTAATTAAACTTTAAAACCAATTAAAAAGATAATCTACCCATATATTTAAATTATATGAAAAGGCAGTTTTGATGTAAAATGTAGTATTTTTCACTATTCATTAAAAAAAGAACATTGTCAGAAAAATACCAAAAATTTAACCAATGTAAATTTCAATGTCCCAATCATAAATAATAAGTTTATTTTGAAAATTAGATCTTATAAAATTGTCAAATGTTAGATTTAAAAAAGGTTCTCCATCAAAAGGCGGTAAAATAATCTTTTAAAAATATTAGATTATTTATTCTTAAAATTGGATTCATTTTGATTTTAAGCCTCTAAAATTTATTGGATAAATTTAAAAATATTTAAAAAACATATTTAATCATTGTGTAGTTATTTCTGTTCATTCCCGCCATTACAAAGACTAGGGTTAACTATTACAATATTATTATATTATTAGTGTGCAACATAAGATTTCAATGAAACTCGTTCTTGTGTATTGGATACTCCATCGAGCATAGCATTCCATTTAAATTAATATTATCATTTTATTCACAAATATTGATATATATGAAACGGTAATATTATTTATTTACCTGGGGTGTTACATCCTTCCCCCCTTTTGGGAATTGTGTCCTCGCAATTTTAAAATTGGGCTTGAAACTTCATTGAAAACCCCACATCGGAAAAGGAGTCAGCAAAACTATCACATTAAAAAAAGAAAGAGAAGTACAAAGGTCTCCCAAGTTAACCCATACTAGGATTAAATGTAGGAAAATATGGATATGGAAGAGAAAAAAAGGGTCATGTTCTGATAGAGAGTGATAGTAAACATGTCTAGGAGAATGTTAACCAAAATAAAATCATAAACTTGTGATGGGTTAAACGATATTTGATTCCCCATTAGGAAAAGTTAAAAGACAACATTTTTATTTTAAGTTAATTTTCATTGAGGAATTTATTTTTGAGATTAACTAAATCATAAGGAAACATACTTACATGTCATGTAGAAATTCAAATTTTACTAGATTCATTACTCAAACTCATATTTTCTCCAAAAGATGAATATTTAGGAAGACTTGTTCGCATTAAGAGTACTATAATCAACTTCTTGAGAATAGCCTAATCTAAAAAAGAGAACTATATATTTCCCATGCATTTAGACCTTAACAAAAAACAAACCAAAAAGTTTAGTACAAGATCAGATAATACCCAAAAAGATAATTTTTTTACAAAAATAAAAACTACTCCTAATCTCCAAAATTTATCAAACAAAACCCAAAGGTCATCAAAGACCATTCAATAAACATGTATCCATAAAATTCTTCAAAGTAAACCAAACTAAGATTGAAAACTAAATATTTGAAGGATTTAATCACATAGTCCCCTAAGATAAATCTTAACATTTTTCTCCAAAATATCATCAGTTACTCTTAAAGTCTCATACTGAAAAGTAATTAACCTAATCAGATATCCTCTATTATAGGCTAATCATTTCCATAGATAACCCAAAATCAACTTACTATTGATTCATAAAATCATATAACTAAAAAGAATCAGTCAAACTAACCAGGGAATTCATGTAGTCAAGTGGTAGGCGATAAATACCAGTTGCACTTTGGTTGTGGGTTCGATTCCCGCAGCTTCGTCCAACGCGACGGGTTGTCACACGGTCTGCATGTTGTCTATTTTCCAAAACTATATAACTCTTAAAACATTCCCCAAAAAGAGATAAAATCTTAAAAAATAACCATAACATATTTTAACCACAAAGGTTATCTAATAACTTTCATTTTAGAACCCAAAATGTATTAACCAGTAATTGCCTCAAATTCAAGGATCATATAAACCCAAATGGTTCTTTATAACTATACCCACAAAATAAAGGATAATTATTCCTTGAATAAAATTTTCATATATCAAGAATCAGGGTTAAATATACTATAAAAAGTCTTCTAATGTAACCCAATCATCAAAAGAGACATAATAAATTTAAGAATTTCACCATCCTAAAATCTACCATAACTCTTGAGTCCCTTATATGTGGACTTCTTACTCATTCAACATTCTTCATGATCCATTATCCATTCCTTTACAACTTATTGTGAAATAATTCTTTCCAACAAAAAAATTAATGAATCATATCCTAAGATTCCAATAATAGGAAAACATATGTTAAGAAATAATCCATACCTTTCATTGGTCATTGTCAGTTTCTTCAACCTCAATCGGAATGGAATTAGGTATTGGTAAACGAATATTTGTACGATCTTGGTGACCACATTTCCGAAACTTCGTCGTAGGAAATGTTTTTTCATAATGACCACACAAACCACATTTAAAACATTCAATTGATCCTTAAGAAAGAACTTATTTCCCTTTCCTAGAGTCAACTAGATGATTCCTTTTTCCATGGCATGTTCTTGATTTATGACCTTCATTTCCACATATATAGCATCTTTCTATCCCTTTGAAACATTTTACTATGTGTTTCTTTCCACATCATTGACACATAGGTTTTTGAACATACTTACCTTTATGATTATTACCTGAACATTCGTAGGGATTTTTTTCTCGCATATATGATGCATTTTAAAAATCACTAAGGTTCAGGTGGTCAATAATGGCTCCAGATAGTTGGTTGAGGATAACCACAAGAGTTATCATTGCAGCTCCCATATTATTCAGTTGTCCTTTCATAAAACCGTCATAGTTTTCTTTAAATCCACTGTTACTTTGGTGCCTGGTAGGTCCAGTCATTTACTAAAACAAAAAAGGTCAGTGTGAGTATATCATATAATAATAAGGAAGATAAACACCAATATATACTTCTCCAAGTTATCTCAAACTAATTCTAACATTCAAAAAAAAAACAATGACTCCATCTAATATACTAACCATTGTGGTTATACACAACTTGTCACTTTTGCTTAAAAAACACTCTGACCTCTGAAGTCATCTAAACCGACCTTTGATACCAACTATAAGGCCCCAGCCTTAAAAATTACTTAATATTGAGTTATTTCAAGAATACACGTTGAGGATATTTTCAGGTATAGAGTTTTAGAGAATTAGATCATAAATCATGCATTACATTCCACATTTAAACAAAGTTGTCACATAAAAGATAGTACTCATTTTTCCCATTAACAGAAACATATTTAAAATAAAACATGGATTCTTTCTTGACACATCCTTGATACTATGATCACATCATGTACCTTTCCCTTGACTTGTGAAAAACATTTCAAAAACTTGGGATGATCATAAAAATCTCAGTAAGGGATATAAAAGTACGAAATGAAAACATTAGTCCATGTATGAAATCACACTTTATGCATAAAACATATGCATTTTAACAAACCTCATCAAATCATGAATAAATCATAGAAATCATAAGGCATAAAGGTAACTTGAGGAATTCATAACATTCTTAATAGGGAGTAACCCTCATTGTTACATTTGAGATACCCATCACAGTATATTACCTAAATCTCTTCGGAGAAACCATAATATTTAACCCCTTCACATTAACCAATGCATTGGAGAGCTATATAGGGCTCACCCACCCTTAGTTTATTATGGAACCACCCGATTTCATAAACATTTCCCAAGAACCATAACATAATCATAACACTTAAAACATGCATAAAATAAACATAAAATTTCCACATTTCAATCACAATATATTACATCATGATATTATCATATATAAAAACATCTAATAAAATCATTAAAACTCTATGAGAGAAAAATCCCTTTATACTTTGAAAATATTAAAAGAATACATTTAAAAGAGATTTTATAATCAAATTGTCCCATACCACTTAGAAACTTTTGAAAGGGTTTTAAAACATTCATGTCCATATAAATAAATCCTTAACACCATTTTTAAAACATGTAAGTGGATGATAAATGTTTAAAAGAAAAAATCTTTAAAACCATTTAAAACAATGTTTTAATAAAAGAGTCCTTTTCCATTTTAAACATTTAAATTATAAGCCACATGAAAATAGACCATTTTCAAAACATTTAAATGAATTTAGTATAGACATAATATGGATATGGAATGTCAAAAGGGTCTGTATATACACTTTATAAAAGAATAAAAGTGCATATCATTAAGAAATATCTCAATGGGATGAAATTGAGATGTAATCCCAATAAAGGATAATGCCATTAGAGAAAGGATAAAGAAATGAAATAATTATGTGTGCCAAATATAAATACACAAAATATAAGTGGATAATTAGTGTAAAAAAATAATATTTCATCCACACATATTCATAGCACGACATGATCAAGAAGTATAGGTTTAACTCAAAGAATTGGAATTGGGTTAAGAAGTTCCCTTGAAAAAATTTGATAGCCTAACGGCGTCACATCAAATTTTAGAAAAAGAGTTGATGAGAGAGATAAAGGGTATCTCATCACTTGGACATAAAATTTACAGCAATAAGGATATATAATAACATATCCCAACATAATAATATGTAATTTAAAAGACAAAACAAAAAGAATTCTTTTAAAAATAGGAGGGTGAAAGGTTCCCTTACTGACTTGGGTACCTTTTGAAACGTATACCCCATGAAAGAAGGACTATAAAACATTGATGTAAATACCCATAAACGAAATTATATTACATAAATAGTGGAATAATGGGCATTACATACACCACTCAATGGAAATGGTGGAAAATGTAGCATAAATCTCCCGGGAATAAAAGTGAGATGAAAAATCCCTTACGAAAACTCGGCAGCCAAACGACGCCACTTAAAACTTCCAAAACTGGATTTATGAGATCAAATATGGTCTCTCATAATATGAAAATAAAAAATATAGAATTATTAATATAAAATAACATCCCCAGACATAATAAAGATGAGCTTAAAAGAAATGACCTAAAAGAGAGTATTTAAAAAGAAAGAGAGAGGTAGGATCCCTGACCACAAGTCCGACTTGTCTTGTTCATTTATTTGTATTCCTGAATAATAAACTTTTTTAAATTTATAATTTCTTAAGGAACTACTTGAAATTTTATTATTAAATTCATATCAGATATTATAATGTTATTTTAATTAGTTAATTATGTGATTTCATATCAGATGTTTTTGTCGATGTTTAGTACATGAGTCAAAAATGAACTTGTTTGAAAAGAATTGTCCATGTAGTTATAAGTAAATAATCTCCAGAATAGTATTAATGATTTAAATATCATATATATCCTGTACATATTCATTTTATACTATTCCATAACATTTGGAGATAAAAAGAAATGAAATACACCATTCATTGAGACGGTAGGCCGTACGTACGCATGAACGCTACTTTCATTTCTTTGTTATATTAATGGAATTAAAAATAATTGAGAGTTGTATATATTATAATTAATGTATAATATATATGTTATATAGGTCATATAAGTTCATTAATTTCATTCTTTATACATTCCATGTATTGCATGAACGAGTCACATCACTTGAGGGGGCGGTAGTCCACACTTCCTCAAATGAAATTATTGCATTTGCAGAACATGAAAAGCATAAAGGAATGTTTTAAATGTAAAATACAGAAGCATAGAGAGGAAATAAATAAAATATATATCATAAATAAATATAGTTCCATCATAATGGCCACCAGGAGAGGTGGTAGGATAAGATAGAACAATCATCGTTTCGTGAGGCAGTAATTCATCATCAACAAAAACAGTATGTTCTTTAACCATTAGACAGAGGTTTGGGTAAGTGTAGCTCGAATACTTCTCATAAAAATATCCTAGTATATTTAAGATACTGGTTTTTTTACAAAATAAAGGAATAAAAAGATTTTAGGGGGTTGGAGAAGAAAAATAAAACAAAAGAACATAAGAGATGACATTACCTTTAAATCGGGTAACTCCCTTTGGTTTGAATCAAAAGGGTTTATTGAAGATCTTTTTGCCTAAGGTGAGGCTACAATGATAAAGAGAGGGATGTGGAGAGGTTTAATGGGAAGTGTTTGGCTGAGCCAATGTCTTGAGAGGTGTGGGTAAGGAGGTAGGGGTGGGGGCCTTTTATAAGAGGGAGGATGGGCACTCTTGGAAAGTCAAGAAATATTACTTTATTTCAAAATGAGTTTCTGATTTTAAAGGTCCCACAATGATATATTTCTAGGATAAGGTGATAGGGTTCAAAATATACTCATAAAATATGTTTTTTCAAGTGTAAGTATTACATTTTTCATTATCTTTTCATTTTATTTAAATCGTTCATTAATGAGGTAATCACTGCATCATCATGGTGTCATAAATAAATAAATTTATTTAATTATAAAAAATACTATGATGTAGGAAATATTTTTATATTTCCAATGAATATTTATATTCTAAGATATAATTTACACAAAAAAACTAAAAATGTTTTACTAGGGTGATACATTCTTTTGTGATATTCTCCTTTAAAAATAAAATGATAAAGTGTCACCTTCACCCAAAAGTGATTCCATGGGGTCCCAAAGTTTGGAAAAAGGCATAACATGGTCTTCCATGATGCAAAAAGTAGCATTAGGACACATGTTTGGGTCATTTTTTATTATTATTTTATTATTTTATTATCCTTAACTACCCGATTACTAATTAATCACGATAATTAAAGATAATTATCGTTGTTACTATTCATAATGTCAAAAAACAAAAGAGTATTAATTACATAATTTGGACCTTATGATTCCAAATATGGAATCCATTTTAACAAATTAAAAACACAGAAATTTCAATAATTAATTTAAAAATAATTCCCGTTGTCAAAACAAATAGCGGGTTTTTTGAAGCAATATCTATAAAAAGTGTGGCACTTGTTTATGTCCATTTTCAAAGTGAAGGTAATTATAATGAGAACCATTGAATTAAATGGTAAAAAATATTCTAATTATACTTTAAAACCAATTAAAAAGATAATCTAACAATATATTTAAATTAGATGAAAAAGAAGTTTCGATGTAAAATGCAGTAGTTTTCCCTATTCATTGAAAAAAAGAACATTGTCAGAAAAATACCAAAAATTTAACCAAAGTAAATTTAAATGTACGAATAATAAATAATAAGTTTATTTTGACAAATAGAGCTTGTAAAATTGTCAAAAGTTATATTTAAAAAAGTTTCTCTATCAAAAGGTGGTAAAACAATATTTTAAAAATATTAGAGTATTTATTCTTAAAATTGGATTAATTTGGTTTTTAAGCCTCTAACATTTATCAGATAAATGTAAAAATATTTAACAAACATATGTAATCATTTTTTAGTTATTTCTGTTCATTCCCGATATTACAACGGCTAGGCATTAACTTTTATAATATTATTATATTATTAGTGTGCAACGTAAGATTTCAAAGAAATTCGTTGTTGCATATTGGGTACGCCATCGAGCATAGAATTACCTTTAAAGTAATATTATCATTTTATTCAATAATATTGATAAATATGAAAAAGTAATATTATTTATTTACCTGGGGTGTTACAGAAGTTGATACATATTTTCTATATGTTGAAATTCCAGGTGCATTGAGATGGTATTTATATCCAATTTGTATTTGATCTTAGTAGATATTTGTGGATATTTTATCATGTTTGACAATTTTTTAATATATGTGGTCTGACCACACTATAGGTAGAACTAATGGGGTTGAATTGGTAATATCATCTCATATCTCATTTAGATATATTCAGTTATTCTTCTAATGAGTGATCCTAGAGTGAAAGAAAATTTGATTTTTTCAAGGAAGAGGCCATGAATCTAATAGATATAACTTATTTTGTGAAATCCTATAATATGTTTTCATAAGAATAATATTTTTAGATGGATTTAGATAAAGTTGATCATGATTTATTTTAGTTAATTTTAGTGTTCTTTTATTTTTTCACTTTTATTTATAGTTATTCATTAGATATAGTTTGTATTTGGTTGGTCATTTCGGTGGTGGTTGTTTTACAAAGTATGGAATTATGAAATCACAGTTCTAGTTATAAGTGGTTATTCTTTTGGATTTTAGTGTTTTATTATTAGGATTCCATAGATGGTACTATTGTGGTGGCGTCTAATTCTATTTTTAATGTGGAAACTTGAGGCGTTATGGTATGATGATGTGTTGTGCTATTATATGTTGTAGTTTTAGTGTGTGGGAGGCACCATTTTGTTGTGTTTTTTTTTCAATTTTCTCATTTCACAATGTTTTCATTAATGTCTCATTCCATCTATAGTCAGCTATTATAGCTAATCCATCTCATATATTGTTAGAGATGATTAAACATCATTAAAATGAAATTTTTGATATTTTTATAGTGATTTTATTATGATTATGAATTTTTGGACAAATCGAGTTTAATATCTAAAAACATGTATATAGAAAAAACATATGAATTTTTTCAAAATAATTATTGATATTTTTTAAATAAAATTAATATTATATAATAGCTAAACATTTAATAAAGATATTTGAGTATTCAAAAATTAATAACACAAGATATTATATGTCATACAACATGAATTGTATTAAAAGATTTATAATCAAATATTAAACCCAAATTTATATAAATACACTGACTTATAAATATTGAAAGACAATATGATAATGGAAAAACGTTTTTAAAATAATTCAATATCCCATAATCAATAATGAGAACCATATTATTTTTATAGAATAATTTTAATTAAGATAATTCCCATTGTCACCTAATAGAGGAATAGATGATTGAATGTAATCTTGGAACATAAAGAGATAATTTTCTAGAATGGTTTTAAATCAATTTTTTGTAGAAAAGATTCCATGAATAAAGGTTTTTGTATATTATAAAAGAGATCTTGGGGAAAATAAAACTTCCATAAGGGTAACTATATGATAATTGGTATTGTTTTATGAAGTTGTGTATTAACTCCATATATCATAAAATTAATAAGAAAAACCTTATATAATACAAAAATAATGGTTTTAAACCTAATAATAAAATCATGGTGGATGGTGGGTCTATAGTGTTACTAGTTGAAAAACTATTGAAAAAATTAGGTGTATTAATTAAAAGGATCCCACAAAACTCTTAATTGATGTTTGATTGGGGTTCATTATTTATGAGAGGAATATATGAGGGTTTATCCCCATTGTTCACTGTAATTTAAATGATAATTAGCAAGATAGATTTATTTATATATTGTGATTTATGTAGTCGTATTTTAAATTACAAAAAATATAATCCTTATAATATTTAGTGAAATTTTCATGAAATATATCCATTCTAGATATTATTTTTCACACCTTAATAAAATAGTGAAGTGTCTCAAAATTTTCATTGGCATCACATAAAAACAATTGAAACAAAAAACCTATTAAAATATTTATTTATTCTCACCAGCAGACTATTTATGCTAGAATTATTATACAAATCCTTAAAATTGTACATGGATAAAAAATATATCTTTTGAATATATTTCTACAAGGATTCCACTATAATAATAGACTTTTACGTAATCCTAATAGAATATTGAACACATAAACATAAAAATAAAAAATAAAAATTGTAATACCAATAATTTTTATATTCTAGGGTTAATGATATTTTCAAATAATATTTTATATGTAACAACAAATAAAATAAAGAATCAGCATATGAATTTTAGAGATTTAATTTAACAGATATATCATATTGTTACCTTTCATATTGAGTTGGTATAAAAAATGATGAACAAACCTTCCAACCCCCCACCCAAAAACTATGTTTTATAGAGTCCATTAGATATAACTAATTCATACCTCTTGTGCTTGATAATTATGCATTGGCAATTATACCACCATGTATACCTGAGGAATCCATGTTGTAGAAATAGTCAATAATTGAACTCATTAGAGAATATTAACATAGTATCCCTACAATTGTAACATATAAATCAATTGGACCTTCACAAGGGAACATAAAATCATAATAAAATATCATGAATTATAGTGGAGGGAGAAGAATGACAAATAAGATCACCACAAGATAACATACTGATATCCATGTAGTTAATATTTTGATACATAAATGAATTATCACAATATGGGATGAATAAATATTTTATATGAAAAAATTGAAAATATAACATTTGGTATATAAATCATATTCATCGACATCATCCCCAAAACCCATTCAAGATACCCAAATCATCGACTTATGGGACCTTTCTATAACGCGAATTCCAAAATATATGTTATGAATGTACAATATTGTAAATTAAAATATTACAAGCATAAAACCTAGTCCCCCTAATTATGGTTCTACTAATATAAACCATAAATAATTTCTACTCATATATAGTATGAAATGATATCATTAACATTAGATGAATACCCTTATCATGAATTTGGTTTCTTAAGAAACCCCTAAAAAAGATAAATCCATCCAAATTCAATAAGTGATAGTTTTGAGTATATACATATAATTTATAATGTTGGTAATATTATAATATAATTACAGGACCTTGATCATATAATGGTAAAGGGCTTGTCCATACCAACCCATCTCTTCCCAATCATATTGGGATACTAGGTTGTTCTATACTTGCCCATAAATTCTTTGTAACACGAGGGTACCAGTTTGGCCTCCACCAACCATTACATGATATCATATAATAGGTATATATTATTAGTCCCCAATAACTTGTCCATTATCAGTTATATGGACATAATATGAAGAAATTAACCAACTCATCCCTATTCAATTATATCTAGATACTCAGTTTCCCTTTACTAATCAATCCACTATTATTCATCATAGGATACCAGGTTAGCATAGAAAAACCTATCCACACCGTATAACAAGATGATTGTATGTTGATTTTGGCTAACATCTCATTTTTTAATAATCATGGTGTGCTAGGTTTATTTAAACAGAACCATTAATTCATTATTATATCAACACTCAAATTTCTCATCTACTAACTCTCCATTGATTATAATCATCTCCTCTATAAATTCCTTAATATTAGGTCCATCATCTCCACAACTATTACACTGAGTAATCAATTCACACATGAAAAAATCATCAAAAAACTAATAGTGATATGGAAACTCTCTCTTGAACACCATATAATTACTATGGCCCATGAATCCCTCAGTATATCGTACTATATCTTACCAATCTCTCACTCAATTTTTCATGTGATGATAAGAGTGTTCACCTTATTCGAATTACTTTTGTTATACTAATATTTGATCCCCATACTTATTTTAATTATCTCTTTATATAAATAGAATATTATATTATTGAAAGTATGGAACAAACGTCCAATGATCTGGCCACCCCTCTCCTTAATTACATATCTCATTATGTAGGCCCTTAGTCTATAACTAATGAGTCCCTTACCAAGGTAATATATAAAAAATATCCTTTGAAAATAAATTACGTTTTAAAGCCTCACAATATTACTGTTTTTATATAAAATAGTTATTGTTAAATTTTATTAACCCACTCCCATTTCTATATTCATCCTCACATAATGGCTAGTCTATGAGGCTCCTGATTGAGCCATTCATTCAAAAAATAAGGAAGAACTACCAATAAATTGGAGAATAAATCACAAGACCACCATTGATATAACTCTCTCTATAACCCAAATTTAATCATAGTCCTACTAAAAATCCCATTTTCAAACCCATATGTAAACCCTCACGGAAAACCCATACCAAAAATTGTAATATGCCATGTTTTTCACTATAATGTGACTATATCAGAGTTCCACATGATGTTAGATATTGATCCTTTAATGGTAATTTTTTATTACTAGTAGAAGGTATGTAATAATATCAAGGGGAGACTATATTCCCTCTATTATATAACCATAACTAATAGATGAAGTAATAAGTATTACAATCACCTAAAGAACTAGAAAAAATAAATATCATAAATAATTGAAAATAATAAATAAACCAACCCATGTTATATCAAAATGAATTCATTACATTTCATATAAGGAACATAGACATAGATAATATCCTTTATGCATAGATAATACTGAATAACATCCAAAAAATTGAAAAAATGGGGCCAATCTACAAAAGTTCACCTGTGTTTTTTCATGGGACCCTATTCTATAATCAAACTCCATAATCCATCTAAGACATCATGAAATGGTTCTTTACCTTTCCCAAACCAGTAATCAGGAATTCTAATCAAGTACCCATAGTTGTGAATTTAGTGTGTGAATAAAATTCAGTAGGAAATCCCCAACTATGCTTGTAACTATATCTAATTTAAAAAAATACGTTATGATGATCTATAATAAATTACATAAAACAAAATAACTATACCAATATCTATCACTAAGTTATATGGTTAGCCCCCTAGAATTATTATACATGCATTTAGCTAGTTTGTGTTATGTTTGATGACAAGACCTCCCATGAAGGGTCTAATAAATCTACACCCCAAATCTATCTCTATTCTTAACAAGAACCAAGGTGATTATAGCCTTTATTTTAAATTATATCATTTATCATCATCACTTATGGGGGAATAGAGCCCCTCCCCAGCTGTATAACATCTAACATTTTCATCGAGTGTTGAATGGTCTCCCACCACAAAAAACTATAACATCACATGTAATAATGGAATAATTATATCCAATATTTATGAATTAAATTGTACTCTTAAATTTGAAAAATGGACAATATGTTTAATAGTGTAGGCAATAAATCTAGTTTTATTTTTAAAAACAATATTTTCACAAAAGTAACCTTATTACCTTTTGATGGGGAACATAATTTAAAAATAAAATATTTAATTTTTTTATTATTTTTTAAAAATAAAAATCATTTTAGAAAATATAAAATTTACTATTGAAATCAAAATATTAATATTTTCATTGGATGTATATTTTTTATTTTTTATAGAAGTTTCATTTATTGATGAATAATGAAAATTTACTGGTTTTATAGAAAGCTATAATTTATTTACAAGGGAAACTTATTATTTGGATGAAATTTAAATTTTTTTAGTTTATGTTTTATTTATAATCATCCAATTTTATTTTTTTGAATGGTTTTTATACATTGATTTAATAAAGAAACATTTTATATTTAAAATGTGTAGTTTTTCTGAAAAGTGATTTTTTTTCATCATTATTTAGGTTTAATTTTAAATGATAAATCCATGTTTTTCAAAAATCTATATTATATGTAATATTGGTATGAAAATGATTCCACAAGTTTCCATTATGATTTGTGATTTATATGATTTTAAGGGAAGCATATATTTTAGTAATGTAAGATAAAGAGCTTAGGTTTTATATATAAAAGGTATAACATTGTGAAATTGATTTAATTCATGGAATAATGGTTTATTTAATACATTTATTGTCCCTTATAGAGAATAAATTCAATACCTATCAAGGCTTGAGTAACCTCTAAATACTAAGGAGAGGCTTTACTATAATCAGTTAAATATTTGATGGATGAAATATGGTGATATGAATTTTAAATTCTTTCAAATATTTCACATGCAAAATAAAATAAGAATTCATATTAATGATATCACTATTAATGGCTGTATTCACACTACAAAAGTTGAAACATAAAATTTAGTTGTAACCTGCATCAAAGATTTATATTATAATTATGGAATGGATAGAACTTTTTATATGGTTTATAATATTCTCCCATGAATTGGGAGTGGAAAAATTGATATTTCATTATGGCCCCTACGAATGAGAATATCAAGAAATATCATTTTTCACTTAATACAGAGAGTGCTTTGTCCATATAGATTCATGAGTAAATATTTTTTTTTATGTTTTACTAAGACCTTCTTTTAGATAACATAATTAATGAAATAATGTAATTATTCATAAATGCCTCATTTCCCATTTGGGAATAAAACCTAGTTAATTTCTCTTAAACCTAATTAGTATAATTTAATTGAAATAAAATGTTTCAGTTTAGCTCCATAGGGAAACCTATAACCATATTTATTAGTAATATTATTATTAGAATAATGAGAGAAAGCATTAAATAACATATCACCCCATATTAGTGTAGTTTTTCACCTAGTAGAATCCCACAAAATGGCTTATTTACTAAATCAAAAAGTGTTAATTTAACAAAGTAGACATTGAGGAAAGGGAGTTTTTCACTCATGATTGATATCTACAAGGATTTTGAACCTTTGAAATGGATTTTAAAACTTGATTTCCTTATAAGGTATAGATTTTCTAGTTATTTAGTAGACTAATCCACACTATCCTCAACTCTTCAAGGTTGTCCTTTTTTTAATAGAGACCCTAGGGGATACAAGGAATCAGTTCTTGGGGATCATGTTTCTATTATTGAAGATTAAATGACTAGGTTTCATAATAATCACCTCTTACATGAGATTTATAATAAAATCAATGATTGTTGAAACAAATTTTTCCCATATCACTTTCTTTAAGCTAATGACATACTTCTTATTGTACTTCCCCCATGAAAAACCATAATTGTTATCAAATATATCCTTAAAAATTTCGAATATATAGCTGGTGAGACCATAATTTTGATGGAATCATTTGTGATATTTATACATGTAATTTCTATTTTTAGGAAAAATAAAATTATCAGACTTCTTTGAGTGATAAAGGGATCACTCCCCTCCAATTATCTTGGGGTACCTGGGTTCTGGGATAAGGATCAATGTCAGCACCTTACAAGCATTTGTCCTAGAATCATGAATCAGATTTCTTGATGGAAAGGGTAGGCTATGACACATAATTTTAGGGTCTACCTTATATGTTTTGTTATTACATCTAAATTCATGTATTCATTTTACCAATATAGATTGACAGGAAGCCTCTTGAATGACCTTAGAAACTTGATAAATAACTTATTGTGGACATGTTTTTTGCATGAAATAATGATCAACATTTTTTCATGGAGGGATTTTCTTAATCCCATTGTCATGGGGGGACATGAAATCAAGGACCTAAATACATTCAATGATGGACACATAAAAAAAATCACATTAAATATCATATACTGAAATTACCCATCAATCGAAATTTTGTCATGTGTGTTAAAAATGAATCTACATAATTGAAATTAAAGACTCTTAACCTCATCTATTTGGACCTCTATGAGGAATTATTATAATAAAATCATAAAACACTCAAAATGGTTGGTAATTAGGGACCCTAACCAGATTTGCAGGCATGCCCTTTTGCTAGATAGTCCCATTAAAATCACCATTGTTCCATCTAATATGCTTAACATGAATGTTACTGAGCTAATTTCCCTCTAAAAGGTTCCTTTTTATATTATCTCACCTCAAGCCACCATGGAAATTCAAAAAAATGTATTCATAGATGATGACATATTTGTTTGGAATCCCAATTGGAATGGACACTTCACTTTGAAAGAATATAACATCATATAATGTAGTGACTCTAAGAACCCACCAAAATAGATGAATTAGTATAGGGTATGCTTTTGTTAATCCCTCAAGATTTATGGTCTTTTGGAAGATTTAGAATAATCAGCCAGCTACACATGATCAAACAATGATGGATGGTCAGCATATAGTTTTAGCATGCTACATCTATCTGAAAGATGATGAAAATGTCGACTACATCTTCATGTACCGCTATTATGCTCAGGATCTATGGAATTCTATTGGAATAATTTTTTGCATTGTTTTTTTCTTATATAGTAACTTGAAGGAACAATTTTTCAGCATAAAAAAATGTGAAATTTGTGAAAAATAAAAATAACATACCTGTGGAATATGCCTTGGTTTTCAATCAGATTTTGATAGTAAGGAACAACTGATTGTTTGATAATTAGGATTCATCATTTTTTGAGGGGATCATGACTATACACAGGGATCACCATACCACTGTGGATGTGCAACCATGTATGATGAGGATTTATTTTGATGAAAAAAAACACTCAGACTGTTGGTGATTGCAGAAAAACCAAGAAAAAACCCTACATTTAAATTTATTTGATGGATCCCACCTATTCACTCATATGACAAAGTCAATATTGAAAGAGACTCTATAGGAATTATGAATCCTTTATGTTGTTGGGGTGCCTTTATAAAATAATATGGGTTTTTTAAATTATGTTATTGTAACTTCATTGGATAGGTAATTTCATATGAGGCTAAGTCATGGATGTTCATTAATAGAATTAAGTATTTTTCCCACCATAATTGGAATTTTTTTATAGATCAAATTTGGAACTCAACATGCCCTTAATGCCTTAAAATCTTGAATATGGGAATTTCCATAGAGAATTCTCACTCATTGTATTTATTTTCTCAATAATGATGTGAGTATTTACATAACTGTCTCACAAGTATACATGGTAGCTAATTAGGTTCTAGATTCACATTAAAAGCAAGAAATTTCTGAAGTGAGTACTATATAATCATTTAGAACTCCCAAATATGTTCTTATGCTCGTGGATAATGATATATGGGGTGTGATAGTCCCTCCCTTTTTTAGAAATACTTGTAATTATTGACTTTATAATTCTATTTTTATTAATATTTTAAGGGTCACCTTTTTTGGACCCTATATTTTATTGGTATATAAAACTATAAACCTAACCTAACATTGTGAATTTATGGAAGTTAATTATAGTCACATTTACCAGATTATTTAAGGATTAAAGAATAAGTTATTACATTTTTTACTAAATAAAATTATAAATAACATTTTGGGTTTTAGATAATGTTATTGGAATAACAATAAATGTTTTTTACTTTATCATTATAATTTTAAAGATTACCACATTTATAATTATATGATATATATTTTTAGCAAAGTTTTTTTCACCGAATTAATAGGGAATCTATTTTAGGATAACATCAAGAAGAATACATCTTTCTAAATCCACAACCTAGAATGGCGGGAATCAGAACTGAGTAGTGTTTGATAGTAATGGATCAGTTGAAACAAGAGGTAAATGCTTCTGGCATCCATGTATGAGATTATCTAGTTCAACATAAAGGAATTATTTAGTGGTGGAACATTTTATATGGAAACATAGTTAATATTTTAGTGGACCTTGAAACCCAATGTCAGCTTATGGTTAGAAAATATATCTATAAAATATTTATAAGGTCATGGGGTGTTCATAAGATCAAAATGTTAGTATTTATTTTAATTTTTTTTGTAGAATTCACATTTGGTGGTCAATGATCAATATTATCAGGGATAGTACGAAGGGTGATTCCTTGGGATGGAATGAATTTATAATTATTTTTCATGAGAAATGTTGTCATAGGGAGATTCAATATAGGATGGAAAACAAATATTATATGTTAGACTTGAGGATGATTCAATTGTGGAAAATAAATAAAATTTCCATCGATTTTGATAGTAGTGTCTAATTTTTTTGGGATCTTGATAGTGAAATCAATCATTCTTACTTAGGATTGAATCCAAAATATCGAAGGGTGGTAACTTCACATTAATTCAAAAGTAATAAAAAACATGTTTGATGTGTGGAAGATGTCAAAAAGGTGTTTTCTGATGTTCACGTGTTCTTTGATGACCAGTAAAAAATCAATCAATTTGTAAGGAAAAAGGGATGAATATACTAAAAAATGTTGATTGTATGAATATTATGTTTTTAGTTTGTGTGAATTCTAGTCAAAACACACTATGGAATGCCTTTTCAATAATGGTATGTGTTTCATATGTGATAAGTTTTGTAATATTGATTGTATTTTTATATAAGGAGATCATGGTAGTGTAAAAAAAATTCAAATATATAGATAGTAAAATTCATTAGTGCAATGAAATTGGTTGTTATGAAAATGAGTGTCTGAAGGGGAATCCAAATGTTTGAAATTAGCAATACTCAGAGTAGAAAGGTGTTGTGAAATCCTTTAAAACTACTTTTTAAGTTTTTGGTAAATCCAAAGAAGTGGTATTTGGTATATTTATTTTTTATTTTGGCTGTGATAATTTCTTCTTTGATATGGGTTCTATATATATTCATTCATATTGGAGGGGTTTTCTAGTTAATTTTAAATTCACCCTTAATAAATGAAGATGGAAATTGTGGTGAAAACAATTGAGGGAGATAATAAGGGAAAACGAAATTATAATAATTTTCTTATGATTTTATATTTAATGAATTTACATACTAATCTTATTGTCTTCCACCAATAAGAATTTAATGTTATTCTAGATATGGATTGCCTTTTACTTTACCATGCTAAATTTTTTTATAGAGCTGAAGAAGTATTTTTATAATGTGTTTTTGTTTGTATATATGAATGAACCAATATAATTGATTACATATTTGGAAGCTAAAAAATATATAAACATGGAAATAAAAGTTATCTTGCACATATTTGTGAAAATTAGGGAATAATTCCAATTAATGACGTGCTAGTGGTAAATGAGTGAATGATTTATTTTCATAATGAGTATCCTAGTACTATAACTGAATGGGAATCTAAATTTTCAAATTAATTAGTTTTTATTTCCAAAATAATTTAGAAACCCCCTTATCGTATTTCTCATGTTTACATTATTTATTTGAAAAATAATTTATAGGTGTTTCAAGATAAAGTTTTGATTTTTCTGAGTAGTTCACACTGAGGTACCCCTATTTTGTTTGAAAAAAATATGGATAGTTCTATGATCCATTTAATATATTATAGATCATTGCATAACATCACTATTAAAAAACATTTATCCTTATCCTCATATTGATAACTGGTTGGATCAACTGTAGGGTGAATAGTAGTTCTCAAATGTGGATATGATGTTAGGGTACCCTCATCTAAAGTTTAAGGAGGATGACATTCCAAAAATAGTGTTCCATACAGGATATGCAAATTATGATTTTGTTATTATACCGTTTGGTTTGAAAAATTACTCTTTAATATTTATGGATCTTATGAATAGGGTTTTTCATGAATATTTGGATAAGTTTGTGGCTATTTTTTTGATTCTATTCTCTTTTATTCAAAAAGTTATGAGAATCATGAAAAATTTCTAAGTATTATTTGTCAGAACTTTAAAGAAATGATGATATTTGTAAAATTTATAAAATAATATTTTTGGTTACAATAGATCTGTTACAGACATATTTTTGAAATTTTTATGGTTCTCAGTACCTATAAATGGGATAACATGAAAAGAGGTGAAATTAATTTGGATTAAAGAATGTGATGGAAGTTTTCTAGAACTGAAAATGAGATCAGTGAATTCAAATGTTTTGTCTTTTCCCTCAATAAATAGTGATTTTTTAAAATATATGGATGATTAATTGATGGGACATGGTTCTGTTATGATGAGGAATGATGAAGAAATTGATTATGATTTGTGGAAACTAAAACCTCATTAGTTAAATTATCCTACATATGATCTATAACTAAATGTTTTTTCATTGAAAATTCGGAGGAATCATATATATGGAGAAATATTTGAAATACATAATGATAATAAAATTTGTAATGTAACAACATGAACCTCTACATTGGCTTGAGAAGGTGGTGGAATGTTTCATGGCATTATGATACATCCCCATGGAGCTAATGGCTAGAAATAAATTTTGGGATCTTCAATTCATTTAGTGGATGATTTTTTTGTTGAGATATAACAAATCCCTACCAAACCCACCATAACAGAATAAAATCTAAATAATGCATGAAAACAATATAAGGAAACTCAATGTAAAACCATTGATATAAAAACAAAACATCAATAGATTTTCACAATAAAATACAATTAACATCACAGTTAAAATTGGAAGAAAAAACAAACAAAACCCAAAGAAAAAAATAAAACACGAAGGACTGCAACACGCTACACACTCCCACTCTAAAGAACATCCTGTGTATCACAAATAACCACTGATGAAATGTGATAAATTTGCCTTACCTATCTCACAAATGAAGATATCTACAAAATCCAAAACATTCCAAAGTATGAGTGAGTTATGAATCTTATTGGACATTACCCAACTGACATCTCTACACACACCACTAGTATATAAAAACCTATCACATTTATATAGAAATATTTATAAAAAATATTTAATTAATTCAATAATACATATCCAATTTTACCAATTTCACAGAAAAATAGTTTTATGGAATGTAACAAATAATTATTTAATCAATTTCCCATTTCTATTTGGAATATCCATTCCATGATTCACACAAACACACCGTCACATACATGCTTCACATATATTTATATACTAATGAGCAGTTTCACATCCACCCAATAAGCCTACACTATATGGCCAATGTCATTGTTACCCATTGACACATGCCCCTTATCTTAGGTCACGTCACATTTTACCCCAATGGTACATTCCCCTTATTCAAGGTCACATCCAAATCCTGAACTTACTCCATCCTGTGTATGCAAAAAGCATTTCCAATCAACCATTTTAATCCATTTCAATAACATTGCGTGACTAATTTCCACAAATCCATGAATCCACATATTATCACTAAATAATTCTTATACCATGATTTTCACATCAATATCACTATAATCATTAATAAATTTTAAAAATGGAAACTATATATCCTATTTCTATGAAGAGAAGTCAAGAGTAAAACCACCTAACTGAGGAATTATGGGGAAAACGAAGGATGTCACAAAATTTTCATCAAAAGAGGGTTGAATTTCCCAAAAAAATAACTTAAATCCCATTCCAAAACACCAAAATTCCATATCAAAACATTATTAGAAACAATCATCATAGGTCTATCACCAATAGACTGGGTCTATTATTTCGATAGATGGATAGAAAGTGCATATAAAAACTACCAATAATGAAAACACACCATTCGAGTTGGGATTCAACACACCAAGAATTGCATTTGGATTGTTTTTCATTCAAAAGGGACAGCTACACAACCTATGTAAGAAAGAAAAATCGACAGAGGTCCGAAAATAGTGATAAAAGAGGTTTATGGGTAAAAACGACTGAGATCCACTTTTTTAGGATATCACATTTAAACTATGATTGATTATTCAGATGGTTAATCTAATCCTGAACTAACCATTTGATAAACTCTTCCTTAAGGGGAACCTCAATGTGATGGCCCACACAGTTTGAGAAACCATGTACAAACCATGTAGAATACCTCTTCCCAACATTGCATGGTTTCACATGGGAGGCTGTATTGTATGGCCAATCTGTGAAACTGATCATCAACCTACCCAAAACTATTGTTTCAATTTGAGGGTTTCTTATAATAGTTTCTTGGTTTCCACTAGGAATTATTAGATAGTTCAACTTTAAAATGTTCAGAAAACATTCCAAATATCCCAATAATGTTCCAAATGCCTCCCCAACCCTCCAAAAAATCACCCAATCACTTTACATGTATAAAAAATTAATAATAGGTTACATATATAAAACTAGGGGAACTATATTATGCCCAAAATTGGCTTTTACATCCCCAGAATGTAGAAAACCATCATTTCCCAAATATATTTTCATTATTTATCAATCATTTCCATCTCTCATTCTCATGTTTCTTCCTGAATCTGACCATGTTTCCACAAATCCCACATTATACATATGATTTTCTATGTAAGAATTTATATTCCCTATCCAAAATCTTCACTGAAACATATACCAATGAAGTATCCATTACTTGGTTAATGTGATCCCTTTGAATCACAAGGTCAGGATTGGGGAAATACTTTTTCAATTGAGATACATGAAACACATTATGCACTACACTAAACCATTTTTGAAGTGCCAAATGATATTCCACCTCACCACCCCATTCATGTATCTCAAAATAGACTTTGTATCCGAGATATATATTTCCCTACATCAAAAAATGATGATGCAAAATCCTTTGATAGATTCTAAAGATCAAAATATCACTCACCTCAAATGGAAATGACCATCGATAATGATTTTAAAGTGAATTATGATTACTCTCATCCATTCCCTATTCATTTATTAATAACATTAATCTTCTAAATTATCAATTGTACGAGGCTCAACCAAACCATTGAAGTCACATCTATTTCCCCCCAACAATGTAGATAACAATAAGGACAACTATACAATGCTTCAAACAGAGGCATATGTATCGAGGAGTGATAATTCTTTTTTTGATAACTCTTCTAATGGTTAGGGATCTACACACAAGAAAAAAATATCCATTATAGAATACCAAAACATGTCATCCAATGTTTATATAATCTATTCATATTTTTCATCTATCTAGGGATGATATTCCAAACTCACACTCAACTGATTCATAAGGACTTTCTGTAAGGAATTCTATAAAAGAGAGGTAAATAATAAATCTCAGTTTGATACTATCAAAATTGGTAAACCATTCCTCATAGGCACTTATTAGATATATATTTTAGACATATCCTCCACCACATGTGATTCAAATATAGGGATTAAATGGTCCAAAAATGTGATTTGATCCACTACCAAGTAGGATCCTAAAGCCTAAAAGTAAACCACATACCCTCGTCCTAATTCTTGTAAAATTTAGATTACTTCTAATGTAAGGTTAAATTTATGATATTTTAAAGACTTCTGACGTTTCTCATTCTATTGGAAGGAAACATTTTTCCTTTTTAAGGATGTAATAGGTGAATATAGTCGTAAGAAATCATGAAAAAAATGTCAGAAATAATTAGACAAACTTAGAAAACTGTGTATATTGATGAAATTATATTGCGGTTGTTAGGAGATAACGGCCTCTATGTTGACATGATCCAAAGAAACACCACTTTCATATTTCAAATGGTCAAATACGTGTTCCCATTGAATCCAAAAATCACACTATGATATTTTTGAAAACATATTATGATCTAACAATATACCCAAAACTGTTTCCAAGTGCTTCTCATGATCATCCCTTGTCTTTGAGTACACCAATAATTCATTCAAAAACACCACCCCAAAAGAATCATGATATCTACCAAATATCTAATTCAGCAATTAGAAAAATACTTCTAGTGCATTCATATTATCAGAAGTCATTTTCACTTACTCATAATGGCCTTATCCACTCTTAAAAGCTGTCTTTGGAATATCCTTTTTTTGAACCCGAAATTGGTGATATCCTGAGGGAATGTCATTTTCTGTGGACCACTAGGCCCCCTTCAATTGATTGAAAAAATCATAAATTCATGGAATTTGATACCAATTTTTTATCATGACATGGTTATGCTTATACTAATCAGTACATAGCCTTAGTGTTCCATCCTCATTTTTATCAAACAAGACCGATTCAATCCACTGAGACGTACTAGGATGAATGAACCCATTGCATCATAGATCATCCAATGACTCTTTCAATTCCAATATTTATTTTGGTCCCATCTAGTAAGAAGTAAGGGAAATTGGAATAGTCCATGGATGGAGATCGATTGTTAACTCCACATCTCTTATGGGTGAGAAACCTGAAAAATTCATCAGAAAGACATAATGAAACTGATCAACACCCACTGGAAAACTAAAAATCTAGATTTATTGAATTGATTCCAAACATATTGCTAAATATTGTGAAGATAATTTCAATTTCCGGTGTCAACAAGCATGTTGCACCTTATTTTACATTTTGGGTCCTCTCTAGAGATACTCAATGCCATCCTTAGTTATAAAAATAACCCTTCAAGTATATTAGTCGACGTGATCTTTGAACATAGTAAGAAAACCGTACCAAAGATTATGTCATAAAGATCCATCTCATAGAAAAATATATCCCATATTAACTTTTCTCTATCGACAGTTATCGAACATGATTTACACATAAAGGTTTGACATTCTCATTGACTAAGAGGATTTTTCAATTTCAAAACAAAAGGAATCATCTCAACAGTTAAACCCATAAAATAAGAAGTATGAGAATAAATAACTTAATGGGATTAACTGATATTATAAAATTATTACACAAGGGTATAATTGAAATAAATCATACCTCTCACCATCAATAGTCCAGATTGATCATCCACAATGACTTTCACAACTCTATATAATAACTTAATCATTGGACATTATTCTTTATTGACATGTTGATATTTTACCACCTAAGGAGTCATTGTATTCCTAGAATCAAAATGTCTATCTATTTTTTTCAAAGGGTTTATTATGATTCCCACTACCCATTAAATCATAAGATATCTATAACACCTAATATGTGTCTTGAACCCTCGACTTGGAGCACTGCGACGATAGCACTGAAAATTCCGCCATCTGATTGCAATTGTGATATTACCTAGGTTTTTTCATACACTCCAACTTTATATTATAAAAAGGTCGACATTGGAAACATCAAAAATTAATCTAAGACTATGGAGGATGATTCACCGATCTAGATATCTAATTCTAGTACATCCTTATACCTTGGAAAATGGTACCCCTTTTCCTCTTACTTCAAGAATCCGAGTTCCCACCATTTCCAATAGGTATATATACAATTTCTCCATCTATAGCTCCTGAGATATACCTTTTTCTGACTATCACTCTATTGACCATCATTTTATATTCCATTATATAGAGCCCAACAATCTTCAATCTAATATCTAGAAAAATCCAGGATTGAAATATGTACTCTTTCAAGGATTCACTAGTAGTATCATCTAGATTCATAGATGAGTAAAATAATAAATTTATCCATATACTCTTTCATTGAAAGGTTCCCCTAATTATGGTGGAAGAAGTATTTTTTTCATGAAATTTTCAATGTATGAGGCCAGAATTGTTTGTTAAACTTTTCAAAATAATCCATGGAAAATCATTGTTCTAATTTATCCAAAATTAATAAATCCCACCAATGGTGTGCAATATATTCCTTCATATATATTTCCACATTTTTTAACTCTACTGGTGTGCTAAGGAAATAAAATATTTGGTTCATTCTATTCACCCACACCTTAGACTTCTCTGGTTTAGATTAACTCCAAAAGATGGAGAGATTCTTCTTCTTGAAATAAACAGAATGATATACACTTCTTCATTCATCACTTTCATTCCATCTTTCCACAACATGAAAACCATGGACTATATAATGAATTAGTTGTTGGAACACCCTTGGATCTGGGGAAACCAAGATCCAATCATCCACTTCGGTGTGGATCCTTCTATTCATACCGGGTTCCATTTTTATTAAATGAAACAAAATCCACTGGTATCACTCATTAGAAAAATAAGGATTAATTATTTCTTTTTCTACCATGTCACAAAAATAAAAAAAATTATTTCCAAAAAATTTATATTTTTCACATTCAACCATTTATTAAAATTTCACCCAATTTTTCAATATCAATCCATTTTTAAAATATTCATGTTATTCAATTTTCAAAATCTCACATTTGAAAAAAAATCCAATAATTTTTCAAAAATCAACATTTATTCACAAAATCATAAATAATTACTCAAAATGAAATATTTACACCTAATTGAAAGTCATTTCAGTAATGAATTTCATTCTCTTATCATTGACTAACCCCAAAAAATGAGATTACAACAACTATAAGGGTCTCAAAAACCCTAATATACCCAACTCCATAATATATTGAATTTCATAAAAAAGGTTTTATATGTATTTTTAATCCCTAAATATCTTGTCTTTATAATATTATAATTTTATACCATCCAAACTCAAGGAATAAACTATAATAGATTTTATCTCTAAGACCAAAAAACATTGATAATCATGTATCAAACAAACTGATACTAATTGTATATAATAGACTGAAAAAGCTGATAGCACCTATAATAACGCACCCCTCTAAATCAGATTGAGATGGTGGTGGAAAATTACATGGATTTAAGGTACTTACCCACTGTACCAATGTCTTGAAATAAATTCTAAGGGATTCAACACAATTCAGGGATGATTTTCCCTTTGGGAAATTAAACAAAACCGCCAAACTCACCATAAAAAATATCCACTAAATTATAAATGATTAAAATGGAATAGAAATCAGTGAAAACCCATAATTATAAAATCCAACCATCAATATAGTTCCTCATTAGAAAAATATTATCATCAAAGTACATTTAACAAGACAAAACTATCAAAACTCAATGACTCCAAATAGAACTCCTAATCTCCCATCATTCTTCATTCTTCAACTTCACAATATAGGCCATGTGTCATGAAGAATCACTAAATAAATGCGATACCTTTACATAACCTTTATCTAGATTTACAATATATAAAAAAAGAACCTACTTGTCAATGCATGTGGCAGTAATGAAACTCAGTAGGTGTAATCCAAATGACTTCACTAATCACGCCTCTAAAATTGAACAAGTTACCAAAATAATGTAAAATTTTTTATATACAACCATTTTAATCAATTAAATAATATATAACTAAGACAAATAGTTTCATACCAAAAGAGTATATAAGGAATGAAAACATCAATTATTTGAACTATTTCATATTTCATTATGGAATAATTATTCCATGATTCAAACTCTCACACACACCCATAAATTAATTCTTCACTGATAGTTCCATACACATGATTAGTTTGTTATCTATAAACTAAGTCATCAATATGTTTCCAATCTTCATGCTCCCAAATGAAACATCCCCCTTATCATGGGTCACATCCCTTTGTAATATAATGATACTTTCCCATATTCAGAGTCATGTTGAAAGAATTATCTATCACCAAACGGTGTATAACAAAACCATTTCAAATCATCAATTTGAATTAGTTTAAATAAAAATATTATTTTATTGAAAAATTCAAAATAAACATTTCTTTAAATTAAACAGAAAAATATTTTAAATATAAACTTTAAAATCATGAAAGCATTGCACTTTTCACAACCATTTTCAAAAATTCCATAGATCCACAGACCATCAGTAATGATGGTTTCTTTCATGAATTGAACATTAATATCATAGTAAAAGTCATGAAATTTAGTTTTTTTGAAAATATTCCTTCATGTTAAAATAATAAGAGTTCATAGTGAGTCCACCTACCTCTATAATTATGGTGAAAAAGAATAACGACATGTATTCATAAACAAAACTAGGACGAATTTTAAAAAAACATCCCTTGATCAATTTCCCCAAAATCAAAAAAGACATATGTCATCATGATTAAAATTAACCATCATATATATTTCAGTAATGACCTAGATCTATGATTTTGAGAGAGGGAATGAAAAAATATATTTGAAAACTAGTTATAAATGAAGACTTACCAAGGTTATCAGGCTTCAAAGCATCATGAATTTCCTTTGAATTACATCTATATTGAAGGGAAGAGACTCCACACACTTTTTGAGGAATTAAAACTAACATAAGGATGAAAATACTGAATAAAGGGTTGTTTAGGTGTGAAATAGAGTGGCATCAACTTTTTTAGGACGTCACTTACAAACTTTTCACGGTTAGTTGCATGGTTTGAAAAACCATTTGATTAATGTGACCAAACCATTGACTTATGGAGAAACTATCATGACTAGAAAACACCATCATAAAATGATGTATAAACCATGAATAATCCACCTATGATACATTTCATAGTATCTCATGGGTGGATGCATATTTTGGTCAAACTATACACTTACCCAGAAGCCCCTATTTTACATTTCATGGATTCCTATAAGAGTTAAATGGTTTCCCCTAACCATTATCAAACTACGAACCATTATAAAAGTCCCCAAAAAAATCCAAAAGTCATCCAGACCCTCCCAAAATTCACCCAACTGGTTTACATACTAAAAAATCATAAATAAATGGTTACTTAATAAAATCCTGGGGTTCTACATTGAAGTACATATTCACATAGAAGGAATTGAACAATAGGTAGAGAAGATGTGTACAACTGATAGAGTATTATGACTGTACAATAATTTACCATTAGGTAAAAAAAAAGTGGAATCATTCTCACACCGATAATATCATGCATAATTAACCACATTACTTATAGAACGTGAACATTTTGATTAATGAAATGATGAATTATATATGAAATGTTTTGGATGTAGGAACATCCTCTTATTTTCGGAATCAATACAATCTAATATACCAGAAATAATTATGAAGGATCAAAAGGAAGATAGTGAGTTACTAAAAAATGTAGAATTTGTTGATTGGGATGTTTTCTAATCTCAACAATGATAAAGATTATGTTTTTATATTTTTGAAGATATTATGTGTGAATTATGATTCATGGTTGAAGAAAGAGTTTTTAGTGATGCTCATTGCTCTTTCTTTCAGTTCATCATAACCATAATAATATTTAAAACAACTTTCATGAGTATTACTGGTGGGATGGAATGAATAATTATATTACAGATATCACAATGACATGTTTGACTTTTCCATTGGATTAAGAGGAAAAGAAGTTACCAATGTTAATTATTTTTCCTTTTTCATTTCTAGAGTGGAAATTAAAAAATATATCTTTGTATTTTTTGGTGGTACTACTAAACAATTCATGAGGTAACAATGTGATTTGGGTTATTTTTGATTGACTGATTAAGTCTACTCATTTTCTTCCAATTTGAGATACTATGTATTTGGGTAAACATTCTAGAAGTTTTGTTAATGAGATAATTATATAACATTAAGTCACTATTTCAATTGTATCTAATCGTGATCCCCTATTTTTCACTAATTTCTAGAAAGGGCTACATAAGGTTTTGGGGATGGTATCAAATTCCAGCACTGTTTTTCATCATCAATATGATGGAAAGATTGAGTGACATGTTTTGATAGTGGATTATATGCTTTGAGCGTGGTCAATGGATTTCAATGGATGTTGATATCATTATCTTTATTTGGTAGATTTTTTTTATATAATAATAGTTTTCATTACACTATACACATGACACATTTTGATGAAATATACAGAAATTAGTGTCGAATGACAGCTTTTTAGGATGAATTATGAGAAATGATGTTTTTTGGACTAGAGTTGGAAGAGTAAATGGTTGAAAAGGTGAAGGTAATTCAACATTAAATGAAGAAAACCTGGATCATACAAGAAATGTTATTTGTATAAATAGAGGAATGATATTTATTTCAAGGTAGGTGATCTGGTTTTTCTTAAATATTCTTCATAGAAAATTGTAATTTTATTTTTCATGAATGGAAAGACAATTACCTAGTTCATTAGGCTATATGAAATCCTTGGTAAAGATATATTAGAAGACCACAGGGTGGATTTGCCTCCATGTTTTTCCTAGGTACACTATATTTCTCTTAATTCAATGATAAGAAAGTATGAATCAGATTCATATCATGTTGTTAGCTCGGTATTATTCCTGTTGGAAGATAACCTTTCATATAAGGAATATTTACTTTATATTCTTGATTTTAGAAAATAATTATTGTAGAATAAGGTAACTCAATACGTCTTAGTTTTGTAGAGAAACAAAATGGTTAAATAAGCAACATGGGAATAACAATATTCTCTTAGGGAAACATGTCCCCACATATTTAAAATGTGAATAAAATTGTCAAGATGAAATTTACAAATGGGGGTGAATTTGACATCAAATATAATAATAGAATAATTATTTTTAATATTTCTTGAAATATATAGAAAATTTAATTTGATAAAGGGAGTTTATATTCAATAATGTATGTGAAAAATCCAATTTTACATTTTAAAATGGTATTTTTCAAAAAAAAAAGTCTTATCACCTTTTGAAATAGAAATATTATTAAAAAAAATAATGAATTTTTTTTTTAAAATAATTTTTGAAAAATAAATATAAAAATTTACATTGTCTAATTTTTAGGTATTTTTTTGACATGATTCACTTTTTATTGATTAGTTTAAAATTACTATTTTTATTGAAAAAATATTTTATTTTCATGGTAAATGAATGATTTGGGTTAATTATAAATTCTCGGAGTTAAATTTTATTTATATTAATATAATTATAGTTTTTTAATTTTTTTTATACGTTAATTTATTATAGAAAATTTTTATATTTAAAATGAGGCATTTTTCTTAAATGGGAATTTTCTGGTGCATTTTAATAGTTCAGTTTTAAATTGAATTATTCCAATCATGAATTCTTAATTTCGATAAACAGATTCCATATTTTTATTTAAAAGTTTTAAATTTAGTGAATTAGACCCTTTTATTTTTTTCCATACAAATAAAAACATTGGTAAATTTTTATTACCACATTAAAGGGTAAATCATGTAATTATTGGTAAACTATAATATAAAATAACCCTAAAACTTATCCCAAAATTATTTTTTGAAATGTATTCAAACATTAACAAATAATTTTATAACATCTGTTATATAATAGACATTTGTCTATGAACATGACATTGATGTTATTTAAATTAAATAAAATCCCAAACCATACTAATTTATCATAAACATATCATATGTTTCCACAGGTAAACTAAGGTGGAAAATGAATGAATATAACTGTCCATTTTGAAAAAAAATCTTTTTTTTCATAATAAAAATTTATTTAATAATTTTTACTCCATTGAGTTGATATTTTGATATTTATAATACATTATTTAATAAGAAAGACAGTGGTCTCACATCCATATTTTTTAATAATAATATAATTTTTTGTATGGGGATATTCAGAACGTGTCTAAAACTATAGATATTATTTTTATATATAAATGATTTTTCAACATCATGTTATTTTATTTTTAATTTTCAGTGAAGAAAAAATAATCTAAAATAGTAATACTATGATGATGTAGTAATTATTTGTATAAATAAAAAATTAATGTGATGGATATATAAATATTAAAATAAATATTATTTGAAATAATTGATTTTTATTAATGAATTTTCTGAAATATTATGACATATTATGGGTGTATTAAATGATTTATTTCTAATTTAAATTGTCTCGTGTTTTTTCAATGTGAATTTAATGTGAAGTTTCAAAAATTTCCACTAAATATATTTTATCAAAATAATATTAGATTATTTTTTATAAAAATCATTAAATATATTTAAAAATAAAAAACTGATTAAATTTTTTTCTAAAGTTTTATAAATTTTCCAATTTTTAATTTGACATATTATAAGTAAAAATTAACAAATTTCAATATTAAATAAATTTTTTCAATAATTAAAATTAAACAATGTTAACTAAGGAAAATAAAAATGATAATTTTTAAAAGAACATGAAAAATAGTCTAAATTTTATTGGATGGTGATATTAGAACCTTATATCACCTTATATTTGAATATAATTCTAATTGGTAGTATTTTTAATGAAAACTAGTTTATTATAAACACATAATTTGTGATTTTCCAAAAGATCCCCTCCACCTAAATATAAAAGGTTACCCCATCCTTCATTTAATTAAACCACCCTGAATAATATATATCAACAAAATATACGCATTAAAATCATTATTTAATTTGTTTTGGATTTGGCCCTTCCAAAATAACAACCTTTGATCTATTATGAAGAGATTAAACGAAGTCCGTTGAAGAATTTTCAATCATTTTTATCCACATTTTCTAAATTATTACTTCTTCCACATCCTCATAATATGTTTCTTACATGTAAAATTAACAACTCCAATATCATATATATTTTGATATGTTGTTTTAGCATGGGACAACTATATTACACCTTTTATCAGTCCTATAAAAAACAAAATCATTGCTTGTACATAAGTATGACAGAACGTCTCCACGTAGTGGGGTGATTTTTTTCATCAGCAATTTACTAGGATTGTTATAATGATGGAAATATTGAATTTATATGACAATTATGAAATTATACAAATTATTGATTTTTCATATATCATCCAATACCACACTATTTCACACATTAATGGATTAATATCATCGCTCATGCATACATACAATCTACCATCAACATGATGTGATGAGATTCATTTTCTATGTTCAATATTCATGAATAGTTAAAAAATTGTATTGAATGATCAAGAATGATATTTATAACATTAATATATTTCAAGAAGTGATGAATATTTATTTAATACAAAAGAAATGGGACTATCATGATAAGTAATTCATCACCTAATACAAATGTAATAATGAAATATTATTATCAAAAGGGTAATATGTAACACCCCAAGCTTCCACAATATATTTCCCTTTGAATAATTCAATAGTTTGTGTTGTACGCAACTTGGAGTTTTAACACACCATGACTAATCCAACTAACTGTTATGAATAGTTATACCAAATTTTTGAAATTTTATAAATTTAATTTTTCAAAATGGACTTCATTTTTGAATTCAAAATATCAAAATTAGATTATGGTGAATTTTTTGTATCTTTCTGAAAGCATTCAATTTTTGATTAATTATGAAAAACACTGCATTATTGTTTTAAACCGACTTTTAATTTAAATAATTATTTAGTTTATTTAACTTTACATTACTTAAAAATAGATACATAATATATATATATATTTTCAATGTAATTCATTGGAGTGATTTTATAATAATATTATATATATAAAATTTTATTGGATTTCTTATCGTCTTTTACCAAACTTCTAGGAGCATTTATATATTTGCGTAAAACATAATTTTACCACTTCTATGAATTAAATTTCAAAATTATGAGAGACACTGTTGACATTAGTAAGTAAAATTTGGTGTAATAAGATGAAAATAATTTTTGGTGAATAGTAACTTTTGACTTTTATTTACCACACTTAAAAGTAAATATGGTAATTAAATGTGAATCTCATATTATAATTACCCTAACACATATCCTAATTCTATTGGATAAGTGTATTTTAGAAAAAATAATACTCAGTAATAAAATACAATCCCTTTTGTCAACTTTTATTAGTTTAGGACATTTATTATTATTTTATTTAATGAATAGTTAAAAGTGTTAAATTCCAATATTCATGACTAATTTTTTTAATATAGGGTTATAGATAAGATAAATTAGAATATAATTTTTCAATATAAAGTTAAAAATATTTCCTACATAATGGTATTGTAGTTATTATTTTTAGATACAAAATATTTATATTTAATTATGGCACAATGATGATACAGTAGTTACCTTTCTAATGAAAGGTAAAAATAATTGAAGTTATAAAAATCCAAATAAATTTAAATTGATACTTTTGATGCATTCCACAAATTATATGGATTAATATGACATTTTAGTGTTTATTCAATGTTTTTTTGAAGTAATCATGATATTATGGCTTCCAAAAAATTCAATTACTAAATAGTGTCAAAATAGACATAAAATAGGTTTTAAAACAAATATGATATTATTAAATATTATATTAGTCCTAAGAATATAAGGTTTTGAAAAAGTACTTATATATTAATATATATATATATCATTAGTGAACCACTTGGGTTTCTCTTGAAATTTTATAGTAAGATTATTAACCATATAATTAATTAATACAAGAATACATAGTAAAAGATAAACTATTTAACTAAGAGTTAAATATAAATGATAAGGTTAATATGGTGACCTAAAACTATCTAAAACCTATTGGTTAATCATATTTTGACCCATCCCCACCTTATACTCTAAATAAATCATTTTTAAGTCATTATAAAAATAATACGATTGTATAATAAAATAATATTTCAAACATTTCCTAAAGTGACCCTCACCTCTCTTATAAAAGAGTACATCCATTCTCTCAAAATCACATCTCAAAATCCATTTGGCTCGGCCAACACCTACTCCAATATCCTCCCAAATACCCTCACTTATACCTGTAATCCTTAAATTGATTAGAAATCCAATCTATGGAGCCCTTTTTATCAACTCAAAAAGAAACACCTAAAGAAAAGGTAATAATTTCACGTCCAATTTCAAAGCTCTTTTCTTCTTATACTTCCTCTTTCTTTGTTTTTTCCATACCTAAATAATAAATATAGTACCTTATACATACTGTGATGTTATTATAAATATGATACAAAAATATTCATTATTCTATCCATCCTATGAATGACAGGTCACCATACGAGCATACGTACGACTTACCATCTCCACGTCGCGGTGTAGTTTCTTATTCAAACTCTTCATTATTTGGATGGGTATAATAATGAGTATAACCGATGTAAATAATAAATATAACATGTTAATTATTAAATATATATTATATACCATCTAATTACATAAAATTCCACCATCAATATAATTATATTGCTGCTCCTATGTACGTACAGATTACCGTCTCCACAAACACGATGAAATTCATTCCCCATCATAACCATTCCAGAATAATTTTCATTTTATGATTAAAAAAATAAATTTTAAGAACTTAATATCATTATAGATATTAATAAAATATATCTTATCCAAATGAAACATTTCTTACATAACAAAACATAAAAAGGGAAATGAATCAATTAACACCCGAAATGTTGATACTACTAAAATATTATAAACCATGCAATATTAGAAGATCATATATGATATCATATTTATATATGTGGTTATTTTATAATTTAATAACAAATATTTAACAATTATACAGAAGGTTAATGTTCCATAGACAAAGGAAAAGTATAAGGTAAGTATTAATTCTACAGTCTCTTGGTTATCTGAGGTTGTTTATACGTGAGTATCTATTAGGACCTCTTTATCATCTACATATGTGTTTCATAAAAATATAATTAAATTTTTTTACTATTTCCTAGACTATGGGTTAAATTCATTTATACCATTGTTTTACTTTTTTATAAAATACATATAAATGAATCTTTCCTTCGTTTTCCAAATAAGTTACTTTACAGACTTTTAGACAAAATTAAGGAAAGAATGTTTTTTTAACTTATATGAGAGGTGCATATATTTTCCACTATTTTAACACCTTCAAAGCATCCTTTACAAGATTATAAAGAATAGTTTTTTTTTAAAAGTTTTCTTTTATAAATATGTGACATTTTAATGATTTCAAAATAGAAGGAGATATTTATCTCAAATAGTTTTGATTTCTTTATGTCACCATGCTTTGATGGTTTTTACACTTTTTTGAAGTTGATTTATTATGACACAACATTACTTATTTTATTAAAGGTTTTGGGATATGTTTGACTGCGGATGTGTTATTTTTATACCATTCATGTTTTGTGGTTAAAGTATTAACATTTCACATGATAGATTTAATAAAAATGTTTATGTTATGTTTAAATATTTTAATATTAGAGATGAATTGGACTTAGTAAGTGATTGGTGGAGCCTAATACATCTCCTCAATTCATCGGTATGTCTCATGAGATAAACTAGTGTCTTGGCACCAGGCCTTGAAAAAATCTTATTTGTAGTCTTGGCATGAGGCCTTGACTATGTGGTTATGATGACTGACATTTTTCATTCCAACATTATGAAATTGGATATTGATATTGAATGAGATTATTCAACTATTAGAATATCCATGTGAATAAGTAAATGGAATTATTCAATTTATATTTTCCATATTATGTGGAATTTTATGTTAAAAATTCTTATGTTTTAGTCTTATACATTGCCTTAAATATTTATGCATATTTTAAGGTTTCCACTATATTGTTATCCTTACTGAGCATCTGAGAACACCCCTTTCTATGTTTTATTTTTTCTAAGATGTGAACAAGTATATTATGAATGACCTGCAGGGATAGTCTAAGGGATATAAGTGTGTTAAAAGGGGAAAATTGTTTTTTTAGTTTTTATCTCATGATGTAAAGTAAAAATTATGTTTGTATTTAGTAATTCCCAGGATACTAAAATGATTAGTCTTTTGGGACTACATCCCTTGTGATAATTCCAATTTTATATAATAATGCACTGACTCTAGGTTACTAGGGTTAGGGAATTATAGTTTGTATCAGAGGATGATTAATACAAACCTTGGAAAGTATATTTAGAAAAATATTTGATTAGAGAACATTACCCGTAAGATAGACATTGAAGATTAGTATAGAAGAACTCCCTAGAATTTTGGTAATGTTGAGATTTTGGGTATTTTCCAATAAATACATCCATGTATGGATATTATCATGCAATGGTGGATCTGGGACAGATGTACGTAGGAGTGAAAACTCAAACAAGGTGTTTTGGGCTTAACATGGGGTATCCTGGTACATGACAATGGGCCTTACTGCACTCTTGGTTACAGAACTCCTGGGGGATATGCTTAGGATAATTCAAATTTTATTTAAAAACCATTATGATGGATTTATGAGTTTATACCTCCTCAATGAAAACATTTTTATGATTATATATTATATCCATAAACTGTTCAATTTATGTTAACTATTTTTCATGTTTGGAATTATGTATTGTGATACATAAACTAATCTAGGGTATACCATTGTCTATAAATGGCACCTTGTGGAAGGAATGAAAACCATATCATTGCACATAATCTATGTAGGTATTTTCCACAAACTTAAGATAATTATATTGGAGCCGGTGACGTGACTGGTGCTGAAAAGCTTATCACCATACTTGAACAACTCACTCAGGTTTGGAATAATAACCTTACCCGTATGAAGCACCATGATCCACAATGTGGAGGATCAAGGTTAGACCGCTTGATGAGGAAACACACACAATAATTTAATCAGAATACAAATCCATTTGTAGCTGAGCAATGGATCAGTTCCTTATAGAAAATATTTCATTCTTCGGGGAGTAGCGAAACTGAAAAAGTTTTCTTGGCAGTTTATCACCTCACAGGAGATGAAGATCAATGGTGGTAATTTATTCAAAACACAAAGAAAGATGAAGAAGTATCAAATATGGAATGGAGGGAGTATAAATACTTTTTCTTATAAAAATACATCCCTCGTGACCATCGAGCGGATATGGAAAGGAAATTTCTGAGTCTGAGGAAAAAGGACAATGAGAATGTCGCAATGTATGTGGACAACATTACAAGGATATCAAGGCATGTAGAAGATTATATACATAACCCCAGAAGTAATATTGATCTATTATTTCACGGTTTAAAACAATTTTTCCATTGATCATTTGTCTCAATATCCTTCTCATCGTATGAAGATGTTGTCTTTTATGATATCAAGATGGAAAAGGAATTCTCTAAGTCTTACGACTTGAAAGAAAAGAAAGAAAAGATGATATCTGCTGAAAACTTTGGAAATTGAAATAATTGGAAGAAGGTAAATGTTGAATATCCATCCGGTAGTAAATGTGGGAAGAAACACCCCAGTACTTTCTGAAAGGGAATGTGAGTATGTTACTAGTGTGGTGAAATAGACCACCAAAATCCTAATTAAAAGGGAAAGAAAGTGGTTGTCAATGTTGAATGCTACAATTATAGAGAAATTTGGAATTATGAAAATAATAGTCCAAAGAATCAAGGAATCATACCTCATAAAAAGCCAAGGGAGCGGGAACAAGGTTATGTAATCACTACTTCTGAGGTTGAATCTATGAAAGACATGGCGACTGGTAATTTAATGGTTTGTTCAAGTTTATCCAATGATTTATTTGATTCTGGATCATCATATTGAATCAAATCATCACATTTTTCTATAAAAATTAGATATTTCCAATTTTGTTTAATAAGGGAGTTGTCAGTCCAAACTCATAAGGGAAGTATCAATATGAGAATTTTTTGTGAATCAGTTCCCATTTTGGAAAAAAATGTTCTTTATCAGTTGATCTCATCATCATACCCATGATTGAATTTGATATAATCTTCATAATTGACTGGATTTCATACCATGATGTGAAAATTTACTGTAAGAAAAAGGATAGTATAATTTACGATGATGATAAGGAGTACAATCACTTTAGAGTAGAAATGTCACTACCTGATTCTTATCTAGATCCACCCCTAGTAGCTCTACTAAATTCAATTATTAGGGAGAAAGAGAATAAAATAACTATGGGTGAGGAAAGGAATGTTCAAATAGAGGATGTATCTATTATGCCAAAATATTTTGATGTGTTTCCAGAGGATTTATCTAGACGCCCTCTAGAATGAGAAATTGAGTTTTCCATTGATTTAATTCCTAGTTTAAGGCCCATATTGAAGACCCCTTATAGAATGTCCACTGTGGAATTATTGAAACTAAAGATAAAAATAGAGGAATTGAGTAATAAATGATTCATTCTCTATAGTGTTTCTCTATGGGGATCCCATGTTCTTTTTGTTAAGAATAAAGGTGGATCTATGAGTTTTTTTCAATGAGTATAGGGAGATCAATGCTATAATAATAAAGAACAAGTATCCTCTACCTCATATTGATGATTTATCCGAACAACTTGCTGGAAGTCAATATTTTTCATATATTGACCTTCGATATGAATATCATTAGTTGTGTATAAAAAAAGAACACATTCTAAAAATAGCATTCCGAACCAGGTATGGGAATTACGAGTTTACAGTAATGCCTTTTGGACTGACTAATGCACCCTCTATTTTCATGTATATAATGAATAGAGTTTTCAAGGAATATCTTGATGAATTTGTAATGGTATTTATTGATGATATCTTGGTTTACCAAAAAAGCTATGAAGATCATGAAATTCACTTATGCACTATTCTGAAAACCCTTAGAAGAAATGAATTATATGGGATGTTTAGAAAGTGTGAATTATGGCTTCCGGAGAATTCTTTTCTTGTCAATATTTTCCTAAGGATGGAATCTTTATTGATCCTTCAAAGACCAAGGCAATCAAATAATGGAATGCACCGATGAGTATAACTGAGGTATGTAGTTTTATTTACATAGCAGGTTATCATCAACACTTCGTCCAGAATTTTGCCTGATTGGCTAACCCATTAGCCTAGCTCACACGTAAAGGGGTTATTTTTTTTTTGAAAAAATGAGCGTGAAGAATGTTTTGATGAACTAAAGAGAAGATTAACCAGTGCTCTTATATTGACTCTACCATAGGGGAATTATGGGTTTTTTATTTATAGTGACGCTCCAAAGAATGGGCTTGGTTGTGTCCTTATGTAGAATGATAGAGTTATTGCCTATGCATCACGACAGCTAAAAATCCACGAACAAAACTATCCCACTTCGGATCTTGCATTAGAAGCTAATCCGTGCTTTGAGTATCTGGACACACTATCTCTATGGAGAAAAATGTGAGATATATACCCATCAAAATATATTGAAGTATATTTTCTCATAAAAAGAACTGTACAGGTGGAAAAGGCGATGGGACGAGATACTCAAGGATTAAGATTGTACTATACACTACCACCCAAGAAATGAAACTAATGTGCAGATGCTTTGACCAAAAATGATCATGGAGTTTTGAACAAGATGAGATTTGAAAGGGATCCTATGTTCATGGATCTAGTAAAGATGGATAGGGGAATAATCATCAATGGAGAAAAATTATTAATTTTTCAAATTATTTCCAAACCATATTTACTAAAAAATATAAAGAGTTCTTAGACAGATTATGATGAGTTGCAAAAGAAAATTAAAGTTTTTAATGATGGGAGATTAATTGGATTCACATGTGAAGATGGAATTTTGAAATTTGGGAAGAGATTTTGTGTTCCTGATATACCTGATCTGAAAAGTGAATTTTTGGATAATGCTTATAGATATAATTTCTCTATACACCCTAGTAACTCTAAGATATATAGAGATTTTAAGGAACATTTTTGGTGGGACACCATGAAAAGTGAGATTGCTGATTATGTGTCTAGTTGTATGGTTTTTCAATAGGTAAAAGCTAAAAGTCAACATCCTAGAGGATTCATGAAACCTCTTACCATACATGAGTGGAAATGGGATGATACTACTGTGTATTTTTTCATTGGGCTACCATATACTCCTAGACTGATTGAATCAATATGGGTCATTGTTGATCGTCCTACCAAGTCAGCACATTTTCTTGATATAAGAGAAGATTTACCACGTGATGTTTTAGCATGAATATATATTAATAATGTAGTAAGACATCATATAGTACCCCTATTGATTTTTTGTGATCATCATCCGTGTTTTACATCATGATTTGGGAAAATTATTCTGAAGGCCCTAGATACTGAACTTCATTTGTGCATTTCCTACCACCCTCAAATAGATAGACAATCAGAATAGACTATTCGGACATTAGAAGACATGTCGAGATCTTTATCTCTAGATTTTCATGGTATGTGGGATCAAAATTTACTTGGGGTAAAAATTTCCTACAATAATAGCTTCTATTAAAGTATTTAGGTGGCACTATATGATGCTTTATATGGAAAGAGATGTCGCACACCAACTTGTTGGGGTGATGCTTTCGAAAGAAAACCCGTAGGCCTAGAACTTGTTGAGGAAACAATGAAAAAGGTAATGTTTATCCAAACCCACATCAAAGCAGCTCTAAGTAGGAAAAAGAGATATGCCAATAACTGAAGGAAAGATTTATAATTTCAAGTAGGAGATCATGTTTTCATGAAGGTATCTCCATGGAAGGGTGTTATACGATTCAATGAGAATGGAAAATTATGTCTTAGGTACATCAGAACATTAGAAATTCAATAGAAAATTGGATTTGTATCCTATCATTTGGAAATTCTTCCAAGTCTCTCCAATGTTATGGATGAGTTCCATGTATCAAAATTGAGAAAATACATGCTTGATCCAATTCATGTACTCACCTATGTTGAAATAGAACTTGAACCTGACCTGTAATATTGTGAAGAGCCTATAAAAATTCTTGATACTAGAGAACAAGTGTTGAGAAACCATACGACTCTTTTGATGAACATTCTATAGAGAAACCATAAGATAAAAGAGGCAATGTGGGAACCCAAGGAACTTATGATGAAGAACCACCCAAATTATTTTGTACATTAATATTCTAGAAATTTTGAGGATGGAATTATTTGAAGGAGGGAAGAATGTGACACCTCAATCTTCTACATTAAATTTCCCTTTGAATAATATAATTAGCTTGCATTGTAAGCAACTTGGAGTTTTAACACACCTAATCTAGTCAAACTGTCCATTATGAATAGTAATACCCACTTTTTGAAATATTATTTTTCAAAATGGAATTCATTTTTTCGTTTTGAATATCGAAATTAACTTAGGGTTAATTTTTGGTATTTTTCTAAAAACATTCAATTTTTGATGAATAATGAAAAACCCTGCATTGTTTTTAAAAACCGACTTTTTATTTAAATAATTAGTTAATTTATATATATTTATATTAGAAAAAATAGATAAATAATACATGTATATGTTCATTTTAATTCATGGAATCATTTTATAATAATATTAGATATATAAAATTTTATTGGGATTTTTACCATCTTTTACCCACATTCTATGCGCATTTGAAAATCTGCATAAAACGTAATTTTACCCCTTCTGAGAATTGAATTTCAAAAATCTAAGAGACACATTTGATATCAATAAGTAAAATTTGGTTCAATTAGAGGAAAATAATTTTTGTCGAATAGTAACTTTTGACTTTTATTTACCACAGTTAAATGTAAATAGTGTAATTAAATGTAGACATGCTATTATAATTACCCTAACACATGTACTAATTCTATTGGATAAGTGTATTTTGGCCAAAATCAACCTTAGGAATAAAATATGATCCTTTTTGTCCACTTAGATTAGATCAAGGAATTCATTATTAATTTATTTAAACAAGAGTCAAAAGTGGTAAATTCAATTTTTCATAACTATTTTTTTTAATATAGGTTTATATGTAAGATAAATTCAAGTATAAATATTCATTATAAAGACAAAAAGATATCCTATAGAACTATATTTTATTTATAATTTTTGGACATTAAATAATTGAATTTATTTATGACAAAATGATGATGCAGTAATTACCTTTTTAATGAATGGTTAAAATAATTGATGTCATAAATATGAAAATAAATATAAATTGTAACTTTTTATGCATTCCACTAAATTAATAGATTAATAAGACATGATAGTGTTAATTAAATTAATTTTTCGTGAACTAATCTTGATTTTAAGACTTCCACAAAATCAATTACTAAATAGTGTGAAAATTGACATAAATGAGATTTTAAGAGAAATACTATATTATTAAATAATATACTATTACTAAAAATATATGGTTTATACAAAGGACTTATATAATATTTGATATATAATTAATGAACATCTTGTGGTTCTATTGAAATTTTATAGTAAGAATATCTACCATATAATATATCAATAAAAAAATATATAATAAATGTTAAACTATTTAACTTATAGTTAAATCCAAATGATAAGATTAATATGGCGACCTAAACCTGTTTAAAATCTATTTTATGACAGTTTTTTTACCCCTCCACACATTTTCCTCAAAATAAATCATTTTTTAGCCATTATAAACCGAATATGATTGTATAATAAAACAATATTTCATGCTTTTCCTAAAGTGCCCATCACCTCTCTTATAAAAGGGTTCTTCCCTTTCCTCAAAATCATAGCTCCAATTCCATTTGTCTCAGAAAAACCCATCTCAAATATCATCCCAATTACCCTAACTTCAACATAGAGGCATTAATTTGATCATAAATCCAACCTTAGGATCCCTATTGATCTACTCAAAAGGAAACCCCCGAAGAAGAGGTTATAATTTCACCACATATTTCAATGTTCTTTTTTTCTTACACTTCCTCATTCTTTGTTGTTTCCATAGAAAAATAATAACTCGAGTAACTTATACATATTTTGATGTTATTATAAATATGGTACAACTATATGTATTATTATATCCATCCTTTGAATGAAAAGTCACCATACGTGCGTACGTACGGCTTTGCATCTCCACATCGTGGTGTCGTTTGTTATTCAAACACATCCTTATTTAGATGGTATAATAATGAGTTCAACAGATATAAATAAAAAATATAACATGTTAATTATTATGTATATATGATATAAAATCCAATTATATATTATTTCACCATCAATAGAGTGATATTGTCCCTCGTGTGTATGTACGGATTACAGTCTCCACAAACGCGATGAAATTCATTCTCCATCATAATAATTCAAGAATAATTTTGATTTTGTGATTAAAAAATAATGTTAATGAACTTAATATCATTATGGATATTAATGAAATACATCTTATCCAAAAAAACATGACTTACATAACAAAACATATAAAGGAAAACGAATCAGTTAACACCTGAAACGATGATAAAACAAAAATATTATTAACAATGAAATATTAGAAAATCATATATGATATCATATTTATGTATTTGGTTCCTGTATAATTTAATAACAATTATTTATCTATTATACTGGAGGTTAGTGTACCTCGACCAAGTAAAAGTGCAAGGTAATGGTTAATTCTACAATCTCTTCATTATCTGAGGTTGTATATACGTGAGTATCTACATGGACCACTTTATCATCCACATAAGTGTTTCTTGAAATGTATTTCCAAACATTTTTACTATTTCCGATACTATGTGTTAAATTCATTTATACCCTTTTTTGACATGTTTATCAAATCATTATAAAGGATTCATTCCGTTGTTTTCCAAACAAGGTATTTTATAACCTTTTTGACAAAATTAAAGAAAGAATGTTTTTTAACTTATACAATGGGTGTGGCTATTATCCGCCATTATAACATCTTCAAGGAATCCCCTAAAATATTATAAAATTATTTTCAAAATAAATTTATTCTTTTTTAATTATGTGACTTTTAAATTATTTCAAAATAGAAAGAGTTATTTTTCTAAAATAGTTTTGATTTAATCTATATCAACATCCTTTGATGGATCATACACTTGTTTGAAGTTGATTTATTATGATACAATATTCTATATTGTATTAAAGGTCTTTTGATATGTTTGGATGTGGATGTGTTATTTTAATACCATTCGTGGTTTGTGGTTAAATTATTAACATTTCTTTTGATAGTTATAATATAAATTTTTATGTTATGTTTCAATATTTTCCTATGAGGAATGCATTGGACTTATTAAGTGACATGCAGAGCCCTCTATAGCACCTCGATGCATCAGTAGGTCTCATGATACAAACTGGAGTCTTGGCACAAGTCCTTGATAAAATTTTATTTTTTGTCTTGGAATGTGGCCTTGACTATGTTGTTATGAAGATTGGCATTATGCATTCCATCATTATGAAATTGGATATTTATTTTTAATTTGATTATTTGACATGTAGAATATCCATGTGAATTAGTAAATGAAATTATCCAATTTATATTTTCCATTTATTCAGAAGTTTTAGTTTAAAAGGATTATCTATTAGTCTTATACATTGCCTTAAATGTTTATGCATATCTATGAAGTTTACGCTATATTGTTATCCTTTCTGAGCATCTGAGCTCACCCCTTTCTATGTTTTATTTTTCACAAGATGAGAAAAAGTATATTATGACTGACCTATAGGGATATTATTAGGTATATAAGTGTGTTCAAAGGGGACAAACTGTTCTTGTTGTTTTTATCTCATGATGTAATGTAAAACTAATGTTTGTATCTAGTACTTCCAAGGCTACTAAACTGATCGGTCTTTTGGGACTTCATCCCTTATGATCGTGCCATTGTTATGTAAAAATACAAAGAATCTGGGTAACTGGGGTCAAGGCGTTACATAATAATATGATATTATAATATCATATTTGATATAATAATTATGAATATAGTTATAAAAAATTATTTACATTATTTAAACCATTATACATAAGATTTGAAGACGTTAAAATAATGATGATATTGAGGTAAGTGGAGTCCATTTTAGAAAATCCTCATACATTTCTCTTTTTACCAAATTTCAACAAAATGTATTAATACAATTACTTTATTTCATGATGCTCCAATTTTGTGAATATTATTTAAGAAGTTTACAATTCTATTCTAAAATAATGTTTTTAAAATTTTGAATGAATGGCTTATAAGAATGAAAAGTGATTTCAATATGAAAAGGTTATTTTCATGAGGAAAGTTAATTTTATGAAATATTTTTGTGTTATGATAATTATATGGTTTTTGGTATTTATTATGATGATGGGTTGTTCCGTGATAAACTGTGGTTGGGTGAAACCATTATATCTCTCCACATCATCGGTTAGTGAGACAAATTTAACAGATTATTTTTATCAAAATAGATTAAATGAATATACTGTGAGGGTTATTCAATGAATAACCAGGATGGTTACACCTTGTGTTGAAAAAAGATACACCTTATATGTAAGAGTTACATGAAATTTATTCCATGTATTACCTTTTTGATTTTTGATTAATATGTTTTCTTAACTAATGATTTTCTCTATGCTAAGGAACATATGTTCTATGGGTAAAAGTTAATTTTTTTGAGGATGATTTCATTCATAGACTAATAGTATCTTTCTTATATAAACAATTCATGTTTTTTCTTCGATATTTTATATTTTTCAAAAATGTATATTGAGTATAGGTGGCTAATTTTTTATCTATATGTTTTGATGTATGAGGTTATGACTTAATTATCTAAAAAACTCTAAAAAGGAAATTTTCAATGTATTAAAATGAATTATAGTTGAATTTATTTTATTATGTAATGTTTAAATCCCGATTCCATTCAAAAACATCTCTTGTATGATCATCACCAATGGAGAATTGTGCCTCACCCTTGAACTATCTCATGTCTCATAAGCACCTAAGGGGGAATGAAACATCTCCCTAAATCCATTACATGTCTAATCAACACCAAAGGGGTAATATCACCCTAGCTCATAACAATCACATTTCTTATAATTATCCAGGGGGAATGACAACCCACCCATGAACCACCTCCTTAATATTATAGTTTATACATTTATTGTTCATAGACATATCACGTTTTTTTATAGATCATGTAATTATGATGGAACACATTAACATTCTATATTCCATGGAAAGAGGGTCGTTGAATCCTCTCAGGCTTCAATACATAATAATTGATGCTACCAAAAAGACATCCCAAGTTTATCTCATAAAATATTCTCAGGGACCATCATAAGGAATCTACATTTATCAGTCTTTTTTAGTGTTCTATTTAGGTATCCTCTCGGGTAAGCTCCCATTTTTCCCTTGCCATTAGTTTAATGAATGGATTATTTAGGGACCCAATTTTTTTATTTTTATTAATCAATAAACCACCCCTGACTAGAATATTAATTTTTGTAAAATAGACCAAAAAATAATGAATTTTATATGGTTTTAGGGCGCATAAACATTATTTCAGTGTGAATACACATCATAATCACATAGAAAATTTTATTCGACATAAGGATTAATTAGTGGAAACATATATTATAATTGTAGAGGGTTCCTTATTAAATGTACTTAACTATTACGAGTTCAAACTGAAAGAATTAAAGAATCAGTAAAACCTGAAAATGGGGAATATATATCCATTAATAATACTATTAAATAAAAAGTAAAACTGAGAATAAATTGATGAATATTTGTAGATTTACATCTATATATCACTTTCAACTGATGAAACATGAGTCAATTGAATAAAAAATTAAACAAAACCCGAATGAAAAATGATTTTGGGGAATAGGGGAAGGGAATAAATTATTGGAGTAAAGGATAACCACTTCATAATATTTTTTTTATCTTAATTCCATTTACTAAATTAATATAATTCATAAAGTGATAACCCTTTAGGTCCATCTCAAGAAATGACCTCCCATTTTCCATGGCATGTTCAACTCCCTCTAATATAACTTAGATTCCCACACTCTAGGATATCATATAATGGCCTCCCAAATTCACAACATGAGGTTACCCCATATAATATATACATTTCATTACTTCTACAAATGACTTACACCATCAATATCCTCCACGAAAATCCCACTCGACCAGGATGTGACCATCCCTCCTCTAGGGAATTTTTCAAAAGAAACACAAAAGAGTTTTAATCTATTAAGCACAATGATATTCATATCAATTGAAAACCCACACCATGTAATGGTTTTATATAGGGGTACTAAATTTTATGAAACCCCATATATATGGGTGATAATTATTGAAATATACCCTCAACACGAGGTGACTCTCATGCTCTATAAAAGTATTCATTTAGCAATAACATGCTCCCCAATCATCCCTTAATGCCTATACCTGAGGCCACACTAAACCATGGTTCTCTAAGAAATGACTTGTAAGCTTAAAAATTGTGAAAATTAAATATTTCACATTGGAACAAATTATAGAGTGAAATATCCCAATGTTTGGGTGATGACCCCTATATAGAAATTTATATCCCATTAGTTGAAAATTATCATCCTACTCAAAGGAAAACACCTAGAATCAGCTTATGGATTCCCCATAATTTCTTCAAAAAAAAATTAATGAAAAAATCATAATGTTTGAAAAAATTAAATAGGATTCAAAAATTTCATAGTATGAAGTGTTAAAACATCATCAACATATAGTATCTTACCCTTTATTTTTGTTCCCTGAAATAAAAAAATTTGATCATTAAAAAACTCTATCAATTACACATACATCATAAACTTATACTCCCATGTATCCTAAATGATGTGCTCATGCTATATATTCACTCATATTGAATGGAACATATTCCTACATAGCGTCATCCCATGCTTTTATACTATAAAAACTAAACTATCTTTAATTGACATGTGGGATGATGCTAAATGTCCTCAGTTTTGATTGCATGGAAATGACCGGTTGATATCATTGAATACAAGATTTATGAAACGTAACATGCAGGGTAAAATATACTATAGAAGTGTCAATCTGTATTCTAATATTATTATTCTCTCCATAATAATGAATATCTACATGAAACTGGGTACCAATTTCCATTTCCTATGTATATGATCATGTCCCAATATGCATGAAACCCAAATAATTACCAAATATACAACAGTAAACATTATAGGATGGAGTCACCAAGTTTTATATGACCTCTGTCTCTGTTGAGTGGTTTCTAACTGATTCCTAATGAACGATACATGCTCTAATTTATAATAATATATAATAATTATAATATTCTTCAATTTACACCATACATTAAACTTAAAGTAAATAGACATTACCTACCTCTAAAATCATCAAAATGTTCATATATTTATTTCCAAATCGATTTTTTATAATAAAACATCTTATTTTTTAAATGGTTCATCCATGATTCCCCAAAATTTAGGATATACATTCATTTTTTCTCCTCTAATATCTAAATGATTCACTCATATTTCATTTTTATATGATTATTATAATGACTACTCATATGCAACTATTTTTAAATAATATATTTATTTTTTTACTAAATAAGGATGATAAGTTGCAATCTATGTTTTAAATGATAATATTAGGTTCCCAATGTTGGTGTAATATCTATCATATATATAGAATACCCATCCCATTAATAAAAAATGTCTCCTCGGTCCTTAAAAAGTTAGAATCCATAGTCCAATTGTTTATACCAACTAACATTGCATCACATTTTAGAGGATTAGTGGAATCAACATCACAAAATTAATAGTCACATAATCCCACATTTACCTTGGAATGGGTAGTAACCAACGAAGTCTATTGGACCACTCATGCTTCCCATCACCTACCCAAATGTACAACACCCTAAAACCAAACCCTTAATGTCACCTTTATTTATTGGAGAAAAATATTGTCTACTTATGGAATGGTACAACTTGGTTAATTAAATTTGTAATGAACACCTTTCTGATTATGATTCATTAAATATATGCTTACATATTCTCATAGGTAACATAAAATGACCTTAGTTAGATATGACCTGAATGGACTTGAAAGGCCAATTTTGTGACATATTGTTACTATCTATACAATCTATCATAACTAGAAATTAAAATTTTCATTTATATCTCCCATTTACTTTTTAGATAAGTGAAGAGGTGATGTTCATGGAAATAAAGGTTTATCACCACTGATACTCTTGACCACCTTGACATAAATCAATAAAAAGATTCACCATTTTCTACTAACCACTGTATTCGAAAACCATATGTTTCAAAGTATTCACACTCAATGCATTAATAGAAATATCACCATTTATTGGGTTATATTAAAAGATAAATTTTTAAGGACAGTAGGAAGTCATACCACCCAAATTAATTATATTTGAGTACATTCTATGAGAAAGGATAATTTAGGTTATTGTGGTTAGTTTCACCACACACCACTTTCCAAAATCATAGTGTCACCAATACTTAAACGAAGATAGCACTTCAGCCAACTCATTATCATGAATCATGTGGTTTTATATATATTGAACTACTAGACCCATATTTAACTACACTAACCTATTTCATCAAACTAATTCCTAATCCAGCTCTTCATGCATTACAATACAGTGTATAGTTCTTAACCAGTAAGGTAAATGTAAATATTAGTAGAGTTATCAACCAATTTTCCAACTATTTTAACGAACATTTGTAAAGATATGATAAGATAACAATGACCCATTGTAATATAGGGATTTAATTGTTTCTTATAGGAAAAAACTCTTATAAATCCTTCATAACAGCACAAATAAATCCAAGAGAATTGGGGATCTCAAAAATATTCATAGGTTAATCCTAAGAAACTATGTCCCTAATTGCCTTTTAGTCTATAGATTTTATATTATCTGATATAATATTACCTAATAATAACACCTAATTTATCTAAAATTGACACTTCTATATCAAATAATATAGTTGATTATAATTAAATGTACTTAAAATGATATCAAAAAGTAAAGAGTGCTCCTCACTTATACTGAAGTGCTTGAGAATTTCATTTATAGATACATCAAAAAGGGTCTAATTGGAGACAGATGAATTGAATCATTAGTGAAATAAACAAGACCAATGAATTAATTAAATAAAATAACATAACTATTTTCTCATATATATGATAACTCCTCCTAAATATAGTCTGAGGTGTATCAGATGGCCTCACCCTCAGCTCCAGTTATCTTGTTCTAAGAGAAATCATCGAGAATACTCTATCCCTAACAAGATATTAAAATTTATTACTATTATATAAAATTGGATAAAATATATTCAATATATCTTTTTTAAGAATATAATAATTTACAGACAACCCCAACGAACTGTTCACTTGATTGGAAAAAATCAGGAGCACCCCATATATCATAAAAAATCATATAGACTTATTTCCCTCCAAATCATCGATCTATGCCTTCTTCTTCCAAATATATATATGTTACATCATATATATTATAATATATATGTTATTGATAACTATAATGAGATAAATCATGAAATATTCCTCAAAAAATTTGTTGGGACCTTGAGAAATACATATGATATACATAGTGAAACTGGACAACAATGGGAGAAAGGGATGCCTATCTTGTCACATTATCATCATCTAAAACTAATATAGTAACATAGAACATAATCCAATGTAGTTACTGGTCAATAGGTATTATAAAACCTAGAAATATTACATAGTTATTGACATAAACAAAACTATTAGCCTCTAGAGATATAAAAAATGGTCATCGATGATAAAATTCAATATTGGATCGAAATCGGGTCATCTAGTATGTCACAAGATCATAAACAACTAATCATCTATAATACAATGAATACCCTAAGAAATATATAATAGATAACCCCTATATAACACTTCTGAAGCCTACAAAAAACATTGTTTTGTGTCCCTAATGGCATATCGATCAACATTTTTCTGTAATGATGCACTATCAAACACCCCACTACATAAATCAAAAAAGAATATATAGTGGAATTTTAGGTACCTATATAAAATTGGTAAAATTAAAATATTGAAGGTAATTTTACCATTGGACGAGTGATATATTCCATACCATATCAATCAATTTTTATAGGTTAAAAAACATGCAATATGACAGAAAATTTTCCCAGATCCCTTGCATGTCTTCCCAAAAATATATACCCCTATTGTGACTATCACCATTATTGATGGGTAAAAAATACTCCACCTATAACAATACCTATAATTTATGTAACTATATCTACCAATATATTATTGTATACCTGATCCAACTCTTGAATAACGTGTCTACCTAAGTCCCTTCCCAAAATATGAATCCTAAATACTCCAACAATACCACTAAAAGTAACCTATCATCCCATAAATTTGACGCTCAATTGTACACATAACACACTAATAAAATTCATGAATAAATCCACCACAAATGTAAAAATATAATAAAATAACTTCCAGAGGAGGAAGATATGGAAAATTTTAATAAAAGCTTTATTCACCACTCCCCATGTAAGAATAATGAAATCAATATTCCATATCACCAATGGATTGGATGCCAATATCTAATATAGGATCCATATAACTAGAGTTTCATACCTTAACATAGTGCCTCTCAGATATGAGGTTCCAACTCATAACCTCTGAAGAATATGATAAATGGTTTTTTTTCATAATCTGGAATAACTTTTCTAAGACTATCATCACAAAATTTACCCCTAGTTTCCTCATTCCCAACCAATATTAGGGAAAAGAACAACAACATAATAATTTGAATAAGCAAATCAATATATTACATCCCTTTATATCTGATATATATGAACTCTTGGATCATATACACCCACAAATCCATTAAAAATATATGATCATAAAAATGGATCTGAAAATAAACTCAAGAAAACCAAGTATATAGGTATACCCATTCCAAAATATTACAAATGTACCTAAATATTCCTCATAACACATAAATATTTTGGTTCTCACTTCTCTAAAGGGTTTTCTGATGGTGTAAAAATATAGACTGAATCAATTCTACCTAGAGGAAAAATGATTTAGGGAATCCCTCCCATATGAATAGAGTAAAACCATATATTTGTAACTCTAGAATAAAATCAGGAATTGGTGATTCCGCTCATAGAGTCACTCTATACATTGAAGGCACAACCCATAATAATATATAATGGGGATCATGACTGATGGTTGATACTGGTGTAACTATGGGATCTATCCTAACTAATTATGGGACATGCTCATCCTCATCCACTTAACAATACACTTGGGTTATTATTTAATCAAATCTCCACAACTTCAAGCACAAAACCCCAATAAATACTCATATTTAATTTTTTCATAGTTTACATAATGTATTAACATGATTATTGTTCCACTACTCTATATGAATTTTAGAAATTATATGTTTTCTTAACCAAGGTTATCTCTCTAGTGCAATACACACATAATTTTTTTAATTAGGAAATATATATAGGAGTCATGTAATTTCATTTACATTTAAATTTTAACATGAATATTATCTTTGAATAATAGTAAATAATGTTTAAATAACTTCATATAGGGGAAAACCCATATAAATTATTATTGAAATTTTATTCAATTGTTTTAATGACATTAAATAACTAGAACCAATAATAAAAAATTTTAGGAACACATTAAATAGTTTACACCTCTATGACAACAATAGTAATTGATCAAAAGAATATAATAAATTGTTCTTGGATTTTTACATTATTAGAATGGTGTGTGGTGACAGAACCTCTTTTATCCATGGGAAAATAAAAAATTCCAATAAACCAAAAATAAAAAACAGAATTGTACTTCATAAAGTATCATAATAAAAAAAGTGAAAACCAAGAAAAATTGTATCACCCCTTCTATCTTGTAATTCCTTCGTAGGAATATTTGTTACACCCTAGAAAAATATCCATAATGAAATCAAATAACATATTATATTAAATGTAAATTAAATAAAATATTAATGCAATGGATATGAAAAAAATATACAATAAAACATTGTAACATACAAACTTAAATAACTATCCAATAACTATATTAGAGAACCAAATGATATAACACATCCATACCTATACACCAGAGGATACCAACTCACAACAAGGATCTAATTATATCATTGGGAGACAATACACCCTCAGTCATATATACATGAAGAATAGTGGTTGAAGGAATAATAACATCCACCAAGATAATCTAACATAGGTCAATATCATAACTAAAATCTTACACTGAATAAACCAACAAATTTTATACCAAAATGGATTTTGTACCTACTATACAAGTTACAAATACACATTTAGAATCCCTCATGGGATGATCATAAAAAAATATGTTCAAATATTTAAAATAAGTAAATATAGAAAAATATTGAAAAATAATCTCATGACCAATTCCATTAACAAATGCCATGCTCCAATATAAAAATGCAACTCAACCATCAATCATAGTTAATTTACTCTTATCTTGAATTGAATTCAGGGTGTCTACTCTATTACATATGGACACGTTGGTAGGGTGTAAGTATAAATCAATAGGATACCCCCAATATTTTCCTTAATTATATCTAATATAAATAAGTGAATGTAGATATACCATTATAAATAACTAAAAACAATTCAAATAAACCAATATTTATCCTTGGGATCTTTTGAGAAACCAGGGAATGACTATACCTACATTGTCTTGTACTAAGGTTCATTGAGGATCAGTCTTCAAATCTAGGGGTAAATGGAACCCAATAATAGAACAGTCAAAGCCTCATAAACACATTTTGGGGAGATATTCCCCTCCTAGGAAGCATCTCTTTTATTATTATTATACTAGGGGAATGTAGCCCCACACCAGAACCATCTCATGAATAATCAATACATATGGAGAATGTTTCCCCACCAGAAAACTATATGATTTTTCATCATCACACAATGGGAAGGTCACCCTACCTCGTAATAATATTATTTCTCATATTCACACTGGGAAATTAGATCCCCTCTATAGAACCATCACATATCTCATCACCATCTAGGGGCGAATGATAACTGTCCCAAGAACCATACTATGTATCATCATCAATCAAGGGAAATGATATCCCACCTTAAAAAAATATTTTTCACATCATCACCCATGTTTAATGGATACCCTCCTTAGAAACATCTCATCATTATTATACTTTATGTATTTATCAATCGAATAGTTTTCAAATTTTATTTGAATGTTTTGTTATATTGTATTCTTGAATTAACATAATTAATTTCTTCTATAGAGGTTCACTCACCCCACCCAAGTCACAACTGATACTAATTTTGGTTACCAAAATCTTAGTATACATTATTAATGTAAATCAATCCTAGATATTATCCTAGGGAATATATGTTCATCTTTCTAGCTCGAAATCCATTGTAGTGAACACCATAGATTTCCAGACATATTTTCTAGTTCATTATATCAATGTATTCCTCACTTGGTATCCAAAGGGTTCTGTATTTTAATTTATCAATGTGAAAATAATGAAGTAATCAATGATTTTCCACAAAAATAATAAATCATCAATAATTTATTAACTTTTAGTTTAAGAAAATGAAAGTTTGACATTTCCACAAATCCAAAAGAGGTCATAAAATTAGAGTAGGCATATAGATGGAATATGGATCAACTATATGCCACAAAATATGTCATAAATGTCCATAACCATTTGTAGACTGTGTAATCCATAAAAAATATTGAGTGAATAAAATAATATTTATCGATTTAACTATATATGTCACATTGAAAATACAAAAGTTTATTAGTAACACCTCGAGTTTGTATGTTGTATTTCTTAAAATAAATTTAATTTCTTTCATTGCATGCGTTATACAGAACACTGAGTTTTAAAAAATAGAGATATATTAATAATAATAATATTTACCATTATAATATAACTGTTAAATTTTAAGGTATAAATAGGTGTAAAAAAATTTTAAACCAAATTTTAAAGCATTTATATAATTAATATATAGTTAGAAATTAGTATATAATTTTTATTGAAGTATTAATATACTTCAAGGAAACATTTTTCTCGAAAAAATGATTTGTATTAGTTTTTTTTGTGAAAAAATATTCAAATTATTTATTGAAACATTTTGAATTCTTATCTAAAAAAATTAAAATAAATTTTTTAATCCTCATCTCAAAATTATCATTTGATTATTTTTTGATAATTTTATGAAAAGATTAATTTTTAGAAAATAGTGAAAAATACCAATTTCAATAAGAACTTTATTTATATTTATAAAATGTACATATTTACATTCTATATAATTTTTTAAAAAATAACTATAAATTTTATTGTTATATAATAAAGCCAATTTAATTTATTGGGATAGAATTAATGTTGAATTTTTAAATTAATATATTATATACATATGAAAATTATCTTATTGGAAAGACACTTTATCCACATGTTTGTAGGTTTTATTTTAAATTTAATTATTATAACTATTTTAGTTGAAATATAAAAATGGATTCCATATTTGGAATAATAGAAATTAATGTTACAGAATAAATTAAACATATTTTTTGGTAAAAATGAAAAATAAAAATATTAAAAATTAATTAACACATTTAAGGTTAAAATAGATTTACTATGGTTAAACAGAAATGATAAGGGATAAAATAACCTAAAACTTGTACAACTACACTTTTATTTCCTTATTTATACCATATATCATCTATTGTTCTTGTATTATCCCTTTTTCGCCTTATGGTTTGTGAAAAACATGGGAACACATTATTCATTCCAAAAATTGAATGTTTGTCCTATTACACACTTATAAAATACACCCCATTCCTCTCATCTTCACAAATAGAAAACATATTAGATCAGTAAATAACTACCCAAAAATTTACTTTATTACCTCCTATCATAAGATATTCCTTTTCATTAGTATTCTAATATTGGAAGCATTTTTGTGTAAACCTAATGAGGTAATCAGAAAAAGTGGTATCGTTTTCAACTACGTGTTTGTTTTTTATTTATAGTTCGACATCCTTCAAACATTAAACAAATATTATGATATAATAACAAATGTATCAAACATATATGGATATATCATTATTTTATCAGTTTAAATTACATCAATTTTTTCTTATAAGATATGGGAAACAAAAATGTCGATCATATACAAAATAACTACAACCCCGTGATCCCATTATTTCTTTTTCCATCACTACCTCTCACGAAAGGATATATTGATGTATCTAAAGAATATACATGTTATTAATAAAATAATTTAAATTATTTAATCATAATATCACATATAAATTATTACTTTTTATTCCATGGGAATTTGATAATGTCTCTCATGTGTACAACATGCCACCTCCTTGTAAAGTGATGTGATTCATTTTTCACTTAATTTATGTTGAAGGTAATATATATATATATATATATATTATAAGTGACATAATAATCAACCTAGAAATAATATATAATATTTACCTTCTTTTTTTCCATCCAACATGAGAATGGAAATAACGTTCATGCTTACAAATGACCTGCAATCTCCATGAACTGTAAAATAATGTTTCTATATGTAACTTATACTACTCACTATAAATACATATATAACTAATTTAAATATTATGATGTATATATATATATTTATGTATATATAATAGATTTATAATAAAAATATATTTATTATATAAGAGTTTTTAATGAGTGTTGAGTAATTGAAGACTTAAGGTAAGAGATTTAATTCTCACTTTTATAATTATGAGTCAAAATCCATTTTTAGGCCATTTTTTATTTTTATAGTGTATATAATATAAGGCCCCAGCCTTAAAACTTACTTAATCTTGAGTTATTACAAGATTAATCATTGAGGATCTTTTCAGGTTTAGAGTTTTAGAGAATTAGATCATGAAACTTGCATTGCATTCCACATTTAAACAAAGTGGTTACATAAAAGACAATACTCATTCTTCCCATCAACGAAAAACTATTTTAAATAAAACAAAGATTCTTTCTTGACACATCCTTGACACTATCATCACATCATGTACCTTTCCCTTGACCTGTGAAAAACATTTCAAAAAAAACTTGGGATGAGCATAAAAATCTCAGTAAGGGTTATAAAAATATGGAAAGGAAACATGAGTTCATATATACATAAGAATGAAATCATACTTTACCCATAAAACATAGGCATATCAAATCATGATTAAATCATAGAAAACATAAGACATAAAGGTAACTTGAGGCATTCATAACATTCTTACGTTGGGAGTAACCCTCTTGGTTACGTTTGGAATACCCATCACAGTATATTCCCTAAATCTCTTCGGAGAAACCATAACGTTTCACCCCTTCGCGTTACCCAATGCATTGGAGAGCTATAACGGGCTCACCCGCCATTAGTTTATCACGGAACCACCCGTTCATCATAACAATGCCCAAGGACCATAACATAATCGTATCATATAAAACATGCATAAAGGAAACATAGCATTTCCACATTTCAATCACAATATAACATTTTAGTATATTGAAATAATGAATCCATTCAAAAAGAAACCATTTCCAAAACCATTTAAAACATTTAATAAATAGATTTATGAATCAAAGTGTCCCATACCACCTTGAAGCTTAAAACTTTAAACCATTAATATCCATATAAATAAATCCTTAAAACCATTTTGAAAACATGGATACTAATAAGAACAAATAATTAAAACATTTAAAACGATATTTTGGTTAAAGTGGTTTTACCAAAATTAAAGACACTTGAATACAACAATTGAGGAATAAAATTTAGTCAGAACTTTATAATATCATGAGAATAAATGGATTCATGATATAATACTCCAAAGTACAGTATATACACCATATAAGAGTGAATTGGTGCATAACAACAATGAACCCTCAATAGAAATGTCAAATGTGATGAAATCCCTTATAAAGAAGGTATCCTTAAATTAAGGACAAATCAATCTCAAAAATATGTGTGACAAATATAAATACACCCAATATAAGTGGATATTAAGTGTAAAACAATAAAAGGTCATTCACACATATTCAATGGATGACATATTCAATGACTACATGTTGAACCCAAAGAAATCGAAATTGGTTTAAAAAGTTCCCTTGACAGCCTAACGGCATCACATCAAAATGAGTTGATGAGAGATAAAAATTGTATCTCATCACTTGGACATAAAATTTACATCAATAAGGATATATGAGAACATATCCCAACATAACAATATGTAAATTAAAAGACCCAACAAAAGAAGTCTTTTAAAAAAAGAGGAGGGTGAAAGGTTCCTTTACCGACTTGGGTATCTTTTAAAACATACACCCCATAAAAGAAGGACAATAGATCATTGATGTAAATAATCATAAACGAAAGTTTATTACACAAATAGTAGAATAATGGGAAGTACATACACCACTCAATGTAATTTGTGGCAAATGTATCACAAATCTCATGGGAATAAAAGTGAGATGGAAAATCCCTTACGAAAACTCGGCAGCCTAACGGCGCCACATAAAACTTCCAAAATGGATTGATGAGAGAGAATAGGGTCTCTCATCACATGAACATAAAAATTACAGTAAGTGTAATATAAAAGATCATCCCAATAACAAGAAATATGAGCTTTAAAAGGAATGACATAAAAGGGTGTACTTAAAAAGAAAGAGAGGTGTAGGATCCCTTACCTCGGGTCCGACTTGACTCGATCGTTCTTTAATCTCCGGAATAATAAACTTGAGTTAATTTCTAATTCCTTAAGAACCTTTTTCAAGTTCATTATTAATTTTATACCACTTATTACCATGTCATAAACATTATGTAATCATTTAAGTTAATAATATTTGTTTTGCCGATATTTGGTTCTTAAGTCGAAAGTGGACTTCTTACAATTACATGTTGTTCGTGTGGTCAAAGGTTCTTCATATCCAAAAATGACATTCCTGATTTGGATATCATATATATCCAACATATACATGTATTTATAAAATCACATAATCATTTAGAGGAAAGAAATGAAATGCACCGTTCATGGAGACGGTAAGCTGTACGTACGCATGAACGCTACTTTCATTTCTATGTCGTATTAATGGAATTAAAACTATATGAGAGGTATGTATATTTTAATTCCAGAATTATATTAATCATTTAGATTTATCATACATCATATATATTCATTATATATATGTACTTATAATAGTACATTACATTTGGGGATAAGAAATGAAATGCACCGTTCATGGAGACGGTAAGCCGTACGTACGCATGAACGCTACTTTCATTTCTATTTCATATTTTATAGAATTGAATAATAATGATATAAAGGTATATTATAATTCCAGTATAATATCATATATAATATCATATTTCCATCCTTTATACGTCTCACATATGGTATTTAACGAATCAAATCACTTTGAGGGGGCGGTAGTCCGCACTTCCTTAAATGAAGATATCGCGTATACCCATAATGGAAACCATAAAGGTATGACCAAAATGAAAAAAAACAGAAGCTTAAGGAAAACATAAACATATTATATATCATATATAAAAATAGTGACATCATAATGGCCACCTTTGAAGGTGTTAAATGAGTATTGAACAATCATCGTTTCGGGAGGCAGAATTTCACCATCCACGGAGACCGTATGTTCTTTAACCATTTGATGTAGTTGTGTGAGAGTGTAGCTCGAATAAATCATATAACAACATCCTAGTATATTGAAGATACTGGTGTTGTTACAAAAGAAGTAAATAAAAAGAGTTTAGGGGGTTGGAGAAGCAAAATAAAACAAATGAACATGAGAGAATGAATTACCTTTAAAAGTGTAACTCCTTTTGATTTGAGCTTAAAGGCTTACTTTGAAAGGATTCTGCCCAAAGGAAATCCTCTAGGATTAGGAGAGGGATGTGGAGAGAGTAAATGGTCAGGGGTTGGCCGAGCCAAAGGCTTGAGGAGTGTGTGAAATGAGGTAGAGGTGGGGGCCTTTTATAAGAGGAGAGGAGGGGCACTTTTGGAATGTAAGAAATATTACATTATTATTTGAAAATGTGTTTCGGTTTTAAAAGGTACCACATTGATATAATTCATGGATAAGGTTATAAGGCTTCGAAATACACTCATCCAATAAGTTTTGGACATGTGTAGTTCATAGATTTTACATTATCTTTCCATTTTATTTAAATCGTCAAATAATGATGTCATCGCTGCATCATTATTATGTCATAAATAATTTAATTTATTTAATGTCTAAAAATTATAAAAAAATACTATGATGTAGGAAATCTTTTTAGATTTCCAATTAATATTTATAATCAAAAATATGACTTGTATAACCCCACTTAAAATTTTTTTTAGTAAAACATATCATGTTTGTGTCAATTTTACTTTTACATTAAATAAAATGTTATTTATGTCATTTCCCAATCAAAGTGTCTCCATGGGGTCCCCAAGTTGGCCCATGGCTTGTCTTGGTCGGCCATGACTCACCCAATAGGTGTAGGACAAGTTTCATGGTGTTTTCACATTCTTATAATATCCTTTTTACCTTAAATTACACTAATTACCTCTAATCGCGATTAAGAACTTAATAAGTTACTATTCACCAAAAAAATTATTATAATCTCATTGAACCACATTTTACTTCTTAATGACAACCATGTATGTCGGATTTTTGAAAATAAAAACACAATTATGGCAAAATTTCATTTAAATGAATAATCAGTTTTTATAAGTACCACTTAGTGGTTTCACTATTCATCAAAAATTGAAGTTTTTCAGAAAATTACCAAAAATTCACCCTAAGCTATATTTGATATTCCGAATTCAAAAATGAAGTCCATTTTACAAAATTCAAAACATATTAATCACATTAATTAATTTAATAATTAATTCCCGCTGTCAGAGCAAATAGCGTGTTTTTATAAAACAATAAGTATCAAAAGATTGACACTAGTTTAAGTCTGATTTCAAAGTGAAATTAATTCCAATGACCACTATTGGATTTGATGGTAAAAATATTTTCTAATTTCACTTTAAAACCAATTCAAAATATTATCTAATCATATAAATAAATTAGATTAAAAAGTGGTTTTGAATTAAAACACAACATTCTACACTATTCATTTAAAAAATGAACTTTATCGGAACAATACCAAAAAATTACACAAAGTAAAATTTGATGTCCCGATTCTTAATAAGAGTTTTATTTGATCCAAAAGAATGTATAAGAGTGATCAAAACTGTATTTAATGACAGTTCTCCATTAAAAGGCGATAAGTGAACCTTTAGTGAAAACTAGGGCATATACGCCTAAAATTGAATTCTTTCCGTATTTTAAGCCTTTAGCTTTTATTTGATAAATGTAAAAACATTTAAAAAACATATATAATCATATTTTAGTTATTTCTATCCATTCCCGCCAATACAACGGCTACATGTTAACTACCATTTGAATTAATATTATTTTATTATTAGAGTGCAACGTAAGATTCCCAAGAAACTCGTTGTTGCGTGTTGGGTACGCCATCGAGCATACATCCCCTTTAAAGTCATATTAATATTTTACTCACAAATATGGATAAATATGAAAATTTCATATTGATTATTTACCTGGGGTGTTACATATAATACCATTGAATTTACTTTATTTTTATTTATATCAATGATATAGTTATATACATATTTATTTATAGATGGTAGTTTTATTGGTATTATGATTAAAAATTTACCAACGTGGTAATTAGTTTTATATAAAAATTCTATAGTTATAAAGAATATTTATGAACATGATTATGATAATGAAATATTTTGATCTAGACCTCAAAAAAATCATGAAATTTACTATTAATTTTTTATTTATTTAGAATAAATATTTCCATATATTTTTTCACTATATAAGAACTAAATTTTCTAAGACATCCTTTTAAATAAAAATTGACATTATTTGTCTCTTCAGTTTAAAATATTTTTCATTCCTTGTTTATGTTTTCAAAAAATTATTTAATGTTTTCTTTATTATTCTCTAATAAAAATGTGAAAAAATACCAATGATTATGTTTTTCAAAAATAGATCAAAATCATTATTCTTGTATTTTCAGAATAAGGATCCTCTGACCTTTTACTCAAAAAGTGAAAAAAATCATCATATTAAAGTGTAAGACATAGACATGATTTTTTTCCATCATGATCAAAATATTATTTGAATAATCCTTTATAAATTTTATTATTATTTTCAAATAAAATATTTTTCATGATATTTCAGAAATTTTTAAATTTTAAAGATGTGATTTCAAATGTAAATGATATTTTTCTCAAAAATACTTTAATTATCATTTCAGAGATTTATATTCCTCAATGACAACAATGTTACATTTTGATTATTTATTTGGGGACATAATAAAATAGTTCCATCATTATTATTTCTATGAATGGTTTTTTATTATGATTATGATGAAATGTTTTTTGAGAAACTGGATTATTTTCCATGGTTTATAATATGTTGAACTGGTGAAATGTTTATAAAACTCATTTCTTTTCCTCTGGTGATTTTATGATGAAATTTTTATGAAGCCCATTTTCTTTTCCCAGGTTATGATATGATGAATGTTTTAATATATTTTGGAACCAAAACGAATAGATTATGGGATGATTGGGACCAATATCTCCCTCATACGCATTGGTTACTGATCAATATATCATGAGGTAATTATGGGAAACAAGTCAATGGTCTTGATATAGTATGGTTAAAATGTAGATGTTATTAAAAGAAAATTTTAAAAAGGTGATGATTTATATATATGTTATGAAATGTGAAGTATTTGTTGATTATTTATCCATTCTTAAATAGTAAATATATCTTGATTTCTAATCCATTATGATATGACGGTCTTTGATGTAATCCTTAGCATATGAAATCATTTCCATACTTATGATGGAGCCACATGTATATGTCAGGAAAATATGATTCACGACTAATTTATGATTCATTATAAATCTAATGGTTTATATATTTTGGCATAATTATATTTTATGCATTTATTTCACATACTATCCATGATAAACTGGATATGAAATATTTGATTTATATTCAAAATAACATAACCTTATGCTTATATTATAATTTCATATGATCATAATTATTTATCTTCTATGTTTACCCTTAAATATAATTTGAAATCACCCTTTCTTATGTTTACATTCCCTAGGTAATGAAGAAAATATTAAGTAGGGTATGTCTATGAAGTTTACTATATGGGAATATATTTTTGGCAGATGTTGAAGTCCATTAAAGATACAATATGATTGGTTATATAGTCTATAAAGGTAGAAATATTTTATAGTAATCTCGCATGTATTTATGAAATGCATTAAATATTCATCTACCAAGACAAAATATCTATGTATGAAAATAGTTGGTCATTATAGTCAATATAAAAGTATGGATTACTTATCCTATGTAAATAGCGATGAGAAAAAACCAATTACCTATCTTGGTATATGTATATTAAAAAGTATATGGATAATTCAAATTATAAAAAATTATCCTGGAGTTTTTTAAAAGTATAGAGTGAGTGGTTTCTAAAAAATTAAATCCATTTCTGGATACTAAAAGTTGTTGTGGCTATTGAACATATGTTCCTAGGGGTAATAACTCAATGAATGAAACATTGTTCTTTGAATAGATCATCACCTGGTGCATGGAAATATGCCTTCTCGAACACCTGGTTTGAAAATCTTGGGCGAATCATTTTGGAAAATAAAAATCTATTTCCAAACCATCATGAAGGATTTTAAAAGTTGATAACTATGAATTACATAGGTTAGAATAGTGGTTTAATAGATTTAATGGAATGTTCCAGGATTTAGACAACCACTAAAGTATCTTATAGAATAAATAACTCTAATAAATAATTTTTTGTTGTTATTCTAACCATTTTGGTTTTATCAAGGGATTTAAGAGTAAAAAATGATGTTATGGTTGAGAAAAATATTCCCAAATATGGAAGTATCGTATTTGAGATTAGTTATATAAATTCATTTATGTCAGGAAAATTATTTAGGAATTTTATTTCATTTCCCCAACATATAGATGTTGAATTAGTAGGGAAAATCCTTAATTGTATGATGATCAAATCTCATGTATATTATTTTTCTGTAGTTAAGGATTTTGGGAATGTGGTTCCTACACATCTCGATATTCTCCCTCTGTTTTTATTTGATGTTAACATAGGAATTGATTATATTTTTTCATGTACAATACAAATAAATTTTCAAGCTATGGAAGTCATGCTGGATATTCCGGACCAACATAATATCATTTATCGGTGTGATGATAAATATAAACATCTGATTAATTTAATATCCATTATATGGTTACTTATTATAATTTAAAATGGATTTTATCTCAGATGGTGGGAGATGTTGTTAACATCATTTATATGGCTATTGTTCTATATTTTATGACATATTTAAAGATTATTTTCCTAGTATTCCATCAAATTATGATATTGGTTTTTTATATAACACTAACATAGTGATAAACTTATATCGAAGACTCCATATATAATAGACCCAATCGAGTATCAAACATTGAAGAGGAAATTAAAATATAATATTAACATGGTATTTATTCATCCAAGTAAGTATCCTTAGGGTGAACCAATTCATATTTTCTAGAAGAAAGTTGGATAGTTCCAAAATTTAATTATTTAATTAGTACTGAATAATATCACAATCATTAACATATAAGATGTACAATGTATTGATGACTAGATTGATCAATTTTTAAAAGTGTGATACTTATCCAATATTTAACAACATTATGGATATCATTAATTATGGGTTAATAAAATGAAAATACCCAAGAAAAAATTTAGTACAATTTATATACCCTATAAATGTTTAGTAATTCTATTTAGTCTAAATAATTCATTCGATATATTGATGGATTTGTTGAATATTGTATTTTGAGATTAAATTTTTTAGTTTTTAGTAGCCTTTATAGATGATATTCATATATATTTAAAGAGAAAGGAAGAAGATCATGATCACATCATAGCTTTTTTGCGGACCATAAAGAAGGAGAAACTATTTGAATAATTTATATAGTATGAAATGTTTCTAAAAAGGTTTCATTTTTGGGTCTTATAATCTAAAGGAGTTTTACGTCATTGGATCCATCAAAAGTGTGTATTGAATGGTGAAACAGAATAAATAGATTTATAATATCCATAGTTTTCTTCATTTATATATATACTGTCGAAAAATTGAGATTAAATTCTCACCATTATCTGTCCCACTAAACATGTTAACTGGGAAGGCAGAAAAGTTCCTCTAGATTGATGAATGTGGGGAAAATTTAAATGAATTAAAGAAAATATTAGTCATAAAACTTTTTCCTATACTACCCAATAATAGATAAGTGTATGTAATATATAGCGGTGCATCATAGAGGGGACTGAGATGAATCCTCATCAGAATGTCTTTATACTACCATATTCCCCTTGATAATTTATGGTTAATGTGAAAAATTTTCCAAATTGTGATTTAGAGTTTTCTATAGTAATTTTTTCATTAAATATGTTAGGTAATATAATTTTTTGAGAATAGTTATATATATAATGAATATAAAAATTTAAAGTACATATTCACATAGAAGTAGATAAACATGCACTAGAGAAGATAGAATGAATTGATTAATGATTATGGATACTATATAAATTTCTAAACTAATATGGTGAAAAAGGTAGAATATACCTTGATTTAAATAGACAATGATAGCTTGTCTTGGATAAGGATCACAAAAGATCCTATATATATTGATTTGAAATGGATGGTTATTGAAGTATGGATGGAAGGGGTGAAATATGATCTTTCATAATGTAGTGTTGAACCTTATATCAATGTGAAGATTAAAGAGGCAGATAAGGATGATGAATATATGTAGAAGAAGTTATGGAATTTTACTGAGTTTAACTCTGGTTTTTATGGAATAATAAGTTCGATGACCCATTCATGTTGTCCTTCTATACCAGAATTGAAGAAGGTGACATTATTGGAATCTCAAAGTTATTCATTATCTATTCATTAGGGAGGTATAAAGTTTTATAGAGATCTGAATGAGAATTTATTTTCATATAAAATTAAGAGAGATATGAAAATGTATTTTTCTTAGTTATTGTTATGTCAGTTCCTTGTTAATGAGATAAAAATGTCTAAGGGGATTTTACAGCCATTACCCATGCGAAAATGGAAATGGTAAAACATCACTAGGTGTTTAATCATTGGACTCCTAAAAACTTATAAAGGGTGTAATACTATATAGGATATTTTTGATAACCTAATTATATTATCACACTTCCTTGTAATCAGGGATGATTTTTATATATATAAAATTTCTAGGATATAAATTATAAATGTTCTATGATTTAATGAGGAACCAATTTCCATTGTATCTGATCGGGATCTAAGATTTTCCATGATGGTCAAGTAATGTTCTCTTGAAGAACATCATACCAAATTGAAAATTTTAATTTCATATAATCCTTAGACAAGTAGACAATATGATACAACCATTCAAACCCTATAGGATAAAATGATATCATGTTCTATGTATTTATATTTTGGTTGGGTTCAACACCATCATCTAGTTGATTTTTAAAACAATGATATCAATTATATGAGAACTCATATAGATCAATATGAATCCCTCAATAGAAGGAAGTGTAAAATTCTGACAAGATGGGATGATGTGGTTGAATGAAATATATTGGGGAAATATCTAGTTAAAGAAATGGATATTAATTTTATAATCATTCAACACAACTAAAGGGTGTAACAATTTTGAAAAAAAATGCTAACAATAATCAGTGTGATCTTTAGTTTGAAGTTGATGATAATTTTTTTCTATTAATTCCAAAATCGAATATAGTAATGAGATTTAGGAATAATGGAATGGTGAGCCCAAGGTTAATTATAATTTTTTTGATTCTTAATTGAGTTGGGATAGGTTCCTACCAAATTGATGTTCAACAGAACCTCTCTCAAACCCACGACGTGTTATAAGTGTCTCTCATGGGGAAGTACATACATGGTACATCATAATTATGTGAATAAAAATCAATACCACAAAGTATGATACTTATTATGAGAAATAATGTATAGATATTCTATATCATTGAGATAATATTCTATTAAATAGGACAACTCACCTCGTCAATGTTTTTTGCCAAATCCATCAATTTGAAGAAGCTACAAGAGATGTTTATGTTTTTATGAGGTAATATTATCTTATGGTTTTTGTATTATAGTGTAATAATTTTTAGGGTAATAATAATTTTAGGGGGGGTATAATTTTCTACCTATATTATTTGTGAAATATCTTTTTTCAAATAAATTTATGTTTTTAGATAGCCTAAATTACACGCAATATTGAGTATTAACAAACCACAATATAATATTATTATTATTGACTCTTATTACATCGGCATTAAATTTAGTTATATTAAAAAAAATTTAAAAAATTTAAATATTAATTATAATTTTTTCATATCATAAATATATATTTTTATATAAATAAATAATTATTATTGAGGGCTTTATATGCATCAAAAAATTCATTTTCCTCCAACAAAATTATTTTCTTTAGTGAAAATATAATACAATTTATTTTTGTATCATATTATATTATTATCTAAAAAAATAAATTATTTTTTTGAATCAAAATTTCAGAATTATCAAGGGGTTAATTTGTGAGAATTTTTCAAGAAGTTAAATTCTTGAGCAAATATTGAGAAATGACAATTTCTATCAGAAACAACATTTTCATTTAAATCATTCAAAATTTATAATATATTTTTAAAATATTTAAAAAGAAAATTTATTTGAATTATTATATTATCAAACCAATTTAATTTATTTTAATCAAATGAATGTTTATTTTTGGTTAAAAAATATGCACATTTGGATATTTTCTCACTCCATGATGATTTCTTCATCACTTGTGCATGTTTAATTTTAATTTATATTTAACCATTTATGTTAATATAATTTTAGAAAATGGATTCAATTATTTGAATATTTATTATTAAAATTATATAATATTTTGAACATTATATTTTTCAAAATTTAATATTAAAAACTATTAGATTTTTTTTCGTGGTTAAGGTTAAAATTTATTTACTAAAACATTAAACTGAAAGGATAAGTGGACGAATGACATAAATTTTTTTAAAAATAACTTTTTATTATATTATTTATATTTTAAAATATCTATTTTTTTTATAATAATCCTTGTTTTTTTCTTTTGGGATATAAAAAATGTGTTACATATTATTATTTTAAAAAATTCCATGTGTGCCCTCTCCCCCACATAGTAAAGAGAACCCCCTATACTCTGCACATAAAACTTATAAAACATAATTGTTTAGAAAAATAATTTAAAAATAATCCCATTACATACTATATCCCATATTATATTCCATGGTTTGATCAAAAATCCAACCATGGAAGTATTTTGTTCAAAATATAGATAGGAAATCTAAAGAAGAGGTATCATTTTCAACTGACTATTTCTTTTTGTTATTTTCCACTTATATAAAATGTTATTATATAAATATGATATAATGACACCAATATATATAATACTATAATATTTTATTAAATTAATTTAAATTCCATAATTTATCTCATATTTTATCAAACTGGAAATGAAAATATTGATCATCTTTAAAGTGGACTACCACCTCACAAACTGATGTAATTTGTTTTCCATCACTACATGTCATTAAAGGATATAATTATGGATATTTAGTTTATAATTATATATTATTTTAAAAATTCAATTACACTAAAATAATTATCATACCACATATACCATCTCACATTCCATTATATGTTAATAAGATAACGTATGTCGTGTATATGGTAGACTACCACCTTGTAAAGCCATGTGATTCATTTTTATCATGTTCATTTAGGTAACAAGGAAAAATATAATGATTATATATGATATATAAGAAAAAATATTATATTTTTAATTATTATATAATATTTACCATTCATTAAATTTATCGAGAAAATGGAAACAACATGTATGTGTATGTACGACCTCCTGTCCCCATAAACAATGTAATTAATTTTACTAAATTTAATTATATAGATAACTATAAATAAATGTATAATGAATATATAAATGGTATTTATATCATTTTTAAAACTAATTCAATGATGGTAAAATGATCAAAGTAAAGGTACTGATTATACCACAAAACCATACAAGAAAAATAAATCATTTAGTGCTCGAAATAGGAATTTAACAATGAATTGATAATTAAGGGGTAAAAAGATAAGAAGTTAATACAATATTTTATGATTTTTTTATTGTTTTTAAACAATATATAATTAAAATATATTTATTATACATGAGGTTTTAATGAGTATAAATAAATTCAAGTGTTATGTTGAGGGATTTCAGTTTCACTTTTGTCTCTCTGAGGCAAAAGCCATATATCCGTCACATATAAATTTTTCTGGGTCTTTTTACTTCCAAAAAATGAATATTATGATACTTATTATAAAATATATGGTTATTATCATATATATATATATATATATGAAAATTTGTTTTAGGGGGATTATCCTTCAATATTTACAAATATTGTAATGGTTTTTATGTTACAATCCCATTGTTTATCAATATTGTTTATGACAATTCTTACATTGATAAAATCATAGGATCTACCCCATAGGATACTCATTAATTCAATTTTCTTTTTTTAATAATTTAGAATAAATTTTCCATATAATTTTCATCTATTTAATAACTTATGATATTAAGGGAACATTTTTAAGAAAATCTTATTTTATTTATCTCGTTAATCAAAAACCATTTTTCATATAAGCTCATAACATCTAAGATTGTTTTAAATAATATATATAATATTATACATTGACTTTTTAAATTAATTTTTACACATAATATTATTTTAAAAAAATTCGTTCAATTTAATATTATTCTTGTTTTTTGAACAATGATCATTTGACCTTTTACAGAATATGTCAAAGGAATAATTATTTCAACACGGTGAATTTTATTCCATAATTAAATCTCAATTATATAAAGATTCTATTGAAATATTTCAAGGTTATTTTCAATAAAAAATATCTCATTGATATTTTTTAAAATTTTATATTTGAAAAAATTTATTTCAAATTAAGAGTATATTTTCAAACAATGGTTTTTATTAATCTTCTATGTAATTGTTATTCATAAAAAGAAACAAGATTTGATGTTTATTATGTTTTACTAGGTATATGATCCAATAGTACAATCCTTATTATTATTTGGATGTTTTATGTTTGTGATTATGATGATATGTTTTTTATAAAACCAATTCTTTTTTATGGGTTATGATATGAGGAATTGATAAAATTTTTATAAAACCCATTTATTTTCCTCGGGTTATGCTATGATGAATTTTTTTTGAATCCCATTTCCTTTTTCATAGGTTATTATATGATGAATGATTCACAATCATTTTTAATAATAATGTATTGGTTAGGTGATTGGGTGGGCTGTGTATCCATCCATTGAATTAGTTAAATATTTATATCTCATTAGATAATAATGAGAATGAAGTTGAGGTGCTTATCTATTATTGGAAACATGACATCATTTTTGATTAACTTTTAAAATTAGGTGATGATTATTGATATACTAAGAAATGTAAAATTAGTTTTAATGCATAATATATTATTCTTTTATTGTATCATATGTGAATACTGACAAATAAAATAAACTCTATACATACTATGGTTCCACAATTATAAGATATGACAGTATAGGTACTATTTTATTTTTTATTTTTTGTCACTATTATGGTTCATGTAATTTTAGATGATAATATTTTTTTCCATGGAACATGTTTACAATCCCTGATATAATGGGTATAGACATTTTATTTCATATTCATATCCTTAAATCATGATTCTTATATTATGATTTTATAAGATCATTGGTTTTTATCTTCTAGGATTACCCATAAAGAGTTTTTGAGATCACCATTTATTATGGTTCCTTTACATAGTTTATGAAGAATGATTTTTTAGAGTTCATCTATACTATGTATTAGATTTTAATATATTAATGGTAAATGTCTAGGATCATTCATGAAATATTTTTTTCTGTATCTTGTCCCCAAATACAAGATAATTTTATAGTTATCAAGAATGTATTTGTTAAATTTATTGAATATTCATGAATCCTTATGTAATATCTATATATTAAAATATATTATCATTATACTATTTTATATAATAATTAAGAATAAATCACCTCAGAAGGGAAATTTTTATGAATAATAAATTAATTGAATACCTTACTTGAGTAATGAAGGAACCATTTTCTATGTTTTAATATTAAATTAATTTCTAAAATAATTTTTTGTAAGACACCTTTGAAATGTATCACATCAAAAATATGTTATTAATGAAATTAAATCCCCTAAGTGTCATCTCATGTAGTGTACACCCATGTTAATTTTTTAAAACACATATCCTTAGAAAGATAAATATTAATACACTCTAAGTCATCACTATATGGACCTCCACCTTCAAAAAACGAAGCACCTTCCAATACTAGCATTGTGGGATAAACTACCCTCATGAATTATATCATTTCCTACCTTGATATAGTTCCAATTGGGTAAGAGTGTAACCATATCCAATTTTTTAGATTTCCTAAGTGTAATACATAAGAGTTTTCATACATCATATATAAGGGTAATTTTTAGTGAATGGAACAGGTAACTATGGCATGAAAATATATATAGTTTTTTTATTTATTATATACCCAATCCATAGGTTCATTATCAAAACATAATTAAATATTTAATGGTGTGACCATAAATCCAAAAAATAAAAATCCAATGGCCATAAAATTGTCCTGACCATCCCTTATTACTCACAAACAAAACTCCACAATGTGATGATTCCCAAGGACATGGTTTTACTCTTCTAGAAGAATGAAATGAAATTAATTATCATATAAAACCATCATGATGTGTTTTCTATCAATTAGGGTATTATATCCCCTCAATATAAATTTATATCTCATCATTAAAAAATTATCATCCATATCTATGGAAGAATCCATAAAACAACACATTAATTCACATCTGACAAAAAAAATTAGGAATGATAAAAATAAATAATGTTTAAATTTTTTTAATGGATTTTTCCTTTTTATGGTTCATGGTATTAGAATAAGGTGAAATTACCCCATCATAAGGTCTAGTATAATAAAACAAACAATTATAACAGGATTTATATACTACACACTAAAAGACTTGTTTTCTAGTAATTTTTTTTTCTGAGATTAAGAGAAAATATATAAGTGTGAATCCCAAATTATAAACTATATTTACCATGGTATGTAATGGAACATTAAAAATGGTATCAAATACAATTCTCATTGGGTGTGTTCATGGGAATGTTGGGCCCTCTAAAGGGGTGGATTCCTATATCAGATGTTTAGGTGAATGAATAACCAAATAAAAAAGTAATTTAAATACCACACCATTAAAGGAACATTTTCATGTGGAGAGGATTAGTTTTACCTATGTATTAAATTTAAGTATATGAGGTAATATACTAAGTTAGAAAATGTATTTCTCATTGTATGCACTAGGCTATAAATATAATTTTACCTAAAAAACAACTCAGATGCCTCATCTATATCCGATCATTCTAGTTACTTGAAATATATAAATATATAATACATACCTCAGAAACTAGATTCACCAGTACATGTAAGACACCCATTATATTTTTCATATCACTCTAAATTATATGTTCTATAATACCCCATGATTTTAGAAAAATACTATATTCGAGAATGTATTCAACATCAAACCCCGAGATTAAATAAACCATGATATAATATTAAAATACTATAATCAGGTGATTTCATTATAAAATAAATATCAAATTTTATAGTATTAATATGAAAATAAGTTTTAATAAATACAAATATGGATCTACAGAACCAAATTCATTTTTAAACTCTTAGGATGTACGTAAATTTTTTTTTAATAAAAGTGTTTATTTCAAAAATTATTTTTGTCTCATATCATTAGAAATATAGTAATTAAATTTTACTATTTTAGAATTTTTTTCTATAAAAACCACTGAAATTATAATATTAATCTTAATATAGGGTATAATTTTACATTTCTTTTAGAAAATTAATTTTTCATTGAATTTTGAAATACCAATTTTTGTAATGTTGTCATTTTCTTTATAAATTATATAAAAAGAGGTACAATTATTATTTAAATATTATTTAAGTGTAACAGAAGTTTTATTTATTTATATTTAATCCAATTAATTTCATTCAAATCACAATTATATTTAATTTTAAAATATTTTTTTATTCTTAAAAACAAGTTTTTTCTTATAACATTTAAAAATGGGGAAATATTTCATCTTTCAACTAATTAAAATAACAAATAATTAGTATTGGTTTAAATTGATTGTGTATATAAAATATCTATATATATTAATTTAAATTTATTTAATTTTTATCACCTATTATATAGTTATTATAATATCATCTTATTCCATAAAAGTTCATTTCAAGAAAACCAATTTTTTTCAAAAAGCATATGGGTTTGGAGTGGATAACTGAAAGGGAACAACTATTTCTTTTATTCACATGTAGATTCTCTAATGGTTTTGATAGTATAACTATCCCTATCCCCTCCTCACTATTATTGGGTGGGGGAGATTTTATTGTTCCTTGTTCTAAGGATCAGTCGTACCCCTTTTTTTCACTCTCAAATATAGATTCTATACTGAATATTCTATCAATATTGACTATCCCAAAGGTTCCATAACTATTTGTTAGATCGAATCAAATAAAAATTTTGACATCAGAATTCTATAAAACCAAGAGTATTCAGGTTCTGATTCTCGAGGTACGATTCAGTCCTCATTGGACTTCAGTTGATAACTTTGATAGGTTCTTATTTGGATCCTAGGTTTTTTGAAGATGATGAATTTTAGTTCGACATGATAATAAAAATATAATTATTCATTTATATTCATTGGAGGACACAATTTTCTATTTTCTAGGTTCTATGTGTAACTATACTTGGATTATTTTCTATCTAATCTAGTGGTTCTATGAATTTTGTATGAAATGAGATGCATCTACTATAGCTATGTGGGTATGTTTCCATGAAAATTTGTTTCCATTTCAATTTCCATCGATTATAAGTGTTCTTTATGATTTTTTTGTGTTTCTAAATTCTTATAGTTGAATGAATATAGTTTTTCACCCAATTTACCCCGCATATGTGTTTTAGTTGATGTCTCCATGCCACCTGTTTTTTCTATTTGAATCTAAATTATGTAAGAGTTTTGAATAAAACAATGTGGTGTACTTGAATCATGGGTGGATTATTCTATATATTGAACTAGTATGGGGCATCTACCTCAAACATGTAACTGAAGCTATATTGAGGAACACTGGGTAGTCGATTCAATCTGCGAAAATTCAATTAGAAAGGAGAATGTCTCTACCCAAATTGTGGGCTAGTGGATTAATGATAGTTTAGCTCTATCCAATCCTATTAAAAATGAACTATGACCCAGGAATACTAATGAAAATATTTCATACATGTTCTACCTTTTGAGGAACGTTTTAGTTTATGGCAATTCAATTGTGAACTATCTATTGGGTTCAGTGGGAACAGAGGTGGTGGGTGATAATGTCTTCATGGAACCTATGCTCAACAATTAGAATTATTCATCATATACATTGGGCGTGTTATCTGGTGATGAAAATAATCATTGAGTGGTTATATGAGAGACAATTGAGTGAGGTTTAATCGGTTTTAGGGTTCATGAGAACTCATTGTAAGGTACATATGGTATTATAAAAGTAAAAAATGGGTACAATCCATGAAAGAACTCTTTTTGTTTAAACCATAATAACTATTTTGAAGGAATGAGAACTAAAGAGATGATCCTAGATCAAATAGAACCTTAACAAGAAAATACCTTCAATTAAGGGAATGAAATTCCTGGAAAAGATTCATGCGATAAGTTATTTGGAAAATTACTTAGAGACAATGTCGAGGGATGCCACTGTAGAGGATTTCATAGCTTGAGAAGGGAGAAGGGTCAGAATGGAAACATTGATATGGGGAGCTAAATTTAGCTCAGTGGGATTAAATAAAAAAGGGAAAAAGTATTATTCATATCATCCCAAACAAATAGAGAAAATATATTTCATGAATTTAGGATGTAAGGAGATGGACTATATTTTTATTGAGTAGGAACCCAACTGTTGGATTATGTGGAACAAGATCAAGTAAGTAGTGGGATGGATGAAGTTAACCCGATACAAGGAGGCTCTATGGTGGTGGATCATTCCAAAAGTGATTCTATATTTAATATGTAAGATCAAAACCATGTTATATGTATGGGAACTATAAATAATGGGACAAAAGGGGATCATATCAATCTTTGAGAGGAAGAAATGTTTGAGGACTCCTTTTGATTAAGGTCCCTATATATGTTTTAGACTGAATGTCTAAGAGATTAATTTTAGTGGACAATAATAGATATAGTTTAAAATGGATAAAAAACATATTTTTATAGTATTATTCAATAAAAATTAGATAAATTCATAGTAGTTCATTCAAATATTGGACAAGATGGCTTATTTGTTTGAATACCAGGTCGAGGAAGACCGAGATGAAAAAGTAACAGGTCTTAATATGAAATTATATACAGGAAATTCTTATAATAGGATCAAAATTTATTTTACTGGTTCATACATATCTTACCTAAAATAATTTTTTTGGATTGTCTTTGTGAGCTTTTCACTTATTCCAAAAAAGTGCTAGAAAATAAAAAAATTAATTTTAGTCAGACACAATTGTGATTTTTATTTGAAATTAAATTGTACCACTAATATGAATTGAAATTTAAAAATTGGATTAAATAATTTCAATGAAAAAAATTATATTATATAATAACTTCAACTTATTATTCGTCATAATTAATAGTAAAAATAATAAAAAAACATATTTACGATAGTCAAAAAAATAAAATGGACGAACTAAATAACCTTATAGGAATATGGTATTACATGTTATAATATGTTTCATATTAGGGTAGGAGGAGTATATCAGCCTTATATATCCTATAATACATTATTTCTCAATAGTGAAGGCCCATGGAATTAGGGTGACCTCCCATTATTTAATAGTTTTGGGTATTTTCAAGAATGCCAATCCTCTATAATTACAAAAGGGAACACCTCCCCTACCTTATTTACACATATCTAGGTATTTAGATCTACTAAACATTAAAAATATCTATTCCCAACATATTTATATTAATTTTAAAGCGTTAAATATCCAAGAATACCAATTTTAGGGTATTTAATAAGATATCCAAATAATATTTTTCTATGAAAATATAATCATCTTTTTTGAGATCCTTATTTTTCATGTTATTTTTACACCATTAATCTTGTCATAATATTTAAAATATAATATAAAAATTATCTATTATATATATATGTGTTTATATTGTTATTTAAAAATAATAATGCTTCTCCTCCTCCATAAAATGGTAAATGAAACTGTTGATCATGTGTATAGCGGACTACCATGTGACGAACAAACGTAATTTGTTTCCCATCATCTCCACTATCAAATATTCCTAATGACAAATTTGATGTTTATATTTGATAATAATATAAAATTAACAATTCTATAAAGTTAAAATATCTAATAACTTCTTTCATTATCATCCATTAAAAATTATCACATCATTCTTGTGTTCGGTGTGTTACTACCTGACATAGTGATGCGATTCATTAATTTTATTTCTACATAACTTAGATGGTATATATAATTGTATTTAATGAAATAAAATTGTATTTATGATCAAATTTTTATAACTTATTTATAAAATAACCACTACATTCTTTTCATCCTCATCATTCAAAAATGGAATCATTTCATATGTGTATGTACTACCTACTTTCTCCATGATTGTAACATAGTTCATTTTTCAAAACCACCAATAACGTTTGGTTATGAATGTATAATTGATATATAAATATAATAATTAAGTTAATAATATTATTATTTATATTTTTAATAATGAAACCTTTTTCCATGGTCAACACACTAATACCATTTTGAAAATATGAATTGACCATCCTCAAATCACCACATGTGGACATAACTGACTATATAATTAATTAAATATTAAAAAAAATTAAATGTTTCATGCATAAGGGTTAAATACCAATACATTATCTCCAAATTAATAATAATTTTTATATTATTATTTTACATGAGATAATATACATAAATGAAAAAAACCTGGTTGTGAGATAAGGGTACTCGTTTCAAAACATCATTCTTTGAGACACATACTTTTTATACACCTAATAAATTTTATATGGACTCTATATTTTAAATCTAAATTTTATAACATGTATTCTTCATAAATCATGGTATTTTAAAAAAAAATTCACTTAAATAACTCATGGGGGTTATGATTCAAATTTCACCAAAGTAGCAAGAGAATATTCATCAATCTCATTTTATTCGGGATAATTTATGCTTGAATATTCATTGAAGGAAATTATTTGATAATTGATTAATAATACCATTTTATTTTATTACCCTATTTTTATTTTTTATATTTTTGTGTAATAATACAATTTTATTCTCTTATATACCTAAAATGTTTGAAAAAACGTTTTTAATAAAACCTGACATCACTTCTCTCCTCGATCAAAAGTCCATTTCCTTACAAATTCATGTCTTCTAAAAATGTTATATGGAATGTTTTTTATCCAATGAATTTTTATGGATATTTTTACTTATTTTCTACAAAAAAATGGTTTACAATTAATCATCCCATCATTTTCTGAATGAGGCATGTTTTTAATTTTATTATAAAACGAAAAAAATATAAATTTTACATATATATTAATTATGGAATTATATACCATTATATTATTTGAAGAATCCAGAAAAATTTTATAATGATATTCTAAATGAAAAGATTCCCATAATTTTTAATTAATTTTACATTTCTTAAAATTATTTTCATTGTTGCACTTTTATTTGCCTCAAGAATATTTTTAAATATTTTTAAAAGAATTTATATAATTCATCAAAAAAACATTTATTTTTATGTAACTATTATAAAATATATATATTTCACTTACATATATTTCACTCTTATTCTACCTTCCTTTATGGGTTAATAGATTCCTTGTATATTTTATTAAATTCCTTCATTTTAAAATTTCTATATATTTTTTCGTGAGACAATATTATATAACCCATTTAATTGCCAGGTGTAAGTATTACTTTTATTCTATATGATTTATTTTATTATATGGAAAATTAGGCATGTACATTTAATTAATTTTATGGGGTGTGAGGAATTATATATCTATTGAATCGATTTTGTAATTTTTTCCAACAGTTTTTCCGAATCACAAATACATGAGTGTAAATGTGTGTTGGTGTGCACCATTACCTTGCATTCCCACTTTCAAATGGTAGGAGAAATTCATCACATTCGTCAGCGATCTCTAGTCCTTGATAAAAACTGGAGTATGGGATTCTTGTTCCACCTTACATGGATTTCTCCTTGGAACTCATCACCTTGTCTAGGAATCCCTCATAGTGTTAATTCATGTATGTAGAACTCATTCCCTATGCCATATATTTATGGATTCTAGTTAATTACCCTACTTTTGTTTGGGAATTCCAGTGGGTCTTGATAGTGAAGCAACCATCATTTATTAGAGTAGTCATGTTGGGAATCTCTATCATGTCTGGACTCTGGGATCATTGGTCACCTGTATAATTCCCCATTTGAGTGAATCTCATGGAGGCTTCTTAGTTGTGTTACCCGAGGTACTTCATGTTGATAATAAGGTATCTATTTCTAAAAGTGTATATCATTCCTGATTTCACCTTTGGAATCTCTTTTTTTAAGAGTTAGTTGATGTCGGGGGTGTATATATTCCAATGATTTCAACTTATGCATCCCTTGTTTATCAGGAGGAATATATTTTGTACAAAAAGTTAAACGTCTTCTAGAGAAAGATCAACAAATCTATTTAAGATGGATTAAGGAACGCGTTTAATATCTTTCAAAGATAGAGGGTTTGTCCCCATGATGTAATATGTCACACAATGAAGGTGAATCCATATGGGGGATCACTTTGAAGGTTTTCTAGATGGATAGAACATAATTACATGGGGGATGATCTGGGGGGTAAAAGAAATAAAATATATTTCTCTTTTATGGTTAGTATGAACACATCTAGAGGTGGATCAAGGAGGTAAATCTCTAGCAGGGTGAACCATGGTTTTATGTTGGTTATGATTGAGCCTCGTAGGGGAATCTTAAAGAAACTTAATTGGTGATATGAATCAAAACCCATGTCTCTCAATGCAGCACTATAAGGTTGTGTGATAGGAAAATTCTATGTAGTTTAATTTTATGTGCAAGGATTCGTGGGTCCTGAAGGGAATGTCGAGGAGGGATGGTGTGTGGATTACGCATATATGATTCCCTTCATTAGTGGATGGATTTTCCTAGGAGTTTATTTGGGTATTACACATTGAGCCTCCCGAGGGACCTGAAGGAGATGTGGTATCCTAAGAGAGAGGCATGATCTTATCGGGGAGATGATACAAAAAAATTAGAGCAAATTAGGATGGTGGGTTTTAACCTTAGTGAATCCTCAAACATATCACAATTTATTGGGAATCAATTGCCATATATTTAGGAATGTTCTAGGGATAAAACCTAAGATGGGGGCCTAAAGAAACATGTGGTTACAGATTACACCTAAAATAATATCATTGGAGAGTATGGATTATGTTGGGGATTACCTATAGGATTGGCTGAGTTGGTTGGAGGTTTTTTTGATGTAAGGGTCCATACAAACCTCTAATCCCATGTGAGTCAATATTGTGGTGACATAGAATAGGATGTAGTGGACATGATGCTTGTGTCATTGAAGAATCGTCAAGGAGAAATTATGTAGGGATTTCACGTGGAAGTTTTCCTTAGAGGATGTCATTCTATTTAGGGACAATTTCATTCCTTGTGAGGTGGATATCATTTTTTGTAAATATAACATGGATCATACCTTATTTTTGGTACATGGTTTGTGTGTCCTATACCATGGATCATGAGAGTGAACATGTGTGGGGATTAAACATGGAAGGTTCCTTGAGTGTGTATGTATGGGGGATTCCTATTCCAATTAGACATGAGACATTCTATATTTTCCAATCAGGGTAAAACTATTGTTTTACATCATTTCATGTGGTTTTTACATTAATTTTATCATCATACTACTAGGATATATTACTAGGAAATTTTATGTGAGTCATATTGGATTTGGGGAAGCACTCTTTAACCCTTTCACTTATATGACCATAGCTTATTCACTATTAGGAGTGGGATGGATTTAAAAATTTTAGGGTGTAATGATGATGAGGGGGATTGGTCATTCATGAGGTGCATGATAGAGTCCCTGATCTTCAAAATAACTAGATTTATAGTAACCATTAATAGAAGTAGGTGTTGTGGAGGAAAATAGGACATTGTGATGGGGTCCCAGAAGTTATTTCACAAAATTCTAGAGTGGTGCATCTAAGAATTGTGTGAGCTAGAGGCCATAGAACAGGGGTAGGTCATTGAGACAATGTGGGTAGCTATGAAAATTATTTGATGTGGGGCACAAGGGTAGGTTTTTATGAAATATTGAGCCCTGCACACACCCAAAATGGGAAGAAAAATATTCAGAGATGATTAATCAACAATGGGTCTATTCAATGGGGGTCCCATAGGGTACATATGAATCAATATTTTCTACTTGAGGGTTCCATTATTTCGTGATTTAATATAAGATCAGGATTGTATGCAGCATAGAAACACTTCTACCTCCAACTGATCACCTTAAAAAAGGGTATGGAATTTTATTTTTAGCTGAAATATTCAATGATGTGCGGAAAATATTCTAGCCATAGAAGATGTGTTTCATGAAAGTTAAATCTTTACCATGGTGGTGGTCTATCAAAATTATAAATTGATGTTTCCTTTGGTACAAAATAAGTTTTCATGTGAAATAGGTATCTTGGGCACAAAGTGGAAATTGTGTATACTATAACCTTTCTCGTTCTAGTGGCTATTTATGGGGAATGATAAATTCCATCTCCTTGGGCATGCAAGAGGTTTTCATTCCAATTTCAATATTATGCACAGTATCTAATCCTTGCACATTCCAGTCTTGTTACTCTCTATGTTTTTCATCGAGTTAGATGATTTATTTTGTTTTCCCAATGTTGTTAACATGTATATATAGAAAGAATATAGGTGCCAAGAAATTCCCCCTACAATCGGAGATGAAAGTGGACTCTATTGAGAAGTTTCTAGAAAAATGCTGAATATAATGAGGTTATCTCATGGGTGTGTGAAAAATTCGTGATTTTTCATGGAATGCGCTATCCCACACTTGCAATCCTATGTTCAATGAAAATAAATAGGATAGGGGGACTGTACCAACCCTTTGAATTTCCATGGGATAATCTGTTATGTTCTCATGCACCCAAGTTCTCCCTTTGCCTAAAAAACTGGGCCTTAGAAGAATCATTCATTTAGAATCCATCTTTCATGCTTAAAACTATAGCAACCAAAACCATATCTTGTGTGTGTATATCGATTCATTCATTCACTAGTGGTTATTGTGTCTGGAAGCCTCTTTTTACACACACATTCCTTAGGAATTTCAGACTCATTCAAAATGGCTGATCAATAGAACACCACTAAAATTGTGGTTGTTGATGTTTCTTAAAGAGATGAAATGAATGGAAACCTTAAAATTACATGGTCTTGGAGGGTCGTGTCAGACAATTAGATACATGTGGTGGTGCTTATAGAAGAAAATAAAATCAATCCACTGATTGACAATCCCCCACAATGGAAGTTCATGTTGCTATATGGGGACAACATTATAGCCTTTAAGTTTGACTCATTGTTTTCCAAGTTCACATGTTAAGATGATCTCAAGATATAGAACATAATCATTCATAGTTATCTTAATAGCGAGAAAATATATATTTCCATTTACATGATGAATTGGTCGATTGGGGTGGTCAGGGTGGAGTAGCCAAAGGTAGAGAAATTCCCAACCCATTAGACAACTTTCTTCCAATGAAGCATGAGAGATAATAGCATGTTTTGGAACAAGGATCGGGACCTAAGGTTTGGTGGAGACTTCACAAGTGAATGGGAGTGGGAATTATAGGTATGAAACAAATTACTAGATTATGGAGTAGAGTTATGCCCTATCGAACTATATGAGGTAGTGTTGACATTGTAGTTCTACTTTTTTCCATCAATAGGATCTTTTCCAAGAGCTCCTTATCCAATGGTCCCTGTATAAAAACATGTCCCACCTCTATCATGAGGAATTCAACATCATCTTGTGGTACATCATGTACATTGGTGGAATTTCACTATAAGGATTTCAGTACAATGAGTTCATTCCATTAGATAATGTTTGGAATGATAAGTAGTGAACTCTTCTCATGGAACATATTCTAGAGGTGTTAAATATATTGTTTGGTCATGCCCTCATATTTTATTGGGAAATTCGCTTAAATGAATTGTTCAACATGTTTCTAAATAAGGAATAGAATGTGAGGATAATGGTTCAATGAATGTAGTTCTCAAAATCATCATATATGAGAATCCTAGGATCAAACTGCTTGCTTCTGGAGGAAGGGATGTATCAAAAATTGGGGCTACAACTTTGTGGTATTTGGGAAAAAATTGGTCCCCTAAATTTATTTTCAGTGCAAATTTCTAAGTTGTTAGATATAGTTAATATAGAAACATGGATAGAAATACACCCCTAGAAATTTGGAATGATTTTAATTTTGGCGGCCAACAACATATTCATTATGGGATACCCATTATAGCTCGACATTATAGTTCTGTAGGACACATTGCTAGGGGAGCACACTGAGGAGGATCTATGGACAGTTACAAAACCTAAATTATTGGATCATGTTACACCTTAGGTGATTATGAATTTATGAATTCCATCATCCCAAAAAAATGTGGTCCATGGACATCACCATTGAATATTTATTTGAATATCTCTGGTGATTCTTTTTGATGATAAGGTCAATGTTTGCATTTTGAACTACAAAAACATCACATTTCATCCCTTCTAAACTCTGATTAGTCCAATGGTGGAAAACCTAGAGGGATCATGTGAAAAAATGGACACCATACAATGTTTTATGAGTGTATTGTTGGTGTTCATGATCGATGACCATGTCTTCAATTATCTGTACAAACATTCCCTCTTTTCAAAGAAGATTGGGTTCTTCTAGCAAGCAAGGAATATGTTCTTCATGGGGTTCGGTTAGGAGAGGGACTAATGTATCCTTCAACAGCTATGGTTTATGCTATTAAAAAATGGATTCATTAAAATAATCTTTTATCTTCCAAAAAATATTGAATTTGTTTTATCGATGGACTATGATAGAAACTAGGTGGAATTATATCTATAAAAAATATTGTGGATGTGTATTCTGGTTCTTAGTGATGTGATTGAGGAGTATAAGTAGAAATTAAATAGCTAGGCTGCCACATGAGGGGTGATCCGGGCATATAGGGTTGCTCAATATTGAAATAAATTCGGAACACCATAAGGTGAAACCACACCCCAGCCTCCTAGAGGATAAGGTACTTGGAAGTAGACTCATACGATAGAAATGGATTCTTCTAGAAAGATTTTGAATCTATTTCTACATCCATTTTCTAGTGCATCCATTCAATCTCTTTGGACCACCTAGAGGATGTTGTTAAATTTGATTTCAAAGGTGGAACTATGATGTATGTTTATCTAAAAATGTTCTAACTGAGAGATGTCGGTATTTTAAAAATCATTATCAAGTTTTACATTCATGAGAGGGACATGTACATTTCCACCATTAATGGAATCATGTACAACCAAGGGAAATCCATTGTATATTTCACCCCAGTGCTTGTGATATTCAATGGTGCATCAGGGCCTATATAGATACCATCAATCTATGATTAAAGGGAGGTGGTTTCAACTAATATGGAATAATAGGAGTCCAATGTGGAAGAATTTTTGTGATCATCCACTCATCAAGGGAGTCCATAGGATAGTGGAAAAATCACATCCTTTGAATATGAATTCACTACATTCATTGAGATAGGTGTAAACTAAATTTGGTTCTATGAAGCATTTAATTCATTACCGAGATGTTATTACTGAAATTACACTTGAAATGTACTTTATCAATGATGATAAATGGTTTTTTTTATTTTTGGGAATGTCGGAGCACAAATAGCTATATTGGAGAATGTTTTTGGGCTTATTCCCATGGTTGAGGTAAGTGGAGGGATAGGTAAGTAGGATAGGGTGAAAAATCATAAGCAAAGGTCCTCCCAATAAAATATGGGTGGATTCATACTCTTATTCCTATGATGGTGTCGAATGCAATAGAGGTGCTTCCCCAGAGGTGGATCATCACTAAAATTCATCCACCTAAATGTAAGAGCACATCTCGAGTTCTTCATCAACAATCATATTTCCATGGATCCTTTTCATCATCATGTTTCCATGCACCATGAAGGTTCTTCCCAACCAATGAAATGTGAATTAGTGATGGTTGTTGAAGTACCAAACAAAATCATAGGGTCTCTTGGGGTGAAAATATCTTCCATGAGTTAGGATCTCATCATGTAGATGCTCATCTCATGTTTGTCCTTTGAATTCATGGGGTCATATTTGGTGTTTTCAAATCTGGTTGACTTGCATGATTTGTTGTCAATAATTTCATAAAAGGATACATTATCAGAAAAAATATGTGGTTGGGGCATCTTGGGCCCCTTCTCTAGTAGTTACGTTAGTCATTGTGTAGTCACTCATTCATGCTGACTCAAACATTGTCTTAGGTGAACAACTAATTGCGGCTACCAGTGATTCCATTGGAAGGGATTAACATAAGGATGTATGATATAATTATGTGGAGTATTGGTAATAAAAGAAAACAGACCACATTATCTAGAGCCCAGTCCAACTAAAAGGATACAATGTGTGACACTTCTAATGATCTTATTGTATCCTTTATTTTGTATGAGCCTTCACCACCTAAAGAGATGGAGGAATCTGACCCTGACTAAGTCAAGGAGAATAAAATAATCCAATGAAAGGAGTGTATGTGAAAAACATATCTTCATAAATAATAAACTTGAACCACAACTGGTGGTCCATATGGGGTATCATCATCATTGGATTCACAATCTATGTACTATAGGGGAGGATGGTCACAGTCTTCATGTTCTGGCCTGTAACTTTCTCTCTGAATGGTAATATAATTGAAGTCATAATCTTAACACATTTTAGGGTTAGGAGAAGTCGGTACACATTCATAACCTCCATGAGTCAAAAAATTCCTATATCCAAGGGAGAAAACGAATGAGGGTTTTTCCTTTCTCAACACTCAAATGGAGGATTCCGGGAAGCTAAGGTCTAAGTTGGATGAGGCTGAGAGTAATATTAGACAAGCGATATCACATATTTCAATTCTCTATGCAGAGTATGTATGGGCACTGATTATGGATTATGGGCTTTGTATGGTGGTAGAAGATGGGGGAAGAGAGTTCAAGATGCGGTAACGGACCATGGTGGCAACACACGTGATATTTGAAGGGCTAAAACACTTGATCACTTGATCAGAGCCATAGGAGAATCTTTCTACCAAGACTCCATAGAGGATCTAGAATGTGGATTCCCCTCTCCAATGAAATTTTTTTATTAAACATTCAAGTGTGGATGGAAATATTTATTTTCCCTCTTTAATTACCACACTTCAATCATATTTTCAGACAACCAATGACCTATCCATAACATCACGTGAATCATGCTCTCTGTTTGTTACAGTTTTTTTCTATGTTATTGAAAATAATATATAAATCCAAGACAATATTTTAGAAATTACTGTATGCTATTTTTGATAGAACACCCAGATTTTTTGGGCTGAGAGAGGTTATATCTGGAGAACATGGTCCTCTAAAAACCCAACTTTCCTTTCAAACAAGCACTAGTGCAAAGTTAGGGTAATGACTGGGGCAATGAATTATACAAAATCAAGGAGGAATGTATATGGGTTAATAAAAATTCCTAAAATATGGAAAAATAGTGTCTCATGAGGATACATGATAATTTTTAATCGTGTTCAGAACAAAACAATTGTACCGTTAGCCTGGAATGGGGAAAAACAAGTTAGAGCTGACAGCTGACCATGTCCGAAACATTGAAACTATCTCGGAATTTCATCAAAAGTATTAAAGTTTGTTTTCCTAGGATTACTGGTGAGATAAAATTTAATGATAAAATGCTATTATAGGGTCCCATGAGATGATGAATAGGATTATGATTGAAATAATTGGCACCCAGAGCATGAAATTGGAGTGATGGAATGTTCAAATAGATTTGAACACTCTCAAAATTAGGCCACTATGCCTTAGAGCATATTATTATAAGACTATTGTTCTGACCTCTGATCAAAACCATCCAATAGGGGGAGAATCGTCTCTGATTCTGATTGACATCTCACAATCTGATGATGAAGAAAATAACCAATACTATAGGAGATGACTTATGAAGAAAGGGATTAGGATGTTTTTTAGTTTTACTTCATTAATAAGAGGATTATAGAAACTCATTATAATGTCATACAGTGATGATTATTCATTGAACTATTTTATTTCATGTTATAAGGATGCATAAAACATTTTAATGTCATGTTACTGGCATGTTTCAGACATTTTAAAGCATTGTGGTTAGGACCACAAAAAAATTTTCTTCAAGGGTTCTTGCATAGCATGAATGAAATAAAACCAACATGAAATATAAATAGGAGGAATTAATACCACACAAGTATCAGGGTACAAATAGTGCATATTTTAAAGTCAGATATTAGGTACTGTAGGGGAACCATATAGTTTTAGGTCATAATGCACACCCCATGGAATATTCTAAACAGATATATGTAGCATGGAGGGTTGGATATACCGATGTGAAAGTGGACCAAAGTTGTTTAGAACTAGATAAAACATTCCTTGAATGATTAAAATGTTGTTTAAAGTCATAATTATTGGACATATAATCATCGTTTTATGTCATAGAGTTTGGACCATAGGGGATACATTGTGATGTTTTTCCTCATAGGTACACACCCTACCAAAATTCCTAAAACCTGAGTGAGTCGTACTCAATGTGGGAAAAAAGGAATGGTATGTGGGTTCTACAAAAATGGGGAATTTCACATTAGTTTAAATGATATAATGAATTTTTATCTTCCATACAACATCAACCAGACTACTCGGCAAACACAAATGAAAGAAGGGGTGTCAACCGGGATGTATAGACTCACCCAATGTATAGATAGGTGGAAAGGAGGTTAAATGAGGATTTAAATACCTGGATAAAGCAGTGATTTTTTATTATGTATAAACTATTTTCCTTATTATAAACACATGGAACATAACCACAAACATAAAGAATGGGGAGAGAAAATTCAGGATCAATTTTTGACCATGATTGAAAAACAAGACAGACTATTTTCTGCCAAAGATCCATTAGTTGGTTGGCCCAGAATTTTATGTGAGCCAAACAATCATGATACCATCACCATTAGAGGGGCCATCTATACTTGAAAGATTATAGGAATCCAAACCAACAATGACTTGTTTTTTGGAAGGGGGCATACCCAAAAAACAAAATTCAAATCGAGGCATTGGAAATAGTTTAAAGTCATATTTAATGGACCATAGATTCTAGTTTTATATTTTAGTGTTTATACCATGAGTTCATAGTTTATGTTCTTAATATTTTGACCAAGGGGAGTCCCCAAAAATTGGATATAAGTATTGTGTAATAGTTACAAAACCCAAAATAAGTAAAGACAAGGAGGCTCATCGCCACACTATGCATCCCTAAGAATATTTTCACATAGTTTAAAGTCATGATGTTTTGACTAAAAGAGATTATTAGTTAAATATATAAAACTAATACAAAGATGTTTCCAAGGGACCAAATGATTCAATGACATTGAAATTGTTCCTAGAGTTGAGAAGTCTATGTTTTTCTACACATACCATGAGGATGATGATCAAACCACACACAACACACATAGTTTATGGTCATTTGGTCTCGAACAATATGGATATTCTAGATTTATCTAAATTTGAATATAGGGGAAACATTTGTTAAAAGGGTATATATGTAACATTGTAGGTAAAACCTAATGTTATTGATGAGAAAAAGACTCAAAACTCACATATAGACCATAAGATTCCATGCATACAGTTTGAGGTTGAAAATACAGGATCGTAATAAAGTCCAATGGCCCAAAGGGGTGATGAGTTTGTTGTTGGGATAGATGATAAGAAGTTAAAATTTTGTTACATATCCCCTTTATAAGGGAATCAATCCATAAATTGTTCTTGACCATGACTCAGTAAGAGAACAACACTAGAAGGGATGATCCACATTGATAAGAGAATTGGAGGCATCTCACTGTTATGTAGGGGCATCCCATGTGCAGGGAATGAGGTAATATTATTAACCATACAATTATTCATGTATGAGGAATCTAGGTTTGAAATGGGTATAAAATTTTTCTCTTAGTCATTGGGCTTCCTAAAAATGTACAGGGTATGACTTTAGTCGAATTTCATGCACTGAGGACCCTGGGGAACGAGCATTCCAGAAGGGAAGTGCATGGGGTGGTAATTATTAACTGATGTGAATTATGGTCATGGGTGGCCACATCACAAGACACACTTCCAAGGAAGACATTCAAATAATTTAACAGCATAATACCAGGACATTAACACTTAGTTTAAGGTGATAATTCTCAAAATGTAATGGGTCCAACTGTACAAAAGATTTTTTGTATTTGTGTTAGTTCATGAAGGAAGGAAATATAGGCAACACTACATATACTATAAAGATGGAAATCAAGCCACACATAGGTTTTGGAACACACTAAATCTTATTTTAGGGACACATAGGTTCTTTCAATAGTGGGGAATATCTTGAATGTGTGCATGTAGTGTTGTTTCTGGACAAACCCAACATGAATGATGGAAAAGGAGGCATGCCACCACACAACACATCCAAGAGAAAACCCACATATAGTATAAATTCATGATGCTTGGACTTGGATTCCTAGTTAAAGTTCATGGAACTCATACCCTTTCAAATGATACAATATCATGTAACATGGACCATATGATGGCTATTAGTTTAAGGAAACAAATATCTGATTAATAGGTAATATCTATAAAAGTTAAATGCATAATATGATATCAAAAAAAATCTTGATGTTGATTTGGCCAAGAAGGCCCTCGCCCCACATACACATTTTTGAGGAGGCATTCATTAAATTTTATTCCAGGAGGTTTGGACATGGGATTCTCATTTATGGTCATGGAGTTTGGACCTTAGGAATGAAGCTCCTCAAAACAGTAAAAGATGGTGCAGAAGAGTGACAAACCCAGTGTGAATGAGGGCCTTGGAGGACTAGTGCAAGAACAATCCTTCCAAATGGGGATCACATAATGATTAGTGTCCTAGTTCTTGGATATGGAAAGCTAAATATATAGGGTTAATATGTCTAATAGGAGAGTCATAAACCAACATGAATGGATTGAAGGAGGCTCAAATACCACATATACCATGAAATGGACTTAATAAAGTTTAAGGTCATCATGTATGGACAGTGACCCATTCCATGGAGATGAATGGTTACTGGGTCTAGATATGAGATGTACGAGCATATATATGTTCCCCATAATGATGGTAATCAATACACACATAGTTCTACAACATAGAATGGTGATAGACCAACACTGGTGTGGGAAATCCACTTTGATGAGGGAACTATGGAATCCAACAGTTATTGTGGGGAATCCCATGTTTAGGTAATGAGGTAAAAAAATCTCATATATGATTAACATGTTTCATGAACTTGTTAATGGGATAATATAAGTTTAACCGCATTATTTTAAGACATTAACTCATATTTTGGGGTCAATGAGTTCATAAAATAATGGGGGGAATATCTTAAATGGCTATGTGTATGTTGGATTTATGATAGAACCAACATGAATTATTTCCATGGAGGAACAAAACCACATAATAAATCATAGAGAAAACCTATATTTTGTTTAATTTCCTGATTTTTTGACTAGAAATCCTATTTTAAGGTTGTAGTGTTTTGAACAAGGGGTGGTCACTTCAAAATATAAATGCCCAATGTAGTGGAATAACCATATTGATGTGAATTAAGACCAATAAGGCACACACACCACATTATCATTAATGAGTATGCTTGATTAATTTTTTATGTCTTGAATTCATAGACTTTGGATCCGAGTTTAAGGTCATGTAGTTTTGTCTAAGCACATAGTTTAATGTTGCGCTCATGGGGTGTGGACATGTAGTTTAACATCGTAGGATAAGGATGGTAATGGGTGTAATGGTTAACGTCATGAAAATAATAATATGGGGATATGTAGTTTATCATCATGAGGCTAGGATGATGATGTTATTCAGTTTAAAATCATGTAGCTAAGATGAAGACAACTTCTCACACAAAGTAGTGTCTGAGAAACATGTTTTTGGATGGAGGAGTAATGATATCATATTCAATGGTGATCAATGAGTACATGTCATTCTAAAAGACCTTGTGAAGGACGTAAGGTCCATCTCACCTGGTACCTAATTTTTAATGTTTCTTTCTAAGTATCATTTTCATTTTGAAATACAGTACCATTTCACCCTGGAGGATCGAATGGAGGAAATCCTTTTTTTTTCAAACTCCTTTGACATATTTTTTTAGTCCCTCTATAGATTTTGAATGGATTGGATCATTTACACATTGATGGATTCCAACTTAGCTATATGGACATATTATATTCTGTCTAGAATCTTATATTCATTGATAGATGTTCTTAGTGATGGAAGATAAATATCAGTGGAAAAAATTGTCTCAATTCCAAACACCCAAGAATATGGTGTAACATTGGTACAATTTCTATTCAACATAAAAATGTCATAGGTATCATTGGGGATCTTTTATAACCATATTTTCATATTTTTAACCTCCATATTATAATAATTGTTAAAGAGAGTTTTTTTGAATGCCTCAATCTGTCTATTTTACTTCACATGGTAGTAGGAAGTATGATTGGACCAAATATTATACATAGGATTAAATATCTTCAAATTAGTAGCCCAAAATATAGAACTGTTGTCATTAAGAATGGAATGTGGAACCCCGAATTGATGAATGATGTGGGAACTCAAAAATTTGATCAGGTATCAGCCCATGTTATCCTTAAATGGAATTTATTTTGACCACATGGAAAGGAAATCCATAATAGATAGAATGAAACTTCGTTGGCGAGCTGTTGCTGGAGGATAGTGTCCTATAACATCAAGTCCCCAAACTGAAAAGGGCCATAAATACATTTTAGTATAATGGGGATCTAGTAGTTGAAACCAAAGGATGGTATGAATCATAGACACAATATTCCTCTGGGAAACATTGATGAAATTGTGGATCATGGTTGTCTAGAAGAATCGCAGACCTCAAATCAAGTGGGATAGTTTCAATACCAATAGAGGGTCTACTCAAGACCTTGCATGAAATTCCTACATAATGTGGGATATTTCATCACCTTGTATGAATCAGAGTATAATTACATAAAATACAACATTTTATAGAGTCTTACCATTTTTTGGTTTGACCTATATTTTGAATTGTGTCTCATTTTGACATATCCTCTCACTCTTTTATCAATCCAGTGGGAGATAATCATGCTTGAGATTCTCATTGAATGGGGTTGTCCAATAAGAGGTTGTTAGGTCGACTAGGTTGAATACCCTGAGAGGGGAGGTGTGAATCAGGTTATGATAGATTAAAATTCCATCCCCTTTAGATATCATTTTATTTATAAACAAAACTATCTTTACACTCTTTCTGGTTTCCAAGTATAAACAAAATTTAAATCATGCACGAGATACAATAATTTTTACTTGGTTTAGCCTCACTGGGAAACATCCATGGATCATACAAAGTTAGCGTGCTGATGTACCAATTTCATGAAAGCTCACAACCAAAAATGAGTGCAATGTTCGAGCAAGATCTTCTATGCCTAGGCTCACTACCTCTACATGTTTTAGGGTTTTCTCACTACATTCCCATGGGTTACTCCCTATGCCTCCTTCTCTAACTCACTATAGGTGGAAAAGATCACCATATTCCTCTTCCTTTGATCACTGCACTTTGAAAAGAATCAACAAATATATTATATAATTTTAGGTCGAACTCAGTTTATGGACATGTAGGTTCCATCATTTTCATGAATTCTTGCATCCTCAACTCTAGGTAGATGCTCTATTGATGTTACTTTTTATCCTATAGATGATGTTGGCCTTCCCAGGTACTGTTAGATACCAGAAAATACATTTTCAAAATGATTTAAATATTTTTCAAGCATCCTTGTGAAAAACACAAACCACCTTGTTCTTATGAATAATTTGTAACTTGTATGGTATGTGGAACACCTCCTCTACATATTTTTGTCGCTTCCACGAGCAAGCATTCATCCACAAACTGTCTCTACCTTCGTAGTTGTGTACCACCTCTGCATACTGACTTAGTGAACCTCCTCAGTGAACCACCATCAATCCACAATCTATTCTCCGTTTGAGGACTTCCTTCGCTAACTACCAGAGTACCACACCTTCTTCCTCCAAAATCAACATTCATTTAGTGTGTAGATTCCCACAAAAATAATCACTGTAATTTATTCCATTTTAACCACTTTACCCTTCATGGAAATCAACCTACCAAACATCCTTCAGAAATCACTGAATTCTCAGAGAAAATAGATATTCTCTAATGATATTCAATATCTCTCTCTAATAATTAGGATCATCACCTATTATATGGGAAATGATATCTTCAAAATTTGATAATACATGAGTTAACAAATCATTGATTCAGTATAGCCACCATCGCATACTGATCCCCCTACCATGAACCACACCCATTACACGAACCATTTTTTTCACAGTGGTTTGCATGCTGCCTTTTCCCCTATGTAAGGAAATTATCTCTCTATATATTGTGAACAATCATGCCTTCAACATACCAAATTCCATTAATCAAAAAATATTTCCAATTTCACGAACATCCCCCACGTACCATTCATGCTAGCTGGTATGAAACTGCGAACCCTTCCTAGACAGTGTATAAAGTCCATGTCCTGGGCACTGCATTTAACTTCCTTTAATGATTTCGTATATCGTTCTTCACACAGTTCATTCCAATGAAGAAAAACATACATCTCCAAACACAAATTATTATTTTTAGGTGAAAAAATATGGGAAGCACTGGGAAGCTATGACACCTTAAAAAATTTCCATAAAAAACACAAACCAAACTCATTTGTGGTCATGTGGCTTTGTCAAAAAAACACAGTCACACCCAAAACATACCGAGAGGACACAATGGGGGATTTTTCCCAACAATATTCCCCTTTGGGTTTTTGAAAACTTTTCTCATAAAAATTCTTCAATTTTTGATACCTCCTTAAAACTCCTTCCATCTTCTACCACCATTAACTTCTTTGTGATTAAGATAGCGATCAAGGATTTAATAAACACATACTATAAGTCCACATAATCCATTATCTTGATAAGAAATAAGAGTATAATGAAAATTTCATCAATTAATCACTTCATTCCTGACACCAACTCATGAAACCAATCACCTCATTTCATCAAGAACCTCATCTATCGTGATAGGTAATCTTTGATCGATCCCTTATATCATCGTCATATTTAATACCCCCCAATGTTACATTTCCTCCCAAAAACATCAACTTAGCTCTAACCTCCCCTATCTTGCTTATACACCTAATAACTTCTCCTCATGTCTTTACTCCCCATGAACTAGTCCCACATTTTCCTCTTTTGTCAACAAACCCAATGGGAACATCAAGGTTGTCTACAATAGGTTAAAGAACAGATATTATCACACTAGGAATAGACACATAATACCTCAAGGAGAGGGGGAACCACATCCATGCTTTTTCAGGTAAGTTAATCCCACTAGACTCCTAGATCTAGTTAATGCCTTTCAAATACTTCTTTAGGTAATGCCTTTGTATAAATATCTACAACTTGTTGTTTGGTTGGCACATACTACAACATCACAATCCCTTGCTCCACCTTCTATTTAATAAAATGATATATGATTTCCATGTGATTTTTCCAAGAGTGATGGACTATAATTTTTCTAATATTTGTTGCACATGAATTATCACAGTGAATTCCAATTAGATATTTCATTTCTACTCTCATAACCTCAAGCTGATACACTACGCACAATTGCTGTGTATAGGCTTGAGTAGCCACAATATATTCAGCTTCTTCGATGCTCAATATTATTCAATCTTGATTCTTGATAAACCAAGAAATACATGATATTCCAAGATAATAGGAACCTTCAAATAATGATTTCCTATTATTTGTTGATCCGGCCCAATCACCATCTATATATCCCAATAACTCTAACTGAGATTTTTCATTATACATTAAACCATAATCCATAGTTCCCTTGATATACAAATATATTCATTTCACTGTAATCATTTGGATCTCCTTGGGATTGATTTTATATCTCACTTCTTGGCATGTGTAAAATACAATATTTTGTCTGGTCACTATTAGGTATAACATTTTACTATTGATTTGTCTGTATTATGTGATATTAATCTCCTAAAATTCATCATCCAGTGATAGTTTCAATCGAGTAGAAACTAGAGACTTCATCTCTATGGATGTATCCATTCTAAACCTTCTTAGAACACTCCTTGTTTATATATATTTAGAAATAAATGCGTCATTCCGTCATTGTTTCACCTATAATCCACGGAAAAACGTCTTCTCACCAACCATTGATATTTCTAACTCACTTTTCATATAACAACTCATACTTTACATACATTGTTATTACTTCAAAATTGAAGAATAATTATTACAACACACAACAAAACCATGATAGGACCGTATAGGTATAGTGTCTTTAGAAAATGGGAAACATAAACAAACTATTCATAAAGCATCTACATTGTCTCCCGTTTATTTCATCATATCTAGAGTCCCTTTTGGAATGTCATACTTAATACCCTTTTTCCGGACCCGGGGAAAAGAAAACATACAAAATGGTGAGCTCAAATTCTCAGTTAGGGTAAACAAAGGAAATATCAATCATATCATATTCATAAGAACTTAACATTTTGAAAATCTTAACCTGCAAAAGAGATCATAATATCACAACATGGGATAAACCATAGTAGTGAAATATAATCCAAATAATCATAACATAAAACATGAAACTTTGTATAATACACACATAATAATATAAAATCATTTAATATTAGTCAAGACTCATTTCCAAGACTATCATAGCGGACAAAGTCCATTTATGAACCGAGTTCACTCCTCATTCCAATCCTGTATCACTGAACCGGATTAACTTGTCGTTCTAGTCATGTCTATATCATGAGATATAAATCTTTACCCAATTCATTTGAGGGATATATAGGTCCCACCAATCTCATAAAGAAACTATTATTATGTGTGCCACAAAATCATAAATCATACATCATAGCATAATCCATGTAATAAAAGTGGGATTCATAAACATCATGCCATTATAATCCATATACGATATAGGACTTCATAAAAATAATTCCATCAGAACATAATAAAATCAATGTAACAATAGGGATAGAAACATAACCCTATATTATCTTAGATGGAAAATAATTTTGATAAAACACTTGAACTGCATTCCTGATGAAAATATCATTTCTTCATTAAAAACATTTTTCCCTTCTCAATATGTCATACGATTTTAAACTAAAAGGAGTTAATTGAAAATAAACTTGATAACATGTAAAGGAAGATTCATGGACATAATTTTTTATGAAAGCATAAAAATATGTTCATGTCGTATAAGTTAAAAAACCATTCTTCTCGTACTTTGGCCAGAGAAGTCAGAAAGTGTCTCGTACTGAAAATGGAAAAATATTCCTTTCATATATTTTACTAAAAACTAACCAATAGGTAAAATTGGATTTAAACAATTATAGGAGGATATAAATAATATTAAATATTGAGGAAACATGGATGTGGATGATAAATATGCCCTAGTAAATTCTAAAGTATAAACAATCTCAGATGAAAATGAGATTGTGAGATTTTCCCTTACCTTAGGTCTGATATGCTTCGTACATATCTGAACCTCATGTATAATGATTTAAATAATGTCATTGACTTATTAAAAAATCATATTAATTGTTATGATATCATATATGGTCATATTCTTATCTTCTTTTTCGTAATATTTTATTGCTACTTGTTATTCGGGTGTTCGTTGCTTTATGTTCTTATGCATGTTTTGTTGAATAAATTCGTATTCCTCTTTTTAGGTTATAGATACTACATTTAAATAATGGTATTAGTGTAATATATATAATATTTATTCATTAAATTCATTTATATACTCATTTTTCAATGAAGATCATGTAGAACGAGTCGCATCACATCGTGGAGACGGTGGACCGTACGTACACACGAGCGATGATATCATTATTTTGATATTAATATCATATATAATTGGATGTTATATCATATATACAGAAACATAATAATGTTATATTTATTATTTATAACATTTATACTCATTATCATACCCATTCAAATGAATAAATGTTTGAATAACAAACTACACCACGACATGGAGACGGTAAGCCGTACGTACGCATGTGTGGTGACTTTTTCATTCATATGATGGATAAAATAACTAATATGGTTGAACCATTTTTATAATAACATAAAAGTATATAGAATATACTGTAGTTATTATTTTATAATTGAAACAACAAAGAAGAAGAATGTGGAAGAAGAAAGGAACTTGAAATAGGTGGTGAGATATTTACCTCTTCCTCGGTTTCTTCCTTTGGATTTGATCAAAAGGGCTCAATAGATTGAATTTCTGACTAAATTAAGGCCTCTAGGATGAAGGTAGGACAGTTGAGAGGGTATTTGGGAAGGTTTTGGCCAATCCAAATGGCATTGGATGTGTGAATTAGAGAGAAGTTGGATTTCCCTTTTAAAAGAGGGGTGAGCGGCACCTTAGGAAAAACTTAAAATATTATTTTATAATAAATTAATATTCAGTTTATAATGGCTCCAAAGTGGCTTATATAGAGGATAGGGTGTGTATGAGTCGAAAGCATCTCACCCAGTAGGTTTTATACAAGTTTAGGTTACCATTTTAACCTTATCATTTAGATTTAACTCTATGTTAAATAATTTAACTTTTACCATGTCTTCTTGTATTCTTACACTATATGGTTAATAAACATACTATAAACTGCCAATGGAACCTCAATTGGTTCATTAATGTAATATATATTATTATATATGTCTTTTTTCCGATCCTTATATTTTTAGGAATATAATATCAATTAATAATTTAATATTTGTTTTAAAGACTCTTTTATGTCAATTTTGACACAATTTGGTATTTTGTTTTTGCTAAATTCATAAAAGCATTATTAATTCGAAAACAATTCATCTAACCAACCCTACTATGTTATCCTAATATAGAAAATTAGTTTAATTCATAAAAAGTCTCAAATTACATTTATTTATTTATTTATAATATCAATTATGTTAATATTTCATTAATTAGGTAATTATTGCATCATCATTGTGTCAGAAATAAATTAAATTATTTAATATCTAAAAATTATAAATAAAATACCATTATGTGGGAAATCTTTTTAGATTTCTAATGAATATTCATAGTATGATTTATATTATTTATAACCCATCAAACGGATTAAAGGCCTTAAAATTTTTTATTATAAGATAATCCCCTTTTTAAGGGAATAAGGGGGGAACCCAGACTTCATGTATAACCCTATATTAAAAAAGTTTTACTTATTAAACTTTGATTTTAATTATTTTAACTCTTCTTTGAATTAAATAATAATAAATGTCCTAATCTAATACAAGTGTACCAAAGAGGTTCATATTTTATCCCTAAGATTGTTTTTGGTCGATTTATACTTATACAATAGAAATAGGACATGTGTTAGGGTAATAATAATATCATTTTTACCCTTAATTACTCTATTTACTTTTAACCGTTGTAAATAAAAGTAAAAAGTTATTATTCACCCAGAATTATTTTTATCTTATTGAACCAAATTTTACTCCTTGATATTTACCATGACTCTCAGATTTTCGAAATTCAACTCACAGAAGCGGTAAAATTATGTTTTACATAAATTTGCAAATTCTCCTAGGAGGTGGGTAAAAGACGGTAAAAAGTTCAATAAAATTTTTATATATCTAAATTTATTATAAAATGACTCCAATGAATTAAATTGAACTTATATTTTTATTATGTATCTATTTTTATGTAAAATAAATTTAAATAAAATCAATAATTATTTAAATAAAAATTAGGTTTTAAACTATAACTCATTGTTTTTCACTATTCATCAAAAATTGAATGTTTTCAGAAAAATACCAAAAATTCACCCTAAGCTAATTTCGATATTCCAAATCTAAAAATGAATTCCATTTTGAAATATAAAATTTATAAAATTTCAAAAAGTGGGTATTACTATTCATAACAGCTATTTTATATAATATTTTAATAACATATCGTTGTTTAGTGAAACTCGGTATTGCGTATAATGCAAGATATCGAGGAAGGTTGCTCTTGAGTGTAACACATGCCAAGATGGTGTTATGTGTAGTGAAATATTTCTTTGGTGTTTTCTATAACATAATACATAAAAACAAAATATTTCCAATAAAATCACAAGGTGTGACATTCTACCCCCCTTAAAAAGAATTTTGCCCTCAAAATTCATCACTTCGTAACAAATAGATGAGGATACAACTCCATCATCATATCCTAAAGTTCCCATGTAGATTCTTCTAATTTGTGGTTCTTCCATAAATCTTTAACCATGCATGTGGTCTTGTTCTTAGAACTTTTTCTCTACAATCCAAAATCTCTATTGGTTGTTCTTCATAAGAAAAATCTTGCTCCAGTAGATCAACTTCTGAGTTTATTACATGTTAAGGGTCAGGAATGTACATTATCAAGAGAGATACATGGAACACATCATGAACTTGAGAGAGATTCAGTGGAAGCACCAATTGGAAAGCTACCTTCCCAACACGGTCCAGTTTTCCAAAAGGACCAATATACCTAGGGCTCAGCTTTCCCTTTTTTCAAAATCTCAATACTCTCTTCCAAGGAGATATTTGTAAGAGCATTTTATCACCCACTTAAAACTCTAGGTATTTTATTAAGTTTTCGGCATAACTATTTTGTCAACTATGATCTGCTCTTATGTGTTGTTGAATAGATCTAACATTTTCTGCCATCTCATCAACAAGATCATGTCCTAATAGCTCTCTTTTCCCAACTTCATCCCCGCAAGTTGGAGTTCTTCATTTCTTTCCATAGAGGGAATCATAAGGATCCATCTGAATACTGGAGTGAAATCTATTATTATAAGAAAATTCCACAAATGGTAGGTGTTGATCCCAACCACCTTTAAAATCCATAGAGCAAGCTCTCAACATGTCCTCTAGAGTTTTAATTTTCCTCTCAGACTAACCGTCTTCCAGAGGATGATAAACAATGCTGAAACTCAACTCTGTATCAAGAGTATGCTGAATACATCGCCAAAACTTCGAGATAAACCTCGGATCCCGATCATATATATTGGAAAGTGGTACTCCATGCAATCTTACCACTTCCTACACATATATCCTCGAAAGCTGATCAAGAGTGAAATCTTCTCTAATAGCAATGAAGTGGGCCGACTTCGTAAGATGATCAACTATAACCCAGATAACATTATTTCCTTTGGATGTTTTAGAAAGTCCAATGACAACGTCCAAAGTGATGTTTTCTAATTTCGATTCTGTTAAGGGTAATGATTGTAACATCCCCTTAGACTTCTGTCTCTTAGCTTTAACTTGCTGACTAACCACACATCAAGAGACAAATTCAGAAACATCTCTTTTCATGCCATCCCACCAGAAGTACTCCTTTAGGTCTCTATACATCTTCTTGCTTCTTGGGTGAATAGAGAATGAATAACTATGAGATTCATCCAATATTTCCTTCTTTAATTCTAGAATGGGAGGAACACAAAACCGATTCCTAAACTTTATTATTTCATCACAATAAATGTGGAATTCAGGAACATTTCTCACCTTCTTTTGTAACTCTACATCTTCTTTTTGTGTATCTTTAATATTCACATGTATAGATGGTTGGACATTCATTTGAGAAAGATATGATTTTTCCCCTTCCATTATAATTCCAAGATCCATCCTTTGTAAATCCATAAATATTGGATCTGTTGTGATCCTCATCATGGATAAGCTCGTATGGTCTTATCAACTTAAGGTGTCTGCCACCTTTTTTTCTTTCCTATGGTGGTACTGAATTGAGCAGTTGTAATCCTTAATCAACTCCAACCATCATCTTTGGTGCATATTCAACTCCTTTTCTGTGAAAATATACTTTAATATTTTATTATCAATATAAATATCACACCTTTCACCAAAAAGATAATGCCTCAAAATCTTTATTGCAAAGATTACCGCAGCTAATTAAAAATCATGATTTGGGTAATTTTGCTCATGGATTTTCAACTTTTGTGAGGAATAAGCTATCAACATATCATTTTTCATGAAAACACACCCCAATACCTTCTTGGATGCATCACTGTAGATCACAAACCTTTTTCTACTACAAGGCAGTGTTAGAACAGGTGTACTGGATAACCTACTTTTTAACTCCTTTAAATTCTCTTCACACTCCTCCATCCAAACAAACATAACTCATTTTCAAGTCAACCTGGTGAGTGGATTAGATAGTCATGAAAAATCTTTCACAAAACGTCGATAATATCTAGCCAAACAAAGAAAGCTTGAGATCTCAGTTTTTGGTGTTGGTCTCGACCATCTTTTGATAAACTCTATTTTTGCTGGATCCACAGATATCCCATCTTTTGAGATCATGTGACCCAAAAATGAAACTTTATGAATCCAAAATTCACAATTGGTAAATTTATCATAATTCTTCTCCTTTCTTAGGGTCTATAATAAAATTCTCAAGTGATCTTCATGTTCTTCCTTTCTCTTGGAATAGACAAGAATATCATCTATAAAGACTACCAAAAACTGATCAAGATAGTCTCTAAATACTCTATTCATTATATCCATGAAGATAACAGGGGAATTTTTAAGACCAAATGGAATCACTATAAATTCATAGTGTCCATAACTTGTATAGAATGATGTCTTTGGTATATCCTCCATTTTGACCCTTCATTGGTGATACCCAAAATGAATATCAATCTTGTAAAAGTATTGAACTCCGCTTAGTTGGTCGAATAAGTCATCAATGCGTGGGAGAGGATATTTTTTCTTGATAGTGATCTTGTTACATTCTCGATAATCAATACAGAGTCTCATTGATCCATCTTTTTTCTTAACAAACAGAATATGTGCTCCCCGAGGTGATGCACTAGGGCATATGAATCCCTTATCAAGATTCTCTTGGAGTTTCTTTTTTAATTCCTGCAACTCAATTGGGGAAATTCTATATGGTGTCTTTGAAATGGGAATAGCACCCGGTATGAGTTCTATTGAAAACTCAACTTCACTATTTGGTGGAAGACCTAGCAATTCATCTAGAAAGACATCATCAATCTCCTGTACAATGGTCATATTCTTAATCGTGAGTTTCTCTCCAACCATTTGAGATAAATAACCTTTATTTATTGGAATCAAGACCCATAATATGGAAGGAATTTCCACTGGAAGGTTATATTCATACTTTCATCGATAGATGATCGTAGATTGATCAGGAATATGAAATGTGACATCCCTTCTTTGGAAATAGATATGAGATCCATATAAGGAAAGCCAATCCATGCCAATAATCACATCAAATTCCACAATAGGAAGGATCACATGAATTGCAGGAAGCACTTTTCCATAAACATCAACTGGAGAAGAATTATAAACTTTTGATGTAACCATTGTGCCCTTAGGAGCTGTCACAGCTAACTCAATAGCTAATTGTTGAGATATTACGGTGATACCCTTAGAAAATTCTTCAGAAATAAAAGAGTGGGTGGACACAGAATCAAATAAAATATTTGATACTTTAGAGTGGATGGTAAGTGTACCTTTCACCACTTCGTTATCGTAATACTCATCACCTATAGAAATTACATGTGACTTTACTTTGTCTTTGGCCTTAAGAGTTTTTTGACGTCGATCATCATAAAAAACCCTTGGATTATGGAATTGATTAGCATAATTCCCCATTTCCTTGCACTTGTAACATTGAAGTGTAGGAGGTGCATTATGTGTATCCTTTTCTTTGTTCGCATCACTAGACATATTTTTCCCATCATCGTGGCATTCAAATGCCCGAGGACCTTCTTTTCCACATTTAAAACATTTACTTTTCCCTTTAAGACAATTACATTTATGTTTCTTTCCAAACATTGAGCATAAGGGAAAACACATCTTCTTTTCAGTGTGGTCCTTAGATTTCCCTTTGATTTCCATTTTTCACTTCTCATCAAACCCATATGACTAATGGGTTACTCCAAACTCCATATCAAACTTGAGATCACATCGAGCAATTTACTTGTAGCTATTGAAGTCCCTTATGAATAACGCCGTTAGAAGACATGGTTTTAATCCACTAAAGAATCGATCGATCTTACTCTCTGGTTGGATAATAATTACAAAAGCATACCTTGCAAGCCTTCTAAAATTTTCTTCATAGGTACCAATAGATTCTTCATTGTTTTTCTTTAGTTCATGAAACTCCTTCTCGATCTTTGTTTGAAGAATATGATGGATGTACTTATTGAAAAATATGTTCTTGAACTCTTCCCATTCCATCGACTCAATTTCATCTCTATGCCTTGTATTCTTGATAAGATTCCACCATTGAACAGCTTCACCTTCAAAATGATATACTAATAAGATGACTTTATCATGTTCAGAACATTTAAGAACTAAAAATATTTTTCATTGGTACTGATCCATTATTCGGCCACTAATGGATCAATAGACCTATTGAATGATTATGGACGTTGACTCAAAAAGGATTCAACAGAATGCTGCTCCTTCCTGTTCTCATTTGGAAGTCCTACATGATTCATAGCTTGAAAAAGTTGTGTGAGCATGGCTACAATATTTTTCATTCCAGCACCCATAGTGTTTGGTTTTATAGGGGGACAATCATGGCATTGCCCGTCACATTCAGCAATAACACGGTTCCTTCTGGTCCATCCATTGACTAAAACCAATAAGCATAGTGTGAGACACACTAATCATAATAGGAAACCAAATAATCAAGAAAAAAATTTCAAACTTAAGGTATTATAATAGGTTATTCATGTCCATTTCTAAAACACAAATATTGCGTTCTATGCATAGACATATCTTTAGGGTTCTTAAAAATCCTTTCACATCCTAGTTTCTAATGGTTGACTATACCTTTCATCTGATACCAACTATAACGACCCATACTTTACATACATTTTTATTACATCAGAATTGAAGCATACTTATTACAACATATAACAAAACAATGATAGGACCATATAGGTATAGTGTCTTTAGAAACTGGGAAACATAAACAACTGGTTCATAAAGCATCTACATTGTCTCCCATTTATTTCATCATATCTAGAGTCCCTTTTGGAATATCCTACTTAATACCCTTCTTCCTAACCTGGGGAAAAGAAAACATACAAAAGGGTGATCTCAAATTCTCAGTAAGGGTAAAAAATGGAAATATCAATCATATCATATTCATAAGAACATAACATTTTGAAAATATTAACCTGCAAAAGAGATAATAATATCATAACATCGGATAAATCATAGTAATGAAATGTAATCCCAATAATCATAACATAAAACATGAAACTTTGTGGCATACACACATAATCATAGAAAATCATTTCATATTAGTCAAGACTCATTGCCAAGACTCATTGCCAAGATTATCATAGCGGGAAATGTCCATTTATGAACCGAGTTCACTCCTCGTTCCAGTCCTGTATCACTGAACCGGATTAACTAGCCATTCCAGTCATGTCTATCTCATGAGATATAAATATTTACCCAGTTCATTGGAGGGAGATATAGGTCCCACTCATCTCATAATGAAACCATTCTTATGTATTCCACAAAATCATAAATCATACATCATATCCTAACCCATGTAATAAAATTGGGATTCTTAAACATCATGCCTTCATAATTCATATACGATAAAGGACTTCATAAAAATAATTCCATCATAACATAATCAAATCATTGTAATAATAGGGATATAAATAGATCCCTATATTATCTTATATGGAAAATAATTTTGATAAAACACTTGATCTCCATTCCTCAGGAAAATATCCTTTCTTCATTAATTTTTTTTCTTTCTCAATATGTCATACGATTTTAAACTAAAAGGAGTTAATTGAAAATAAACTTGAAATCTTTTAAAAAAAGATTCATGGAAATAATTTTCTATGAAAGAATAAAAATCTATTCATACCGTATAAGTTAAAAAAAACATTCTTCTGGTACTTTGGACGGAATGTCAAAAAGTATCTCATACTAAAAACGAAAAAAGATTCCATTCATATATTTTAATAAAAACTCACAGATAGGTAAAATTGTATTTAAACAATTGTAATAGGATAAAAATAATATTACATATTTAAGAAACATCGATGTCAAAGATAAATATTCCCCAGCAAATTCTAAAGTATAAACAATCTCAGATAAAAATGAGATTGTGAGATTTTTCCTTACCTTAGGACCGATATGATTCGTACGTATCCGAACCTCCTATATAATGATTTAAATAATTTCATTGAATTATTAAATAATCATATTAATTGTTATTATATCATATATGGTCATATTCTTATCTTCTTATTAGTAATATTTCGTTGCTACTTGTTATTTGGGTGTTCATTGCTTTATGTTCTTATGCATTTTTGTCGAATAAATTATTATTCCTCTTTTTAGGTTATAGATACCTAATTTACAGAATGGTATTAGTGTAATATATATCATATTTATTAATTCAATTAATTTATATAATCATTATTCAATGAAGATCATGTAGAATGAGTCACATCACATTGTGGAGACGGTAGGTCGTACGTACGCATGAGTGATGATATCATTATTTTGATATTAAAATCGTATATAATTTGATTGTATAACATATATACAGAATAATAATAATTTTATATTTATTATTTATATCATTTATACTCATTATCATACCCATCCAAATGATGAAATGTTTTAATAACAAACTACACCACGACGTGAAGATGGTAAGTTGTACGTACACATGTGTGGTGAATTTTTTCAAACCTAGGATGGATAAAATAACCAATATGGTTGTACCATTTTTATAATAACATAATAGTATATATATTATACTAGAGTTACTATTTTATAATGGAAACAACAAAGGATGAGGAAGTGGATGAAGAAAGGAACTTGAAATAGGTTGTGAGATATTTACCTCTTCCTCGGGTTCTTCCTTTTGATGTGATCAAAAGGGCTCCTTAGGTTAGCTTTCTAACTAAAATAAGGCCTATAGGATGAAGGGAGGAAATTTGAGAGGGTACTTGGGCAGGTTTTGGCCGAGACAAATGTATTTGGAGGTGTGAATTAGAGAGAAGGGCTAGTACCCTTTTATAAGATGGGTGAGGGGAACCTTAGGAAAAATTAGAATATTATTTTACAATAAATTCATATTCGGTTTATAATGGCTCAAAGTGACTTATTTCTAGGATAGGGTGGGGATGGGTAGAAACACTCACAACCAATAGGTTTTAGGGAAGTTTAGGTTACCATTTTAACCTTATCATTTAGATTTAATTCTAAGTTAAATAGTTTAACTTTTATCGTGTTTTCTTGTATTCTTTCACTATATGGTTAATAAACTTACTATAAACTTCCAATAGAACCCCATTTGGTTCATTAATGTCATATATTTTATTATATATGTCCTTTGGCCTAATATTATATTTTTAAGAATATAATATCAATTAATAATTTAATATTGGTTTTAAAAACTCATTTATGTCAATTTTGACACTATTTGGTATTTAGTTTTTTCTAAATTCGTGAAAGCATTATTACTTCGAAAAAAATTCATCTAACAGACCCTAATATGTTATATTAACCTATAAAATTTGTTTAATTCAAAAAAAGTCTCATACTACATTTATTTGGGTATTTATAATATCGATTATGTTAATATTTCATTAATTAGGTAATTACAACATCATCATTGTTTCATAAATAACTTAACTTATATAATGTCTAAAAATTATAAATAAAATACCCTTATATAGGAAATATTTTTATATTTCTAATTAATATTTATAGTCAAATTTATCTTAAGTATAACCCTATATTAAAAATGTTTTACTTATTAAACATTGATTTTAATTCTTTGAACACTTATTTGAATTAAATAATAATAAATGTCCTAATCTAATCCAAATGGACCAAAATGGTTCATATTTTATTCCTAAGGTTTTTTTTGGTTGAATTATACTTATCCAATAGAATTAGTACTTGTTTTTGGGTAATAATAATATCATTTTTACCCTTAATTACCCTATTTACTTTTAACCATGGTAAATAAAAGTAAACAATTACTATTCACCAAAAAATTATTTTTATCTTATTGAACCAAATTTTACTCCTTGATATTAACCGTGTCTCTCAGATTTTTTAAATTCAACTCATATAAGCGGTAAAATTATGTTTTATGTAAATTAGAAAATTCTCCTAGGACATGGGTAAAAGACGGTAAAAAGTTCAATTTTTTTATATATCTAAAATTATTATAAAATGACTCCAATAAATTAAATTGAAATTATATTGGTATTATGTATCTAATTTTACCTAAAATAAATTTAAATAAAATAAATATTTCTTTAAATAAAAATTTGGTTTTAAACTATAACTTAGTGTTTTTCACTATTTATCTAAAATTGAAAGTTTTCAGAAAAATACCAAAATTTCACCCAAAGCTAATTTCGAAATTCCGAATCCAAAAATGAAGTCCATTTTGAATGATAAAATTTATAAAATTTTAAAAAGTGGGTATTACTACTCTTAACGGCTAGATTATATAATATTTTAATGTTATATCGTTATTTAGTGAAACTCGCTATGGCATACAACGCAAGCTATAGAGGAAGGTTTCTCTTGCGTGTAATGTAATCCAAGACAGTGTTGTGTGTAGTGAAATATATTCATTTGGTGTTGCATATAACATAATACATAAAACCAAAATATTTCTCAGAAAATATCAGGGTGTTACATTTCATGAATTCAAAAAACATTTTGCATTGTTCTTCATCTGATCCACCAAAGATTATGCCATCAAGATATACCAGAACCATCATCCTTTGAATTATATAATTGTTGAAATATAAATTGAAATAAATCCCACCATGTTGGAAGTATATATTCTTTAGAAACTGATCATGACTTGAATACCATGCTCTGGGTGCTTTCTTGAAACCATATAAAGACATCTGCAGTCAATAGACTCTATACTCATCCGCTTGAATGAGAAAACCATCTAGTCGCTCAATATAATCTCCTTCTTCCAGAACTCCATTCAGAAATGATGACTTGACATCCATCAGGAAAACATTAAACATTCTTTTCACTACTATGGCCAACAATAATCGTATGGAATCCGGCCCTTCAATAGGTGTTAATATCTCACAACATCAATACCCTCTATCTAAGAGTACCCTTTGCACACTGGTAATGCTTTGTTTCAAATCACAACACCATATTTAATCATTTTGTGGAAAAAGACACATATTTTCAGATGACATTCTTGTCTGCTAGTCTTGAAACAAATTCCCATATCTGATTCTTCTCAATTTGGTCAAGATCTTCATTCATTTCATGAACGAACTTCTTATCCCCAACTGTGTCATCAAAGAATTTAGTCTCCACATGTTATAAGTATGATTATTACTATTGAGACATCATCCTCCTTTTCGGTACTGGTGTTTTATGATCACCAATTATGTTTTTCCCTTCAATTTCATATCTTCTCTCTAATCATTGGGAAAAATAGATTTATTCTAATCATTCGAGTCTTCTTATAAATCATCCAATGTAACTAAATCGTCTACTAACCTCCTCATCTCTTCATCACTATCCTCCTAAGTCATATCATGTATTTTTTGTAGATTTGGTTCATTGTACACTATAGTCACATCATGACATTAAACTATCTTTCTGAGATTCTTATTGAAGCATTTTTATGATTTTCCATTCTTTCAGTATCCAAGAAATGTCCCTTCATAACTCAGGATTCAAAATTACTATGTCTCTCTTTATTAAGAATGAATAATTTAATTAGAAAGACATGAAAGTACTTCAATGATGGATTATTTCCATACAATAACTCATATGGAGTCTTATCCTCTTTTGGACAATGTAAATAACTATTTAAAGGGTAGACTGCTATCATCACTTCTTCTTTCCAAAATTTCTCTATAAGGTCATTCTCAGTGAGCAATGTTCTGGACATTTCGTTCACAATCTAATTTCATTTCTCAACTAATCCATTTTTTGTGGAGTTGTTACTACTTAAACATGATGCCTTATCCCATGTTTCTCAAGATAATCCTCTACTCAGATATTTTTGAACTCTCTTCCATTTTCTATTCGAATCATCCTAATTTTCTGACAAAGAATCTTTTCAAATTCTCATCTATATCTTGTAATGCAACTGAACAGTTCAGATTTTTGGGTGATTATTGAAACCCATACCACTTTGTTATAGTCATCAATTATGAGAACATAATATATCCTCCCATGAATATCCGACGAAGAAATTTCCCCCCACACATAAATATGAACCAACTCAAGCAATCTTGATGACTATTTCTCCATTGAATTTTATGCCTTTAAAATGATTTTCCTTTATTAGAAGGAATCACACACACATGTATGATCACATGAAAATATAGAGAGATATCTAGTTGCATCATATATCACCATGTCTTCCAAATACTCTTTGATTTTATCGCCAATACTCTTCTTCCATAACTTGTTTGCTTCACCATTGGATAAAAAACACATATCTTCTTCTCCAATCATGAGGTTGAGATTACCATTTGTATAATTTCTTTGAAACACAACAACACATTCATTTTACTTGATGATATATAATTTCATGGAAACAATTATTCCATTCCCTGAGTCACACTATTGGCTGACACTAAGCATGTTCTGAAATAGCCCCCAAACAACCAAAACATTTTCTCATCCAATGTATTCTCCACGAAACACGGTTTTTCATGAACCAATAACATTCAATCCCACTTCTTTAAAAAAAAATTAAGATACATTCTTTATCATATCTGATTATTCCCACTAGAACCATATTTACCATCCTATGGGGAGTGCATCCACTATCAATGATCCAAATCCCAGTGCGATCTGATGCCTTGAACGCACTTTTTTCATCCACCACTTACTACACCCTTTTCGTTTTTACACAAGTATTTGAATTCATATCTGACATGGAATGGTAATCTTAATCTTCCTTAGTATATGATGGACCATCTATAACCTGCGGAGCTATAAATCGATTTGGAATTTTCAGCTCTCCTGAAGATATATTTGGTTGCTTCCAACGAAAAAAAACACTCTTCCTTGGAACATTCCTTTGAATTTTTTATGTGAAATTTATTACCATATCTATGTGTCCTTTACACCGAAAAAATGACAGTGAAATGATGACCTAGAATTATTAGCTTTTTATGACCACCTTTGTTGGTCTTGTTTCCTTTGGTACCTTCACTATGGAAAATACATTTTGAGAGTGTCCCAACTTACCACAACAAATATCATACTATGTGAATTACATTCATATGTGGAAATTATACACCACTACTTGTTCCTTGGGTTCTCTAAATCATATGATTCTACTTCGTACCCAAATCAATCTTCTATCTGGGAATGGGTCTTATGGTTTCACTTGAACCATAACTGCTTTCTATTTTAGATCATTCTCTATACTAGCCTTATCATTCAGAGTTGATTGTTTCTTCATATCTACTAGACCACTCTTCTCAAATATCATCTTCTTTATTTTTTGTATGATCATATTTCTTAATGTTGATAAGAGAGTTTAAAGTTTCTCCTGACCTTTAACTGTTCGTTGCAGACTAACAACATCCTTTTATAGTTCCTTGATACATTTGATTGGATCATTTTCAGTTTCCTTCAAACTACCAATTTCTATATTATGTTATTTTGTTTTGATTTCCTACATAACCACCATTTATGATATTTATGGCATTGAAGAACTCAAATTTTCAATTTCAAAATTTATCTTAGAATTCACATCATCTTGATACTGCATATAGATTTTGGAATCATGAAAGACATTCATGGATTTCTTTTTGTTTTGGTTCTCAAAATATAATCCTCTTCAAGGGAAGGGTCTAATTCTTCATGAAGATTAGCTCTTCCTCCCATTTCTCTTTCTTCCTTGTCATATTATTATCATGTTATTGAATTTCCAACAACTTCCACCAAATCATCTACTTTATGATCTTTGTAGTCTTCTAACTCTTCTACCTCGGATTCATCTAAACATTTATTTTCATCTGAAAGGATATTTTTAATTTTGAAGATATTTCTCTTAGAAACTCTGTTACATTTCACAATTAATTAATACATCTTTTGGGGAATTTAATCATTGTCTTCCTTGTCATCATAAAACTTATTTGTACATTTTACTACCAAATGACCAATCATTCCACATCAAATGCATGAAAATTGAATTTTATCTTTGATCTTCCCTTTCCCCTATTCATATTTGAGGAGGGAAATGACATAACATTATCCAAATTAACCTTCTTATAACCGTCTTGAATAGAAATATTCATCATTTCCTTTAATTTCACTTCTTTGGTCATACCCTTTTTACTGCATCTTTATCATCATTTACCATTTCAGGTTCAACAAGGGTACTTTGTGGGTTCTCTAGTATTAGATAATTCGGGTCTTTGTATTCCATCATTAAATGTTTTGGATTAAACTATGGTGGAAGTTTCCTCAAGATATTTTCTCCATATTTATATATTTAATGAATTCTCCAAGACCCCACATGCCTTCTACAATACATTTACCCTATAGAATAATTTATAAATATTATTAATGGGGTTCATTTGGAGATCCCCATACTTTCTCCATAGAACCTATATCTTTGCGTCCCAGACTTTTGTTTCGTCCTCATAAATGTACAAATTTTTTTTCCACATAGCATGTGATGTTTTACAAGACATCACATTCATATAAATTGCATTTTATAGGGCTCCCACTAAATCAATGATCCCTTTAGCATCATCATCCAATTCCATTATTTCAGATTCTGGTAAATTACCCCTATTGATGTTAGCTGATACTCCATACCTATCAGCGGTAATGAAATACATCCCTACATATCAGAAGTAGTGATCAATCTATTCTTACATATTTGAAAATTATTTCTATCAATTATCTAAATTCAATTGTGATTGACCACCTATTTCTCTTCTTTTGGGAGAGAAAAACTAATTTTGCACCCTTCGATCTAATACCAATTATTAGGTCCACTAGGAAGAATACCCTGAGGGGGTGAATTTGGGTATGAATGATTAAAATTTATTTTCCTATAGATCTTGTTTCATCATTAAAAAAACAATCTTCTCTCTCATTCTCATTGTAAATTATGAATATAATTTAAATCATGCATGAGACACATTAATTTTATCATGGTTCAGCATCACTAGGAAACATCCAAGGAGAATACAATGACGGTGTGACGATTTACCAAATTCACTAATTCTCACAGCAAATAATGAGTAAAATGTTCAGTATAGATCTTCTATGCCCAGGCTCACTTCCTTTATAGGGTTTAGGTTCTTCTCACTACATTCCCAAGGGTCACTCCCTATGGGTCTTTTTCTGACACAATTCTAGTGGAAAGGGTCAATGTCTTCCACTTACTTCTCTCACTACTCTTGGAGAGGAATCCACTCATAGTTTATAGAATTATATGTCAAAAATTGTTTATGGACATGTAGGTCCATTCATTTTCATGAATTCATGCTTCCTCAACCTTAGGTAGATGCTTTGTTGAAGTTCCTTTTTCACCTGTAGATGAAGTCTACCTTCTTATGTATTGTTAGATACCAAAAAATACTTTCACAAACTGATTTAATGATTTTGAAAGTTTCTTGGTTAAAACTACAAACCAACTTGTTCTTCTTCATATTGTGTAATGGGTATGGTATGAAAATCACCACCGCTGCATGCCATTTCTACTTCGTTGAACCACCCTTTGCCTGCAGACTGCCTCTGCCTTGGCGGTCATGTACCTCCTCTGCGTACCGACTCCGTGAACCTCTTCTGTGAACCTCCGTCTATATGTGAACTATTCTATATTCATAGACTACCTTTTATAACTACCAGTATACTGCATGTTTTTCCTCCAAGTACCCTATCCTTTATAGGATATAGTTTCCCATAAAAATCTTCGAAAAAATGTCTTCCCTAAAAACGACTTCATCCTTCAACGAATTCACCCTCATGAACTTTTTTCAGACTTCACTAAATTCATGGGGCAAAGATATATTCTCTAATTATATTCACTCTCTCTCTAATTAGTTTAATTAGTGCTCCTTATTTTGGAAAAGATATCTAAAAAATCTTCTAATCCAAGAATTAACAAATCATTGATTTAGTAAAGACTCCACCACATACCAATCCTCCTACCACGAACCACACCCATTCCATGAACCATTTTTAAGGGAGGTCTGCATACTAACTTTTCTTTTATGCAACTCAATTATATTCCTCCATATAGAAATCCATCACGCCTTCTAAAAACCACACATCCTTTACTCAAAACTGTTTAGATTTTTTCAAACTGATCCCTGGTACAGTTCCCGTGACATGGTATGTGTCCATGAACCCTTCCCGAACATGGTACGTAATCCATGTCCCTAGCATCGCATCTCTATTCCTTTGTCAATTTTTCTTACCATTGATTACTATGAAGAAAACTTGACATTTCTAAACACAAATTCTGATTTTGAGGCTCAATGATTTGGAAATCACTGGGAAACTGCCCAACCTTAAAAAAATGTATTCGACAAGGACCAAAAAAATACATTCACGGTCATATGGATTTTTCAACAAACACAATCACACCCAAAATATACTAAGAGGATGAATTGAGATATTGTTTTCTAACATAGGTGTTGATGCCACAATGTGGGGAGGAGAAGAAGACACAAACCAGAGAGATGCCTTGCGAAGCCCCTTAGTGGAGAACCGCTCGCACCGCGCCACTGTGAAGCAAGGAGGTGGTAACGCTTCCCGACCACCCTTGTCATTCGCAACCCGCCGCAAATTAAGTAGGAGCTAACACTCCATGACCTAATTTGACATTTGCGAGCCGCCAAAAAGCAAGGAAGCGGTAATGCTCTGTGAACGCATTTGACATTCACGATGCACCGCGGAGAAAATGAATTCCTCTTCGAGTCAAGCGCGCGCGGCTTCATGGAGCCTATCCCCTATAAATACCGGCCTCCCCCCAAATTTAGTAGGCAGAAAGTCTGACCTTTTGACTTCCAATCTCCCAAATCTTAAAGCACCCTTCTTCTCTACAAACCAAGAGCTATGTGAGGTACCTATGCTCTGCGAAGTTCCTCCCCTTTTGTCTCGTTTTGATCCCCTTTTCCAAGAGGGACGCCTTTCGTAGAGCCTAAGGGCCTTTGCGAAGGATGGGGATCCCCAAGGGGACCTGGGTCATCATGGAGCATTTATGATTTACGAAACAGCCTTCATGTCCACATGATCCACAAGCCAGGGCAGGCTCACTGTACTTCGCGAAGCATATTTCTTCACAACGCCTTGCTTCGCTAGGCACCATTTCTCTACAAGGGAGTGCTCTACGAATCCATTTCCACTTTGCGAATCACCTCCCATATTCATCATTGCCCTATTATTAGGATGAGGCGCCCCACATCAGGAAGCACACCCCTTCGCAAGTACCCTCTGCCTTGAAGAGTACCTGAGCTTCATAAGGCCCCTACCTATGAACCCCTCTCCATTGCGATTCCTTTTCCTGTGTGGCCCTCCTGGTTTGTACGATGTGTTTTTAAAGCCCCTTGGACGATACTACCTATTTCATTGCTTCACTACATGCTTCTTCACAAAGGCACACTAATGGATATTGCTTCTTCGCATAGTCATGCTAATTTGGGCCCCCTGATGGTTCTCTCCATGACACCCCATCATCACGACTTTGCCTGTCCACACTCTGCACCAAGGAGCAGAGGGTTCTGGTTATGTAAGTCCAAAGGGTGAAGAGCAAAGACACCTCATCCAAGTTATAGGGTTTTAAACTACCAAGAACCATCGTCCTCAGCACATGAAGTTAAACTGTGACCTCTCCCTGTGCATCGCACGTGGGGTGCCCCCACATTGGAAATTCTCCACGCCCATTCGTGTCCATGAGGATGACATCTTCCATAATATGGGATGATATCCTCCTTATCAAAGTGGAATTTTTCCAGGGGGAAAGGGAAACCATCCTGGTGTGGGCCCCTAGTTTTTTTGGACGGAGGCGGCATCCCTGATCCTCCTTTCTTCTTCGGTCCCAAGGACCAGGGGGAGGGGGAAATGGACACCAGACCCCGCCTTTATTCGGTTCCAAATCCCTCTCACGCTGGTCTTTGTCGCTATCGGGATTCCATCCTGGAGTAAGTCCCAACCTCCATGGGTCGCCAACCATGCATAAGCCCATGTTTTCTCTTTGCGCTGTGATCATGTGTAAGCCCCACTCCACTTCCCATTGACACACCTTTCATGATCGGATCGTCAGGTCTCTACCATCTCTTATTTCTCACACCAAGCATAACTCACGTGGTCTTAGAGTGAGCACAAACCATGACATCTTCCTTGGGCTGCCTCAGACCCTAATCCCCAAATTGCACCACCTGAACTAAGTGGTCATTGATCTTTTCTAAGGTAGGGTACGTAGGAAGCCTCCACGAGGTTAAATCCCAACACCCGGTCGTTCCGACCACCTTCACATCAGTTCACCACACTCCTCTAAACTATGGGGACTTTGATCCTTTCCAAGGTAGGGTATGTAGGAAACCTCCCTGAGGATCAAGCCCACCCTCCACCTAGGCCCCAGGTCCACCCCCACGTTGGTTCACCGACACCACCTGAACTATGTGGTCTTTGATCCTTTCTAAGGAAGGGTACGTTGGAAGCCCCCCTGAGGTTCAAGCCAACCACCCATCGGACCCCAAGTCCACCTTCATGTCAGTTTTCCGAAACCACCTGAACTATGAGGTCTTTGATCCTTGCCAATGCAACGTACGTTGGAATCCCCCATGAGGTTCAAGCCGAACAAACCATTGGACCCCAGGTCCACCCTCAAGTCGGTTTTCCAACACCACCTGGACAATGTGGTCTTTGATCCTTGCTAAGGTAGGGTATGTTGGAAGCCTCCCAGAGGTTCAAGCCCACCACCCTCATGTCGGTTCACCGACACCACATGAACTATGTGGTCTTTGATCCTTGCTAAGGCTGGGTACATAGGATGTCTCCCTATGGTTCAAGCCCACCACCCATCACACCCTAGTTCCACCTTCACGTCAGTTCATTGACACCACCTAAACTACGACGTCTTTGATCCTTTCCATGGTAGGGTACATAATAATCCTCCCCAAAGTTCAAGCCCAACAACCACTGGACCCCAGGTCCACCCTCACGTTGGTTCACCCCCGTCTGGATTGACGTTAAACTGTGGAACTCTTTTAGCTGTAAGCCACCGTCACTCCATTCAGCAGTAAGTCGTTGGAACCCCAATCACCATTAAGTCATTGTCAGATGAACTAAGAGGACTTTGAATCCCTACCACAGTGATACATAGGAAGCCTCTCCAAGGATCAATCCCAAAACCATCATCATCCTCATGGTGGTTCCATCGCATTCGCCATCCACCACATTCAACCGCTCTGTCAGCCACCTGATTCTTACCTGGTCCGCCACATCCCGGTGGGATCATGCCACCAAATACCCCATTCCCCTCAACAGTAACCAGGAAGCCAACCTTGCATTGGCCCCAACATCAGTGTTCCCTTTGGGGGTTTCACCCATATGATCCACTCTAGTCAGTGTTCGGATCAGCCTGATCCATCTCCACTGGACATTAAACTTATGGAATACCCTATGCTAAACATGGGAAGTTGAGGAAAACCTCCAACACATGCCCATGACATATGATTCCCCACGTTCGATTAGTGATTCTTGGGGCTTTCACGCCCTTGAGAATCCCTATAATAAGGGACAGAAGACATACATTCTAACCCCCAACGTCCAGACATTCTAGTGATGCCCAACATGACTACTCCCCTAACTGAAGGTTTCTGCCCTGACCAGACCCCTAGGAATGTCCTGACAGAAGTAGTGTAATTAACTGGCATCCATGAAGATTTGGTATTGGGAAGAGTTTCACAAACAATATCTTAAGTCTATATGGGAGATCTAGACTACGTAAAGAGTTCCGAGGAGGAATCCAAAGAAGGAAGAACTGACATCCCATCATCCAGTTTCAATCAAACACCAGACAGCCATGAATAAAGAGTGGATGTTTCCCGCCTTTGGAAAGTGGGAATGCGGGGCTATAGCTGCACGTCCTCACAGAGAGATGTTCGCCCTCCAGTGAAAGTGTTATAAATAGAAATGGTGAACCCGATGTCAAATTATTCTCCATAATTTAGAGATTAGTAGTGCTCAGTGCATCGATGGATTGACGTGTCACCAGATCCAGTTATTTGACGCTGGGTCCCGCTATGAAAATAGAGGTCCTGGTGTGAAACTCACCAGAAGTTTTGGTATTATAATGTTTTACATACTGTTCTGTGACGTTTTCAGCGTGAATCCATCTTACTGGGCATGGAAGATGGGATGGAGTTGGGGAATTTGTTATTAATTACTTTTCCATTCAGCACTGCCGAGTTTATCTCCCTGCTTCTTAGGAATCAGGTTGCTGCACCAAGGATGCGATCACCACCTTCCCATCTATGCAGGGGTAGGGGAAATGCCAACATGGGCATTCCAAACGTCTTCCCCTATCCCACAATGACCACTACATCTATCACCATGGGTCACCCACGCCCCCTCTCCCCGTCTGAGGTCATTCAACGGAGGGTAATCAACGACCTCGTGAGTCGCTTCAAGGAGGGGGGAATAATCCCCACCCAGGATATGGACCGCCTGGATCTAGAGGCGTATGTGGATCACCATCAACGTCACCCCCGAGGGCTGCACAGGGATCCATTGCTCCCCACCCCGACATACAACCGCTTGAGGAGCCTGTCCCTATAACATTTTGACAACTCCAAGCCTTACGCTGATGAGGTAGGTTACGTCTGGCCCAACCTAGTTAGAGTCCCATTCCGGGGTCTCCCAGTGAGGGATCCCACCTGACCGCATCAGTGCCACTGCCCGTCCTTGCCGAAGGAGGAGCAGGTAAGATACGTACCTACACCACCATCCCCGGTTCATCCGACCCGACACCAGAGTCATGCGCAGGTTGAGGAGGACGCACGCCAATGGGCGTCAACGTCGATAGCTACGATGGCCCAATCCACCTTCGATGCATATCGTTAGTCCCCTGCATACACTAATTAGGGGGTCTTAAATGCCCTACCGCGATCGAGGCCCCAAATGCCCCACATGCAGTCTTGGTCGACTCTCTTGGTCGCAGGCCCGTGCAGTGGTCACTGCGAACCAACTCGCAGCGATGCCACCCCATACAGAGATCCTCCCCGTACCACTACCACAGAGAGCGTGGAATTTACCCGCATCGAGGATCGGTATGGAGGTCCGCCCTATGCCACCCCCAATCCGAGTAAGGGACTTCCCCACGGCAGTTCCACTCAGCACTGATGCCTCTCCCATGCCCATTACACTGGGTATAGAGTCGTTCATCCTACCACCGACTACTGGTGCAAGGACTTTGCACATCTGGTCTCTCTTCCACGTAGGGACCCTCCCCATATCCATTCAGCAGCCATTGAAGGTCCTCCTTTCCATGTCAAACAGAGGGTGAAGGCCTGTCTTGCTCCACCCTCACCCAACATGGAGGTCCTACCCGTGTGCAGCTTGACCAGTGAAAGGACCCTCCTCATGCAGAGGTCGCCCATGAAAACAATCATAGAGGTCCTCCACATGCTCCTTCCAGTCCTAGTGGAGGTTTTTCCTACTCCAGTGCTATCCATGGAGGTCCTCCCCATGTCCCCTTAGACATTTTTCGTGGTGCTCCTCACACCCCGACTTTCATGGGTGGAAACCCTCTCTGCCTCATCACCAGTGCAGCCGAAGCACCCCATGTCAGAAATCAGTCCTGTCCCAAGGAGTCACCCAGGGGTAGAAAGGGGGGTAGTCACTGTTATAAGAATAATTTTTAGAAGGTCAAGACATAGATCAAAATGATCCACTTCTCAGACTCTGAAGTAGAATATGACTCGGTGTAGGAACCCTCTTGTCACTCATCCGGGTCAAGGGTCAGGGCAGGAACAAGGTGCATCATCCTAGTAATCCTGGAATGTGTGGTCCATAGGATTCTCAACTCCCTCTATATTTATATCCATAAGGATTAAAATATGGATACCCCATAGGTTATGGTCGTGCAATCACCACCATCGTCACCAGAAGCACTCTCTACCTCCACAAGAGATCACTAAGAGATATTGTAGGGGCTAATGGTAGGTGAGTAGCATTGCAGCCTATCACCAGTAGCCCTAGTCCCTGAGCTAAGAAAGAAGACCATCATCTTGTCTTATCATGATGTAGCATCTAGGTGGATACACTCTTTAGAGGACAGTCCGTGAATCGAAGGCCAGTCAGCCCGCTCTCCGTACTCTCCATTGGCTAGCCTGTCGTCTGAGCGGTCTGCCTCAGTACTGCTTCTAGTTCCTTATCCACCACCAGTTGAAGAGTGGGGAAATTAATTACTAGACCATGAATCTGAACTGAGGAGCTTCTAGAACATCCTCACGAAATTATGGCCCATGGTAGCGAAGAATTTCGGCATACCAGAGTCCCTCACCCCAGTGGTTGTTGACTATTTCCGCTACACCCTATGGGTGAAACATTTTAGTCTTCTTCATCAGTAGGTGGTTTACCCCAATATCCAAGTGCATTTCATTGACATCAGAAAGTGATGTCGTCTGGTCTATCTGGCCGCACTCCCTACGACCTAGTGCCCCGAGTCACCAGGTCGTTGTGAGGCCCTCCAACAACAATGCTTTCCAAGTATCAAGATACTCCGAAAAATTATCAAGGAGGCCACCCCACATGAAAATACTTGGCTGGGGGTAGTATGATTCCCTCTCCTTTAGTCGTATCCAATGGCAGCCTAGCTCGCTCAGCAAAACCGTAGACATGCCCCCATGAAGGGGTCACTGTCAACATGGATGACATAGTGGACAAGGAGGTTGAGCTGGAGCTTCTCGATAGAGACTTACCCCCAATGGTGTTTCACCACTATTGGAACCATTGGGGAGGATTACTCATCATCATAGGAACCTACTAGGACTCCCTACACCCACCGAAGCATTGGTACTCAGCTAGAATTCTGGTAATGGCAAAGAGCATGTCAGAGCTGCTAAGTGCTCCGAACCGTCTTCCTCGGCGCATAAGACATAGGAGGACCCCAAGAAGGCCATGTTGTGCCAATAGCTTGTTGAGTAGAATAATTTGGTCGATGAACTCCTGGCTGAATGCATTGCAGAGCGACGAACCGACTACAGAAATCCTAGGCCAGTACAGTAGGGGCAGGAAAAACTACCCCTCGACAAGCTACCTCTAGGAAACCCTGATCATCTTGCCCCCAGAGATAGGGATGAAGCCAGAGCTCATGGTAAGAGGGTGCGGTATGTCTCACCAAACCCTCCTGAATTGCGCGAAAATATAAGGAATCCATATTGGGTTCTCCCAGCTGCCCCGCAGGCTGCTCCACGTGCCGCTCCATGAGCCGCTGAGCCTGTTTACCATGTTGAATAACCCACCAATGCACTCATAGTTAGGGATCTCAGTCAAGACAAGGACCTCGGCCTAGATGATCCTATGGTTGCGCTCATAGCCCGCCTTGAGGCATTGGAAACATGACAGGTGGAAATACAACCTAATGGTAAGACATATCTGGCGTGGGTGGATGATATATCGGAACCTTCTGGTTTTAGGATTCCCACCTTCTCCACCTTTAATGGGATAGGGGATCCACCACAACACCTAGCCCATTTAAACTCAAGGTGTGGGCCCATAGTAGGGACTCCAGTGTAGTAGGAGGCTACCAAGCTCTGCTGTTTTGTTCAGACACTGGAGGGTATGGCATTCTCCTGGAACAGCAAGCTCCCCATCGGATTCGTAACTAGCTGAGAGGACCTTTGCATCCAATTACACTAATATTTCAGCTCTACCACCCAGAAAACAATCATTGCATACCTCTCTAAGTGAAAGAAAAGGTCTAATGAGCGAGTCACATAATTTATCGCCTGGTGGAAGGGGCTCACATACTCCCTTGACATGCCAATGACTCATGAGAAATTTCTGACGATGTGCATAGGAAATGTAAAGAGGGAACTAGTACCTTCTTTGATCACCTAGAACTAATCTGGAGGATTCTGAGACTTCTCTGATAATGCCCATCACCTGGAGTAATCCCTACAATAGGCTATCTAGGCACGTCCGTTACACCCTATAATTCTAGTAAGGAGGGATGCCAGAGCCGAGCCCGTCGCGGTGTCCAAAATAGAAGCCCCCATGAAACTAGAATTTCTACCAGTGGAACCAGCCCCGTAGCCTCGTAGAGACCCTCCACCTCAAGCACAACCTCTGCCTTAGTAGCGTCCTCCTCAGAATCTACATGTGCCCCCGCAGAATGCGCCACCACCACCCAGGCGGGACAATAAGGGTCTGCCTCCTCGACAAGCCCCTCCAGATCCTCGCCCAGGCCAGGATCCAATGGCTCCATTTCCAGATAGAATAAACTGGACCTACTCATTCAACGAGAATCGGGTCCCCGGTTACTTCTATAATGCCTTATAGCAGGTGATTGTATGCTTTCCTGAGTGCAGAACGCCAGAAGAGGTGAATCTCACTGATCGCCCCAACTACTGCCCATATGATCGGATTCTGGGGCACACCATCAATAATTTCTATGTGATCAAAGAATAAATTCAATACCAGGTTGATGAAAACATAGTTAGGGTAGGTCCTACCCCATCACAAGTGGCAGGTGTCTTTGTAAGGTCAGACAACAGTAGCAACAACGAAGGTGGGTGGCAGCAGGTTTCCAACTGTGAGTCCCAGAAGTATGATGACTGGATGGATCGCAAAAATGTTCATTCGTTCCAATGGTATCATTCGAGAATGCCTAAATCAGCAAGATACTTCAGAAGCTAGAGCCACCACCTCTGCATCATCATCTCAACCGCCCTCTTCCCAGAAGAGCAAGCATCGACAACACAAGGGGAAGCAATGCGCCCAACCAATTCTATTTTCGTCCCGCACTTTTGGTGAAATTATTCCCCCTAAGATGAGGATCCCTCCCATAATCCACCCAGTAGTGTATGACACTTCATGTTATAGTGAAGGGTACGCTTCGGTTAATACTGTGGAGCTGGTAAACCCTTATGTGACTCCTGAAGATGAGGAGCGACAGGCGAACCTCTACAACGTCCCCAGCCGACGCCAATGCTGATAGAGTTGAATCCAAATGGGTCATCAGGGAAAATTAATTCGCACCTCCATCCAGGACGTGCATGACCCTAAGACCAGACAGTAGGCCCATCGCAGAACTCAGCATGCACAACCTCTTCATCTGGTGTGGTCGGGCTCGTCTCTTCCACCATTTGTGCTACTGGATCAGGCAGAGCTACCTCGACCATGCTACGACCAATCTTGCCCTTCTACAGGCCGATATCAGTTTTATGGTCTTCATCCGGTATTTACTCTATGGGATTCGACTAGTGATCAGCGAGATATACCCATCACCAGTCTACCGTCAGTCTGGCCGGCAGGGCCAGCCATGTATTCTATCACAGAGCGGCTTCCTGAAAGAAGAAGTTCGCTCCTGGCACGTTAGTAAGATGTTTTCAAGAACCTTTCTGGAATCCTAGTGAGGATTTCCATCATTGAATCCATTCTCTTATTGATAGATACGCGTGAGGCCCTCATTGAGGCTTTAAGAAGCCCCCTCCAATTTGAGACAGATGTAGGAGCTGCAAAAGCCTTTCATGCTGAAGTGGTCGAGATTACTGAATGTAAGGTCATCATTTTGTTCTATGGAGAGGATGAAGGCTCCCCCATATAGGGGAACATCTTCCCGCTGTACATCACCAGCCAATTTAATGGCATGGAGGTTCTCCACTATCTCGTTGACACCAGCTCCGGGATTAACTTTATCCCAACACGGACACTGCAGAAGCTGGGGTTATCCGAGGATGACCTGACTCCCTCCGATTTAAGAATACAAGGATACTACAGGTATGAGAAGACCCCAGTTGTTAAGATCCATTTGAAGACCTAGTTCTGTGGCCTAGTTTTGAGCACCAAGTTTAGGTTGTCTCCCAAGACACCGCGTACAATGCATTGATGGGCTTGACCATGGTTCCAAATGCTAACGGCGGTCCCCTCTTCGTATCACCAGTGCCTCAAGTACTCCCTCAATGGTCGAGTGTGCATACTATAAGGTTATGAATCTCCATTCACCTCTTGTGAATCCCTCTATTGAGATTCCAACTATTACAAGAGAAAGGATAAGCAAATTCAGGAAAGTGAAGTCAACCCCGTCATGGTCACAACTGACCCATGGGAAGGTCTGGATGACGCCTACGGCTTCCTGATCCATCGATTGGAGGCCACAACCCTCGATATGGGGCAATGCTTTGTTGTCTCTGATACAAGAGGGAAGCATATTCTAAAGTCCATGCAACAGTGGGAAATTACCTCGTACTCCTACAGAAACCAGTCTCAGGTGATCTCAGAACCTCCTACCCTCATACAGTATCAGGATGTATGCCCCGTGGCAATGGCAGTACGTCATACATGTCTATTTCTCCGGGCTTGGATTAACTGGCTCAAGACGACATGCCACTATTTCTTTGTATCAACAAGCGTGGCCCCTTGGGCCGAAGATCAGATGGGATCGAATTGACTGCTTCATAATAGTGGTTCCAGTAGCACATGAATCTCCCGATATATTGTCCACTACTATCCAGGACGGTACCAACCATCCATCAGGACCTGCCGACCAAGAGGAAGCTTCTCCTGCTGGAAATCCCTCCTTCGAATGTGAAGACTAAGATCTGGAGGATACTCCCCCTGCCTTTAAAGAAGGCATCGCTTCCATAGTCAATGAAATAGTACTAGTGAACCATGGTAGCGAGGCAGATCCGAGACCCACATTGATCAATGTTGCCATGTCCTTCGGGGAGAAACATCGGTACATAGATTTCCTGAAGCAGCATTGTGATTTATTCTCCAGGAGCTATGACTAGATGCCAGGACTGGATCCTCAGGTATCTGTCCACTACGTCAGTCTCCCTGCAAATCATCGTGGGTTCAAGCAGCCTCTCAAAAAGTTTCACCCTTCTCATTATGCCATGGTTGAGGCCGAAGTTGATAAGCTCATCAGAGCCAACTTCATCAAGGAGGTCCAGTACCACAAGTTTCTAGCCAACATTGTGCCAGTCAGGAAGGAGAATGGGTAGATCTGAGTCTGGATCGACTTATGGGATCTCAACTATCACTGTCTGAAGGATGATTTTACCATTCCATTGAAAAAATTATTGATTGATGCTACGTCTGGGTTTCAAGACCTCTCCTTCATGGATGGTTACTCTGGATACAACTAGATATAAATGGCCCTCAAGGATGAAGATTACACATCTTTTATGGTGCCCCAAGGAACTTTCTGTTACCAGGTTATGCCCTTCAGCCTGAAGAATGCAGGTTCTACCTATCAATGAACCATGAACAACATATTCAAGCCAATACTTGGGACATTGGTGGAATGCTATGTGGACAATCTGGTGGTCAAATCGTTCCAGCGCCAGGACCATCTCAAGGTCCTTGAGAATGTTTTCATCTTCCTCTATTCCCGCCACCTAAAGATGAACATATAGAAATGTGCCTTCGGGGTCACCTTTGGGATGTTCCTTGTCTTTGTTATCAGGTACCGGGGCATCGAGATCGACCTAGATAAGATCAAGGCCATCAGTCAGATGCCTCCCCAGAGAAATATTCAGGAGCTTTGTGGATTCCAAGGCCACTTATTCTATATAAACCGATTAATTTCAAATCTAGACAGAAAGTGTAAGTCCTTTTCTTGGCTCATTAAGAAAGGCTCCGCCTACGAGTGGGATGATGAGTGCCAAACCGCATTCGAGGAAATCATGCAGTATCTGCTCCAGCCTCTAGTCATGATGCCACTTATTTCTAGAAAAACACCAATCTTGTACGTGACTTTCCTCGAACAATATCTTAGTGCCCTTCTCCTCCAGAAGAACAATGAGGGGATAGAAAACAATCTCTATTACCTCATCCACATGCTCCTCGACACAAATACCAGAAAACCCCACATCAAAAAGAGATGACTTGCACTGGTGTTTGTAGTGCAGAAATTGGGTCACTAGTTATAGCACCATGAAGTAATGATGGTGTCTTGGGTATACCTGCTGAAGTAAATTCTAAACGGCCCCATGTTGACCAGCCATTTAGAATGGTGGGTGGTAATCTTCTAGCGGTTTGACATCATGTTTTCCCCTGGAAAGCTATAAAGGGACAGACATTGGCAGACTTCCTTGCTTCCCATCCAACCCCCACGGACCAGTCCCGGGACCTAGATTTTATTGATGAGGCAATCCTCTCAGTAGATCATGCCATCTCATGTTCCTAGATTCACTATGATGGTGCTTCCCAGAGCCCCACCGATAGTAGACTCAATGATCACAGACTCAACAGAGTAATCCTGGGTATTTTCTTTATTACCCCGACACAAGCCATTCTGCCATTTTCATTCTTGTTATTTGAAGGCTTCACCAATAATGGGGAAGAGTATCATGCCCTCATCAATGGCCTCGAGATGTCCATCGAGATCGATGTGCCCCATCTTCATGTGAAAGGGGATTCCAAGCTTGTCAAAATGCAAGTCAACGGTGGCTACGCCATCAAAAATACAGAGCTCATGCCATTGTTAGAGCGCACCCTCCGGCTAAAAGCCTATTTTACATCTCGGACGGAAGTTACTCTTGTCCCTCGATCTCATAATGGTTGAGATGATGCCCTGGCCGACATGGCTGCATCACTTGCAGACCCTGAAGAGGATGATCTGATCATACATGTGGCACATTGAAGAGTCATTTCTTCTGTCACCCCAGATGATGAAAATGGCCTACGATTAAGCCATCTTACTACCGGAGCCTCCACATCCAGACCCCTAGGTTCTTCAGGTGTAGTGGTTAAAGAGACTCCCGATTGGAGATCCCCTTTTGTCGAGTATCCTCAAAATGGTTTCTTCCCTGGTGATCGGGCCGAACGCGAGTGAATCTGATGCTACGCACTGCAGTTTACTCTCCAGAGTGGTCCCGGTCTTGAGAAGATCCTATAAAAGTGAGGGTTAGATGGTGTTATCCTCCATTGCATCCAAAGAGTCAAGATTTCTCAGGTCATGCATGAGGTTTACGCCGGTTCCTGCGGTACTCACCAGACCGGGCCGAAGCTGTCCCATTAGATCCAGAGACTGGGATACATCTAGCCCTCTGACAGAGAAAATTTACATGCATATTCTTGATAAAATAATGAGTATTTTTTAATCTTTTTAAATGATAACCCCCATGTATTTAAATGTTTTATTAAAATAATGGGTAATTTTATTTTTATAATGAAAATGAGCATAATTGAGAAAAGTGCATAATTTTGGATTTTGGATAGATTTTGACCACAAGGGTATTTTTTCATTTATCATAAAATAAATGTAAAATTTTTGTGATTTAAATTTTTTAAAAATCCTGATTTTATTTACTCCAGTTTTTTCTACTCGACAAGGATCTAATTCAGCCATATAAAGGGCCTAAAAATTCATTGAAGTTGGGAATTTTTTCGGGTGGATAGCGTGGACCCCACCACTGTAATAGAACCTAAACTCGGCCTACACATATCAAAATGTATTTCATCTACCTGGGATAGAACTAGGACAGTTAGGGCCTAATCTTCACCAAAATTTGGATATTTTTGAAGTCACTAAGGCAGCCATTTAATGACATACTTTTGGAGGAACCTTCTTGGAAGCTTCGTCTAGAAAGAGAAGACTTCAATGAAAAATTCATAACTACTTAATCCGGGGTCCAAATGCACTGGAATTGAGAGGGTGAATGACCAAAACATTTGTGAACAACATTGTTGAAGGGGTCCACACCTGCATCAGCCATTTAATGGTTCAACAACATGATAAATTTCAGGGGATAAAAATCTGCCTATAAAAGGAGATTCTTTGATTCATCTCAAATCATCAGCTCAACACCCAAAACCAAGGAGGGATCCCACCGGGTCATGGGCCATTGCTTCTCTTATTTTCCCCCCTCATTTATTCTTTTATTTTTATTTTCATTTTAGTTTCGTTTATTTTAATTTACAATTGTAAATTTTTTTAGTTTTATTAGTCCATGCATCTGTGTTTCTCCATCCACTTTTCTTCTTTTCTTAATATGTATCTCTCTCTCCACATCTCTATCTTCCTACACCCAATCCACCAAGTAATCTCATACTCTTGGGAATAAGAGACTAACTCGAGACTTGGATTTGGTGGAGGTCATGATATTCATGAATTTTCTTTAATGTTTGTTTTATTGCTTGTGGTAGATTTGATTATCATGCATTGGTGAGATGAATGTTCCTGATTGGGTGATGGCCCCCAATGAAATTAATCTCAATCTATTTCTATTATGGAAAATAGTAGAGATTAAAATATGATATTTCATGTTTGGTTTATCAAACTAAAATAAACATATAAAAGAGAATAATGATTGAATCCATGAGTAAACCCCAAAACCATGTTCTTTCTTATTAACTAGTTCTATTTAGATTTTCATGATAGTTTAAATTAACATTTTTCATGTCATTATTTTAATTATCAAAAACCAAAAAATATTGTAATCTATTTCATTAAATAACAAAATATCAAAAAGAGATAGATTAGGAAATATAGAATAAAGTAAGTGAACACACTAAAAGGCTCCTCAAGAGAGATAACCCTGGTCAGCCACTATGATGCACTAGGAAAAAATTTAATTGTTTTTGTCCATTCCCCATGACAGACATCTGTCAAAACATGCACCGTTGCTGGGGAGCCAATAAAATGTTTATTTATTTTTTCCTATTTTCACATCTTATAAATATTTCATTTCTTTTTTTTAAATTAAAAAAAATATTTCCATGTTGAATTTCAATGATTATTATTCTTTATGGACTGACAATTACTCACAGGTGCAGCAACAACAAGAAGAAGAAGAAAATTTTCAAAGGGCTCAGATTAAAGAACTTAGAGAAAGCATTGAACAACTGATGACAAAGTCTGATAGAGCTATTGATTATGTTTGTGCATTAATGGAACAACCCAACCCTGAGCTGGAGCAAGAACCTGGGGTGGAAAGGAATGAAGTTATACCTACTGAGCTACAATTTGGAGATCAAGAAGGATTGGATGATTTTTTGATTAAATATGAGGAACTTCCTAATATCCCCATACAATACAAGGAAGAAGAGCCAACACCACCGAAGGAAGAAACCACCCAAGTGGTGGAATTGGAAGTTATGATGGAGGAACCCATATACCTGCCTCCATCCTTAGAGAGTCTACTCCAAGAGGAACTTAACACTAAGGAAGAGATTGAGGCTGAACCGACTCTGGGAGTTGAACTATTCTTTGACAATATCTGTTCTAATTTTATTGAATCTAAATTCTATATCACTCCTTGTGATTTTTATTATACAGAATTAGAAAATCTCTAATATTCCTTGGAGGAAGAAGATGAATCTATAGGTGTAGCTACTGAGGAACATATGGAGCTCCTTGGACGAGTTTAATATTTATTGAAGGAAGCTCTTGAAGAGATGCTAGTGGATTTTCCTAAGGAGACCATGAACAAAGCTGCTTACTTTGATGGGGAATAATTTGATCCTGATACTTTGTGTTTTAATTTTATTCAAATAGAATTACACAATGACTTTCCCATTGACTATTCTTTTGATGCAGCATACCTTGAGGAACCACTAGACAGAGAAGAAGAGGTTTCACAAGTAGCAATCAAGAAGAAGGAGGATGATTCATACTTCATCCTACCCCCACCATGCAAGCTATACCTCATTGTGAAGGGGGGGATATGTTGTACTCTGTCCATGGATCATTACTCACCCAGAAGGATGAAGCAAAAGATAGGAAATTCCACATGTGGTGGTTCAAATCAAAGAAGCTTCATCCTCCATCACACATTGGATAACAGCTGGTACTGCCCTCTGGAGGCAGTAAAAATTCATGGCCCACTTTGGGGATTGTACCAAGATTTATCTTTACATGCTTTCTAGGAAATTATATGTCAATTTAATTTCTTAAGTAGTAGTCTAGCATTCATCCCCCTCCCTTATATATTTTTTGAGGTTAAATGACATGATTCTTATGATTAATTGGGTTGTTTTCTTTTATTGGTTCATAATGGTGGAAGGAAGACCCATACAATGAAGTGTAAGGACCAAGTTTCATGGAAAAAGGGAGTTCAATTTTAGTTTTTTATCTTTTAAACTCTCCAAATTTTAGTCCACAACATGTTTTGAGATTTTAATATAAAATTTCAAGCCCACACTTGAATTCATGTTTTACTCAACTTATCTAGGAGACATGAGTTGCTTTGGAACCCAGTGATTCCATGTTTTAGATTTCAATGTTGATATGATTATATGATTGAAAGGAAGAATTGAATTTTTAAAATGAATCATGAATATTGAAATGATAACTCATGATTTGAAGTAATTAACAAATTCATGTAAATAAAATTTCCCTACCATCTTTCATGCATTGAATTTCTTAAATTTATGTGAATTGATTTGTTATTATTATTCATGCAATGAGTGATTGTCCAATGATATATTTCTCACTCCGGAGAGGATTTCTAGGATATGTACTTCTTATTTATTCATGAGCATATTTCTTGAGTGATCTTGGGACATGTAACTGACCAGAACTTATATTGAAACTTGTCAAAGATATGACTGTAAAAAAACACATTTAAAATGATTGAGGTATCCTTTAAGAATCCCATAATACTTAAAATAACACCATTATATAAAACATTCTTTTAATCTCAAAGAGACCATGAATGACCTTTATTGGGATGAGCCCTGTTTCAAGCCATTTTTATCCATTCTTACCTAACTATTGGTATTTGCCTGATATTTTAAAGATGAAGTGTGGGGGTAAAGGTAATCATGGTGGATGGGATGATACACATTGTGAGGATGAAGTGTGGTAGTTTTATTGTGGGAATTGTAAAACGTTGTGAAATAATTCATGATACTCTATTGTTTACCCCTATTGAAATAAAAAATGAAAAAAATGATAAAAAGAAAAAAAATTGAAAAATGGGTTTTGATTTTGGAGAACCAAAAATCACCATTTTCAAGACCGACGATCTTATGATTGTATGTGGTTAGGTGATGGCTGTGAGGTTTGATATAATCATAACTTTATAAAAATGAAAAAAAATTACTAAATAAAAAAAATCAAGAGGGTTCACAAATCATCCATTATTCTTACATGATCATAACCTTTTCTTTGAGTTTTCGGAAGTGGTTGTTTCTATTTTGAAGGGGAGAATTTCATTACACTTTTACTTTTAATATCATGCATTTTACTTTAGAGATTAGCCTCCTCATTGAGACTTAATTTTTAAAGAATCAAATCCTGCCAACCATAAGCCTCAGAGTCATTTGAACCATTATTGCAAGTCCTCATGATTTTATGTGTCTTTTGTCTTTACAAAATGGAGAAAGTTGTTCATTTACAAGCCTATGGACAAGGATCATGTTCTCATGATATGAGAATAACTATACTTTAATTTTATCATGAGTGATGAGAGGAAAAAAATCAAAAGTGAGGTAAATCATGACACGGAATGTTTAATAATGATATATCAAGGAGAATGAATGAATCAAAGGATAAGTTCCATAAATTTTCAAAGGGGAAAAGTAAAATATGTGAATTATTTGTTTCATTGAAAAATGGGAAGTAAAATTGCTATTTTATGCAGATTTTTGAAATTTTGATTTTACATTGATAATTGTTTGATTTTATCGCATTTGAATTTGAATATTGGTAACATTGGTGTCCTCTGATTTCCATATTGAGATTTTATGCATGAGGACAAGCATGGTTTAAGTGTACGAGTATTTGACATGGAAAATTTACGTGCATATTTTTGATCAAATAATGAGTATTTTTTACTGTTTTTAAATGATAAACCCCATTTATTTACATGTTTTATTAAAATAATGGGTAATTTGAATTTTATAATGAAAATGAGCATAATTGAGAAAAGTGCATAATTCTGGATTTTGGACAGATTTTGACTAATGGGGTATTTTTGTCATTTCTCATAAAATAAATATCCAAATTTTGTGATTTAATTTTTTTTTAAAAATATTGATTTTATATCCTTAAATTTTGCCTTCTAGACCAGGATCTAATTTGGCCATATTGAGGGAATAAAAATTTATTGACGTTGGGATTTTTCCTAGCGTACATCGTGGACCCCACCACTGTAACAGAACCCAAACTCAGCCTACACATATCCAAATGAGTTACTTCCACCTTGGATAGAACACATAAAGATATGGATGGATCATCTCCAAAATTTGGAGAGTTTTTAAGTCATTATGGAAGCCATTTAATGACATACTTTTGGAGGAACCTTTATGGAAGGTTCATCCAGAAACAGAATCCTTCAATTAAAAATTCATAACTCCTTCATCTGGGGTCCAAATGCGCTGGAATTTGGAGGGTGAACGGCCAACAAATTAATGAACAACATAGAAGAAGGATTTTATGTGTGGATCGGGATTTAATGGTTCAACAATGCAAAAACTTTTGGGGGATGGAAATATGCCTATAAAAGGAGGCCCTCTACTCCAACTCAAATCATTAGCTCGACACCCAAAGCCAAGGAGGGACCCACCAGGACATGGGACACTGCTTCTCTTCTTTTTTCCCCTCATTTCTTCTTTTATTTTTATTTTCATTTTAGATTTCATTTAGTTTCATTTTCAATTGTAATTTATTTTATTTTTAGTTTTATTAATCCATGCATCTATGTTTCTACATCCACTTTCCTTCTTTCCTTTCTCTCCCTCTCTCTCCCTCCCTCTCCATCTCTCTATCTTCCTTCACCCAATCCACCATGTAATATCATACTCTCGGAAATGAGTGGCTAACTCGAAACTTGGATTGGGGGGAGGTCAAGATATTCATGAATTTTATTTAATGTTTGTTTTATTGTTTGTGGTAGATTTGGGTATCATGCATTGGTGAGGCGAATGTTCCTGATTAGGTGATATCCCCCAATGACATGAAACTAAATCTATTTATATTCTAGAAATGTGTAGTGATTCAAATATGAGATTTCATGTTTGGTTTATCAAACTAAAATCAATATATAAAATAGAATAATGATTGAATCCACGACTAAACCCCAAAACCAAGTTTCTTCTTATTAACTAATTCAGTTTAGATTTGCATGATAGTTTAAATTCACATTTTTCATGTCATTATTTTAATTATAAAAAACCAAAAAATATTTTAATCTCTTTCATTAAATAAAAAAATATCAAAAAGAGATAGATTAGGTAATATAGAATAAAGTAAGTGAACACACTGAAAGGCTCTCAAGAGAGACGACCCCGGTCAGCCACTGTACTGCACTAGGAAGAACTATAATTGTTTTTTTCTATGCCCCGCGATAGGCGTGCGTCACCCTCCATGATCAATGACTGCATCGAGTTCTTCAAGAGATATCACGCATTCCAAATTCATGCTAACTTCTTGCATCAGCCGCCATAAGCTCTCCACTCCACCAAGTACTCTTGGTCGTTTGTGGTATGGGGACTCAATGTCGTGTGACCATACCCACCGGTGACAGCTCGCTAGTGCAGGTTTATCCTAACAGCCACATATTTCTTTTTTATGTGGGACGAAGGAGTTCTACTTATGGAGGTCAAGGCTCATTCTATCATTGACTATGTGATCTCCAACATCATCCACTGGTATTGAGTCCCTCACACTATCCTCACCGATAACAACACCAACTTCTGAGTAGCTGAGCTAAAGAAATTGTACGCCAAGTACAACATCTATTCCAACCATACCTCCCACTATCACATGCATGAAAATGGGATGATTGAGGAATTCAAAAAAACCCTCTCTAACATTATTTAGAAACTGGTTGGTCAGAACATGAAGTATTGGATGGACAAGCTCCCCAATTCCCTCTGGGCCTATCAGACGATGACTCACAATTCCACCCAGGTGACCCCCTATTACCTAGTGTACAGAGCTGAGGCTGTCCTACCCAAAGAGATCTAGATGGCTTCATTACGCACAATGGTCTATGACCAGCAGGCTCCATATAAGGTAGCCAAAATTCATCTAGCTGAATTGGAAACACTTGATGAGAATAGGCTTCGTGCCCTGCACAATCTGGAAAGGCATCAGAATAAGATAGATAGATTCTTAAACAAGAAGGTTTGCCTATGCTCGTTCCTACAAGGTGACTTGGTATTGGCCCTCTAGGCGCCAATGATCCCTTGCAGTAAACCACCCATGTTGGATACCAAATGGGAAGGACCTTACATAGTTCACAAGGTTTACCCTGATTAGTCACTGAAAGTGGCTAATATTCATTGTTAATATCTTAATATTAATGTATTTGAAAGTTCATAAACATCAATTTTAGTCCAATTCAGAAATTGAACTTCATTTCTCATCATTGTGCAATTCATGCTTAAAATGTCAATTTGGTCCCACTCAATAATTTGCTTGTGGAAATTACAATATTCATCATTTTAATTTGAAATTTTGGGATATAATTTATCACTTTGTTTGGATCATTTTATCTTTTAGGTCCGATGGATGAATCCCAAAGAAAGATGGAGAATTTTGCGCCTGAAGGCAGAAACATGCTGGAAAAAGCATAATGGGCCTAAGGCCCATCAAACAAATGTGGGGCCCATACACCAAGCCCAATGAAGCTCAAATTTATACAGTATAAAGATAAAAATATGAGGATCATTTTATTCAACTGTGGCCGGAGCTAATTCGGATGTTTTCATGATGATAAAGGGATATGAAGTTAAGATTTAAATGGTGGACTCGTCATTAATGCTCAACAATCCGTCCTACCATTTCGACTATAACTTCCAAACGGCTGGGTTAAAGTTCCTGAACATTTTACAGCTCATAGAGGACAGATGGATGAAGATATTTCTCTTCTACAGCCTCTCTGGATTCGTCTTTCTTCAATATCTAATTCACACGTCAATGTGGTGGACGAATCTGGACAGTTTTCCTGGTCAAATTCGAAACATCAATTTCCTTTTGATTATTCACCCTCCATTTGACTCTATTAATTGTTGGGGGGTGAATTAATTGTTGGGGGATGTACCTAAAGCTCCTAATATGCCTATATAATGAGCTATTGGTGAAGGGAATGGGGGTGGAAAATTTTCTTATCATCTTGGATGCTTTGTTTCATTGTAATGTTTTGCTTCCAAATTTCCTTTGTAATGTTTTCCATTTCCATGTAAGTTTTTTTTGTATCTTTATGTTCTTAATCAACTTCTTCTCTTATATATTTTCCATTTCATTTATTAAAACTTTATAATCACAAAGCACAGTGATATCTCTGTGTTGTTGTGAATTAGTTCACACATAGGTGTGAATTTCATTCACACACACGGAGGAGTGCTCGTTATTTCCGCTGTTTTAATTTCTTCAATCCAATTCTTGTTAGCCATCTTCCGCCCACCATTGAGAGTATACCATCAATGGAGGGATAAACCCTTAATGGGTTGATCTTAGGAGGATGCAAAGGCTGGATTGAATGTTATTTTATGAACGAATTGTTGTTAATTGGATAATTAATTTAAGACATCCATTCTTCAGTTATTTCTACTCTTCATCTTTACTGTGTTTGAGCAAAATAAATTCAATTACTAAATGACCATATACCTCGGAGAGATCATGAATTTGGTTCTCTAAGTGTATAGGGGATTAGTAATTGTGTTTAGTAAGCACCAAACCAGAAAATGATGAAGGTAGTGTTATTTTTGAAGAATGGATTCATCAAGAATTAATAAAACCAAAATTGTTTAAAGAAGTAAAATTCATTCAATCCACCCCGAGCATAATCCTAGATCAACCCATTTTCATTGAATTGAATTCACGTAGGCTTCTTAGTATTATTTAAAACCATCCAAAATCAAAACCAAAGTTTGCTACTTCATAGCCCATCCTTCACCAAATCATAGCGTCTCAAGGTTACTTCTTCGGTCCCTGTGGACTCGACCCCTACATGTACTACATCGATCGCTTTTACCCGTAGGGTAAATTTGGGCGCAACCAAATTTTGGCGCCGTTACATAAATGTTGAACTAGGAGAGAACAAAGTGGTCAAAGCCTTGTGTGATCTAGGTGCTAGTGTGAACCTCATTCCTTATGCCATGTACTGTCAGTTAGGGCTCGAAGAACTCCAACCCACATCTGTCACTCTTCAACTTGCTGATCGTAGTGTTCGAGTTCCAAAGGGGATCTTAAAAGATGTTTTGGTAAAAGTTGAAAATTTCATTTACCCAGCTGACTTCATTGTTCTGGACAATCACCCAAGCTTAGGTCCTAGGGAGCAAACCCCAATCATACTTGGTCGTCCCTTCCTTGCAACAATCAACTCTGTAATCCGAGTCCGAAATGGGAACATGACCACCACCTTTGGGAACATGAGTCTAGACTTGAACATCTACAATGAAAACTCTCAAATTGGGGATGATGAAGAGATCCATGAGGTTAATTGTATTGGTAGTGTTGATAATGAACTCAATGAACATCATGGAGTTACCGAAGGATGGTTAAGTCAAGAAGAGATTGATTTTCTTTATTCACATGAGGTAAATTTGCCTCCTTGGATTGAATCCCTTTCAGACAGCTCTATTGATGAATTTCTAGAATCACCAATCAATGATACCATGGTTGAAATCAATAACATTGATTCCATAGCCATTCATGACACTACTCTGGAAAATTTAGTGGATGAAAATTCTGTTCACAAGGAACCAATTTTGTCAAGAAATCTGAACAAAGAAACTAAGTTCAATACAAAGTCTCAACCATTCTTGGAAAGTCATGACCAATCTGATCTTGAATTAAAAGTCTTACCTTCATCACTAAAGTATGCTTACTTAGGGGACAATCAATCATTTCCTGTTGTCATTTCTTCCTCCCTTGAAGCCGATCATGAGAGGATGCTTCTAGATGTTCTTAGGAGACACAAGAAAGCCATTGGATGGACCCTATATGATATCCCTGGGATTAGCCCACTTATCGGGACTCATAGAATTATTCTTGAATCTGAGTCAAAGCCATGTCGTCAACCTCAGAGGTGACTGAATCCTAATCTCATGGAAGTAGTGAGAAAAGAACTTTTGAAATTGTTTAAAGCCGGTATCATCTATCCTATAGCTGAGAGTGAGTGGGTTAGCCCAATCCATGTGGTTCCAAAGAAGGCTGGAATCACAGTAATAACCAACAAGGATGGAGAGATGCTTCCAACAAGGGTTAGTAGTGGATGGAGAGTTTGTATTGACTATAGGAAGCTCAACTCTTGTACCAAGAAAGACCATTTCCCCTTACCCTTTATTGATCAATTCCTCGAGCGAGTGGCAGGTCATCAATTCTATTGCTTCCTAGATGGATTCTCAGGGTATAATCAAATCGAAGTCTCCTTAGAGGATCAAGGAAAAACAACCTTCACTTGTCCATTTGGCACTTTTGCCTTCAAACGCATGCCCTTTGGGTTATGTAATTCCCCTGGTACCTTCCAGCGGTGCATGATGGGAATATTCTCGGATATGGTGGGGGATTTTTTAGAGGTCTTCATGGATGACTTCTCCATCTTTGGGGATACTTTTGAGGGATGCCTTATAAATGTTGAAAAGGTTTTGTCAAGGTGCGAGGATAAGAATCTCATACTAAATTGGGAAAAATGCCATTTCATGGTAAGGGAAGGACTTGTTCTAGGTCATCTGGTATCTGGTAGAGGGATTGAAGTTGATAAAGCTAAGGTTGACATCATTCGTCACCTTCCCTCTCCTAAAACTGTTAAGTAAGTGAGGTCCTTATTAGGACATGATGGTTTTTATAGAAGGTTCATTAGGAATTTCAGCTCTATTTCTCGACCACTTTGTGCTCTATTGGTAAAAGATGCTCCATTTTTATGGACAGAAAGATGTGAGGAATCATTCTCTACACTCAAGTCAACTCTTATATCTCCACCTATCATGCAATCTCCAAATTGGAAACTTCCTTTTGAGATCATGTGTGATGCAAGTGATTTCGCTGTAGGAGCAGTCTTAGGACAACGGTGTGAGAAAACTCCACATGTCATTTCTTATGCAAGCAAATCTTTAAATGATGCACAAATAAACTACACCACCACTGAGAAAGAGTTGCTTGCTGTTGTCTTTGCCTTAGAGAAATTCAGGTCTTATCTCTTAGGATCACCCATCATTGTCTTCACTGATCATTCAGCCCTAAAATACCTTTTCCAAAAACAAGATGCCAAGGATAGATTGATTAGGTGGGTCCTTCTTCTTCAAGAGTTCTATTTAACCATTAAGGATAAAAACGGTGTTGAAAATATTGTAGCTGATCACCTCTCTAGGATAGAATTCAAAGACAACTCACACCACCTCTCTGTGTCTGATTCATTTCCCGATGAGCACCTCTATTCAGTGAGTGATTTCCCTTGGTATGCTGACATAGCAAACCATTTGGTGACGGGTGACATTCCAAAATTCATGGGGACCCAAGCTAAGAGGAAATTCCTTTCTAACGTAAAACACTATGTGTTTGATGATCCTTACCTCTTCAAGTTCTGTCCTGATCAAATCATCAGGAGATGTATTCCCGAGTCTGAGTAAGAGTCCATTCTAAAATTTTGTCATGGAGAGGCATGTGGAGGCCACTTTTATACAAAGAAAACCACTAAAAAGGTCCTCTAAAGTGGTTTCTACTGGCCGAAACTCACTAAGGATTCCTTCCAATTCTGCAAAAGTTGTCCTCAGTGTCAGAAATTAGGATCCATTACCAAAAGGAATCAAATGCCCCTCACTCCCATTCTGGTCGTTGAAATCTTTGATTGTTGGGGAATTGATTTCATGGGACCCTTTCCAAACTCTAAGGGATACCTCTATATCCTCTTAGCTATTGATTATGTCTCAAAATGGGTTGAATCCATTCCCACCAAGTCCAATGACCATCATGTTGTGATCCGATTTTTGAAAGAGCATATATTTTCTCGATTTGGAATTCCTAGGGCTATAATCAGTGATCGTGGAACCCATTTCTGCAACCTCCCATTCGCTTCACTCATGTCTAAGTATGGTATTACTCATAAAGTTTCCACTGCATACCATCCTCAAACCAACGGTCAAGCTAAGTTGGCAAATAGAGAAATTAAACAAATTCTTGAAAAAACTGTCAATCCCTCTAGGAAAGATTGGACCGAGAAACTCTTAGATGCCCTTTGGGCATATCGAACTGCTTTCAAAACTATCCTAGGCATGTCACCGTATAGATTGGTTTATGGAAAAGCATGTCATTTACCTGTTGAAATTGAACATAAGGACTTTTGGGCAATAAAAAAATGAACTTTGACATTTCTTTGGCTGAAACAAAAAGGAAATTAGATCTTAATGAACTCGAGGAACTTATGATGGAGGCTTATGAAAATTCAAGGATCAATAAATCTAAAGTTCAAGCCTACCAATCTAGGAATCTCAAAGTCAAACACTTTGAGCTGGGAAAATTTGTGCTCTTGTATAGTTCAAAACTTCATCTACACCCAGGAAAGCTAAGGTCTAGATGGTCTGGTCCATACCTAGTGCATCATGTGTACCCTCATGGGGCAATAGAGATTCAGGATCCCACAAGTGGTCATGTCTTGAAAGTCAATGGTCATAGGTTAAAACCATTCATTGATTCATTCAATAAAAAAGAAACCAAGGAGGAGTTAACTGAGCCAATATGAACCAGAGAAAAATTGATAGATTTAGGGTACAAGTCGGGCTAACGACGTTAAACAAAAGCGCTGCACGGGAGGCAACCCGTGGTTTTCATGTTTCCAATCACTGGGAATCATCTTTTGTTTCCTTCTTCTTAATTTTGTTACTTTTTTTTATATATATAGACTGTTGACCTGTTCTTCTTTTATGAGTAAGGATGGGTATGAAAAGGGATCACCGTATTCATCCGTGTCACGCGGTGTGATCCCTGAGTAATACCTTACCCAGAAATTTAAAGAAGACAATGTATCATCAGTTTATTTTATTTATGTTTTTGTAGGTTTAAAAAAAATTATTAGACTCTTGACCTGTTCTTCTTTTATGAGTATGGATGGGTATGAAAGGGGAGCACCGTATTCATCCGTGTCACGCGGTGTGATCCCTGAGTAATACCTTACCCAGAAATTTAAAAGAAGACAATGTATCATTAGTTTGATTTAAAAAAAACATGAAAATGATGGTACTTGGAATTAAATAAATCATTGTGTTGTTTGTTTTGTCTGCTTTGTCCTTCTTTTTATGGTTCAGGAACTATTTTGGGTGATACATGTTCAATCAAGGAGGTGCCTACATCCCCAAAGAGATCAAAGGAGTAATTTGGAGCATCATGAACCTCAACTTTAAAAACCAGGTGAATTTGTTCTATGTTTTTCATTCTCAATTTTATCTTTGAACTCCTCTCCTACCCCCTTCTAACGTTTTTTTTCTTTAAACACTGGGGACAGTGTTATTCTAAGTTGGGGGGGGGGGATAAAAAATGATTTTTATTTTGAATAAGAACATGCATGAAAAAAAATTCCATTAACCATAAACATGATAAAGACACATTGCAAACTCTAAAATTGGATATCAAATAAATTTTGCATGCCTTCATTCTGATTTTAATGCAAGTTTAAGTTCATGAGCATAGTTTTTGGAAAGTGCAGTTGTCCAATGTGATTTTTCAAAGTTTACATTTTCATCCTCTTAATAAAAATGCCACAATGCACGTCTTTTGGATTGTGGGTGTAAATTTGAGTTCTTGGGTCCCTTTCATTATAGCATAGGGTTCTGGGGTCACTTTTAGTTTAATTTGAGTATCCAAAAAAAAAACAAAAACAAAAAAAAACAAAAAAAAAACAAAAAAAGACCACATAGAGCAATGTTTTGTCCAAATGCGTGGCGTTCGGCACTTGGGGATCGTGACTCCATAGTTGTCTTGCCCAGAGTTAGGCTTTATATCTCTATTTTAGAGCATGAAATTGACAATATGTGTGGCGTCCGGCACTTGGGGATCGTGACTCCATAGTTGTCTTGCCCAGAGTTAGTCTTTTCATATCTATTGTGGTTAAAAAAAATAAAAAAAAATAAATAAAAAAAAGGGATACTCATCTTAAGGTTTAATGTGATTCCCACCTAGCTCTTCCATTTTTTCCCCTTGAACAATAAAATGGGCCCCATATCTTTTATGATGCACAACACTTTATCATGCTTAATTGGAATTGGATGAAATGTGGCAATGAATTTGAACAAAGGAATGGGCTTGGGCTTGGGATATTCTTATGCACCTAGCTTGTTTTAAATGATTTTGATGGGTTCCATAATTTTTTTGGTATGAGATCTTTTGAGTGAGCAATGTGTATTTAAATGTTTCTGGAAAAGGGGATTTGAATTTCATATTTGTAATTTATTTTGCTCGGGACTAGCAAAACTCAAGTTGGGGGGTGTGATTAGTCACTGAAAGTGGCTAATATTAATTGTTAAGATCTTAATATTAATGTATTTAAAAGTTCATAAACATCAATTTTAGTCCAATTCAGAAATTGAACTTCATTTCCCATCATTGTGCAATTCATGCTTAAAATGTCAATTTGGGCCCACTCAATAATTTGCTTGTGGAAATTACAATATTAATCATTTTATTTTGAAATTTTGGGATATAATTTATCACTTTGTTTGGAACATTTTATCTTTTAGGTCCGATGGATGAATCCCAAAGGAAGATGGAGAATTTTGCGCCTGAAGGCAGAAACATGCTGGAAAAAGCATAATGGGCCTAAGGCCCATCAAACAAATGTGGGGCCCAGACACAAAGCCCAATGAAGCTCAAATTTATACAGTAGAAAGATAAAAATATTAGGATCATTTTATTCAACTGTGGCCGGAGCTAATTCTGATATTTTCATGATGATAAAGGGATATGAAGTTAAGATTTAAATGGTGGACTCGTCATTAATGCTCAACAATCCGTCCTACCATTTCGACTATAACTTCCAAACGGCTGGGATAAAGTTCCTGAAAATGTTACAGCTCATAGAGGACAGATGGATGAAGATATTTCTCTTCTACAGCCCCTCCTGATTCGTCATTCTTCAATATCGAATTCACACGTCAATGTGGTGGACGAATCTGGACAGTTTTCCGGGTCAAATTCGAAACATCAATTTCCTTTTGATTATTCACCCTCTATTTGACTCTATTAATTGTTGGGGGGTGAATTAATTGTTGGGGGATGTACCTAAGGCTCCTAATATGCCTATATAAGAAGCTATTGGTGAAGGGAATGGGGGTGGAAAATTTTCTTATCATCTTGGATGCTTTGTTTCATTGTAATGTTCTGCTTCCAAATTTCCTTTGTAATGTTTTCCATTTCCATGTAAGTTTTTTTTTGTATCTTTATGTTCTTAATCAACTTATTCTCTTATATATTTTCCATTTCATTTATTAAAACTTTATAATCACAAAGCACAGTGATATCTCTGTGTTGTTGTGAATTAGTTCACACATAGGTGTGAATTTCATTCACACACACGGAGGAGTGCTCGTTATTTCCGCGGTTTTAAATTCTTCAATCCAATTCTTGTTAGCCATCTTCCGCCCACCATTGAGAGTATACCATCAATGGAGGGATAAAACCTTAATGGGTTGATCTTAGGAGGATGCAAAGGCTGGATTTAATGTTATTTTATGAACGAATTGTTGTTAATTGGATAATTAATTTAAGACATCCATTCTTCAGTTATTTCTACTCTTCATCTTTACTGTGTTTGAGCAAAAGAAATTCAATTACTAAATGACCATATACCTCGGAGAGATCATGAATTTGGTTCTCTAAGTGTATAGGGGATTAGTAATTGTGTTTAGTAAGCACCAAACCAGAAAATGATGAAGGTAGTGTTATTTTTGAAGAATGGATTCATCAAGAATTAATAAAACCAAAATTGTTTAAAGAAGTAAAATTCATTCAATCCACCCCGAGCATAATCCTAGATCAACCCATTTTCATTGAATTGAATTCACGTAGGCTTCTTAGTATTATTTAAAACCATCCAAAATCAAAACCAAAGTTGGCTACTTCATAGCCCATCCTTCACCAAATCATAGCGTCTCAAGGTTACTTCTTCGGTCCCTGTGGACTCGACCCCTACATGTACTACATCGATCGCTTTTACCTGTAGGGTAAATTTGGGCGCAACCATACCCCAATGGAGCATACTCCCTGGTGACCATGGATGGTGAGAATATAAATCCTCCCACCAATGTCATGTTCCAAAAGGAATACTTTGTATGATCCTATTGGTCCTGCATGACCTTAAACTGGATGGTCTTCCACGACCCTAAACTGCAAGGTGGTCTTGCACAACCTTAAACTGCTGGTCCCGCAAGACCCTAAACTGCGTGCTGGTCCGGCATGACCCTAAAATACTCAGTCAAGCATGACCTTAAACTGTTGAGTCCTATATGACATTAAACCGTGCATCGTCCCACAAGATTTTATACTATTCTCTTAGAACTATGTATGTCATGATTCCAATCCACATGGGATATGTAGGAACGCTCAAGAGTTTTGTCTTGAGCCCAGCCCCCGAAATCTTCTCTTTGACTATCCCCCTGGGTATAGTTCTCCTGGATAATCCTTGCATGATATGGTGTAAGCTTCCTTAGGCCCACTCATACCAGGATTATAATGGTCGCACCATGTCCCCACTCCCCATTCTTCGATCCTACCACATCCTCACCACAAGACGTTAAACTGCATGGCCTTCAAGAACTATGTACGGCTTGATTCCCATCCTCATGGGATACATAAGAATGCCCGGACCCTTAATCTATTGGCCCAACCCAAATGCCAGAATCTCCCCTTGTGTCAGGACACATGGTGTGGTACATGTTTTTGCCTCAATACACGGCGATCTCATCTCGATTCCACCGTACGTCTCCCCCCAGAGGTGTATGCCTCTTTCATCGCCCTTCTTGATTTTAAAATGTATGGGTACCACTATGCTTCACCCATTTCTCTGATCGGGACTCCATCATCTCTTCCATCTAGAAAGGCCCCCGAACGTCATGGATTCTAGGCCCTAGTAATCTCCTTCCACTTCGGGCCAACACCATTGAGGATGTTGAACAACGAATTGATAAAAATCTCGCATTGTGAATATGATCAGCGGTTGATGCTGATTTGTTGTTCCCATTCTAGGTCACTATAGGGACACTGTGTTTTGAAAATGGTAAACATCTATCCTATGTTTTTATGTCCACCCTTAGATGTACCAAACATTGAGTGCAGTGGTTCATTCTGCCCCATTGTATCTCCAAGAGACAAACTCCCATAGGGCGATGCTAGTTGCTTGACCCTTATATGGCAGGGAGAGCTGAATCCGACTCCTGTTTCCCACACCGAGCACTGCTCACGTGGTTTTAGGATTTGTGATGTGGAAATAACCGCACAAGAGGTTTTATGGATACTATTAGTCAAGATACCTGGCCTCAGGCCCCTTGTCCTTTTCGGGCCCATGGTCCAGGTTCACTCTGATGGGATTGTACGATGTGGTATAGGATTATGTCCTCATTCACATTGGGTTACTCACTGTGTCATACACATCATCAAATGATATAACTTATCCTCTCTTCGTCCTCACTACAAGACGTTAAACTACAAATTGGTCGGGACTTTTCGATTGATGCCCAGCCTCAAGCCCCATGGCCTTCTCAAACCCCAGCCCAAGTTCTTACCTAGAGTTTACGGTGTGGTATGGGATTATGTCCTCATTCAAGTCAGGTTATTATTTGTGTCATACAACTCCCTTGTTTAGGTTATCTTACTCCTCTCTTCATCCTCACTGCAAGATGTTAAACTGCAAACTGGTCGGGCCTTTCTGACCGAGGCCCATCCTCAGGCCCCTTGGCCTTTTTGGGCCCCGACCCAAGTTCTTATTTAGGGTTGTACAGTGTGGTGTGGGATTATTTCCTCATTCACGTTGGGTTACTCACCATGCCGTACACCCCCCTCATTAGGGTATCTTACCCCTATGTGCGATTCCAGAACTATTTGTGGCTTGATTCCCATACTTATGGGATACATAGGACCGCCCGAGCATCTAGTCTTTGGGTCCATCCCCATCTCTTAGGGATCTCCTTGTTATCCTAGCCTCTCAGCCATCTTTTGGTAATTCCCCAATGTTCCTAAGCGTACTCTAGTTTACTAATTGGAATGTCGGACTCTACTCATACATGATTTTACCCTTTTTTTCTTGCTTCGTGTTCTCCCTCATTAGGGATTCCATCACCTTTCACACACAAAGGGAACCCCAAATGGCCTAGATGCTAGGCCTAAGGGCTATCCTACCATTACAGTCCAATTTCCTCGAGGGTCTTAGACAAAAAATCAATACATGTCCCACGTTGTGAATATGGTCAGCAGCTGATGCTCATTTGTTTGTCCTCATTTCAGGCTAACACGATATGGATGTTGTGTTTCGAACATAATAAATAGTCATCCTCCATCATCACGCCAGCCCCATTAATCCCGAAATGTTGGTTACATGATTCACAACCTTCTCCACCTCATCATGTCCAAGCAGAACATTGAAATACTTATTACTATCACTCAGTGCGCATTTGCACATTATGAGGAAAATTCCATGATAAGGCAATCATTCGGGGCTCCATCGATTCCCCTTTTTCATATATTTCATGTATTTAAAATACCTTATCCACCCGTGTTTCCTACACTAAGTTCGAATCATGTAGGATTAGGGATCGAGTTAAGGTTCTCATTTACTTGGGATAGTCCCTTCTCTATGGTCCGAGTTCTAAGAACTTAAACAAAGATCTTTTCAAAATTACGCCTTCAAAGAACTATGTGTGGCTTGATTCCCATCCTCATGGGATACGTAGGACCGCCCGAACGTCTATACATCAGGTCCAACCCCATCTCTCAGAAATCTCCCTTCCACCTTGGCCCCTTGGCCTACCCTTTCCCAAAGAGGGGATTATATGGTGTGGTATGGGACTATGTCCCAATTCATTTCGGGTTTTTAAAGACCACTCCACATACCTCTCCCTCATGACAGTTCTCTATCCCCTTATTCTATAATCATCCCTTCAAATTGGTTACTCTCAAGTTGAGAACCCTCGTCGATCCTCATCAGCGATGCACCAATCTGTTTAAGAGTACACTGGTTCAACGTGTGGAGTGTCAGATTTTACGTGGACATGCTTCCACCCATTTTTTAGGCTGCATGTTCCCCTTCATTTGGGCTTCCATAATCTTCCACACCCGTGGGGACCCCCAAATGTCTTGGATTTTATGCCTAAGGGCTCTCCTACCATTATGGGCCAACATCCTCGAGGGTTTCAGACTTCAAATCGATACAAGTCAAATATTGAAATTTTTTTCAGCGAATGACGCTCATTTGTTTGTCCCCATTTTAGGCTAATGCGATAGGGATGTTCTGTTTCGAACACGGTCAACATTTACCCTCCATCGTCACTCCATCCGCTTTAATCCTTGAATTTTGGTTACATGATTCACTTCATTGTCCACCCCATCATGTCCATGTGGAATTTTAGCACTCTTAACACCATCCCTCATTGCACATTTTCACATTAGGAGGACAAATCTGTGGTAAATGCATCATTCGGGGCTCAACACCGAATTCCCTTTGATGTGCGTCCCATGTATTGCAAAAAAACCTCTTCTGCCCTTGTTTTCCACACCGAGTTTGACTCACGTGGGCTTAGGGATCGGGTTGAGGTCTGCGCTTACTTGAAAGGATTTCACTTCTCCATGGTCTGAGCTCTAAGACTATAAACTAATATCCCTTTAAGAACTACATTAGGCTTGATTCCCGTCCTCATGGGATATGTAGGAGCACCAAGACATCTTTTTTTTAGGTTTAGCTCAATTGGGAGCTTGTTTCTCCTACACCTTACATTCTTACATCTATTTTGTCCCCTTGTCCCAAGGACTCTTCCACAGAATCATGTATGGTGTGGTATGGGATTTTTCCCTCATTTGCATCGTGTATGTTTTATTTCACCGTGCACATTCCCCCTTTAGCCTCGTCTATACTCCATCTGTGCCACATGACGTTAAAATGCACACCTGGTCCCACCACATGACCCTAGACTGTAACATTATTGTCCTGGACACATGATTCAAAACAACACTGAATCGTGATTTCCTCACTCAAGGGGAATTCATGTTCGGTATCGGTCACATGCCATACCATTTTTCAACGCCTGCATACAGCTTGATTCTTGTGGCAATGCCAGGACTTTCTATCCTAGTCCTTTCGCTTCACAAAAAAAACCATTCACCTTAAAGGACAACCAAGATACATCAAATACCACTTCTTTTGGTGTGAGGGTCACACCCACACATCCATTTTATCCCCAGCACTAGTACCTTACTGTGTCACCTCTTATAACTACGTAAAACTTGATTATCATTCTCTTGAGACATGTAGGAATGCCCAAGGGATTCCCCCACGGGCCCAACTTAACTCTCATTTCTAGCCCCTCGACCTAAAATCTTCCCAGGGAACACATGGTAATCTGGACTCCGGGTCCTCATTCACATCGGGTTTTATAATCACTTACCATGTGTCCCATGTACTCCTTACTGATCCATGATCTGAGCTCTATGACTATAAACTAAGACCACTCTACATCCTTGCTGCAAGACACTAAACTAAACGACATCCTCCAGAACTATGTATTGCTTGATTCCCATTCTCATGGGATACATAGAGGCATCTAGGAATTTTTCCTTTGGTCCATCCCCAAGAACCATAAATCCTATTCCTCCTCATTTTCAGCCCCCTGGCCTGACCCCTTTTGTGGAACTATGTAACTGCAGTTTTTCCCTAAACAAGTTCAGGATGCCCCATGATGGAATTGGGAACCGACATCTCCCTCGCCAGAGAGGTCCTGTCTAAAAGAAGGAATGATCCATGATAAAACCGATGTGCCCATCTAATGTGCTCCCACCACGGTGGCATAATTTTGAGTATTGGATTCTATTCGAACAAACAATCACTCCACATTCTATGCTTTGATTACCCCTTATTCAGACCATCGTCCTATTTCATGTCTATGAGTACCCGTTAATAGTATGGATGCTCAGGCTATGGCCCACCTATTGTCCTAGGCTAGCATTCCAGAAGACCAATGGATGGAATTTTGAGTTAGGCCCCATGTTTCGAATGTGGTCAATGGTCAACGCTCATTTTATATCCCCACTCAAGGATAATATAATAAATATACTATGTTTTGAATGTGGTCAACAGTTATCCTTCAATGTCACGCCACCCCCTCAATATTCCGAATCCTGGGTATCGTGATTCACACCTCTCATTCCCATCTGTTTGGATTGATTCCAGTACCCCTGGAATTACCCCATTTGTGCACAAGATCACACTAGGAAAACGGTAATTCGGATGTTATGAGAGCTTCATTATCCAGTCAGGTCTCCCATTTCCTCTTGGAAATCTGGACCGGTTGTTCAAACCCCGGATTCCCAAAGCTTGGTTTTTACTCCAATGTTTGGATGGGGTGATAAGGTGGTCATCCCTTATTTCTCACATCAGGCCCGACCCACATGAGCCTAGGGAATGATCGTTGGATGCTCCGTGAACATCACGAGGATGAAATAAACCAATGTAAACAATGGAACTCATGCATGCTATGGAATCAAACAATCAAAGCATGAAAGAACATTTGAGGGTTTGTAATCATTATAGTACTTCGGGGTCCACTCCCCCCATGGATGGGTTAACCTCACCAAAAGAGTGTAGTAGCTCCGCCACTCTCTGACTGGTGGCATCCAGGAGTTGTTGCCGCCTATTCAGCTCCCGCTTCTCCTTTGCATTGATGGGGCATAATTTGTTGTCCGCAATCTGGGCCTGCTCCTTGTAGATATGGATGGAGGTCATCTCCTCAATGGATCACTTCATGTTCTCTTCAGCCTCTTCCAGTTGGGCCTCCAATCTCAATATTATCTCAGATTGCACGTTGAGGGAGGTCGAGTGCTTATCCGCCCGATTCTACAGCCGCTAGACCTCATCTTCACCCTCCTAGAGCCTCTTGATGTTTAGCACCTTCCTCCGCTGCCAGCCTACACCGAGGCCATGATCATACTCGCAAATCATTTTCTCCATGAGATTTTATATGAGCATGTGAGGACACTAAGAATCCACTACCCCAGCACAGAGTTCGCATAGTCGTGAGCGATGTCTGTCTATCTCGTCCAACCATAGTGCTTGGGGGTGTCATTGATGAAGTGCATGATTAGATTCCATGATCGACGATGAAATGTCTTACTATCCTCTTCATCAAAGGTTGTCTCATCCTAGTTGGCATGATTGGTAGGCACATATGCGGGGAACACCCCCATGAACTCTTCAGCAGGGTCCACTTCTGGTTTTTGATGGGGCGTGGGGGGAGTGGGGATGTCTGACCGGTCCTCATCGTTGGACCCCACCTCAATTATCTCTGGTGCAGCCCCGCTGATAGTCCCACTGGTTATCGGGAGTGCCACAGTTAGGACGGTTGGGGCCTCCACCTCCACGACCACAGACATTCCCCTAGGAAGGACGCCTCTAGAAGCGCCAACCTACCTCGCCAAGGTGGCCCACGCCATTTGAAGAACTGTACGCGCCAAAAAGGGACATGGACATTAGTAAGAATGGTTAGGCGATGGCAATCATAAAATTGGAAGAGGGGACTTACAGATATCGAATCCCTGGTCTCGCTCTTGGTTTGATGCTATCGGGACCCCGAATCATGGCCCCCCGTATATGTTTAGAAGGTCTAAAAGCTCTGGAGGGGTCGCCTCCTAGCCTCACTGGAGGTAGTAATAGATGCGGCAGTGGGTGTAGATCCTGAGGCTCCAACACTTTCATCCACCGAGGGACAAGAATCGATCTTATATATAAGACCATCCTACATGGTTCAGCTGTTAACATGAAGTCTGGAATGACTTCAAAGCAAGTCTTGGAGAAGGGGTTCTAGATTGTTACCTCAAGGTCCTCTACAAACTATTCAAGATCCAAGTCTTGATCTCCAACTTTTCCCTTCTCCAATAGGCTCCCTCTCCTATCCTCGTCTCTCCAAGAGGACTCTTCATATTATTCCGACAGGGGGAATCACTCTCTCAAATCAGTGGCCGAAAACTTTGGGGGAGTAGTGTGATCGAGAAACACCTTGACTCTATCTGTCATTGGATGAGGAGCACCCTGGGAATGTACAAAGTCCTCCATAACTACCTCATACCACTCTTACTCTACTTGGGGCACCGCAAAGCTGGCCCAAATAGGGCCTATCCCCGATAAATCCATCCCGAGGTGGTTTAGGTTCTGCCACAACTTGGTGCGGTGGAGGAATTGCCTGTTGACTTCCCAGATATCCAAGGCCTCCAGTAAGATTGCATTCTCTAGCATATCGATATAGCGTAGTCACTTCCTTGGAGCCTGGGTGGGTATCCTGCAGAACGCTCTCAGTGACCTCCACTTCAGATGGCACTGTTATTATGGAACCTCCAGGTCTGCTACCACTGCTGGATCTGTGGCTCCTGCCTCACCTTCAACTAGTGCAGACCTCACCGTCACGACACCCCTGCCACCGTGAGATTCCCTTACCGCCTTCCGACCTGGAGGTCGGGGAAGCTCACCATCATCGACTCGAATGGTTGGATGCTTCAGCATCTCCCCTGGGTAGGCCGCCACCCAACTCTGGGAATGTTCCATTACCAGCTCGAGGATGGTGGTCGGCGGAGGAAACTCGTTCCTCATTTTCCCATCTTCCCATGTGAACATGATCCACATATGCCTCATCATTCATGGGCGTTCTTCTTAGAACACCTCCAGATAGACCTATGTCATTAGCCTCTGCATACACCATAATTTCATTGCAAACCGGTGTGGGGTGTACAGCTCACAGAGGGGCTCGCATTCCACCCTCGCCACCAGGACTCCACCTAGAAAGGCCAAGAGATAGGCCTGGTGCTCTTCCGTCCCCCATTCGTCATTAGTAAATACCCCCGTCGGCAATGGAAATAGGTGGAAATAGAATTACTCCACCCTCCACACTAAGTTTAGAACCAACAGTGTGGTCAGCTTGGTTGGAAAGATCACTGCGACATTCAGTATTGATGGGCGAAAGTTCGAGCCTAGAGGAGAGACAGGGTTTGGGTATTCGTAAAACACCCTGATATGTACCACTATCCTCCCATACAGGAGGTGGAATGGCCCACATACCCTCTGTAGCCTTTTCCCCTCGTTGATATGCCACAACACCTTATATAGCTTGGTGAGAATCAGGATTACTATGTTGACCTACCCTCCTGTTTCCAACTTGGACGCCATGATAAATGTGCTCAGGCATACTCCCATGTTGGTATTCCTCACAGGAAGGATCCAACCACAGATGAGAGCCTTGATAAATTCTGCCAACCTAAGTATTTGCTACTCCTCAGTGATGACACTGAATCCCCACATCTTTCATTGGCTATTCTCCAAAATCCGATAGTACGAGTGCTCCTTACTCTAAGCTCCCTTAGGGAAGGTCCAAGGCCTTACCGAAAACTGCATGTTTTTCGAAAAGTCAAAGAATTGTTTGAACCAGCGCCTGAAGTGGAAATCCCTTGCTACTTCCTTGTCCTCCCCAGGCACAATCTCCATCAATTCCATCGCCAGCCATGGAATTTGTTCTGGATCCTCCCACCCACTCAGGAAGGGGAGGAATTCGTCATACATAACCCCCATTATCAGGATCCCTGAGATCTGGTGGACATCCCTCAAGAAGATACTGACCTCACCATGGTGTAAGTGCAAGGTATTGGTCCTCGACGACCATCTGCTCAATAGCTCTAGAATCATATATTTTGGTGGATATATGTGAAATTGAGAGGCCCATGCAACCTCTTACAAGCACACTCTCCTCAGATTAGCCCCAAAATCCTCACACGAGGTGCCTACCCAGTAGGCCCAGACCCAATCGCCTGTGAAGTTTCTTCCCTAGCGCAGATCCCATTCCTCGGACCACCACTTCCTCAGGTTCCTCAAAGATTCCTTCAGTATCATGTGGTACAGAGGAAGAGACATCTCAAGCTACGACTCCTTCCCATTGAAATTATTCATGTGGTTGTATAAGTAATCAGCATTGACACAGGTGTGAAATCCTCTCAGGTATTGCCATCAGTCCCCCTAAACCATCGGCGCTGGAACGACGTGCTCCTAAACCAGTAAGCTGGTTTGTCTCGACTTACTTCTGGGATGAGGACATCATCCCACAGCCTGAATCCATACAAAGGAAACCTCTTACACTGCGGGTAGTTCTTCTGGAACTCTGATTGTAGCTCCACCAATGAACTATGATCCGAGTGGCTTTGTGCCTACTCACCCAGACCTAGATTATTCACCATATCATCTCTTCAAGCAGCATCCGCAAGAACCCCCTCGACGGCTTCTTGGTGAGCCATTTAGTTTTAGAACTTGGATGATTTTCGGGTTTATTCATGAAGCTCGTTCACGGAGAGCGTTCGTGAAGCCGATTCAAAAAGAGAGTTTCCAAATCCCATTCACGGAGTCTTGCCCACACCTTCAAGCGTGAAATCGCGAAGTGCTGTAGCAGAGTCAAAAACTCATTGTGTGCCACAAAGTGAAGAACTGATTCACAGAGAGAAGTTGCAGAGTACGCAGAGCTTCGCAAATTGAGAGCACTATTGTCCAATATCGCAGAGACAATAAGAAACAAAAGGGTGTTCAGGTCCCCTATTTATAGGAGAGGGACCCTCGGAGCTTCACGGCATGCCCCGTCCGAAGCCTGTTTCACGGCGCGTTTGGCCAGAGAATCGATTTCCCGCTTGGCGAGCCCTCTTCATGAGGTAGCTTCACGAACGACTGAGGATTTTGGAAATTAACCCTCAAACTTTGACCCTTTACTTCTCCACGGCTCTAAGTCTATGGGAGGAATTTGATGGTTCCAAAATGTGGTGAGGAGAAGAAGACATAAACCCGAGAGCTGCCTCGCGAAGCCCATTCGCAGAGAACCACTTGCACCGCTCCACCGTGAAGCAAGGAGGCGGTAACACTCCGTGACCACCATTGACGCTCACAACCCACTATGAATCAAGGAGGCGGTAACACTCTGCGACCGAATTTGACGTTCACAAGATGCTGTGGAGCATGGAGGAGGTAACGCTCCCCAAAAACATTTTACATTCGTGATGCACCGTAGAGAAAACAAATTCCTCTTCGCGCTGAGTACACACTGCTTTGTAGCACCTCTAACCTATAAATACCCCCCCAAGTTCAGGAGGTGGGAAATCCATCTTTTAAACTTCCTAGCTCCCGAATCGTGAAGCACCCTTCTACTCTGTGAACCATGAGTTGTGCGAGGTACTTCTGCTCTGCGAAGTGCCTCCCCTCGGTCTCATTTTGATCCCCTCTACAGAGAGGGATTCCTTTCACATATCCTAAGGGTATCCAAGAAGGAATGGGATTCCAAAGGGGACCTGGCTCATCACCGATCATTTATGCTTCATGAAACACCCTTCATGTACACATGATCCACATTCGAAGGCAAGGTCACTGTACTTCTCAAAACACATTTCTTCAAGATGCCTTGCTTCGTGAGGCACCTTTTCTCAGCAAGCTAGTGCAACGTGAATCCCTTTCCACTCCCCGAAGCACCTCCCATATGAACCTTTTCCCTATGCTTAGTCTGACGTGCCCCAATTCATGATGCACACCCCTTCACATGTACCCTATACCACGTAGAGTAGCAGATCTTCACAAGGCCCCTGCCTATGAACCCATCTACATTGAGATTCCTTTTCCCTTGTGGCCCTCCAGGTTTGCACGATGTGATTTCAAAGTCCCTTCGATGATACTGCCCATTACTTTGCTTTGAATCATACTTCACCACATAGGCACGCTAATGGATATTTCTTTTTCTCATAGCCATGCTAACGTGGGCCCCTCGATGGTTTTCTCCATGACACCCCCTCACCATGGATTTTCTTGTCCCCTCTCTGCAACAGGGAGCATATGGTATCGGTTATGTAAGTCCTAGGGGTGCGGAGCAAACCTACCTCGTCCGAGATGTAGGATGTTAAACTGCCAAGAACCATCGTCCTTAGCACATGACTTTAAACGGTGACCTCACCCTGTGCTTCACACATGGGGTGCCCCAACTTGGACATTCTCTACGCCCACTGGTCTCCGTGAGGATGATATCTTACCTCACAGGGGATGATATCTTCCTTATCGGAGTGGCGTTTGTCTATGGGGAAAGGGAATCCACCCGGGCGTAAGACCCTAGATTTTCTTGCAGGAGGCAACATCCATGCTCCTCCTTTCTTATTCAGTCCAAAGGACCCGGGGGATGGTGAAATGGACAGCAGATCCCTCCTTTCTTCGGTGCCAAATCCGTCTCTTGCTAGGCTTTGTCTCCATCGGGCCTCCATCCTGGAGTAAGCCCCAACCTCCATGAGCCTCCAACCATGCATAAGCCCCTATTTTCTCTTTGGGATACGATCACGTGTAAGCCCCACTCCACTTCCAACAGATGCACCTTTCATGACGTGATCATCAGGTCTTTGCTATCTCTTGTTTCTAACACTGAGCATGACTCACGTGGGCTTAGAGTGAGCACAAAACATGACATCTTCCTTGGGCCACCTCAGATCATAATCCCCAAATGCCACCATCAGAACTATGTGGTGATTCATAAATTCTAAGGCTGGGTACATAGGAAGCCTCCACGAGGTTCAAGCCCAACACTCGGTCATTCCAACCACCTTCATGTCGGTTCACCACACTCCTATGAAGTATGAGGACATTGATCCTTGACAAGGTAGGGTACGTAGGAATCCTACCTTATGTTCAAGCCCACCATCGACCTGGTCCCCAAGTCCACCCTCACGTCGGTTGAACGAAACCACCTAAACTATGTGGTCTTTGATCCTTGCTAAGGTAGGGTACGTAGGAAGCCTCCCCGAGGTTCAAGCCCACCACCCATCGGACCCCAGGTCCACCTTCATGTCGGTTCACTGACACCACCTGAACTATGAGGTCTTTGATCCTTGCCATGGTAGGGTACGTAGTAAGCCTCAGCGAGGTTCAAGCCCAACAAGCCATTGGACCACAGGTCCACCCTCAGGTCGGTTCGCCGACACCAACTGAACTATGTGGTCTTCGATCCTTGCAATGGTAGGGTACGTACGAAGCCTCTCGGAGGTTAAATCCCCCCACCCATTAGATCCCTGTTCCACCCTCACATCGGTTCTCTGACACCACAGGAACTACACAGTCTTTGATCGTTTCTAAGGCAGGGTACATAGGAGGCCTCCCCGAGGTTCAAGCCTGTAACAACCTGATATTTTATGATAAGTATTATTTTTAATTGATGTCATGTTTTTTATGCTACAACAAGATTATCTTGTGCTATACACAACACCGTATTAGCTTGCAGTATACACAACACTATTTTTAGATTGTGTTACACACAATTTCAAGTTCGTTTTATAATAGTCATTCTATGCAACATTGAGTATATATATATATATATTTATTTAATGTATAAATAATATATGTTTGGATTCTGTTATACAAAACAACGAAGGATTCTTGCACAAAACGCAACCCTGACTTGTCTTGCATTACACGCAATCAAAACTTTCCTCGATAGCGTGTGTTGTACGCAATATCAGGTTTCACTAAACAATGATATATAGTAATACTATTATTATGAACTAGCCTTTATGAATAGTATTAACTAAATTTTTAATGTTATAACATTAGTATTTCATCTTACACATTTTCTATAACATGCTATGTGAACAAAATAATTTTTTCGGGTAAAATAAGTATTTTTCAAAAAATGCAGTTTTGCCGCCTTTTAATGGCGCACCCACATTAAATCTAGTTTTTTACATGTCTATAAGTTCAATTTTACATAATAAACTTCTTATTTTGAATAAGTATATAAAAATTTACATTGTATAAAGTTTTGATATTTTTCTGATTACTTTCATATTTTAATGAATAGTAAAAACATGCTATATTTTAATTAAAAACAACTTTTTTCATCGTAATAATTTATATGGTTAAATTATAATATAGAATGGTTTTAAAGTATAAATAGAATATATTTTTACCATTTAATATAATGTATGTCATTATCATTGATTTTACCTTGAATACGTACATTAAATCACTTCTATCTTTTGCAATGTTTTAAACAAAAACCCATTTTCTTAACAACAGGATTAATTTTAAATTAATTTCTGCAACTTTTGTGTTTTCAATTCATAAAAATGGATTCCATATTTGGAATAAGTGGGTCCAAATTATGTTTATAAACTACTTTTTATTTTTGGGCATCATGAATAGAAACTACGGTAAATTTTGTTTACCATAGTAAAAGGTAAATCAGGTAATTAACGGTAACTATAATATTATAAAATTACCCTAACACTTGTCTTAATATAATTGGATGCTTATATTTCTTCCTAAGTAATATTTGGGTCGAAATGGAATCAATTAGAACCCACATGGAGGGGATTAAGACCTTTAGTTTATTTTATTTAAAGGAAAGTGAAATATGTTTCACTCAAACATTAATAACTAAAGTATTTTTAATATAAGGTTATACAGAATATAAATTCGGTTATAAATACTAATTTGGAAGCTAAAATGATTTTCTTTATAATGGTAATTTTTTTTTAATTTTTAAGAGTTATTTAATTACCTTTTTACTTTATACATTAATGATGCAAAAATTATTTATTTAGTAAAAAAATCAATAATATTGTTTTTATTGAAATATTAATACATATTAAAGGGCTCTAAAACCTGAAGAAAACATATTATTAGTGTATATATACACCATAAGCATTCCATGACCTAATATAGGTCCGTTTGGAGTATTATAAAAGTGATTATGACACTTATATTATTTTATTTTATATGATGTCAAAGTTGTCACTTTCATGATTTAATAAATATAACATTTTAAAATTTGAGTGTTTTAGAAGTTAAACCTGACTAAATGTATTATTATGAAATATATAAGACTTATCTTCATCCTAGTATTTTAGTTTAAATTTTTATGCAACAAATAAGTATATTTAATAATTATACAAAAATGTGGTAGTAATTATTTTATTAAGAGAAATATCAAATAAATGGTTTTACAAATAGTAAAATAAATATTATATGAACTATTAAATGCGCTCCACTAATTTTCTAGATTAATATGACATGTTAGGAACCTATTAAATATTTTATTTTGAATATATCCTTTGTGTGGATTTAATTTAAATTCAAATAAATGAACAGTGTCAAAATTGACACTATTGTTATTTTATAAAAATAACATATTATTAGATTCTTTAAAAAATCACAAAAATATTAAAAAATTATAAATTTAAATTTATATAGTCTAAAATTTAATAAATTATCTAATTTTGGATAATTCACAGCATATAGGTAATTATTTATAACAATTTAAAATTTAGAATCGTATTACCACAAATAAAATTTAATAGATTAAATAAGGATAAAACAAGTTGATAATGTTTAAAATAAATTCCCTACAAGTCTAAATTTTATTGTTTGATGAGAATACAACCATATATAATATAATATTCGAATATGAGTCATTTTTGGAGGTTTATTAGTGGGTTTATATTTATTATAAATTAATATTTTTAAGATTTCCAAAGGTGCCCCTCTCCTCCCTTATAAAAGGGAACCTACTCCCTCTCATCATTACACAAATTTCAGCCTTGAATCTCAACCAGAACCTACCCATTTCCCTTCCCATCTTCCCTAGAAACATACTAGAGGTCCTGGTCTTCTTCCAAGACCAATATTAGTACCCTAAGAGGAGGTTTTAAAGAGGCGTGTCAAAGAAGAGGTAATATCCATTACCGATTCTTTCAATTTTGTTTCTTCTTCAACTTATTATTCATTAGTTGTTTAATTATATTGTAATAAAATCAGTATCAATAATATTTAAATATTAATAAACCTCATTTCACCATCTATCCATCCTACGGAAAACGAAATCACAGCGTGTGCGTACGTACGAAATACCATCTCCACGCCGTGGTGTAATCTATTTTTCCACCACCACCTTACTTGGATGGGTATAATGGTGCAAAGAATAAATATATATGATTATTATAAAATCATAATTATTATAAGATATTAGATCATTCACTCCAATTCAATTCAATAAATATGGGAATGATATCATCGCTCGTGCATACGTACGGATTACCGTCTCCACGACACGATGAGATTCATTTTCCATGTTAGCAATTAAAGAATGATTATAAAGTATATATAATAAGTAATAATGTAATATATGACATAATAATGTTACTGGATTTATGTATATATATATTTATGTCATATACTTAATTCCATTCAATTCAATAAGGTAACGAAAACAGCGTTCATGCGTATGTACGACATACCGTCTCCATGAACGGTGTCTTTATTTCCATTTATCAATCGATTATATATATGTATATTCTGAAGATATATTATATATAAATCTTGTTTTATATTCTGGAATTAAGTAATCATGATCTAAGTAATCATATTAATAATTACAAGTCAAAACACAGACGATAAATGAAACGATTTTACCCAAAACGCTCTTTAACATGGAATTTACAAAAGAACGGGTAATATAAAGTCATAAGTTAACCATATATGATATCATTCTGTAATAAGTCAATGACATTATTTAAATCATTATACAGAATGTTTGGATACATACGAAGCATATCGAACATAAGGTAAGGGATAACTTTTCCAATCTCGTTCTTATCCGAGATTGTTTATTCGTAAGTATTTACAGGGGTTATTGTTCTCATCCATGTCCATGTTTCCTAAAAATGGTTTCATGTATGTTTAAAGTCCTTTTTACCCAGTTTTGACTTTTAATACATGGTATGTATGGAATATTTCCTTTATGAGGTACTTTTTGACTTTTTCGGCAAAAGTATGAGAAGAATGTTTTTTAACTTATACGGCATGAAAGGATTTTTTTACGGTTTTATAAAGCCTTATTTTCATGAAGCTTCCTCTAAAAGATTTCATGAATATTTTCAACAAAATCCTTTTCTTTTGAAATTGCATGAAATTTTTTGAAATGAAAATGATTTTGAAGAAAAAAGGATATTTTCTTCAAGAATTCATTTCAAGTGTTTTATGAAAACCATTTTTCATCTAAGATGACATTATTTCATATGTGTATGTTTCAAGTATCATGTATCTATAATTTACATGGTTTCACTTTACTTATTATTAAATGATATTCATTTCTTTTTATATGGATTATGTGATTATGGGATGATGTTTATGAAACCGTTTTTTTGTTGGGTTATTATGAATGATGTATGTTTATTCTGTGGCACAAGTAAGAATGATTTCATTATGAGATGGGTGGGACCTATATCTCCCTCCAATTAATTGGGTAAATATTTATATCTCATGAGATATACATGTATGTAACGTTAATTTAATCCGGTTCAGTGTTACAGGACTGAAACGAGGAGTGAACTCGATTCAGAAAGAGACTTTGTCCACTAAGATGGTCTTGGCAGCAATGCCTTAGCTACTATGGAAATCATAACGTGTGCTGAATGGTTTCCACAATTACCTGTTTTATTCCCATTATATTTTATCATGGTTGATGTTCCATTATGATATATTCCTTACGTACTTCCACGATTTATGTCTTTGCTCAAGATTTTGATGTTTAAATTTCATGTTCAAGTTTTTGCTTTCAAATGTTTATGGACTGTTTTATCTTCTCTATGTTTGACCTTACTGAGCATTTGATCTCACCATTTTCATTTTTTATTTTCCCCAGGAAATAAAGAAAGGTTTTAGGTAAGGAAACAAAAAGGGGAATATCGTTATGGGAGTTGTTGAAGATCTTTCAACATGATTAGAATTTTATATTCCACGTTTCCAAAGACACTAAACTATTATGATCCTTGTGTGTACGTTTTTGTTATGTATTAAGTATTTCGTAAAAGTAATGTAATGTCCATGTACATCAAGCTTCGGGTCTCTACAGTTGGTATCAGAGGGAGGTTTAGTCAACCTTTGGAAACTAGGATGTGAAAAAGTTAGTGAGATCCCTAGAGATATTTCTAAGGTATGTCTAGGGATGTCTCTAAGGATAAGTATACGTATAGGATATAGTCCTAGAACTATGGTAACGATCACATAATTTAACCTAAGATGTTAGATTTTGAGGGTACTCCCCCTTTACTATGTTTTTTTCCCTACCATGATTTTTTCCTCTAACACTATTCTTTTTGGGTTTTAGAAAATGGCTGGAAACAGGAAGATTCACGATAATGGAGGATATAACGTACAATGGAATGATATTCTTCATGATCAATCAAATGAAATGGGATTTGGAAGTCCAAAAATTGTTATTATGACTAATCAGCAATCTCATAATATGATCAATAATCTCAACTTTGGTAAGTTTCCCGACACAGATAATAAGAGAAAGATGGAGTTTCATGATGATCATAGAGGAAAGAAAGTTCAATTTCCCTCATGTAAATCATGTGGGAAGAGGCATCGGGGAGATTGTTTCAAAGAAACTAGAAGATTCTTTGGGTATGTAAAAGAAGGAAACAAAGCCAGTAAGTGCAAAGGAAAAGGTTCAGTTAACACCATGAAAAAGGATAATGGTATTTCTATGACATCAACAATGATTAGATGTTTTAAATGTGGAATGTATGGGCATTATGCAAACCAATTCCCTAAGGGAAAATCACATGAAGAAAATCAGCATGGTCATATGAGTAGTATTTATGTGGATGATGATGAAGAGACTACAAATGAAATATGAGATGAAAGAAATGATGAAGCTCGGTCAGTGGTTTAAGAAGTTAGTGGAATGATTGTATATTTATAAAGAATAATGTATGGTACTATGGAATAAAGAATCATCTAAGGATTGTTACACTATTGTTTTTCCTAAATTATTTGAAAGTATATGTTGAATGGTACTGGTAACCATAGAAGGTTATTTAGATATTTTTGTAAAGTAGATGATATGCGCATAATGAAGGGATAAGGAGATAATGAGATCATTGATTGTATTCATGAGCTCGTGAATGATATAAGGACTAAGTGATATTATGGTTTGAGTACATAGAATTTTTGGGATTTTGGTATGTGGAAAGAGTTATATTTTGACAGTATTCATGTTTTCACTATGGTTCTATGGTAATTTATGTTTCAAGAGAATATATGACTAAGGTATTCATGTGTTTGGAATACAACCAACAAGATATATCTTAGGATATATGTGAGATAAATTCTTGTATTCACATTCTTGGTAGACAACCTTTCTAGTAATTGTTTTCTTTATACTATGAGCTTGGACCGAATTATTTTATATAAGCCTAAAGATTGGAATGGATTATGTTTGACATAAGTTAGTATTTTTTAAGGATAGAACTTTTTCGATATTATTGATGGGATATTATAGTAATGTAGTTTTAGAAAAAGGACAACCTGCAGGACGGGCGACAACCCATCGCATCAGACAAGGCTGTGGGAATTGAACCCACAACCAAAGTGCGACGAGCCTTTATCTCCTACCACTGGCCTACAGGAACTCACTGGTTAGTAGAATCTAGTTTTATTTTATTATGCGGTACGATATATAAAGTATATGTTCATTTTTGTAATTGCATATGATTAACCTCACCATAAATGGACTTATGTATATTTGATAACTTTTAATAACCATTTTTTTGTAATAGATGGAATGACCCATCATTCTATCACATGATCTTTTAACACTTCACGAATAACAAATTCAACTTCATTTCTTTAAGAGATGAAGTGGAAATTGTTCAAAGCATGAACACCAGTGAGATTGTACCAAAATTAAGAAATTATTTCTTGTAATTGAAATTTTCAACTATAGGGAAATGATATTGAAAACCAAAAATGTTGTCCTAGTGTTCTTATATATGATGTATCAGATGGACCTTAGATCATCACAAATTTATGGCTTTGTGATTGTTGGCTTTTTCATAGCCATGTCCTCTACCACTCTCCATCTAAACTTGATGGTGAGATTTTTCTTCCATATCCATATTTTCACCTATGTTCTCTTATATGGAAACCCAGTGATGAGTTACTTTGGGTAATCATTATGTTTCATACTTTAGTTTTTAAAATTAAGTTTTATTATTCCTTTTTATGATGTGGGTTTCTATGAATAGTAAACGATTTATAACCCCGACGAATTTCGAGGGATAAATTCATTTCAAGGGGAGTAGAATGTAACAACCTGATATTTTATGATAAGTATTATATTTAATTTATGTCATGTGTTTTATGATACAACAAGATAATCTTGTGCTATACGCAACACCGTATTAGCTTGTAGTATGCACAACACTATTTTTAGATTGTGTTCCACACAATTTAAGTTCGTTTTATAATAGTCATTCTATGCAACATTGAGTGTGTATATATATATATATATATATTTTCAATGTATAAATGAAATATGGTTGGATTCTGTTATACGAAACAATGAAGGATTCTTTTACAACACGCAACCCTGACTTGGCTTGCATTACACGCAATCGTGACTTTCCTCAACAGCGTGTGTTGTACGCAATATCATGTTTCACTAAACAATGATATATGGTTATAATATTATTATGAACTAGCCGTTATGAATAGTATTAAATAAATTTTGAATGTTATAACATTATTATTTCATCTTACACATTTTCTAGAACATGGTATGTGAACAAAATAATTTTTTCAGGTAAAATAAGTATTTTTCAAAAAATGCAGTTTTGCCGCCTTTTAATGGTGCACCCACATTAAATATAGTTTTCGACATGTTTATGTGTTCAATTTTACAAAATAAACTTCTTCTTTTGAATCAGGATAAAAAAATTTACATTGGATAATGTTTTGATATTTTTCTGATAACTTTCATATTTTAATGAATAGTAAAAACACCCTATATTTTAATTAAAAACAACTTTTTTCATCCTAATAATTTATATGGTTAAATTTTAATATTTAATGGTATTAAAGTATAAATATAATATATTTTTACCATTTAATATAATGTATGACATTAGCATTGATTTTACATTGAATTCGTAGGTTAAATCAATTCACTCTTTTGTAATGATTTAAATAAAAACCCGTTTTCATTCGACAAAGGGATTAATTTTAATTTAATTTCTGAAACTTCTATGTATTTAATTTGATAAAATGGATTCCATATTTGGAATCAGTGGGTCCAAATTATGTAATAAGCTACTTTTTATTTTTGGGGATCATGAATAGTAACTATGGTAAATTTTATTTACCATAGTAAAAGTTAAATCGGGTAATTAAGGGTAAATATAATATTATAAAATTATCCTAACACTTGTCTTAATATAATTGAATGCTTATATTTCGTCCAAATTCATATTTGGGTCGAAATTTAATCCATTAGAACGCACTTGGAAGTGATTAAGACCTTTAGTTTATTTTATTTAAAGGAAAGTGAAATATGTCTCACTCAAACTTTAATAATTAAGTATTTTTAATATAAGGTTATAGAGAATATAAATTCGTTTATAAATACTCATTTTGAAGCTAAAATGTTTTTCTTCATCATAGTAATTTATTTGTAATTTTTAGATTTATTTAATTACCTTTTTAGTTTATACATTAATGATGCAGAAATTATTTATTTAGTAAACAAATCAATAATATTTTTTTTATTAAAATAGTAATACACATTAAAGGGCTCACAAACCTGAAAAAAACTTATTTTTAGTGTGTATATTCACCATAATCATTAAATGACCGAATATAGGACCGTTTGGAGTCTTATAAAAGTGATTATGACACTTATATTGTTTTTATATGATGTCAAAGTAGCCACCTTCATGATTTAATAAATACAAAATTTTAAAATTTGGGCGTTTTAGAAGATAAATCCGACTAAATGTATTATTATGAAATATATAAGATTTATATTCATCCTAGTATTTTATATTTAATTTTTATGCAACAAATAAGTATATTTAATAATTATACAAAATATTTTAGTAATTATTTTATTAAGAGAAATATCAAATAAATGGTTTTAAAAATAGTAAAAATAAATATTATATGAACTATTTAACGTGCTAAAATACTTTTCTAGATTACTATGACATGTTAGGAAACTATTAAATATTTTATTTTTAATATATCCTTTGTTTGGATTTAATTTAAATTCAAATAAATGAATACTGTCAAAATTGACACTATTGTTATTTTATAAAAATAACATATTATTAAATTGTTTAAAAAATCACAAAAATATTTAAAAATTATATATTGAAATTTATATAGTCTAAAATGTAATAAATTATCTAATTATGGATAATTCACATCATATAAGTAATTATTTATAACAATTTAAAATTTATAACCTTATTACCACAAATAAAGTTTAATAGATTAAATAATGATAAATCAAGTTGATAATGTTTAAAATATATTCCCTACATGTCTAAATTTTATTTGTTGATGAGATTAAAACCCTATCTAATCTAATATTCGAATATGAGTCATTTTGGGAGGTTTTTAGTGGTTTTAGATTAATTATAAATTAATATTTTTAAGATTTCCAAAGGTTCCCCTCTCCTCCCTTATAAAAGGGAACCTCCTCCCTCTCATATTTACACAACTTTGAGCCTTCAAGCTTGGCCAAACCCTTCCCATTTCCCTTATAAACATCCCTAGAAACATACTAGAGGTCTTGGTCTTCTTCAAAGAACAATTTTAGTACCCTAAGAGGAGGTTTCAAAGAGGCGTGTCAAAGAAGAGGTAATATCCGTTACCAATTCTTTCAATTTTCTTTCTTCTTCAACTTATTCTTCTTTAGTTGTTTCATTATATTGTAATAACATAAGTATCAATAATATACTGATATGTTATTATAAATATTAAGCAACCCCATTTCACCTTCTATCCATCCTACGGAAAACGAAATCACCACGCGTGCGTACGTACAGAATACCGTCTCCACGCCATGGTGAAATCTGTTTTCCCACCACCACCTTACTTGGATGGGTATAATGGTGTAAAAAATAAATACATATGATTATTATAACATCATACTAATTCTAAGATATTATATCATTCTCTCCAATTCGATTCAATAAAAATGGGAACAATATCATCGCTCGTTCATACGTACGGATTACCGTCTCCACGACGCGATGAGATTCATTTTCCATGTTAACAATTAAAGAAAGGTTATAAAGTATATATAATAAGTAATCATGAAATATATGACATAATAATGCTACTGGATTTATGTATATATATATATGTATGTCATATACTTAATTCCATTCAATTCAATAAGGAAACGAAAACAACGTTCATGCGTACGTACGACCTATCGTCTCCATGAATGTTGTATTTCTTTCCATTTATCGATATATTATATATATGTATATTACGAATATATATTATATATAAATCATGTTTTATATTCTGGAAATAATTAATCATGATCTAAGTAATCATATGAATAATTATAAGTCAAAACACGGATGACAAATGAAACGATTTTACCCAAAACGCTCTTTAACATGGAATTTACAAAGGAACGGGTAATATAAAGCCATAAGTGAACCATATATGATATAATTCTGTTATAAGTTAATGAAATTATTTAAATCATTATACATGAGGTTTGGATACATATTAAGCATATCAAACATAAGGTAAGGGATAACTTTTCCAATCTCGTTCTTATCCGAGATTGTTTATTTGTAAGTATTTACTGTGGTTATTGTTCTCATCCATGTCCATGTTTCCTAAAAATGGTTTCATGTATGTTTAAAGTCCTTTTTACCCATTTTTGAATTTTACTACATGGTATGTATGGAATCTTTCTTTTATGAGTTACTTTTGGACTTTTCCGACAAAAGTACGAGAAGAATGTTTTTTAACTTATATGGCATGAAAGGATTTCTTTACGGTTTTATAAAGACTTATTTTCATGAATCTTCCTCCAAAAGATTTCATGACTATTTTCAAAAAAATCCCTTTCTTTTAAAATTGCATTACATTTTGTGAAAATAAAATGATTTTGAAGAAGAAATGATATTTTCCTCAAGAATTCATTTCAAGTGTTTTATCAAAACCATTTTTCATCTAAGATGACATTATTTCATATGTGTATGTTTCAAGTATCATGTCTCTATGATTTACATGGTTTCACTTTTCTTATTATGAAATGATATGCATTTCTTTTATATGGATTATGTGATGATGGGATGGTGTTTATGAAACCCATTTTATTCATTGGGTTATTATGAATGATGTATGTTTATTTTGTGGCACAAGTAAGAATGATTTAATTATGAGATGGGTGGGACCTATATCTCCCTCCAATGCATTGGGTAAAGATTTATATCTCATGAGATAGACATGGCTGGAATGGTAAGTTAATCCAGTTCAGTGTTACAGGACTGAAACGAGGAGTGAACTCGATTCAGAAAGGGACTTTGTCCACTAAGATGGTCTTGGCAGCAATGCCTTGGCTACTATGGAAATCATAACATGTGCTGAACGGTTTCCACAATTATATGTTTTATTCCCATTATATTTTATCATGGTTTATGTTCCATTATGATATATGTCTTACGTACTTCCACGATTTATGTCTTTGCTCAATATTTTGATGTTTAAATTTCTTATTCAAGTTTTTGTTTTCAAATGTTTATGGATTGTTTTATGTTCTCTATGTTTGCCCTTACTGAGCATTTGGGCTCACCTTTTTTATGTTTTATTTTCCCCAGGAAATAAATAAAGGTTTTAGGTAATGTAAAAAAGGGAAGATCGTTATGGGAGTTGTTGAAGATCTTTCAACATGATTAGAAGTTTATATTCCAAGTTTCCAAAGACACTAAACTATTACGATCCTTGTGTGTCTGTTTTTTTATGTATTAAGTATTCCGTAAAAGTAATGTAATGTCCATGTACGTCAAGATTCGGGTCTCTACAAAGCCCACCACCCATCAGACCCCTGGTCCACCTTCACGTCCGATCGCCGACACCCCCTGAACTACGAGGTCTTTGATCCATGCCCAGGCATGGTACATAGGAAGCCTCCATAAGGTTCAATCCCAAAAATCACTGGAACCCAAGTCCACCTTCAATTGGGCCGCCCCATCTGGCATGACGTTAAACTGTGGACCTCTTTCAATGGTAATCCATTGTCACTCCATTCAGCGGTAAGCCATTGAAACCCAAATTAGCGGTAAGTCGTTGTCTGATGAACTACATGGACTTTGATTCCCTTCCATGGGGATATGTAGGAAGCCTCTCCAAGGCTCAAGCCTAAAACCGTCATCATCCTCATGGAGGTTCCATCCCATTCTCCATCCACTTCATTCAACTGCTCAATCATCCAACCTGATTCTTACCCTGGCCACCCACATCCCAGGGGGATCATGCAACCTCATACCCATTCCCCTCAATAGTAACTGGGAATCCAACCATTATTTGTCCCCAACATCAGTGTTCCCATTGGGGTTTCACCCATCTGATCCACTCTAGTCAGCGTTCTGATCAGCCCGAACCATCTCTGCTGGACATTAAACTTGCGGCATACCCTGTGCTAAATACGAGAAGGTGAGGAAAACCTCAGATACATTCCCATGGAATATGATTCCTCGCGTTCGATGTGGGATTCCTCATGCATCTGCACCCTTGAGAAGCCCTATAGTAAGAGACATAAGGTAGACATGCCCACCCCCCAGTGTCCAGACACACCAGTGATGCCCAACTTGAATACTCCCATGACCAAAGGCTGCTACCCTGACCGGGCCCCTTGGAATTTCATGACAGAATCCATGTAATTAACTGGCTTCCATGAAGATTTGGCACCTAGAAGAGTTTCACGAACAATGTCTTAAGTCTATAAGGGAGACCCAGACTAGGTAACGAGTTCTGAGGAGGAATACACAGAATGAAGAACTGACATTCCATCATCCCATTTTGACCAAGGATCAGGCATCACTAAATAAGGAGTGGATGCTTCCCGCCTTTGGAATGCGGGAATGTAGGGCAACAACTATGCGTTCTCACATACAGATGTGCGTGCCCCGACGAAAGCGTAAAAACAATATTTTTATTATATTTTGGGGTGAATATGAATGTACCTATAGGTAAGCACCAGTGGCCATTTAGTTTACCTATTGGTTGTCGTCATCCTATTAGATAAAGGGAGAAATGAACCTCTAATTCACCACATTAATGAGTAGATAATCCAAGTTGGGTTATACAAGAGAGGTTGCTAGGATTGACATGGTGTCAACTCAACCATCCAGCGGTTGGAAACGTGAGTCACCTTGGGAGGAGAATATAACTGGTCCATTAACTCTGAGTACATTCCAGAAAGGGCGTTAGATCTATCTTCTTGGTGATATAAATAATATTTATATGCTTTATGGATTACTTGGAATCTCACTTCACATGGAAGAAGGGGAAATCAATATCAAGAACTAGCTTGGAAATAGTAAAGAGAGCATGATACTATGCCTCATTATTAGTGAATCCTTTTAATAGTACAAATGAGTATGACAAGAAAACGTGTGCACACATTCTAAAGAGTATTACTAAGGAAACTCTATTGAGCGTGGGATGGTTGAGCCTTATACCAAGTGGCCTTTGGGAGGTACTATCAAATGGAATATGCGATCCCAGTAGAGACTGGTCAACTAAATAAATGGAAACATATCGGATGTATTTAACTAGGGTAATCCCTTTAGGAGCTATATGGGTGGCTAGAATGTCTTCCAATATATGAACCTTGATAGATTTATACGGAATGAACATGATGTTGAAAAACAGAAGGATCACAACACATCATGCAAAGAATCTTTTCAGTATTGGGAGATTAAGGATATATATTAGACTATCATTATGGGAGACCATCTATATCATGTGATGTTGTAGATAGTGCTACAAATTATTCCCTACAAATAGCCGTAGGAGGCAACTATTCTCGATAGGAGAGTTTCTAGACTCTCTATCTGAGAGTATGTGATTGAGATAGTATAAAATTTTTTATCTACCTTTAATATTAATCTTGGAAAGAATGGTGTTTATGGATCATTCCAGGGTATTAATGTAGAAAAATAGAGGTATCACAATGATTGGTGGATTCAAAACCTAAGGATATATCAGATTCTACATGATATTTTAAAATGAATTAGGGTACTCTTTATCCCACTGGTATAACGTACCTTTAATCATTAACCTAGAAAAGGGTTTTCACTTTATAACTTGATTATCAATAAATATGTGAATGTAGTGTAGGTGGACATGAAGGCCTTTGATCTCCTATAGGTTTCTTGGAGGAGAAATATGGATATTGGACTTAATCATATCCAGGTTAACCTCAATTCCTCTTTATATAATGATGATGTCAAGAATCTTCTTACAGGTAACCCTGAAGCAGTACCTTACATGGTTCATCATCAAATGAAGCATGTGGGGGAAGCTGAACATTTTATTGAGATCATAATGATGGTTCTAACATCAATGATATTTCATCACTATATGAACCACATTGCATTCAAATAGAATCCCAAAAATTGGTATTAAGATGTAGTGCTTGGAATACTAGTAAGTGGTCCCTCGATCGTATAGACCAAAAGACATCACCTGAGAGATGATGGTTTCTTTTGGGGATATGAATGTGTAATACTCCTCATATTCGGTGGTCATCTAGATCTAGGTGTATCCAGAGTATCCATCTATGAATGCCATTTCCCGGAATATAGTAGTTGTAATTATAAATATCTACATCCCTATATTGGTAAATCATCATTAAATTAGTGGTGGTTGAGGTCCCAAAAGTCAATGTAGACTATGATTTTACATTTCTTCATTCTTATAAGAGTTATGTTGGAAATCCACATAGGTTACTGATCATCCTTGATGAGGTTTTCCTTAATATACTTATCATCATTGACCTCAACTGTGAAACCATTAGAAGGGATCTTGTTTGTATGAGGGTACTTGAACCCATGATGACTCAACAAGAGACCATGAAATTTGATGGTAACCTGATGGTATATTTCTAGAATCTAATCATAATTCTAGGAGAATAAATCATGATGTTGCATTAGGAAATCCACACTCTCCTATTTTTCTTTTAGAGGCATGGATTCACTAATTAATTTTTTCCTCATATCAGCTTTGGTGTCAAGGTTCATGTGAATCTGATCATTAATGATGGTGGAGTTTCCCTCTTGAAATACAGGAGGAGCATCTTCCAGACCCTCTTCATCATTTCATGTAGGGGAATATGTGTGAAAATATGGTTCATCAAGGCCTACTAATTCTAGAGGAGCAGTGATTCCTACTTTGGTGGATGTGTAATCATTACTAGGGGACTCTTATATAGCTGAAAATATGGTGACAGAGGCTATTGAACCAATTCCCATAGGCCATTAACAGAGAATTACTTTCATTATACCAGAAAAATGGTTCCGTTTTAATTTATATTTATCCAACATTTCTCATAGAAACATGCAGGTATGGCATATAATGGTTTCCATGGGATGAACTTCTTAGTACTTCAGAGGTGTAGGTGTTTCTGGTATATCATGTGCCTGACCTCTATTAGAGTACAAGTTAATCTTCTAGGATTCTATGTACTATGGGGGTGAAACACCATTTCTCTCTGAAATTACAAGGTAAACTCCTAGGTATTGAATCATACTATCCAAATGATGGATCAAGAGGATAAAATCATTGTATAAATCATTTCATTGGATGGGTAGAATGGTGTTTTGCTAAAACTCATTGGTTTTAACTTTATTTTCCATTATATGATAATATAACGTGTCAATGTAATAGGATTTACATGAGTGAAAGGGTGAATAACCCCCCAGAAGCATGCATACTTGACCCTTGAGGGAGTAATTGAGAAATTTGTGACATAAGGAGGGGACTGATTCATGAAATTAAAACCAGGTCTTGACCAGAAACGAATTTTAGAAAGTATCCTCTCAATAAAACATAAATTCAATACTAACTATCATGCCTTTGAAATGGGTATTAAAGAGTATTATTCCACATGGTATCTTCTTAGTCTTATCATAACATATAATCTCAATGTCATAGGGGCTCAAATCTTCTTTAGACAGTACCATCATTCAATGTGTCCGGGTCAGGATAAGATTGATCCAAAAACATGTATTTACTAGATCGTGATATCCCTCTATTCCATTGAACTAGAGAGTGATGTACAATTAGAGGACTTTCAAATACACTTGATAGCTATTGTATTATCTCTAGAACAAAATGGAAGCTTGGAATTATTCTTTTCCAACCTCCTATACATAGTAGGTATCTATGGAAACTGCTTCTACTTCGAGTTGGAGGAGGATTTTCAAGAATTTTGTGATGGATTAAATTATTTCCTTATACATGTAGTGCTCCTAGAGGATCGATAGCCATGAAGGTATGATGGTGAGGTGCTTACCACATCTTACATCCATTCCATATGCATCTTTCAACTTCCAAGGGGTTTTTTCTTGCCTATGAGAATAATGGATACTTATAACTACACCACTATGAGTTGGATGGATCTAGAAATGTCCTACTGGTTATCAAGGGACTCTCCTAGAACCACTATTGGCTAACTATCACCTAGATGAGGAATGTAATTAGTTGTACATGGCTGATCATAATGCAGGTACAAAAACTCTACCTAGTTAGTTATCTTTTCCAGTTGTGGTAGCATGTCTAACATAGTAGGTTGTGGGGAATGTTCCTAAAAATCACTACACTGTTCATGTTTCTTGGTTTCAATATAATTTCTAGCTATACAAAACAATAATCCCCAATAATTTCATCTTTTTTTCATTCCCTGGACATCTTCTTCGAAGACATTGACTACAATCATTCGGGTAACCTACATGAAAATCCTCATCATCGGGGGCCATTAATGGTTCTACCAATACTACATTATTTAGGCAAGAAAACTCATCATGATAATAAATGGAATATTCCAATGCTAAGTGGATCCTGGGGCTAATTCTCATCTCTAGAGGAATGTCATCACCTAGGGTTTGAGATGGATTTGGCACTATAAAGGTAATTTTATTTCCCATGTGTTATCAGTGCCTACACTTCTGATAATTTTAATTTTTTTATGTGGATGTGAAAGCCTCCATCAAATAATTTGTGGTGACTTCAAGAGATTTGGGATGGCCTATGATGGCGTTGATGAATCCATGGAATTAATAAAATACTCTGAGATCCAAAAAATAATCATACTTATGAGTCCCATAGTTGAAAACTTAGTGCCATTCCCCTTCATTGTCCTTGTTAGGCATGGTCGAGATGTGTTCCACCTATGCCTTTACAATTCCCAACATGAAAAAACCATTTTTCAATTGACCCTAAAAACAATATTTGGAAAAATATCATTATTTTATTGTATGTACATTGATCAAGTTTTATTGGTAATGGTTTGGGAAATCATTACACTCAACTACATGGTACTACTTTTAGTCCAACAGCTTCAGAATTCATGACTCTAGGGCATTGAGAAAATTACCTGGATGATGTGAATATAAAAAACCCATTATTTTCCTACATGTAAATTAGATATATTTAGATTTATATGCACAAAATTACCCAATCCCATACCCGAGGACCAAAATAGTTTAGTTTATTTAGAAACATGGAAACAATTATTCTAATTTTGTGAAAGGTCCTCAACATACCCAATAATGATCATTCCATGTAGTACCCCTAATAATATCCAATCTATATTACATTTGGAAAGTATACATAACATAAATGGTGAGATTAGATACAATGTATGGGTAAACATAGAAGATATAAATTTATTAAATTATTAAAGAATATGACATCAAATATGTGTATATGATCAAGAGAATAATGTAAAATGTTCATACCCAACCTATCATGGATCATAAACATGAGTTAAGGAATAATACAGTAACATGTACTCTAAGAATGAAACAACTTCATAAGAATTTATTGAATTAAATTTTTAAGTCATAATTATGTGTCACATCATCATTATTGAAAGTGGGTGCTCGAGACCCAACTAGTGATGTACATGTATTATCACTACATGAGAAAAGTTTTTTATATATACATGTTTTCATCCTGCCATAATAGTGTTGATTAATATTTTTCTACTAAATTTATGGTAATTCCATTATATTACATATTGTGTAAAAGGGTTATATAATATCCTAGTATATAATGAGGACCTAGGGATTCTATGACAATAAACTTAAAGTAATTTTATAATGTCTACTAAGATCATTCTGATAGGACATTGAGGATGTGTGGCTATTAAGTTCTTGGGGATCATAAGCATTAAGACTTATTATCATAAATTTTGTACTTTTTGATCTTTATTAGTTGAAATCATGAGGATAGACCTTCCAATAGAAACAACACTTGTTTTTACTGGCATTGGACATTCTTATCTACAGTCAGGTGTAATTTTCTCCTGACGTGAGATCACTATCAACGTATGCCCTTTAAATGCATACATTGACGAAAGGGTAAAACCATGAAAATGATGTCATGGAGTGGTATTTTGTGTGTGATATGACATTGGTGACATGAAATTGATTGAATGATCAAGATAAGATTTGTCGCTTCCGAGTTTAGGAAGTTATATCTTAGGACTGGTTGATTAGGATGGTAGTACCTTCATAATTATATGTCCACGGTAGTCTATGGTGTGTTTGAGAGTTAAATAAATAAATAATAGGTCAAGAAAATGATGATTAAAGAAGTGTTCATCTTTATTTATGGGATATTGATGAAAAAGTGATTATATTACATAATGCATGTTTGTAGATTGGTAGTCATCACTATGAATTATCGTTATCTATTTAGGGGCCTTGATGGGTTTCAATAATCCACTCTTGGTCTATTAATATTATTCACACCTACTTAGGTAATGGTGTAGATGGTAACCCATATTAGCACATTTGAGAATCTTCCGTATTATATTGAATAGGAATGTAGGACATGGAGGGCCCCACAACGGGTCCATGTATTGTCCAAGTTCTATCGATCAGTAATAATTATATAAACTCATTATTAATCAAGTAAAGAATAATTGGGTTGAATTTATTTATTACATGTATTTTCAAGTGATATAGTAAATAAACGGATTTATATTATACGAATGATTGTTAATATAATTTTTATGAATATTTTAATATTATTAAGAGATGTGAGTCGAGTAATTGAATCTATATTATCACGTAAATTATTTAATATATTATTTTAAAATGATAAGATATAACTTATATTTATGGTTCACTTTTTTTCATCATAAATAAATATTTTTGATAATTATGCAGTGGGTTTTTTTTACACGGGGCTGGGAAACCAAACTACGTGTTAGGGAAATACACTATATAAGTGGAGATAAGAACATTCCCATGAGGCTATTTATTCATTTAGAAATGATATCCTCTCTCTCATCATAAATTATTGGGAGGTAATCGATCAATCAGGTAATTGATTCAAGTTCAACTTTTTGGATCAATGTGAGAGGATCACTGTAATTGTCTATGTGTTGAAGTAGTCATCGAAGAACCACGATAGCACCCAAATATCGATAAAGTTCACACATGAAGATTCAAGAAGTGTGTGTGGATGATCAATAAGGATTATTCATTGGATAGTTTGAGCAATGGATGTCAAAGAATTTTAATGGGAATGAACACATCAAATCAGAATGAAGTATTAATTTTTTTAAATTTTAAGCTCTTATTAATCCACACCTGATCTATAGAAAATACCGAGCTAGGTCACAATATAAATGATTTTTCATCACTTCAAGGATGAAAACTTTTTTATTCCAAAACCACCAGCATTCGTAATACACCCATCACCATTCTAAGATTTTCCTACCACCTAGATCCAGCTGAGCATGTCCAGATCTATGTGTCTCGACCACTTAGTGACTACACTGCACACATATCCATCCATTTGGACTACCTCACTACCTACATACTATGTGGTTTTCTGGCACTGAGGACCCATGAGTGATCGTCGGTTCCTCCTCTCATGTTCACCTCTATAGGGTGTTGTCTCACCGATTCATGGGAGGTCCTTCAGACGTCCCTGACTAGAACCATGGATGAATTGAGTACCCCAAACATCATCCACATCCTAGATGAATTCATCTTGAGGTACTTTGTCTAGATGTAATAGATCCTCTCAGACCAAACTTTTCTTACCTATGGTCTGGGGATATTTTCCCAGACCTAGAGCATGTCTGGACCGACCCACCTTGGTTAAGATACCCCCACATGGGGTTTTCTAAGTCCATATGGTCCATCAGGGCTACATCCTTCTACATTATAGTTCATGGAAGGTTTTTCAGGCCTGATTGATAATAATAAATTTTAATATATATTTTTTTATTAAATTAATTTTTTTAGTTATATAAATTTAATTTTATTTTGGTTTAAAAATATTAAGAATCTCAAAAACTATATTAATTTGAGAATTAAAAGAAAATTAACCATTTAATTTATTTTTGAATTTAAAATTAAATTCAAGGTGGAAACAAAAAAAATAAATTATCTAAAATTAGTTAAATTCATTTAATTTATGAAAACACCCCTGTAAAATTTAAATTTATAACAGTTTATTTTAATTGCACTATTTTTACATACCAACTAGTCATGAGCTAGTGACTGACCCATTCATGTCGTGTTTTAGTTATTTAATTATTTATTCATTGCATGTGATAATTTTAATTATTAAATAAATAAATGATGATATGAGTATCAGGTAATTTTAATTGAAATATGCCTAAGGGTACGTGCATCCAATGCCCCTATTTTAAGTTACACACCTACACCCCTACCTACTTTTTCATGTATTTGTAAATTTAATATGAAATTATGAGATGCAGACCCCACCACTTTAAGATGGTAATCCAGATGAGATGCGGGTACATTGCACAATGAAGATTTTTGAAATGAGTTAGAAGCCAACTCAGGTATGGAACCCCCAAGGTTAGGATTGATCCATTATGGATAAATTGTAATGATATTAAAATTATCATTTGTATTTAATGTTTTTCTTTTATGTATTGTAAATTGTTTTATGCAAGTGCATGATTATTTCTTGATCATAATAAATAATGAGCAAGATAGAATGTATAAAGAGGTCATGAATATTTTTCTATTTTTGGTTTCTTTTTTAGAATGAAAAACTATTGTGAACATATTAAATAGAAATGAATTATAATCTTTAGGAAATATAAAAATCCATCAATGATATATTTTGTCTTAATTCCATCAATTTCCTCTATTTTACCAAGATTGGGTATTCGGGGTTCTCTTCAGCCATAGTTGAGAGTACCTCATAATACCCGGGAATTGTCATGAAAAGGTTGGATCAAAATAACAATACTGGGTATTCTAGGATCATCCATAGATAACATGTTATCAGATTAGATGAAAGGAGTTGAGTAAATCAGGTTACGATTTCGATAATAAGGGTCTTTATGTAACATATCAAGGAACCTCCAGTATAAGTGGTTGGCCAGCCTAGAGCCTACCTGATAACCCCCAATGTCGTGGCCTGAACATATCTTGTAAACTATGAGGTACATTTCTTGGATTTATGACACTATAATACTCAAGGGATAGAATATCACGAATCAACTAATGAAGACTATTATGGTTTGATAAAATAGTGGGAGACATTTAAATGATATACTGATGAATTAATCATAAATTTCAAAAATGAAATCAAAATATTTTTTATTTTTTGTACACATCTATAATTTAAATCACCAACCCAATAGGTACATTAATACCATGATCAATTTTTGATTAATAAAATACCCTGATCAGCAATAACTTCTAAGAGTGGTATTGGTGCTTGCGCATAGTGCTACCCTAATATGAGAAGCATTGTATGTTGGAAACCTCGTTTCTGACAAAGTCTCCTCAGGGGTCAAGAAAGGATGAAATGAATAAATGGAAAAAGAATGTAGATGATGAAGTAGATTTTTACTGGATCATGTGGTCATCCATTTCTATAAAATTTTAAAAAATTCATGAGGAATAATATGCCTACAAGATTTTTTTCTCATCTAATTATACCCAGATAGAGCAAGGAAGGAAGGGTCTATGATTTTTGATTCCAAATATTGCAGCAGTCTAGTAGAGATAAATAATGTGGGACTTTATGTACTGATGATGATTGTGTAAATTGGAAGGCTTGAAGACCATGGGTTCAAATTGAAAAAGAACTACCTACATATATCATTCTTACCACTTTACTACCAAGCATTTGGACTTTCATTGTCAATTATACATGAATTATACCGCAAAGTCTCTCCTAGAAATTTTGGATTTCATTATCCATTATGGTAAGGATTTGAAGAATATGAATTCATCAATACTTATGGTGAACATGAGAATGAAAGGAAAGACAATGGATTCTAAGGAAAAGTAATGGCCAAATAAACCAATGTATCATCCTTACATGAAGCCAAAGATATAGTGGCATGGAAATTTGTAGCAAGTTGTGTTATTTTTTTGTTGAAATAAATTAAACTGAAAGAAAAATTATAGTGATGGGAAAAATAAGTATGTTGATGCCTCTACTTCATGAATTTTGGTCATTGAATGCAATCTCTCATTATCTACAAGTTCGGTATTTGATATGGCATGTGGCTCAGAATTTTCAATTCATATATAGGAACAAAGTAGGTATAAAAATATTGAAATAGGAAACTATGATCTTTAAGCAAATAAGGGGAAATTTTTGATGTATTGGAAGTGGGATACTATCAAATTAATTTTCATTGTGGTTTGGTTTTTTGTATTAAACATGTGTTACTTTGTATCCCATGTAATGAAAAATATAATGCCATTGTCATGTTAGGACTCTATTTGATTTTATTTCATCATAAAAAATAAATTTTGTATCTTTTCTAAGGATAAAATGTGTTATGGTATTGATCATATTCCAAATGAATTATATATTCTAGAACATGAAAGCCCAATAATGAAAGTAATGGAAAAATCGTCAAATAAGAGTTATATATCACCTGCGTATGGAATTTCAGGACAAGTCATGTATAAGAGAAATTATTGTAGAAATTAAATAAGGAATGGTATTTAAACTGGATTCAATTACAACCCATGGATGTTTTTCAAGATTTTTTACATGGGAATGATAATAAATGAACCATTCACTGGGAAAGGAGAAGGATACAATGAATTACTGTAATTAAAACAAACCTATGTATGTGGCCCATTTCTGGTAGATTCAAGGGGTGGGTTTATATATTTCATCATTTTAATAATGAATATATTGTGTATGGATATATATTTATAATGTGGTATAATTAATTCTCCTTTTATATGTTTAATGAATAGAAACATGATGTATAAAAATATATTTGTAAGAAGATTAGGGCACTCCTCTTAGAATGTGATGGAGAATATTTTAACAAAAAATTATTTGATCACCTGAAGGGATATTGTATTATATCCCCACACACTTATACTCATACACCATAGTTGAATAGTGTTATTGAATAGAGGACTGAGACATTTCCCAACATGGTCCGATCAATGATGAGTCATGCAACACCTTCATTATCCTTTTGTGGATACTCCTTACAGAGGGAAATATATACCGTTAATCGAGTACCAACTAAATTTGTAGATTATATTTTGTATGAGTTATGGTATAGAAAGAAACCCAGTGTGTCACATTTAGGTGTTAGTGGATGTGATTTTTTTTCAAGACTATACCTTGATAAAAATTGTAATCCCAATATCACTATGTTCATATCTATAGGTTATCCTAAAGAATTCAATAGATACTATCTATATGTACCTTTATATATAGAAATTATTGTAGCATGATAAGATATATTTCTAGAAATTGAACACATTTCCAATAGAAAAAGTGAGATCCAGATTGACTTCATTGAAGTTAATTCTATAGATTTAAAGGAGTTGGTATGGGAAAAATCTCCATAAGAGAATGTGGGAGATTAAGAGGTTCCCAATACACACGTATCGTGTAGGTCAAAAAATGATGTTAGAGAACAAGAACATTATGGTTTTCTTATCACTGATTCGGGTGACACGTTATTCCTTTAGAACAGTGAAAATATATTCTTCATGGAATATGTAGAAGGAAAATTTGCTGCTAAATGGACTGATTCCATTCAGTATGAGATGTAGTCTATGTACCAAAGACCTATTTGTATTTTGGTAGACCCCCAGCAGAATTTAACCCTATTGGGTTCATATCGGTATTCATGAAAAAGATGGACATTGATAGTACAGTTTGTACAATAAATCACGAATGGTTGTGAAGGGTTTCAGAAAATGAAAAGGAATCGACTATGAAAAAACATCCCACCAGTTTCAATGATGAAATAGATCATATTAATTTAATAAATAATGGCCTTCCATTATTAAGATATTTTGGAATTTTATGTGAAAACATATTTTATAAATGGGATATTGGTAGAGGATGTCTATCAGACTCAACTCGAAGGGTTTTCTCATGAAAAATAATGCCAATATGGTGTGAGAAATGCAAAGATTCATTTATGGGTTGAATCAAGAATCTCTATCCTGGAATTATTTTTTATGGGTCCATAAGATAATTTGGGTTTTCAAAAAACAAATGGGAGACTTGTGTACCTAAAAAGGTTATTGGGAATTCCCTCATTTTACTAGTATTATATGTTGATGATATATTAATTATTTATGATGAAGTGAAAGTCTTGTAGTTATTTAATAGATGGTTAAATTAATTCTTCTCCATGAAAGACTTAGGTTATATAGCCTATATTCTAGGGATCATGATCTATCATGATATATCTCAATGGATTCTTAGGATAAGTCAGAACACATATATTGAAAACACACTCAAAAGGTAAAATATTGAACAACTGAAGAGAGGGTTATTTCTTATATCACATGGTAATAATATATACAAGAAAATGTTTCCATAAATAGAAGAAAAGATTAAAATAATTAGTATAATCACATATTCATCGGTAGTGGGTTCTATAATTAATTCCATTCAGTGTTCTAGGTTTGATGTTTTCCTTTCATTAAACATGGTTGGAATATATCATGCTAATCTAGGAGAGCTACACGGGGAATATATTAAACTATCCTAAAGTACTTGATGTGTAAAAAGGATATGTTCCTTGTGTTTGGAGCATATTATGAACTATTAGAGATATTATACACTGCTGAAAGTTTCCATAGAGATCATGATGATCTGAAATAACAGTCAGGCTATATCTTTTTCCTAAATGGTTATGCAGTGATCTTGGTAATATCGAAGAAATATGGGGTCACCGATTCTATAGTAAAATCCCACTAAATAGTGGCATATGACGTAGAAAAGTAATTATTTTGGATATGAAGATTTTTCTCATACATTTGTGTTGTGCCTTGTAGTGTAGACCGTATTATAGTTTATTATGATAATACTACTATAGTGGTGATTTCTATGGAACCCAAGTCACACTAGAGGAAAAATAATTTTCCATGCATGTTTTGTATCTTGAGGAATTTTACTCAAAGATGTGACATCATAGTTAGAATTTTAGACACAGAGGACAATGTGGAAGACCCCCTAACTAAAACAATATCTTAGTAGAAGCTAGATTTTAATGTGGGAGATAGAGGATTGAAACTTGTTTGGTGTTGGATTTAGATCCCGTGGTAGTGTAGTGATTTTGTTCCCAAGACTCAACATGTGATGTACTTAGATTAAAAACAAAATGTAAAAAGTTATATATATATATATATATATGATTATATTTTGACCTTAGTGTTGATCCTTCGACATCCAATATATTTATGGATGTTTTCATTACTCACATGTCATATAAAATAATTATAGAAGATCCTATGATATAATTAGGTCCTATAGATACAATAAACTTTATCTAATAGAAATTTCCTATGGTCTAGACACATCATACTGATGGGATTCTGATGATGTGGGACTATCAGGTGTTGTGGGATCATATCCACAGAGACTTCTTCTCCTGAAGTCCTTATTTTGTGATCGCATGTACTTCATATCATAAGGACATACCCTCTAATAATAACACCACATGTTTTTGGTTACATTGGTTGATTATATCTACAAGCAATTGTAATATCATCCTTAATTGAGATCATCATCAATGTATGTCATTTGATTACATACATTGATGCAAAGAGAAAACCAAGACAATACATACATGGTGATGTAGTTTGTGTTGGGTACATCATTGGTGACATGAAATTGATTTAATGAACATAATATTATTTATCACTTTGGAGTTTAGGAGGATATATCTTGGTCATGGTTGATTAGGATTGTAGTACCTTCATAAATCTTTTCTTATCATATTCGATGGTAAGTCTTTCTTGATAGATTAACAAATATTGGATCAAGAAAAGGTTGATGACAAAAGTGTGCACATTTATTTATGATAAATCTATGAAAAAAATATTATATTACACAAATATTTTTTTAGGATGATAGTTGTTTCTATTACTTTTCCTTACATCTTTTGGGGCCTTGATGGGTTTCTGGGATCCGCTCTTTATCTGTGAATATTTTTCTCTATTATTTCGATACGTTCCTAGAGATTCAAATTCAATAGAGCATTCTAGAATATGACATATCTAGTTGAATATGAGTATAGTATTTGGTAGTCCTAGCATGGGGTCTCGATTTTGTCCAAGGGAAATTGTTAAACATTAAATAAATTAATTAATTATTATTTATATAAAGAATAATTTGTTTGACTTTTTTATTACATGTATATACAATTGATTTAGTAAATAAAATGATTAATATTATATGAATCAATATTAGTATAATATTTTGGGTTTTTTTAATGTTAGTAGGAGATGGCAGTCGAGTTAATGACTCAGGATTATCATGTAATATATTTAATATTTTACAATTGGTAAAATATAAACTATTTTTATGGTAATGTTTTTTTCATAAATAATTATGTGTAATACTTATTTAGTGGCTGATTCTTACATGGGGGCTAGGAACCCAAACCTGGTATTTTGGAAATACACTATATAAGTGGAGAGAAGTTCATTACCATGGGACAATTCATTATATTTCAAATCAGAGCTTCTATCTTTTCATGATTTCTATAGAGATAATTTCTTAATTGGGATATTGTTCAATATTTGAATTCACATATCAAAGTATGTGGATCATGGGGATCATTTCTATGTCTAAGTGATAGTCATTGAATAATGCTAGTACCTGGAAATAGAAAAATGGTGTGTGCTCGGATTCTAGAAGTGTGTGTGGATGATCAAGATGTATTCATCCATGGATCCTTCCAGAAATAGATGTTAGTGAACTTTGATGGGTGAGAAAATTTTTAGTTGGAAAGTGGTATAAGTTTTTAAAAACATTTTTCCCTTATTAAACTATTTGGGATCTTTGGAAAGTATTGTGCCTAATCATTGGAGATGATGAGTTTTCATCTCTCAGGAGTTGGAAAATTCAAAATTCCTACCCCACCAGAATCTAATGTTCACCCCAGTACCATTAATAATCAGTGTTTAAAGAAATTTCATATGTAACTTTAACTATTATGACTCAAATATCTGACCTTATCGTCTGTTTCCCTTAAAGCATCAAGAAAATCGACTTCATTCCCATCATAGATCAAGTACATCGATTTGTTTACCTTAAATATATCCTTAGATAAAATTCATTACCCAATAAATTTCAGAGATATATAGTTCCCACCCATCACATAATTAAATCTATATAAATATGTACCACATTACTATAAATCATTCATCACATCAGAACACATGTATAGAAATTAGTTTCATAAACACTACCTTATAACGTAACTTATGGAATGGAAATAGATTTCACTAGATTCATTCCATAATAAAAATAAAAAATTCTTAGATAGAATAAGAATGTTATCCTTGGGTCATATATTCATTAAATGATATGTATCATGACAAATATTATCTTAAATGGAAAATGATTTTTTATATATTACTTGAAAAATTCTTCATAAGAATACCCTTTCCTTTGTAAAATCATTTTTTAAAAGAGATAATAAATTTTAAATGAAAATATTTTCTTTTAAAAAACCTTGTAAGACTATAATGTAATCTAAACAGAATTATGTTTCCATGAAATCAGATATATCCTTTCAAGCCTTGTAAGATAAAAAATATTTTTTTTCTTAGTTTGTCTAGAAAAGTCATAATGTACCTTGTTTTGAAAACAAAAAAAAAAGATTCCTCTAAAATCATTTAGTGAAAATTCAAACATGTGTAAAAATATCAATAAATATTAGTATATTAATAGTAAAAAAGGTTATTAAAACATTTTTAGAAATCAGGGATGTGGAAAATAAATATTCCTCAACAGAGATAAACAATATCGAATGATGATGATATTAAGAAATAAAACTTTACAATTTTTTAATTTGTAGAATGATATTCCCCATGAATGAAGGAAAACTATATGGATATTAAAATAAAATTATATTAAGTATAATAATAATAAAATAAATTCATGGTTTGACTTTATGAGACACAAATGAAAAAAGTAGTGAATAAAGAAAGTATCCCACACAAAATAAATGTGAGACAAAAATACCAAATCATAAAACTTGAATTCCTTCGCACAAGTTTTATCCATATGTATAATAAATATTTTTTTCTATTAAATATACCACAAAAACATATTCATATATATATATATATAATTCATATTATTATTTACTTATGACTTTATATTACTCAATTATTATCAATTCTAAATTTATGTTTTGTTTCAGGTAATAACCTCCATTTCTATTACATGTTTTGAATTTATTTATTCATCCTTATATATAGATCATAATTCCATTATCATGAAAATGATAACCATGATTTAAATATCATATAAATTCATTATATATATATTTATGGTTATATACAAAAGCTATTGGTAGAAAATAAAATACATTATTCATGGAGATGATATGTCATACGTATGAAATAACGGTGTTTTCAATTTAAACTGAAAAAAATAAAGATAATTATAGGATTTAATAGAAATAAAGAATCATTATTATGTTATATATATCATATATTTTCATATAATTCAAAATTTTTACCACCTGTGTTAATTATGTATGAAACAAAATCATATCGTGTCATGGTGATGGTATTCCATTTGGAGATGAGGGTGAACTGATCTCTGTTGTGCCCTCTTTTGTGATTCCATAGGCAGTTAGGGGTGGATCTCCATTCTCCTAATCTAGTGAGGGGGTGGGGTCTTCATCCCTCAATACCTACCTAACCATCCCCATTTCTCCCCTTCTCTAACCTGGACTTCTTATCTCCTTTCCCTCGTATCATTATCATCCCAAAGGTTCCAGATCATCACAATGGATCCCTACAACTAGATATTTCAACTATGGAGTTTTAGGATGCTTCTGGTATTCTTAATCTTACCATGGTGGATATATTATGTAGACATAGGCCTCCATGAGACTCTTTGAAAGGTTGATATGTGGATTATGGTGTCTTCAAGATCGCCTGGTTGTGGGACTTCTGAAAAAATGTCACATGATGGTTTCTTAGGAATCTAAAACAAACATGATTCTTTCCTATTCCAAAGACCTATGAGTTTTAAACGTGGGTCCTATTTATATATTAAATTGGTCATATGATCTAATCAAGAATCGTGATACTCATATGATGGTGTTGCAGGTATTATTTTTCAAACTCCTTCTCACCTTTCAAAATCCCACCATTTTATGGATGATAGGGAATGTGGTAGGATGATATATGTGATCTTAAAGTAGAACTAATTATTTGTGTCACCCAATTTCACCATGCATTTGAATTGATGTCGATGTGTCATGGCCACCAGTAGAGTGGTTTTGGATCACTACTGGGGAAGAATTCAGATGTAAAAAGGAGGTTGTGTTTGAGTCCTAGACTGCTTTTTTCTTCTTCTGTAATCTCTTGGGCCATTATATCCACTATTTCCAATAGGAATGAGGGATTAGAATACTAAACAGTATCTTGTTCTAGAGTCCCCCCTGGTGGGCCAATCGAATGGATTCAGGTTATACTCACATCCAGAAGGTAGAATGACTGATCAATCCTAATCCAAATATAGTGGATATATTCAATAGGCTATGAAATGACTTTTCTCAGTGTAATATGTCTGAGTAGGATACTCTAGAGTCAGGGGATCCTCTGTAATTTGACTCTACTATAATTCCTTCTTATGAATATGTTTCTTATATTGGAAATGGATTTGAGTTTGTTGACAAAATGGTTATTAAATCTAAGATGCAAGAATTTCCTGTAGAATTAGTGACATTGGTGACTATTGGGGGAAGATAAAACCAGAGATCAATACTATAATTGATTGACATTAGTAATCGATATGATAACTTGGGATTTGATACTCCTGGTCAAGATTGAATTGGTTTAGGGTGTCTCTTAAGGCCAGAGTCGGGGGGTTGGGAGAGTAATGACCAATTTTGGGATAACATAGAAAAGGTATGATCCAGTAGAATGATTGAAAGTCCAAGGAGGAATAAGTTGAAGAAAGAAAATAGGGACCCAGTTAGCTGTATTGTGATAAATTGGAGTAAATACAAAGGCCTCAAAGTCTACTCATACCTTCCAGGACCTATGGATATAAGATTTGCTAAAAAAATGTAGGAAAAAGGTATTTTAGGGTGAGTAATCTAAAACTGAGGAGTTGAATGGGGATAACATTAATTTTGTGGCTAGAAATGGAACTATTTAATGTTTTCCTCAAGTGATCAAGCTCCAGAGAAGGAGGGTGACAAAGAATGGTATCAATCCTAGGAAGATGTGAAGGCTTGTGGTGACCCTTTAACTTCTCCTCGGGAGTTATCATGAAAGGTGGATAATGTTGGTGAAGTTTCATTAGATAACACGGTAGGCATGCTATGGGTTTCAAATACAGAGACTAGGGGAAAATCATGGGACATAATTATATGATCTACATAAGAGATTATAGATATGGTCTTGATCAATCTCGTGTCTAAGGATGATGTTGAAAGGAAGAAAGAGAGACCGATCTAACTGTAAACAAACAAGGAGCAGGGTGATTGGATCATTATGCATCATTTAATCCTGACCAAATTCTTCAATACTAAGAAGATCATAGAGGAAGAGTTCTTTTATGCATGGGACAAAGTGGCCAATAAATTTGAAGATGTCATCGAAGAAGACCCTGATAATGGATAACAAAGAATTCTTTGGGATATTTTGGGATGATACATCTAATATTTTTAACATGGTATTTTACATTTATACCAACTACTATATTTTTTATTCTCTTGGTTGAACTTAACGGTTTCACATTTTTCCCATAAATTTTTTTAAAAAAAATTTAACTTTCAGGTAATCCATAGGTATTCCCAAATGATGTTATAATTTTGCAAAAGTGTATATAGTAAAAGGGTATATATTATACTATTGTTATAGATATATAATAATTTCATAAATATAATATATAAAAATTAAACCCATCATAATTCCAACCAATGAAAAATTTTGATAGAAAATGAATTGTATCGCTACATGGAGATAGTAAGATTCACATACGCATGAGTGATACCTTCACTTCTTGTTCAATCAGAAAGGGGATGTATAATGGTGTGTTCATAATAATAATGAAATTTAATATTATTTTTATTTTTATGTATTATTTTATTGTATATATATTATATTTATAGGAGGTATAGAATAATATTAAAAGAGTGTGATCGGTTAGAGTGATTACCAATTCTTTAAAATGAATAATTTAAATATCCTATAAAGGACTCTAAAGTTAGTTCTATGGGATGAAAAGAACCTCTAGAATGTGTATAGGTAAGTAGATAATATAATTTGTTATAGGTGTTTTGATCTAGAATAGATATGGTAGTGAAGTGAGATGAGAGAGAAATTGTCCATTTATAATAAATGTGAGGGGAACTTTTAGAGTTTCTGAAATGTTAAATTTATAATAAGTAAATGTCAATAAAAATACCTCCAAATATAAAGGTATTAAAAGAAAATGATGAAAAGGATTATAATACCATCATCCAATATATTTCAGATAGTTTTGGGGAAAATTTTATATCTTATCTCTTTTTATCCTTCAGTTAAACGATTTTAGTATTAACTACGGTAACAACTTTTTCGACCTCAAAAGTTTGATATTTTTACATTTTAGGTCTAAAATTAACTATAAATGGTATCTTTATGAATATTTAGAACATAATTTATCCCATTTTATATTTATTATTATTATTATTAACTAATTTAAAAAATAATTATTTTTTAGAACATCATTATCGTTAATTTTGACGCAATTCATTAAATTGTCTTTATGAACACAAATGCAATAAGATAACGTCGAAATAATTCATTTTATATGATCTTAAAATATAATATTTACATATAAAATTCTTGGGGAACCTTAAATAAGTAAAATTATATTTATTTTAATATTTATAATATCATTTAATTTATTATTTCATTAATTTTATAATTATTGCGTCATCATTGTGTCATTATTTATGATAATTATTTCTTCTCTAAAATTTAACATTAAATTTTTATGATGCAGATAAAAAATTTATATTTAATAATATTATTTATATTCCATCTTATCTTCTATTTAATCACATATTAAAAATATTATACTTATTAAAAGTAAATGTGTTTCATTTTTTCACTCTCTTTGATTTTAATAATATGTATATCATTTTTGTGAAAAACTATAAATAAAATTATTCAATTTATAACCTTTGGCGATAAGGATAAAATTAAATCTTCCTATAATTTTTTTGAAGAGTTATGGTTTTATTATTTGATTTATAATATTATTTTTACCCTCTTTTACATAATTTATCCTTAACCATGGGAACAAAACTACTAATGTTACTATTCATATATTCCAAAAAAGGGGGACTATTTAATAAATTTATAACCGATTATTCCAAATATGGAATCTGTAGTTCCAAATTCGAGTCATATACTTTTCTTAATTTAATTAAAAAATTTCCCCGTAGAAGGGTCAAAAAAACAATTTGTGAGAAAAACGTTTCAATGTTCAGAATATTTTTATATAAAATTTAAATATGAAATTGATTAAAATAAAATAAAGTGTATTAAATGAAATAAAATTTATCTAATTAAAATTTAAAACCTGTCAAAAATATAATTTAACAATAAAAATTATTTTGATGAAAAATCTCTTTTCAATTAAAATTCAGTATTTTTCAATATTCATCACAACATGAAACATAAGAGAAAAATACCATAAATTCAACCAAAGTAAATTTTAGTATCATTATTCCAAAAAATAATTATATTTATTAAAATAATATTTAAAAAAGGGTAAACCATTATTTCTAAAATAGGTGTGAAAACAAAAGGCACAAAAATAAACTTTTTTTTGAAAAATAATTATTTTAAGCATAAAATTTGAATTATTCCTATATGAAGTCTAAAAAATTCATTGGATTAATATTAAAAATTATATTGATTATATTATAAATATATTTCATTAATATAATAAAAATTTTATTTTTTTATAAAAAAACACTTGTTCACGTTTAAATAGTTTTTCAGAGTAAGATATATATTTTCAAGGGTTTACATATGTAAAACATGCATTAATTATTTATTTAATCCTATTAATATAAATTATTATAGTTTTGAAGTTATAATTATATTTTTTAAAATAATTACAACAATATAATTATTATTTTGAGAAACTAACTGTTGCATGTAACATACACTAAGCATATGTTATATATAGATCAATATTAACATGGTGTGACAAGAAATGAAATCCATATATGAAATAAAGTTATCTAAATATATGTTTCATAAAAATCTTGGGGTGTAAAATTATACCCACATAAAATGAATTTCACCCCCAAAATTATTATGGTATATTAAAGGTTTAATATTTGAAAGTTTCTTTGATGTATCCTACATAAAAAAATGAATACTAAATTACCCTTCAAAAGGAGAATATTAGAAATATAATGTTTAGCCAAAGTAACTCATCACTAGGTTTCCACATTGGATAAAATTTCATCAAATGAAGACATGGACATGGAATAAATATTTATCTATCATGTTTTTATGGAGAGTTATAGAGAACATGGTCAGGAAAAAGTTAATAATAAAAAATATATATATCTAAGATGATTTTTTAGGAACATTTGATTCATCAAAAAGAAGGTACTAGGATAACATATTATTTTTATTCCTGATATTTTCCCCAAAGTAGAATATTTTTAAAGAGAATAAATAATTACATTATTAAATTACATATCATAATCATAATCTCATCCTTTCATTGTTTAGTGATCAATTTCCAATTCATCACTTAATTGATTAAATGAATATGAGTTTTTCATTTCAAATGAATTATGAGATCATGAGATCCATAAATAAAATTATAGGTCATTCCATTTATCATTATTTAACATCATAACATAAAGGATAATATAGGTTATCCAATATGTATAAATCCTCATATAGGGAGATAATACATTAATCTCAAAAACCTCATCTAAATTTCAACATAATAAATTTCACAAATGTTTACCATTATAAACCATAGATATGACTAAAATCCCGGAATTTCAAAATAAGGTCACTAAAATTATCATTTATCCCACAAAAACATGATAACGATATTAATTTTCACATACCAAACATGTAAAGACCATTATAATGTATCCTGTTCTAATATGGTAAAAACCCATATTACCATAAAACCATAATGAAAACATTAATGCATTAAAAAATTAACTCTTTCCTTAGACCATAAATAAAAAATTTCATAAAATGAATCCCAGATATCATAAACCACCCTGTCATCTTACCAGCCCCAAGTTTATCTATACATTCCCAATAATTTTATCACAGTCATACAAATTTTTATTTCATTATCCCTACATCATACACATACTAAGGGTTATCCTACCTTTAATGATGTGTTTTCAAAAATTAAAACCTTAACACCTCAATCACTTTTCATGGTTACCAGTACATCTTAGAATATGCTCTAAAATATATATAAAAATCTACATTGGAAAAATATGTAGATTTTTCATTATTCCATAATACCATAAAAGTACTTATATAATAGTGTTCTTGTATTAAAATACATAAACACTAAATCATTGAACCAATTCATTATAATATTCTTCATCGCCGATACTAATCTCATGATATTTCGATTGATATTATTCTTTAAGAGGTTTCTAAAATCAAATATCATTGATAAATCTTATATTTGGGAATATGTTAGCAAACGTCACAATTTCCTAACTCTTAAAGCACTATAGTTGGGTGGTGAATTATTCGGAATCCTCCTCTACTAAATTTCATTAAATATACTATTCATCACCTTTCAAGATTCGTGATATTTATGTCCAACCTTTACACATTTAAATCACCTCACAGTTTCATTAAAACACTCTCCTTTATGTTTCTTCCCACATTTTTGGCATGTATATAGTTGTAATTTCATCCCACCATATGATTTATTTGAGTTTTTAGAGGATAAAAATTTATTTTCTTATCAAATACCTGGGAATGGGGGGTATGAAAAATTTCCATTTCCACCATAAGAGTACATAATTTTTTTTAAAGATTTTGAAGTATCTTATGTCTTAAAAAATGTGAGGCATGGTTTTAATCCAATGAGAAATTGGTCGATCATTCAATCTGGTTGGATAAGAATGCAAGAATCATACCTTATATGCCTTTTAAAATTTTCTTCATAGGTTCTAAAAGATTCATCGTCCACATTATTTAACTAAAGGAATTACTACTACATTTTTATATGAAGAATAAAAGGAATGAACGTATTGAATAATGTTCTTTAACTCATCCAATTCCAAGGAGTCAATTTTATCCCATTTCTATATATTCTTGACAACATTCTACCATTGATCTGTATCACCATAAAAATGATAAACCGTGAAAATGACATCCTCATGTTCTTAACATTATAGAACTGAAAATGTATTTTTCAGTGGTTTTGATCCATTTCTAAACCACAAGTCGATTAGAAGAGTCACTAAAATATGGTTTATGTTTCATTATTAAGGAATTGATATAGTTTTGTTAGCTCTTTTTCTCTTTTTAAATTCCAACCAAATTCATATCTTAAAAAAGATATTTTACAATAGAACCTCGATATTTTATTCCCAGTCTAATATGATTTGGTGTATTAGGAGGATAATCATTACCATTACCCTAGTATTCAATTTAAAAACAATTACTTCTAGTTCTATCCATTAACTTAAAACCAAAAAGGGTAGTGTGAGAAAATCTAATCATAATGGTAGAACTTCATAATCAAGAGAAACTACTTCGAAAAATTTTAATCAATGACACCATAGGTTCAATCCTAGTTTATTCCGGATCATTATTAAAACTGTAGTATTGTAACCTACACATTGACATTTCATTAGGGATATTACCGAGCTTTGTTCATCATAATTTCAATAGGATGAAAAATCCTTTTTTTCTGATACCAACTAAAAAACTATGATTTTCATACACGGATATTACAGATTTTTCATTGATTATTCAGTAAATCAAGCAAACAAATTCTTGAGGAACATAATTGTTTAGCGCATATAGAATTGTGTAACGCATTCATATAATTTTGTGAATGATATTTGAAATATCATATAATGATATTTACCTTTAATAAACCTACATAAAAACATTCTTAATAACATGTTCAAAGTATAAAAATGAAAAAGGGTGATCTTAGATTTTCAATATGGGTAAATATGGAATATATCAAATTATTATATTATTAAAGAGAAATATAATTAGCATGGTTGTCTGGATATCATCATAATAAAAGATGTTCATACCCAACCTAACATGGATTATAAAAATGAGTTATAGAATAAAACCTTAACATAAACCATAAGAATGAAATATCCTTATAACTCATTTTAGAAACATATTTTCAAGTCATAAAATTATTTTTCATCATCATATATATTTAAAACAATTCCATATGTTATGTTTATCTAATGGGATATAAAGATCATGCATTATCACTTGTTTCCCTTAACGAATCAATTACTTCGACTTGTTAGCCACCATAGATTAAGCAAATGAACTTGATTTCTTTAACTATATCATGATATATAATTCATTACAAAATAATTGGAGGGATATATAGGTCTAAGTCATCACATAATTAAAACAATAAATATGTGTTCCATTGGACCAAAAATCATTCACAACATTAGAACCCATGTAATGAAATGAGTTTCAAAAACACATCATCTTAGGATAACACATGGAAAAGAATTTTGTCTCTTAAGTATCATAACATCATAATAAAAAACATTAATAGAAATAACAATAATGGTATAATTTTTTCATACCCCCATTAAATCATAAGTACTATAAAATAATATCAACTTTAAAAGAAAATTATTTTATAAATACTAATTGAAATAATTTTGGTTGAAAATATCATTTCCTTTATGATATCTTTTTTTAAAGAGCTATGAAATTTTAATGCAAAACAATTTCTATGAAAATAAACTTATAATATTGTGTGGTAATCATCAATTTATTATGAAATAATGATGGAATATAAGTCTATTCATGTTGTATTAGTTAAAAAACATTATATTCTTACATTTTCTTGAAAACTCGGAAAATACCATGTTTTGAAAATAAAAAAAAATAATCATTTCATTAAATTTTTTAAAAAAGTCAAAAATGAGTAAAATTATGATAAAATATTCATCATATAACAATGAAAAACGTTTTTAATTTTTTTTAAGAAAACATGTATATGTATAAAAAAATTCCCCACTGTAGATTTATAACAAAAAACACCCAATTGTTGATGAGATTGTGAAATAAACCCATGAAACTTTATAATAAGTAGAATTGTCTTCCATAAGAATGAAATAAAATTATACAGTTGTTAAGATATAATAATTTTTAGAATACGACTCATAAAATTCATTTATGGGTAGTATATACACCTCACATATTAAATATGTATTCAATAAGTAATTTTCCCCCCAAAATAAAAAGTGAGATATAAATATGTTCTCTTATGTATTGACTTCATTTGTACATTTTAAAACATCATTTATAATAAATATAAGTTTATTATGCACATACCAGATAACCATATTAATATATATAATACCAAATATTATTTACATATACATTTATATTACTCACATATTAACAATTCCAAATTTATGTTATGTTTTGTGTAATAAAAACTGTATTTCTCATACCTTATTTTACTGGTTATTCTTGGTCCTCAATCATAGATCATAATGTAATCATATTAAAAATGATTTACGGGATATAAAATTTATGCATAAGTGACGTTTTCATCTCCAAAATGATTATGTGGTAAAATGTTAGATATGATAAATTCATTACATAAGTATAATAACATAAAAAATATAATATATAAACATTATACCCATAAAATTAGCAATCATAAAATAATGTGATAGAATATGAATTTTATCACTATGTGGAGATGGTAAGTCGCATGTACCCATTAGAGAAACATTGACTTAATTAAATGGGAAAGGGGTTGTATAATGCTTTTTAAAAATATAAATATAATTTAATAATATTAAGGATTATTTATTAATTATTTTATGATATATATCATGGAATTAAAATAGGTATTTAATTTTATAAAAATAAATCGATCGGTTAGAGCGATTACATGTTCTTTAAAAAGTCTCATTTAGAAGTCCTCTAAAGGAATATAGATTTGGTTCTTTTAGAAGAAAAAACCTCTAAAACAGGGATATTGAAGAGGAGAAGGTAATTTAAGGAAGTTAGGTTTAAATAGAATATTTTAGGTGGTGAAATAATATGAGAGAAGATTTCACCTTTCCAAACAATTGTGAGGGGTACTTTTGTAGTTTTTCTGATTATAATTTTGTATTAAAAAAATCTAAATTCAAAAACCTAAAAATTGAAATGTATTCTAATATAACATGGTATATGGTGATAATTCCTTCAATAATTATAATTTATAATGTTTTGGGTGTAATATTGAACCTTTTCATTATGATCAACCCTCAGTTAACCCTTTTTAGATTTTATTATGGTAACAACTTTTCCGATATCCCAAGTTTGAGTGTTTTTCATTTATTGTGTAAAATGAAAAATAAATGGATAGTTTATGAAACTTTCGAACAATATTTATCCCTTTTTTACTTTGGTTTATTATTATATTTAAATAATTTAATAAAATATTATTTTCATCATATATCTTTAGTGTCAATTTTGACAGTATTCATTACATTGACATTATGTAATTCAATCCAGTAAGATAAATTCAAACAAATTACATAAATAAACCCCTAACATTTATTATTTACCTAAATAATTATGGTATAACCATAATTACATGAGATTATATTTATTCTAAAATTTATAATTCCATTTAATTAATAGTTTCATTAATTGAATAATCACTACATTATCATGGTGTCATTATTTATGAAAATTACTTCCTTTCTATAATTTAAAAATAAATTTACAAGAGGTATAAGAAAATTTTATATTTCATAAGAATAAAATTTTTATATAATATATTCTACTTAGAAATATATAAAAAAATTACACTTATTAAATGTAAGAGTGTGTCATTTTGTGAATCTCTTTTATTTTAATAATATCCAATTCATATTCATGAAAATATTTCACTAAAATTATTATATTTTGAACCTTAAGAGATAAATGTTGAATTTAATTAATCCAATAACAATTTTCAAGTTTTAGGGTCATTTTCGAGTATTTGAAATATTATTTTTACCCTCAATTACCTAATTTACCCTCAACTGTGGAAATAAAAAGTAATATAGTTACTATTAATATTTTCCAAAAATTTAAGGGAATATTTAATAAATATATAACTTATTTTAAAAAATATTTAATAAATTTTTCCAAATTCAATTCTCAAACATTTGATAAAATAATTTTAAATTAAACCCTCATACGAGATAAAACAATGAATTTTTAATGTTAAAAAGTTCAAAAGTGTGAAATTTTTTGAAATCCAATTTCATGGTGAAATTTATTCCAATAAAATAAATTTGATTAAATGATATGAAATTTATATAATTATAATTTAAAACCAATCAAGAAGATAATTAAAAATGAAAAACTATTTAGATGAAGAAGTTGTTTTCATTTAATAATCTGTAACTTTCCTTATTCATAAAAACATGAAACATACCCTAAAAATAACATAAATTAATATAATGTAAATTATAATATCAATAATTCAAATAAGAATTTTATTTAAGGATATATAATTTTTAATGGTGTCAAAATTTAGTTTTAAAATAAGTGCTCTATCAAAAGGCAACAAAATGTCCTTTTTAATAGAAATACTTTTTTTATGTGTAAAATTGAATTTGTTCTTATATCTTGCCTTGAAATTGGATTGGATTAATGTTAAACATTATATAAAATAATATATATATATATTTCATTAATATATTTGAAAAAAAATATTTTTTATTTATTAGTATAAAACACAATTCTGCACGTTTAAGTAGTTTTTTAGAAAAAAACCAACTTTTAAGCGTTTTACATATATAAACCGTACATTCATAATGTAGTTAGTAATATTAATATATAAAACTACTAAAAATAGTTTATAGTCTCCTCATTCATTCAGATATAATAACAAAATTATTTTTTATGGTAACTCAGTGTTTCATGTAACACAAGCAAATCTAGTGTTACGTGTAACGCAAGCGTAACATGACGTAGCTTGCAATGTAATATAAAGTAGAAATAAAATTATTTGAAAATATATTCCATAAAAATATCTAGTTTTTATAGTGCATATTAGAATGAATTGGTCTGGTTTCTTCTTCTAGTATGAACTATGGGAACCTGGCCAATATGAGGGGTTGTATCCTTATGAGCGTTCATAGCCACCTTCTCTCATCGAGGAAGACGTGATTAGTAGCGCATTGTATTTTGAATTTTATCTATGTTAGATTAATATGGATGAGGATCCTAAATGTGTTGAGACTCTTCTGGTCTATGGGAAATAATCTTAGTAGCTCTGGGTCCTCTACCCATGCGACAGTAGAAGGGTCTGTCATAACATTTCTTCTTGGAGGGGCTATGAGTGGTAGTAGACATGCGTTCTTAAAAAACAATAAGGGTTCCTCTAGGTACTGGGCCTTATCATATAAATTATGAAATCCAAATAGGATGTTCTCTATGATGATATTAGGGATCATATCTATCTTGACATTCCCAACAGACAATGTTAGAAACCTGTCTTAGGTCGCTGTAATATCATGTGAATATGTGAGTCCTTTTTAATAGGTGAAAAAGAATATGAAATTCTCCTTAGGTGTTTATTTGTACCTGAAGTGGTTATAAATTTTTTTCATTCATATTTTGGAGCTAAACTTATATAATAACTACATATAGCGATCTTCCCAACCAGTGATGGACCCAATGATTAAGTGGATACACCAAAAGAATGAAGGGAATTCTAATATTTGATCAAACCATCAGAGCTAGGTGGTGTCCTGCTGCTCTGGGGTCCTCAACATTTGTCCACAACAAGAGATGTGTTTGAAGAAATTATGTAGCACGTCTCCCATCCCATTGAAAGGGGAAAATATAGGGTTCTTATCATGATAAGGATCTATTCCCACAATTGTGTTGACATGTTCATAAACATGGTTGGTAAAATCAAAGGCTGGTTGAATGAATCGATTTGGGTCCTGAGGAATATTATCACGCAACTCAGGAGGATTTGGTGACCCATATCATAGGTTTCTCCAAAAACTCCATCCTATGATCTATAAGGATTCGAGATATCACCATGTTCAACTATGAGATACTAGCCCAGGAGAACCTGTTTGTACCCCTAAGAATGATGAATAATATCTTATCAAGGAGCACCATAATCCAAGCGCCACTCATTAAGGAGATCACTGTTTTCCAATGATGAATTTGGGAACATCTAGTGGAAGGAATAAATAATGGGGTCTGCCTTTGTGTTCAATGAACTGTCAAATAGATCAGAGTACCCTAGAGGTCCCTTGACCTTATTGGTATTTTGACTGGTGGGAAACAATAGATAAGGATCTCTATAGCAGAGTTTCAGCATCGTAAAGGGATTTTCAATACATGTATGAGGGTCTACCTGATATTACATTTCCATATGGGGGGTGGGGGTTATCTATTAGACCATACGTCGATGGCCCACATCCATGTATAAATTTGGAAAACCATGTTCACTGTAATGATACATGGAGGAAAATGATCAATATCACTTTGTATGTAAAACTATCATAGGACATGGACGAAATAGAGAGAAACAAACTTTCCACAACCTAAGATCTATATGCGCAGAAATAATTTTTCTTGACTCAGTGGATCCCTATGAGTCACTAGAGTCACATGTAGTTTGGGGTACAATAGTATCCATGTGACATAGGGTGCTGATCCACTTGTAGTGCTACAAACTCAACCATGTGGCACTACTGATAAACATCATCTAAGTGATCATGAAATCTTATATATAACATCTAAAAATCATATAAGTGATGTAATATCATCATGATAGTTTGACAAAAGCACATAACCTGTAATAGGGTGGGGGACTCTGAGATATCAAATTTTGAGGTTTCCTTAATACAGAATACAATTGATAATTGATCAACATCCACCATATTTGATATTAATTATTTCCTAGAAGAGATTCCCTAATCATGGTTTTCCAATGATTTGATCGACACCAGATGATAAATGTGTAGAGAAATAGATGTTCATAGGTGAAATAGTTGAATGGCCTTTGTAAGAGGCACTATTTGATTTTACTGGTTGTTACACACATGGTCATATCATGAGGGTGGAACCAACCACATCATCACATCCATAAATGATTGAGGGCTCTACATGTCCTCATGTGAAAGGGTAGTAACAAGCATTAGTGGATCAAATGTATTCTCATCATCTATCCTATTCCAGAACAATTCACTCAGATCTTGGGTAGATGTGGAGAGGGATCCCAATGATGTTAGTGTCATCTATACCGCATGTACCTAGAAGGAAACCAAATATTCCTCCACATGTATGCACATGCAGAGGGAGTCAGTGATTTTGTGGATCACACCTTTTGGGATGACAAACTATACATGTCAGGATCCTACCCTAGAGTTTTATGATAATTAATGTGGCAAGGGTTCCATAATTTAACATCATAACTCCACGGAATGTGAGAGGTGAATGGAAATGACGATGACTTTGTACTTCCTAGAATTTTTCCTTTGATGATGGTAGTTCTCCCATCTACCTTGAGACGGTTCTTCATAGTAGGTATGTTCTTTTTCATTGGGGGGAACATCATGCGGGTGGGTGATATCATGGGGAGGAACACCCCTTTCATCAGTTGGGGTATGAGGAGGACCTCTGTATCGCCAATTTTTGGAGTGGTAAGTACCTATTCAATGACTGTTGTAGGAGTGGGGAGGGCCTCCAATTCGATTATATAAAAAGCAGGGAGGACCTCTTATTTTATTGGTAGTAAGTGAACTTGGAGGGACACTTCAATAGTGAGTCATAGAATAAGGATTACAATCATACTATTTGATTATGGAGTGGGGAGGACATTCTATAGAGCTAGTTAAAACAATGGGAGGTCCTCTATGGAAACTGTCAAATTAGTGGGGAGTGCCTCCACTATAGTTTTCTATGAAATGGGGTGGAACTCTATGGTAGGAATCATATGTATGAGGAGTAAATCAATAATAACTGAAGATGAAGTATGCGAGGACCTCCATAATGATCTGAAGTAACTTAGGGAGGTCCACCATATAGATTGTTGATGGAGCGGGGAGGAAATCCACTTTTTTCAACAATGAGGTGGGTTGGACCATTTATTGTGTAGAGACCCAAATCTTGGAATACATGGACATTACATTACTTTAGCGGAAAACTTAATACATGTCAAAAAACAGACGCCCAACGACTGCACTAGTTTAGTATCTTTGGAAATTCGGAACTTAATCTTCTAATCAAGGTGAAGGATCATCAAAATTTCCCATAATGTTCTTCCCCCTTTTTTACCTAAAATATTTATTTATATTATAGGGAAAAGAAAACATAAAAGGGTGAGCTGAAATGCTTAGTAAGGGTAAACATGGAGAACATAAAACAGTCCATAAACATTTGAACATAAAAACATGTGCATAAAATCTAAACATTAAAATCTTGGGCAATGACATAAAGCATGGTAGTACATAAGTCATAGATCATAAAGGAACATAGATCATGATAAAATATCCTGGGAGTAAAACATGTAATTGAGGAAAGATATTAAACACATGTTATGATTTCCATAGTATCCAAGGCATGGATGCCAAGACCATCATAGTGGACAAGGTCCATTACTGAACAGGGTTTATTTGCCATTCCAGCCCTTTATTACTAAACCAGATTTACTTTTCATTCTAGTCATGTCTATCTCATGAGATATAAATCTTTACCCAATGCATTGGAGGGAGATATAGGTCTCACCCATCTCATAATAAAATCATTCTTTCATGTGCCACAAAATAAACATAAATCATTCATTATAACCCAATGAATAATATGGGTTTCACAAACATCATCCCATCATAGCATAATCTATATAAAACAAATGGATATCATTTCATCATAAGAAAAATAACACCATGTAAATAATAGAGTCATTTTACTTGAAACATGAACATACTATGTAATGTCATCTTAGATGGAAACTAGTTTTGATAAAACACTTGAAATGAATTCTTGATAAAAATATCCTTTCTTCATTAAAATAATTTTCTTTTCACAAAATTACATGAAATTTTTAAATAAAAGGATTTTTTTAAAAATAATCATGAAATATTTTAGAGTAATATTCATGAAAATAAGACATTATGAAACCGTAAAAATCCGTTCATGCCGTATAAGTTAAAAAAACATTCTCCTTGTACTTTTACCGAAAAAGTCAAAAAATACCTCGTATGGTAAACAAAAGAAAGATTCCTTCCATAACAAAAATTAAAAGTCAAAAAAGAGAAAAATTAATTTAAACATACAAGGAAGAATATTAAACACTTTATGAAAACATTTTTATGGACATGGATGAAAAATATAACCCCAGAAAATACTTACGTATAAGCAATCCTGGATAAAAATGAGATTGCAAAATTATCCCTTACCTTATGTCCAATTTCTTACGTATGTGTCCAAGACTCCTGCATAGTGAGTATAAACATATTATTAACTTGTAATATAACCATAATAATATTTATGATATCATATATGATTCACTTACGACTTTATATGACCAGTTCATTTACCAATTCCATGTTAAAACAAAATTTTAGGTAAAATCGTTTCATTTGTCATCTGTGTATTGACATGTAATTATTCCATGATTACATAATTCCAGAATGTAAATCATGATTTATATATAATATATATTCATAATATACATATATATAATAGGTTGATAAATGGAATGAAATACACTGTACATGGAAACGGTAGGCCGTACGTACGCATGAGTGTTGTTTTCGTTTCCTTTTTAAATTGAATGGAAGTAAATAAATAACATATACATAAATCCAGTATCTTAAATATTTCATATATTTCATGATTATTTATTATATATACTTTATAATCATTCTTGAATGGTTAACTTAGAGAATGAATCTCATCGCATCGTGGAGACGGTAATCCGTACGTACGCACGAGCAATGATATCGTTCCCATAATTATTCAATGGAATTATATTGGATGATATAATTTCTCAGAATTAGTATCATGTTATAATAACCATATATAGTTATTCTTTACACCATTATACCCATCCATGTTAGGTGGTGGTGAAAAAATAGATTACACCACAACGTGGAGATGTTATTCCGTACGTACGCACGTGGATGATTTCGTTTTCCGTAGGATGGATAGAAGGTGAAATAGGGTTGGTTCATATTTATAATAACATATAAGTATATTATTGATTATGATGTTATTACTTTATTATGAAACAACAAAATAATCATATGTAGAAGAAGAAATGAATTTGAAAGAATTGGTAAAAGATATTACCTCTTCTTCGGCACACCACTTCTAAAACTCCTCTTAGGGAACTAAATTTGGTCTATGAATAAGACCAAGACATCTAGTATGATTATAGGGAAGTTTATAAGTTAAGTGGGAAGGGTTTGGCCAAGATAGAAGGCTCAATGTGGTGTGAGTAGGAGAGGGAGGAGGTTGCTTTTTATAAGGGGGAGAGGGGCACTTTCAGAAACCTCTAAAATATTAATTTATAATAAACTCAACCCCACTTAAAAACCTCCAAAAATGACAAAAATATGAATATTAGATGATATAGGGTTGTAATATCATCATCCAATATAATTTATATATGTTGGGAGTATATTTTAATCCTTATTAATTTGATTTATCCTTATTTAATCTTTTTAATTTTATTTGTGGTAATAATATTCTAAATTCTAAATTGTTATAAATAATTATTTATGTGTTGTGAATTGCACATAATTGGATAATTTATTACATTTTAGAACATATAAATTTCAAATTATAATTTTTAAATATATTTGTGATTTTTAATCAATTTAGTAATATGCCATTTATATAAAATAACAATAGTGTCAATTTTGACACTATCCATTTATTTTAATTTAAATAAAATACACACAGAGAATATATTCGATCCAAAATATTTAATAGGTTCCTATAATGTCATATTAATTTAGAAAATTTGTGGTTAATATTAATTACTACATATAAAATTTATTTTAATATTTTTAAAACCATTTATTTGATATTTCTCTTAATAAAATAATTACTAAAACATTTTTTATAATTATTTAATATACTATTTTTTTTGCATAAAATTAAAAAAAAATTATGGTGAAGATAAATCTAATATATTTCCAAAAAATACTTTTAATCTAATTTATTTTCTAAAAACCCCAACTTTTAAAATGATATGTTTGTTAAATTATGAAGGTGACAACTTTGACATCATTTAAAATAAAATAATATAAGTGTCATAATTGCATTTATAAGGCTCCAAATGGTAAACAATTATACCTTTGTAGGATTATGGTTTGTATTTACAATACCAATAATTTTTGGTTAGGTATTTTGGATTTTTATGGGTATTATTAGTTTAATAAAAACTACATTATCGAGTTTTCACTAAATAAATAATTTCTACATTATTAATGTATAATCTATTAAAGTACTTAGATATTTCTTAAAATTTACAAATAAATTACAATGATAAAGAAAAAAAATAGCTTTGAAGTGAGTATTTATAACAGAATTTATATTCTGTATAACCTTATATTAAGAATAATTTAATTATTAATGTTTGAGTGAGACATATTTCACTTTCATTTAAAAAATAAATCAAAGGTCTTAATCAGATACAGGTGGGTTATAATATATACCATTTCAACCCAAGTATCCTTTTTGACTAAATATAATCATCCAATTATATTAAGACATGTGTTATGGTAATTTTATAATATTATTTTTACCCTTAATTACCTAATTTACCTTCAATGGTGGTCAATAAAATTTATTGTAGTCACTATTCATAATGTCTAAAAAGAAAAGTAGTCTATTAACATAATTTGGACCTACAGATTCCAAATATTGAATCCGTTTTTCCAAATTAAAGACACAAAAGTTGCAGTATTTAATTTAAAATTAATCCCGCTATTTAGAAAACGGGTTTTAAAAGATAAAACGATGCAAAATATTGAAATGTTTTTACCTATGAATTCTATGTAAAATTAATGATAATGACTTGAATTATATTAAATGGTAAAAATATATTCTATTTATACTTTAAAACCATTCAATATTATAATTTAACCATATAAATTATCTTGATGAAAAAAAGTTGATTTTAATTAAAATTTAGCGTATTTTTACTTTTCATTAAAATATGAACGTTATCTATAAATATAAAAATATTATCCAATACAAATTTTTATATCCTGATTTACATGAATAAGTTTATTTTGTAAAATTTAACTTATAAACTTGTTAAAATTTATATTTAAAATGGGTGCGCCATCAAAAGGCGGTAAAACTACATTTTTTTTAAAAATACTTCATTTATCCAAAAATTTATTGTGTTTTCATATCTCATTCTAGAATATGGTTAAGATGAATTATATTGTTATAGAATTAAAAATTCATTTAATACTATTCATAACATCTAGTTCATAATATTATAATAATATATCATTGTTTAGTGAAACTCGGTATTGCGTAAAACACACACTATCGAGGAAGGTCGCTCTTGCGTGCAACACAAGCCAAAAATTGTGATTACTTATGCTAAAAGCTAATACGATGTTGTGTATAAAAAAAGCTAATCGTGGTGTACCGTACGACACAAGACCGGGAATTAAAAAAAATTATTTCTTATAAAATCTATGGGTGGTACATATTGAGCTAGGAACAACGTGAGGTGGAACTTTGTCCTATTTGGATGTGACATGTGGTGGGCCAACAGGGTCACTAGATATAATGTAATTTGGAGGACCTTGAGTCTAGTTGTTAAAAAGAGGAGATACTCCATTGTAATTAGGTATCGTATGGGGGGGACCATCACATTAATTGAGAGAATGGGGAGGAAAAATTCTTGGATTGGTGATAGTGTGGGGAGGACCTCCTAACTGAAACTCATCCTCATGGAATTACCTGTAATGGATTCTAGTGTTTCTACTATTTTAAATAGTTAACCGGGCCTACGTACATGGAAACTGAGTTCTGGATCCCAACCTAGAATTGATGGATCTATACTCATATATCATATGAATAAGGGAAAATTTTTTAAAGGTGGTAGGGGATACAAGAGTTGAAGAAGCTAATTTCCCTTCTCGGTTATTCCCATAGGATTGTGCCCAATTTGGAAATTGGTTAGTCTGGAATGGTGATAGTGGAGGAGGTGTATAGTCCACTTATTCTTCAGCTAGATGGAACAAACATTTTTTGTGTTGAATGGGCCTTGTGGGAGTTATTCTTATTGGATCCAGAGTACCAGTCATAGCTGTTGTGATTTGGGAACCCCCACCTCCTCAGTATAGGATATCATGTCATCATATCACCTCATTGAGAGGATCTTGAATAAAATATCTATTATAAATTGGATTCGTTTCTCCCCGCACAACCCTTTGGGTGGCAATGTCGATGAGGCATTGAAGCCTTTAGGTCTTAGCCGGCCATGTACCTTGTGGGAATGAACCCCTCTATGTCCTAATGACATATGAGGGTATCCATCACCCTTATGTAGAAAATTTATGATATTAAGATGTTGTATGGGAACCCAATAACACATGTTCTAGTAGAATTCATGGTGGAGGTGGTCTCATGTGGGATTTCTGCATTAAAATTTAACATTCTCTAATGTTTGTGGGAGTTTGGTGGTTGATTTCTTACATATTGGGGACTGAAAAGATGGAGGATTCAGCAATCAGTATCCATAAAAGAATATAAATACTTAATTATTCATTTTCATCCAATCATCCAAGAAAATAGATAGAGACATTCATAGATAATGTCATAAAATAAAATTCCCAACGTTTAACTACCACAATTTCTAGGGAGTTCCACTACAGGCCCACAATTTTAATGGTGGGTCCAAGAAACCAATAGATATATATGATGAAATTCTATCCTTTATATGTCTAGAACACTACTAGTCCCCATGATGAGGAGAATAGGTTCACATTAGATTTACCATTTCTAATGGTAAATCCTGATGCTAGAAATGTTTAACACAAATACTTGATATAAAAAAATCATGGTAGATCCCCATGGATAATGGAGAAAAGATTCATTTTGGGGTCACCATATATGTTTCAAAATATTTCACTTGGGAGCCCCATCTAGAGTGTTAATGTGTGCTGTCATGAATTTCTTCCTTGAATTCCCACTTTCCGATGATGGGTGTCTTTCAACACTTTCATCGTTGATGTCTAGTCATTTATTAAAATTAGATGATGGGATTTCAGTTCCTCATTCATTGGATTCGACCTAGGAACTTATCTTCTACATCGGGTCTCTCTCATAGATTTATTTCATGTTCGTTGAACTCATTTTATCTTCTATATCATGGTGGATGTAAGTTAATTATAGCGCTTATGTCTGGAAATTCTAGTGGGTATTGACATGGAAGAACCCTTAGGTCCTAATAATATTATATTCAGAATTACTGGTATGTTTAAATGCAAGGAACCGTGGTCACCCATATTATTCCCCATCAGAAGGAATCCCATATAAGCATTTAAGGTGCATAACCCAAGGAATCCTTTATCAATCATGAGGTATCTAATACCAAAGCTATATATATTCCATGTATTTAACCTTAGGCATACCCTATTGTTCATGTGGTAGCTGATTCCATATTAATATATCTTCCAAATAATTCACCATTGGTGTCATATTTTTACCATGAGGTATAATTTTTGGATCACAAGATTAATTTCGCATGGAGACAGATCATAATTTCAAGTAGTGATAGATCAGGGAATGTGTTCAACATCTTGTTGAGATGGAGAGTGAGTATCGAGGTGGTAATATGTCACACGATAAAGGTTCATACCTATAAGGGAGAACCATGAAGGGTTACCATATTAAAGGATCAGAAAAACCATTGGGGATGATCTTGGGATGTGTCTCCTAAAGGGGAGATGCTAAACTATAGTGGTTGACCAGAGGACCTCTAGAGGTAGATCAATGTGGTACATAGGTATGAAGGAGAACATTGGTTTACCATTGGTTGGGATTGAACATCAGAGAGAAATCCTATGTCCAATTCCTTGGATATAGGGACCCAAATCCATGTAGTTCAATGCCGCATTTTTAGTTCATACGACATGAATGGTCCATGCAATTTAATATCATGCACTAAGGATGCCCGTGTCATGATGTGTCCATCAATGAGTGATGGGTTGGAGTGACTCAAGGATTCTTACCATCATATTTTTTGATGTTTCTCTTAGTCATTGGGATTCTACGGGTCCTAGAAAACATGTGGTATCCCTGGTGTGGGTCATGATATTACCGGTGATGTAACCTGAAGAAAAAATGGTGAATGATTATGCTATTCTCCGACTACATGGAAGATATCTATTTATCCAGTTTGTTTCGGAATAAAAAATCACTTAGTTCAAAATTTTCTAGGGATTATACCTAAGGAGGAGTCCCAACATAACATGTAATTGGTACATACATATGGAATCAATATATAAGTGATTATGAATATTTTTGGTGCATTCACATTGGGGATGCCCATGAGGTTGGTGGTTGGGTGGATGTCATGGTTTCTACATCCCTTTATTCCTATATGATTTATATTTAGTTGTATAATCAAGGGGATGTAGTAGACTTGACGCTCTTATCATGAAAGAAACATTAGTGAGAGATAATGTGGCGACTATGCATGGAAGATACCCATAGAAAATGTCAGTCAATGTGAAGAGGATCTCATTATATGTCAGGGATATCTAATTCCCTGTGAGTAATACATAGAGCATATTTTTCATGGGTCGCTGGGGTGTGTGGGGACTTTGATTATGGTACCCTTGATGAAAAGGTATTGGGATTATGCATGGATTCTTCCATTAGTGAGTACGTGTGGGGGCGTACCATTCCAATAAGATATGGGCCATCCTATGTTTATCACACAGGGTAATACTGTATTTTTACATGATATTCTAATGAAATTTTCAATAACATTCATTACCTACTATTGGGAAGTAGTAATAAGTATTTTTACAACACGCAACTCAATCGTGGGGACTCACACCTTACCCGTTGAGATAATAGATCTAAACCCATTCCCCCTTAGGAGGGGGATGTCTTTAGAAATTACAAAGTGTAATGAATTATACTATTAGTAAATCACGCGGACCATGTTATATTCCCCTTCCCCAGAATAAATTAGAGTTATAATAACCATGGTGAAAAGAAGTTGATGTAGTGGAATAGGGGATTCCATGAAAGGGACTATGAAGTTATTGTGAATATGTATAAATGTTTTTGAGAAATAATTTTTCAATACATGGGATCTAGAATATGTTAGGTAATTGAAGAAAATGTGTAAGTGTCCCACAAGGTTGGACTTGGAGTGCAAGGCTATTGTTGCATGCTAATTGGATCCTTTCATGCACCTAACTTGGGGGAAAATATTGTGTGATAAATTACTCAACTATGGGACTAGTAAATAGTGAAACCACATGGAATCTATCCTATTACATTTCCTATAATTAGGGTTCCATAATTTCATGATGTTTTATAATATTGGTCTTGAACAAATAAGTGTGATGTTTTTACTTCTTGAAGATCACTCTGAATAAAGGGGGTTAAATTATGTTTATAGCAGAAATAATTGGTGATGGGTGTGCAAGATTACAATCATAGAATATGTATTATTTTCAATAAAATAGTTTACCATGGTGGTGGTCCAAGTATGATATTTTTTGACATCACTATTTGGACACAAGATGTTTTCACATTGATTATTTATCCTGCATAGATAGTCGAAATCTTTCAAATTGTGCCCTTATTCGTTCGAGTGGCCTTCGGGGGATGAATGAGAAATTCCATATACTTCATTTCACAAGAGGTTTGTGCAATGATTCTGATTTATAAATCCATAGATTAAACTTAAGCGCACTACCATTGTTTCAGTGTGTGTGGACCAAGGAGTAAGATGACAAATTTGGTTTTCTCATACATGGAAAGGTGCGGCTTTAGATGGAATACCAGCACCAAAACTAATGTTATTGTCTCTTGAAATTTCATATATGATATTAGGGAGTGATCCCAAACCAATATGGGACTCTTTCCACCAAGTGATTTTATCAAAACAATTAATCATGACAAATGTTTATGTCATGATTTATGTTTTTCACATTCAAATGTTTTGAGGATCTTATGATACTATGCACATTATTTTATTCTCTCATTGATTACTCATGATATTTTCCTTATATGAAATAATGTTATCCCATTGAATCACATGTTCTGATTCATTATCATGTTTTTTTTAATATTATGCTTTTTATAAAACCATTGTTTTCTAAGTTTTCCCCAAGCTTTCTCATACAACGTTAGGAGATCAGAAGGATTTAGGAGATAATTATTGGAGACACAATAAATATGTTTATTTTAAACTCAATTTGAATTATTATGAACCTTGTCTTCCACAAATATGATGCCTTGGTCTGTTTTCATTGTAAATTGTATATGGTTATGATAAAAATCATTTAACGATACGTGTAAAAGTATTCAGTTTTTAAAGGTTGTATAAAATAAAAGGATAACAATCCTTTGTAAACTATGAAGAGAAAACAATAGTGAGAACCCTAGGGAGGTGCATATGGTTAATAATCTGAATAAAAAATTATCTATATATATATTTTTATGTTTAGAGAAAATGGGTTCTGATAAATTACATCCCTTTGTGGGTAGTACAAGTGGATGTTTCTCTAGAACAGATGTACCTAGGGATAATAAAACTGAAAAAGAAACATCAAAATTGACTCTATATTTAACTTGTACAAGGCAATGGGACATGCTGCGTACCTAGTTTTACATATCTATGGGATATATTTTTTAAATTTTGAAACAGTATGGAAACAATTATGATGGACATGAACAAATTTTCAGGCTTGAAAACATAATATGAATCATTACCAAGGATAATTGTTTTTGAAATATAATGAAATAGAATTTAGAATATAATTATAATTTTTATGTTATTCATTAATGGTTTATATGTTTCTCTTTTTATTGTTGAAGTATTCTCAACATGTTTTTTATTATCATTTATTTTAATTAATAAATGGGAATGTGATAAAGCCTGTTAATAACAAATTTGGTAGGAAATTTAACACTTTATATAATAGGATTACAAACCTAATGGGAACATAAGTTTATTTATTTTTATAACTCGAAGTGATATTTCTCAAATTATGATTAATAGTGAGAACATAGTTGAATTTCCAAACACACTAAATAAGTGAATGACGGTGAATCAGGTATTTTAATGTGATAAAGACCAACAAATAAGATTAAAATTTCTACATGTAAAAAATAATAGAGGTGTCACATAGAAAAATTATATAAAGGAAATAAAATATGATTCATTAGATAAAATGAGGGAACAAAGTAGCTAATTACTAATGAAAAATGAAGAGCCCTGTTAAAATGTTTTAGGGAAAAAAATTTCATTCTATGGAACCACTAATGGTTACATTTCATAAATGTGGGCATCTTGGTCATTATATATTGAAACATCCTATCTAATGACAAATTCATGTGTTCCTTTTCTATGAAAATCATTGATGTGTAATTATTGATATGTTTAGAAGTCTGAACTCAGGAATCATGTTGTTAATGAATTTCAATCAATGGTTTTTTCAGTTACCAAAAACATAAATAATCTATGGATTTTTCTACATTACTCTTCTATGAGGATTTTCATGAATATGTTGAATATTATTAATCATTTATAATGGTTATTTAATTGTATGGTGATACTTTATAATGAAACACATGATTGAGTCAAATATTTTATTTTAATGAAAATGTTGTTGAGGTAACTATAGTCTTGTAAGATTATATGATTTTTTTGGAAAAATATGCTATGTAGAAAAAAAGTGGTTAAATATGATTTTTTGAATAATGTTATTTTGAGGATATTCATCAATTTTTTGGAATTTTTTTCAGTTATATATTTATATACCATTTTGGGTTTACGTAAAGGAATGTTTGGGAAGAATGCAATTATGTATTTGGAGGTGTATGTTGAAGGGAATGAGATAACCATTGAGGATAAAAAATTCATTCATATTGAGTTTTTTGAGATCATCTTGGATATTGGTTTTGTAATTTAAGTAATTATCTTTGTTAAACCTTTGGTTTTGTTGTTAAATTTTAAATATTAATATATTCACATTAAGTTTTTGTACAATATAATATTGTGATATCCATTTTTTTAATATAAATAAGAGGAGTATATTGTTACTCTTTAAAGGATATTATAGTCCATTAATAGTTAATTTTTATACATCATTCAAAAAAATCATACCGCATATTAATTTCATGGGTTATGTGGTGGAGTTTATATTGATCAAAACACATTGAAAAAAAATGATATTTGGTTTATGAAATAAAAAGATATAATGTATGTATATTTTTTATATTTCTATATCTTGATACTAAAACAATATCTTAACTCTATGAAATGGATCATGAAACAAAAATGGTATCCTACTAACTTAATATATGATGAATCAATTACCTTCAAATTCATCACAAATTTATATTTTTAATCTTATTAACATTCAGTTTATTATTAAACTTCTTGTGATCAATGATCTCTATACATATACCAAATTATTTATTCTTTATCAAAATTTTCACTTCCCACTAATTTTCTCCTACTTGGAAACCTCGTTATGTTTTTTATGATGATCTTAATATTTTCATTTGAATCTTCTAATAGGAATATTTACAAACACTTATTATGAGGTTGGTTTTCAGAAAAAGAATCTTGTAATGTAAAACCCTTGACTATTGAGAACTTGTTCAAATTGAGAGGATAAAATTTATTTTTTTTGGGGCAGAATGTGACACCTTTATAGGTAAATAGAGAACAATGTTCAACAATTTATTCAACCTACAACACATCGTTTAAAAGAAATATGATATAATTTTTATTAAACCATTATTTAAACATGATAATTATAATCTAGTAATTAAATTTTTAGGTATTAAGATTATTATCTATGTATAAAAATATATATGACTATTCTACTCAATATAAATGTAATTATAAATGAAAAGGAAATATAAAATCAATATTTAATAAAAACATTTACATCAAAAATTAATTTTATTATTTTCATTAGAAAATGAAATAATTAGTTTTATTATTTAATAAATATAATTTTATAAAATGTTGTTTGAAATTAAAATTTTTATTTTAAAATAAGAAGATTTTTTTGGATTTTTCATAAAATAATGATTTTTTAGTGAAAAAGGAAGAAATACAGATTTTTATAACAAATTCATTTATTTTAATAAATTAAGTATGTAAAATGTCCCATTATTATTATAATATGATTTAAGAGTATAATAAGTAATCTTATGTCATATATCATTTATCTAATTACATTAATATTCTATTTGAAATTCTGTTTAATGTATATTTATTTATAGTTGTAAAACCATATTTTTATGAAAATAGTTTTAAAGTGCGTAATGGTTATTAATTTTAAAAATTATAAATAACAACTAATGATGAATGTTTTAATTTAATTTATTAGATATATATATATATATTAAATTAAATGAATTTAATTATTATTACTCTCTATATAGTAATTATAAGTTTATCTTATGCATAAAAAATGATATTCAGGAAAAACAGTTTTTTCAACACGTCTGATAGTTTTATATAAAATTTAATTCCAAATCGTATGTGAAGTGATTTTCTAAAGGTATTAATTTTATTTAATAAGAAATATTTATAATATGTCATATGGTCGACATAAATTTTGGTCATAATGAATATTATAAATAATAAAAATACTTTCTTTTGGGAAAAAATTAAAATGGTAAATGTTAATAAACCCAAAGGTAAAGAGTATATAGTATTTAGAAAATGTTTCTTATTAGTGTTAGAAAAGTGTATCAGACTTATATATATTTAATGTTGTTATTTTCATAAATTTTTGGCTGTTATGATTATATTTACTTCGTATTATGGAATAGGTTGGTGTTTTTACACGATTGTCGCTCCTCTTCAATTATAGAATGACAACCCTCCAATCACTTTATTAAAACTCTAAACACACATAGGATAACCAAACCCAGAAAAAAACTATAAAAATCAATTTTTCTTATTTTCGTTATTCTAATATTCCCAAAATCTGAACCCTCGGTTCCTTACTAAGAGATCTATAAGAGGTTCTTCTAAGATATGGAAATTATCTTTTTAGGCTCCTTCTTCTTATTTTTCCATCATTATTTTGTCTTTGAAATTATGATATAATAACACTATTATATAATAAATACCTTGATTTTATTATATATATGTTATAATACTCATCCTTCCACTCTTCCATTGAATAGGAAACATACCCGTCGATTGTGTGTACTGCAGACTACCGCCTCACAAACCGATGTAACTAGTATTCCATCATCACCTCTCACGGATGATAATAATAATATATTTAATGTTTATAAATTATAAACCTGAAATATTAACCATAATATTAATCTATTATATAATATATTTTTGTATATTACCATCCAGTGAATATGAAAATGTTTTTCTTGTGTAAGGTGATCTACCACCTTACGAGGTGATGTGGTTCATTTATATTACTACACAATTAAATGGATGGTATATGTAAGTTTATTTAATGGAATAATATTTTATATATGATATTATTATCACTATATAAATGTAAAATAAAACCTTACTTATTTCAATCATGATCATTTATATATGGGAATGTTACTCATGTGTACGTTCAACCTACCTTCCCTAAGATTGTAACATAATTCATTTTTCATAGACATCATTCAATATTAGATTTAAAATTATTTTTTATTTATTAAAATGATACTTATTTCATGAATATTATTCTTTAAATTATTGAATAACGATCCATTTTACCATGGTTAACAAAAAAAATTATATTGAAATTATGAACCAAGCGTCATAAAAACACCTAGTTTAGTCATAACATATTTTTTAATTAATCAGATCAATAAAATAAATTATGTAAATGTTTTATTTATAAGGGATTTAAACTATAAATGGTTATAAATAAAAAAATAATTTATATAATTTTATTTAATTTTATATAAAATACAAACACAAAAAATTCTTGTATCAAGGTACGGGGTTTCATCTCAAAACATTTTTTTGTGACACATATCATTTTATAAAAATTAATTAATTTTAATAGCTTATATACGAACCCTTTAAATATTGTATCATTAATAATTAGTATTTCATTGTATTTTAATTTACAATTCTATTAATTCATTCATTTTTCTTATGATTCAAATCTTTCCATGCGACATTGGTTTATGGTTCAATCCCATTTTAATCGGGATTATTTATGCTTGAATTTCCATTAAAGAAATTTATTTAGTTATTTTTTAACAAATCCCTATACTTTTATTCACCTATTTTTTCATGAAATTTTTAATTAATACTACTATTTCCTATCATAGTTATATAAATTATTTGAAATAATGTTTTTATTAAAATATGATTTCATTTATATCTTCGATTGAAAATATTTTTCTGTAGAAATCCTAGTTTTATAAAATTCATTTGAGAATTGTTTTCAACCATTAAAATCTATTAATTAAATAAAATTTGACCCATGTTTTACATTAAGAAATTGTTTAAAGGTAATATTTCCATAATTTTTTAAATGAATCACTTTTTCACTTTTCTTAAAAAAATTGAGAGGAATGTTTTTTGACGGATACAACAAGTATAAAATTATCCACCATTATTTTATTAGACACTTTATATGATTCAAGGAAATTTTCAATGAGATAAATTTCCACAATATTTGGTTATTTTTTGTTCTTCAAAGGTGATTTTCAATGTGGAAAGGTTATCTACATCAGGAATTTTGTTGAAATTTATTTAAATGTATATCTATTCCCTTAAATTAACTACGACGAACATTATTAAATGATTCTAATATATATATATATATATATATACAAGTATCTGATGTAGTCTTAATTTTTTTTTGATTTTCCACATCTTTTTATTATGTTATTATCCATTTAATTATGTAATTATTAATCTTTTTAATTAATTATATATTATTAATTTGATAGATAAATTTATTTAGTATTTATTTTATATAATTAATTATTTATGGTTTGTTTTCTACTATAGATAAATTTTATTTTAGTTATTTTACATTATTATAATTCTTTAATTATATTTTAAATTTTAAATCTATTATAATTTTTAATATAATTTTTTTATTTGTTAAAAAATTAATTATAAAAATTAATTTAAATAATGTGTCATTTATTAAATTTTATATTACTCATTTTTGTAATTTTTTTTAGATTCTCCATTTTTAAATTTTCATAATTTTTTTGTTAAATTTTATTTTATTTTTTTTTGAAATTAAAATTTTTAATTCATATTTTGATAGTTTGTCAAAAAAATTAATTGAAATTAAATTTCATTTTATTTTTTAAAAATAAAATTTCTTTTTAAAACTTTTGTAAACTCTTTATCAATTTAATTATTTTCTAAAACATTTTATTTTTTCAATCATTCTAATTTTAATTAATATATCATTTTAAAAATTTAAGTGTATTGTTTATTAATATTAATATTTTTTTAGTTTTAATTAATAATTTGTTTCTATTTTCAAATTTTTATTACATTTCATGTTTTATTTTTTTGCTTCCTGGCGACCTAAAGTAAGACATGTCTATAGTAAAAACAGGGAAATGACCTATTGTGATCTATTTTCCTACCATTGGAACCATACAATAGAAAACAGAGGATCTACCCATGACCCACTGATAGGATCCCTATTTATAAAAATTTAGTGGAGTCACCATGTTTTTATACATTTTCTAAAAAATAAATTCTTTAAAATAGATATAGGTTATTTTTTTAAAAAAAATATGCCCCAAAGGAGGCATCGGTGATGTCGTCTTCCCTCTCCAACACCACATTTGGCCCGGATTGATGACATGGAAAAGGCAGGGGGATTCCGCCTTTCGCCTCTGGTTATGGTGAAAGGTGGCACCACCGATGCTGCCTTTGGCTTCACACATATGCAAAAGGTGTAATCTATGATGCCACCTATGCCTCAACTCCCTATAAAAGGGAACCCCCTTCTCCTCACTCGATTTTCCCCACATCTCCCCAAAATCCACTCTTTATCTCTATAAAAAATACATTTTTCATAGAGTTTTTTTGAAGCATCATTTAAAGTGTTTTTATTTATTTAATTTAATGTTTTTTATTTATTTAACTTAATTTTTTTAGTTTTAAATGTTCCATTTTTTGTATATTAGTTAGTTATAAATATTTTGTTTATTATGTTGTGTAATTATTTATATATATTTTGTAATAATAATTGTTAGTAGTATATATTAAGTTTAGATTATGTATAGATTAAGTATATATTTACTTAAGATTAACATAGGATTAAGTGTTGTGAAAATTTGGCAGCATAAAAATTATGTTCATATCTAGCCAATCAAATCCTTGTCTGGATACAAACAAGAAGATGTGGCTCTTGTATAGATGTAACTAGGAGTAAAAACTCAAGCAAGGAGTTTCAGGTTTGATCCGGGGTTTCTTGGTGCATGACAACATGGCTTGTTGCACTCTTGGTTTGACACTCCCAGGAGATATTCTTAAGATGATTCATATTTTCTTTATAAACCACTAAAATATTTAAGAAAATAAAAATCTAATTAGTATATTTATCAATGATAAAATTATAATAATGATTTTATAGAATGAAATAAGTATAGAATAATTAACGAATAAAAGTTATTATTAGTATATAATGATTTTTAAGTAGTTTAATTAGTTATATATAGTTTAGAAATAATTCTTATTATTAGTAATGACTAATTATAGATCAATTAATGATAACATAGGATCAAAAATAAAGACATATGATTAGTTAATTGTAATTAACTAATGAAAATAATATGATTAAGTATTAAAGAATAAATAGTTAAAGAATAACATAAAAATGATTAACTAATTATTAAACAATGAGTGATTAGTTAAAAAAATTTATTATTAGTAAATAAAGATGTTATATATTAAGTAGTTTAATTAGTTATATATATTTTAAAAATAATATTTATTATTAGTAATGATTAATTATAGATTAATTAATGATAACAAAGGTTTAAAAATGAATATATAGGATTAGTTTTTTATAATTAACTATGGAATATAAACTGATTAAGGATTAAAGAATAAATAATTAAAGAATAACTTAATAACGATTAACTAGAGATTAAAAATTTATATAATCAAACATTACTATCCTATTTTAGGGTATATAAAGAAATCCAAAAATTTTATTCTAATAAATATCATATGTTCAACCATCATTGTGAATATTGTAACACTATCATAATTTTTATGAATGAAATATTTTTGACATAGAGTGTCATGTTTGAATGTGTCTACTACTATGGGGAGGTTATTCAAACTAAGAAAGGTTCTCCTAGCAGTTCTGTAATAATAATAGGGGTCAGTATTGATGAATGGGTACCCAGAAGTGAATGTCAAAGGATAATTCGTGGTTCCTTAAATCTGGGACCCGATCAAGAGATCAAGTAGATGATCTATAAACATTTTCAATTATAGGAAACATTGTCTCTTCTAGCTTGTCCATTGGTTGCTGATATAGAGTGGTTCCAATAAATTAATTTATTTTCTCAATGATCATATGGTACCATGATGAGGTTATATGTTTATGTGTCTATTGTACAACAACAACATCCAGTTGTAGGAATACATAGAATTACAAGAGTGGTTGAAGATAGTCCACCCCATGAAATTGAGTCTATTACAAATGATACTGTAGAAGTGGACAACCTAGATGATCTCCTGGATATACATGTCAATCTGACTTCTGATGAAGAGTTTCGTAAAGATGGATAAGATGGTTATAACTGTGATAATAAAGAGGTATCAGCTAAAGTTAGGAAGGAGGTTTTGATTACTGCATTAGTTGTACATCAACCTTGACCTACAATAAATCATCTACCACTCCTTTCATCTTGGTTAGAAGCAATGACACATGTTCCGGAATTCAACAATAATTTTATCACACTAGCAACTATGTTCCCTGAAGATGTTCTAGAAATGTTTAGCGAGTTTGAAAAAATCTTATATATTGGTAGGAATTTTCAAATTCAAGATGAATTAAAAAGCACACTAAATAAATTTGAAATTTAGAGGCACTGAAACTATATAGTTCACGAATAATGTCATAATAAATATCTAATATGTTGTGAGATTAATGGGGATTGTTGTAGACTTATTTTGGGGGTGATTCTAGACATTACATTTGGAGGTTGGAGAATCTTGAGGATTGAGGCTTCTAATACTTGCATTTATCCCATCCTGACAAAATATCATGCCTCATTAGTTGTATAGGTTTCTTCATCTATTATTATTGAGATGATTTGTACATGTCAAGATGTTCTAATATCCCTTGTAAAAGATAGGATATAGATGATATTTGGTTATCATATTTCCAATAATAAGACATGGATGGATAAATATAAGGAAATTGTGAAGGTCTATGGTGATTGGGATGACTCATATAGGGTGTTTTCGCAATTGCTACCCATACTGAGGCCTCTTAACCAAGTTATTTCAATATTTATTCTAACAACCATGTGTCTCATGATAACCGAATTGATCTATCTTGTGTTCAATTTCATTGGTTGTTCTCGGAATTCTTCCCATGTTTCTCCACATTTTGTTTCAGAAAACATTTCATTCATAATTATGGAACGTTTCTATGTGGAAAATACAAGTCAATATTTTTGACTGCAACAGCCGAATATGGAAACCCTTCACCTCTGCCACTTTCCTTTTCCATTGTAGAAATGAAAACTATGAATCATGGAGTTATTTTGTTGCATGTATCAACAACCATTTCATGATCATTAAGGTTGATTGTTTGATATCTGATTTCCATCGAGAAATTAATGAGGCAATCAATGCGGATCCTAGTACACGGATATACCCAAATTCACATCATCGGTTCTAAATTAGACACATTTCTAACAATGTGCATAAAACATTCCATAATGAACCGATTAAGAAGGAAATTAGGTGTCTTGGTGCACATTGAATTTATTATTATTTACTATTTCAAAATAAAGATAAAATCAAATTATGTGAAATATCATCTATTTTTTGTAGCATATTATTCAGACCAATGGTAGTTTAATGAATGTTTTGAAAAGATCCTCTAGGCCAATCAATAAGATTATGATTATATGATGCAGAAACCAAAATAAAAATCAACATTGGCATATGACGGGGGAAGAGTTATTAAAATATGACCACAAACATTGTCGAGTGCATAAATTGTGTTTTCAAAGGGCTTCACAATATACCTATAACCTCCCATTTTCAGGTGACATTATATCGATGCATGATGTACTTTATTGATAGAAAAAAACTACCATTAGATGGAATACAGTAGGGTCTATGGAATGGAAAACAATTTTAATGAGATATTGAATAGAATATTGAAGAAGATTCTGGTTATCACGTATACCTTTCTCAACAAGAAGACTATCTATTTGAAGTTAATGAGGATTTGGAATGCTTCACAAATTGTTTCGGTGAAAAAATGGAGGTATTACTGGAAACAATGAAATTTCAATGTGGAAACATTCAGCCCTTATGGTTTCCATGCACACACACCATCACAGCCTGGGCCTCTGTAGACATATCATGGGAAGAATATTTTGATCCATTGTACTAGATGGATTCCATTTCTAAATGTTATACTACACTTGGGAAACCTATTGTGGAGTATCATTATTTCCCAATGCCTGAAGGCCAGCCAATAGTGATACCTAACATCAATCAGTTGTGTCCTTTTAGGAGACCGAAGGACAGTAGGATGTGTAATGAGATTGACTTTCCTCAAGAATAGGGGGGAGATTTTGAGATGCACCATTTGTTGTAAAAAAGGTAATAACTGGAAATTATGCCCTATCATTGTTGGGTCAAGTTCACAATCTCAGTCAGCATGATTTATTGTCTTCATTGTGACATTCTCATATTGTAAATTAAATGTTGTTATCTCTTCATTTTTTTCCCGGTTTTCTAAACCCTAAAACCAAAAAGCAGAACACTTAACCAAAAAAATTATTTCCTAAACCTTAATATCAAAATTATGAACTCTAAACAATCAAACATAAATCCTATCCCAAAAAAATCTTCCCTTTAATACGGTTTTGGATAACATTATATGTCTGATATTTTAATAAACATTTTTATAACAAAATAATATTATCATAATGATTAGCTTATGTTTTTCAATATTGATAATTAGATAAATTCCAAAAGAATCATTAGTAATTCACATGGTTTATCATAATCCAATCCATAATTAGTTAATCATTAAACTCCTTTAAAATATGTCTAACCAAATTCAAGGCTTAATGAAAAAAAATATTGTCTCTACGATTCTAAGAATCAGTATGCCATTATTCCAAAACTGTATATGGTAGTGACACATACCTAATATTTAAATGCCCTATTAAACATTAATCATTAATTAAAACTGTCATGCTTTCAATAATTGACATTCTCTTTAATCATTAAATAAAATCTTAGATTATTGAAATTATTTCACTAATCGAAAAGCAAAACACTTAACCAAAATTTTATTAATGGTTGTTAACTCTTCTTTTTTTTCTTTCTATATTCTAAACCCCAAAACACAAAATCCGAAAACATAACCCAAAAACATATTTCACAAATCTTAATATGAAAATTATAAACCCATACCATTAAACCTAATCCCTAACCCAAAAATAATATAGGTAAAACCTAAAACCTTCCAAAAAATACAAAACCTAGATATATTCCCTTAATGCATTTATCAATTAATAAAATTATTATAAAAATATTTTCAGTAATAAAATTCATTCACCACATAATTATTTCCATTTATTTTTTCCCTTCTTTCCTTTTGTTGTCTTTATTTCATTCAGAACCAAAATATAGGGAGAATTATATTTCATTTGGTAAAAATATCATCATAAAACAAATTGTATAAACATGTCATGCCTTGCCTTCTACAAGTCATAACATTATGCTGACCATAAAGTTATATTTACATTTTAAACTTATGATTTATTTCATTTATTTATATGGGGACATATGATACAATCCTACTCACTCATCAACATACCATTATTTCCCTGGCTGTGATGGTGGGTGGTGCAGATTGATAGATCAGGGTGCGTCAAGTGCCCCATTTTCATAACCGGGAGCCTCCACATGCTATTAGACCATACTTGCTCCGTGCTAGATTATATGGACTTTCCATATCCGATTTCACATTAGTAGAAAATCACCTACTTGTTTCCCTTATTGGGAGGTGGATACTAGAGATACACACATACCACCTGCCTAAGGGAGAGATGACTGTCACACTCAAGGAAGTGGCATTGTTTCTCGGTGTTCCTATCCATGGGAGACTCGTTTTGGAATCACTCAGGCATCTTAGCCAAACCATGCTCAATGCTTGTTAGGAATTGACATTTTTTTTGACCATAGGGCTGTTGATGGAGCATCCTTATCTATGCCTTGGTTGGAGGTGCATATTTCACATTTACAGGATGATGGCGATGAGCATACTGTTATGTGTTATGTATGTACATATATATTATGGATCATTGGTAGGACCATGTGTACTGATCAATCCGGGAAGCATGTGCACATGATGTATCTACCCCTACTAGAGGGCTTAGATTAGGCCAAGACGTACATCTGGGGATCAGCCTACTTGGCATACACTTATAGAGAATTATGTAGGATATCCCACATGGACCAAATAGAAGTCGAGGGATGCATAATCCTTATTCTGATGTGGGCATGGGAGCACCTCCCCAAATTCCACCCTGAGCTTACCAGTCCACCGGTCGAGATGGAGGTGATGCATGAAGATCTTCATGGATGCTTGTATGATCAGACATTTATATTGGTTTATGATGCTATTATTAGTTATTGACTTTAATTTCTCATTATTTGTCACTATCAATGATATATTTTATAGGTGGTGTCCATGACATAATTTCAATGCTATTTTGAGACATCATTTGGGTGTTAATTGGCTCAAGTTGGAATTTCTCTTACCTGGCTTGGTATGTATATAAAATCTATCACTATCTAACATATTTAATAATAGCATCAATTTTTTCATTTAGTTAGGAACTTTTTTGACCAAGTCACATGTCATTTCAGATTTCATGGCTTCTATACTGAAGTATTATGGACCAATTGTTAGCATACTGTAGTTTTGGGCTTGAGGATTCTATAGATGTAGTGCCCCTCATTCACTTCAATATTATTGAGTGGAAGCATCCTGACAAAGAGGAATGATGAGGATTGGCCCCAAGTACATGCCCACTTTATCTACTATTATCAAAAACATGGAGAGTTTCATATTCAGGGTGTCACAATGAATCTATTCTTTCTTTTAGATTAGGTTGAGAATGATCCATGATACAGACTTATGTCAATACTGTATCTTACCCAACCCAGAATAGAGATGAAAACAAGGGTATGTCAATAAATTTCCATTAGCTTGTTTATTGAACTATTTTCTAATTCAATTTTAATCTTTTTAAGGGGAAGTCTCATAGAGAAGCTTGTTCACCTGAATGATAAAGAGGAGAATGGGGTCTTTAGTTGGGAAACTGTCAGGGATGCAACGCTGGAAGCGAGGGAATTTTTTCGTGTGATTTCTTATAGCATCTTCAAGCGTTTGTCATGGAGAGAGGAGGTTCTTACCCCAGAGGAACATCCTGCAGTTGCTTCCGGTGCTGAGGATTCACGATCACAATGACCTATACATCATCATGCTTCATGTGAGGCCTCACCTATTCCATAGGTAGAGGTCAGCCCTCTTGTAGTCCATGATCAGCCGATTCTGGACGTCCCTCAGGTGGCATGGTATCCGTCTTTCCTGACTGGATATCCGCAGTTCTCTCCATCTTGGGTTCCAAATCCATCACAACCTTAGGGTTTAGATCCATCACAACTTTGGTTTCCATATCCATCCCATTCATGGGGTATATCTCCATTGTATGCCTGTTTCCCCACTACGATGATGGTAGTTCCTTCTACCACCCTAGTTATAGAAGGATCTGATGGGCAGTGTGAGATGCAGTTGAAGGCTCCTCCCACAGACACAGAGATAGAGGATGCAAAAATGTACATTCTAGTGTCTAAATAATATCACTCTCCAAGTCATAAGACTCCACTACGCACTTGATGCTGACGTCCTATTCACAAACCACCATCTGGGACAGAATCTTCTCCCCATAGACATAGACATTAATTTTTAATGATCATTTACATGTTTTATCCCAACTGAAATGAAAATACTATTGTTGATATTAACTCATTTTATATGTTTATCCAATATTTTAGTTTTCATTTATATTTTAGGAACATTTTATATTTGACATATTTCAAAGTCGACTACTTAAAATATAGAATGAATTAGTAAATTTTAAGTATATAACTGTAAAAGATTAAAACATATACAGAATAAAAACAATGTAAATAAAATATAAGAGAATCCTAATCATCTAAATGTTTATGAAAATATTGCTTTGGATAAATAAAATATATAAATGATAATGAAAGGAATGTATGAAAAGTAACTAAGAAGTGAAAGCGAAAAGAATTAATGTCGAGGAGGATCCTAAGACACCTAATTGACCTTGAAAGCCTAGAAAATATAAACTATAAGATCCATAAAAATAAAAAAAAACTGAACTAATATTTATATGTTTATTCAATGTTTAAAATTTCATTCATATCAGTCTTATAGTTTATATTATATTGGCTAGAATAGGCACATACTTGAAAAAAATTTAAATTTCAAGTAGGTGGATTAGAAATCTTATAAATTATTTTTCATCAAAATTTTGTAAGAAATTATTTTTATTTTCAAAAAATTTTATATGATTAATAAATCGTTAAAATTTCATTTATATCAGTATTGTAGTTTATATTATATTGGCTATAAATGTCATGTACTTGAAACGTTTTGAAGTTTCAAGTAGGTGGATTAGAAAGAATAAAAATTACTTTTCATCAAAATTTGGAAATAATTTTTTTTTACTAAATGTTATATGTTTTATCAATATTTTAAATTTCACTCATATCGGTCATATTTTTTATATTATATAGGACACCAAATATAGTTACTTGAAACATTTTTAGGTTTCATGTACGTGGATTCGAAGGATTATAAATTATTTTTCATCATCATTTTTAAGAAGTAATTCTTATTCTAGACCATTTATTATATTTCTAACCAATGAATAAAATTTCATTCATATCAGTCTTATAGTTTATATTATATAGGCTAGAAAAGACACATAATTGAAACAATTTTACCTTTCAAGTAGGTTTATTCAAAAGATTATAAATTATTTTTCATCATCTTTTTTAAGAAATTATTTTTATTTTAAACTATTTATTATATTTCTGACCAATTTTTAAAATTTCATTAATATTGGTCATATAATTTATTTTATATATTTTAGCAAAGGCACACACTTTTTACATTTCTATGTTTCATGTATTTGGATTAGAAATCATATAAATTATTTTTCATCATCATTTTTAAGAAATTATTTTTATTTTTGACTACTTGATATATGTGTAAGAAATGTTTAAAATTTTATTCATATCTTTTTTATAGATTATATTATATTTTCTAGAAAAGTCACATAATTGAATAATTTTTAAGTTTCATGTAAGTGGATTAGAAAGATTCTAAATTATTTTTCATCAACATTTTTTAGAAATTATTTTTATTTTCGACTTCTTGTTATATGTTTAATAAATGTTTAAAATTTTATTCATATCTATATTATAGTTTACATTATATATGATTTCAAATTCATGTACTTGAATCATTTTTATGTTTAAAGTAGCTGGATTAGAAATCTTAAAAAATATTTTTTATCCACATTTAAAAAAATCAACTACATATACTCTGTTTAATAAATGTTTAAAATTTAATTCATATCCGTCTTATTGTTTATATTTTATCGGACTGAAAAGTCACATACTTTAATAAAAGATAAATTGCATTGAAAAATTAAATTATATATATATAGAATCATAACAATATAACAATAAAACATTAAAATTTTAAATATATAAAAATAATAATTAAAATAGGAAAACAATATTTTTTTCGAGAAAAGGCAGCATTGGCGATGCTTCCATCAATGGGGTATTTTTTTAAAAAAATAACCTAGTCCGTAATTTTTTTAGAAAGTGTATAAAAAAATTGGAGTCACCTCTAGTATTTGGCATCCCATGTTTACCCTTTATTATAGATTGAGCATACATCCAAAATCTCACATACTCTTGACCATCAACCTATCATTGTCCAACAAAATATTGAATATATGAGTGCCTCATACCAACCCCAATGAAGAGTATGGTTGTATCTTCCACCATCATTCAGAAACCTCTATCAGGGAGACCTCCTAATGCAGTAGTTCCCACCCCAATGACAACTCGCCACTAGTGTGCCTCCTTCCGTATGACCCACCGTCACAATAACCATGTAGGATCTAAATATTAATGTAGATGTTCACTTAAAAGAGGGGGTGAATTGAAAATTTAAAAAAATCATTTTTATCCTTATGGAACACTATGTTTAAAAAAGTTAAGCATGGTAAATTAACAAGACCTCATTTAGATTTACAAACTTGCTATGTTCCGGAAATATGGTTTTGAAAATGAAACTTCATAAAAGAATACAAGTAAAAGACTCTACCTTAAAGCGTATAGAATATTATCAATCAGAATACATAAAAGAACCAGAAATAACAAGACCATTATACTTTCATCCTTTATCAAAATACAGTGAAAAATAATCTTGAAAAAAACATGTAACAAGTATGAAATCATTTAACCCAAAGATTAGGGTATCCGACAAACATGAATAAAGGTCCCTGGATTTATACTCTAAAGAAAGTATATCATTCCCACACCAGGGTAAGCCCTCGATAGAAATATTGGAATCTATCTTGCAATCCATACAATCCCACGAACATCAAGGTAGTCGGCACATATGTCTTCCTAATCAATGAAGTCCACGAACATTAGGGTAATCTACACCTCTGTCTTCCTATCCATAGAAGTCCTCGATTGTACACAGCTACAATAAGAGTCACATGAAGCATACTGAACAGGATGTTAAGTACGCAGAAGGCAAGATATACTCTCTCTATATAAATCACATCAGAACCATAAAATCTCTTGATTGGTTAATGTTATCTCATTTTTATGAGTTTTTCAAATGAGATTTTATTTATATGCATTCATCCAACGGTCGACTCCCTCCCCCAATGGTCATATTTTTCCTTGAATCAGGAAGGGACGTATACATGCGTCACACAAACAATGGTTATTTAGAAATAGATTGTACGACATCATTTCTAACTATAATAGGGTTGAGTAAAATAGGGCTCCATAACCAAATCTATTTTATAGAGTCTAAGGAAAAAATAAATTTTTGAATCTATGTAAATAAAAACTGGGAAAATATAAATAATAAATATTTAGATTATTTTTTTCAAGGAATTCAGAACCTGAATTATATATATTTAGAATTCTAAATTCCAAAGAATGTAGAGTCTGAATTCTGAGGAATTCAGAGTCCGGATTTCAGAGTATTCGGAGTTTGAATTTCCGAGAATTCAGAATCTGAATTTCAATGAATTCAGAATGTGAATTTCAGAGAATTCGGAATCGTAATTTTGGAGAATTTGGAATCTGAATTTTAGTGAATTCATAATCTGAATTTCAGAGAATTTGGAATCTTAATTTCAACGAATTCTGAATCTAAATTTCGGAGAATTCGGAATCTGAAATTCAGATAACATGGAATCTGAAATTAGAATACTCTATATCTGAGGATTTATAGGATTCTGAGGTTTTATATGTGAATCAAATTTTTATAATTTAGAAATAAAAGGAGTTAGAAATAGAGAAACTATAGTATGAACAATGAAATCACTGGTAAGGATAAAATTTCCTCGGGGAAGGAAATTTTTTCTTATTAAGATACTTTTTAGGGAAAATAAAATTTGTCTTAAGATAATATGTTTGTGATTTTCAATAGAATAAGGAATGTAAAATACATAAGGAAAACTTATTGACTCAACAATCTCCCCCTTTTTGTAAAGCACAAACATCCTTACGAAAAAGAAGATAAGGAATTCAAATTTTATAGACATGAAAATAAAAAGGTATCTCCCATTACCTATAGATCAATTTTAATATAACTAACCCCCCCTTATGTTTTGAAATCCCTAAGGATTTTATTCTTGATTTCCTGGATGTTATTTTATATTTTCTAGCGTATGAAAATCTTCTTTGATAAGAACTTCTCCGAAGATGAACACCACTTTACTTAGGGAAATCACTTCTTTATTTGTTTTCTATTTACCAAAACTTTCTACCCCTTTGTGATTTTTAAAAAGAAATAGAGGAAATAAAAAATGGTACATGAATAATTAGTACAAAACAACCAAATATATAGAGAACAACCAAAATTTCATTAATATTGAAATAATTTATACAAGGAATAAATTAAACAAAAGATCATAATTTGAAAAAATTATCATTCTTTCTCTTTTAGCATTTGCTTCTTGAAAATGGTATTCAACTTCATTATCTCCTTGAGATCTTCTTCAATGTGCTTAAGTAGCTGATCCAGATCTTCACTTTTCTTCTCCAGTGCTCTAATTTTTTCTTCCTGAGCCTTAAGACATTCTTCTTGAGATTTCAACACTTCTTCTTGCTTGACAAGATTCTACTTAAATTCAATTTTGAGATCCCTTTACCTCTTCCAATTCATGGACATAGAATTAAGCTTTCCGTTTAAGTCCTAGACTTCTTGCCTCCATGTTGTATATTTTAGATTCATCTTGGTGTCAAATTCATGTTTGACATTTTCTTCAAATTCATCGAAATTTCTCAGGTCTTCGACTGTCTTCCTTGACTAGCTTGTATTCTTTTTGCAAGATCTTTTATGAGCCTCATAACCAATGAGAAAATATTTGAAATCTACCACAATATTTACAAACTTATCCCTAAGAATGAAAACTAAATCTGATTTATGATTGAATTGATGCTAAATAAGTGAGCTTCTTGAGTCCATACTCTAAAACAAAGTAATAGTACCAACCAGTTTTTTTAAGGATTGTACCACAAAATCAAGTCCAAGGGAGTATGATTCGGAGTCAATGTGTTTGGTTGGTGAGTACTATTTTTATAACTCATTACATTTCCTCTTAAATTAAGTACTAACATATTTCTTTTTCACTAATGATTTACTAGGTGTATGGTCTAACACATGCTTTCCCTTATCAACTCTTTGAACGAGCTCTTCTAGTTTGGGTGATTAATGGTCACTATCAGATAACTGGAAAATTTTATCTTCCTCAACATCCTCTTTCTCAACATCAACCACTTGATCTTCCAGTTGAATGAATTCATGATTACTTCATTCTTCATTAGAAGGTTTGTTTACTTCTTCTTGACCCTTCTAATAATTCCCTGGAGTAGCTAGTTTTGAGGATTCTGCTTGAAAGGTTAGGATTGATAATTTTACAGAGGGACTTTCCTTTTCATGGTAATCTTCAATAGGCTTTATGACATCATTAGTGTCATCCCCCTCTTATTCTTATTATTCTTCTTCTATTTCCTCATCCTCTTCTTGAAAAAAGTCTTCTTCTTGTTATAGATCCGGAATCACCACCTTCTTTCCCAGACTCTCAGGAAGCTATTCTTGCAAAAACGATTCTGGAAATGGCATTTGTTCAGATTCTTTCTCAGCATCTTTGAGAAGGGATTGAACAATTTCTGCATCCGAAAACTTCTTCCTCTATTTATTTCATTATATTGTTTCTGAAGATCTTCATCAACATTTATCTTTATCATTTTTTCCTTAGCAGGGTCCAAAACAGAAGTAGGCTCCCCTTCTTATTTTTCACGTCTTCTCTCCACTTAGCCACTACTTCATCCAGATAAGCCTTATACTTTTTTAGTTTTGGAGGTGTAGATTGAGTTACCTTAGCCGCATTAGTTTTTTCATTCTTTTTAGGCTCCTTTTCCTTCCTATTTTTTACACCCTTCTTTGAGGTTTCAACTACCTCTAGTTTCATTTCTAGAGATTGGATTTCAACTTCCAACAAATCATAAAATTGTCTTGAATCATAGTAAAAACCAACTTTCGTTCTCCTTAGAGTATCATCACTCAACAAAATTACATCGAAATTACATGGAATTGAACAACAATGAATTTTTAATGTCTGAAAATGAAGAACTATAATCTTTTAAAGAATAGATGGATGCATAATAATCTGAAATTTTAGGGTTGCATTCTTGATATTCTCTTTTGTCAGTAAAACATACTTTACTAAATTGATTTTCTTGAGATTTACCAAAAACTATAATTCACGTATATCACTTTTCTTCAGGTTATCATTATCCCCTTTTCTTAGAATGAGAAATCCTTGATCCCATAGATTAAGAATCTAAATATTTGTAGAGAGATGGATAATTTTTAGAGTCATCAAATCCTTTAATCCAAGACACTCTTTAGCTTTCTCCTTGTCAAAAGATCCTACTACATCGGGTAACTTGTGAGAGAATAACTCTGTGTATCCCTCATAAGGAATTCCAATTAGGGTGGTAGCCATATTGTAAGAAAGAGAGTAGGTCTTTACATAGGTTTTGATGGAAAACATGACACTCCCTCCTTTGAAGAAACATACTAACTCGTAGAACTCAACTAACAACTCCTGATAAACTAATTTGTGTGCCCTTAAGTTTGATATATATAGGCACTCCCATATATTTAGCTTAATATTCTTTGAAATGATGGAATCATACTTATCAATGAATTTGGGATCAACTAACCTCTCTCTGGATATCTTCCACTCATAGATTTCTTTTATATAAGACATTTATTTCTGAGGAGAGGATTGTATAGACATTCATAATTAAGGACACCTTGAATATTTTGATCAACCTTATGTATATCAGTAGTGATTAAACATGCTAGATATTTAATATTGATGTGGGAAAACCACTGGGGGGTCCTTATATAAGCGATTGAAGAGATGGTTCAACTTCCATACACGATCCAACATTTGAAATACTATTGATCTGATCTGACAGTTGAGATGATAACTGAAGAATAATTTTGATAGGTTCCAAGCTTTTGAGGGTTTTAAGATAAAAAATTAGATTTAAGGAAATGTGAATCTGAAAAATCTAAAAAATGAAAATACTCACATGAAAAAACATGATTACAAGAATTTAAGAATGGAAACATACATTTCGGATTGCTTAGGGAAGTTATCTGTAATGAGGAAAATTCTTTCCGAAGAACTTTAGTTTCCAGAAAAATTTAAAAACAAAATTAAATAAAAATTTTATTATGATAATCTGATTAAAAAAATTTTTCTATGAAAAAAAATTTGACTATGGGAATTTTTTACTATGAAAAATTTTGACTACAAAAAAATTTTGAGTACAAAAAATTTTGACTACGAAATATTTTGACTATGAAAAAATTTACTAATTGGAAAATGTACTACCCCAATGAAAAAGTGTTTCTTGATGTAAATAGATAAGTTTCTTCAAGAAGTTAATTTGGAATATTAACTTACGGTAATCATTCCTAACTTCTATTTAATATATTCAAAACTATCAGAGGGTGAATATTTTTCAAAAATACTAGCATGATGAACTTGCGTTCCGAAAAACTGAATAATGATATCTCTTTTTGGTGTGTGATCCTTAAGAAATTGATTCCTAATATCTTTGTGTTTTGCACGAGAGTGATGTGCAAGTTTTTTCTAAGCCAGTGGTACAAGTATTATAACACAATATTTTTGTTTTGGTAAAACCTATACCAAAGTCTGTGAGTGTGTGTTGCATCCACAACACTTGATCATAACAACTTCTAGCTGCTACATATTAAATTTCATTAGTAGAAAGTGCTACAGAATATTGTTTTTTTGCATAACCAAGAAAATAATTAATCTCTTAAGAAATTACAAGTCCCAGATGTACATTTCTTATCTATTCTACATCCTCCAAATTCAGCATCCAAAAATCATCATAGAACAAAATAATTTCTAGAAATATAAAAGTGTCCTAAATTCATGGTTCCATTTAAGTAGAGAAAAATTATTTTCACTTCCATTAAATGAGATTCCATAGGATTGGATTGATTTTTGGCACATTAAAAAACTAAAAACATTAAGTCTGGACAACTATCTATCATGTATAGTAGACTTTCTCTCATACCTATAAATGATGTTTTATCCATTAGTTTCCTAGCTTCATCAATATCAAGTGAATTTGTGGTACCAATGGGAGTATGTATACTCTTAGTGTTGTCATATCCAAACTTTTTAAGAAGATATTTAATATAATTATGTTGGGATATATAAATCCATTATTGTCTTTGAGAAATATGAAAAACAAGGAAAAATTTTAACTCACCCATCATACTCATTTATAACTCAGATTTCATTAGATTCGCAAATGAATCAGTTAAATATTTCTAAGTTGAACCAAATATAATGTCATCAACATAAATTTGAATAGTGAAATTTTTTTTCTTAAATTTCTTAATAAAGATGGTCGTATCAACGGTTCCCTTAATGAAATTATTTTTTAACAAAAATCTTCTATGTCTATCATACTATGATCTAGGGACATGTTTATGTCCATATAAATCTTTGGTTCATTTGAAAACATGTTTAGGATGTTCTGTGTCTTCAAAACCAGGAGGTTGTTTAAAAAAACATCATCTTGAACATAACCATTAATGAAACCGCATTTAACATCTATTTGAAAAAGTATAAAATTATAGAATGCTATAAAGGAACATGAAATACAAATATATTGAATTATAGCTACTAGAGAATAGGATTATTCATAGTCTATTACTTCTTGTTGATTATAGCCTTTGACAACTAATCTAGCTTTATTTCTTATTATGATTCCATTTTCATCACACTTATTTTTGAAAACCCATTTTACTCCAACAACAGTTGTTTCTTTAGGTCTTTAAACCAAGGTCTAGACATTATTCCTTTCAAATTCATTTAGCTCATATTGCATGGATTTTATCCAATCATCATCACATAAAGCTTTATTGGTTCATCTTTTTGGTTCTAATTGAGAAAGGAATACTAGATGTTTTACATCATTCCATAAGGATCTTATAGTCCTTACAGGTTGACTTATATCCCCAATTATTCTATCCCAAGGATGATTCTTAAGAAATAATGTATTTGGGTTTTGTAAAACCTATTCATTTACATATGGTAGGAAATATTCTCAGGTAAATGCTTCATGAATATTTTCTTGGACCTTTTCCTAATAAAAAAGAATCTTTAATAAGGGGTTCATAATGAATTTTTGAAAACACATTGGAAGATGTAGATTGTGGTTGTTTAAAAACAAATGGATTGGTTTCATTAAATTTAACATGTATTGTTTTTTCCACAGTACAAGTGTTTTTACTGAAAACTTTGTAATCCTTAGAAGTTATTGAGTAGCCTATGAAAATTCCTTCATCACATTTGGGAGTGAATTTATGTAAATTATCTTTAGTATTAAGAATGAATACTTTTCATCCAAATACATTGAAGAATGAAAGTCTAGGTTTTCTATAATCCTATAACTCATTATGTGTTTTATTAAGAAATGGTCTAATTAAAACCTGATTTATAGTATAACAAGAAGTACTTACATCTTCAACCCAAAAATGTTTGGCTATCAAATATTCACTCAACATTGTTCTTATTATCTCTTAAAGAATTTAGTTTCTTAATTCAACAACACCATTTTGTTGAGGGGTTCTTATTGTTGATATGTTTTGAGTATTTCCTTTTTCTACTAAAAAAGATTAAAAATCAGAATATTGAAATTCTCCTCCATAAACACTATGAATAGTTATTAATGGAAGGTTTTTGTCAATTATAACTTGTGTTCTAATGATTTTAAAATAAGAAAAAGCTTTATATATCTTTTCTAGAAAATATACCATTGTAAATCTAGTGTAATCATCAACTAACTCAAATACATAATATATGCCCCCAATGCTTCCAGTTTGTGTTGGACCAAAAAGATCCATATGCACCAACTGTAATGCATCAGTAGTTGAGACTTCACCAACATATTTAAAACTTGATTTATGTTTCTTGCCAAATTTACAAGGATTAAAAACTTTTGAAGAATCAAATCTAAGATCTGGTAGATCCTTATCTAGTCATTTCTTAGAGAGTTTTCATAGGTTCCTAAGGTTACTGTGTCCTAATTTTCTATTCCAAAACCATGAATGATCTTAAATTGCACTAAGAAAAGGTAGGTCTTTTCTCCTAAGGTCTTCTAAGTTTATTTTGTATACATTCTCTTACCTATTATAAGGAAGAATAAACACTTCCATGGAATTGTGTACAAAAAATTTATCATTCCTAAAATTCACAATGTAACCTTTATTGCATAACTGACTTATGATAAGAAGGTTTTGATAAAAACCCTTATTAAATAAAACATATGAAATCAATGTTTTTCCTAGAAGAACAATGTTATTTATTCCAATGATTTCTCCCTTAGAATTATCTCTGAAAGTTACTTTTCATATTTTTATCATTATAATCTTTTCAAAGATTATTTTGTTACTAGTTATATTATGAGAACATCCATTATCCTTGTACCATGTTTGTAGTTGGAAGTTTCTTTATTTCCCTGAAAATAAGTGTATTATACTTTCGGAACCCAAAATTTCTTGGATCCAGAAACACTAGAAAGAAAAAATTTTGGTATCTATATTTTCATAGATAAATAGGCTGTATGGAAACCTAAAGACTACATTTTGTTTAATGAATTTTTTTTGCCCAATATTGACCACACTGACATATAGTGCAGAATAGAGTATGTTGCAGAACAAAATAATTATTACTAAAAACTGGTTTAAAAAGAGTATAACAAAATCTAGAATTATTCCTTAGAGGTCGAATTTGAGAATACATCTTATAAATGTTTTCTTTACCTAAAGTAATGTTTGAAAAATACTTCCTCAAGGAAAATATTTCTTAATTAAGTATAATTACTAAGTTTTTATCCTCAAAAAATTTAGTTTTACCACTAGAGTTAGTATAGAAAATAATTTTCTTAGAAATTACTTTTTCAAGATCCTTAGAAAGATTATCCTTCTGAGAATTAACATCCTCAGGTTTTTTTTGTAATACACTCAAAATCATAAATTTTTCTATCAAGATATTAGGAAAGATCTAATACTTCTTTAATAAGAATAGAAATTCTATAATTTTCCATATCATGTTTTTTCATGAGTTTATAATTTTTATTCTCAAGAATATTAGAAAACCTAGAAACATAATCATAATTAGGTAATGTATTATCTTCATAATAAAAATATTCTTCATCTAAAAATACATAATATTTATTATCACTATAATTATCATTTATGGAAACATTTTTTATAGATTTATCATTACGTACCTTATCCATTAGATAATTATTTTCAATGGGTAATATAACTATTAAACCAAGATTCTTCTGACCAGAAGATTCTTTCCCGGAGGTTTCATTAGAATAGTCTCCAACATTGGAACATCAGGTGTTAGTAGCTTTCAAAACATTCTTAGCTTTACCCTTTTAATACTTATTTCTATTTCTCTTATAATGCATTTCCTTTCTATCCTTTCCCTTAATCATAGGAAAATATGGCCTTATATGCCCCTCTCTTTTGCATTCCAAACATGTAACTTTGGAGTCTTTCTTATATTTTCTTGATTTTTTCTTAAATCTATACTGAAAGTATTTCATTCTAACTATCTTGTTCATAATTCAATCAATATTAGCTAGCTCATTCTCAAAAATTTACTTTCTCTTGATTTAGATAAAATAGTGACCTTTAATGACTTGGAACTTGTAACCCATTCAAGAGTATTGACTTTAGTAGTAGTAAAGGCTACACTTCCATTGCCATTCTTATTCTTATTTAAATCCTAATTTCTTTTCATTATTGTCTCATGTGGAAGAAGAGTTCCAAAAACACCATCAAGTGTAATTTGAGATACTTTCCTATTCTCATAAATGGTTGTTCTATTAGATTCCCACTCATTAGGCATGATATCTATAATCTTGTCCACAAGTGACGAATCATCTAAAACATTCTCACCAATGGATTGTAAAGTGTTAATAGTAGTAATAAAACATTATTGTACCTTTCACACTAGTTCTCTATAAAGAAATAAGAATCTCAGATATTCTTCTCTAAGTGTAGCACTTCTAGTTTCTATAACCATGGATGTACCAATATGAGTAACCACAAATTACATCCAAATACAATGTTAAGCATCAAAAGAAGAAATATTACAAATATAATCTTGGTCATGGAACACAACATAGGATTGCGTACCTTGTAGTTTAGTTAATATTCTCACTTTTCTTTATTAGTAAAATTTCTGACATCCTTATCCAGAATCTTGTAATCTCCAGTAAGAATAACAAAGTTGTCCACTCCAGTATTAATAAAAATTCTTTATACGATCACTCTAATATTCATAACCATTCCCATCAAATATACATGGTCTAGTAGGATTTATATTGTCAATCAAACCAATATTCATTCCTTCCATCTAAAAGAAAATATCTTTACTTAGAAACTGGTTAATAGTAAAAGTTTTTAAACAAGGATAAATATACTAAACAAGAAATATATATTTTTAATATTGAAAACTTGAGAAAGAAATATTATATGTAAATATAAGTATTTTAGAGAACTCCTCTGATACTAATTTTAGGATCAAAACACAAATGTAGATTCTCAATTATAGGGGGGGTGAATTTAAAATTAAAAAACTTTTGTTTTCAACCTTAAGGAAAACTATGTTTAACAATGATATAAAAGGAAAATTTACAAGACCACTTTTAGTTTTAAAAAGATGCTTGGTTGTGGAAATATGGTTCCAGATATGAAACTGAATAAAACATTACAAGGAAAATATTAAACCTTATAGCATATATAATCTTATTAATCAAAGAATATACAAGAACAAGAATGTATAAGAAGGTTATAATTTCTTCTTTTATCAAAATATTTCATAAAATAAACATGATACAAAACAAGTAACAAGTATGAAATCTTTTTCCCTAAAGAGTGGGGTATCTAACAACATTTGATAAAGGTCCCGTGATTTATACGTTCAAAAAAGTATGTCTTACCCGCACAAGGGTAAGCCCTCGATAGGAATATCAAAATTTGTCTTTCACTCCCCAAAAGACCTCAAAATTCAAGTTATTCGGAACCTCTATATTATTAATCAAGGAAGTACCTGAACATTAAGGTAGTTGGTAACTCTATCTTCCTATCCCCAGAAGTCCTCAATTGTAAACAGCAGAAATCAAAGTCGCACGAAGCAAGCTGAACGGGATGTTCTGTATGCAGAAGGCATGGAAGTCTCTCTCTCTCTCTAGAAATCAATTCAGCAGCATAAAATCTCTAGAGAGATCAACGTTATCTCAGTTGTTATGAGCTCATTAAAATGAGATCCTATTTATAGGGATTTCTATAATGGTCGTCTCCCTCCTCCAACGGTCATATTTTTCCATGAATCTCAGAGGGACATGTACACGTGTCACTCAAACAATGTTTAGTTAGAAACATATTTTATGATATCATTTCATAACTATAACAGGGGTAAGTAAAATATGGTTACTTAACCAAATCTATTTTTCAGACTCTATGGAAAAAATTATATTTGAATTCTATGTAAATAAACACTTGGAGACTATAAATAAAAAATTTTCGGATTCTTTTTTTCAAGTAATTTGCAACCTAAATTATAATGTTTTCTGTTTTTGAATTAAAATAAATTAACACTGTGAATTCTAATGAATTAAATATCTAAATTATAAGGAATTTTGAGCCTGAATTCTAAAAAATTCAGCGTCTGAAATCTAAGGAATTCAGAGTCCAAATTCTGAGGAGTTCGGAGTCAGAATTCTAAGGAATTCAGAGTATGAATTCTATAGAATTCAGAGTCTGAATTCTGAGAAATACAGAGTCTGAATTTTAATGAATTCAGAGTCTGAATTTCAGAGAATTCATAATCTGAATTTCCAAGAATTCAGAATTTTAATTTCATAGAATTCGGAATATCAATTTCAGAGAATTCAGAATCAGAATTTCTGAGAATTTAGAATCTGAATTTTAGAGAACATGGAATCTGAAAACAGAATACTCTAAATCTAAATATTTTTAGGATTATGAGGTTTTAGATGTGAAACCTATTATTAGACTTTATAAATATAAGATGTTAGAAATTGAGAAATTATAGTATGAAAAATGAAAACATAAGTAAGGATAAAATTTCCATGGGGAAGGAAAATAATTTTTATTAAGATAATTTTTAGGGAAAATAAAATTTGTCTCAAGATAAGGTGTTTGTGATTTTAAAAAGATGAAGGAATAGAAAAGTCAAAAGGAAACCTTATTGACTCAACAAACCATCCGCCACTGCCCTCCCCAGATGCAAATAAAGTAAAGCTGATACAAACATATGAGCTCTTGGACATCACCATTCTGGATCCCATAACCAAGAATCACTCTAAACCCACTCTTATAAAATAGGACTCACAACCACATATTGAACCATATTAATAAGAACCAAATATCCAACAAATTCTCATCCACAAATACTATGAACAAAATAATCAATGATGAGCCACCAGCTCCATTACCCACAACCTTATCCCAGCTTCACTAGTAGCTAATGAGCCACACCTATATCTGATGAAACTAATCCAAGATCTAAATGATCTATTTTTGCGATTCCACCTGAGCTCGTCTTCATCAGAGCCACACCCACTGAACATGAAGACTACTTCATCACCAAGGAATCATTCAAATGAAGAAAATCCAAATGCCTAGTCCACTGAAAAAACCCACTAGAAGACGATTCATTCATATAAATATGGAAGAACCACCATTGTAGAGGAACCACGAATGTGAGGAAGAGACCACCTTCTTCCACTGCGATGAATAACACCTTTCATCTGGAGAAAGAAATCCTTACGACAGTAATGAAAACCAATTTTGAATAAAAAATACAATATTAAATATATATATATATATGATAAACTAAATAATATAATATTACTTATTTAATTAAAAAAATAGTAATTTATTTATCAAAATAACAAGAAATAAGAAAATAAAAAATATACTAAAAAATACATAAAAGTAAACAAGAAAATTATAAAAATACTAACATAAATAAATATATTTTTTCTAAAATTATAAACATATACAATAATATATAATAAATAATATAAAATAATTTAACAGAATAATTTAATTTATAATTATAATAATATTTAAAACAATAATAATATTATTTAATAATATTTTTAAAAAAAGAAGTTATTATTTTTATTTTTAGTTTTAACTAAACAATAATAGATAACAATTTACAAATATTTTATACGAATTAACTACTAGATAATAATTATCATTTTTCATACTAAATTTTTTCTTAATTAAATTATACTTTAAATTAGTTTTAAATTATTTTAATATTGAGAAAAGTTTTATTTAATATTGTTCTATTTTATCTCATAGTAGAAAAAAAATCAATCCATGAAAATGAATCTACCTCGATTCATTTTCCAACTGATGTTTTTTTATTTAGATGTGGTTTGATAATTTGACAAGGAATATGGAAGATTATATCAAATGTTCGCTGAGTCAAGGATATGAAAAAAAATGTTAGTTATTTTCATCTCAAGACCTAGAAAAAATTCTAGAAACCATTGAGATATTTAAAAAGGATATATTAGAGGACATCATCTTACACATTATGAAACCCAACAAAAGGATGGAGATGATGAGTTACAGCTAAATACTAAGAAAATAGAAGTATCACTTTTGAACAATCAATTTTCCTTGATGGATAATTCTTCTTCATATTACTTTATTTGATTTTCACTATAATTGTTCATTTGAAATGAACATGTGATTCATATAAATTTTATCACGTTCAATAATTTTAATTATGGAGGTTTAAATACTCTACTTCTTGACTTAATATTTTCATCAACAATCTGATATGACTAGTGAAGTTGATTCTGATTATTAAAACTATCTCTTTTTTGCACCTTATCTACATAATTTCAAAATTTCGTAATCTTTTTGAGATATTTTTTATTGATGAGATTCATGAAACATTACAGTCTAAACATTATGAAACATTTTACCATATTTTTAATAAGAAACTCTTCAAATTTCTTTTCATTTTTATTGGTTCCTGAGGTGGCGTACATCAAGATTCATTCTACTGCATTCATAATCTTCTATAGAGGGGGAATAAATAATTTGTTTCCAATATTTTGGTGTCAATTTACTTTTTATGTGATCATGATATTCACTCAACTACTATTATATAATTTCCCCAAGCATCTTTCTCTAACATTTATGTCAAAGCCTTCATCCACTACTTGTTCTTTTAAATTTCCTTTTTTACTACGATAGTTCATTTCATCCATTAATTCTTTCTACATAAAAATAAATGAATAATTATAATAATTGAAAATCCATCCACTACTTGTAGTGGATATGTGTTCGAAAATTACATTACACTACCTTACCTATGGGTTCGACCAATGGAACTACAATACAGTAGTAATTTGGATATATAAATAATTAAACATTTGAACCTATTAAATATTGTTGTGTTTAATATTTTTGGCACCATTTCTTGGGAATAATTATAATTATTTTTTTTCAAACTGAAAAAATTAGTTCCAAATTTTAATATATGATTTTTCATGAAAATCTAAAACTATTGTAAAAAAATCAGTTAATGTTATTTTATTTTTTGTTATTGATAATTGTTTTCAGTTGAATTTTTATGATATTTTCATTACTGTAATTTTGGTTTCATTATTACTATATGATTACAAAATCATTAACAGATATGTTATATCCATTAAATCTTGTTTTTTAAAAACAACTTACTTAATTATGATTAAATTGATATTTAAAATTTAGAAGATAGATTTTTTTACTATTAATAGTGAAAAAATTAAAGATGAATTAATTAATGATATAGAGAATCATTTGATGAGAGAGTTTCAACTCACTTATGTTTGAAGAAACCCTTATTAAATTATAAATTCACAAAGAGATACAAACTATGAGATAAAAAATTCCCACATTTCTATATTACAAACATTTAATGGGATCTCAAAGGAATATACATTAGTGTTCACAAGAGATCTCTACAATATAGTGAAGTAATTAAAATTCTTTGGACTCAATGAAAATGAGTTAAGAATGATTTTATTTCCCTTTTTCAGAATAAGAAAGTTATAAATTGGTTTTTTAGTCTAGATGAAACCATTTTTTGAAGAAAAGGTAAAATAGTATATATCATTTTTTAATTAAAATTTTCTATCAATGAGTTAGAGGATAATTGAGACCCAAAATAAAATGTTTCTATCAAGAAGATCGAAAATAAATTCACCATACTAGGGATCAATTCTGCTACCTTCTTAGGTAGTGTCCCCATCATCAACATCCTTCACATGATATCATGGACACCTTCTATAATGTATTATCCCCTTATGGTCAAAATCTAGCTGACTAATCTATGAGGGTAATTAAACTGATTATAAAAATTTATAATTGTGACACATTTTTAATAAACATACCTTAAATTATCAACATAATAATTATAGAAGTAAAAGAGTGAGTATAATTTCAAAGACTACAGGTTGTGTAATGAAAATAAACATTCAAATTTCTAAAATAAAAAAACAATATCCAATAATTAATTAACAAAAATCCCAACGAATATGTAAACCATGTGGGCTATCAAAACTATAACCAATAATTTTTATAGAAATGTTCATAGTGAGGGATGTTGAGAACAATAAAAATTTATTTCCTATTTCTGACCTCTCTTCCCAAGAACAATAATGTTTAATATTTTATATTTATGTTCCTAGGATTACTAGTAATGTTGATTCATTTTTTTTAAAATATTAAAAAAGTATTTAAGAACCATCCAAATGTATACTAGAAAGAATAAGGTAGGATATGACAACATGATTCCCCCTTCCAACCAAAACCACCAAACACAATAATACCAACACCAAGTGTGGGAAAATTTATCAAATTACCATGTGAATTATGAGGGAAAATTTCTTAACATAAGGGATCTAATTCTTAAAATATTTTACCCACAAGAAGGTATATTTGATTAAAAAAAGATGAAAATGAATATGATAAAGCTGAATATGATTTTAGGATTTAAATTCTATTCTTATAAATAAGACATCATGGTAGTGGCATGACTTCTATGGATATGGGAAATCTTCCAAACCTAACTAAAATTATCCATAGGAAGAATGTTTTGTCTTCTATCATAATAAGTGAGATAACACTCAAACCGTTTTTGGAAAAGACTATAGGAATTCACAAAATGAAAAAAATATGACTCTCTAAATTATATATTCTAACTTTAAAATATTTAAATCAAGAGATAAATATTGAAAATTTAAAAAATTAAAATATTTCACCTAATAATCAAGATGAAAATTATTGTAAACTGATAATGAATAATTAAAAGGAGAAATTTGTTCATGAAATTGGGGAGAACCCTCTTACTCAAATGAAATATTCCCCACCAATACCATTTCAAGAAAATATAAAACACAAAAGTAATAATAAGGGTGAAAATTTTCAATTAATAAGGCTCCTAACCAAGATACAAGTGAATTCCATTTCATCTACGACTAATTGAAATTTCATCTTATTTGAATTTTATGGGAAAATTTTTTTCCAGTACAAAACTTATTCATGAATTTCCTACATCCAACTACACTATAGAGCGTATTTCTATAATTTAAAAAACAATTCATCCAAAACTAAAAGACCCTAGTAGCATTATCATTCCATATACTATAGGGAATATTTTTCAATTAAATTTCATGTCTTATCTAGGTTCTAGTATTAATCTTCTCCATTTTTTTAAATATTAAAATGTTGATATTGAGTGACCCTCAACACACCATTATCATCCTAAAGTTGGTTAACCTATCATTCACACAAACATCGGGAATGGAAGATAATTTTATGGTTGGAGATGGAATGTAATTTAATCCAAAAAAAATTCATAATGCTTGAAATGATGTTTAACAAAGAGGTTCCCATCATTCTTGGTTGGCCCTTTATTGAAACTGGTGGATTAGTTATTGAATTTTCAAATGGTCCACTGATTATTAAAATCATTTGAAAAAAATATTATATAAATATGATTAAAATGTAAATGAAAAAACATTTTGTGAAAGATTTTCTAGAGTGGATACTTTAGAAGATTAAAATTCAATCGAAAATTTATAATAATATGAAAAAATAATTTTCTGAAAAAATAAAATTTCAAATAAAATTTTCCTTTCCCATTCTTTTGTATCCTTCCCATGATAGAGCATGAAAAAAATTTAGAATGAGACAATAGTCTTGTTTCTACTGTTACATGAGATTTTTATTTTGATTATTAAGGTAACAATTTAATGAGTGAAATTAAGGTTGATTAAGTTTCTAAAAACACTACTAAAAAATTGAATTAATTGAGGGAGAGATGATAAAACAACATGATGATTTTGTTTTGATTAATATCTTGAATTCTGAATGAAAAAATATTGAATGTGATTTTTCCACCTTGTACATAAGTGAATGAAATTATAAAACTGGTCATAAAATTCAAAAAATTCCACATTTAAAACCAATTATGAGAGACATGTGGAAGACCCAGGACCACCCAGGACCAAGATCCTTCCTGTAAGTTAAAATGAACCACTTTGGATCTCAAACTATTTCAAGCACACTAGTAGTTTTCTTTTCTAAGTGATATGTGAACACTTTATGGAATTATGGATAATAAACTGAATGATTACCAGTGGGATGTTCTTTGGCTATTCATAAGAAATTCAATACTGTAATTGGATGGACTATAAACAATATTAAATAGATTATCCCTAAATTTTTCATGAACAAGATCCTTGAAGATTCATATCATAAACCTTGAGTATACTGTAAAAAAGACAAAACTCAAATATGAATTTGGTTTTGAGAGATCAAGTAACCAATTTGGTGTACACTGGAATTATTTACCCATTTCATATAGTTCTTTGGTTAGTTTAGTCCAAGGGTTCCCAAAAATGGTGGATACATTGTAATATAAAATTTAAGGAAATGAAAAAAATCATGTGAGTAAATAATCCAAATGGATAGTCTATATTGATTATAGAAATCTCAAAATATCCATTAGAAAGGATCATTTTCCATTGCCTCTCCTAGCTCAATGTCTTGAATAGCCTGCATTAAATGAATTCTTTTGTTTTCTAGACGGATTTTTTAGTTACAATTAGATCGTGGTAGCCCAAAAGTTCATGATAAATCTAAATTAAAATGATACATTGGGACATTCTCCTTTTAGGTGATTAACTTTAGATTATTTCGTAAGACATCTACCATAAAAATATTTATGACGGCTATATATTGTGATATGATTATTGGAATAACTAAGGAATTCATGGATGAATTATCCAATCTTGGTATCCACTTTGAGATTAATATTTGAATTTTTGAATTACTGATAAGGAGAAAAATTGGGACCAACCCAGTTCAAAAATAGGATAAATTTCAATTTTTCCCCCTTTATGGATTTACTGGGGAAAATGTTTCTAGGAGGGTTTATATTTAGACACATTGAAGGTTTAAGTTATTCAAAAAAATACACCTTGTCTAAATTCTAAGAATATTAGATATTTTTTTATGGAATGATAGATTTTACTAGAGGATTTTTAACTTCTTTTCAAAAATAAAATTCCACTATGTACATTGCTGGTGAAGGATGCACCCTACATTTTTTTATCAAAACTGGTTAGAATCATATAATTTTTTAAAATAAAATATCACTCAATCACCCAATATAACTAAAATTTGTTAGATATTACCTTCTGAACATTTTTTTGATGCAAGTGACATGGCTATTGGAGCTGTCACACAACAAAGGATAGATAAGAGGCTATATGTGGTCTATTATAGTGGAAAACTAGTATATAAAGAGCAACTAAATTAAACCACTATAGAGAAAGAGTTTTCAATTGTTTTTTATTTTCCTAGAGAAACATAAATAGTACCATATCAGATACTATGTCATTTTATTCACTGATCATTCTTCCTTAAGGTATCATCTGTCTATTAATGTGAGAAAAATAATGATTATTAGATAGATACTCTTGTAATAAGAGTTTTAAATGGGAATTAGAGATATATAGGGAGCTGATGACATAGATTCATATATTATTTCTAAGATTTCTAGTACCCTCTGTGAAGACCCAAGGGAGATAAATTCTTCCTTTCTTGATGAAAAGACTCTCATTATCACCATTTCGTTGCATACATTTTTTTTTCAGATATTGCAAAATTTCATTAAGTATTTGTCATTCCTAAAGATTATTCAAACAAATATTTTAGTCAATTCAATTTAGATGTCAACTATTATATTTATAGTTACAATTTTTTATTTTTCATACGTACTAATGAGATTATAATGAGGTATGGACTAGATGAAGATATGTATCCAATAATGGAGAGTTTTTAGTCCTCACCTTGGGGTGGACATCATGATGGAGATATGACAACACAAAAATTCTTTCCTGATTGATCTTAATTTTCTATAGTATTCATGGTTGTAAGGTGTTTTTTATGAGGCTGTGATAGATAAAAAATGATGGGGAAATATTTGAGAAATAATGAGACGACATATATTGGTATTCTAGAAGATGAGATATTTGATGTTTGGGGAATAGATATAATGGTACCATTCCCATCATCTCATGGGAAATATTATATTTTTTTTGTTTTTATTTTGTGGCTGAGTGGGTTAAGGTAGTAGATTCTACAATCAATCAAGAAATAATTTTTTTAAATTTTTTCAAAATTAACATTGTTTCATGATTTTTCGTTCTAAGATATTTTTTCACTAAAAATGGTCCCCCATTATAAAAATTAAAAATCTCATGCCTTAATGTGAAAATATAGATATACCCCTAGAAGTGGAATTAACTGCCATCAACACTCTAGGGGACAGGTAGAAATATAAAATAGATAATTGAACATATTTTAGAGGAAAATGTCTCAAAATCATGGAAGGATTGGTCAGTAATATTTGATAAGGAATTATGGGCCTATAGAACTGCTTTAAAAACCTCAATTTTTTTACCCAAATATACTGTTATTTGGTTAATGTTATCATTTTCTTATAGAGTTTCAAAAAATAACATACATAATTTTAAGTAATTAATCATTTATTTTAAGAGAGATAAAGAGGGGAGACATGAAAAATTTATTGAGCAGGATTATATTATGCTAGAGTGTTATGATAACTCTAGGATTTATATAGATTGCTCCAAAACATTTCATGATTCATTCATTCAAAATAAATAATTTAATCCTATAAAGAAGGTACTTATATTTATTTACATAAGTATTCTCTTTCATGTAAGGTTGAAATCTAAATGGTATGGACTCTTCACTATTGTAGAGTGTTGAATAAAGTAGTTTTTTAAATAGAAGGAGATGAAAATTAACCAATGTGGGTTAATTTTCAATTATTCAGAAATTATTTTGAAAGGCGGCCTAAGGGATTGGATTCCATATTTGGGCTTGAAATCATATTCTCACTATATTCAATGAAAATGTGATAAATCCATTATTTCATAGGATTCAACCCCGAGTATTTATTAGATTTATTTAGGATTTGAATAAAGTACAAGTTTCAATGACTTTTTTTCATTTGTGAGGAATATATTTTATTTTTCATTATATTCTTTTTTTATGAAGGCTTCTGTTTCTAGTGTCAATACAGGGTAAGAGTTAACATTTTTTAATCTAATAGAAGATACATGATGAGAATTATTGGATAAAATTCTATAAACTCATAAATTAATTTTTCGTTATAATTGAGATTAATCTGTTGATTTCTTATTCTAATATTTTTTATTTGAAGAAAATGAAATAGAAAAAACTAGAGGATTGCATTCAACTATGAAGGATAAATTAATTCTCTACTGATTGTGAATATAAACATTTTTTAAAAAGGGTTTTTTTATTTCTACATCATGTTTTTTGATTATCTTTATTACTAAATTTTTACTATATGTCCATGGTTTGCTAGAATGGTTTTACATTACCTAAAAATTTAATTAATGTAAGAAATTAAGTATGGTGGAATTAAACCCCTTCATGTTTACTTTTTAGTGAATATGTTTTTTTTGTGTTGGGTGTTTATTACACACATTTATTTTTCTATTTAAAATCTAACATAATAAAATTTTAAAACATTAATTCCCCAAATTTATAGATTATTCAAAGTAAATGTGCTTCTATTTTACCTCAATTAATAAAAGTGATCACTGAATCTAATGATAAATAATGAGTATACAACATCTGTTGTAAAATATTTATTGTGGAGAACACAATGTTTTGACTTAACTATGTCCCTTGAACATATCACTTAATTTATTGATTGAATATCTTTTTTGATAATTAAAAGTCAAAGTGTGTTTCTCCACCATTTAATTCTACATTGAGTAAAAAGATGATATTTATGAGTGGGGTAGGGGCCTTCTTATTCTGATTGTGATATAATGAAATCCAAGAAAATCCCTCATCCCCTTAAAATTATTGGGTAAAAATGTTAATATTTTTTCAAAATTGTGTCAAAACATGGGGTTCTTAATGGTTTATTCTACATATAAATTCAATCATTCATAATGGATGATAATTTATTGGTTGTTGAGGGTTAATTTGATTATAATAATTGTGAGGATGTATGATTTCTCAGTGAATTTACATAATACATTTGGAAATTTTCAATATTGGAACTATGAAAGGTAGTGATATTTCATAGATATATGATCAAATTTTATTTTAAAATGAGGAAACTTGAAATATGACCTTCATCTTAGGTGACTAACTTTAAAATCAAATAACCTTATGGAGTTATCTTAAAATCTAGTCTTATAATTCCATTTAAATTGGAGTAAAATTTGAAAATAGGTACCCCTAGTGAACATCTGATAAAATAGGAATTGAGTGTGTGTATTTTTAAGCCCTCTTTACATTTCAAATAAGTGAATCTGAATATTGAATTTCACAAGATACATCACAGGGTAAAAATCAAAAAATAAGTATAATAGAAAAAACTAAAAAAAGAATGTAAATGGTAGTCAAAAACGACTTTATTAATGTATGTGTATCCTAAACCAAGATAAATAAGGGTAAAATTGACTTATATGAAAATCATTTATATGGAATCAATAAAGAGATATTTGAAATTTTTAACTGTTGTTTTTTTCAAACTTATGAGGTAATGGATATTGAAGGTTCCTTTTTTTAGGATTTAATTTCAACTTATATCATTATAATTATCACTATTAGAAATAAAACATTGACTTGAATTTATGTAAGTCACCATGTGGCTTAATTTAAGAGGCATGAAATCTTCAATAGTGAATGATTCTTGGTCTCTTTGACCTGATATATGTATTTAAACTTAGGAATAACCTCTTATGATTTTTTCATTTGAAAATATAGTATACTAGGTTATTATCCACTAATTTAAAATTCCTTATCATGATTAATTATATTCTATATATAAAAAATGTGTTTTAGTTTTTAAATGTAAAAAAATCATGGAATTTCTGGACACTCAGAACCCACCATTGTGGAAACCTCCTTCTATAGCATCATACACCCGCAAGATGAATCACTACAGTTGTACCTTGCCTTCTCATGACCAACCATCAGTAAAACCCTTCATTTCTGCCCACACTAAATGATGTTGAACCAAAGAAAAAGAAAAACATCAAGTACTAGGCTATCACGACTCCATCTCCCATCAATGAGAATCACTACGAACCCACCAATGGATAACAGGACTCACCACCACATATTGAACCAAAAAAACAGGAACCAAATCAGAATAAAATTATCATCCACTACTACTACGAAACAATTAATCAAATACAGGTCACCACCGAGTCAACTAAAACAAGCTTTTACACCCCCACCAAAACATTTCATCACTTGAAGCTCACAAGACACACATGGATATGATGATACAATACCCATATCTGATGGATCTAATGCCACACCACTAGTAGGGACTCATAATCATCAGGACCACCACCAGAGAACTATATTGTCACTTCCATTCTGATAATGCATTGATAAGTAGTCAATCCTGATTTTTATTCCACCTAAAAATCAAAACTAACCTCATGTTAGTTTTGGTGGATAAATATTGATGTTTTTCCATTATGGAGGAATTGTGGATGTGAGGATGAGACATCCTCTCTACCACCATGACGAAGAATAACATCCTTCTATAAGAAGAATTCCCTACTCTAGGAAAACATAAAAAAATAAAAAAATAAAAGATTAAATTTATTATTAAAATAAATAATAATGAAAATAATTAAAAAAAATAATAAAATCAAATTAAAAAAAGTATAATAACAAATAATTTAATGTATATAAAAAATTATCTAAAAATTAACATAATTATTTGATATTTTTAAAAATATAAAATTTAAAAACAATACTAAATAAATAATATTAGTTAATTTAACATAATAATATAACATATAAATATATTAATATTTAAAACTGTAAAAATAATTTTATAGTAACATTTTATAAAATATGTTAATATATTTAATTTCATTTTGATGTAAATAAAAATAAATAATGATTTATAATATTCTTTGTAATTTTCTTAAATAATTATAATAATTATTTTTTATATTAATATTATACTAAATTAATTTATATTTTATGTTAATTTTGTATACTATTAATATTTAAAAAAATTAATTATTTTATTTTCATTTTATACAAAAGAAAAACCTTGCAAGAACGTAGAAAAAGAACCCATCTAGATTAATTTTCCAATCACTGATCATTTTCAGTTAGATGAGGTTTACTAATTTAACAAGGAATAAAAAAGATGATATCACATGTTCATTGATTTGAGGAATACTGTATTCAAAAATATCGATGACATTCCTGACAAAGATAGAGAAAAAATTCCAGAAATTAACAAGAGTTTTAAGAATTCTATTTTAGAGGAAATAATATTTCACATTCTCTTTATGAAGAGAAACGTGAGAGAGAAAGATAAATGGATCTAGAGACCATAAGAAGAGAAGATGTACTTCTAGACCATCACTTTTTCTTTAGGGAGAGTTCACGTTCCTCTTATTTTCTCTAATTTTCATTATAATTTTTATTTTGATATTATCATATTTTAAGGATAAATTTTCCTAAATTTGTGTCTTAGAATTCATTTGGTTTAAATTTTTGACTTCTTTGGTTAATTCATTCATTAAGAATATAATTTGACTATAGAGGTTGATTATGATTCTAAAAATTAATTTTTCAATTATTTCACATACATTTAAAGCCCCGTGATCATTAGGTGAGATTTATCATGGACAAAATTCATAAAAATTTATATTCAAATACATAAAAAATCTTTTTGCAATATTGTTTCTGTTAAAAAATCTTCAAAATACATTTTAGTTCGAGTTATTCTTGATGTGGAGAATTCAAATATTCATTATATTATGTTTTTAGCTTCCTAGAGGGGGATTTTAAACTAATTAACATCCATTTTTTGAATACAACATACATTTTAGGTGAAGAGGATATTAATTCTATAAATAGTGTTTGATAAACTTTAGCATCATTCTTGAAAGTTTCCCTCAAATCCTTATTTGACTTCCTATTACTTCAACATGGATCTTTTATTTCTATAAAAATAATTATTTCATAATTACTGTATTCATGAACATTAAAAATTTTAAAAAATAAATTCAAAAATTCATCCACTACATGCTGTGGATTGTTTGGTTGAAGATTTGGTTACACAACCTTCCCTGTGGGTTTGACACTACAAACTATTATACTGTATTAAAGAGGATATATAATTAAGTAACCATTGTCACTTACTGATGATGTGCATGTCATTATAGTAAATATATACCATTACCACACTAAATTCCTTTATTGTGTTAATACATTCCTTATGCTCATTACTCAAATTCTATCAATATAATATTTTCATTGATAATGTTATGAGATAAGATTTTGTAACACATTTAATTTTCGATGGGAATTATTATGTTTATTCATTATAATTGATTTCCTTATAAAGAACACATATCAGTATATAAAAAATGACTGTGATATGTGGGGCCAAATATTTATATCCCTCAAATATATTACCTAATTTTTTAGTCTCATGAAACATCATTCATGATATTAGGGAGGGAACCATATCCACTATGGGACTGTGTCTACCAAGTGATGTTTTCAAAGTAGTTAACATATACTTATGTTTACATGATGATTTATGTTGTTTTCACTTGAATATGTTTACATGATATTATGATACCATTATATTTATATAATTGTCACATTTAATACTCACATGTCTTAAATTTTATGAATTCATGGTATACCTTAAACACGCATCTTATGATTCCTTATCATGATTATTTATATTTTAGGATTTTTACCTCTCCCCTTTAGTTTATTTATTCATTAGGTTATCCCATGTAGTTTTAGGATCTAAATTATATTGATGATTTCACACAACAAAATATAGATGTTTTATTTTATCCTCAGAGTGATATATTATTAATCTATACTTCCAAACACGTTGTGTCTCAAAATAAGTACAATTTAGTTAGTTGATACCTATGATAAAAATCATGTAAAGATATGTGTAAAAGGATTGGGTCACTATATTCCCATAAGAAACATAACACTAAAAGACTATTTAATCATTTCACAATATTAAAATGATATAGTAAAGGATTATCCTACCCTACTTATTTTTAACTTTAAATGAAGACCCACCATATATTCTATTTCATGTCATTTCCAACCATCGACCCAAGTTTACATATCTCTCCACATATTCAAACATGTATTTTTTGATAATATTAAGTACTAATTTACTTAATATAGTTTGAAATCCATTATTATGGTTTAAACTACATCTAACCAATCCTTCAATGTCCAATGTTTCTAACCACGAGACATAATATCAATCATGGTCCCAGTTAAATTATTTAAAATCGATTATAGGTATTTAATCCAAAAATCACTATTTTTTTGAGGTAAAATCTAACATACTTGTATTTCCATTTAAATATCATATAAATCATTGTATATAACATCTAATATATTAATATACACCCCATTATTAAAAATTAGTGATTTAATGTCCCAACATAATGATTAATTTTACAAAATTTCATAAAAAACCGAAGAATAAATCACCACTAAGGTAAATATTTTTAAATAGTGATTATTGAGATACGTTTATCGCCATAATCTTCCATTATAAATCCTTCTTGATAACTATATAGATAGGTTGTAATTCTAACACTCCATGGATCCATCATGGATCAATGAATTAATTCACCACTATAGTATTGTAGAAAAATATGGTGTCGAAGAAGAGAGGGACAAATAGGGGATAAATCCTCTGAGAATCACAATAAAAAATCAATATTGAATTCCATCAAATAGAATCCAAAGGGAAGAGGTGGGGAATGATATGACATAATATCTCTCTGTAATTACCCCCATTGAACCTTAACTCAAAGAGGGATAAAAAGGGAATATTTTTTGTGCACCCTCTTTTGTATAATTTGTGTTATTACTACCTAACATCTATTAGTTCCCCATTGTGTTCATGATATCCTATCAATAATATATACTATTATAGAAACAATAATGGGTAAAAAGTGGTATCTATATTCTTCAATAGAACTATCTAGATCACACTAGGTAACCTATACACAATCATCATGTAGTTTGTTGATGTTGATTTATGTATAAGAAATACTACCACATATTATTTAATAACATAGTCCCATAAAAAATATCTAAATTATACAAAAAGAATCATACACTATTTGATCATAAATCATTATGAATTCCGTTCAAATTAAATAAATAGAACCACCCTTACTCCAAAATTCACTAGAAACAATCTGATTTCTACTTCCACATTTTTTGACAATGTGGGTCATTAAAAACATCTATAGTTAATCAACTCATCATTAAAAAAACTTCACATGAATATCTCATGACCAAAAGAGGTCATTTATATTTGATAAATACATATATATTTGAACACTCAACTAGTAATAATATACCACCACCACAGCCATTCTATTGATAGTATATAATTTCTCTAAAGAATATTTTCTTATGCATCTTAAATGATTATCATCCCTCAAATTATGTTTTTAATCAATTATAGAGTCACTATACATGATGAAAAATGGAATGTTTCAGCTGATACCCCCCCTCTAGTACTATTTAAATTTTGATAGCCTACAAACCGTAGTGATGAGAACACTCTAAAAAATGATGAAACTATAAACCATGAGATAATTATGTTACACCATTCAAAAAGATACATATTTTTAAACAAATATAATTCTTGTGCACTAGGTTATTACCCAATTATAACCACAACTAATAATTTCAAAATCACCTACACAAATACTCTCTATCTTGTACATGAGTCCCTATTTATATTAATTTCCATATCTTTTTGAACATATTTTCTTACCCCCATGTACAATATTCTCTAAACCAATTATTATGGATATATATTTCTATAATTTCACACCTTGACAGTTAATGTATGTATTAATATAGTCAGTACAATTCATATCAATAGCCATTCATATGAATTTCATGCTCACAAATAAATCTAGGCATCTTGTATCTAAGAACCAATATGAATAATCAATCTCGATGGATATGGTTTCTTAATAAACATCACATCTTTATTTTAACACAATATCATTGAATGTAGGTACCTCACATTCAATACATAGATAGTGGAATCCATACCATATTTTCTTCATGATCCTATATTAGTCAGCATCAACCTGTTTAGATTCAATTGTTACCATGATTTTGTCACTCACATCCATCTATCAATATATATCGATAGGCCCTCACTCTAGGATAAAAACAATTATTTTACTTCTTTCTAGTTTTTTTTCAATTTAAGTTAGTATCTATTTCCTTAAATCCCATGCCTCTATGGATATAATATAAAACTAGTGACCTCATTCACATCAATGTAAATCTTGTACTCTAATTTTATTTGGAATCAACCTTATACTATTAAAAATTTAATGATTTCACTATTTCCCTACTTATCTAGTTGAGTCAGCCTACATATTATCTTCAACAATTTTAGGACATATAGTTCAATCAAATTCCATCAATCCGATCAATCATATCAATATCCATTATATTTATTTATAGGTGACCCATCATGTCTACAAGACCCTACTATCCTAGTTTATCAATATTCTCTATGAAACACTATTAAACATTTAACAACACTATAGATAGATTTTTCAGGTATTAAAAACATTTATTCAACCCATACATATGTTTTCTTGGGATATATATGAATTCCACCCCAAGGTATAACTAATATTATTTCCATCAACCATATCTCAAATCATGAGATAAAAATAAAAAATCCTTAATGCCACTTTATAATTTCAGTAACCTAGATACAACTTATGAGGAAAAAAATATAATGTATGACCTCATGTGTTTCTCCACATATCATTTAGGTTTTCAAATAAAAAATGATTTTTATAAAAAATCGTGGTGAGACTTGATCATCCACATCAAAAAAATAATTTTTTATAAAGAATATGATCACCCCTAATGGAAAATTATATGTTATTAAGACATATGAAATTATAGTCAAATGAATACCATGATACATAACCTAACCACGATATAATATATTGAAACCTAGGTAAATTATATAGTTATACAATAATTCAAGACTACGTAATAGGATAATCATTGGTGGTATATAGAGAAAATAAAAATAAATGTTAATGACACCCAATATAGACTATCACTCACTATGAATAAGTCCTTACATATATTATAATCTATAAATTTTATTCACTTATTAAACTATTACCATACATACAAGCTAAATCGCAGGGTATACATATCTAAAAATGATTCCACACATGTTGTGAAAAAATAAACTCAGTAATGCATGCCTTATAGTACCCGTAATATAAACCATCGTATATTTCACTTCATGTAAAATATTAAATGAAAGCAGTAACAATCATATGTATACACCAATAAAACCAGTGTATTTTAAAAAATCAATAGTAGTATTCCAATGAATTTTTTTTCCAGTACTAGTGTAGATTTTGGTCTTACCACATAAGATGTTAGTTTTATTCTTATCCACCAATTCAATCATGACTATCTAGGGATTCTATGATTCCATCTAATGACCTAGCTATACCCTTCCACATAATGATATTGGGTTGGATTCAACAATTAAATCCACTTTTAGTCACATTAGGATACAAGGTTGGTCTCTATATAGTTTTCTATTCACCATTAAAATCAGGATGGAAAGTTTACCTCAATCAAGCCATACATGTTCTACCATAAATAAGATCCTAGTTTTGCCTCTACCAGCCCATCAATACATATTCATAATCCTCTAATAAGATAGACTTTTTCATCCCATCTATTATTTGGTTTATCAGGACACTTGGTTAGCCTCTACTAATATATCCATTCTTAATCCTCTTAGGATAATTGGTTAACGTTCACAACATGTCTGTGACCAATCATATCAGAATAACAGGTTAGCCTACACCATTCCATAATGATCTATAGACTTTATTAGGTAGTTTATACACCATCAAACATTACCTAATCAATCTTATTAAGATAATAGTTTATCTTCCATTATTCATTTGATCCTCATAATTATCTCTATCTTTATAACTATCTATATCAATTATTATTTCGATCATCATAACTATATCTATCCATTTGTATCCTCTATGTATTAAATGAAAACATTCATAATGTAATAATGACCTAATCAGTTATAAAAAATGTCACTTAAGGGAAAAAAATTTAAATAGATAAATGATCCCTTTACATAAAATATAAATGTTTTCCAAACCTAAAAAATATTTTCCCAAAGAATAAGGTGAAATTTTTTGGTTTAAAATGATAATTTTACATTTTCCACATTTCCTTTTAATTAAATTATTACATTTTTAATATAAATTGATTGAATTTATTGAAATATTTTCATTTATTAAAAATGTATTTCATAATATAAAAAAACTTTTTTACATTAGTCATCTAACTGAAAATTACTATCAAAAATATTAATGATGGTAAACTACATTAATATTTATATTTTTTAGGTATTTATATTTCAAACTTCTCTTTCATCTACTTTGGACGATGTCATATTAAATTATGATTAACTGGTAATGATGATGTTACCAACTACATTATTATAAGAATTGTTATGGATGATTATAATAAAATATTTATGATATATAAATTTATAACTACACTTATTTCAAGCTTTTAAAATTAATTCTAGATATTTATAAGTGTCCTTGGACAAAAATAGTGAAATTGAAACACAATAGGTTATTCTTATCTAAAAAATGGTATAAAAAACTTCACATTTAATAAATGGAATTAATGAATATAAGAAATTGATTATAATTTTCCAATAATGAAAAAATGAAAAAAAAAATATTTTAGTTCCATATTTTGATTAATATATGTTTATTATTTTGGAGGTGGAACATTGTGGAAATAATATGGGATTTATGGTAAGGGGATTATTGAACCCAATTCCTACTTTTTTGTGTTATATTCTCTTTAAATTTATTCTCAGTACTGAAAATATACTATTCTCTTTCAATTTTCATTTAATAATTATTTCCCTTTTATGTATAGGGATATAAATTTTCTACCTTGTCTAAAGTTATTCTAAATAATTTATAATGATTTTTCAAAAAGGAAATAATTTTTTATGTCATATCTTGTACAACTATTGATTTGATTCCTCTTCTAATAAAAATTATCATTTATTAAAAAATACAATCTTCCTTATTAATTTGGGAACTCCAATAGTTCTTCTATAGTGTATGATTTGTGAATCCCTTAGGAAACCTGTTTTATTCCATGTTTTTTATGAATTTTTGTGTTATATATTTTCACTCCATGTTACGTGAATGGTTATAGGCATTTTATATTGTGAGGGGTGGAAGAAGAAATATATAACTCTCCAATAGATATATTATTATGATATATCACATGATATTATGTATATTATGTTTGAAAATGATTATATATTTTCTTAATAATTCCGACGTTATTATTTATGAACATATGTTATGTGTGATCGTGATGTTATCTATTTTCACAACTATGTGTGGTCCTAGAACACTTTATTATAATGTTTCATTATTATTCATATTCCACATTCCATGACATTTGTGAATTTTTAAGAGATTGTATTTAATATTATCATATGATATTTAATGGATTATGATGAATATGCTCAACAATGTACTCTTGATTGATGTATCTTATTCTTTATATATTATTAAACTACTTATTGGCCTTCTATATTTAACCTCCATTGATGAATATCCTTGGCTGATTACATGTACCAAGGATAATGTGACATCTTATAGATAGATAAAGAATATTGATTTATATAATGTTTATGTTTAGTTTTATACAAGTGACGTATGAGCCAAATTATCCCCTGATACGAACCTTTTTAATCCTTAATTATATTAAAATTTTGTTTATTATCTTAAAAATTATGTTATAATTAAGTAATAATATTTTAGTTTTGTATGGTTTTTATCGAAACTTGATTTAGTTAATTTTGAAATTTGGAAGGGAAATGGTAATTTGGAACAATCGAATTTGTCTATGTAAAGGGAAACAAACTATGTTTTCTTACTATATAAGACATTTGACTTCTGAGAAAAAAAATTCATGCATGGTCATTGCACATAAATGTGTCTTTAGAATAAGCATGCCTTGGGGTAATAACTCAAAAATGTAGATTTTGTTTTAACTCGATCGTTACCTAGTGCATGACAAAATAACTTGGATAAAATAATATTTAACACACCGAGGGTATAAGAATATAGTAATCAAAAGATTTATTCGAAATAGTATCAGTGATATATAACATAATTAATAATACCAGTTAAAATTCAGAAAAGCATTGATGTACTTGATAAAAGATTCATTGTATAATAAAAATCTAAATATAGGAATCCCATAAGAGATAACATTCGAGTTCTCATTTTCATAAGAATAATTTATTTATTCATGCTTAGATTATTTTTTTAAAACATCTCTATTGTACAAAATGTAGGTAACTTAGAGTGACATGAACTGCATCTTATGAGAAGAACAATGTAATAGTTTTCTAGAAAATCCAATTTAGTGGGTGGTGGAGTTGAAAACTTCAGTTAGATTCATATCCAACTATCTCATCCTATAAAAAATCCCAAACCATGTAAAACGTCCCCCCTTTTTTGAAGGATAAATTATCCATCATGTGGTTAATAAGGAATTTCTCATCAACATTTATCAAATATCATAATTTTATTATCATGGAACAGTTGGGAAAAATAATGGGGAAGATCTTATTGGTGACCCACTATTCTGGGTAGGAGAATGTTACCATGGGTCATTAATATTTATATGGATAGGATGATCAATAGTTCATGTAGACAGTGAATATGAATATGAATTAATAAATCTATGAAATAGTGTGGGAAGAAATTATGAATTTATTTAGTAATAATTATTTCCCTTCAAAAATTAAAATTAACATGGATAGATAATTCATCATGATTAATAAAAAGGAGGGTGAATTTTTCATGAATTATGGGGAAACATTCCAAAGGATTTTATTATACTCATTGAGTTAGGTTATCTATAAAGAAAATAATATTGGTAAGTTCCTTAGTGGTTGAAGAATAAACTATTAAAATGATTAATCTATTGAAGAGTTTTTGAGTTACAAAGAAGTAGATCAATGTTCCCTCAATGTGGTGATAGTTTTTAGATATTGGTTCTATAGTTATAGAGATAATAAATTAATGATAGATTTTCCAGCTGGTGGATCGAATGTCAAATAATGAATGAAGATAAATCCACACAGAAATTAAATATGGGGATTGAAACATCATGTGAATTACCTAAAATGCGAAAGGAAATAAAAAATGTTTAGGAGAGAAGGCCACCTGGATCATGAATGTTGAAGAGACATAATTAAGTCTACCAACATGATAGAGGAAACAAAGAATCCTTTTAATAGAGCACCCATGAAACAATGAATCAACTATATGGTCTAGTGAAACATTAAAATTTAGTATATGAAACCATGGTATATTGATTGAAATCAGAGTCAGAAACCACCATAAATTAAGGGTAAAGGGAAATTATATGTAGTCTATACCACTTATATGGAATTGGATAATGATTTTGTAAAATTTATACATCGTATTTGAAAAATTGAAATGTTTTATTCGAATTAGGTTTTAAAAATTTTAGTATATCCTAAAACCTAAAAACAATTTTTTAATATCAAAATTATTACCTTGAAGTAGATATATCTATAAAAACACATAGTTCTGTGATCATTGAAACCCATGTATTAGACTCTTCTCTTTTAGTTGGCTGTGGAAAGACACTTCAATAGAATAATGAAACCCTCCCATTGGAGTAATTTGAGGATATACTTAGTCTAAGAAGAATATCATTTTATAGAGATCACATCAAAATCATGAAAAAGAAATATAATTATATATTATATCCATTTTAGTATCTTGTACAAATTCAAGTAAGATAATGATCTTTTTTAGAAAATCTAACAATGATGTGGGTTTTGATACTGAGTGGAAAAGCATATCATACTCAAATTATTATGCCAAAAAAACACTAAACTTGAGGAAATTACTATTGTAATGGAATATAATGATTTATTTCAAGAAGTGTTATATTCACTTACATAAACATCATGAGGTAAATTTATAAATATATATTATACTCAGATCCACTTTTTTACCCAAATTTTTCAATCGGATAGCCTTGATTAAAAAGGAGTAAAATAAGCACCTATAAGATAATTTTGAAAAAGGATTCAAATTCAATAGTGCATCTCCTTTGAAAGCACTAGGGTTCTTTGTTAAGAAAAATGACTGATCAGTGTGGCTATGTATTCGTTATCAAAAGATTAACCTGATTACCATAATGAAAAAGTATCCCATGCTAATAATTAATGAAAAGATTGACAAACTTTTAGGGTTTTATAATTTCTCAATAGTGGGTATTCATTGTGTATATCTCAAACTGAAGTGAAAGAAGTTATATATATAGATATAATCCATCCATACATGTTATGAAAAATATATTTTCATAATGATGATATTTTAACAAACTAATTCCCAAACAATCATTATAGGTTTAATGATAAGAGTCATTAGCGAATATATTGAAACATTTTTGGTTGTATTTATTGATGAGATTATAATATAATCAAAGGGAAAGGATGAATAATAATATTTTCAAATGATTTATCTTGTTATATTATGAATGAGGAAAACATATTCTAACTTCACAAATGTTGGAGTTTGTATGATACAAGTAAAATTTATAGGGAACATGATCACAAGTGAGAAAGTTTCTATGGACCCTTTAAAGAAAAAAAATTAAGGGTTTAACCGGACCAACAAGTGTCATAAGAATCATTATTATTCCTATCTTATCTGGGAATAACCAATATTGTTTTTAATAATTTATCATTATTTTTTCCTACTAACTTTGTTAATATAGAAAACGGTTACATATTTCTAGAAGAGTAAATGTGAGGGATGATTTATAGTTCTCAATAATAGGATAATCACTATTCTGTATGTAGAATACCCCACATGTGGATAACTTTTTTTAGATAAATTGATGACTAAAAAAATTATTTGGATGTGTATTCTTGTAAAATAAAAAATGTATATCCTACACCTCATTAATGTTAATGATCCATGATTAGAGAAACATGACATGTGATTTGGAGATTACATCTATGATGTCTCATATGAAAATTTGGTGGGAATAACTATTGTGATAAAAATGAAATATATATGGATACAAATATCATAAAATATATTTTCACACAACAATAACTCAATATTCTTCAATTAATATGATTAGAGTTGAACAAAAAATAAAATTACACTGTTCAGTTCCATCTTAGAATGGTGAACGAGGTTGTCAATGCTCCTAGAATAAATGAATCTACTACTCTATCGATGATGATGATTGGAAAAGAACATATCTTTATGTGTATACAAATATGGATCAATAAATAGTAATATAAGGGAATACTTACTACTATTCCAAAATTATTTCCCAATCATCTATCGAAGAGAAGATCGAAGGGGCATAATGTGATGAATTTCCGCTTCAAAAGAAGATGGAAGTGGTAATAAAGGGGTAATTATGAATTAAAAAATAATTAAAATTGTTTTATTATGTTTTCAAACTATGATTTTCATGTCTATAAAAATTTAGATAAATATTGACCTATTTGATAATTCACATATCTTATCATTGTGCATATATCTTGCAAGTTCCATGATGTACCTTGATTTTCAAGAGAACTTATAGTACTAAAACATGATAAAGAATAACACTGATTACACAAAAAAGTTCAAATTAAGATAGCAAGTTAAAAAACATGTTATAAGTATTAAGGGTTGATACAACCATTTCCCATCCCCAATTGGAAATTAGGAACATCACCATGGGTTTCATCATAGAATATAAAAAGAGATCTTAGGGAAGTTATGTGAAATGTGTTGTATTAAAATGACTCAACAATATTGTCCAAAAAATTGATATTCATGATGATTTATTACTTAAACTACATTATAAGGTATAAAAAAAATCATGTGGTGAAGATGAAATAATAAATAACCCTTTCTTATCTGATCATGATCCAAGGGTTAATTCAAAATCCTGGTGAGGCCACAAATATTCTCTAAAAACATAATTTATTTTCCATATAGATATTAAACCACAACCTAATAAAGAATATAAAAGTCCATTTAGACACTGATGTAAATTCAAAGATCCTACATATTTGAATTTAAATGTGGATTGGATAAACATATCCTATTGGTTGGGTGATCACACAACAACTTCTAGTTGAGTATTCCAATTGATCCATATGACGACATATAATGGAAGTGTTTTGGAAATCATCATTTTGGGATGATGTTTGCGAACAAAAGTTCTATTTACCCAATAATATTCAACATATGAACAAAATTCCTACTATCCACCAACATATAAATTCTTCTTATATTCAAAAAAATATCTATAATGAAAACCATTGAAGGGACTTCTAGTTTGATGTAGGATACATATATTTCCTTTAAATATCACTTCCAAATAGTGTAATGTATTTTAAATAGAAATATTTGATTATCCAAAGGTTCAATGGACCATTTAAAATCCTATATTACATAGTATTAGTGTTCTATTATCTATAACATCCACAAATCGTGGATATAGATCTTGATATTTTTCAAATATCTCTAATCCAGAAGTAAATATTTTATTCCTAAAATGTAGTAAACTGTTAGGTGGTATAATTTAAGAATGAAATCAATTATGAGGGTAAGGGTAGGTGATCTTAGACTATATTGAACAATTTATATAAAAATGGATAATTCACCATGTAAACGTGTGTCGATGGAACCTAAAATATGAGGACATAGTGTGGGAACTAGAGGAGGTGACGAAACAAAATCACCCTCATCTATTGCCAACTGATAATATGTGTTGAATGTTTTGGTGAAAAGTTTTAATTATGTCATAATATAATGATAAAAAAACATATAAAGGATATTTTTACTTGAATTATTGTGGTAATTATATTCATATAACACATAGATAATTGACAACACATTATTTCATTAATGGATATCGTTACAATAGTTAGCAAATAATTGCATGAAAATTCAAAATATTACAATAGAAAAAATATGAAATAGAAAATGTAAAGTTAGAAAATATGAATCATTATTTTTTTTTAATTTAACCTCTCTAACTAATAACAATATGGAATGGAAACAAAAAATTAAAAACCAATATAATTTATTTATAGTGAATCTAGTAAAGCATGGAAGGAATTGAATTTAATGTTGATTGAATGAATGAATTAATATTTATTAGAGGTAATATGACTGTTGGAATAGTAATGTGGCCTTTGAGATAGCATCCTAACCACTGGGAATATTAATTTGACTATTAAAATGATAAAATCAACTAAAAAATAAAAAAATAATGAATATAATATCTACCGTTAGTAATTTAAGAAATGATAAATTTTTAATTTCCATATAATAAATATATTGATTTAAAAATGAACTAAAATATAAGAACTATTTGAATAAATTTTATATTAATGTTTCTAAAAAATTAAATATTTTTTATATTATAAATTTAAAATAACTATTTTAAAAAATATCTTTATAAAATGAATGTGATTTTTTGAATCATCACATCAAAACTATCAAAGTGATATTTTTCTAAATATTGTGAAATAATTCAACATTTAGGTGAATTTAAATAATAAATATTTATTCAAAACTGGTATGATTTAAATTCCATATCATGATTTAATAGTGAACTAATAAATTCAAAAAAAATTCAATTCAGGAAAAATCATATTTAATGAGATAAATGTGTCATTTGAATATGATGAATTGGATTCTCAAATATAAAAAACTATTTACAATGAAGAAACTCTAAATTATTCCATTAATGCTATATTTTCTTCATTTTTTAGTTCATTAATTAAATAAAATATGTTTTTTAATTACTTAAAATATTTTCAATTAATTTAAATAAAAATCATATTCTAAAAATAATACTATTAAATTGTTTTACCAAGATATAATATTTCATTCAATATTATCCCTAAAAAATACCCTACCCTCATGTTTAAATATCCCACCCCCCATTATAAAACACCATCACTTCCACATAATGTAAAAAAATTATTGAATTTTTTAAAACAACATAGGTTTTTTATTGGTTTGAATTTATAGGTAAATTTGATTTTTGAGTTTGTTGGTTGGGACAACATTTTATTTGAGAATTAGAGTTAAACTTTGAGAATAAAAACAATTTAGTAAGTTGTTTTTAGAATTATTAAGGTAATATGAGTGTCTTGGAGTTTTGATTTGGTATCTAGTGCATCGTGCATTGATAACTAATGTTTGAGAGACAAATCACTAGGCAGATGGTTAGTGCATAGTTGGTGCTAACTATGAAACCCATTTCAACTATATCAAAATTAGGAAAAATCATGCATGGTGGAAAACATACCATGTGAGGAACATATAATTAAATGTAGAGGATACTCATAGACTATTCATGGTTTGAAACCATTTGGCATATCTCGTACATTGAGTGTCAAATAGGCAGTGAGTGTACACGTTTGGTATATGATAAGATAAACTGTGCATCCAAACCATGAGACCCATTTTAAAGGGGTTCATATTGGATAGTGTAACCCCAAAGTTGGAACACAGTTATCCTAACTCCACTTCCAAATAGTGTGGTTCACGTAATGATTTAAAATTATGAAAATTTCCCTACCTTTTATTTATATATTCTTCCTCATTTCTTCTCACATTCATACTCCTCATTCCAGCTATGGGATTCCCATTTCATCCTCTTTTAGGATTTGGCCCATCAAACTTAAATGATCCTAGATTGTAACAATATCACGTGTGTTGGAATTTTAAAAGTGATTCTTTGAATCCCCTATCATCTATTAATTATTTTTATCTTGAAATTGGGAACACTAATTCCATATGATATCATTTTCCCTACATTTAGGGTGTCATCAGAAAATCATGATATCTCTCATTTATAGTTGGATTAGAGGTTGGTATTTTATGAGAGATATCTTACAGTCATGCGGTAGGTAGTGCATAATTTGTCTATATTTCTGTTCTTTCAATGGTATGTATACCTAATTATGAATGTGTGGGTACTTCTTGTGAAACCTTTTAACCAAATATTGCTTTAATTTAAATCAGTTAATTTATTTTGTAATATCAAATGGGAATGTTGTTGTATATAAAAAGGAATTAATCACGGTGTGGGAAATCTAGAAGATTTGGAAGGTTTTTTAAATTGTTTTAATTTAATGAATTATATTTGTGACATGACAATGTTATTTTAAGTGAACATGATGGGATACACCCAAGATATGTGTTGAAATTGTTATCACTTGGATTGAGGAGATGAGTTTTCTTAGGATGAGGGTATGGAATGAGTTACATGAGGTGCTATTAAAAAAATAATAATTGAGTTCATGTGGTCATATGGATGAGACAGATAGCTATGAAAATGCTGATGATGGATTATGAGCTTCACATGTGGAAATTAAGATTCTGGTTGGTGAGTCATAGGAAATGTTATTGATTGATGCTCACTATGATTGGGAAATAGTTCTATTGGAGTCTTGTTCACACTAATGAGAATTTTTTTGGGGTGTATTTGAACACTCATTCTAGGTAGAGGCCTCTATTGATTTAATGGCTTAGGGGATATATGTGACCATCAATGATTTTGGATGTTCTAAGCATATAAATCCACAGATGTTGTTGAGTGAGAAATTAAGTTGGTGGATGGGGCTCAACGTGACATTAATAGTCGAAGTGTTATGATAAGGGGAGGATAGATCCCATTGTCCTTAGATATATAATGTTGTTGAGAATATGGTTATTTAAAACTCATTGAAGGAAGAATATACATGTTCCTTAAGACATTGGTATGTCAATAAAATGACAAATGTAGTGAAAGAAGTCAATTGGACATGTGATTTATTTGGGAACTTCAGGATGTTATGCTGACATTAACTGTTCTATTAAATGTTTTAGGTATATCTCATTTATTTCATGATTTCAATCTATTGAGACGATGCGTAATTTTCAGGTGGAATTATGATTGACTTGGGATCCATTTGTTGGGAATGTTTAGGGTATAGAAATATTACCTGATATGTTGTTTCCATGGTATTAGAAGGCATGAGGTGTTATGTGATATGTTTGTTGAAGAGATGTTGAGGTTCGTAGAGTACGAATGACTGTGTATAATTTATTCCACTGTAGGTCGATATGATCCCATAAAATGATGTGTTGTAGATCAGGATAATACCTTTTAAACTAATATATATGAAACACCTTTTGAACTGCACTGAACCATGGTTGAAAATCAACTTATGGTATTCCACCTTTTATAACATAACATTTTATTTCATTTTTCAAATAGAAGATATTTAAAGTCTAGTATGTAAGAAATAAGGTTCATAATAAATGAAAATATATAAAAATATTTGAATCCACTTGAAAGGATTCATTAAATTTTCATCCAAATAACAATTATTTCATCCCATAACCTGGAGACATACATCAATGTAAAGGGTGAGCAGAAGTCCCATTAGGGAAAACAAGTGAAATTGTTTACATGAGAACCTGAGAAATATCAATAATAAGATAGGTAATATCATAAAGATAGCATAAATAGGTATATAATAATAAAAATAACATGAATCATAACTTGATAATGTGGATAAACAATTTAATGTAGTCATTCAAAGCATATCACTAAGGTCTATCCTCATGTTTCATAAAAATTACAATGGTTATTCACCAAGGTATTATAAAACATGTTATCTCAATAGGTTAATTTTATTACCCAATGCATTGGAGAAAAATCATGGCTCAACATTAATATGTATTTATTTTAATTTTATCCAAATTAATCATAATCAAACATTACATCAATAACCCAAACAGAATAAAATAAATGGGTTTTATATCAAAATCATGGCGTATAAAAAAGTGTGTAAAAACATGATCATTATGTAATTTATAACCCAGAGAAAGGGAATGGGGGTTTTATGTATGAAAATTACATATTAAAAAATATCAATTTTTTCCTTAATGTATACCAATTTTAATTATATAGGTTTGTGTATTAACATAAATAAAATAAGATAATTTCTTTAGAAAAAGAGAGATATTTTGAAATGAAAAATTTGCATCAATACAACAACGCAACATGGTTTTAGAAAACATTAATAAGGGAGTGGAAAGGGGTCACATATTCATAAAGGACTCATAATATAGTATGTGATATAATATAATTTAACTAATAACTTGGTATGGAATCTTTAAATACATGACACATAAAAGAGAACGTAAAAGGAAAAGAGAAGTTGAGAATTCCCTTATGAAAAATCAATAGTCTAACGATGTCACATAAAAATTCATAAAATGAGTTGATGAGAGTGAAAAGGGTCTTTATTCACATGGAAATAAAATGGACGTAATTAAGGATATATATAAGATCATACCGCAACATAATAAAATAGAAATTAAAATACATAACCTAAAAGTAGTCTTTGACAAAAAACATTAGGGTGAAAGGTTCCATTACTTTGAAGAGAAACATAAAAAAACTTGAATTTTGGGACCTTGGGGGCTTGAGGGAACCTTGGGAAGACTCCATGGGAGGTAAAAAGGCTGTATATTCGTTGAAGAGGAATTTGGAATCAACGGAATGAATGAATGGGTACGTTTTTATAGAAAATGTGTGGGAATATTTTATTAATTTCCAAGGGACACCTCATTAGTGGTATATGCAAAACCATGAGCCTACCCATGGTATTTTCAATGGTATTGTTCACTTGGGAAAATTAAATAACATATTTTATTCCTCAAACATTGAACAGAATTATTACATCATTAATGATGTTATTAAACACACAGAAACTCCGAACTATATTTTTACTATTCACCAAAAAATGAACTTTTTTATAAAAACGCATAAATTTACAATAACCTAATATAAAAATTCTAAGTTTATAAATGACATTTATTTTATCATAATAAATCACTACATATGAACAATTTACCCATCAACTATAATTATAATTATTTATGAAAAATAATAGCAGACATAAAATGCATAGTGAATACATAGAAAAATATCTAAAAAAAGATATTATTTTATCATTTGTAATTAAATATGAATGTTTTATAATACTATTTAATTATAATAAGAATTATTTATTATGTAATAGTTTATTATATACATTTATATATTTTTGGGATTATAAATATTTTGTTCAAAATTAATCTATTTATAAAATTTGATTTTATTAAGCAATAATATTAATAAAATAGGAATGGTAGAATAAAACATTTTATTTAAATAATGTGATTATACAATGTAACTAAGTTTCCATTACTTATCCCCTTAAACCACTTACATGGGTCCAAATAGTATGTTGTAAAAATGTGATATAATCTTGGTGTGGCTCAGACAACATTTCCTGAGTGGTGAATTCTATCAACATGAACTTCTCTCGTATGCGATTACATTCATTATTAACATGTTGAAGCTCATCTTGTTCTTGGTCAAATGAAAATCCTAGGGATGATACCTCCTTCCTAATCTCTGAAAGATGGGCTTTGTACAACCCAAGAGCACTGGACGAGGCCACCAACACTTCTTTGTGTATTAATTATCCACTATTATTTCCATTTTTAACAATGATTGTAACATTAAAAAATTATTATTATTTTCAACGGTCATATTGACCAATGGAAATATAACAGTCGAAACCCAATGGTCTCATTTAACCTAAAATAACTTCATTAATAAAATGATATAGTTTTTTTGTGTAAGAATAATATAACAAAGATTTTTAAGAATGAAAATATTATTCAAAAGTATAGGACATTACATTATTCCCTACTTAAGAAATTTCAACCACAAAATTTCAACTCATACCCTCAGATGAGAAAAGGTGGGGTGTCACGACCCGTCCTCGGGCCCATGCCGTGACTACCCCAAGCCCGCCTTCCATAGGCCAGGGGCTGGCGACTGGCACCAAAGGCGTAAATCTTGATAACTGGGAAGGCATTGCCTTATAAAAGTAAACAAAACACCACAGAGTACAAGCGGAAGGAAAACACTAAGTACAAAGGAAAGTGCTGAAAAGTAAATGGGCCATAATACAAACCCAAATGAAAGTACAACTACAACTGAACAAGTACAATAGGAAAAGACAACAACTGGAAGAAAGGAAGCAGCTCCTGGATCATCCTCCTCGGATCCTACATGAAGGGTAGGTATAGATAACGCAGCTCCTGGATCGTCCAACACGGATCCTACCTGAAGGGTAGGTACAGATAGCCTCCACAACGCTCTCGCCCGTTAACCTCCTCCGTGTGTCGTCTCGCTGTGTAGTCCACCTTCGGGTACCGTCCAGTCCTCGAACACTCGGCCTCTGTCAGCACTGCCCATCGTCTTCAACCAACACAACGAGGTGCGGGCATAGCCCGTGCAGGGGTGAGTATAACGATAATCAGTAGGGACCCCGAGACCCTCAAGGTCTCACTAAAACCAACATGGATATCCACAAATAAGATCTCAATAGATAACCTCGACTTAGGTATATTCCCATACATATATCTAAGTTATCAAGTAACCCATCTCAATCATGAGGGAAACACAAAGATCATGAAATCAACGAATAACCACTACCCAGGTATATGCCCATACATATACCCAAGTTATCAAGTGACCCATCCCAATCAAGAGGTAAAGAAAAAGGTCAAAAGTCTCAGCTCAAACCAGGATTTTCATTATCGAAACCGTAACTGCTGAAGAGCTCTATCACTGAAGTGTACAGTGGTCCTATCACGACTCTGAGGTACTGCTCACTAACCTAAAACTGCTGAGGTACTCCTCCTGTCGAGTACCGCGGGTCTGCGGCCTACTACCGGGCGCTCCGTCCGCTGTGGGTCTGTCGCCAAATACCGGGCGCTCCCCCTAATATCCTACAGGGGTACTCCTCCTGTCGAGTACCGTGGGTCTGCGTCCAACTACCGGGCGCTCCGTCCACCGTGGGTATGTCGCCAAATACCAGGCGCTCCGTCCAATGGTCTAGTCGACTCACTCCAGGTCGAGTCGATCAAGCAGTCGTCAGGTTTCAGCCGGCTACACGGTCTCCGTACTCCGTACGCTCGTCTCCAGGAGGGTCCGCTCCACGAGCTATAGGTCGATACTCCAAGTATCACAAAGTCCCATGAAGAAGTATCTCAAAGGACCGCCTCATCATAGGGGTCTCAATGCAACAGTCAGCGCATCAATCGGACGCCTGGTCTGTGAGTTACTAGCCTTTTCGTCCCCGGGGCCCGGTTGGTTTCGTGTGCGAACCAATCCGGTCGTAACTCAAATATACCCCGAACACTCATAGGGTATACTCATAGGGACCGTTTCTGAACATGATCACCAAAACCGCTGATGGTTCATCAAACATACGTCTAGTCTGAATGATATCAGCCTTTCCGTTCCAGGGGCCCGGTTGGATTTCGGGTACAATCCAACCCGGCCACTATCCAACAGCAACCAAAACTCAGGAGAAGTATGCCAAAAGTTCAGTCTCATCAAGAAGAAAACAAATAGATAGACGGCGCGTCAATCGGACGCCCGGTCTGTGAGTTATTGACCTTTTCGTTCCAGGGGCCCGGTTGGTTTCGTGAGCTAACCAACCCGACCGCACTCATACGGCATCCAAACCTCGAGCGGAGTAAGCCAAAAGATCCGTCTCACTAAGAGGAATCCAACAAAGTTGACGACACGTCAATCGGACGTCCAGAGCTAAAGTTACGAGCATTTCTGCTCCGAGGGCCCGGTTGGTTTGGTATCCGAACCAACCTGGCCGAACTCAAAGTATTCTGAAACCTTGAGTGCGATATACCGAAACGACCGTCTCGATCCAAGGATCACATCAACACTGAAGGTGTGTCGATCGGAGGTCTACAGCTCAAGATATGGGCAAAATACCAAAGAGGGTCTGAAACGGGGGTTCTGGGCCCGGACCGACCCGGCCCGACCCCCCTGGGTCGGCCCGAACCGGGTCGACCCGTCCCAGCCCGGGTCCGACCCGGATCAGCCCGTCCGGCTCGGTCCGGCTTGACCGGCCAGCCGCGGCTCAGCCAGCGCGGCCAAGCGGAAGCCGCAGGCGGGGGTGTGTGCGGCCCGCCCTTGCCGCTAATTGAAGCCGGCAGCGACCGCCGCCGCCGGTCTTCCGACGGAGCACCGCCACCACCTTCCGTGGACCACCAGACGCGCTCCGGTGGTCCGCTTCTCCTGTCTTCTTCGCCTAGGGTCCTCCCGGGACCCAACCTTCACTGCGAAGGGATTCAAATTCCATAGTGGCCTGCTTCGTCGTCGTCTGTCGATCCGCACATCGATAAACAAGCTGCGGAGGGTTGTCGGGCCAGGTTTGTTTGGCCCGCGCCCTCCGCGTTAGGTGTTATCAATTGGAAAATAAAAACACATGATTTTAATCATTGAGGAGGGTATAAATTATCCAAAATAAATTATACTATCACCTTGCAATCAAATACCCACGCACAAGGGTTTAAAAATTTTGAATGCGCCGTGTGACGACGTCGCGCATTCTTTCTGCTCGATCCCGCACGGCGTGACGATGTCGAACATCCTTTCCGTTCTTTCCCACGTGGTGCGACATCACCACGTCACTCTCTTTCAATCTGCAACAATAAGAAAGAATAAAAAGGGAGGAGGTTCGGCCGTGTTCGTGCGGTCCAGCCTCCTCCCGTTAAACGATAACAAGGGGTTCTCATTACTCGTAGAACGTCAAAGATAGAATCAAGATCAAAACGAAAAAAACCCCTACTTTTGATTCATCGATCGATGTTCGTCATTTGTTGATGGTGTTGCAGAAAGAAGATGATGAAGTTCGTCTTTCGCCGCGTTCGTCACACACTCCCAATCCCGATCTATGTCGGTCGTGGAAGACACTACACTTCGGTAGGATCTGAGGGAGGAAGTCGAAGAAGGTTGTTGACGTTTGTCGCTTCCGTCGTTGTAGAAGTGCACCCAAACAAGAATCGGCGTCTCCTCTATTGTCGCAAGAAGAATATGATAATGGGTGCATCGTCGTTCTTTGTTGAAGAGGCGTCGTTCTTCGTTGAAGATGATGTTCTTCAAAAGAGGGAAGAGCTCTCTTCAAAATTCTCTCACACAACCAAAATCCCAAAATAAAATAAGTCCTCTCCTTATTTTATTATTTTACCATGCATTAAAACTTACAAAAATTCAAAACCTAATTCACTAAATCAATTAAACAATGAGTTGTCTAATTAATTAAGTGATAGGTTGGCAAGAATTTAAGAGGGAGAGAGGGGAGAGGAAGAGTTACAAAACTTAAGTGGGGGGTTTAGAGGAGTTAGGGAGTTATGGGGAATTTGAAAAAGTGGGGGCTCGTGTGGGTCCCACCAAAAATTATCCTCTCATTTATCCTCACATGGGTAGTTAGGTGCCACCCCAACTTCCCCATGTAGGATAAAACTACCTTAGACTTGAGAAATAAAATTGTCTCACAATTTTATTCATTCCTCAATTAAGCCACATATTTTAACAACTCCTCCCGTGAAAACGCAACTCCGGAATAGGCGTTCCTAAGAAAATACCGGCGCTGTGGTTCCATCGGTGCCCTTTAAATTTGATTCCGAGCACCGGTTTAAAAGTTAGAAATTCCCACTGGTTCGTTCACTGAACGTACCCGAGCTAAACTTTGAAAATTAATTCCGAGCACACCGGGTCTCAGAATCAGGCGCCGTCAGAAACTGCATTTTTGTAAAATTCCAATGAAAATTAAGAAAAAAATTTCCTTCAAATTTATGGGTCTTTACATTACTCCCACCTCAGGGCTTTACTTCCCCGTAAAGCTTAAACACAAACTAGGGTCACAAAAGCGGTACAGATCACGCATCTGAGCCTTCCGCTCCCATGTGCTCACCTGGAGGTTCCCGTACTGCCAGAGAAAGTGCACCCGAGGAATCGATCATCCTCGTAGGATCTTCTCCTGTCGATCCTCGATCCCCACTGGATCCTCCGTGAAAGACACCCCATTGATGTCGTCCAGCTCCTCATGGTCGATGATATGCGAAGGGTCAAGAACGTATCTCCTCAGTTGAGATATGTGGAAGTTGTCGTGCACCTGGTGCAACTACGGTGAATGGGTCAAGCGGTAAACCACCCCGCCTACCCAGCTGAGGACCTAGAAAGGTCCGTTGAACCTCGGAGATAACTTGCCTCCTTGGCCACATCTCTGTTATCCTCGTCGAGGTGAGACCCGTATAAGGACATGATCGTCATCCTCGAACTCTAGAGGCCTCCAAGTCCTGTCAGCATAATGATTCTGTCGGCCCTGTGCGGTCCTCATCCGCTCTTGGATGACCTGGACCTTCTCTAGTCTCACAGGAGATGTTATGATTTCTTCTTTTTCGATAAGAGAAATCCGGTCTCATCCCCTGGATGAACCACATTCATTGCCTAATACAGTAAATACTGACAGGAATGATGCATTCATGACATGGATGACGTCGTAAGGCCTCGACGTAACTACCAAGAGATCCAACTATCACTCTCGCCTCCAAGGGTCGAGTCACACTGTCGGCATCAGTGTGAGGTCACTAGGTCTCCTCCAGTAGAAATCTCGAAAGTGAGGGTCAAGTCAACAGTTTTAACTGGAACCACTCAGTATCAACCAAACAAAAGGAAAGGAAAGAAAACATCACAAAGATAAGTGTCTTTTTATTATTGCAGCTCATAGTACAAAGACACGAAGAAACTACAAAAAAAACATCAACAAAACTAGAAGCAACATGATCAATAGCCTCCAGGTCGGAAGCTAGTCCCGCTCCTATCCATCTGCTTCCGGAGCTCCATGACCATAGGCCTCAGCTGCCTGAAGCTGAGCTCTCACATGTCCTCCTGTCCCCTGCGGTCAGGGTGGGCCTCCAGGTGGTGGGGGTGGAAAAACCCCGAAGCGTCTTCCACCTCCAGCTGCACGACCAGCTCCTCTTCCATGGCCGCATCCTCCTTGCAGTCTGCCCTGATCGATCCTCTGCCTCTAGCTGGGAGGTTCTTCATTTAACTACTGGTCATTTGCATGGCGGGTTGGACAGTCACGTGCCATGTGACCAATTCCGCTGCAGGAGTAACACGGTCCACTCTCGACACGTCTGGCTCTGACTCCACCCCGGTTTCCCTGCACAACTGAACCTGAGTCGTGCAGTCGGCCACCGGTAGGTTTGGTCCTCTTGGACCTCTACGTCATCTGTCTACTTCCTGCTGTAGAAGTCTTTTCTGCAAGCCGGCTAGTGGTGGGTCCTACTGCTGGAGACTGCTCAACAAGGAATCTCTCCACTAAGAGGGATATCTCCAACACCCCTGTCTGCGTCGGAATGTTGTGAGAAACAACCGAAGCTCTAATCTCTCGCCTGATCCCCGGCTCGAAGGTTCGGCCCCTAAAGAACGAGTCCCGTACCATATCTGTGGAGTAGCGCGAGAGGTCTGTGAACCTCACTGAATACTGTGCCACTATCATGCTGCCTTGCCGCAGTGGAAGTAGCTCCTGTATACGCACCGCTCGAAGGGTGGATGGTACAAACTCTGCCCGAAACAGGCTCTCGAAGTCTGCCCAAGGAAGTGTCGCCTCGTCATGCATCTGGAGCATCAGGCTCCACCATCTGCCTGCTGCTGCCTAAAGAAGGCTGACAGCAAGGATCACCATGAAGTCTAACGGCGTCCCCACTAGCCTGAAAACTCTCACCACAGCCTCCAGCCAATCCTCATCCACCTGCGGGTCCGTCCCTCCCTGGAACCTGGGTGGCCTCTGGCGCTAGAACTCGTGCAGTACGCTCAAGCGACGTGCACCCTCTGCTACTGGGGCTAGTGGCATCGGTGGCCCAACGGGTAGTAGTACCGCTGGTGCCTCCTCTGGTGCCTCAACTAGGATAGGGCCCTGTACTGAGGCATCATCGCTCGGCGGGCCGTCAGTACGTACAACTCTCGGGGCTCTAGCTGGTCATTCGTGGGGGCTTCCTGAAAGAAACAACGTGACATGGTCAAACGATTTACCTGGTGAGCTGACGTGGTTTAAGCTGACTTGTAAAACTTATGGAAACACCCCCACAAATAGTGTTTTCATGCACAAAGTCAGAAATCAGTGGTCAGGGTCCTGGTGTATGGATACGTCGGTCACCCGCACCAACATTGGACTCCCTGAACTGAAAACCACACTCGGTACTCTTAACACTATCGCTTCACAGAAAGAAAATATCAGAGTTATAAGTTCTGCGGTAGAACCGACTCCTCTGATACGAATTTGTCACGACCCGTCCTCAGGCCCGTGTCGTGACTACCCCAAGCCCGCCTTCCATAGGCCAGGGGCTGGCGACTAGCTCCAAAGGCATAAATCCCGGTAACTAGGAAGGCATTGCCTTATAAAAGTAAACAAAACACCACAGAGTACAAGAGGAAGCAAAATACTAAGTACAAAGGAAAGTGCTGAAAAGTAAATGGGACAGAATATAGACCCAAATGAAAGTACAACTACAACTGAACATGTACCACAGGAAAAGACAACAGCTAGAAGAAAGGAAGCAGCTCCTGGATTTTCCTCCTCGGATCCTACCTGAAGGGTAGGTACAAATGACGCAGCTCCTGGATCTTCCACCAAGGATCCTACCTGAAGGGTAGGTATAGATAGCCTCCACAATGCTCTCACCCGTCAACCTCCTCCGTGTGTCGTCTTGCCGTGTATTCCACCTCCGGGTACCATCCAGTCCTCGAACACTCAGCCTCCGTCAGCACTACCCGTCGTCTACAATGAACACAACGAGGTGCGGGCATAGCCCGTGCAGGGGTGAGTATAACGATTCTCAGTAGGGACCCTGAGACCCTCAAGGTCTCACTAAAACCAACATGGATATCCACAAAGAAGATATCAACAGATAATCTCTACTTAGGTATATGCCCATACATATATCTGAGTTATCAAGTAACCCATCTCAATCATGAGGGAAACAAAAAGATCATGAAATCAACAGATAACCACTACCCAGGTATATGCCCATACATATACCTATGTTATCAAGTGACCCATCCCAATCAAGAGGTAAAAACAAATGTCAAAAGTCTCAGCTCAAACCAGGATTTTCATTATCAAAATCGTAACTGCTGAAGAGCTCCGTCTCTGAAGTGTACAGTGGTCCTGTCAAGACTCCGAGGTACTGCTCACTAACCTAAGACTGTTGAGGTACTCCTCCTGTCGAGTACCGCGGGTCTGCGGCCTACTACCGGGCACTCCGTCCGCTATGGGTCTATCGCCAAATACCGGGCGCTCCCCCTAATAGATTACAGGGGTACTCCTCCCGTCGAGTACCGCGGGTCTGCTGCCAACTACCGGGCGCTCCGTCCGCCGTGGGTTTGTCGCCAAATACCGGGCGCTCCGTCCACTAGGCTATTCTCCAAGTCGAGTCGGTCAAGCAGTCCTCAGGTTTCAGCCGGCTACATGGTCTCCGTACTTCGTACGCTCATCTTCGGGAGGGTCCTCTCTACGAGCTATAGGTCGATATTCCAAGTATCACAAAGTCCAATGAAGAATTATCTCAAAGGACCGCCTCATCATAGGGGTCTCAACGCAACAGTCGGCGCGTCAATCGGACGCCCGGTCTGTGAGTTACTAGCCTTTTCGTCCACGCGGCCCAGTTGGTTTCGTGTGCCAACCAATCCGGCCGTAACTCAACTACACCCCGAACACTCATAGGGTATACTCATAGGGACCGTTTTTCAACGTGATCACCAACACTGCTGACGGTTCGTCAATCGGACGTCTGGTCTGAATGATATCAGCATTTCCGTTCCAGGGGCCCGGTTGGATTTCGGGTACAATTCAACCTAGCCACTATCCAATAGCAACCAAAACTGGGGCGAATTATGCCAAAAGTTCCGCCTCATCAAGAGGAAAACAACGAGACAGACGGCGCGTCAATCGGACGCACGGTCTGTGAGTTATTGGCTTTTTCGTTCTAGGGGCCCGGTTGGTTTCAGGAGCGACCAACCCTACCGCACTCCGACGGCATCCAAACCTTGAGCGGAGTAAGCCAAAAGATCCGTCTCACTAAGAGGAATCCAACAAAGTCGACGGCACGCCAATCAGACGTCCGGAGCTCAAGTTACGAGTGTTTCCGCTCCGAGGGCCCCGTTGGTTTCGTATCCGAACCAACCCGGCCGAACACAAAGTATTCCAAAACCTTGAGTGCGATATACCGAAACGACCGTCTCAATCCAAGGATCGCATCGCCGCTGACGGTGCGTTGATCGGAGGTCTACAGCTCAAGATATGGGCAAAAGACCAAAGAGAGTCCGAAACAGGGGGTCTGGGCCCGGACCGACCCGGCCCGACCCCCCCTGGGTCGGCCCGAACCGGGTCGACCCGTCCCGGCCCGGGTCTGACCCGGCCCGGCCGTCGCGGCCTGGCCTGGCCGGCTCGGTCAGGCTCGACCGGCCAACCGCGGCTCGGCCAGCGCGGCCAAGCGGAAGCCGCGGGCAGGGGTGTGCGCGGCCCGCCTTCGCCGCTAATTGAAGCCGGCGGCGACCGCCGCCACCGGTCTTCCAGCGGGGCACCGCCGCCGCTAGTCATCGGTGCCGCTGCGCCAGCGCGGCGCACCGCCGCCACCTTCCGCGGACCACCGGACGTGCTCCGGTGGTCCGTTTCTCCTGCGGTCTTCGCCTACGGTCCTCCCGGGACCCAACCTTCACTACGAAGGGATTCAAACGCCATAGTGGCCTGCTTCTTCGTCGTTCGTCGGTCCGCACATCGATAAACAAGCTGCGGGGGGTTGTCGGGCCGTGTTTGTTCGGCCCGTGCCCTCCACGTTAGGTGTTATCAATTGGAAAATAATAACACATGATTTTAATCATTAACGAGGGTATAATTTTTCCAAAATAAATTATACGATCACCTTGCAATCAAATACTCACGCACGAGGGTTTAAAAATCTTGAATGCGCGGTGTGACAACGTCGTGCATTCTTGCCGCTCGATCCCGCGCGGCGTGACGATGTCGCACATCATTGTCGTTCTTTCCCACGCAGTGCGACGACACCGCGTCCCTCTCTTTCGATCCGCAACGACAAGAAAGAATAAAAAGGGAGGAGGTTCGGCCATGTTCGTGCGGTCTGGCCTCCTCCTGTTAAACGATAACAAGGGGTTCTCATTACTCGTAGAACATCAAAGATAGAATAAAGAACAAAATGAAACAAACCCCTACTTTTGATTCGTCGATCGACGTTCTTCGTTCGTTGATGGTATTGCGGAAAGATGACGATGAAGTTCGTCTTTCGTCGTGTTCATCACACACTCCCAATCCCGAGCTATGTCGGCCGTGGAAGACACTACACGTCGGTAGGATCTGAGGGAGGAAGTCGAAGAAGGTTGTTGACGTTCGTCGCTTTCGTCATTGTAGAAGTGCACCCAAAGAAGAATCGGTGTCTCCTCTCTTATCGCATGAAGAAGAGGATAATGGGTGCGTCGTCGTTCTTCATTGAAGAGGCATCATTCTTTGTTGAAGATTAAGTTCTTCAAAAGAGGGAAGAGCCCTCTTCAAAATTTTCTCACACAACCAAACTCCCAAAATAAAATAAGGCCTCTCCTTATTTTATTATTTTACCATGCATTCAAACTTACAAAAATTCAAAACCTAATTCACTAAATCAATTAAACAATGAGTTGTCTAATTAATTAAGTGATAGTTTGGCAAGAATTTAAGAGGGATAGAGGGGAGAGGAAGAGTTACACAACTTAAGTGGGGGGTTTAGAGGAGTTAGGGAGTTATGGGGATTTTGAAAAGGTGGGGGCTCATGTGGGCCCCCCCACACATTATCCTCTCATTTATCCTCACATGGGTAGTTAGGTGCCACCCCAACTTCCCCATGTAGGATAAAACTACCTTAGACTTGAGAAATAAAATTGTCTCACAATTTTATTCATTCCTCAATTAAGCCACAAATTTTAACAACTCCTCTCGTGAAAACGCAACTCCGGAATATGCGTTCCTAAGCAAATATCGGCGCTGCGGTTCCATCGGTGCCCTCAGAATTTGATTCCGAGCACTGGTTTCAAAGTTAGAAATTCCCGATCGTTTGTTTACTGAACGTACCCAAGCTAAACATCGGAAATTAATTCCGGGCACACCGGGCCTCAGAATCAAGCGCCGTCAGAAACTGTATTCTTGTAAAATTCCAAAGAAAATTAAGAAAAAATTTTCCTTGAAATTTCCTGGTCTTTACATGGGGGTAGTTATTCCTTATAGACACCTTTAGTTCCCATGTGGCTTCTTCATATTTGTGATTCGTCCACAACAAGGAGGGAAATAATGTTGCATAGATCCTTGTCTCTATGATCCAAGATCTCCACTGGCTGCTGCTCATAAGATAGGCCATGTTCCAGTTGTACGACCTCTAGATTTAGTACATGTGAAGGTTAAGTTATGTACTTCGTCAAGAGGGATACATGGATGAAATATTGATCTTCTTCTAGATTTGGAGGAAGTGAAATCCAATAGGCCATTGTTCCTATGCGATCAAGGATTTCAAAGGGGATAATGTACCTAGGGATGAGATTTTGTTTCTTACCAAACCCCGTGACCCTCTTCAAAGGTGAAATTCCAAAAAAAGAATTTTTCACCAACATGAAACACCAAGTCCCTTCGATGGTTATCAGTGTAGCACTTTTTTTGACTCAAGGTGGCCTTAACTTGTTACAGGATGGAATGAACCTTTTATATCCTCTCTTGCACAATATTGGGACGAAGAAGCTTTCTCTCACCTGCATAATCCCAACATGTAGGTGTTCAAAATAGCATCCCATATAGAGCTTCATAGAGTTCCATTTGAATTCTTGAATTGAAAATATTGTTGTAAGAGAACTCACCAAATGGGATATATTGATCCCATCCACCATTAAATTCCATTGAGCTTTTCCTCAGCATTTCCTTGAGTCTTTGAATAGTTCGTTCTGATTGGACATCATTTTTGGGGTGATAATCCATACAAAAATTCAATTCATTACTCAGAAAATGTTGAAGTATTATCTAGAATTTTTATGTGAACCATAGATCATGATCAGATATGATTAAAGTTAAACTCCATGCAGCCTTACCACTTCCTTCAGGTAAATCCTTACAAGTAAATTAAGATATAAATCTTCTTGAATAGAGATAAAATGGGAGGTATTGGGGAGACAGTCCACTATAACCCATATCACATTATTTCCTTTGGAGGTTCTCATAAGATCAGTGAAAATGCCGATAGAGATATTGTCCCACTTCCATGCTGATATGGGTAGCAACTGTAATACCCCTTTAATATTTTTTCACTCTCCCTTCACATTGGGATATACTAGTCACCTTTTAGTGTTTTCAGCAATCTCCCCTTTCATATTATCCCACCAAAAATTATCACAAAGTTCACTATACTTTTTCGTACTTCCAAGATGTATAGAGAACATAGATCTATGAGCTTCATCCATTAGCTCCTTTTTTATTTCCAAAATATTTGCAACACATTGTGCTGTATGAAATTTTAGTACACCTTCTTGATCAATATTAAACTCAAGAAACATCCCATACTTCACATACTCAAACTTCTTTTGTAATAATGGATCTTCTTTTTGTTATTTCTTGATATAGTCTAGTAATGATGATTGATTAATAATTTGGGATAGGTTTGAAGGTTTACCTTCCCTTATAATTCCCTTTTCAATATTTACTAGGTCTTTGATCAATTTATCTCTTTAAATCCACATCATAGATAGAAAAAAAAGTTCGTTACTATATAATGCACCATCGAATTTGTTTGCTCTTCTGGGATGATAATGAATTGAATAATCATAGTCTTTAAGAAGTTCAAACCACCTCCTATATCTCATGTTCAATTCCTATTGTGTGAGAATATACTTCAAACTATTATAATCTATATGTTTTTTCACATTTCTCCCCATAAATTCAGTGCCACCATATCTTCATAGAAAAAAAATGATGCCAGATCAAGATCATGTGTTGGATAGATCTGCTCATGAGTCTTCAACTATCAAGATGCATAAGTAATCCCCATTTCATTTTCAACGAGGATGCACCCAATCCCTTTCAGAGATACATAAATAAAAATAATGAATCCTTCTGTAATCGGGGGAAGTGTTAACATTGGTGGAGTAACTGATCTCTTCTTCATCTCTTTGAAACATAACTCACACTCCTATATCAAGATGAACTTAACCCATTTTTGAGTTAACATGATTTGAGGATTAGAAATTTATGAAATGTTTTTCACAAACTTCCTATAATATACCACTAATCCAATGAAACTATGAATATTAGTTATTTTTCTAGGCTGAGGTCACTCCACTATAACCTTTGTCTTTATTGGGTCACCAGTGATTCCCTCATTGGTTACAATGTGCCCCAAGAAAGTAAATTGTTGTAACCAAAATTCACATTTTATGACCATTCCAAAAATCCTCCCCTTCCATAGTGCTTCCAAAATAACCCTTATATGATCCTCATTTTCCACACTAATTTTGGAATATAAAAGAATATCATCAATAAAAACAACCACATTGTTATCAAGGTAGTCCATAAAAATTCTATTAATCAAATCCATAAACATAGCAGGATCATTAGTCAATCTGAAGGGAATAACACCAAAATAATAATGCCTATATCTTGAATAGACGGTAGTTTTTGAAATATCTTCTTTCTTTACCCTCAATTGATGATAACGAGATCAAAGATTGGGCTTAGTGAATATTTTTTCCCCACAACATTGGTCTAATAAGTAATTAATTCATGGAAGATGGTCTTTTTTCTTCACTGTGGTCATGTTAAGTTCACTATAATCATTGCATTGTTGCATGGATCCATAACTATTCTTCACAAAGAGAACAAGTGTTTCCAAGGAGACACACTCAGTTAAATAAACCCCTTATCAAAAAGATCTTCGAGTTGTCTCTTTAATTTCTCCAGCTCCACATTTTACATCCTATATGGGGTCTTTTATATTGGATGAGATCTATGAATAAGATCAATGCGGGATTCTACCTCTCCATATAGGGGAGGTTCAGATAACTCTTCAATAAATACGTCAATGTATTTATAAATGATGGGGATATTCTCTATTCATAAACTTTCATTTCCTTCTTCATCCTCACTGATCAAATCCATAAATAAATTGATAGGTGGTGCAACGAGACAATTATCAAGTTGAGATATCTTTACATATAAGATAACATTAGGTCATCCATTCAAGACTACTAAGATATCCATGATTCTAAATTTGATCAAAGCTTTATATTTTGAGAGCCAATACGTCCCTAGAATAATGTCAAATTCCAACATGGGAATGACTACTAGAGTTGTGATAATATTTCTCTTAATAATGTAAATAAAAGTGTTTTAAAACACTGTTGTATCATGGATAATCCAATAAAGATTCTTGATTTACAACTCTACTTTTATAAGTTCAGTGATTGATTCTATATTCCTTGAAAACATGGAGGAAATAAAGGAATGAATAGAACTAGAATCAAAAAATTTTCTAACTAACATTTAATGAACAACAAGAGTACCCTCCACCACATTATTTGGCACTTCATATTCATCCATAATGATATAAAAAGTACTCCTTTATCCCCTGGCCTATGATGACATTGATGATGATTCCCCTCCATACCCTTGGATTTGGACATTGAAAATAAAATTACCCAAGTTATCCACACTTGAGGCATTGGACGTCATGTAGGGAATGCTCCATATTCCCCTTGTCATTAGTGTTTGGAAGTTGAGGCTGCACCTCAATATGTCAACTATGAGTGATATCGCCAACTAATACACACTTATATCCCTTCATGCTCATGAGCAGTAAGTTCTTCAAATGCTTCTTCCCCCGTTTTTTACACGTGTGACATTTCACTTGCAAGCCTCATCTTCTCTGATCAAAAATCCTCCTTATGCCTAACTCCTTTGATCTCTTCTTCTCCTTGGATTTGTTAGACCACTACATCTCACTTTACTCTAGTTAGACTTTCATAGTACTCTATATGATCTCCTCATTTCTATCATAGTCTTGGTTGGCAAGATTCTTCCATAGATGAGGTCTTAGTCCACCAAAGAATCTATTTACCTTCTCCATAGGATACTTGTCAAATCACGAGGTTTAATGGGAAAGCCTTGTGAAGTTTATCTCATATCTTCCAACATATTCATTCTCCTTATACTTCATCTCGAGAAACTACTTCTCCATTTTCGTTCTCATCAAATGATGGAAATACATATTGAAGAAGATCCCTCTAAACTATTCCCACTCTATGGAAACAAATTCTACTCTTAGACCCATGTTTTTAATTAGTTCCCATAAATGATTATATTCTACCACTATGCGGTAAATAGCTAGGGTGGCCTTCTCATGTTCTGAATAGTAAATCACAAAAAAGATCTTCTTGATAGAGCTGATCCAGTATTCATAAATCAATGGGTTGGTAGATCCATTGAAGTTTGGTGGTTATTAACGCATATAGGACTCACTAAAAAGTTTTTCCATTCGTGGTGGAATCGGTATCTCTAAATTATTCATGTTATTTCCCATTATATGAGTTATTTGGTTCATCGTTCTCATGATCCTTTCTATTTCAGCTTTAGTCATAGGGATGCCAGCACATGGTCAATTATGGTCACCATTTGCCCGGTTTCTCATATTGACTGGATGTTTCTCAACGAATAAAACCATAGTGATATGTTTCTTTCATTAATGAATCTTTTAAATATAATGTATTATATGTCTTTAAACATCATGCTTAAACAAATTATTCTTTAACAACAAGTAAATTTCTCTATAAATCCCTCATAATGATTCATAAAAAGGTTGTAATTAACCAAACATATCCCCTGGGAGTGTCAAAGTAGGAGTTAAACAAGTACTATTGTCATGCACCAGTTCCTACTCAATTCCAAATCAAAGATTTGTTTTATGGGTTTTACCCCTAGATATATCTGTACTAGAGCCGCATCCCCTTGTTCATATCCAAACAAGGATTTATTTGTTCGGAAACCACTTAATAAATATTTCAACAAAATACTATGTAGATTTTCTATATTTAAACATTTAAATAAGATTATTCCTATGATCTTCATATCCTAATTTCCATAAATAACTCAACTATCCTCTGATACCAACTATGGAATCCTGCATTTTATTACCTAACATTTCATTTCATTATAAAAATAGAGGATCATTAAAGTCTAGTGTCTTAGAAATATCATACATAATACATGAAAAAATTTAACCATATTTTTTTCATCTTGAAACGTTACATGAAATTTTCATCCTAAGAACAATTAATGAATCCCATCACCTAGAGACAAACATCAAAGGAATGGGTGAGCAGATGTCCCAGTAAGGAAAACAAGTGAAATATTTTATTGTTGAACTTGGTTGATTTGAATAAGAACACATGGAATATTATAATGACATGATAAATAGGAATATAAAAACAGTAATAAATTCAAAAATAACATGAAACATTGGCTAAAAAATTTAATTTAGACATTCATATGCATATCACCAAGGTCAATCTCTAAGGTGTCATAAAAATTACCATGCTTATTCACCAAGTTATCATAAAACTTATCATCTTTATAGATTAATTCTTTAACCAATGTATTTGTGTGATATTAGGTTGCACCCTTAATATGTATTGATCTTATTGTGATCCACATATATCATAATAAAAAAGTTTATTAATTACCCAAATAGAATAATACAAATGGGTTTTATATCAAAATCTTGTTGGATTAAAATGTGCATAAAAACATGATCATTATTTCATTTGTAAACCATAGAAAGGGAATGAGGGTTTCATATATGTCAATTCATGAATAAAATATATAATTTTTATTTCTTGATGAATACAGCTAGAAATGAAATCAGTTTTGGTATTCACATAAATAAAATAATAGAATTTCTTGAGAAAAAGAGAGATGTTTGAGATAAAAATTCCGCAGCATAACGTCAATGCAACATGGTTTGAGAAAACATTAAAAATAGAGGGGGCATGGGTAACACATTCATAAAAGACTCATAATATAGTTGGGGGGAATGAATATATTAGAAATAATAACATGATATGGAAACTTTAAAGACATACCACATAAAAGATAACATGAAAGGAAATGTGAAGTGGAGACTTCCCTTACGAAAATTTGGCAACCTAACGATGTCACTTAAAAATTCAGAAAATGAGTTGATGAGAGAGAAAAGGGTCTCTCCTCACATGGACATAAAATGGAAGGAAAAAAGGATATATAATAACATAACCCAATATAATAAAATGGAAATTAAAATACATAACAAAACAGAATACTTTGACTAAAAGAGGGGGTGGGGGTGAAACGTTCCCTTACCTAGAAGTGTAACATCAAAAACTCGAATATTGGAACCTTGTTGGCTTGAGGGAACCTTGGGAGGACTCCTTGGGGGGTAATAAGACCAGAGCTATGTTGAGGAGGAATTTTAAAAAATGGAATGAAGGAGTTGGTTGGTATTTATAGAAAAAGTGAGGGAATATTTTATTAATTTCATAGGAAAACATCATTAGTTGTATATGAGATACCATGGGCTTAACCAAGGTATTTTACCATGGTATTGGACACTTGAGATACCTAATAACATATTTTATTCCTCAAGTGTTTACCAGAATTATTGCATTATTTTTGAAACATTATTTCGTCATTAATGATGTCATTAAACAACCAAAACTCAAAACTATTTTTTTACTATTCATTGAAAAACAAAACATTTTGTAAACGTCGCATAAATTCACTATTACCTAATATCGAGGTTTTGGGTTTGAAAATGACATTTATTTTATCATAATAAATCTCTAAATATTATAAATTTATCTTTTAACTTTAAAAATAATCATTTATTAAAAATAATAGAGGGCATAAAATGCCTATTGAATGCATAGTTAAATTTATGATTTTTTTATCATTTGTAATTAAACAATAGTTTTTTATAATACTATTTCATTATAATAATCATTATTCATAATGTCATTATTTATTATAAATATTTATATGTCTTCTAGATTTTACAAATTATGTTTGAAAGAAAATAATTTATAAAATTTGATTTTATTAAGAAAAACCATTCATAAAACAAGATAGATGGAAAAAAATATTTTTTTTACATAAAGGTATTATAAAATGTAACTAAAGATTCATTAAATAGCCCCTTATAACACATTGATATGAACTAAGAGTATGTTGAGAAAATATTTATGAATCTTGGGGTGGCTTGGGCGACATTGCCCGAGTGGTGATTTCTATCAACATTAACTTCTCCCATAGGCGATTAAATTTAAGCATAACATGTTGATGCTCGGTTTGGCCTTGGTCTAGAGAAAAGCCCAGTGACACTACATTTTTCCCATGCTTTGATAGATGGGCTTTGTATGGCCCGAGTCAACTCTATGTGGCCAATGAAACTTTTTTTTCATTTGTTATCCACTATTATTTCTATTTTAAACAACAATTATAATGTTCAAATAATGTCATTGTTTCCAATGGTCATATTGACCAATAGTTAGATAATTGTCAAAACTCAAAGGTCTCATTTCAGTTATACTCACTTCATTAATAAAGGATATTGTTTTGTAGTTTAAGAATTATATTACACACATATTCAGAAAACAAAATGTTATTCAAAACATTATGTTGTTACAGAACTGATATTATACCTCACCAACCCATTAAATTATCTTTAGAGAGCCCATGTATTGAGGAGATAACTTGACCATTTACTCAAAACAATGATTCCCAATCCTAGGAGAGATAATCCAGAACACATGATCACTCCCATTTAATGATAATATAAATCGACAATGATCCACATATGATTTTTGATGACTATGAGTAGTCATTTCCTTTTCCAGATAAATTGAATCCTTTCAATTGTCTATTAGAAAAGGCCTGGTCCAACCAGTAATGTATCACCTATTTCAATCCAAAAAAGTGGAGAATGAAAATAATGCCCATGTAAATCTTTAAAAGGATCCATATGTATCGACTGTTGATAATTTTTTTTATTTGGTAACTCCACTAATGAAATTTTATCCACCCATGCACCTCTAAAATCCATTATAGAAATATATTTAATTTCTTAAACTATTTTTATCATCCTTCTGTATTGTACAGAAATATGAGGAAGATACGTCATAATCATTGTGAAGTGAGTTTTAAGGGATTTCGAAAAGGGTTTCTTGAAATGAGACATAAACCTTGTGCCTTTGTCTAATACTACAAAAATTGGTAATCCATGCCTCTTTACCACTTCTTGAATAAATATTTTAGACAATCCCTCTAACTTTTTAGATTCATCAATAGGGATTAAATGTGACGAATTTGTGAGCCTATCTACTGTTATCCATATGGTATATTTTTCATAACCATTCATGAGACACCTATTACAAAATCTATCTCTATCTTCTATAATTTCAAAATAGGAATAGGTAATGGCTGTATAAAATCCATTGGTCGTTGATGCTCTTCTTTAAGTTGTTGATAAGTTAATAATCTCGAAACAAACTCATCAAACTTTATTTTCATTCCAAACCACCAAAAATATTATTTCAATACCTTATAGATATTCTATATTCCAGGATGAACAACCTATCTCAAATGGTTCTAACCATGAACATGTTGTTCCTGATAATCTATATGTATGCTTGTCTGATATCAGAACCTTAAAAATGAACTCCCACCTAGAATCCATCCCTCAATGGTGTCCACACCATTGAGTTTCAACCACATTTTAACGCATTTTTAATCAGACATATGTTCCTCATTAACTTTGTAAACTAATCTAGGAACAAAATAAAAAGGAATGAAAATTTCATCAATACCTCAATCTTCACATTCCATGATTATGTTGGATATGAATAACATCAACTTCCTCTAATAGAAATCCTCTTTCTTAAACCGATCATATGAATTTCTTATTAATGAATATTCCATTAAATTTCCTTTACTTGGTGTATAAATCAAGTAAGAGTCAATCATTTGGAAATAATCTATCAATTTTCTTTGTCCTAGATTCAAAACACTATGTGAGAAAATATTTTTCTATCAAATATGATATGTAAACACCATTAATTCTCAACAATGAGGAAATGATTTTAATATATCAATTTATAGACTATAAGAGATATCTGAAAATCGTGTGTTGGGTAGTTCTTCATGTGAAATTGTAACTCCCCTGAGACATAAAAAACATGATCTCCCTGAATGAGAACACATCCCAACCCAGATCCCGATGCACCACAATACACCATTTCCTTTTCTAACGATTCCACAAATATTAATATTGGTGTTGATGTATGGAAAATTTTATGCTCTTGAAAAGACTTATGATATTCATCATTCCATTGAAATGTAACAATTTTTCTTACCAAAGTTGTCCTTGGTGAATCTATTGTGAGAAACAATGAATTTTTTTTGTAATAACCTATAAATATAAGAAAAAAACTTATCTCAAATACATTCATTGATTATTTAAAAGTGATAAAAGACTCTATATTTTCTACATCCACATAACACCTCTTCTATAAATTATAAGGCCATGGAAACATACCTCTTGTTTCCAAAAATCAGACATTCATAATTTGGAATATAAACTCTGATCCTATTGAATTACCACCACTTTATCCATGTGTTTCTCATGCTCATCCAATGTCCCTGAATACCCAAATATCTTATACAAAATTATCACCATAATATAATCCAAATATATTTTGAATATTTGATTCATCAACTCCATGAGGACCACTGGGTAATTTGTAAGAATGAAACACAAACCCACATGATGTTAATGTCTATATGAACATCTGAAATTTGTATTTTGAATATCATTTTTCTGAACAAGCAATTAGTGATATTACCTACACAAGATAATTTAGAGAACAATTGGTCTCCCCTCAATTGAACGAACATACAATCAATTCATGCAAGTGGATATAGATTCATTATCCTAGAATGGTTAGTTTTACTATAATCTACATACCACTGAAGAGTTCCATCCACCGTTCTAGAAACAAGATTGATATTTCCCATTGAGACATGCAAGTCTGAATGAACCCTTTTCTTTGCAAGTCTGAATGAACCCTTTCCTTTACAACTCTTCCAAGAAGACATTAAATTACCCTAAATTTATTTTCTCCATCCAACAATATTTACCGGAAATATAGATTGTCGCTAAAAGGAGATAAATTGTAAGATCCACTTTCTTTTTGGGTGGAAACACTGAGAAATGTTAAGTGAAAATATCTTGAGACTATGGAAAAAATATTGGAATACTAATATTCTAAATATCTTACATCGCTCACAATTTCCATACTTCTAACTAGTAAAGTATCATTCCAACTACTGTTTCAAACAAGCATGTTTCACCAGCCTTTACATTCCTTTTTTCCTTTAAAGGGATGCTCAACACTATCATTAGTCTTAAAACTAACTATTTGAGTATAATATTCATTGTGATGATTGAAAATAATCAATCAATTCATTAATATAATTATTTCATATACATTCTACATGATCATAGGGAAATCCAATACAACCATATCTTCATAAAAAGTAATAGATCACACTTCACACAAAAATTATTGAAATTATCTATAACCAAGATAGATTTGATGTGTCAACAAATAATGAATATTCCTAATATTTAACCCCATTAGAACAATAATATGAGAATATATAAATTAATGGGATACACCCATGTCAAAAAAACCATGACTAATTTTATAATAGAAAAGAATGGTACCTCACAGTGTCGATGGTCCATATTGATCTTCAAGAACAAATTTTTCAACTCCATATAACTACTTAACTGCTATAATTTCTTCATTATTTCAATATTCATATTTTTATTTCTGTGGAATCTTGTTATTCATGGAAACACCATTGTTATCTCATTTATATCGAAGATAAGTATTTTCTCCCTCATACCACCAAAGAATATGACATTTTTGAATCATGATATGTGTCCTGAACACCCAACCATGATTCATTGAGGTAATAGAATTGATGAATCTCCATCTAGATGAAATTGTGGAATATTCATGGTGGTGCCATAAAATCACACTTCATGTGATCGAATGATCTACATTGAATGAATACAGGTTTACCTCTGTTTTGAAGGAAGATTCACCAATCCAATCTTTTGATTATGAATCATCCCACTACCTTTGAAATATGTTTCCCACTCTATCTTTTTCTTAGAATTAGTTTTCCCACCATTTATCCTAGGTACCAACATGATTCCTCCACCCATATCTCCTAATATGTCCATTTCCTGTACGGTATCTCTATTATCTATATCTTTATAATCTATTATACAAATCCCAAAAATCATTGAATTAATCTCATACCCCATCCTCGACATAAAACTGCATGCCTTCACGGATGAAATTGAAGTATCAATTGGTGAAAAGAAAAATAAATAAATAAATTTATCCTCAAAATCTATCACAAAGAGGATCTCCTACTTAATGATAAGAAAGTCTGTCATTCTTGAATTCTTGAATGTTAGGGGATATAATTGATTTTTCAAAAAAATATTAAAAACCATCCAATGAAATTACCTGGGAACATTTATCCTAAACTACTAAATCCCACCATTGGTGTGCATGAAATTTCTGTATATACATTTAAAAATTTACATTCAACTATGTTGGTGTTCCAAGAAAATCGATATTTTTATTCATCCTATTAAGCCAGAACTCGACTTTCTATGGTTCAAAATCACCCCAAATTATGGGTGTATTCTTATTATGGAACTAGATATATTGATTATGTTTTAATGTTTCATCCCATTAGTTCTCTCTTTACACAGCTCGAAAATCAGGGAAAATATTTTGAACTAGTTATTCATTGAAATGTTTATTCAGTGAAACCACATTCTCAACAACCTCTTTTGGGTGGTTTTTATAATGACTACTAGGTTCTATTTTCTATACCCCAAAAAAACACCATAAGTATCACTCCCTAGAAACTTAAGTCTTAAGAATTTCAAAACCTACCACATCATATATCGCAACATTTCATTCCAAAATTCAAATTTTTTCATATTGAACTATTTTTCAAAAATTCACTATGCATTTGAAAAGCAACCAATTTTCAAAATACCCATATACTTTCTTTTAAAAATATTACATTTTACATTAATTTAAACTCTTTTTAATAAATTAAAATATTTACACAAAATTAGAAGTCGTTACTCATGATGAAATATGCAGTCTTAGTAGGAATTCATTTATAAAATGCACGTAATGCTCATCTAATTGGCTAAAACATTGATAATGAGATTATAAATCCATCCAGAGTCTCTAAAAAACTTATATAACCAACTCAATGGTATGTTTATATTCATCATAAATAGGATTACAATTCATTTTTATGCTCTTCATTTTAGGTCCCGATAATTCTTCTACATTATACCATCCTGAATCAAGTATTTTTCGTGACTTCTTTTCTTCCCTATGACTGAAAAATCAATACATTTTTCTCAAAATGAAATATATACAACCCATGCCTAATGCCAATATAAATTCAGGGACCGAAAATTTTGATAAAACATACAATATCTTATCACTAAAAAATGTTTTGAGTCAAAGCAGAATTGGTAATTGGATGCAATATCCCCAAGACACTGAATGATGGAAATAAATTCCAAGGTCTTCAATATAGTTGGGGGATGATATTACCTTTTAATATAAAAATACCATAATCATTTTTACTATAACAAAAAAAATTCCTATATGATGTGTGGTAACAATTTAATACAATTCAACGTAATACCAAAATAAAACCATACCAACTACTCCAAAAAATATTAGTATACTGATGAAGAAGAATAAAACAATTGCAAAGGATCCAAATACATGACTAAAAAACTCCAAACATGATCCATGATCCAATTCCAAAATCCAAGATCAAGTATCATGAAGAACTAAAAAGTAAATTTTATAGTTTTTATTTTCTTGTAACCTAACAAAAATATATCTTCACCCAAACCAAAGTGCCCAAGAAGGGGATGAGTAATGAAACTCTGACAGTTTTCCCAAAATGACATCCCTACTCACGCCACTATGATATTACATATTTTCACATTTATATAATTTTTTAAATATCTTATATTATAATATAAACCAACTTCCATATTGAAATAGTTTCCAATTAAAGAAACCAAACAACTCTTTAAACCATTTCACATTCCTTTTTGGCATATCAAATCAACGATTAACTCTCCCCCCACAAATTCTTGTTTTAGTGATAGCTTCATACTAATGAGTGGTTTCTCATCCATATATCATTATTTCACTAAGTATCCAATCTCATTGTTCCCCAAGGGACACACCCCTTATCCACAGTCATGTCCCTTTTACCCAAATAGTGCACGCCCCATATTCAGGGTCACATCAAAATCGTGAACTCACACCAACCCATGTATTCCAAAACCATTCAAAACCAACAATTACAATACATTTAAATAAATCCTCCCATCAATTAAAAAAATCTATCAAACCATTTCCATTAATCAAAAAAATTTAATAATTTAAAATAATAATATTAAAATTAAGAAACTTTTTTTCCAAATAACTAATTTTTACAATTCCATAAAACATTTCTAAAGATTGTTTCAACTAAAATGTTAACATTAAATTCACAATAAATTTCATGAATTTTAAAAAAAAAATTGAAACTAATACATCATGTTCTAATTGGATGATTCAATAGTGAATCCACATACCTCAAAAACCATTGGGAAAAGGATGAAAAGGAATTATTCAAAAAAATTGGCTGAATCACCAAAAAATAACAATATATCACATTCCCTAACATCACCACATCCATATATCTTCATGATCAGCATAAAAAACATTTATCTATCCCCAGTGTTCTAGATCTATGAATCTAAGTATGTGAATAAGAATATTACAAAGGATACCCACCAAGAATGGAGACATACCGAGAAATTCGGCCTTCAACCAACAAATACTTGCCATAACATTGCTCCTAGATCATATAGGAGAGTCTCCACAACCTTTCGGAGGATATAACACTATGTTATGTTATTAAGGTAATACAAAAATGAATTATGGGATAAAACGAGTTTGATCAACAATTTGTAGATATAACAGAGGTTCATGCATGGTTATCATTAATGGTTAATAATTACATGTGATAATTGTGCCCCATCCATTGCCTCAACAATATCCTCACATGATTGACCCACATAGTTTGAAAAACCATGACCTAAAGATGAAAAAACTCATTGTCACAAAATAACAGTTCTTACTAGGATTCCATATAGTTTGAAAAAACTATGGACCTAACTGGGTGCCAACCTAGTAGGATCTGTCTCATTATTCTCGGTTTCATGTTGGAGTTGTATTATCTCTAATAATCAACCTCAATCTATGCACCTGTAGGAAAACCAAAAAATCATTACACATTTCCACTAAACCCTCCCAACATTTTACTAAACACATTACATACATAAAACAACTAAATAAAGTGTTAATTACTATAATCTATTACATACCTAAAATAAAAAATGTGGGTTAATTACTAGAAACTAAGGTTCTTACATTTCAAATGTCAGTAAAATTTTCCTTGTGGATATTGAGAATGGGTAAAGTAATTATGTATTTTAATTATTTAGTATAAATTCTATTTATATACATATTCATTCACTTTTGAAAATATGGAAATAAGATAGGAACACTTTGGTGGTTCACTAATGTGTTCATAATCACACCATACAAAAGGCCCTCAAGATATATGTAGACATTGTGGATTTGGGATCAGTTATTATATCATGTGTTGGGGTGAGTCCATAGTGATCAGGGATGTATATGTTCATGGGATAATTGAAAAAAATATTATGGTGGTTTTTTCATTGAACTAGAGTTTTGTTTTAGGTATTTTGAGTACATCCTTATAGTTTGGGCCATGAGAGATCATTCTGGTCTATTTTTGTAGGACTATTTGACATGTAAATATTATGTACCAAATATCTAGGTTTATGATTTTATCTTGTTATTTATAATGTTTAATCTATTAATTCCACTGAGTTAGTCATTGATTATGCAATAATGGAATTATATGATGATTATTATATTATCACAAAAGGGTATATTCTCCCCCAAATCACCCAATTTGACCCCCACTACTAGTTCACATCCTTTGGTGTTTGGGAAGGCATGCCTAAGAATTGGTTAGAATTTGGATAAAGAATAGGTTAAGTGGATCCAAGGTATAAGTTCTTAAAATGTTTGTAGTGGTGTACATTCTTAATATATCATTATCATATCACATGGCCTGTGTAAAAAATAGAAACCATGTATTTCAATCTAAAAATGGAATCATTATTTTGTTTTCTCCTGTTATTTTTTCTTGGATCGACCAGAGACAATGGTATGTTCAGAATTGCGTGAACAACATGTACTTGGGTGATTTCATCCATATACAAGTGAGATAGAACAAGTTAACATGGGTGAGAAATTGATGTTAGAATTTGAGAATTTACTGTTTATTAATTTCATCCTCAAGTGGCCCATTTTGCTATGATATTATTGGAATATGGTACATTTACGTATGACCTAGTGTGGAAATAGTGGAGTATTTTTCCATCATGGAATGTAATTAGTTTCTATTATAGGTATATGTTCACCTAGAACTTTTATGGAACAAATAATACGTGTAAAGTGGTTGAGATGTATAATTTGATGAAAAAACATTAAAAAATATCTTACATATACTTATAGTGGAACTGTACTCTTCTACCCTAGTTATGTGGTTCTATAGATGATTATACACGCTCATTTGTGTGTGATTAATTAGTGATTGATTTGGATATGGGTATAATGTAATAAAGAAATGGGGTGGGTTTCTTAAAATTTAATCAAAAATCTAAACATCAGTTAACATCATAGAGTCTTGTTGGCTTTATACTCATCGAACCCAGACTGATGATATATTATATGGTAGATATGTGATACTAAAATCTGATATTTTTTTGTAAGGGATGTAAGGGTGGAAGATATGTGATATGAGTGAAGTATGTAAGCTTAAGGGTGGTGACATGTGATGGATGTTATCTCATTCCCAATATGAGATATATGTGCAGTTATTATTGTATTGTCCATAGAATTCCATCTTCAGTGTGACATGACCTTGATGGGATCCCGGGGAGAGTCGCAAGGGAAGAGATATGGTGTCACTATAGCTTGCATGGGATGAGGCTTCTATGTTTCAGGATGGGTCCCCTATGGTTCAGATTGATTATTATCCATAGGCAATGGCTCTGATATAGTAGAGAAATCCATAACAGATGGACGATTTTGTGCCATGGCTTGATGATAATCTCAATTATTGATTTGTGAGAGTCATATAGTGTATTGATAGGAGAGCATAGGGATCTCATCCATGCATGGATTATCTATAGTAAGTTTTCGAGTCTCAAAACCATAAATAATTTTATGGTGAAGGTGGACCACAAGAAGAAGAAAAATTGATCGAGTCTATACTGATGATATTTGATCGGATTAAGATACCCCCATGTTTGAAAGTCAATCTAGATACTTATATTATAAGGGGACAAATACGATCTAGTGGGATTTATAGGTATTTGTGGATAGTCAAGAGGGACTAGAATTTAATGATTTAATGGACTACTTCTTCAATCCCTTCTTCCCTATGATGTTGAGGGTGGATCAAGCATGAATGTTCATGATCCTAATGTGGAGGGATAAATATCTTATATATTAGGCATTGATTTTTAGATACCTTCCATAATTTAAGCCTTCAATGGTAGGATACAACATCGATCGGGTGTGCTGGTTTGAAGATGGAGTACAAAATTCCATCAGGCTGTAGGTAAATATAATGCACATGACCTCATTTTTAGATTCAGTGAACAATGATTTAATTTCCATATTTATGGGTTGATCTTATTTGACCCAAGAGAAATAACATTTTAAGACTGGAAGTGATGATTTGGGTAGCCAGTTGGGATTTCATGAGTATCCTCATTAGGGAAGTCTGGCTTATGATTTGGGAGAACTGTCGAGGAGTGTATCATATATGGTGTGCTTCATTTCTCTGTATATCAAAATAATGTTTGTACACAATTTGAGTAACATTGATGGAGTTTCAGTCATGTGCCCCGATGGGGAACATAGAGAGGTTCTGTAGGGATACTTATAGGAATACATGATGAAAGAGGTTGGGTAAGACTTAGTGATCTGATATAGGATCTGGAGCATTATAGAGAGCTATTATATGGGATACTAAAGTGCACATTGGTCATGGAAGAGATAGAGACCCTATAGTAGGATCGCTGGTTTGTAGCTAGTGCAACACCAAAGGGAGGTTTGGCCTCAAGTAGCTGGGCATCAACCGAGGTGCAAGTTATTGATTTATCTAGGGAAGAGTATTTCAAGTATCCAATGATGGTTAGAGGTACTCCATGATCATGATGTTTCCTTTTTTGATATAACTAATCTTTTGGAACAAGGTGGAAGTATAGTAATTTAAATAACCATGTGTTGGGTAGTATGAGTTCATCTAGTGTGATTAATGACTTGTATGAGATGAATAAGAATATGGAAATTTGATGAGAATGAATATATATATATATACATATATATGACATGAGATCACGTCTGAGCATTAGTGTGATGCATAATGTTTTTCAATTGGTTGTGATGTCAGGCTCATGAGGGTCTCTTATGGCACATTTATGGATTGTGAACCTAGAATAGTTTAGGAATGATGGTATATAATATGAGGATGTGTATGTTTGGAGGATGGTCAGTTGAACCATTACAATTTAAATTGGGGTTGGGAAGTGTCTGAGTAGTTAATTCTTATTTGGTGAAGTGTCAAATTTTTAATTGACCTATGACTGAGTAACCGAGGTAGTTGGGGGTGTTGATTATGAGATGCATACATGCATTATAACCTCAGAATGATACCAAATAGCTTGTGGAAAATCTATTTTATAGTTGAATGATAATGGCATCCAATGTTTTTGAATGGATAATATTTTTTGGTAAATTCATATTTTATGTTTGGTGGATGGCCCAACATTTAAATTTAGATTTAAACATTATTTTCGTTATTTGGAATGTATTATGACATTTTTTGGGTTTTAAAGTCAGGATTATATTCATTGGTCATATTTTGTTTTTGGTGTATCATCCATTGAGAACGAATGTTTGGGAGACATGAAACTGGGCACACGGTTGGTGCATAGTCTTGGATAACCGGGTGGAAAACATATTGTGGCCCATTTGAACAAGAGAATTGTTTGATCAAACCATTTTAGGTGGCTCTCAAATCATGCGAGTTGCCTTCAATAAATTATATATGGTGCACATGTAATACCCAAGGATTGAAAACCCATGTGGGCTATCCCATACACTTACTTCCACATAGGTAGTGAGTGAACACAATTGGTTAATTTTTATCCAAAAGATGTGTCCAAACTATGAAACCCATTTTGAAGGTGATCCTTTTGGATAGTGGGACATCATAGATGAAAATAGATAACCCAAACTATGTATCCTAATTTCGTAGTTCTTTAAAGTGTGTAATATTATGAAATATAACTTCCATATATTTCATTTTTATTCCTCATTTCTTCTCAAAATCATGCGACTCATTCCTGCCTTGTGGTTTCCATTTCTTTTTCCACTGGGATTTGGTATATCTCCTTAAAAAAGGTGCACATTCGAGCACTATAAGGTGGATTGGATATATGGTAGTGTGTAATGAAATCCACATTCTTTTATTCATATTTTATTATAATATTCATAATGGAAATTCCATGTGAGAGAATTTCCTCTATTTCAGGGAATTAGTATAATATCCTAAATTCTTTCATTTTGACATCGATAAGAGGCTAGTTTTAAATGAGAGAATGAAAAAAAGTGTAATGGATGTAATTAATAGATTTCTAAATAAATATATGTATGATATGGGATACATACCAAAATATGCATGTGTGGTTTTTAGGGTTAAACCCTAAATAAATCAATTCTTGTATTCAAATGAATTAATTGATATTGTGAGATTCTTATGGTCATGCTATTGTCTCTTAAAATGAATTGATCTTATTTTGGGGTTTTATTTTTATTGTAAATGTTATGTTGATTGTTTTAATTTAATTAATAATATTTTGGTATGATTATTTTAGTTCTAGAAGTATGAATTGGGCTTGGACTGAGATAATTGGGGTGATGTTGATCACTAGGATTACAGAAAATATCATCTTAAGGATGGTGGAATGGGCTACGATACATGAGGTTGTTTTAAAAACTATATTTATGGCGATGTGATTGTTATATTGGTTTAGATCGTGATGACTATGACACAGATGGGATGACAGATTACCATGTGGAAACATGGTTTCTGGTTGGAGTGGATTGGAAACTTTTTGTGATTGATACACATTATGATATAACAATAGTGTCAATGACTTTTTGTGCACCCTGATGAGAAACCATTTGAGGTGGTGTTTCCCATTATTGTGGATAGTGGAATCCATAGATTTGGTAGATTAAGTGATGGTGGTGACCATCAGTTATGGATGAGGTTCCCACTATAGGAATACATTGCTTATGGAGAGTGAGACCAATATTTTGGAGATGATTCTCCGAATAAAACTGAGGGATGATGTTCTGAGATAACAGGGGGATGGATATCACCATGACAAAGGACATCGAGCTAAAGAGCCTAAGGTGATTTATTACACATTGAAAAAACATTTGGTAGTGATATAGGACTTCCAACTATTGAGGCAGTGACAGATATTGCAACAAATGTTCAAGGGGATTTTGATTGATTTTGGGATGTTGGGAAATTTTTTCGATGGTGATTGTTAAGGTGGAATCCCAATGTAATTGATAAATATTTCAAGACATCTAGATATTAAGAAGATACCGAGTGTTCAAATTGAAGTCCAACAGGATGGTTATCTTTTTATTGGGTTTGAGGATGGGATGTCGGTCTTACCTTATATGTAGAATATGTGGTATCATATGGAAGGTTGTTCCATGTGACATGTATGTCCATGATATGTCTAATTTGTTATAATATGACTAACTGTGGATAAATAATTCTAATACAACATTGGATGAAGTAGGTAAACACTTCCTCATAGTATATGATCACAAGTAAATAGGGTTATATTTTTTATGATTGAGTATAAATTCTATTTATTTTCATAATCATAAACATGGATAAATATGGATATGTAATAGGATCACTTTGTCATATTCCTATTAATTTCATAATCACACCCTATGTGGTACCATATGGAGGTAAGTAGAATTTAATGTTTTGAGAGAAGGTAAGGCATCAAATGTAGGGGATATAACATAATGATTAGGGATTCACATGTGCATATAATTTATGGTATATAGAATGCAGTATTTATTTGCATTAATTTGGAGATTATTTTGGATATTTTGTGTATTTACATATAAGATCATCCACATGTGATCTTGCATGTCTATTTTTGTATGAATTTATAACATGGATTCTTTATCCGACATGTATCTAGATTTTTGATTTTTTCCTATTATTATTAATGTTTCATCTATCTCAAAATTTTATTTTTTCATTGCTTACAAAATTATAGATTTATTTAAAAACTATGATAATATAACCAAAGGGTATAGTCTCCCTATATGAACCTAATTTGATCATCATTGGTAGTCAACATCTTTTGGAAAATTGATATGCAAACCTAAGGCCCAATAACCCTCCGCCATGGAGAATATGTTTGGATGATCAATGGTAATTAAGCTATAAATTTCATCTATTAATAAAATTAAAATCCTTTGGGACATTTCAGTGTAATCAAAATCTTAGAATCAAATGATTTTGGTTCCATATAAAAGAAAATACAGTGGGAAAAGTGTGAATTTTCATAAACTTATCTTCTCACTTTCCTTTTTTCTTATTTTTCTCTATATTCATTTCAATACAAAATAATATGATATTAATTTAGTAGAATTTTCACAACATATTAATAATGTTAAACTACTATAATAATTATAGTCATTATTTTATTATATTTCGTACTTAGGTTTCATCTTCTTTGTAGAATGACAAATTAACTGTCACATAACCCCAAATGAGGATGTTTCTAACTCCTTTCTTGTACACACATTTATGGTTGGCTATAACAAATAATTTCAAAAATATAAATGGATAAATATATTAATATAAACATCTTTGTGCAAATTCTACTTATGAATAAATTCCCATGAAAAAATATTAAGAAAGAGAAACAATGAGGATTATTTTTAATAAAAAAATGTTATTAACACGATTTAAACCTTACAAAGGAAATAAAGAATATAATACAATATTTATTATTGAAAAAGTGTGAAAAAATTAACATAATTCAATTATGGTTTCTTGTTCTAATTACCCTATGTTATTTTTGAGGTTGAAAAGTGATGAAATAAATGGGAATCTTGCATAAGGGTATTGTTAAACCCAATTCCTTATTTTATGATTATATTATCATTCACATTATTAATAGTTTGGATATTGCACTATTATATTTAATGTTTAATTTCAAAACTCTTTAGCATTTATTTACATGGTTAAAAATGATTTTACTTTGCTGAAACAGATTCTTAACCAATATTAAATATTTTTCAAAATGGAATTTCTTTTTGCAAACATTAATTTGACACATATTTTTTATTTACACTTCTATGAAAAACACCATTTAATGAGAAATATGAACCCCAACTATTAATTTTGGAACCGTAAAATTTATTGGGTAATGTATGATTTATGAATGATTTATGAAACCCATTCCATTCTATGGATTTATGAATATATATGACTGCTATATATTCTATTCCATATTAAATGCAGGCTTATGATAATTTGTTGACATTGTCGGTGGGAATACTGTTAAATATCCCTAAAATAAAATGGTTATTGTGATATATCTCATGTGAATATGTTTTTATGCATGTATAGGATTATATATTTGATAACAACTATGATGTTATGATTTATGAACATATGTTATTCATGAACTAGATTCCTTTTTTCACCTATGTGAGTTGTATTTTTCAAAAATGTTATAATTTTTCATTATTATTAATACTCTACCATCAATGACTCCAAAAAACATTTTCCATCATTCTTAAGAGGATGATATAAATCTTATGAAATGATTATAATGATAATAATCTCATATTTTATATGGATTAATGTATTTAATTCATTCTATGTTGTTCCTCCCCTTACTAATTTTTTAGATCACCTCATTATTTTATTTATATCCATATTTTATTGCATGTAATAAGGATTATGTGATGTATATTCGGACGATAAATAATGAATGATTTTAAAAATATATATATTTTGTTATGTGTAAGTGAAGTAAGATCCTAAATTCCCATGTTTTTAAATACTATTATCCTTGAAAGAATTAATATAATGTTTCTTATCTTAAAAATGATGAAATGATCACATAAGAAATATTAGGGTCTCTATAAAGCTAAAAACCTTTTCAAAATTCACACCACATTTGAAAAATACCACATCAACCATTATATATATCATTTATCATCTTTATAAATCACATTCAAAACCAAATTAATTAATATCAATAATAATTAACAAATATAAAAAAAACTACACAAATAATAGTGGAAAACATCAATCATTAGTATATTGTTGTTGATAACTATTGTAATATTGTTTGAATTATCTCTAAATTCAATACAAAACAACAAAAAGAAAATACATAATCAACAAACACATTATAATCAACATTTTCAACAAAGAATATTAAAACATAAGAACAACTAATCTACATGACACCTTTATAAAAATGATGACAAATAATATATTCTCAATAATAATGAGATTAAATTAGGTATATTACATGTTAACTCAATAAAAATCATACAATTTCACTATGATACTATAGAATATTGGATAATACTTATTATTCAGCTCTGTAAAGTTAGAGTAAAAGATTATGGTAAATAAATAATGGAGAACAAAGGGTCAAACAATTTACAAACCAACTCTGATATTTATCTATATCCACCTCCACTGAAGGGAAACATATAGATTACTGGGAGGAGAAATATTTTGTTTAATGGACCTCAAACATTTAAATATTACTATATTAATTTGTAGAGGGTCAGTAATAAAAAATGGTCATTCCCACAATTTTATCAAAGTTAGAATTGGATTATCAGGTATTATGTGTTGTTTCAATAATATACACAATTTTGGAAACGTTTTTTGGTACATGATATAATTCCTAGGTACTATGAGGGTTTTATATTTTTTCATAGATCCACTGAAATCAAATTAGTTATTTGGTACACCACTACTATGTATTAATTCACACATTCTTCCCTTAACAAAAATATAGTCTCTATTAATTTCATTACACTTACTACTAAAAAATTAAGAACTTCCAAACATATCTATAATAATAATTTTTTCAATAATAAATCAATTATAATTCCTTTCAAATCAAAATGGTTAAAAACACTATGTTCCAAACTCACTTAAAATTGACTGGTCATTATGGTTTTATAACATTAATATAATAATGTTTTACAATATATTATTAGTATGTAATTTATACATAATTGTTTTTATAGTTTTTATGAAATAATAATATTTCAATTACTATATTCTCACATTAAAACTTAGTAATAAGGGAGTAATATTATAGAAACTAACCTATCAATACCTTAATAATCCCTTATTAAAGATGCTATAGTTTTCACATATTTAGGAACTACTTGAGAATAAACTTGAAATTTGATAAGTGTTGATGGAGTAAGTGTCACTATTCTTTTTAAGTCTTCACAAATAGTTATTTTGAAATTTTAATTATAATCAAAATAATAAATAATAAAATATATAATAAAAAATTATGAAAATAAAATGTAATAATATATAATATTAAAATTTTAATAATGCCGGTTGATCATAGAATGTCATGACATGCATTCATGTTCTTACAAAAAAGTCATTTTTTTCATTTTAATGAAATTTGTAAAATATTTATAGAAAGTAAACATAATTGATATTTTAATATCTAATATAAAATGATTTTCTTCATTAGTATTTTTTCACTAACTTCGTAAATCACCAGTGTTTCCATTCATTATATTTTTTATTTCATTGTTTTTTGAAAACTGAATCATATGTGAAATATAGTCATATTAGAGACCATGTTTTTTTCTTTCATTTTATTATTTAAAATTTTATACCCTTTCAATATTAATGATCTACCATCATGTATTCTCTCATTATTTCATCTCCCTTGTCATTTATAGGTCATAAATAAGGCTCTTATATTATAAAAACTAAACCTAGTCAGCAAAAGTTAGTTGTTACAATATTATATTGGGACAATGTATAAGGAAAGTTATCTTGAAAAACCAAATAGATAAGTTTTCATAGTAATCCCACATATTTTAATCTCACATTACATTAGAAAATATAAAATGAAACACTGTCTCTTCTTTGAGAAAATCTTTATTCTATTAAGAATATCCTTTAATTTCAATATCTGTAAACTTAATAGTGTCCTATGTATTTGAAAAAAATAAATGGTGAGATAAAATTCACATTAAGTGTTACATTAAATTAAATCTATCATGGGAGTAAATAAGTCATGATTAATATTGAAGGAATAAATGATGATAAAATAATTACACATAAATAACCACATGAATGTGAAAATTATCAACAGATTTTCTATCTATTCCTATAATAATATGAAAATAAATAATTGATATCATAATGATTCGATGTATATAATAATAAATATATAACATACTATTTATTAAATTTACCAATACAACAAAAAAATATTCATGTCGTCACACCAAGAAATCTAAAATACTGGAAATGCCCCATCCTAAGACATCAACATAAATGGGTATTATACCATCCAAATATAGAATATATTTTATCTCATGAGGCCTAATAACACATAAAAGAGGTATAATATTCCAAGACCCACCCATCAGTCAATAATTCCAATAAATTAATCATATTAATATATAATAAAACATAATAAATATTCGTTAAAATTAATAATTTCTTATATTGGAAGAGCTAATATAAAGAATGTGAATAAATTAACTAATCTAAATAATGGTTAACCATCTAGAGAAATAATATGACTGGTATTATTTTTCTATATCTCCAGTGTATCTTATTTAAAATAAAGGGTTATATAGACTGATGAGTAGAAAAACAATAATTTTTCTTTTAATACATTATTCTGTAAAGTAAACATTTAACATTGAAAATAAATTTTAAAATGAAAATAATCCCATAATATTTGGGAATATATATTTATTTAAAATAACATTCCAAAATTGTAAAGAATTTTTAATGCACTTTTATGGAATTATGGAATGAAATAATGTTTAACCCATAGAAGTCGAAAACATTCCACTCAAAAATTTGTAATGAATTAAAATGTGCCTCTTTCAGAAAATTGAATGAAGATTACTTTTAAATAATTTTTTGAAATATAAATAATGGATAAAAATATATATAATTAATAATTGGAGTATATTATAATATAACTTTTAAAACACATTAATGAAAATACAGATGGGGAAGAAAAATATTCTTGGCCATTTAGAAAAATAACGTTGTTTTTTATAATAAAATTAAGTCAGTATCTAAGTAATTAATGAGTTTAAATTGAAAGGAAAACTTGTAATATCCATAATTTTGCAATGGAGAAGAAAATATAATGTTTTTAAGATGTAGTAATATAATAATTCCCCCCTAAGAGACATAAATATAATAAATCGTGAATAAAAATGAAATTTTGATATAAAATCTTATAGTTTTGGTTTCTTTTGAAACATAATTGCATGATAGAAATGTATTCATATGAACCTTTAAATATAAATAGTATAAATGGATTGATGATTTAACATATCAAATGGGTGTTATATATGCCGCATAAAAGAATCATATTGGGCATATTTCATATCTCTCGTAGAGAAAATAGTGAGATGAGAAACCCTTACCTTATGTTTTAATTCCATTGTACTACTTGAAACTACTAAATAAAAAATATAGACTTGTTTTACATCTATTATGAAACCACAATAAAATATATCATACCATATATGATTTACATATTATAAGGACCTCGACTCTAGTAGTACATAGTCGGTGGTCACCTTATTACAATGGAACTATATACAAGGAAACACATCTATAAGGACTAAATTGTTTAGTTGACATGAAAACTAGGTACATACATGAAATTAAAATTAACTTCAAATAAAATAAAAAAGATAATTTTTTTATTAAACCATGATTCCAATTAGAATATGGAATTCTACCATTTCTAGTTTTTGGAATTCTCATTACATTTAATGAAATGAACAATATTTTAATGTTTAGTATATTGGTGATTAGGAATATAACACAGTGAAACACAAATAATTCTTCAAATACACATAAAAGGAATATTATTTGTTTTAAATAAAGTTACTTTTAATTTATCTCATAGCATGGGGACATGTATCAAAGGATAGGGGTGAGAATGAAGCCCCATAAAATAAATAAACAAGGGATAAATTTATCTTGTGATCATGAGAAATATCAACAATAATATGATTCATAATAGTATGGAATTACAAATAGAATGTGAGGAATATCATAATAAGGACATGATTTATCAAAAGGAAATTTGGCTATAATATTAATACAAGTCATTGTTAATCCGATCATGATGTTTTATCACTAAGTTATCAAAATGGGAAATTACCATGGTTATTAACCAAGGTATCATAAAACATGGAATCTGTAAAAATTTAATTCATTAAAAATATATTAGAACCCAATCGGAAATACCCAATATATATTAATTTAATGTTATATGCATTGATCATATAAAATTATTTTTTAATAACCGGAGTAGAATAAACAATGGGATTCATATAATAGAATTGAGCATACATCTTATAAAAGGCTTGACCATAACATCTTCAATAACCCATGTAAACAGAATTTTGGTTTCATATAATATATAAAATATATTATCATCTATTTGAATACCCAAAGAAAAATAAAAGGTTTGGTTATTCACAAGATATGAATTTTTTCAATAAAAGAGAAAAATTATAGAAGAAATCTTGTTAGCATTATGGTTATAAAACATGGATATTAGGAATGAAAAAATGATAGATAATGATTGTATCCTATTGATGAAAAAAAATTAACAGTTTGTGTATAATAAAAATCATAGTAATAGAATGTATCCTAACCATTAGAATATGTACAGAATAATAATTACATGAATAAAATAGAAGATGACATGAATTCCCTTTCCTTAAAGAGTAATTCTTAAATCATGGGGATGGAACATGAGATGATTGTGATAACCATGTGGGACTCTTTAGAAGGAAAAATCTCCAGAACATCATGTATGATGTATTTGGTGCTAAGGGTTATAGTGATATGGGATGGTATTTTTAGAAAATATGGAGAAATTATTAAATTACTAAAAAATATAGGTTGTGGAAAATGAAAAACCATTGGCATTAACATGGTTCTCCTTATGTATTTGGACATTTTAGTCACATTTTATGATATTATAATCCATAAGAATTGATTCCCATTTTTTAATACATTTTTGTACATATAAAATTAAATTTTCCATGAAATAATGTTTTTAAAATAAAATATTTCATTAATGTCATTGGAAAGACACATATAAGTCAGGAAATTCGTTAAAACATATTAAAATAATTTATATTAATAATGAAACATATTTTTTTTTGATTTTGGTAAATTAATTATTAAATCATTACTACATTAATAGGAAGTCATAAAATATAATGAAAACCCAAAACTATATTTTTATTATTCAATGAAAATTATAGTTTTATAAGATACATTAAAAAATCCACTCTAAACTATTTTTGATGTGTAGATATCAAATATACTATTTATTTTATCAAATTAAAAATCTAAATATAAAAATTATAACATTTAAATATAAGAATAATTATTTATTGAAAATTAAATGTTTTTAATACACATTCAAATTTCGGATAATTATAAATATTTCCTTGGACATTATGAAATTATTTTATCATTTTTATTTAAAAAAGAGTCCCAAGATATTTTTTCATTAAAAATTAATATTTAGAATTCATAGATTGTTATAAATTAGAATATATTTTCATTGAAATTGTACTATAATTTATTTGTATCTAAAAATTAAATTTTAAAATTATTCATAATTATAAATATATTTTTTTAACTAAATTATTCTAAAAATGGAAATAATGGAATAAAAAGTTTATTTTTAATAGGGAAAATTTAACTGTATGAAATTATGTCCTGGACACATATCCCCTTATTACACTTTTGTATACCCTAAGGTTAAGGTGTTCAATGATTGTAGTTTCGTAGTGTGGATCGACTAACATTGACCAGGTGGTAATATACACTAACATGAACTTATACAATATATGATTTCATTCAATATTCACTTTCTAATTCTCATCATGGGATTAGTCAAGGGGGAATCCTAGTGACTCTACCTCCCTCCCATGTTCTGACAAATATTATTCAAATAGAATGAATCGACTAGTTGAAGCCATAGTTTATCTTTTCCACATCAACAATCCTTAGTCATTTCTATTTATAATCACTAATCATAATTTTAAAATATTATCAATGGGTATAGTTCCCAGTAGAAGAATTTACCAATGATTATATTGTCCAATGATCACATAATAGTCAAATTACAATAGTCATATAACTAGTTATACCCTATAAATTCCACATCATTCTTTCACTCAATATTCAATATAATTTCTACAACGATTATATTTTTATATTCTAATATGTTGATTAGTTTATAATTTTTTTTCCTTTTTTAGTTTTGTTCATGGTGGTTGTAATCCCAACTGAATTGGGTGATCAATATTTTCATATTTAATTTTTTCAATTGTACATTCATATTCCAATTGTAATGTTTGGTATTTTAGTTTTTTTCAATGATGAAAATTTTAATTTTATATTTTAATGGAATAATGTTTTTTTAGGTCCTCTATTTTTTGTACATGTATAGTATTATATAATATTACACAACTTTTCTTAGTAAACAAATATTATTTAAAAAACATTTTTCATTACAAAGAATATTTTTACATATTAATCATAAAATGAATCTTAGCATCCTAGGGAAAGGAAATATAAGTTGGGGTGTGATATAATGCTCAATAAGGGAATTAATATTGATGAATCTATCAATAATTAATAAATAATGCTCAATATATAATGGTAAATAAATAAAAAACATTCCATTGAAGAAATAAAATAAAAGCGAAGAATAATATGGAAGGAATAAATTATAATAAAAATTTCTATAAAAACAACCTTACAATCTTGAAACATATCCATGAATATTCTATCTAATTAAATAATCACATAGAAGTTAATAAATAATATCAGAATAAGGGAATGATAATTGTGGACATCATAACAATATCTTTAATTCCACATGATATAAAAAATTATTTAAATTGATAAGACGTTCATTGAAACCCTATCTAGATTGTCGCATGAGAACAAATGATGCATCAAAGGAATATGGAATTCCCCACCAATCACATACTAAGTACAATGCATTAAATTTATGAAATGGGATAAACATTATCAATATAAATGTTTAGGTTTAATTACTATCATACATAATATTAATAATTTCCCCAATCAATAAACATACGGATAAAGCATCCAAACTTCTATGGAGAATGATATAAAAATAGAAATCCCATTCAAAATGATAATAAAATATCATTATAAATAATTTGTATGGTATCATTTGAAAATATTTTTAATGGATCATAAAGTATAATAAGGGTTTATTTCATTGATGAATAAAATATTCAATAAAATTAATATAATTTTTTAGGAAAATACAATTTTCAGATTGAAAATAACATCAAAAACATTGAATTTAGAAACTACTAGTACAAGCCCTTGCATTCTCACGACGATATGGATCCATGATTATTTTATATAAAATAATACTATTTATCAATGTTAATAATGAACCATTATATTTAATTTATTGAAATAACAAATTAGTGGCACATAATATTATAATATAAGTGGATAAAATACAGGGAGACTATTGAAATAATAGAAAATACAAAGGATAAATTTAAAGGAATGTAGTTACATTTTTTATTTTTAGAGTATGGATAACTCAATAATCTGAATGTAATAAATTTGAACAAACATTAAAAAAATATGATTTTGAACAATGAATTACGAAGTTAAAACTAAAATATAGAACATCAGTTTTTATAATAAATATTAGAAAAATGAAAATGGCCAAATTTAATAGATAATAATAAATAGTTGGTAAATATTGTACCATAGATTCTAATGCATGTTTTGTAGAAGATTATTAGTAATTTGCAGTCACATGAAATTGCAGAATGTGTAAATCACATTGAGACCTTCAACTTCAAAATCTTCACACATATTTTTTAGATACAATAATGTTTAAAATAGATATTAACTATTAATGAATATTGAAATTTCCAATTCAAAATTTTGAATAACGAATAAGAGATAAAAATAAATATTATTGAAAACTGAAATCTAATAATTGACAATTTTAATGACACAGAAAAGATATTTTTGTATCAAGAATACTTCAGGTGAATAAATATGATCAAATAAATATTAGGTACACATAATATATACACTAATAATGGTGGTTTTTATGAATTTTTTATTCAACATACATGCTCAGTCATTGACAGATTATGCACTTTCTAAAGATAGGGTTTCGGAATACATCAACAATCTATCAAGTCCAAAGGTGGACCAGAATGAATGTTTACTAAAAATGATTCCAATCAAAGAGTGGATTGGGACACATATTAAATGGAAGGTGGATTTAATGTCTAATGGTTAATAGTTTAATGAATGTGACAGATGAAATGGAACTTTTAAAACTTTTTTGGAACATACTTGATACATAAGCATGGAATGGGAATGAAGGAATAATTCATTCTCCACATAACCAATTCGAATACAAATTCGAAATTGTTTGATTGAAGGTATAAAAATAATAATCATGAAAGAAATTAAAATTATTCTATACATTAATCTTTATATAATAATGTATAAACTTCAACTATATACATAATGGTTGTGAATAATAGTAATGACAAACATTCAACATAACTTTCATTATAGTGTTAGTTTTATCTTGAAACACAACCTCCTATCTGAATTATGAATGAAAAATCCTATCATGGTGTGACATTTCTTCCACAAGGAATTTATCCCGGAATCAACAGTAGTACTGATTTATATCTTGTATTATTTTGGTTTATTGTATTATCCTTGTGGTAGAAAAAAATATAGACATGTGCATGAAAAAAAATTGTAATCTCTGACAATAGTAGTAGTGAAACAATATCTGTTGGAAGGGGAATTCAAAATAAATAAAATTGAATTAACATGAATGAAAATGTGAAATTGTATGAGTTGTGAATACTGTGAAGAGAAGAAATTTATGAATCAGTATGAATATTATTATCATTCTCTAAGGCTATCAAAATTAATGAAGAAATATTTATTTCTTAAAAACAAGGGTTGTATAACCAACATTTTTTCAGTGAATCACATTGAAACCATAATTATAAAATTGAATAACAAGATAGACCATGGCTTCTGGTATTTGATTCTTCTTTCTTGATCCAATTTATATAGTTACCAATGTAGCAAATTACTGAGGCACTTTCAATTAGATAGAATATAAATTTGATGAATATGTGGTAGTTTTAAATGATGTATGAAATCTGATTTACTTTACTGATAAATTTATAGTGAAAGAACCATTGATAGATAATGGTTGTAATGGAACTTGTGTTACTCTATGAGTTCTACCTTGTGTTGGTATTGGTTCACTTATTAGAGAAGAAGAGATCTTAGTATATTTCATAGATGAATTTTCATTATATGTTGAAACTGATATTGTGATGATACATTGAATATTTGTACTAAAAGAATGTTTTAGTAGAATATTAGGATGTATAGATAATTCATAAGTCATAAACAACTTTTCATTCCATCCTATGTAGTCTCCTCTAAAACCTTTTGTCTCTGGATGTTGATGGGGATTTAATGGCTATATTTTATTTTTCTAATAGAATGTCCATGGTTCTCAAAAAAATGCTATATGCATAATTTTGAGAATAGTGATTGTAATATATATTTGAATGGAATATAGTATGTTTAATAAACATGGAATTGAACACATTTATCGAATTAGTAATGAATCGTACAACAAATACATTTATTATCTATAAATCACTTCTTATAAATATAGATGTTTGGTGGATTTTAATTATATGTTTTAGTATTTGGATTTATGTGTTTATTGATTTAAAATTTTATGTGTTACATTGATAACACCTACAAATAATATTTATATGAAACACCTTACATGAAATAGTACTATATGATGGGTAATAAAAATTAAATAAAAACTAAAATAGACAACTAAATTAGAAATAAATAACTACATAAAAATAGAATTGATATTCAATGGATGAATAAGTTTCTGGACATATATATAAAAAATATTGGGGATAGATATAAAAAATTCATAAAATTAAAATTTTATACAATATGGAAGAGAAAATTAAATTATTTAGAATGATCCATCACAGATTCTTCAACGGAATGGAATTGTATTATGTTGGAAGATAATAGATGTTATAGAGAAGTTGACGATATTCCAAGAACTATTTTAGGGTGATAAACATGTGAGCCAAAATTCAACTTAGTATAAAGAGATGACTAATGCATATGGGGGAGTAGGTCGACTGTGAAGAAGTTCCTAAACTAGTGGTATGGCACGAAGGATACAGTAGTAAAAATTCAGTGGAGACTATATAAATACATTATGGATAATAAAAATAAATTTACTATTCAATGGAATAATAAATTGCTAGAGATAGATATAAAAAAATATTGGGGGGATATATAAAAAATCATAAAATTAAATGTTTAGACAACCATGGAAGAACCAATTACTCTTTATGGAATGACCTATTACAATTTCTTTTAAGGAATAGAAGCATATTATGTTGATGGACATTTGATTAGATAAATAGATTCTGGGAAATATTGTAAAGATAGAAACATGTCGACCAAAATTCAATTTAGCATAAAGATGTTTCTACTATAGACATGGTAATAAGTCGACTGTTAATAAATTGCTGAACAGGTATCCGGGTGTGTAGGATAAAACACTAAAATTCAGTGGGTACAGTAGGAAGATCCAATAAAAATTTCAGGTAATGGGATTTCGGTGTGATGTAATAAAATATGATTGAAATATAGGAATGATTCACTCGAATGCTTTAAAAGGAACACAACACTGACATTGCTATATGGGAACCATATAACAAGAGTAATGGAATCATTAGGAGGGAACAATGTTGATGAGGATTGAAATATGGTGCAGGAAGACATAGGTGTTATGTGCGAACTATAAGAAGAGTGGAGTGGTATTGCGATCGGGAACCTTAAGTACAGAAGTGGAGGTGGATTAAAATATAGAGCATGATGTCAGTGTTTTTTGTGTGAACTGTAGGTATATTGGAAGTGTATCATGACTATAACCGTAGGATCTACAAATTTAAAGTGAAATTACGGGTTGGTATAGAGGGTGAGAAAAGAAAATGAAGAAGGTGGGGGTGTGATGTGGACTGCAGAAGTGGTTCCACATGTACCTGGAAACACCCAACATTAGTATACATATTAGAATAGAGGAAAATACTTCATTTCCAAGAATATCGTATATTTTTATTACAACCATAACAAATTAGTGGTCGTAGTGTCATAGAACTCCATACATTAGTATTATGTTAAAACAAATATTACATTCAAATTATTTAGTAAAAGTAAAAAACAACCTCATAAGGAAAATGAAAATATATTCCATTGAAAATGTTCGGTAGAAAAAAAGCATGGGTATAATTTTAATTAATAAATCATTTTGATATTTTTTGTATTATTTCATCATTTTAATATAATAAATCAATTTAAATTTTTGGTTAACAGTTTCAGAGTAGTGTAGTCTTTTGTTTAAAATAAATTTTTTAATTCATGGTTTGTTGCATATTATGTATGGAAGTGGTATAGGAGGAAAGAAGATATTTTTAGACGTAGAATATATTATCATCCTTAAACAAATTCGTCATGTGAATTTTTTTGGGAAGGTAAGGAGAATTTAATCTATGGTTTGATTTAATTCACACCATCATGAATTTACACACATAGTAAAAACATTCCACCAAGTGTAGAAATGTCTTCAAAAAAATTACCACATGTAGAAATTTCACAAAAAATCATTTCACCATGTGTGTAAATTTCATGAAAATATCAGACACTAGGAAAATATAATGCATGACATGTAATATTTATTTAATGTATTTTCAAATTTTATGTGATGGGTTTTTGAGGAAAATAGAAATTTAATGAGATGATACTTTTATTTGAGGTGATATAAATTTACATCATTATATTTGATCACCCATCCCATTTAACAATTTCTAGAATCAAGCATTTTTCATACACCTTCACCTCTCTTTGACCGTAGAAGCTATACACACCACTATCTTTAATAAAAGACAATTTGAGCATTATAATCTCTTATTAAAGACCCTATATGCTACACTATAATTAATAGAAGTCCTTCTAAACACCCCGGTCATCAACTCCAGACATTACATAGATTATTTTGAAGAGTCTTCTCCAATACCCAATGGAGAAATATTCATATCATAGATCTCGAAACCTAGTTTTTTATGGAATTCATTTCATGTCTTCTTCCAATTTTCAATCCATTACTATCATATTATTAGGTTCTCATTTAAATTAATATATAATTTGATATCCACCACATTAACATAGTTCCTTAATATCATGCCATGTATTAAATGTTTTTTGGAATAAATCTTATATCTTTTTTAATCATTTAATTGTTTATTGTAAAAATGATTTTTTACACTTCCAGAATGACACATGTGATGAAATATTAAATTGGATGGACCCTACTAAATGGTAAATAATTTATTGTAAATTCCATTATATCTAATTGGGTCCTTGGGAAAGGATAATATTTCCTATGGAAACCTTATAGGTGTACCAGTGTTGAACCTTATTGCGAATTAGACTATTTTATATTAGAAAACATTAATAAATTTCTTAAATTGATTGATTCATGGATTAGTCTTTATAATTGTAATAACAATAAATTATTTTGGTTACATATGGAAAAATCACCTTATATAAATTTGGTTAAATGTTTTTCCTAGGAAATTATTGTTAGATGATAAATTAAACATGTCTGATATAATTAAAATGATAATTAGGAACCTGAATTAAAAAAATAAATTCAGATAGAAAGATGATAATTTGGTAAATTTATCATTTTCCAATAGGATGATACATCTACAATGTTTGATTCCATCCTTGTTATTTTACTGTTGTATCCTTTGAGATTATGTGATATCGATGCGACTGATACCTCAATGTGGGATGTTGTTTGACATGGTAAATTTTCCTCGATACGACTCATGATTTACATAGATACAAGAGGACATTGTTCGTTTTTTTTTGGTACCATGTAATGGCTAGGACACATGGTCTTGATACCCGAGTGTAGAGCATATGATTATATTCTATTTATAAGTACCAGATGTAATGTTATTTGAATCTTGATGATGATTTCTTAGAATGACTGCAGTTTAAGGACAATTGTTCACAATATGTTATTAGTGAATAAAACTTGATAAGGGAACTACCCTATGACTTGGGTGATCCATACTAATGTTAGAGGATATACCCTCATACAAATATACTCATATAGTTACCAATGTCATATTGAAAGGACTTCGATGTTTACCCACATCATGATGGATAAAAGGTTTATTTAATGTGTAGTATTTTTTATGATAATACCTTATTATTCATATTATTTCATAAATTATATATCTTAGCATTTATTTTTTTGACATGGTGGTGTTGACCAAATGTGTTTTACTCACACCTTGTATGGGCCACCAATTGGTACCTAGAAATATTTCATGGATGTGGGTTCAGTCAAGGGAAATGGACGTTGTTGTTGATTTTTTAATGGTTGATGGGTTGGAGAATAGAGATATGACTGACATGGGGTTTGTGAATGAGGTTTTGGATATGTTATATGAGACTTATTATTATTTTATTTTTTGATTTTCCTTCCATTTATATACATTATTCATTTCATTGCAATGTGGTATTAGAGGAATGGATTTTATTTTCTATTTTTTTATAATTTGGTAAAGGTTGAAATGAGACTGGAATGAGCCAGAATGTAGTAATAAGCTTGTTCATTAGAGAATCTAGCCCTTTTATGGGGGGAAATATGATTTTCAAATGATTGTATTATTATTTTGATGTTTTTTTAGGTTGATTTTAATTCTCCCAGGGTGATTCAATTGTTGTTTGATGTTATTATTTCATGACATTTATACTCGTGCGGTGATATGGTGTGATATGAGTATAATGTAACAAGATAGGGAAATAGATATATTTATATATATTGACATGAATAATTAATGATTTGGGACATAATTATTGAATGTGATATATTTTGTTATATGAACTGTAAAATGAGATGCAAATTATTCAGGATAAAAATGGTGATAAATGAACCGTTATGTTATTTTAATTAAATTTTAATGCCATTATTAGAGATTATAGGATCAACTGACTCTATGTTGTTGTCCCCTTTTTAGTATTAACATGTTTTTATTTAGTATTATAAGGAGTGTGTTTTCCTTGTAGAGAAAATACAACATAATCATTTTTGAATTGATCAACAAGATAGTTGAAACTACCATTTTCCTAATTTAGGTGAACTGAATCATCCTATAACTAATGGGGATTAGATGGATTTTAATCTCAAATAAAGCATATTGAGGGTCATGTGATCCTTGGAAAAGGAGAATTTTTTAACAATGTGATTGACATATTATCTGAATAGAGATTTTTGATTGTGACATATATCTATCATCACTAGTGTAGGTGGCCCCATGTGGGTGAGTTATAGATCGAGGAAGACTATAAAATGTTCATGAATCTCATGAAACCTGATATAAGAGGGTGATGTTACCTTCATGTATTCTTCCTAGACCATCCTTGAATTTTTGGGAAATTCTATAGTTAATCAGTAAGTAATATGATTTATCTAAAATGGTCTTTGATGTGATGTTTTTGAGCCATTTTTTCTGAGATATAGTAAGATGATAAGAATCATGATTTCATGCACCTAATGTAAGAGGGAATGATAGTAATAAATAGTAATGGGCATTCCAATAACTCACAATTCTTTTCTATATCCTTAGAAACTGATGAGATCCCCAGGGTGAGGATTATTCATGATCGAATTTTATAAGAGATCTGGTCATATATGATGTATTCTGTTTGATCAATCTTATAGATGTGATGAAATAAGTTCTCATCCATGTAAGGAATATATGAGAGGCTTCAAGTGTGGGATGGAAAATTTCATCATGGGAATCAGGAAATGTTATTCTTGTGAAAAGATGTACCACTATGGTTGTTATTTTCAGGGTAGTGGAGGGAAGAGTAATTATGGGAGTAGACTTCAATCTATGGATTATGGTTCAGTTTATTGATTCCAATGTGGTATAATAAAGCACAATCACATTTAGTGACCTCAACAAATCATTTAGTGTCTTCTATTTGGTAGTTGGGTCATTATTAGAGGTTTTTTGGGACTTTACATAATATAGAAGCAACAGAGGATCTGGAATGGAACTTGATTCTAGAAGAGGTGAAACTACAACTCAATATGTGGGAATCTGGAGTTTTTGTTGTCATTCCGGATGGGGTTGGGGATGTGTTACACCAATGTAGGAGAATAAATACCAATAAATGTGAATAGAATAAGGGTTTTCCAACTTGATACTAGGGAATATGGGTTATCTAGCTCTATTCAAAATATATTGTTTCAATTGGTATGGTTGCATGACCTTCTACTATCATATGTATCTTCAAGTTTATCAGATACAGGTGCATCACATTCCATTATATCTATTAATTTTTAAACTGTTTGGTTTTGAATTGAGAGAGAACAGATTTTTTCATGGCCATCAAAATACCATTGGGAGTTCTGTCAGAGCATATCAGGTGTTGCATGGAGTGCTCTCTTGAAATTGGAAGATTTAATTTCCTTTGGGAACTTTTAGAGATGGAAATTATATGATTCTATTTTATTATAAGACTAGGTTTTCTATAAATTTACAATGATAATATCAACTATTATAGGAGGAGAGTTACCATTTAATCGACATACTGAGGTAGATATACTCACTAGTGAGAGTGAGATCTTCTGGCTTGTCATGTGGGACCAATTCAGTGTAGATTTGATGGTCTCATGACATAGATATAAATACCTATTTTGGGTTATGGACGGATGTAGGAGGATTATTTTCTTCCTTTGGTGGGTACTGTTTAGGATTTCTTTCTCGATGTCTGAGGATTTTTCCACCTAATCGTGTTATTGAGTTCATGATCAAGTTGGTGCGAGATGGGGAACCAAATTTTTACCACCCTACATGATTGAACAAACATATCATTATGAGTTGAATTTTAGGATTCATGATACTCATGATAAGGGTATCATATGTTCTAGTACATATCTATGTTGTTCCCAAGATCATTTTTTCTAGAAGGATGAGGAGTCTTTTCACTTATGTGTGAATTATAAGACACTGAACCAGATGATAGTCAAGAATCAATGTCCCTTTCAATGTATTGATGATCTCTTTAATCTACTGAGAGGTCCTAGAATTTAATCCAAGATCAACATGAGGTTAGGGTTACACTAGTTGAGGGTGAGACCACCGTACAATCCTTAGAATTAATTCAGGATAAGGAAACGATTATATGAGTTCATAGTGATGTTGTTTGGTCTTAAGAACCCATGGTCATGATTAATCAAATGTTTCCTCCATTCCTAGGTCATATTTTGGTAGTTTTTATAGTGAAATATATCTATACTCTCAATATATACAAGACCATGCCCAATATATTGACATCATCCTATGTACATTAACAGATAATTTTCTTTATTCTATACTATACAATTGTATTTTCTATATTGACGGTGTGCTCTTCTTGGGCCATGTGTTCTCAAAGGATGAGGTGTAAGTGGACCTAGAGAAGGATTCATAAATGGTATCATAGAAGAGAAATATGAATGCTTTAGAGATTTAGATTTTTCATAGTATAGTGGATTATTACCACTATATCATACAAATGATTCTACCCCTAGAAACACCATCTTCCAGGCAGACCATGAATGGGGTGATGTTTTATTTTCAATACTCTTTTCATATAGATTTCCATGATCTAATGTATAGGGAGATCTCATCACTATTCCTCACATTACCTGAGTGTAGTATGAAATATATCATGTATTTTGATTCATATATATTTGGAATCATAATAGTTCTAATGTAGGAGGATATGTGGTTACTTATGACGCTAGACATGGAAGAGCACATAATAGTTATTACCCCACTCACTGCATGGAGTTAGATGAAGTAGTTCATTCCATGTTTTTTTTTTGAGAAATTTCTTTTTGTATGAGTAGATTATAGTGTACAAAGACCACAAGATCCTTAGGTATAGCTTTTCTCAGTGATACATGAACCTGTGATATAGGAGGTGGGTTGAATATGTACAATATTTGGACATTGTGATTTCTTACACACTGAGAAAGGGTGATTTCATTGTAGATTATTTTAGTAAGAATATATATGTAATGGTAGAGTGGGAATCTTTAAATAAGTGGTGGGTGGGTGAATCTATTTTAGATATTCATCTTGATGTATAGGACTACCATAGAAAGGTAACTCTCACATAGAAATCCGTTATACACATTTTTCTTGACTGGATAAGGACATAACAGTTTTTCTGATCTAGGGGAAATACCTCTGAGAGACATCATATTGGTTGGGGAGCCCCCAGAAGGATGGTATCTAGGAAGTAGTGAGGCTATCCACTTTCAGGGTTGAGAAAGGGTTTATACTAGTTTTAATTAGGAGATGATGAGAGAGTTTCTTGATTCTAGATAGGTGGTATGTCCTAGATTAAAAAAATGGTATTGTGATCTCTATAGAAAATGCTATTGGATAGGGATGATGATAGTGAAAGAGGTCCTCATGGAGAGTTTATTCACTATTGATCATGTAAAGGGCAAGTAGTAGTGGCCTGCTGGACTGTTGTAGCCCCAGACCATTCGAGTGTGGAAGTGGGATAATGTCAAAATGGATATGGTGAATGGATTACCAAGGGAACCTCACATGAATGATTCAATGTTGATTTTTGTAGATCAAATAAAAAGGTATCCTGCCTGTTTCTATTCATGGTGACCTTCACCACTGATTATATGGGTAGAATTTATCTGAGTGATATTGTTATGTTGTATGATGTTCCAAATAGAATTAATTATGATAGAGATCCTCTTTTATATTCTTGAATTGGGAAAGGAAATATGAATGAAATGGAATTATAGGTTATCCAATGTACAACATAACATCCATAGACTGAGGGCCATCTAACTATACTATAATGATTTTTTTAGGATATGTTGCGAAAATGTGTTTTGGATTTCAATGGTTTTTGGTGAAAAAATTGAAACTCATTGCGTTAATCAATAATAGAATCCTTGAGGATTGGATCCAAATTTCACATTTTAAAGATTTATATGGTAGTTCATGTCATTCTCATCTTCGTCAATGGGATGTAAGAGAGGAAAACCTTATCGGGCCTAGTCTCATGTTAGAGGCCTGTTATCCAGTTTAGTTTATTATAAAGAGGTTAGTGACCAACAAAAAATTATAGATAATATTTTATGGCTATCAGACAAGACCTCTATAGATTTTGGTGGGTCATTGATTTTTTCTTCGTCTGTCACCTAGACGTGGGAAATGTTGTATATAAAAACAAGGAAAGATATCAAAAATGTTTTTAAATCTTTTTAAGGTATATGAACAGTTCATTTTAGTGGCTTACCATTTAGACTATTCTCAATGATACAACTCCATGTATAATGTGTTTCTTGTGTCAATTAATCAATGGTATCATTATGACCCTTCTCATGTGTAGATGTTTTTTTATGATAGTTTGGATGTTGTTTTTTCATTTGAATAGTATCAGATCTGTATTTTAGACCATAGTGATTCGATTATTCCGGGGAACACCATGCCTCTAATACTAGTACTGTGGAAACTTTTATGTTTATAATAGGATAACATGGAGAGGGAGTCTGATGTGCTATCATTATTTCTATACAAGCTCACTGATAACCCTTAGTTATTCATAGAGATGATCAGGGATGAGCTATTATTTAGTGAAGACGTTGAAAGATCCTATATTATTATAGGAATTAATCTCTTTAATTCTTTTAATACTCCTTTTTAATTGGGATGGGTTTTAGTTAAATAGGGGTTCATAAGAAAATTTTCAGGTTATGTTGATTGTTGTAGTGTCATACCAAGATAGTGGAGTATTCTAGTTACATAATAAATTCACATCGTGATCCGAATTTATGATGTGAATTGTTTTTGATAGACCCTATGAATTTAATTCAAGACCTAAATTAATTCATATCCTCGATAATTTAGACTCCATATTAACACATTTCACCACATGTTGAAATTTCATGAAAACACATTTCAAAATGTGTAAACACTTTATAAAATCACGTTTCACAACATGTACACTTGTCAAGAAAATCTTGCATTCCACAAATAAAATTACACAACATATAGTATTTATTTACAATTTTCTAAATGTTTTTATGGGGATTTTTTGAGAATAAAAAAAAATGTGAAAATACATTTATAGGATTTGAAATAAATTCAAATCTTTTTTATAAGGCACATCCTATTAGGTAATTTACAATGTCTATTATTTTTCTTATGCCTTCTCTTATCTTAGGAAACATACCTTCTATGCACAAATTTTTTCAAATGAAATTCCTCTAGAATAACCTTTATCTATAAAAGACCCTCCAGGCACATTTTTATTTGAATTCACACCATATACAGATTATTTTTAAGGTTCCTCTCTGATCCTGAAGTGATCGCACATTGGATCATTGATATCTAGACCTATATTTTGAATCTATTACTCAGATTATACTTCTGGTAATCCATCAATTGTTAAAATATTATCATGTTCTTGATGATATAATTCCAGAATCTGAACTCTACGATAGACATAAGGTTATATAATAAACATATCCACTTTCAATGTGGGTGTTCAAAATAATATACATTATTGTATGATTTAATTATTTATAGTATATATCATATCTTGTTTTTATTTCGATAATTCATGAGCATGAATGATTAAATTTAATTATCCCTGTTAAATGATAATTCATTTTTTAAAACATCCATTATATCACATTGGATCTTTATGTGTGGATACTAAGTCCTATGCCCACCATAAAGGTGTTATAGTTTTGGATATTATTTTATACGGGTCTATCTGACAATAGAACCCTATAATAAGTTGGGTAGATATTTTCTGTTATGAGGACAGTGATTTGAAATGGGATAATCAATATTTGTGTGGTTTCATATGGTAGAATCAGCACAAATTTTTTTAATAATTGTTACGTTAACTAAATTAGGGTGAAATGATAAATTTAATAGTTTTTATACAATTATGCTGATAATTGGGAACACAGATGAAAGAAATGATATTTTTAGATAGATGAAAATTTTATAATTTGATCATTTTTTCAATTATGATTCATCTCGTATGTTTGATTATTATATTGTGATTTTTCAGTGTTATCTTTTGAGCTTATGTGATATCGATTTGATTGATACATGAGGGTTGGATGTGGTTTGGTGTGTTGTCTTTTTCTATATACAACATGTGATCTATGTGGAATTTTGATGGAATGATGCATGATTTTCATAAATCTTGAGGGATTGGAGCACAGGTACATGAGTACATGATGACCAAGGGAAGAATATATGATTATGTTGGATGTTTGAGGAGTATATGTAAAGTAAAATGATGTCAAAGGGATAGGTTCAAGAAGGCATATCAGCTGATTCTATTTGTTCATGTTATGTTGTGAGTGATCCATCCTTAGTAGGAGAATCTTCCACTGACATGGGCGATCCATCGTAATTCAAGAGGATCTAATGTCACAAAAAGATTATTGATATTGCAATAAATCATGGTTTTAATTCCATGGGTTTTATCCCAATTTATAAGGGTTGATATGTTTATTTCATGAGATGTATTATTTATTTATTAAATTAATACCCATTTATTTACCATAATGCACAAATTGTATCTCATAGATTTGACTTTTTTAAACACAGTGGTGTTGACCTAACGAGTTTTACTCACACCCTAGATGGGATACCATTTGGTACCAGTAAAAATATCTTGGATTCATGTTTTGATAAGGTAATGAGACTTCGTTGTTTTTTATAGATGGATGGATGGGTTGGATTTTGGATTCATGATCAAAATTTGTTATGGTACTGGGGTTAGTATTTTTTATTTGTTTATGATAATTATTTTATATACATGACATTCATAATATCATTAAGATACATTTATCCTATCCTTACATTAATGTTTTATTATTTGTATTTATTTAGTTTGGACCATTCTTAGTTTTGGTTTTCTTATTATTTATTCATATTTTCTATTATTTTTTCTACTCTTTAAAATATTCCTCCATTATTGCAACTGTTTCATAGAGGTATTAGTATCCCCTCTATATTCGTATACCCCTGCTTCTGGTAAAAAAATATGGTGTATGAGGACACATTCCTAAAGAATCATTACCAACCAACTTGGTCACTAGAGGGAGAAACAGGATGGGGAAGTTACGGTCATGATAGTATATTTGAAAGCATATTCTCAAAACAATGATATGGAAAAAAGGATTTTCAGCCGAAGAGATAAACAATGACCACATTTATTAAAAAAAATCTAAAAAATTTAAATAAAAAAGAGTGAAAATTGTTTATATTAATAGGAAATTATTTCAATAATGAAAGGAGATTAATTTGAGTGGGTTTATTATAGTGAGATCAAAGAATTATTCCAATTGAGAATAAAATATAACTAATCTCAAATAATACGTAGATTATGAATTAAAGACATACAATTTTGGAAAACTTGTTAATTATTATCCCTGTCAAAGAAATTAGTTCAAATTAAAATTTAAAGAGAAATAGGATCAAGGTATTCATGATATAACTTATCAAGGGGGTATTATACACACAACCCAACAAAACTAAGTGTAGAATATGCAATGTGATTCATGGATATAAAGTGTGATGGAAAACTCTTACCTTGTGTCCAATTTACTTCAAACATGTACATTTCTCCTAACTATCAAATATTTATTTATCATAAATATATTAAAAAACCAGTCTCATATATTATAACCCATATTTAATATCCATATAGTTATTTATGACTTTTTTATTAACAATTTTTTGTTTAAATCATAGTTTTGGGGTATAATTTCTTCATCTTTCATGTATGTTTTGGTTTTATAGTATTATTAATTATATTAGATCGTGTATCCATTTTATATATATTTTTAACCAGGTTATAAATATCATATATAAACTTCATATGTGTACATTTTAGATATTTGAAAATGTATTACACCATTCCTGGAGATGATAAGCCATACATAGCATGATTGTTGCTTCAATTTTTCAAACAAATGTAATTTAAGAATAGTAAATAATTAATAAACATTATATAACCATTATTATATAAAATATTACATTTTAATTAATTAAATATATTTTAATTATCATCCATGTAAAAATAAAATTAAAAACATTTCACATCGCTAAGTGGAGGTGACAGTCCAAACCTACACAGGAGAGATGTTATTGCTTTCCAATGTGTTGGAAGGTATGAAGTTATATGTGATATTATAATTATATAATTATATTAATTACATAAATTTAATATAAATACATTAAATTATTCAAAATATCTATCCAAAATAGGCAGTGATGGAAAATTAATTACATCAGTTCGCAGGGCAGTTGTCTGCCGTGCACATGATCAGTGTTTCTACTTTCCATTTGATTGATGAGGAGATAGATATTATTTAATCAATTTGTAAAATATCATATATGTATAAAGAAGTAAATGGAAAAATATTATTTATCATATTGGGAGAATATATTAATGTTTTCTAAGAATAATTAAAATGAATACATATGATTATGAACTGCACCTCTTCTTTAGACAACTCTTTAAGATAATACTTGAACCATCCTAGATTAGATTTTGGATAAAAAGGCCTATTGTAACTGTGTAAGGATGTACATAAGATATTTTTTTGTTTCATGTTTGAACAAAAATGAATTTGGTTTGTGAATAAGTGAGGAAGGAGGTGGCCTTTTATAAGTGGGGGATAAGACAAACATGAATTTTTTGAATATAAATTGCGATAACCTCATTCTTCAAATGGAAAAGGATATATAATGACCCATTTTATAAATATTGATGTTATAATGTATAAATAATCCCATAAAATGGGAATTATAAATTATTTTTCTTCATTTTAAATGTTATCTTCTTAGTTCAACTCCTGATAAACTTGTTTTATAGTTAATAGTGACAAATAATTTTTTATAGTCTTTAGTATTCATTATCTAAAACATTATGATGAAAGAATTATAAAATATTTATTTTTATTTTTTTAAAAAAAAATATTATAAATTTGTATAAATTAAATTCAATTAACTTTAACAATTTAATTTTTAACTAATCCCATATACATGATGCGAGAACATGTTTTCAAAGGAAATGTTTTCATAATTAAGAAAATATTTTATATTAAAATTGAACATATAATTGTTTCATATTTTATAAAATGTATTAAATTTAATGTTATATAAGTTCTGATACATAAAAAATGAAAATTTTTAGATTTTTGAAACCAAATTAAGGCTCTTAATTAAAATATGTATTTTTCACTATTCATTGTCAAATTAATCTATTCAGAAAGTTATCAAAAATTATATTTATGACAATTTTGACATTATGATATAAAATAATATGTTTATTTTATAAAATAAATTCTCTAAATGTGATATTAATTAATTTTAATGTATGTTCACAATGCATGAAAAAATTAATTTTTTGAAAATTATAAATATTTATAAAAACATTTCTTTTTTAATTCAAAATAAATCTATTTTACTTTTTTAAAAATAGATACCATTTAATTTATTTTATAAATGTTTAAGATATATTATTTTAATATTTAATTTAATGAAATTTAGAATGATGAATTCAATATATATGGTATAATGATACATGGTTCTTCTAGACTCAGAGATATGTGCATCACATTCTCTCAGAGTAATTAAATTTAAAAAAATAGTTGATGGATTTTTAAGCTATATTTTTAATATCTTATAAGGTGGGAAAATTTTCATTGTTTGAAATCTTGTTGTGTCACGTTATCTCCACCATTAATAAATTTTTTCCTCGTAATTTGAACATGATCTTGGTAAGCACAGGTTCATTATTTGAAAATAAAATCCTTGAAATCCCACATCATATGAAGGGTTAATATTACTTACTCTTGAAAAGAGATGAAGGTTAGTATGATGGTCATATAGAGAAACACATAATTAGGTATCATAATAGGAAAATAATATTTGGATGTTAAAATATAGGCATGGAATAAATGCGTAAATAATTCTATAGATAAACATTGATCATTGATCATAAGAAAGTGAATGAGCAACTTAATGTTAATGAAAACAAAACCAATAACATATAAAGAGATTAAAGGCCACTAATAAATCAGATAAAAATATAATTGGATACCATTTTTTCAAGACCATCTTCTTATATTTGAGGTATTATTTTACAATCATGATAGATAATAGCAAAAGAATATAATTAAAATCTCATCCTTTGGTTATGATTCAATAAATTTTTTCATTATTTTTTACTTCAGGAAATGAATATAAAATATTATTTTTTTATTTTTGATAGACTAGAATTAACATTTAACTGAACATAATATCCATGAAATGGTGGAAACTATTTTTTCTATGTCTCTAATTTTTTAATAAAGTTAAATGGGTTTGAAAAAGTTATCAAATATAATACATTAATATATAAACCATACCACTGAAAACCAAATTATATCTTTGAGTATTCTAATAGTACTCATCTATCAAAATTTTTAAGTATAAACCATCTAAAATTAACTAGTACATTATTTAGGTATGTGTTAGGCGTTGCACCCAAATCATCCTTCAGTTGTGGGTCAAGCCCCTATGCCTTTCCAGATTCGATGTTTTGTCACCCAATATATAGGTTTTATATTTTTCAAAAAATATTATTACAATTACTATTACATTATAACAAAATGTTAGATGTTATAAAAAATCGTGATAAAATCACATTTTTACTATAAGGGTTTTCTATAACCATTATTTTTTTGAAATAAAATAATCCTAATTATCCATTATTTCCTAAAACTTGTTGATCATATTGAATCTAAAGTTTATCAGTAAAATTATTCTTATTCGCACACAATGTAAAAGAATTATTCTTTAAATAATGTTTTTACAAAAACATGTACTAATCTAATGGGTTTTATTATAAATGTCTTCAAAAAAAATCCTTAATCCCGATAAACACTATTTACATAATGAAACAAAAAATTTTGTTTATGAGATTGATCTTATGATAACTTTAAACTCATAAAAACATGGTGGAAACCATAACTATTACATAAATATTACATAAGGGAATATTAAATTCCAAAATTAACACATTCCAATGAAGTATAATGAATCCTATAAAAAAATATCATTTGAAAAAATACTTCTAAAACACAATTATTAAACTTAAATATAGAAGAACTTTAATCATTCCACTTTATATATATTAATATCTTATGCTTAAGCTTGGAACATAGACATTTTCTATGGTAAATTTTCTCAATTAATGGGAAAATCATGGAAATATTTTTCCGTCTTCATATAGTTAAATCATTACATATGAAAAGCTTCATTATTTACCTTATAATCATGAGAATGGTATCCTTTCTCTCCACAGTTATTAAAAACTCACATTCCCTTTATGCATGTAATGGGTTGTTTCTTTCCATAATTATCACATGTCGGAAAGTAAACCTCCCACTATCCTCTTTATACATTTTCCCACTACTATCCTCTTTATCTAATTTTTCCACAAGAAGCTACAACACATGGGGAATACATTCACGTTTTTTATAAAATATGATACTATATACTCATATGATGTGAATGGGTGGGAGAGTGGTTCCCATTGAATGATTTCATGAACTCATTAAAGAATTATTCAAACATTCAATTTGTATTACATGCAAAAATGAAAACATGTCCTAATAGACTTTTAATTTTTTATTTATACATAGAAACATTTTATTATTACCTTTTCCTTATATTATTGAATTTTCTATCCATATTTTCTTGTTACTTGGTCGAAAAATATTTTCCCAATAAGAATACCTTAATATCCCTCAACTACATGTTTTCTATTCTATATTCTTTCTTATGGTCCAAAATTGAAGACCATTATTGATATATATCATATGAGAGACTATTAAATCCCATTAAATAATTATTCATATAATTACACTACATTATGACAATTATATTAACGATTGAACTTATCCATTTATTAACTACAAATACATTTGTATTCCTAATACACTATAAAGTTTTCTAATGAGTGATGTGGTATAACATCGTTATACCACTTTGTGGATAAGTAGGACTCTCCATACCAGAAATTTTATTTGATAAAAACTTATTTATTTTTGGAGATATAGTAGTTATGTGATCATCTTCATCTCCATATTGAGTGATAGTTTTGTTATCTTTCCTATGCTTGAAATCTCAACATGGATTATACACACCGAATGATTTCATATTCCTTCTGATAGGAAATATTTTGAAACAATGGAGTAAACAATATTAGATCAGAAAAATATGAAACATAATCCATACTTTCAAAACTAGAGACATAAATAACAAAAAAATTAAAAAATTATCCATAGATTATATCATAATCATAAAATTGTTGTCTTTGAGAAGATATTCATTTCATAAAAATATTTTCAAATCCATTATAATGGATTTTAATGAATGTGTGAATTATCACATGAATATATCCATTGAGTGTAAAACTAGGATTCTAGAATGTCTCATTATCCTTCCCCTTGTGATGATAATGACAAATCCAAATGTGTTTTTAGTGATATTAGACTAAGGTAAGTCTACTCTAGAGCTCTATCCATTGTAGTATCTAGACTTGGATTTTTTTATAGGAAACCAACATAATATATTTCAAATAAAAAATTTGGGTGTTCTCTTGTACATATAATAATACTTAATTTCATTCATAGGGTTATGTTATATAATCTATATTTTCTTTAATATAATTACCAATGATTCTAATAAATTAGTACTCATACCAACAATTATTTCCACTACTCGAATAACCTATAGTCGGTTGATGCATTATTACATTGATGGAACAAAACACATCCCGATATAACAAATAGTTTTTTTGTCTTATAAAATAATTCACATACTTGAAATTCCCATTACATTGGAAATCATAAAATAAAACATATAAATTTCATTCAGCACACCATTATTACTTTATAATATCCACAAATATCAATCATAAATCACATAATAGAATCCTTTGGAATTGAATCATTATAAGTGGATAGATCTGCTGACTAGTAATCGTATGAATATACTATATACAATTAGTAATAAATAATTCATAATAATTATTACATGGAATAAAAATAAAACACATTCCATTTAATCAATAACATCAAATGAAGATTAATATGGTGGGAAAAAATTATGATCAAATAATGGCATACAAATAATCACATGAGATTGAAACTTACCCATGGATATTCTTACTTTTAAAATAAATGTATTGTCATTAAAATCAAATCCCTTAATTATGTAATTAATATTATCAAACATCACAACCCTAACATGAAGGCCTCATGGGATGTTATATTATAGAAATGGAAATGGTCTCTAGAAAAAAATACAAGGATGTTTATCTCATGAGACCTTCCATTTCATCAATGCCCTATAGAAGTCTTCACCCATCCCATACTAATTACAATGAATACTTCATATCAATGGGGATAAAAAAATTTTTATAAAAATTTATATTTAAAAACTAGCTTATGTAATCTTAATATTTTTCAAAATCAATTAAAATAATCAAAAACCATCAAGAGTTGTTAGACAAAAGGTATCAAAATATAAAATCATTGTGAAACTAATTATAAAAAATATTAATAAATAATTTGTACTGAATATTTAAAAAACATTCCAAGTGGTTCATTAGGTAAAATGGGGGATTTTTCATTCATAAATATAAATACCATAAAAATACAAATTATTTATTTTTGGAAAATATCATTTTCGCATTGAAAATCACAATAAAAACTATAAGTTTCTAGAATTTTAGAAAAAAAATCATTGATAATAACCCTATAAAAATTAATATGATTCATAAAAAAAGTTTTCATGAAGGAGTGAAATTTCATATATGCAAAGTATGTTAGAACAACAATTCGTTTCATATTTTCAGTAAAGGTAAAAAAACTACCATATTTTTAAATTGGAATGTAGATTCCTTTCCAAAAATTTTGAAAGCATGTAAAACATTTTCCAAAAATAAATTTATGAAATAATTTCTTTTATTATAAAAATATTTTAGAAAATATTTTTAGAAAACATAGTTTTTGATGAAAATGTATTTTCAACTTAAGATAGAAATAATGTCATTTCTTATTTAAGAAGTGTCTGAATAATTTTTTAATACAAAATAGGGAAAATGATAATTTTATAGGTAATATACATTAATAAAATTAGTATCAAAAAATACATTGGATTTTTGATATAGATAATAAATAATTTTCAAGGTAGTTACATAAACATAAATAATCTCTAAAAATGAGGTGACTATTAATTAATGCCATACTGCTTTTATGTCATTTTAATTATATTCCCCATCAAATATATAACCACTATTTAAACGATAAATATATTTATGATAATGATATTAAGGATATAATATATCAAATGGAATTTATATACACTATAAAACTAGTTATTCCATGAAGAAGTCATATGTCTCGTAGATGTGAAAGTTATATGAGAATCCCCTTTATAGTGTCCGATTTAATTCATAAGTATATATAGATCAAGTATAATGAATATATATTTACTATATATATGTTAAAACCCCATTATAATTTATATCATACCATATTATTTTTATCTATAGTCTTCTATGACCAGTTTATCGACAATTCTTTGTTAAAACAACTTTTTGGGGTTACAATTTCTTTGTTTTTCATGTTTGTTTTGGTTTGGTAATTTTTTCCATTTTTATTTTATCACGGTTATAGTATTTACATTATGTAAAAAATGTATAAATATCATCTATAATCATGAAATAGGTATTTATCATAGTCTATACATTTTATAGATTGGTAAAGGAGTTTCATTATTACTTGACAGGGTAGACCATACATACACAAAAATGTTATTTCTATTTTTCAAATAGATGGAACGCAAGAAAGGTAAATATAATTTAAAGTTTATAGAAACATTTTAATATAAAATACTTCATGAATATTCCTTAAATATATCATTATTACAAAAAGGTAAAAATAAATTCATAAATATTTCACATTTTGATGTAGATAAGGTAGTCTATAAGAACGCATGAGTGATACTAATGCTTTAAAATGGATTTTAAGGTTATAAGGTAAATGTAGAATTATAATTATATAATTATATAATTATTATAAATATAATATAAATATCTTCAATACATCATTACATCTAGCTGTAATAGGTGGGGATCGAAAATGAATTACATTGGTTCACAACGATGCAGTACCCCAAACACATGGTCGATAGTCTCATTCCCAATTGTAGGGATGAAGAGATGTATATATATGACAATATTACATTAACATAATGACAAATTTTTACATAAGAGGTATTTTTGGTTATATTTTAGTATAGTTTTTGAATATTCTATTGACTAAGTAAAATGAAAAATCATGAATATGAGCATTACCAATTTTTTGGACAACCTATTAAGGTTTATACATAATGCCTTAATTGTATGGATTTATTATCAAAAATATAACTCTATGATGATTTTATGGAATTATTTTATGGATTTTGTTAGTTCTTTCATGGTCCATATGGTTTTGGAATTATTATGTAGAGAGGATAGTGGGTGTCTTTTTATATGTGGTGGAGTGGACACATTAAAATTTTTGAAACAAAAAGGTGATACTCACATGTTTCACATGAAAAAAGATAAAATGTCTTATTCTGAAACTTGATTATATAAGGTATAAATATGGCCATTAAATAGAAATTAGATAAGTTTGGTAGCTCATTTTAGTCCTTATGTTCTATGTTTAACCCCTGATAAACATGTTCTATCCTTAACCAAACTAACTTGTTTTTGTTGCCTTTACTATTAACTAGGAAAAGAGATTAAGATAATAATGTTTTGGAATAATAAATATAACGATTCAAAAAATGGAAGACATTTTTCCAAAATTCAATTTACATAACTATAAGAATTTAAATTGATATGAATCCCACAAAATTGATGAAAAAATGATTTTCCTAAGGAATCCTTTTAATAGGTACAAAAAGGTTACATATTAAAATTGATGGTTATAATAAATAAAATATTTTTTCACCATTCATTAAAAAAAATCATTTAAGAAAATTATCATAAATTCACTATAAGTCACTAAACGACCTTGTTCCATGGGTATAATATTCCATTAGTTATTAATAATTTATCATGAAGGGTATTTCTAATACCCATGGGTTGGAGACCATCACCAGGCATCATATAGGATAAAATAGGGAACAAATGTTTCCACATAAACTACCACAGATAAAAGAAACAAATCAAAATGATGAAAAAATATACTAAGAGAAGTACTATAAACAAAATAGTAATATAGGAAACCAATAGTAGAATATAAACCTTGATCACATAATCTTACATGGTATCCCAGACATCTAAAAGGACACATCAACCCAAGCTCAAAGTATCAATAACATCTACCTTCTTCAAAAGGAACAAACCCATTACTCTAACCTAACAGACAGAAATATATAGAAACCCAAAAGAAAAGGTAGGGTGTGAGATATAAGTCCAAGTAGAGTCTCAACAGTAATTAATTAAAATGATTATATATTAACAAACAAAAACATTATATCAATTCTAATAATGTAGTCAATGGAAGTACATTTCTTTATTTAAAACAAATTTTTCCTTCATTCAAAGTAATAGAAAAATATCAAACATGACTTAAATAAATAACTAATGTAAAATTGTTTAAAAAAATTAATTTTAATGACTAAAAAATTACTATAATTAATGGAATATATATAAAATTAATCCTAATATAAATCATGTTCATATGATATGTAGTACGATTGTTTCTACTTGCATGATCCTCTCACAACTCATATTTATGATAATGGAAATATGTGCACACATGTCCCTCAAGATTTGAATGAATAGGACTCATTAGTATCCAATCAAGGACAATACATTCATAACTATATTTTTCATAGAGTTTTCATAAATAATGAATTTATAGGGAATTATTTTCTTGGATTTCTTATCCAAAATATCCCACTAACATCCATGTATTGAAAATTCTCAATCAATCAATTGAAAAAGCGTAAATCGTTTCCATTCAAATCAATCGTCATTCAAAATTTATATTTCTACATTCCCTATTAAAAATTAAAAATTAATTTAAAAAACTAGTTTTTCATCAATTCAAACATTTCTCAATGAAAAAGTGATCACATATTTTCATTAATTCAAAGTGATCTATTTGAGAAAATAAATTCTTTAAAAATTTCACAAAGTACGTCAATTTAAAAATATGCTCCAAAATCCAATTCATTTGGGATTTGGGGTTTTTTCTAAAATTAAATGGTAATTAAAATCTAAAATTCAATTCTTCCCAAATTAGTTTTACAAAAATCAATTATAATAAATTTTAATTAAACAAATAAAATTGAGGTTTAATTATATGGTGAAACTTGAACGGAAAAACCTACCTTTACTCATGTAACCAAAAATAAATACCAACAATGGGTTCCTCTAATGAATAGAGATGAAGAAAGAGATAATTAATACAAACCAAGAATAAAGATTCATTCAAACAGTTTTTAGATCCCTCAAACACATGATGATCATTCACTTTCAAAGGAGTGGATAAAATGAGAGTGGAGAGAAAGAAAAAGAGATGATCCACTTGGAAAAGGGGGATCAAAATTGATCAGTCACACCTCAATCCACATAGTAATGGGATTGGAAGAGAAAAAAGGGTTCTTGAGAGACACTAAGAACAAGTAAAATGGATTAATTCATGTAATGGATGATCTAGAGCTTAAATAGGTGTTTTAGGATTTTTAAAAATAATTTTTGGAATTAAAATCTATCATGATCATAGTTATAGGGGAAGGACATCATGGTTAGAAAAACCATGTGCCAATATACTAGGGTTCATGGTTTCTAAAAGGTGGTCACATGTTTTATTAAAATATGCACCGACCATGAAAATACTCACTAATTTGTTTTGAGAATTTTTCACTAGGTGGGAACACAGTTTGGGTAAACCAAGCAACAACCATGCACAACCCATAAACATAATGTTTTTTCAAAATTAAAACTAAAACACCCCTAATAAAGATTAAAAAATAGGGAATAATAAAATTTCCAAGAAATAACTGAAAAAAAGTAATAGTATGTTATAAACATCCCAACATAAAAGCTTTATATCCCAAAAAAATCATGTCAAGAAGATTCCATATAAAAAATATGAGACCAGTGCTCTCTCATTAGTGCCTCACACTCACATGTATAATATGAATCAAAGGTTTGAAAAAATATACCATGGACCAATGTTATAATCCTCCCATGAAGTAACATGGTCTCAAAATCAAATATCCTAAGTAGATTCTTATTCAATGATAAATTAGGATCAACATCAAGATCACTCAAGCTCAAAAACTGAGATGTATAATAAATAACTTTCGTTATTGAGATACATAGATCCATTTTTAAATTCACATCAACTATAGTGAATGTTATAATTGATAATAAAATTTACAACCTTTCTCAATGACCTCAAATAGTTCCAAATAATGGGTAGAAATCATCACTTTCCTTTAGATACATCGATGTACCAAACAAGGTGAAATATTTAAGAACACATGGTCACCAACTGAGAACTGCAATGGTCTATGACAATGATCTACATAATATTTATATTGGATCTAATCCATCGACATTGTATACGGAATAAAATTAACAATTCCTAACATATCCTTGACCAAATTGGTTCAAGGAAAGAACATTCATTGATCATCGACAGAAAAATAGATATTTTCAATGCTGAAAATAGAAGACATAAAAATGAGTCTTTTTGATAACCGATTAGAAATTTTGTTAAAAGAAAACTCAACCAGTCCAAAATGGATACTTTAAGAACCACCAAAATTGAGGAAATGGGAATGAAGAATGTCCCAAGATTGTATATAGCCTTATCTTCCCAACCATACATCTATAGGTGGTATACCATACTCAAACTACCATATAATTCTAATTCCTCATGTATGACTCTCTGAAAGAATGTAGTAAAATATGGAAACCTATCAGCATCTATAATAGATTGAACTATTTTAAATGATAAATATTTTTTAATATAGAGATTTCCTATTTCATAAACATTGTAGGTATCATGAATGGGTATAAAATGATACAATTTGGTCATCCTATTGATCATAAACCTTATCACACTATTCCTTTGAGGGGTATGTGAAAAAAAAAACAAAATTTCCATATAAATCTCCCTACACATCCATTTCATCACTATAAGTGGCTAAAAGAAAACCCAAAGGTCTCTAGTTATCGGTGATGACCTGTTGGAATGTACAGTGGGGAAAAAATTCATCAATGACTCACCTAATTCATCGCCACCAAAATCACCGAGACATGTTATAGAAACACTTTGTTGTTCTTGTGTTTAAAAAACACTAGGAAATATTGCAAAGCCCAATCATATTATTATATTGGATAACATAACATAAAACCAATTAGAATTATATAAAATAACTTCTGTGGATAATGAACACATAGGAACGTTCTAACCACCATAAAGAGATGTCCTAATCCCAATTAATCGATCATCAAGATGTTGTCCTAGAGAATAATCCTAAGAAAAGAAAATGTTATATAAAAACTATCTAAGAAACCCTTGAACTCCGTTCCATGAAATCTTATATATAACCTTGGTAAAATATCCATCAAGATCCACTATTCCTATGATTCTTTCATGGCCTCAGTCAAATGATTTTGGATTAATGAATCTAAAACAACATTACCATTCCCCAAAGTATAGTATATGTTGAAATCAAATTACTGTAGTTACTCAATCCAATGCCGCTAGAGAAGAATCCAATATTTTTTTGAGAAGATATAACTCATGATCTTGTGTTCAAAATATATTGTAAACCATTCTCCAAGAATTTTATGTCACTAACTCTTAAGTGAATGCCTCACAACATTGAGTTAAAGGTCATGGGTTGTATAATTATTCTCATGTGGCATAATATTCCATGAACTAATGGCTTCCCCATGATCAACCTTTTATAGTTACATACCCCAAACCCAAACACAATTAATCATAGAAGACCAGATAGTGATGCTCAGCCTTTGGTAGAGTCAACACTAACACATAAGTCAAAAGAAATTTAACCTTAATAAAATAACTCAACCATTTTTCATCCAAATTAAACTTTATCCCCATCCAAGTGATAGTGGTCATCAGAGAGGCCATCCTTAAGAAATAATATACCAAATTGGAATAATACCCCTCTAAACCCAAGAATTTCCAAATCTTGGAAACATTATATAGTTTTTTCCATTTCATGAGATCCCTCACCATCTCGGGATCAACTAAAATAATAGGTTTCGACACCATGTGTCCAAAATAATTTAATTCTGATATTTATAAATCGCATTTCAATGGAATGGGATAAAGTTGTGGATTTGTCAACAATTCTATAAATACTACAATAAATTTCATATGATCCTAAAAGAACCATGATTAATCCGATATATTATCCACAATTATAACAATGAATGTGTTAAAAAACTAATGTATTCACATATTCAATTATTCAACGAAGTTTAAATGAGAATCGATTAGAACAAATGGCATGAAATGATACTCATAATGGTCATTCCTCCATAGAATTGTAGTTTTATAAATGTAAATTAATATTTCTATCAATTGGTGATGACCAGATTAAAGAAAAATCATTAATAACCTCTACCCTCATTCCATTGGTCATTTATATCACCAATATATTGAAATAAATACCTGTTTTTGTACCACAAGTTGATTGATTTTCTAGTAATCAACACATGGGTGAAGCCTCCCATCAAATTTCTTATAAAATTTTTCATTAACAGTCCAACATGGAACACATGGTAGTTTAAATTATTTCAAAATAAAATCATCCAATAGAATATTAAACACTTCAATTTCAAATGGTGTCATATGATACTAATATATAGATATTGGATGAGTAATAATAACTCATTCAATATAAACATCTAACTCATTTACTGGTGGAAAATGATATAATTCAGAAGAAAAAAATAAATAATTCCACTCGAGGGAGGCCATTACGTAGAGATTCTCCTTCAAGATCAAAATCAAAAACTAATATTACATTCGCCACATCTGAATAATGTGGTTTAGATCTACGCAACCTTGGATCCTATTCTCCCTAAATGATATAGAACACCCCATTAAGAATGGTAAAGGAGACCCATTAAAGATAACATTCAAAACAAGCATTATATTTAATAATCCTATCGCACAAAAATATTACATCAAGAGGTTTCATTTCCAAATGAATAAATTATCATGTACACTCAATCATTGATAAATAGAATATTCAAGGAGGACAATAGAGACTATGTTCTAGTTTTATTCAGAGGGTTGTTGTAATATCCATAAAAATTTATAATATCTCAAAATGAAGTTATAGTGGGATAAAAATATGGATTTATAAAAATGAATATGACACATATGTGTCGAAAAAGTAGTAACAATAGATGAATCTAAAGTGATGATACATATCACAATAGCTTGACCCATATCATCTTCATATAGATACATGTATACTACATGAATAATCTTCATTATGGATGCCTATTATTATAACCCATTTGTTCATGAAGCATTTGATCATGCCATAGTGAATTGAGGTGCAGATGAGTCCATTCCACCATGTGGGGTAGAGAATATCTATTATAACCTCAGCAAGTTATCTAAGTGTCTGTATGAACAGTAAATATGGGATGCCTCATTGAAAACCCATTTGTAATATCTGTGATTGCCATACTAAAATATATTTAAATGGCCTTCCATATGAATACTATAATTTTTGGATGAAACTCAATATCAATAACTACTATGATAGTCACCATGAATTCTATTACCCTTTTTTGAAGTTATAGAAATTCAACTGGTATAAAAAGGAACACATATAAATCATGAATTAGAATCCAGGTCATGGAAAACCATCAAATCCATTTCCAACATGTCAGTATAATAGGAGATATTCAACAAAAAAACACAATAATGATTATCAGATTTTAAGAACTATCTCAATCAATCGAGTCTTAATATTCTTATTTGATACATTCTCGGGTGAAAAATTCTTAAACTTGTAATTTTGGCATGCATATTTGTCATTGTCTTATAACCCTCTATGATATTGGAAACCCAATAGCCTTAATAAGAACCATAGGCTCTGGATAGAACAAATCTTAAAAAATAACAATAAATTCCTTCCACTATAATCCATTCTGCCTCTTTTATGCCTCCATTGTATCCAAACATCTCCTTATAGGTCTTTCTATCTTAACATTGACACATTTCACCTTAATCAAATCATGAATTTCCAAGAATTCAAACAATCTTTCTTATCTAATCCTTTGCCTCTCGATGATTATTAGAGTATAAGAACACTGGTTGATTATTTTGGAGGAACTCTAGAGCATGATTTTTCTATTTTTCCCATGAGATTCCATTTCTAGAGCCTGAACAGAAATGGGTGTGGTGTTTATAACTGATCATGGGAAATATTAAAAATAATCTAAACTTGATTCTCCACCATTGTTGGATTTTCCAGTTATTTCTCACTTGAATCATTCTCTGGGGACATATTCACATGTCGTCTTGGATTAATGTCGCTAAAAAACATCAAAAAAACATTGAATGTAACACCCCAAGCTTCCATAGTACGTTTCTCTTTGCATAATGCAATATGTTGTATTGTACGCAACTTTGAGATTCTAACACACTGCGACCAATCGAAATAGACGTTCTGAATATTAATACTCACTTTTTGAAAATTAATAAATTTTATTTTTCAAAATGGACATAATTTTTGAATTTTTAATATTGAAATTAACTTTGGGTGATGTTTTGGCATTTTTGTGAAAACATTCAATTTTTGGTGAATAGTGAAAAACACTGCGTTATTGGTTAAAACCATGTTTTTTATTTAAATAATTTTTAAATTTATTAAAATTTATTTTAGGTTCAAATAGATTCATAATACATACATAATTTCAATTTAATTGACTGGAGTCATTTTATAATATGTTTAGATATATAAAAATTTTATTGTTCTTTTTACTATCTTTTATCCACCTCCTAAGAGCATTTGAAAATTTGAATAAAACTAAATTTTTCCATTTTTGTAAGTTGAATTTCAAAAATCCAAGAGACACGGTTGATATAAGGAAGTAAAATTTGGTTCTATAATATGAAAATAATTTGTGGGGAATAGTAACTTTCGACTTTTATTTACCATAGTAAAAAAGTAAATAGGGTAATTAAGGGTAAAAATGATATCATAATTACCCTAAAATATGTCCTAATTCTACTGGATAAGTGTAATTCGACCCAAAACATGTTAGTAAAAAAATATGATCCCATTTAGTCCACTTGGATTAGATTAGGACATTTATTATTATTTTATTTAAAGAAGAGTTAAAATAGTTAAATTCAAAGTTTAATAACTAAACTATTTTTAATATAGGGTTATACATAAGATAAATTTGACTAAAATAATCGTTATAAAGTTAAAATGATTTCCTACATAAGGGTATTTTATTTATAATTTTTAGACATTAAATAATTTATTTTATTTATGACACAATGATGTTGCAGTAATTACCTTATTAATGAATGATTAAAATAATTGATATTATAAATATCCAAATAAATGTAATTTGAGACTTTTTGTGAATTAAAATAATTTTATATACGAATATGACATGTTAGGGTTGATTAAATAAATTTTTTTCGAAGTAATCATCATTTTTGTATTTTCACAAAAACCAAATACTAAATAGTATCAATATTGACATAATTGTTTTTTTAAAACAAATACTATATTATTAATTGATATACTATTTTTAAAAGTCAATGGTTCTGAAAAAGGAAATAGATAAGGATATATATATTAATAATGAACCAAATGGGGTTCTCTTTCCTTCTTATAGTAATTTTATTAGACATATAATATATAAATACAAAGAGACATGGTAAATGTCAAACTATTTAACTAAGAGATAAATCTAAAAGATAAGGTTAATATGGTGATATAAACCTATCTAAAGACTATTGGTTGAGAGGTTTTTGACCCATCCCAACCTTAACATATAAATAATTCATTTTGTAGAAATTAAAAACCAAATATAATTTTATTATAAACTAATATTTCATGCTATTCCTAAAGTGACCCTCACCTTTATTATAAATGGGTACATTCCCTTATCTTACTTTCACACCTCCAAATCCATTTGTCTCGGCCAACCCCTTTCCCAAATATCCTTAAAAGAATCCTCCCTTCACCCTAGATTCCTTCTTTGGTCATAAATTCAAGCTATGGATCCCTTTTGATCAAATCAAAATGAAAAACCCGTAGAAGAGGTAAATATTTCATCACCTCTTTCAAGATATTTTCTACTTCCACTTCATATTTCTTTGTTGTTTCCATTTTAAAATAATAACTACAGTATATTATATATACTATGATGTTATTATAAAAGTGGGCCAACCATATTCATTATTCTATCCATCATATTAATGAAAAAGTCACCATATGTGCGTAAGTACGGCTTACCGTCTCCACATCGTAGTGTAGTTTGTTATTCAAACACATCATTATTTGGATGTGTATAACAATGAGTATAACTAATGTAAATAATAAATATAAGATGGTAATGATTATTTATATATGATACAACATCCAATTAACTATGAATTCACCATCAATAAAATGATATTTTCGCTTGTGCGTAAGTATGGATTACAATCTCCATGAACACAATAAGATTAATTCCCCATCATAATCATTCAAGAATAATTTTCATTTTATTATTAAGAGTAATTTTTATGAACATAATATCATTCTATTTATGAATCAAATACATCTTATCCATAACAAACATGTCTTACAAAACCAATCATATAAAGGAAAATGAATTTTTTAACACCTGAAATGAGGATACGACTGAAATATTATTAACAAATAAATATTAGATGGTCATATATGATATCATATTTATGTATATATTTCATGTATAATTTAATAACTATTAATTAATTGTTATACAAGAGGTTAATTTACCCTCATCTAATGAACAGTAAAAGGTAAGCGTTAATTTCACAATCTCATTATTATATGAGGATGTTTTTATGTAAGTATTTACTAGGAAATATTTATTATACATGTCCATGTTTTATAAAAGAGTTTTCAAAGGGATTATTTTTATGGTGATCTTTTAATAAAACATCATTTTAAATGTTTTAATTATTTATTCTTTTAATCCTTTCTCATTAATTTCCATGTTTTTAAAATGGTTTTAAGGATTTATTTATATGGACATAAATGTTTTAAAATGTCAATCTCATTAAAATGTTTCAAAGTGATATGTGAAACTTTGATTACAAACTATATTTTAAATTAAATCCTTTGTAAATTATGTGACTTTTAAATGATATCATGAAAAATAGATATTTCTCTCAATGATTTTTACTGATCATTTTCAACTATGTCAACATACTTTACGGGATAATATTATTGATAAAATTTGGTTCATTATTGAATGTTTTGTGATATTTTTGATTGTGTATGTCTTATTTTTATAACATTAATGGTTTATTGATAATGTACTGACATTTCTTAAGCTAGTTTTAATGCGAATGTTTATGTAATGTTTAAACCATTTCTTATAAGGAATGCATTGGACTAAGTATGTGATGGGTGGAGCCTGCTATAGATCCTCGATGGAACAGTAGGTCTCGTGGGACAGACTTGTGTCTTGGTAGAAGGTCCTGACAAAATCATACTTTTAGTCTTGGCATAAGGACTTGACTATGTGGTTATGAAATCTGGCATTATGCAATCCATCATTATGAATGTGGCAATTGATATTACATGTGATTATTCGACTAGTAGAATATCCTTGTGAATAATTATATGGAGTTATTTGATTTTATCTTTTCCATATTATGTTGATGTTTTAGTTTAAAAAACCTTTTTTAGTCTTATAAATTGCCTTAAATGTTTATTCATATTGATGAATGTTTCTGATATATTGTTATCCATACTGAGCATCTGAGCACTCCCCTTTCTATGTTTTATTTTTCATAGGATGTATTGTTGTATTTTATGTTCAACCTATAGTCATAGGCTAAGGATATAAGTGTGTTCAAAAGGGGACAAAATATTTTTTATTATTTTATTTCATGATGAAATGTAAAACTTATAAATATATCTAGTACATCCGAGGATACTAAACTGATCGGTCTTTTGGGATATTAATTTTTGTATCATTCCAATGTTATGTAATAATGCACTGACTCTGGGTAACTAGGGTCAGGGAGTTTTAGTTGGTATCAGAGGAAGTTTAGTATAAACCTTGGATTCTAGATATAGAAAAAATCTGATTAGATAACATTACCCTAAGATAGACTTTGAGGATTAGTATAGAATAACTTCCTAGAATTTTGGTATTGTAGAGATTTTGTGAGTTTTCCAAGAAATACATACCTGTCTGGATACGAGCATGTAGAGGCGGATCTGGCACAAATGTATCTAGGGGTAAAACCCAAAAACACCACTTTGAGGTGGACTTGAACGGGAACTGGTACACAACAATGGGCCCTTGCTGCACTCTTGGTTACGACACTCTCGGGGGATATGCTTAGGATAATTCTCATTTTCATTACAAACCATTAAGAAGGGTTTCTGAGTATATACTTCCTACTGGAAAACATTTTCATGATTATGGATTGTATCCCTAAACTGTTCAATTTATGTTAAGGGTTTTACAAGTTTGGTATTATGTATTGTGATTCATAAACTAATATATTGAATACCATTGTTTAGAAATGGAGCCTAGTGGAAGGAATGGAAACTGTATCACTGAACATAATCCATGTAGGGATTTCCATCATACTCAAGATAATTATAGTGGAGCACTTGATGCAACTGGTTCTGATCAGCTTATCCCCATACCGGGACAACTCACTCAGGTTATGAATAATAACCATTCTTGAATCGAGCACCCTGATCCACGATGCGGAGGATCAATGTTAGACAGCTTCATGAGGCAACAAACACCAACATTAAATGGGTGTACAAAGCCATTATTAACTAAAAATTGGATAAATTCCATGGATATAATATTTCATGCTTTGGGGATTATCGAAAGGGAAAAATTTGGCATGGCAGTTTATCACCTCACGTGAGATGTAGATAAATTATGGTCATAAATCCAAAACAAAAATGAAGATGAAGAAGTATTGAATATGGAATGTAGGGAGTTTAAAGATATTTTCATGAAAAAATACTTTCCCCGTGACCATTAAGAGGATATGTAAAGACAATTTCTGAGTCTGAGGCAAAAGGAGGATGAAAATGTTGCAAAGTGTGAGGATAAATTTAAAAGTTTATAAAGGCATGCAACAGATTATACACATATCCCAAGGATTAATATTGATAGATTATTTGATGGGTTAAAACTATTTCACCATCGAGCATTAGTCTCACAATCCTTCTCATCATACAAAGATATTTCCTCATGCACTATCAAGACAGAAAAGGAATTCTCTAAGTATTACGATTTTAAAGAAAAGAAAGAGAAAAATAGATCTCTTGAACACTCTAGAAATGGAAATAAGGGGAATATGGGAAAAGTTGAATATCCATCATGCGGTAAATGTGGGAAGAAACAACTCGGTACTTGCCTGATGGGAATTATAGTCTGTTACAGGTGTGGTGAAAAAGGCCACCAAGCTCGTGATTGCAAGGGGAAGAAAGAGGCAATCAATTCTGAATGATACATTTGTTGAGAAAAGGATCATTATGAAAATGAATGTCTTAAGAACCAAGGGAACATACCTCAGAAAATGACAAGGGATTGAGGCCAATCTTATTTGATCACTACTACTAAGGTTAATGTTTCGAAAGATGTTGTGGCAGGTAATTTAATGGTTTCCTCATGTTTAGCCAATGATTTATTTGATTTTGGATTATATCATTGTTTCATATCATCCCTTTTTTCGACAAAAATTAGATAATTTCAATTTGATATAACAAGGGAGTTATCAATAAAAACACCTAAGAGAAGTATAATCGCAATAATGTTTTGTGAATTAGTTCCCATTAGGTCTTAGAATTATTATTTATTTTCTAATCTCATCGTTATACCCGTGATTGAATTTGACATAATCCTTAGAAATGATTGGATTTTGGACCATGATGTGAAAATTTATTTTAAGAAGAAGGAGGTTAAAATTTTCAATGAGGATAAGGAGTACCTTTTCTTTAGTGTAGAAACGTCACCACCTGATTATTTTCTAGATCCACCCCCAATAGCTCTACTAAATTCAATTATTTCGGTAGAAGAGAATGAAATGACTATGGGTGAGGAAAAGAATGTTCTAATACAGGGAGTACCTATTGTGGAAGAATATGTAGACATATTTCCATAGGATTTACTTGGACATTCTCCAGAATGAGAAATTGAGTTTTCCATTTATTTAATTTCTAGCTCAAGGCCCATATCAAAGTCCCCATATATAATAGAGACTATGGAATTAATGTAACTAAAGAAACAACTAGAGGAATTGACTAACAAGGGATTTATTTTCCCTAGTGTTTCTCCATAGGGAGCCCCTGTCCTTTTTGTTAAGAAGAATGATGAATCTATGTGGATGTGCATTGACTACAGGGAGATCAATGATATAACAATAAAGAACAAGTATCCCCTACCTCACATTGATGATTTATTCGACCAACTTCATGGAGCTCAATATTTTTGAACGATTGAACTTCGATCTGGATATCATTAGTTGTGTGTGATGAAGGATGTCATGCCAAAAACAACATTTCGAACTAGGTACGGGCATTATGAGTTTATAGTAATGCCTTTTGGATTGACTAATGCACTCTCTGTCTTTATGGATCTAATGAATAGAGTTTTCCAGGAATATCTTGATTACTTTTTAGTGGTATTTATGGATGATATCTTGGTATACTCCAAAAGCTATGAAGATCATGAAAATCACTTGTGAATTATTCTAAAGACTTTTTGAAGAAATGAATTATATGGGAAGTTTAGAAAGAGTGAATTATGGATTCAGGAGATATATTTTCTTGGACATATTGTCTCTAAGGATGGAATCTATGTCGATCCTTCAAAGACCAAAGCAATCCAGGAATGACTAGCACCGAAAAGTATAACTGATGTATGTAATTTTATTTGTTTAGTAGGTTATTATCGATGTTTCATCCAAAATATTTCTTGGTTGGTGAACCCATTAACCAATCTCACATGTAATGGGGTTAAATTTGTTTGGAAAAAAGAGTGTGAGTAATGTTTTAAAGAACTGAAGAGACGATTAGTCAATGCTCCTATATTGACTCTACCATCAAGGAACGATGGGTTTGTTTTTTATAGTGATGATTCAAAGAAATAACTTGGTTGTGTCTTTATGAAGAATGATAGAGTTATTTCCTATGCATCACAATATCTAAAAATTCATGAGAAAAACTATCCTACTCATGATCTTGAGTTAGCAGTTGTATTCTTCGCCCTGAAAATATGGAGAAACTATCTCTATAGTGAAAAGGTGATATTTATAATGATCATAAGAGTTTGAAGAATATTTTCTCACAAAAAGAACTCGAAATGAGTCAATGGTCATGGCTTGAACTACTCAAGGATTATGATTTCACTATACACTACCACCGAGGGAAGGAAAAGAAGGTGGTAGATGATTTGAGTTGAAAGGATCATAGAATTTGGAACAAGATGAGCGTAGAAAGGGATCCTATTTTCATTGATCTAGTAATGATGGATTTGTGAATAACCATGGAAGGTGAAACATAAATACCTTTTCAAATAGTTTCCAAACAATCTTTACAAGAAAGGAGAAAGAGTTCTCAAACTGATGATGAGGAGTTTCAAAACAAGATTGAAGTTTTGAATGATGGTAGATTGAGTGAATTCATATATAAAGATGGAATTTTGAAATTTGGGAAGATCCTTTGAGTTCCCAATATACCTGATCTAAAAAGGAAATTTTTGGATGATCCTCATAGCTCCAATTCCTCTATACACCCTGGTAGCAATAAGATGAATAGAGATTTGAAAGAACATTTTTGGTGGGAGAATAGGAAGAGGGAGATTTATGATTTTGTGTTAAGATATATGGTTTGTCAACAAGTTAAAGATGGAAGGAAACATCCTTGAGGGGACATGAAACCTCTTCCCATACCTGAGTGGAAATGGCATAATATTACAATGGAGTTGGTCAGGGAGCTTCCAAATAATCCTAGATGGAATGATGTAATATGGGTCATTGTTGATAGCCTTACCAATTCAGCACATTTTCATTATATAAGATAGGATTTACCACTTGAACGTATGGAAAGACTATATATTAATGATGTTTGAAGACTTCATGGAGTACCCCTATCGATTGTTTCTGATCGTGATCCCCATTTTACATCAAGATTCTAGAAAAGTCTTCAGAAGGCCCTGGATACTGAACTTCGTTGGAGCACTACATTCCACCCTCAAACTGATGGGCAATCAGAATGGACTATTCAAACCTTAGAAGACATGTTGAGATCTTTCTCAATTGACATTCAAGGTATGCAGGATCAATATTTACCAATGGTAGAATTTTTCTATAACAATAGCTTCCATTGAAGTATTCATATGGCACCATATGAAGCGTTATATGGTGAGAGATGTCGAATACCAATTTGTTGGGATGATGATGGTGAAAAAAAATTGTAGGCCCGTAAATTTTTGAGGAAACAATGGAAAAGGTGAAGGTTATCCAAACCCACATCCAAGAAGCTCAAAGTAGGCAAAAGAGTTATGCTGATAACCAGAAGGAAAGATTTTAAATTTCTAGTAGGAGACCATGTCCTCTTGAAGGTATCTCCATGGAAGGGAGTTATAAAATTTGGTATGAAGGGTAAATTAAGCCCATATATATTGGATCTTTTGAAATTCTATAATGAATGGGAGTTCTAGATTATCATTTGGAAAAGCCTCCAATTCTCTTTAAAGTTCATGATGTGTTCAACATATCATTGTTGAGAAAATACATGCCTGACCCAACGCATTTACTCACCTATGAAGAAACTGAACTGGAACATGATCTATCTTATTGTGATAATCCTGTCAAAATTCTTGATACCAGAGAACAAGTTCTGAGAAACCGGATGACTCGACTGATAAAATTTTAATGGATAAATCATAAGATGAAAGAGGCATATTGGGAACCCAAGGAACATATGATGAAGAACAACCTGAATCGTTTTATGCATTAATATTATTGAAATTTCTAGGAAAAAATTATTTTATGGAGGGGAGAATGTATCACCCCAAGCTTCCACGGTATGTTTTCCATTGAATAATGCAATATCTTGCATTGTACGCAACATCGAGATTCTAACACACCGCGACCAATCAAACTAGCCATTATGAATAGTAATACCCACTTTTTGAAATTTTATAAATTTTATTTTTCAAAATTGACTTCATTTTTGAATTTGGAATATCAAAACTATCTTAGGGTGAATTTTTGGTATTGTTCTAAAAACATTTTATTTTTGATGAATAGTGAAAAACACTAGGTAATTGGTTAAAACCAAATTTTTTATTTAAAAATTTATTTATTTTATTTAAATTTATTTTAGGTAAAAATATATTCATAATACCTATATAAGTTCTATTTAATTCATTGGAGTCATTTTATAAAAATTTTAGATATATAAAAATTTTATTGAACTTTTTGCCGTGTTTTACACACCTCGTAGGTGCATTTGTAAATTTGCATAAAACATAATTTTAACGCTTTTGTGAGTTGAATTTCAAAAAAAAACAAGAGATATGGTTGATATCGGTAAGTAATATGTGGTTCAATAAGATGAAAATAATTTTTGATGAATAGTAACTTTCGACTATTATTTACAACAGTTAAAAGTAAATAGGGTAATTAAGGGTAAAAATGATATCATAATTATCCTAACACATGTCCTAATTCTATTGGATAAGTGTAATTCGACAAAAAACAACATTATGCACAAAATATTATCCCCTTTGGTCCACATGGATTAAATTAAGACATTTATTATTATTTTATTTACAAAAGAGTTAAAATAGTTAAATTCCATGTTTAATAACTAAACCATTTTTAATATAGGGTTATACATAATTTAAATTCGACTATAAATATTATTTATAAATATAAAAATATTTCCTACATAATGGTATTTCATTTATAATTTTTAGACATTAAATTATTTAATTTATTTCTGACACAACGATGATGCAGTAATTAGCTTATTAATGGATAATTAAAATAATTGATATTATAAATATCCAAATAAATGTAATTTGAGACTTTTGATTAATTCAACTAATTTTCTAGGTTAATTTGACATGTTAGGGTTGATTAAATAAATTTTTTGGAGCAATCATGTTGTTATAATTTTCACAAAAACCAAATACTAAATTGTGTCAAAAAAGACATAATTGAGTTTTCAAAAAAAATACTATATTATTTTTGATTAAAATAGGAAACATTATTGACTAAACTCAGTATAAGTACATGTGCAAAGCCATTAAGGGAAATTTTCCAGCCAGAGTTGGTTGGAATCGAAAGGGCCTGAGGCCGCAAGCTGATGGGCCATGGTGTTCCCTTCTCTTTTTGTGAAGGAGAAGGTGAAAAATGAGAGGTTTTGGTAAAGTGAGGGAATTCTCATAGGGATTATTCCAAAAGACTGGATCCCACCATTGTTGTGGTTAATAGCCTCGATCATGGAAAGGAAGACAAAATAAATAATGATATCAATCCATCCACATTCCAAGGCGAGCGACATGCCAGCAAGGATGGCCATGGCCCCAGAAATTGCAGTTTCCCAGAAAGCCCGATGTGGTTCGTACTTTACAGCAAGGATTTTCCCCGGATGATTTCAGGCCAGGAGGCCGAGAGATATAAGCCCATCATTTGAGAGTGACACATCCATGTTAATATTAAGAGTCCCTTCCATTGGGGGATTCCAAAGAGGGGAAAAGCGGAGGGAAAAACCTGACGTAAAGTGTCTGTTGTAGTCTTTCCAGCCCTCAATCCAGGAGGTGGCCCATTCAATCCAGAATTCCGGAGGATTGTGGGCTTGATGAAAAACAGCATCATTGCACCAAACCCAAATAATCCATTATATAGTAAAAAGTTATCCAGAATAAGCCGTGGGAAAGGAGGAGCACCAACACGTCAGAAGATCATGGAGATCAGAGGCTGATGCCAATGAAGTAGCCGAAGCCGGACCCAGTTTAGTACAAATTTTCTTAGCTCCCAGGAAATGAATGATGGCGTGAAAAGGAGTTTCTGGAATGTTTAGGAAGAAGGGGAAAAAGGAAGAACTATCCATATGGCGGTAAGCAAGGAGGATCATAGTTGGGAGAGTGCCCGTGCAGATCTGCCACCAAAATTTGTGATCATTAGGGGGAATATTGAGCATCCAAATCAAATCCCATGGTCCATCATCCTGGTCGACAAAGTGGCTAGAAAGAGCCAGTCTGTAGCCGGACCTCAACATGTATTCACCCGAGATGTAATTGATCTAGAAAATCTGGTCAGGGCCTATGTCAGGGACCCAAGGAATTCTGAGGATAATTATTTATCCCTTTCATATAACCAATCAAGTATTTTTTCCAGGAACCACCCCTGTCCCTAGTCGGATAAGAGGAAGCTGACAGTGGCGTTTTCATGTCTTGGTTGAATTGGGGATGTAGCCCAACTACCATCCTTGTTGATAAGCCAAGGATAAATCCAGATATTGGCCGATGTGCCAGATCCAATCCTCCAGCCTAGTCCTATTTCCAGAAGATTTTTTTCCCCCAAGATTCTTCTCCAATGGAAGATGGGGCGGGGACCAAGATAGGAGGCATGAAAGTCCTTGTGGGGAAAGTACTTATCCCAGAGAACCCATGCACAAAGAGATGATGGACGGTAAAGAAGGTTCCATCATTTCATGGAAAAAAGTGCATCATTGAAGAGACGCAGATTCCGTAAACCCATTCCTCCCTCTGATTTAGATTAACAGAGTTTTCCCCAAGCCAACTAGTGGGGTCAATTCCTTCCATCATTCTTCCCCCACCAGAAATTGGTAGTGCGTGTGTGGATCTGGTCGACGATGAAGTCCATGAGCTTAAACAGGGACATAAATTAGCTGGGGTTGGAATGGATAATAGATTTGATTAGGGTCTCTTTACAGGATTTAGAGATTTTTTTAGGGGACCATCCAAGAATTTTTTTTCTTGATTCTATCCACAAGAGATGTGAAGATTTCTTTTTTGGATCAGCAAATCACCATGGGAAGCCCAAGGTACTTCTGATGTTTCAAAACAATATGGATACCAGCTGATGCGCAAAGTTCATCCCTTTTAGACAGAGGCACCCCTAGCACTGAAGGAGATTTCAAATTTTCCATGATTGATTAATTGGACAGACGCCCTCTCATACTGTTGAATCGCATGGCTGATCACCCGGAATTCATTAAATGTTTCTCTGGAAAATAGGAGACATTCATCAGCAAAGAAAAGACGCGACACTGGTGGGATAACATGACTGACCTTTTCCCCATGAATATATTTGTAGGCTGCATCCCCAGAAATAAGAATAGAAAACACATCAGCAGCAAGTATGAAGAGAAAAGGGGAGAGGGGGTCTCCCTGATGAAGGCCTCGAGATGGGGAGAATCCTCTGTTGAGCTCCCCATTGACCATGATTTTGAAGGAGATGGTCGAGATGCACTCAATGACCATATCTATCCATTTAGTGTAAAAGCCCATTTTCAGCATAACAACACGAATGAAGTTCCATTCTACTTGATCCTAGGCCTTGGTCGTATCCAGTTTCAAGTCCCTGTTTCTTCTTTTCATGGTGGAGCATTATTTCATGGAATGGAACACTTCATGGGCCACAATCTCATTGTCAGTGAATAGTGTGCTGGCCACAAATGCACTCTAATTCTCAGATATAATATCAGGTAGCCAAGGTCGCAGCCGATTGACATGGATCATTAAGACGATCTTGTATGAGACATTTCCAAGGCTAATAGGTCTAAAATCAGGGATATATAGAGGTTTCTTGATTTTGGGGATTAGGATAAGGACAGTTTCATTGATGGAAGCGATACTAGTAGTCCCATCCCAGATATTTTTCGTCATGTTGCAGATGTCATACCAATAATGTGCCAGTATTGTTTATATAAAAGGGCGTGGAACCCATCTGGTCTCGGGGCCTTGGTGGGATAAAGATTTTAAAGAGCCAGGTGTATCTCATCATCTATCAAATCTTTAGTGAGATGTGTATTGATCTCATTGGTGATCACAGGTCTGATACAATCTTCCACCTCGGCAGACAAGCAAGGGGTTCCTATAGTGAAGAGGTTCTGGAAAAAGAATGTCAAAGCCTCATGGATACCATCAGTGTCAGAAGCCTTTCTTCCGTCGGGTTGTAAGATGCAAGTAATAGCGTTTTTCCAATGCATGGCTAAATATTTTTTGTGAAGGAACCTGGTATTAGCATCCCCTTCTTTAATGTGGTTATCTTGTGCCCGCATGGCCCAGAAACATTCCTTGACACGTAGGGCTATGTCCAGCTCTCTTTGTGTTTCTCCAATCGTAGAGAGAATACAATTAGATGTGGTTTTTTTAGGAGGTTGTTAAGACTATTTTCAAGGACACCACAATGCCAGTCAGGGTGGAGGAATTTCTTACTTGTCCAAGACCTCAGATCAGACGTGACTTCTTGTAGATTGAGGAAAATATCCACTTGAGTGCTTTTCTAGCTTGATCTAATCACCTCTTCACATTCCTGATCTTTTCCCCTGAAGCTCTCAAATATGACAGGTCTGCTATGTTGTCTATTTCATTCACCTTGCATGCAATCCATGAGAATTGGACAGTGTTCCGCGTAGATAAGGGCCATGTGGCCGATACGAAACATGATGAACAGAGTAATCCAATCAATAGAGCCCAAAAATATTTCATGATGCTCAGTGATGCGGGTGCCTTCAGAATTTCCGTAGAACCAAGTAAAAGGATTACTAGTGTATCCAAGATCGACCAGATCTACCTTAGAGACCGCGTCCTTGAAGTTTGACATCGAAGATATGGGTCAAATGACTCCGCCCCTCTTTTCCTTATGGAACATAATCTCATTGAAATATTTTACGAAGAGGATAGGTCTTGGTAAGTCATGTCACATCTTACTCAGAAGATCCCATGACTTCACCTTATCATTTTGGGATGGCCAGCCATAGAATCCTACAATGGTCCAGGGTGGGTGAGAGTCTGTTTTAATAGTCACTGCCACATGGTGCAAGGAGAAGGAAAAAAATTTGACGCCGATATGGTCCTTCCATAGGAGAAAGAGGCCCCCAGAATAGCCTTTCCTGGGCACCAGAAAGCAGTCATAGAATCCACACTTCAGAGAAATACCATTGGTGTCTTTGTTTTACAGTATGGTTTCAAACATGAAAAAAATATCTTGGATACTTGAGCGCAATTGCGCTGAATCATACGAAGTGTTAATGGGTTTCCAAGCCCACGAAAGTTCAAAAAAAAAAGAGATAATTTCTCTAGGTGGGGTGGGTCTCGCCCGCCACCGCCTTTGGTTCTCTTAGACTAGTTTCTCCACATGTTGTATTCCACCTTTTGGTGGGATTCCTCCCTGAGTGTCCTGTTTCATAATGTCTTTTCCTCACCCTGGGTAACGGGTCTTCCATTGTACCATCACTTCCTCCTCGCTTCACCCTTTTCCACATTCAATGGGTAATTGGGCCCAGTAATGATGTCCCCGTCATTCCATGTGTCTCCATTATTAGATCACCTGCTGCGGCCGGTTGTGGTTTAGGATCCGGATCTGGTGGTTCAGTGTGAATCCACATTGGATTTGAGCAATGTAATGGTGGTTCATTGTGCATTGTCACCAAGTCAGTAAATGTTCGAGTCTTGTCCTTCATGGGGTTAGAATGAACTCCAGATTCCCTCTAAGTGGGATGGCCGGCATCCAGGAAATCCAATGTTCCTAGAATTTGTCCTTTTTAAAGTATGGGTTCCGCCTGACATGTATGTGCCAGTGTGAGATGGTCACGGTCCTTTTGTTTTTCTGTCTCCGGGATGACAACATATTTATTTGTTTTGGAATGGAGCCAAGGGCCATATTGGAGGAAAATGTTACCTGCTCCACTCTTAGGTTTAGGGGTGCACTTTCTTTCCAGATGGCCAAGGCGTCCACAGAAGAAGTAGAAAATTGGGAGTTTCTCAAACTCGAATGATATACAAATATTGGTGTCTTCGGTTTTCAGGAACATTCCCCTCATCAGGGGCTCTGAAAAATCAATTTCTGCCTTGATCCGGACCTCAGGGCCCAATTGTATTGGGTATGAGCTTTCCTAGTCATGAAAGTGACCTAAAATTTCCCCAATTTCTCTCATGATTCATTCTGTTCTTGCTTGGAAGGGAATTCCTTTAACTCATATCCAGAAGGGGGAGCGGGTTAAATTCACACACTGGATATCGTCCCCCCTTTGAATTCTTACATGAGGAGGAGTTGGTTATCGAATGACCACAGTCCGCCTCAAAATATTTTGTTTCTATCTCTCTCATTGAAGATCTCGAAGATGAAGCGATTGACCCCCGCTTCCCGGATAGCCACTCCTACTTGAAGTTTCCAGATGTTCTGTAGGGTGTTTTTGAGAGCCCCCTGATAAATCGCGATGTTTTCCAAAAACCATACAACCACGAGCAATGACATGCGCTTTTCCAAAAGCGTGTCTTCATTTATCCATGCCTCGATGGTTGCCTTTTCTTTGTCTGTTAGGGACAACCTCTTCCATTGATTCACAAGTTCTGCATCTATAGAACTGTACCAAGAGGAGAATGCAGTTCTCCAAATGACCGTCGACCTGGTGGACCCCATAGAACTGGAACCCTTGCAAAGGATCTTGTAAAAATCTCCATCCACACACAATATAGGGCCGATCCAACGCCTCACAAGAGGAACATAACGGCAACACAACACAGCATAAGCATCACAAAGGATCCTCGCGAAACAGATTCGTCGCGACGACCATGCCCACAAACACCTTTTTCTTCACTGCACACACAAGGACTTCACGAGACAACTCCCAGTGGCCGGAGCTTCATGGTGTCCCCAAAGAAAATCCTCAACATGATGGAGCAACACGGCTGGAGCTTCAAAAAACCAGTCACTTCGTTGAAGCATTCCCCATTCCAGGAACTTCGTGGTAGGTGCTTCGCGGCATACCCAAAGAGAACCATTAACGTGATGAAGCAATGCGGCTGGAGCTTCGCAAACCCAGTCCCTTCGCAGAAGCACGCCCCATGCCAGGAGCATCATGGAAGGTGCTTCACGTAGGTTCTTCGCGGCATATACTTCGCGGCAAGAGCTACGCACTTTCCCAACATGATGAATCAATGTGGGGGAAATTTTCAAACAATCACAATGTGGTGGAACCTTCGTGGAGACAAAGAACCGGTGCACCACCTATAAGACACTGCCTTTCAGAATTGAAACAGGAAGAAAATGATGAAAGGTGAAAAAACCTCGAAATAAGGAAACGCCATGAAGCTCAAAGAACTAGGAACTAAGGGTGGGGAAAAGAAAAAGGGGGATGAAACTTCAAGACTGGTGTCATTCACGGGCAAGAACGATCCTATCTGAAATGCTGAAGGAGAAGAGAAAAGGAATTTGGGGCCGCTGACCCTCTCCCAGGTCTGGCACCGACGTAGATTTCCTGCAATATAAGGGAACACAAGACCTTTAGGGATGCTAGATCAGCGAATCAAGACGATTTTGAGAAGATTAAGCCCGATGACCTTCGATGCATAGAAATCGGGGTCTGGGACCTGGTGGGGGAGCCAGGGAAAAGGGGAAAAATCCAACCGTGGATGGTCGGGGAGCAGCACCAGAAGGAAAGAGAACAGCTGACACACGAGCTGAGGGGGGTGGTGAGGCGGAAAGAAGAGGCAGGGAGCATGGGGGAGGACGAGCCGCCGAAAACCGGACAGACAGGGAGACTCAAAACCTAAGAAGCCATAGGAGAGAGAAACACTCAGGTGGGAGAGACTTATTACAAATACTATATTATTAATTGATATAATATTCCAAAAAATATAAGGTTCATCCAAAGGACTTAGATAATATTATATATATTAGTAATGAACCACATGATGTTCTATTGGCTTGTTATTTTAAGTGTATTAACGATATAATATAAAAATATAAAGAGACATGGTAAATGTCAAACGATTTATCTAAGAATTAAATATAAAAGATAACATTAATATGGTGACCTAAACCTATCTAAACACTATTTTTTAGAGGTTTCTGACCCATACCCACCTTATCCTAGAAATAATTTATTTTGGAGCCATTAGACCCTGAAAATTATTTTTTTATAAAATAATATGTGAAGATTTTTTTAAAGTGTCCCTCACCTCTCTTATAAAAAGGTACTTCCCCATCTATTAATTTCACACCTCCAAATCCATTTGACTTAGCCAAACCCTGCCCCAATATCATCCCAAATTTCCTCCCTTAATCCAATATGCCTTCCTTTTGTCAGAAAACCATTATAATGTTCTCTTTTTATCAAATCAAAAGGAAGAACTGGAAAAAAATGTAAATATTTCATCACATCTTCCAAGTTCTTTTCTTCTTCCACTTCTTATTTCTTTATTGTTTCCACTATAAAATAATAAATCTAGTATCTTCTATGTACTATGATGTTATTATAAATATGGTACAACCATATTCATTATTCTATCCATCATATGAATGAAAAAGTCACCACACGTGCGTACGTATGGCCAACCGTCTCCATGTCATGGTGTTGTTTGTTATTCAAACACTTCATTATTTGGATGGGTATAACAATGAGTATAACTGATGTAAATAATAAATATAACATGTTAATGATTATTTATTTACGATATACTATCCAATTACATACTATTTCACCATCACTATAATGATATTGTCGCTCGTGCATACGTATTGATTAATGTCCTCACGAGTGCGATAAGATTATTCCCCATAGTAATCATTCAAGAATAATTTCCATTTTATGATTAAAAATAATTTTTATGAACATAATATCATTCTATATATGAATCAAATACATCCTATCCATAACAAAAATGGATTACTTAGAAAATCATATAAAGGAAAACGAATCAGTTAACACCTGAAATGATGATACTATTGAAATATTATTTACCAAGAAATATTAGAGGGTCATATATGATATCATATTTATGTATATAGTTCTTGTATAATTTAATAAAAATTATTTAACTATTATATAGGAGGTTAATATATCCTTGACCAAAGAAAATTACAAGGTAAGGGTAAATTTCACAATCTCATTATTATTCGAGGTTGTTTTTATGTAAGTATCTACTGGGACATATTTATTATCACTATCCATGTTTCATAAAAGTGTTTTAAAAGGGATTATTTTTAAGGGAATCTTTTAATAAAACATCATTTTAAATTTTTTAAAGATTTATTCTTATAAACCTTTCTCATCAATGTCCATGTTTTTGAAAAGGTTTTAATGATTTATTTATATGGACATAAATGTTTTAAAATGTTAATTTCATTTAAATGATTCAATGTGGTATGGGACACTTTGATTCAAAACATTCTTTTAAATGACTCCTTTATAAATTATACGACTTTTAAATGATTTCATGAAGAATGGATATTTCTCAAAGATTTTTACTGATCATTTTCAACTATGTCAACATCCTTAAGGGATATTATTCTTGATAGAGGTTGATTTATTATTTATGTTTTTGTGATATGTTTGACTGTGGATGTGTTATTTTTATACCATTCATGGTTTATGGAAAAATTACTAACATTTCTTATTCTAGTTTTAATATGAATGTTTACGTTATGTTTAAACCAATTAATATGAGGAATGCATTGGACTTGTAAGTGAGGGGTGGAGCCCGCTGTTGCTCCTTGATGCATCGATAGGTCTCATAAGAAAAACTATTGTCTTATCACAAGGCCTTGAGAAAATATTATTTTTAGTCTTTGCACAAGGCCTTGACTATGTGGTTATGAAGTCTGGAATTATTCATTCTGTCGTCATGAAAGTGGCTATTGATATTTCATGTGATTATTCGACTAGAATATTATCCATGTGAATAAGTAAATGACATTATTTGATTTTATCTTTTCCATATTATACTGATGATTATGTTTAAAAGGCTTTTGTTTTAGTATTATATATTTCTTTAATTGTTTATGCTTGTTTATGAAAGCTTCTGCTATATTTTTATCCATACTGATCATCTGAGCTCACCCCTTTCAATGTTTTCTTTTTCCAAGGATGTGAAGAAGTATTTTATTGTTGACCTACAGGGATAGGCTATAGATATAAGTGTGTTCAAAATGGGGAAAAATTTGTTTGATGTTTTTATGTCATGATATAATGTTAAACTTATGAATGTGTATAGTACTTCTAAGGGTACTAAACTAATCGGTTTTTTGGGACATGATTTTTTGTATCATGCCGATGTTATGTAATAATGCACCGACTCTGGGTAACTGGGTTGGGGAATTAAATTGAATACATATGAATATAAATCATATCAATATATCAAAAAAGATTAACATGGATATAAATCCCATCCATTAGGATATCATGATTCAGATTTCTACCTTCCCTTTTCAAAAGAAGGGAACAAAATCCATCTAGATCAAATTATTCTATAATACACATTTAATAATCATCCCATGTTGACTTAAGGATCATTAAAATGAGATTAATCTAGTGAATCTCTCATAAATACCTAATATACCCTTAAAGGACACTCCAAACTATATATTAACCCCAACGAAATATACCCAACCTAAACTATTGATACATGATTTTCATGAACAACTAGAAAAACCTAAAACTATGAGACCTTAGTGGGAAATGATAAAGTTATCAGGGTGTTATTGATCCCCATGGCTTGAATACTAGCATCTGATATCATATATTATAAAATATAGAATGAATTTTTGCACATAAAAATAACAAGTTCATGTCAAGAAGTTAGTATGCTTAAAAACTCCATTGGAAGAAAGCTCCGGTAACAAAATTGGTTTATAATATCTAGAAAAAAAAAACACCAACCATGCACTAATAATAGGAAAATATAACATAACCATCATAAAGGAGACATCAATCCAAGGACAATGGATCAAGAATATCCACCTCCTCTATTATGAATTGTCCATTTTTTATCCTGACTCAAGGAAATCTAAAAAATCCCAAAGTAAAAGGTAAAGTATCAGCTATAAATCATAGTAGGGTCTAACAAAGTGATAAATAGAAGTATTACTTTATAATAAAACGAATCATGATTTCAATTTTAATAAAATATGTAAAGGAAATACATTTTTATATTTAAAAGAAAACGTGCATTAATTTTAAAACATGGAAAAAAATTAAAATATGGAATAGAAATACATTATATAAAATATTATATATATATATCAACTAGTATAAACAAAATATTCCTATAATAAATGACATATATATTAAAATAAACATAATAATAACCATGATCATATTCTTTATGTTATAATATATTCTAGTTATAGGACCCTTACACATATCATATCAATGATTATGGATATATGTGTACACATTTCCTTCATGATCATGATGAATATAACTCATCAACAACACATTAGGGATTTCATCTACCCAACTAGATTTTTTTAGAATTTTGGGCATTAATAAATCACCAAGGAATAATAAACCTTGTGCTCCAATCATCCTTTTGTTTGTATTCTAAATGACTGACTAACTACCTAGGATCACATGCGATAAATTGATTAATTGATGATGGGAAAATAATTTCATTTCAAATCAATCTTCATTCACAATTCAATTTCACACTTTTCATTTTCAAAATTGATATTCAATTTCAAAACAATAACACTATTTTTTATGAACAAATTCCTTTATCAACACAATACCAATCATAGATTTTAATGATATATATTTTTACGTTGTTATAAAGTCATTTCTAAAATCACTACATTAATTCAATCAATTTCAATGCACACCCTAAATTCAAAATCCATTGGGATATGGGATTTTCCCAAAATTACATTCCAATTCATATCACAATCCCAGTTTCCATTCAATATGGTTCTCATAAATCAATTTATGTTAATTTAAGTCATATAAAAAATAAAATTTTAATTGTATGGATAGACTCAAACAGAACAACTTACCATTAATCATAGAACCAACAATCAATAATTTCTACTGGTTCTGCCAATAAAGAATGGTAATTGTAGAGATTGAGAAACCAAACATATAATAAAAACCTGTCCAAATATAGTTTAGATCCTTGAAAAATGTGATTGTATAAAAATTTATATGTATTTGAGAATAAGTTATAGGGAGAGAAAGAACAAGAGAAGATCCACATATGAGAGTGGGAACTAATGAAATCTTACATGCTTTCATCCTCCAAGGAATGGGTTTTGAGGAGCTAAAAATGGATCTTGAGTGCCACCAAACCTAATGGCACAACTTAGGTCATTTTAGGATTGGTTGTGGGCATAAATAATTGTTCATTAAATTTTAATGTAATTTTCAGAATTAAAATTTACCGTGTGAATGATTAGCTAGGCTAGGATGCATGGATAGGAAAACCTTGCACTTTAACCATGTTCCTCTAAACTGGGGTTCATAGTTTCTAATAGGTGGGTTCAAGATTATTCAAATTATTAGAGAACCATGATAACACTCATTATCTTGTGTTATACGATTTTCACTTAGTGGGGGAATGGTTTGGTTGAATATTTCACTAATCCAACAAAACACAGAACCATTCAAAAAAATTCCAAATTCCACCTAAAGCACCCATAAGCATGATCCAACCAAAAGGGAATAAAACAAGGATAATGGAATAACTAAAAAAATTAAAATGATGTAAAAATATATGATATTTTTTAGTTTTTTATTTTATAAATTGATGTTAATTTTATAATAAACATTTTTCAAGAATTTGTAAAAATTAATTTTAAACTATTTTAAAATCCGGATGAAAAAATAAGAATATTGATTTTCAGATAAAAAAACATTCTCATTAAAAAAAAATTTATTTATAAAAAAAGTTATAACCATTGATTATATTTTATATATGTGTAAAACATATAATTTTTAAAATTTAAATTTTCCTCTTCATTCATACCAACTTAACATCTTGGTTATAATGTTATATAATTCATTTAACTAAGGGTGGGGTACATCATAGGCTATCTAAGTGATTAAAATTAAAGAAATATATTTCATGTATATTTTTATATATTTTATTCTTTCCACATATCCTATCAAACCAAATGTTTTTATTTTAAATTCTCAGGGTGCTACATTCTATACACCTTTAATAAATTTCATCCCTACAATTTGAACATGATCATGATAATAAAAGGTTCTTAATGTGAAAATTCATTTCATGGAATAACACATAGTAAGAAGGATTAATATAACATATAGTTTATAAGACATAAATTAAATCATATATGTCATCCGAAATAATTCATAAATAGGTTTCCAACTAGGAAAACCAATGTAAGATGTGAAAAATGGACATTGAAGAAAAGGAAAAATAATTTTGAAGAGTGACAAAGGTCATTGGTCATTGGATTGTAAATTATAAAGTGTATTTAATGGAAATAATCCCATAAATATGTTTCCAATTAAAATACCATTTATTCCTCAGATATGAAGGTAATAGATTTTTTTTTCTCAAGATCCATTTCCTTTAATTATAGAATTATTTTAATATCATTATAGAAAACAATAGAATAAATACTGGTATTTTCAACCTTTTGTTGTGCATTTATCAATTTATAATTCATTTCTCACCTCAATAAATAAATATACATGAAGATATTGTTTTCCAAATAACAATAATTTCGAATTAAAGGATCATTAGATCCATAAGTGAGTGGAAAGTCTTTTCATTTTTCTCTGGATATTTACCAAATGAAAAATTGGTTTCATTACTTATCTAATAAGATACATTAATCACTAAACCTCAAGAGTAAAACCAAAAGATAAAATTATTCCATTCTATAATTAAATATAAATAAGATTATTTACGTAAAAAAATAATTTCACATTGACCAGGACATCACGTTGGCCAAAGTAGGTGCTTCACCCATTTCATCCTCCAGTTGTGGGTTTATTCCTCGCAAATTTTCCATACACGATGGGTTATCAATCATAATTTGTGTTTAAATTAGACTTTAACGACATTAATATAATTATTATAAAGTTAAAAAACTAAATTAATACAAAAAAACAATAGTCATTAAATAACTTTTTAACCACATGGGTTTTCTATAATTCTTTTTTATGAAATAAAAGAATAATAATTGACTATTATTACCTTAACATAAATGATCATATTGAAATTAGAGGATATAAATAACTTTATAGTTTTTCCTAGAAAATATAAAATCATTATTTCTTAAATAACATTTCACCCAAAAATATTCTAAACCAATGTATTGTATTTCCATTAATGTCTCCAGAAACATCCTTAATCATTATAAAATCCCATCACCTATAGCCTCAAAAATGGGTGTGTAAGGAATTGAACATATTATCAAACATAAACTTATAATCCCTTCATAATATCCATAACTCTAATAGTAATCGTACATGAATACATATATTCTTAAAAAATTAACATAACCCATAAATGTTTAATGATACATATAACCAAAATACTATTGGTAAAAATTATTCCTAATGATATTTTATGAAAAAAAAATATAAGACCATTAATTATTAAACTTTTCCAATATTAATAGTATGATATTTTTAAGTACCTGAGCTTATTATATTAGATAATCTTGAATTTTAGTCTAGAACTCACATCTTTGAAAAATCATTATAACATTTAGCATTGATTTATTCTTTGTATTACACATCCTTATAACCTATCAAAATCATTTAAAAAATTAAGATGAGAACCAAAGTCTTAGTATGGGATATAAAAAGAAGGAATAAAAAAGTAGTCCTTGAATACTTGTAAATTTAAGAAATCACATTTAGAAATAAATAAAAGTCGCCTATATATAAATATTATGTGAGACATGATATTTCCATGATATTTCATCAAAAAATAAATAACATATGTATAAAAATAAATTTATCATGGGGAATTTCCTACATAATCTTGAAACCCTCTCATATACATTATAATTATTAACCCTCAAGTCTACCACATAATGTAACCCTCATGACTACCTTATTTTGTAACCATTGTAGTTACACTTGGAGTAACCATATGGTTGACCTCCAACTTACACATACCCAATTCATTAGAGAGAAATATAGTTCTCACCATTCAACATAAACAATTACCATGAACCAAAACATAATCATAAAACAAGAATAATTTCATAAAAACATTTATTTTTAATTTTGTAAAATATAATTTTAAAAGAATATTTTAAAAGAAAACCCCCTTACAAATATCATATAATTGAAGTGAGACTTAATAGAGTGGATGGAATATGTATATTCACTATAAATAACCATAATTAAACATAATATAAACATAATTCATCACACAAACAATTTTAACACCACCTAAGTAATTAATTATAATATTAACCCACATAATGGAAATTGGGATAAAAATTCCATTACCTCGGGTTCGTCTAACATCAAACATGTTTAAACCTTCTATAGATTATTTCTCCTTAAGATACTCTTTATGGCACTAATTTTTTCCCTTTTTGTGAGACCTGATGGTGTTGGACATGGGGGAGGGGCTTGGAAATATTATTTGGTAGAACATAGACGATTCCCAAGGCTAGAGTGGTGTGATAGGAAGAGGGGGGTGAGGGTGGAATTTATAGTGGATGATAGGAGGGGTTTTACATTATTTTAATCATTAGTTTAATATTATTGTGAATTTTTTTTGAATATTCTTGATTCATGTTACCCAAAAGAGTAATAAGTGCTAGTGAGTTTGAACCAATGGCCATTTACAGCATCCATGACTCAAGAATGATGCAAAAATTCATTTATTTAGCAAATTTTCATAATTAGCATATTTTACTATTCATAGAAATTCATGTATTTCAGAAAAATCCGAAAATTCACACAAACCATTTTTCATTATGTAGAATTGAAAAAATGAACTCAATTATTGGAAATTTTTTTATAAATATGATTAATTTAATTTTTAAATAAAATCATAAGTTTTTCCAAATATAATAATTTTAAAACCATAAATGATTTTATATCATTTTGGGAAATTAATCAAGATCTCATTATCTTATAACCATAAGAATGTAAAATAAGAATATGATTTACTATTCATAATGGTCATATTACTATTCAAATTAATATTTATAAGGGTATATTATTATTCACCAAAAAACATGTTGGTTCCCTGAGACCCCAAATAACTTACTTTTCAAATCCGTATATGTACATTTTTTAAATTCAAAACATATAAGAGGAAAAAATATTTTTAATGGGTAATTTTTAAATATCCCATTAAAAATGTTTCATTATATAGAGACTTATTTTTTCATTCATTTCAAATTATTTTTAAAACCATGGTGTGTTAAATTCTCCCCACCTTTTAGAAATTACATCCTCACAATTTTATTTAATTATCAAACAGATGAGGATATCTATCCCTCATAGCATTTTCAAATTCCCATGTTTCATCTTTAACCATGTGGTTTATACAAAAATCCATTACATGGTGGAGTAACTTATTCAAAAATAATTTTTCTCTTTGATCAATAATATGACCCGGTTAATTTTCATGTGGAAGGTTTTCTACTGACTGAACACTTTCAAGATTATAACATTAGATGAATCTGGAAGATATATTCTCAACATTGAAACATGAAAAAATTTGTCTATATTATATTAACTCAAAGTCAAAGATACTTGGTAGGAATCCAATAAAACATTATCTAGTATTTAATAAGGTGTAATGAACTATGGAAATAGCTTCCCATTATTACCAAAATGCCTGAAAATTTTCCATGTTGAGATTCTATGAAAAACATGATCACCTACCTTGAATGAAAGGTTATTCTTCATAATATATTTATAACCTTTCTACCTTTTTGAGTTATCCTTAGGTGTTGCTGGATCATCATCACTTTCTCATTCACTTCCTCTACTAATAATGTTCCCATCAACTACCTTTCTCCAAATTCATCCGAAAAAGCTAGAGTTCGACAATGATTCCTATAAAATGTCTCAAAAGGTTTCATCTGTATACTATAATGAAAAATGTTATCCTATGAAATCTAAACTAAAGAAATATGTTAACCCCAACTTCCCTTGTACTGAATTACCTATTCAAAGCATATCCTCCTAAGTCTGAATTGTTAGTTATCATTTCCCATCTGATTGAGGATGAAAATATATAATAAATTTAATTTTGTTCCCAATGACTTCTGAAGTCACTTCAAAAACTTATAGGTGTACTTGGGATCCATGTTAGATATAATGGAAATAGGAACTCCATGTTACCAGATATAATCTTTGAGGTACAATCGAGAAAGCTGATCCAAATTCATTTTCTCTCGAATATGAATGAAATATGAAAATTTTGGCAGTCAATTAACAATAACCCAGATTGAATTATTACTTCATGAAGTCTTTGGTAGTCCCAAAACAAAGTAAATGGATATATTTTACAATTTCCACTCTACCACTGGAAAATTATGAAGCATACTCTTCGGTAATTGTTCCTCTACTTTAACCTGTTGACATATCAACCATTTCACAGTAAAATCTCCAATATATCTTTTCATTCCATGCAACTAGTAATACTCTCAATGGTCTTTGTACATATTTGTGCTTCGAGGATAAACTGAAAATGGAGAACTATAGGCTTCACAAAAAAAATATTTCATTAGCTAAGAATCACATGGAACAAATATTATTTTTCTGAATATCATTAAAAAATCTGTATCAATTTTAAATTCTAGAAACAAACCAATTTTAAAAATTATTCCTTTTTCTATAGCTCATGATCTTTCTTCTAAACTTGCTAAATTCTTTCGAACTAAGATAACTGAACTGAATCCTAAAATAAAAATAGGGCAATTTCTTGCACAAACAACATCAAGCCAAAATTTATCAAATAATTTGTCTAGGGTTCATTTTCCATTATTAACATGGTTAATGATGCATGATTTTTTTAATCAAGGTATCATCTAAATTGTTTACTTTTCACAGATGGAAATTAATCATGAAATCATAATCATTTATAAATTAAATTCATATTATATACATCATGTTTAGTTCCTTATAAGTGAATATATACTTTAGACATTTATGGTCTGTATATATTTCACATTTGGATGCTTATAAATATTGCATCCAAATTTTCAAAGAAAAAACCACAACTGGTAATTCTAAATCATGTGTGGGATAATTTAACTCATGAGGTTTTAGTTTTCATGAAGCATAAACAATTATATGACCCTTCTACATCATAACACAAACAAGTACCTTTAACAAAGCATCAATGTAGATGAAAAACTCTCTATTTCTGGAAGGTCGGGTGATAACTAGAGAATTCAGCAATCTTATTTTCAATTCCTAAAATCTAATATCACATTATTTTTCCCAGAACAATGTAACCCCTTTTAATGTTAACTTAGTTAGAAATCTAGATAACCATGAAATGTTTTTAACAAACCATTGGTAATGACCTTAGAATCAAAGAAAAATTCAAATCTATAAAACATTTTTTGGTCTTGGACATTAATCAAACACTTCTTTTTTGATAGGATCATCTATTATTCAAAACCAACTAACAATACACCCAATAAAAGAAATATGTTGCAACCAAAATTCACACTAACTAAATTTTTCATACGGCTTCTTTTCATTTAATGTTTGAAAAACAACACTTAGTTTTTCTCATACTCCTAATTACGTTTTCAATATACCACAATTTCATCAATAAACACAGCCAAAAACATATCCAATAACTCAATAAATACTCTATTCAAAATATATATGAATATAGAAGGTTCATTACTTAACTCAAATGGCATGAAAAAAATTTATAATGCCATTATCTAGTACAGAACATAGTCTTCATAATGTAATCTTCCATTACATTCAACTGACGGTACCACATCCTTAGGTCAACCTATAAAAAATATTGTGCTTTCTGAGGTTGATAAAACTAATCATCGATACAATCAATGATATTATTGACCACTAACCCCCACTAATCATCAAAAACATCAAAATTATAAATGGAAATACTTACCTTTTGATTATATAGGATTCCCATGACATCGAATATCTTTTCAAGAGATTTAATCAATCCTTCAGCGACTAAATGGTCATAATATATACTAAATGGAAGAGGTTGTGGCCTCATAAAATGATCCACAATCATCATTCTCCATTTTGATGGCTTTTGTTGTTCTCATTCATGGATTCCAATGCCTATTATTTAAAATTTAATCTAATCCATTAAAGTCACAAACTTCTCGGATCCAATCTCTACCATTTCAGGAAACATATTCAGTAGTATATGGTTCGTTCGGTGCCTTACCACTTTAGCTTCACTTTTTCTTAAGAGGAAAAATATTATGAACAAAAATATATTAGTTGAAACAACATGGAAATCTTGAAATTCAATAAAATTTCAAAATAACCATAGAGTAAAAATAATTTGTGGTATTATTTAAACATAATCTAAACCCCCAATGTTATCTAAACAATCCTCTGATACCAACTATAAGGACCTAGCCTTATTACATTACATAATCTTGAATTTTAGTCAAGAACTCACTTCCTTTAATAGTGATGATCTTTTCAAGTTTTGAGTTCTAGCGAGTTGAGATATAATACTTATGTAACAATCCACATTTATATAGACATGATACCAAAAAAACAATATCCATTTATTCCAAAATATGAATCATTTCTAATAAAACATGCCTTCATTGAAAAATAATCCTAATGTTTATCTAGGATTATTTGTTTGACTTACACATCATTTTAACTTGTGAAAAAAATTTAGAAACTTGGGATGGGGAAAAAGAATATAAGGGATATGAAAAGAAGGAATGAAAACATTAGTCCTAAATTTCATGTAAACATATGAAATAATTTTCAAAAAGAAATTCTTTTCACCAATATATACTTTTTGAAACCTAATATTTAAATGATCTTTCCTCAAAACATAAAGAACATCAATGAAACCATAAAAATTTCGTGGGGAATTACATACATAATCATGTAACCCTCTTCACTACCTTATAAATTGTAGCTCTCACATCAAATTTACAATGTATCCCTATGAATACCTTATTGCGTAACCATCACAATTACACTTGGAGTAACCATATAGTCGACCTCCAACTTACACATACACAATTCATTAGAAGAAGATATAGGTCCCACCCAACATCATAAGAAATTACCCAGAACAATAAGAAAATGAAAAAAAAAACGTGAATAATTGCATAAAAACATTCCTTTTGAAATTTGTAAAATAGAATTTTAAAATAGGGTTCTAAAAAGAAAAACCCCTTACAAATTTCATATAATTTAAGTGATACTAAATTGAGTGATGGAATATGTATATACACTATAAATAAACATGATTAAACCTAATATAAAAAAATTAATTACAAAAACAATTTTAATACCACATAAATAATGATGTGTAAGGTTAACCCAAATAATGGAAATCGTGTTATGAATTCCCTTACCTCGGGTTTTTCAAACTTGAAATGTGTGTAAACCTTTTCTCAATCACTTATCCTTGATATCCTTTTTAAGCCCATTCGTTTTTTCCTTTTTGTGATACCAATAGTTCATGGAGGTGGGTAATTGGATTTGGTAGATTATTTTTAATAACATATACAAGGCTCATGGTTTTAGTGGTTGGGGAGGAAGAGGGGGTGAGAGTGGTATTAATAGTGGAGGGGAGGAGAGGTTTTACGTTATCATAATCATTAGATTAATATTTTTTATAAAGACTAAGATTAGTCTTGATTCGCATGAACCAGAATAGTAATATGTGTATGTGTGTTTGAACTAATGGCCATTTACAACATCCATGACTCAAACATGATGCATATATTCATTTATTTAGCATATTTTGTTGATTACTGTATTTCACTATTCACCAAAAATTCAAGTATTTCAGAAAAATCACTAAAATTATCTCTGACCATTTTTTGATGTGTATAATCAAAAAATGAACTCCGTTTTTTGAGAATAAGTTTATAAATATGAAAAATTTAGTTTTAAATTAAAATAATATATTATTCCAAAAATAAAAATTTTAAAACTATAACTAATTTGATATCACCTTGATAAGTTAATAAATATCTCAATATCTTATAAACTTAATAAAATAAAATAATAATATGATTTTCTATTTAAAAGGATATTATTACAATTCATATTTTTATTCATAAGGGTATGTTAAAATTCACCAAAAGAAACTCAGTTCAGTTCTATTAGACTGAAAATAACTTACTGATCACAACCATGGATATTTTTTTTATTAAAAACATAGATTTGGAAAACATATGTTTAATGGAAATTTTATAAATATATACTTAAAAATGTTTCATTATGTAGATAATCAGTGTTTTATGCATTTAAATGTATTTTTAAAACCTTATGGTGTTAGAATATTTATCATTATCCCTAGTAATATTTTGGGGGAAATTTCATTAATGCTAGGGAAAATCATTAACATAGTGTCCCGTATCCTTATAGTAAAATAATTTATCATTTACATATTCATTCATTACATTGCAACCATATTCATGGTGTCCATTCTCTCTAAACATATATAAAACTCAAATTACCTTTAATAATGTAAAAATGTGTTTCTTTCTAAAAAAATGACACATTGAAAACCCCATTTTTACCTTATTCCCTTAATCTACTTTTTATCCCATCTTCTTTATCTCTTTATTCCCTTAGAAGAAAAATCACATGAACAGTTTTTTATTTATCTCGATAGAACATGATAACATTCCCTCTTATGATGAAAATGTTTAGAATTCTAGTTACCATCGATTGATTTTTCTTAACCACATGAAATAAATTTTCAATAAGGCTCTATTTATTACCTACAAATACTAAAAATTTTCCTTAAAACATTATATAGTTGATTTTATACATAGAATCATTTTCATATTAATTTTTTCTTCGATTCCTTAATTGTCTCTTTATATCCATTTTTTTTCTTTTAAGGAAAATATTTTTCCAAGAAGAGTACATTTAATTCTTCCAACCACAAATTTTTTATTTTGTTGCTGATCATTATTATAATGAATCAACAACATCAATTGATCAACATCACCTAATATATGATAAATGCACAATAATTAATTATGCTACTTATTAATCCCCAAAGAATGAAATATATTTTCTAAAGAACTTATCTATTTCTCAACTAAAAATTGATCTATAGTCCAAATAATCAATGGAGGTTGTTGTCAAATAAAATTGTATAGCATTATTGTACAATGTTATAGATTAGTAGGTTTCTCTATATGGGAAATATTATTCAACATAACTGGATTCATATTACAAAATAATGTAATAATTAGATCATCACTAGGTCCAGCTTCATTATCTTTCAATGGGGGGAAATCCCTACACGGTTTACAAAAACTGACATATTTTATATTCCATCATCTTGGATTTATTTCTAAATAATTTCATATACTAGATTAGGTCAAAAAATTATGAATACTATTGTATATATTTTAATACTAGGGAAAAAAACATAAATTGATATATTTATCCATAACATATTTCATAATCATAAACATTGAATCTTTTAGAATATTCTCAAGTCGTAAAAATATTTTCCAATCATTCAAAAAAATTTGTAATGAAATTGTGAATTAGACGAATCATACATACAGAGAGTGTTTGTAACGACCCAAAGTATCATTAATGGAAATCCCACTTGATCTAATTAAATGTCTCCGTATGTAAAATGTTTATATAAAATGTCAACTTCTTTGGTTTTATGTTATTAATTGTGACCGTTTCTTTTATAGTCATTGAACAGTGATCACATGATTAGTATAAATATGGGGCTTTAACAAATCCAAATTACATAGAAAAAGGAAGAAATGGCCTAATCCAATAGAATTTCTCCATACGAAGCCCATTTTTCAGAGCTTGGAAAAGATGTGGCATCTTTGGGATTCTCTCTTAACCAAGCCCAAGATGAGCGTCATCATGTCAAGATCGAATGAGACCGTCTACGGGAAAAGTGGAAGTTGATAGAGATCACCACTCGAGCAATGTTATCTGAGCCACCCCAAGAGTTTTTCACCATCGCACACCTTACCCTTTGGTCTTATGCAGCTGTTTTAAGGGGTTATGTAAGAAATCTCTAGTACTATGTTCATGTACATTAATTTTTATATAATAATGAATATACTTTCTTATCATTATTGATACATTGTAAATAGTTTTTAAAGTGAAAATAGTGTTTTTAGTTATTATTTAATTATGAATTCTTTTTTATTAAATTTAGGGATTTTTTTAATTGAATATTATTTTAATAAAATATTATTATTATTATTTTTAAATTAATTATATTATATACAAATGATCATATAATTTTATGAATGAAATTGTAATTTTTATTAAGGTTTGAAAGCCATTTTTATCAAAACCCGTGAATTTTCGATAAATGTCAGTTTTTAATTTAAAAGTGAAAATTAAAATATATAGAAAATTATTTAGATAAAATAAATTTTATTTCTGGAATCAGTACATCGAAATTATCCAACGGTGAATTTTTCATGATTTTCTGAGACTACCAATTTTTTGGGTAAAAATTAAATACTCTTTAATTATATAATGTGTTTTATGACATCATAATGACCCAATAGTGATTCAATAAAATACTATAAGCTTTATTTTCGGCCAATATATGTTTTAAAATTAAAATAATGTGATTTAGGGTTTGTTTGACTTACTTTTCAAAGTATTAATGGACCCTTCATGACTTATTAAACACCTTGTCTTTTTATATAGTTTTCCCTGGGAGTGTGACTCACCTCCGCAGAAGCAGCCCTATTATTTTAAGAAGTTCGGACTTTGGCCTTATAAAATATTTTTTCCTCTTACCTTTTCCAATATCCATGGGATGGTTTGTGGTTTGGATTAATTTAATAGAAGGGGTCCCAAACCTAAATAATAAAGAATTCCCTCACATTTCCTATATACACCCACCCAAGCTCCCACTTCCTCCTCACTCAAAACCTTTGGAGTTCATCCAAAATCTGCCCAAATCTCTCTATAATCCTCTCAAGGTGCCCCATGATCCCAAGAAGCCTCTCTCAATCCTCTCTCAAGCCTTTGGAGTCACACTTCCAAGTAAGGGTTTTTTCTTCCTTTCTCATTTTTGTCCAATTTTCTTTATGTTTTTTTGCCCTTTTAATTTCAATTATGAATGTTGGGGTATGGTTTTTCACCTCCCTCATACTGCCCCATTTATTTTTGAATGATGGGAGACCCCTTTCTCTCTCATTAAATGCCTCCCATGTACACTCGTTACTATGCCGAAATTTCGAAAGGAACTTCTCTCTCCTCATTTACATTCATGAAATACTTTTGTATCATGAATCTAAATTCCATTAAAATTGTTGGTACATGTACTATATGACCTCCTTACTATCCATAAAATGTAAATATGATAAGTAACCCCTTTCTCTCTCATTAAATGTCTCCCATGTACACCCGTTACTATGCAGAATTCCGAAAGGAACTTCTCTCTCCTCATTTACATTCAAGCAACACTTTTGTATCATGAATCTAAATTTCATTAAAATTGTTGGTACATGTATCCATATAACCCCCATTAATTTCCATTTCATTTAGATATTATGAGGAACCCCTTTCTATCTCAACAACCATTTTTATGAATTCTTCTGTCACGTCGCTACACTGCCGAAATCGCACCAATTTTCCAAGCCAGTGCCATTGTGTAGTGAATACCATGCCCATTTATCCATCAAGGGAATTCACCATTATGCACATTTACTTATTGATAATAAAGTTTCATGTATGAATTCCACATTCCGTTATCATGGAATAAATTATTATGTTTTATGAATTCATTTTTTATGATCCATGTGGAACCCTTACGCGTGAAAAGAAATGTTTAAGAAGGGTGCACCCTTATAGCACTCCAATGCATTGGGTAAAGTGTAGTATCATGATACGTCATGTGCAATGAGTATTGACTCATGATAATTCAAGTGCAAAGAGGTTTTACTCGTGCTTTATGTGCAATGTTTATTAACTCATGCTCTATGTGTAATGAGCCTTGGCTCATGCTAATTCCATGTTATGTGTTGTTGCCACATTTCCATGTTATGATTATCACGCTTTATCATGCCTTTATGTTCATGTTTCCCTTGTGCACTATTGATATACCTGTTGTCTAACATGTATTTTAATCCTCATGTATTCCCTCTTTATTCCCTTACTGAGCTTTATAGCTCACCCCTTTTCTTATGCATGTCCTTAGGTTATCCCATGCAATGCTAAGTACGAGGGAATGTAGTGGTCATGTAAAGGAAGTTTTCAATAAAGATGATGTATTTAATGTTTTAAGTTGTTATGTAATGATCCTAAGCCCCAAAGACATTATACATCTCAATCTTCCATGTTGTATCAAGTAAATAGTTTATGTAATAAATCATGTTTAAGTTTGTCATAAAAATAGGGTTGTCATAGTTGTTATCAAAGGATAAGTTTAGTTATTTTTTGGATTAGGATTAGGAAACCATAGTAAATCCTTAGAGACAAGAATATGTATAATAAAAAATCCCTATGTTTTGGTAAGTACTGAGTAAGTGCTTTATCAAGAAAATACATCAATGTCTAGATACGAGCAGGTAGAGGCGGCTCTGGCACAAATGTATCCTAGGGGTAAAACCCGAAAACACCGCTTTGAGCTAGTCTCGAACGAGAACTGGTGCACAAAAATATGACTTGATGCACTCTTGGTTATGAAACTCCCGGGGGATTTGTTTTGATAAATTTACAAGCTTAGTTTGAACCCTTATTAAGGGAATTAAAAAAATGCCCCTAAGAATATATGTTAGAAAGCAGATCATGAAAATCCTAGATTGAAGACTATAGACTCATGAGTTAAGGAAATAAAATTTTATTTTTAAGTCATCAACTTTTGTCTTTGGTTTACCCTTTATGTGTTACCCCCTAACTTTCATTTTATTACAGCCAATGGCCGGTAATTGGAGGACTCGGGCTAATAATCGGTATGAAGATCAGTGTGATGACTGTACTAATGAGATGCCCAATCCAATGGGAGCGGGAATTCTGAACGTTTTCATGCTTCTCTCTCAGATTACACATGCTTTGAATAGAAACATGGGTCAAGAGGAATGTCTAAACCCCCCTTATAAAGAACACGTCGTTATCGAGATCTTTATGAGACAAAGGCCTCCTACTTTTAGTGGATCATCTGATCCCACGATCGCTGAACAATGGATCAACTCCATTGAAAAGATCTTCTCCATCCTTCAATGTTATGAACAAGAGAAGGTTCTCCTGGCGGCATATCGTATGGAGGGTGAATCTGATCAATGGTGGACATTGATCAAAAATACGAAGCTTGAGGAGGAGATCGAGTCATTGGAATGGAAGTATTTATGGAAGATGTTTTTTGATAAATATTTTCCGCACACCCTTCGGCATAAGATGGAAAGGGACTTCCTTTCCCTCAAGCAAAAAGAAGAATAATATGTTGGAGCATACGAGGCAAACTTCACAAGTCTTGCATGATACGCTTCTGGCTTTGTCGTTTCCCCCGAATGCAAGGTTGACTGCTTCTTTGGTGGGAGAATCCTAGCCTACAGAAATCATTACCGATCCGTGACTTCGACAACTATGAGGAAATTGTCTGATGTGCCCTCAAGGTTGAAATGGAGATCGAGAAATCATAGAGGTATCATGGGGAGAAGAAGCGTAAGGTTGAATTCAATGCTGGTAGTCCGATGGATAAATCCAATGGTGCTAAGAAGATCCAGCACCCCACTTTCCAAAAGTGCAGAAAGAAGCACCCTAGAAATTGCCTCAAGGGGAGAAGGAAATGCTTTAGGTGTGGTAGAGAAGGGAACCAAGTTGTTAACTATCGGCAAGAAAGACACGCGGCTACGATAGAGGAGAAGAACGCTCTGTTTGAACCTCAACATGTTGTTCATTGCTACAAATGCAAAGAACCGGGGCATTTTTCAAATCAGTACCCTAATACAAAGGTTTTTGGAGGCAACCAGAAACCTCCAAGGCAGCAAGGAAGAGATTTTTTCCATCACTTCTATCGAAGTGAGCCCTGCTAACAAAGTGGTGATAGGTATGCTAGTTATTCATTCAAGAATAACAAATGTACTTTTTGATTCAGGTTCAACACACTCTTTTATATCTCAAATGTTTAGTAGAACAATCCCATCACCACCAAAAACCATGGAAGTGAAGATGTCGGTGAGTACGAAAAATGGGTAAATCATTGAATCCCATGAATATAAGTACTCCCCTGTTATAATATGTGGATTTAATTTCCCAGAGAACCTCATCATACTACCTCTAGTGGAATTTGATGAAATTATTGGCATGGATTCACTTTCCTTATATAGAGACAAAATATATTGTCAGGAGAGGGAAATCACACTCCATATGGAGAATCGACCCCCAATTCATTACAAGTGTAAAGAGGAAGATGAATCTCCTTTAGATCCATTATCTCGTGCATGGATATTACCGCCCTATGAGAACACATATCTACCTCAGATGATTGAGTCTAAGGAAGAAACCATCCTTGAAGAAATGCCTATTGTGAGGGAATTCGCTGAAGTGTTTCCCGTGGAACTGCCTACTCTTCCTCCTAGAAGAGATGTTGAATAATCAATTGAAATTATACCAGGGGCACTGCCAATATCCAAGACTCCATATAAAATGGCTATCATGGAACTTGAATATCGGAAGAAACAACAATAGGAGAATTTGGATAAAGCGTTTATAAGCCCAAGTGCTTCACCATGGGGTGCACCAGACCTCTTCGTCAAAAAGAAGGATGGGTCAATGCGGCTTTGCATCGATTATCGTGAACTTAACAAAATCACAATAAAGAACATGTATCCTCTGCCACGGATCGATGACTTGTTTGATCAGCTGCGTGGATAACAATACTTCTCCAATGTAGATTTGCGGTCGGGATATTATCAAGTAATGGTGAAGAAGGAAGATGTCCCCAAGACTGCTTTTCGTATAAGATACAGGCACTATGAATTCATAGTAATGCCTTTCAGACTCACCAATGCTCTAGAAATCTTCATGGAAGTGATGAATAGAGTATTTAGAGATTACCTAGACAAATTTGTGGTAGTATTTATAGATGATATTCTAATATACTCCATAACCAAGGAGGATCATGAGGAGCATTTAAGAACTGTACTAGAGACTTTGCGAAAGGAGAAGCTCTATGAAAAGTACAGCAAGTGTGAGTTCTGGTTGAAGGAGGTCTCATTCTTGGGCCATATCATCACAAGCAATGGGATATCTATGGATCCCTCTAAAACAGATGCAATAAAGGGATGGCCGAGGCCAACATCAGTAATAGATATCCGTAGCTTCTTGGGGTTAGCTGGATATTATCGATGATTTGTGAGAAATTTATCATGATTTTCCAACCCTATTACAATGCTAACTCGAAAGGGAGTAATGTTTTATTGGAGTGATGAATGTGAAGAATGCTTCAAGGAGTTGAAAAGGAGGATTATCACTACACCTGTGCTCACTTTACCCACAAGTGGGGAAATATTTGTGGTATTCAGTGATGCTTCGAAGAAGGGCTTAGGATGTGTGTTGATGAAGAATGATAAAGTTATATCCTATGCCTCAAGGCAGTTGAAAATCCATGAGTGAAACTATCCAATGCATTATTTGGAGTTGGCGGCCGTGATCTTTGCCTTGAAAATATGGCGGCATTATCTCTATGGGGAGAAATGTTAGATATATACTGACCACAAGAGTCATAAATATATATTCACATAGAAATAGCTTAATATGAACTAGATAATATGGATATATCTCATCAAGGATTATGAATTTTCAATACATTACCACCCTGGGAAAGAAAACAAGGTGGCAGATTCCCTAAGTAGAATAGACCAAGCGATTGTATCAACGATAAGAATTGAGAAGGATCCAATCTTATTAGACTTGATGACGATGGTCATGGGAATCATAAAGAAGGTAAATTCATCAATCATTTCACAAATGATTGCTCAACTTCCCCTTTTGAAATGGTTAAAGGATGCTCAATAGGATGATGAGGGAATTTAGGAAAAAGTGGAATCTATCAAAAAAGGGAAATCCTCATAGTTTAATGTTAATGAAGAAGGAATTGTATGATTTGGGAAAAGGCTATGTGTTCCATTATGTATGGAGCTAAAGAAGGAACTTTTGGATGATGCAAATAGTTCAAATTTCTCTATTCACCCAGGGAGCACAAAGATGTATCGAGATCACTGAGAAAACTTTTGGTGGGATATTATGAAACAGGAGATTGTTGAATATACATCAAAGTGCCCGGTGTGCCAGCAAGTGAAGCCAGAGAGGAAGAAGTATAAGGGGACGATGAAACCATTTCCCATAATATAATGGAAATGGGATAACATCACCATGGACTTTGTCACTGGACTTCCGAGGACATCCAAAGGCAACAATGCAATCTGGGATGTTGTGGATCATCTTACAAAGACTGCAAAGTTCATTGCTATTCGGGAGGATTTCTCTTTGGATCAACTGGAATAGATATATATCAGGGAAGTGGTAAGGGTGTATTGAGTGCCACTATCTACTGTGTCTTACTGAGAACCAAGATTCACCTCTACGTTTTGGAATAATCTTCAAAAAGATCTAAATACTGAACTGAACTTCAGTACGACCTATCATCCTCAAACTGATGGCCAATCCCAGCAAACTATCCAAACACTTGAGGATATTTTGAGAGAGTGTTCAATGGACTTTAAAGGAGGATGGGATCAACATATTTCTCTAGTTGAGTTCTTTTATAATAATAATTTCCACTCGAGCATCCAAATGGCACCATATGAAGCCTTGTATGGGAGAAGGTGCAGAAGACCAGCATGTTGGGATGGGGTCGGTGAACGTAAGCTGCTTGGACTAGAAATTGTCAATGAAATGTTGGAGAAGGTTAAAACCATTCAACATCATATCAAGGCAGCCCAGAGTCGACAGAAGAGTTATGAAGATAATAGTCGATGAGACCTTGAGTTTAAAGTTGGAGACATGTTTTTTCTATGCATATCTTTGTGGAAGAAAGTCATGAGGTTTGGAAATAAATGGATGTTAAGTCCAAGGTACATAGGCCCCTTCGAGATTCTTGACCGTGTCAGGGTTGTGGCCTATCGACTAGCACTTCCACATACCATGGCCAAAGTACATGATGTCTTTCATGTATCCCTCATAAGGAAGTATATACCGGACCCTTCACATGTACTCTCTTCTGAGTTGGTACAGTTGGAGGATGATCTTTCTTATGAGGAGAAACCAGTGAAGATATTAGATCATAGAGAAAAGGTTATACGAAATAAGACAATGCCCCTCGTCAAGGTGTTGTGGAGAAACCACAAGTTTGAAGAAGCAACTTGGGAATTAGAGGAAATGATAAAGATGAGTTACCCACATCTATTTTAGTGTGGGAAAAGGAAATTTCGAGGGTGAAATTTATTAATGGGGGGATATTGTAACGACCCAAAGTTTCATTAATGGAAATACCTCTTGATATAATTAAATGACTATTTATTTAAAAAATTTATATAAAATTTCAAATTATTTGGTTTTATGTTTTGAATTGTGACCGTTTCTTTTATAGACATTGAACAGTGATCACATGATTAGTATAAATATAGAGCTTTAACAAATCCAATTTAATCAAACAAAGGAAGCGATGGCCTCATCCAGTAGAATTTCTCTAAATGAAGCCCATTTGTCGGAGCTTGGAAAAGAGGTGGCATCTTTGTGCTTTGTTCTAGACCAAACCCAAGCTGAGCTTCATCATGTCAAGCTCGAACGAGACTGTCTATGGGAAAAGTGGAAGTTGATAGAGATCACCACTCGAGCAATGTTATCTGAGCTACCCCCAGAGTCTATCACCATCACACACCTTACCCTTAGGTCTTATGAGGCTATTTTAAGGGGTTATGTTACAAATCCCTAGTACTATGTTCATGTACATTATTTTCTGTATATAATAATGAATATAGTTTTTTGACATTATTGATACATTGTAAATAGTTTTTAAAGTGCAAATAGTGTTTTAGTTATTATTTAATTAAGAATTATATTTTATTAAATTAAGGGATTTATGAAATAAATAATATTTTAATAAATTATTATTATTATTATTAAATTATTATTATTATTATTAAATTAATTTTATTATATATAAATTATCATATAATTTTATGAATGCAATTGTAATATTTATTAAGGTTTGAAAGCCATTTTTGTCAAAACCCGTGAATTTTTGATAAATGTCAGTTATAATTTTAAAAGTGAAAATTAAAATATTTAGAAAATTATTCAGATAAAATAAATGTTATTTCTGGAATTAGGACATCAGAATTATCCAACTGTGAATTTTTCATAATTTTATGAGACAACCAATTTTTTGGTAAAAATTAAATATTGTTTAAATATATAATGTGTTTTATGACATCATAATGACTCAATAGTGATATAATAAAATACTATAAGCTTTATGTTCTTCCAATATCGGTTTTCACATTAAATTAATGTGATTTTGGGTTTTTTTTACTTACTTTTCAAAGCATTAATGTACCCTTCAAGACTTACTAAACACCTTGTCTTTTTAAATTGTTTTCCATGGGAGTGTGACTCACCTCCACATAAGCAACCCCATTATTTTAAGAATATAGGACTTTGGACTTATAAAATATTGTTTAACTCTTCCCTTTTCCAAAAAACATGGGAAAAACCATGGGATGGTTTGTGTTTTGGATTAATTTAATATAAGGGGTCCCAAACCAATATAATAAAGAATTCCCTCAGATTTCCGTTATAAATCCACCCAACCTCCCACTTCCTCCCCACTCAAAGACTTTTTAGTTCGTCAAAAATCTTCCATACTCTCTCTAGAATCCTTTAAAGGTGCCCCAAGCTCCCAAGAATCCTCTCTCAAGCCTCCCTCAAGCCTTTGGAAGCACACTTCCATGTACGGGTTTTTTCTTCCTTTCTAATTTATGTCCAATTTTCTTTAAGTTGTTATTCCCATTTAATTTCAATTATGAATGTTGGGGTATGGTTTCACACCTCCATAATACTTCCCTATTTATGTTTGAATGATGGGAGACCCCTTTCTCTCTCATTATATTCCTCACATGTACACCCGTTACTATGCCGAAATTCCGAAAGGAACTTCCCTCTCCTCATTTACATTCAGGCAATACTTTTGTATCATGAATCTAAATTCCATTAAAATTGTTGGGACATGTTTATATATGACCCCCTTACTGTCAATTACATGTAAATAAAATGTTTAACCCCTTTATCTCTCAGTAAATTCCTCCCATGTACACCTGTTACTATGCCGAAATTCCGAAAGGAACTTCTCTCTTCTCATTTACATTCAAGAAATAATTTTGTATCATGAATATAAATTCCATTAAAATTGTTGGGACATGTATTTATATGACCCCTCTTACTTTCCATTTCATTTATATATTATTAGGAACCCCTTTATCTATCATCAACCATTTTTATGAATTCTTATGTCACGCCGTTACACTACCGAAATCGCACCGATTTTCTAAGCCAGTGCCATTGTGTAGTGAATACCATGCCCATTTCTCCATAAAGGGTATTCACCTTTATGCACTTTTAATTATTGATTATAAAGTTTCATGTATGAATTCCACATTCCTTTATTGTGGAATAAATGATTATGTTTTATGAATTCATGTTTTATGATCCATGTGGCACACTTATGCGTGAAAAGAAATGTTTAAGAAGGGTGCGCCCTTATAGCGCTCCAATGAATTGTCTAAAGTATAGTATCGTGATAAGTCATGTGAAATGAGTGTTGAATCATGATAATTGAATTTCAATGAGGGTTTACTCGTTCTTTATGTGCAATGAGGATTTACTCATGCTCTATGTGCAATGAGCCTTGGCTCATGCTAATTCCATGTTAAGTGTGGTTGCCACATTTCCATGTTATGATTATCATGCTTTATCATGACTTTATGTTCATGTTTCTCTTGTGATCTATTTACATTCCCATTGTCTAACATGTATTTTACTCCTCATGTATTCCATGTTTATTCCCTTACTGAGCTTTATAGCTCACCCCTTTTCTTATGCATATCCTCAGGATATCCCATGTAATGCAAAGTACGAGGGAATATAGTGGTAATGTAAATGAAGTTTTCAATAAAGATGTTGTATTTCATGTTTTAAGTTGTTATGTAATGATCCTAAGCCCCATAGACACTAGACCTCTCAATATTCCATGTTGTATCAAGTGAATAGTTTATGTAATAAATCATTTTTATGTTTGTAATAAAGGCAGGGTTGTCATAGTGTCAAATATGGTCTGCACCAATTCCCTTTTTTGTTCACTAGGTGATGATAAAGTCAATGCCCAATTTACCCCTTTCATGTAATTAACCCAAGGAATATCTATTCCAAATCCACATCCACTTGTATTATCTAGATAGGGATGTATTTCTATGAAATCCACATTTCATTACCTTACTAAAACATTTGAATTTTGTACTATAAAAAGTATTTTCCACAATTTATTTCAAAGTTTTATGTTTCCTAATCTATGTTTTTTTAAATCTAGTTCCCAAGGTTTTTGATAAACTTCCTATTATACAAAATGGAAGTACCCAGACTGTAGTAGTTCAATGTGTGTAGTTGATTTATTAAATTGGCCCTATAAATAAGGGAACACAACCCAAAAGACCAAATATTTTATTTGTTATGCAAAAAAGAATCATTCATGAAATTCACATTGCATATGAATGCATAATATAAAACTATAATTTTCCTTGAGGAAAACATTATTCCATTTTTCATATCCCTTTATATTAGTCATAAAATATTTACTGGAATCCTTGGGTAAGGAAATATAATAATGGGTTAGCATTAATGATTATGAAGGGTATTTGTAAAACAAAATATATCATGATTAAATAATAAATAATAAATTTTTCAAGGAAAGTAAATAAAAATTATTAAATTTAATCAATAAATTCAATATGAGGAATAGTATTTAAGGAATACAAGATGATAAAAAAATAATATTCAATAATCACTTTCTCTTTAGACTTATCTATGGATATTCTAAAAAAATAACATGTACATAAATAAATAATACCCAAATTAGGGAATTAATAATTTCAAACATCACAACCATACTGTCATGACCTCATGAAAATACAACCTACATAAATGTGTAATTCCTTGTCAAAAAATCCAAGATATTATGTCTCATGAGACCTACCAATGCATCGAGGGGATTTAGAAGGCCATTAAAATAACTTTCTAAGTACATTATATTTGTTATAACAATGGGAATAACATAATAAATAAAGTCATTAATATTTAATATATATTATACAAACTGTTAATAATTTTTCGAATCAATAAACATAATAATTAACCATTAAGAGTATTGTGGAGAATTTTATCAAAATAGTACATCCTAATAAAAATGATAAAACATTATCTAGAAAAATAATAAGGATGGTATCATTAAAATATATTCAAAATGGAGAATAAGGTAAATTGAGGATTTTTTTATTGATGACTAAAAATATCACAGAAATGGAATTATTACATTATTCCAGAGTATATTATTTTCAATTTGAAAATCACATTGAAAATAAATAAATATATTAAATATTATGGGAAAATGTCTTGAAAATAACCTATTCATGATATTAAGGAATATTCCAAACAATTAGTAGTTAATACATTGATAAATTATGTACATATTGAGTATGTTAAAAAATGATTCCTTTCAACTTTTCTGGAAAAGTAAAAAAGTACCTCATATAGAAAACAAAAATGAATATTAATTTCAAAAATTTTTGTAAAATATAATAAATGGGTGAAAATATCTTCTTATAAACCATATTTAGAGTTTAATAATGTTAATAAATTATCTTTTGAAAAGATTCATATGAATGAAAATGGATTCTTGACCAAATAGAAAAATAAACTAACCTTTTATTAAGAACAATTTCTAAATCATTTTAATTAGGAAAGTTGGGAAATTTATATTGTTACATGTAATTTTTATCAATAACTAGAAGATATTAAAATAGAATGTGTTTTAGATATAGATATAAAGTAATTATCCCATTAGTGACTTAAATATGAAAAATCAAGTATAATAATGATATTATACAATAATCCATTACTACTTTAGAAAATAATAAATTATAACCCTGTTGAGAGATATAAGTTTAAATGAAAAATTAAATACCATGATGATAAATGGATTCATGAGATAAAATATCAAAGGTATGTTATATAAACCGTACAAAATAACTATGTGGTGAATCTGGAATATATGTTAGGGGAGTAAATGTAAGATAAAAAACCAATACCTCTTGTCCAATTTCCATTATAATTTTTTATACCTCATTTTTAATAGATATATATTTATTTTACATATTAAATTACCATACCCATATATAAATTACATTAAATTGACTCCTAAGCTAAAACCACTATATTGGGTGATAATTACTTAATTTCTCATGTATATCTTCGTATTGTAGTTTTGACCCCATTTCATTGATAGTGGATAAGTTGAATCCAGAATGCTAAAAATATTATAATTATAATATATAATCATTATGTGTGAATTTATAATATTCTATAAACAATGGATATGGGAAAATGAGTTACACTATTTTTTGAGATGGTAGGCCACCTGTACACATGAAAGATGTTTGTATTTTTCAAATAGAGGGTACATAAGAAATGAAAATAATATTTTACATTTCTTGAACCACTATTATATCATATATTTCATTTATATTCATTAAATATATATTTATTACTATTCATGTGAAAATGAAATTACCAATAGTTCAAAATTCTTTATAGAGGAAGTTGTCCACATATACACACAAGCGACATTTTTATTTTCTAATTTGTTGGAAGGTAATAATGTATCTATGATAATATAATTAATGTATAATAAATTCACAAATATCTTATAAATATGTTATATATATCAATATATCCAAATGTGTGTGGTGGTGATGGGAAACGAAATGCATCATTTCAAGAGGTATTAGTATACAGTATACAACTTCCACTATTTCATTTCCCATTTTATTGAGGAAGAGATAGATATAGGTTATTCCATTAAAATAATAATATATCTATTCACATAACATATTTTTATTTTTATTTTATCATATTCAAAGAATTTTTTATGTATTTATAAGAATAACTAAAATTAAAATGCATGGTTGAGAACATTACATCTTTTTTGCAAAACATCTTTATGTTTTTAAATAAAGCCTTCATAGATTTTACTACTGATAAAAATGATTATTGTATGTGGGTAGGTAATTAAAGAATAAATTTGGGAAGAGTTTTTCTAAAAAAAATTGTGTGGGAGTGTCGACAGATGTGGAGAGCTAGTGGTGTTTTAATAGTGGGGGAGATGAAAGTCTAGTAATATTTTAAATGAAAATGTAGTGCCCATGTTTTCATTAAGAAACAAGGATCCAAAAGGGATCATTCTCAAACCATTGAGTATATGAGGTCAATATAGGGATATAAAATGGGAATTAGTCTTGTTTAAAGGCAATTTCAACACATAACATGTTAGTGTAACCCATAGTAAACTAATTTTAACATTATCAACATCAACTAATTTTTACAATATTTACTATTTATTATGACAAAAAACAAAGTTGATCATATTATATAATATCAATTAAGGTGATTTAAAATGTTACATATATTTCTAAAAAATCAATTCATAGAACTGGTATAAATTAATTATAAATTAATCCTACATATGTGATGCAAAAATGGTTTTCGAAAGTTAATGATTTCATAAGTATAATAACTATTAATATTAAATTTAACATATAATTAATTAAAATGATCTAAATTATATTAATAATACTATAATTAAAATAATATTTTTAAATAAATTTAAAACCAATTTGGCACAGTAAAATTTCTAAAAATGTAGTTTTTTAAAAAAAATTAGTAGTTTTCACAAATCATTGAAATATTATTTTTTTCATATAATTTTAAAAAATTAACACAAATTTAAATTTAAGATAATTATCTAAAAAGGTAAGATAATTTTTTAAATTATGTATTGTAAAATAATTTTAAGTTAATTTTATAGTGTGTGTACAAAGCAATAAGATAGTCTCTTTCACAAAAATAATTTTTTTTCATAAAAACAATACATTTCCATATAAATGTTATTTAATTTATTTATAATAAAATTATAATAATTTTATTTATTTTATACATGTGTAAAACATATAATTTTAATAATCTAGTCAGTCCAATTCATTCATTCCAATTTAACACCTATGTTATAACGATATAAAGTTCATTTGGACTTGGGGTTGTGTGTATTGCATGTTTTTTGAGAGATTAAATTTAAATAAATATATTTAATTTCTCATTTAATATTATTTTATAATATTAAATTCACTATAAAAAAAAATATGCATTTAAAATGTTTATATCCTACACATACATCTTTTTATTCATTGTTTATTAATAATTCTCTTTTAAAATCAGTCTTCTAGGGGATAACTATTTCATTTTTTGTGTATGTTTTGGTTAGGTAGTTCTGGTCCATGTAATATGATAATGATTCCACCATCTATATAATTTTAATCATGATAAAAATATAAAATATATTCATTATATATATTTACAATTATCTGTAGAAGGTCATGTTAAAAAAATGAATTACATAGTGCATGGAGGCATTATGTCGTACATATGAATGAATATTGTTTTCACATTTTGAACGATGGAACGGAAAAAGAAAAAATAAAAATTCTCTATTAAAAAATAATTATTATATCATATATATCATAAATATTTACTAAATACAACTTTATAAATTTCATTTCATATTAGAAATTAATGAAGGATTGTATCACAACATAGAGGTGTTAGTCCATAGGTAGTCTATTGAAACGTTTTCAGTTTCCAAAGGATTCCAAGGTACAAAGGTAAAAATTATACTATAATTTTATAATTAAAATTCAATAATAAATTTAATTTTAAAAAAATAACTCATCAAAATAAACATCAAAAAATGTTTTATGGAAATATGAATTGTATAACTACATTCAGATGTTAAGCCATATATATGTTTGAGCTATACTATCACTTCCCATTTAATGTAAAAGATGGTGGATAATAGTATTATATAAATAATAATATAATTTATGTTGGTTTATGATGTTGATGATAATATTTTATCATAAATACTATATATTTATCTGATGGAAAAGAAGAATTAAAAAATGTGATCGATTAAGGTGATTACCTTTTCTTCGATAGAAATCCTTTATATATTTACTTAAGGACCCTTGGGTTTGTCTTTTATGTATAAAATAACTGTTATAGAATGTATATGAAATTTTATGATGTAATTTTGTCCTGAACCATCCCCTAGGGCCCATTCCGTGGCTACCATAAACCCGAATTCTATAGTACCGGGGTTGGCTACTAGTAACGGAAAGGTGTATCCATATAATGGGAAGGCATTACCTTTAAACCTGTACAAACAGAAAATCTAAGAACACAACAAGAAGGAACCACGAAGTAAACTACTATAGTAAAAACTATACTGAACGTAAAGGGGCCAGAATACGAGCTCAACTGGAATGTAAAAGTATAACAAAAATAGGAAATTGCTCCTGGAACATCCACTGAAGATCATACCTTAAGAGTAGGTACAACTCACGAACAATAGTCACTGAAACACGTCACGTCAAATGTTCCTCCTCTGAGCACTATTAAATATTTGATCCCTCATCCTCGATCAACCCTATCAGTCATCTGTACAAGACACAGTATGGTGTGGGCATGGCCTGTGCAGGGGTGGGTTTGATAATACTTATTAGGGACCCCAGACCCCTGATGGTCTCCTAAAGTTCCACAAAGGGAAAACCACAATGCAAGACCTCAATCACAAAGTATGAAACAGTAGTAATAAAAAATAATTAGGTATATCCCCATACATATACTTATGTTATACAAATATACTTGTCTTAGACATGAGGTAACATAAGGCTCTAACTTTTAATCCATTTTCACAACTGATCCATGACGGAAGAAAACCACAATGGTAACACTAAAAAGGTAACACCATGAGGGTAAAAGTACAACAAAGGTAACACCACGAAGGTAACACTGTGAAGGTAAAAGTACCACAAAGGTAACACCCCGAAAGTAACACCACGAAGGTAGAATCACCACAAATGCAACACCACAAAGGTAACACCAAAAAGTAAAAAGGCTCATCTCACACCATGTATATTACTTATGTACAGAAGTATATATGATTAGTCATAAAACTAGATCATCTAACTTTTTGGAGAGGCACTTCTGCAGACCCACATAGGATCGATAGATACAGAACCACACATGATCGCTAGGCACTGACCCACACAGTATCGATTGATGCTGACCCATACAGGATCGCTACACACTAACCCATACAGGATTGACAGATACTGACCCACATAGGATCGATGTTCTTTATTCACGTTAAATCCAACCCTGAGATTCTCTCACTATGTACGATTGATTCTCAGAGGATCCACTCCTCAATCCATCGATCATACCTCAACCACTACAAAGTTCAATGAAGAAGTATCCCAATGGACCGCTATGTCGTAAGGGTTCCAACGCGACAGAAGACACATCAATCGGATGCCAATTCTATAACTTATAAGCATTTTAGTACCGAGGGCCCAGTTGGATTCAGGTTTGAACCAACCCATCCATACCCAAATATTCTCCAAAACTCATGTGGAGTATACCAAAAGAATCATATCTCTTTAAGGATCACATTTCTGAATATGGTTCATCAAACGAACACTCATTTCACAAGTTATGGAACTTTTTAATGAAAATGTGCCATGAAGGGTCTAGGTCTGGTATGACCTGGTCGGGCCAACCAAGCCCGAAATGGTATGAGCTGACTCGACCAGGTCGGGGTCTGACCCGGCCTGGCCCAAACTGGCCTGGGCCAGACTGGTTGGGCTTGGCCACAGTGGGCTCAGCCAGCTGGGCCACGGACCTGCCCGGCCCTCCTGGGCGGTGCATCCTGTTGGGTCAGCACCGCCCGACACTTATGGCTGGTGCAACCGGGCCTGCTGGGCTTGCACGGCCCAGCCCTCAGAAGGGAGGAGACTGCTGTGCTCGCGTGGCCCAACCCATGGAGGGGTGTGGCCCACAAGAGGCAGGGCCCGCCCTGGCTGGGACAGAGGGATTTTCCGCCCGTTCATAAAACGGAGCGGCATTGCCATGGGGGTTTCCTAGTCGACCATGGGACCCACATGGAGTGGGTCCTAGCCATGCATTGTAGCTTTTGAGCCAATACCATCTTCAGCGGCCCTACGACGGCGCACTACTCGCATCCGTCCACGACCAGTTGATGGTAGCCGCCATTGTCCACCGTAATAATATGTCGGGGATCCATTCTCTGGCGGCGTGCGATGGCATACCACCACTGACATCGTATTTGGAAAGATCCAGACACCATCTACAACCACCGTGGACTTCTCCACCAGCTGTGTGTGACGGTTCTCCACCATAACCTCCACCACTGTTCATTGTCAGGAAATAGGCATCGGTGCTGTCATGCCAGTGTCACCCAGGTGGTCTTCTGCAGGACATTGGGTGAGCTCTGGTGGACCTTTTGTTCATCCAAACGTTCCAACAGACTCCCCAGGATGCCCCCTTCATCCCTAAACCCACCGTTATGGGTTTCGTCCAACCCGAATAAATCGCTTGCAAAAACACTTAAATTTTCAAAAAATGGTGGAAGTTATGGGCCTTGTTCACATAGCATGTTCCCTCTGTGTTAGCTTAATGGGAAGAGGGTAGTATAATGAATAAAAAACTCCTGAAATTAGAGAATAAATAATCCCTACATGAAGATCGTTGGAGAACATCCATGTTTGTGTATTTTTTAGTGTTTGTTGGTTTATGATTCGGTGACACTCGTCACCGCTCAGTAGAACCAATTACATCCTCCAACTGATTAGTGTCATTGTACTTTTCTAGAGTTTCTCCACTTGGTAATGTCCTCCCAATAATCTACCCCGATCTCCATATAAAATGTATAGGGGGAGGGTGAGTAACACCTTTGGGAATTTCTAAGGTTCATTTAATGAATGAACCTCCCAAAGTAAAATGGTGATGTTACAAGGATTGAGAGTCAAGGCAATTAATGGCTTGACATGTCACTAGTCAAACCACCTACGCTTGTCCATTGGAGGATAATAAAAAGATAAATAAACTAAATTTTTTATTTTTTTGTTCGTTTAAATGTCCAAAAAATATCTTTTTCTCCCAACCTACTGTGGCCTAAGTGAAGCTTGCCTTATGAAAATCTTGGTATTGTGGATTCAACGGTGCCCTCAGTTTTTTAATATGTTCACCGGTTAAAAAGATAGAAAATGTCACCAATCCTGTGAAGTATCAGAAATGGTCTGATAATCCTCAAGGAGAGTTTTTCATCTTGTCCAAATCTTTGTAGTCTCCATCGAGTGGTGACTGGCAAGAATATGTGTCCCCCCTCCTAAAACTCCAGAGGTATCTGTCTCCTATCAACATAAGACCTATTTCTACTCTGTGAAGTCTTCATCCACTCTCAGATGATATGAAACTTCTCAGTGGTAGCATGTACCAACTCTGGTCCCATAATTTCTGACTCCACTAGGTCTATCCTATAGAGCGAGGTCCTGCAAGGTCGATCATAAAAGGCCTCAAATGGGCCATACTGAAGGTGGAGTGATATCTATTGTTGTGCGAAAACTCCTCCAAGGGGATGTGATCATTCCATATGTGGCCAAAATCCACGATGAAAGCATGAAGAATTTCCTCCAGTGTCTAAATTGTCGGCTCTATCTAAACATCCATATGTGGATGAAAGGTGGTGCTCAAACGTAGATGAGTCCCCAAAGCCTCCTTTAATCACTTCCATAACTGGGATGTAAAATGTGCTTCATGGTCAGAGAGGATAGATAATGTCACCCCATGATGTTGTAAAATCTATAGTTTGTAGAGCCATCCCAATCCCTCTACTAATCCATTCTCTTATATGGATAAGAAGTGGACTGACTTGGTGAGTCGATCAACAATCACACTGATGGAATCAGTTCCCCTGGATGTATGTGGAAGTCCTATCACAATGTCCATGGATATACCACCCCACATCCTCTCTAGTACCTCTAGTGGATACGCTAAGCCTACTAGATCCTGATGCTCGGCCTTCACATGCTAACAAGTGAGGAATCATGAAAAAAACTCTTCCACTACTTTCTTCATCCCTAGACACCATTGCTCACGCCGGAGGTCCTACTACATCTTCTCCATTCCAGGATGTACTGCTTGATGGGACATATGGAACTCCCTCAACACCTCATCCCATAGCACCAACAGTACCATGGTGAATCCCTTGAAGAGGATGATGTGCTCCCCACCATAAAAAAATCCATCAGGTGCTTGCCCTGAGGATATCTGAGCACGTCAAGCCTCGCATTCAATGTCCCCAAGTTGTGCCTCATGAACTTGCTGAAGAAGTGGGGAGTGACATTAAATGACTTGAGGTAAGCTTCTCTGTCTCTATCCAAAAATGAAATCTACAACATGGCTAGCTTCTATGTCACTGCACTCAGTAGCTTTAAACCAGACCTCATGTAGAGTGTGTTTGCCACTACGTTCCCCTTCTTAGGAGTGTAGACTATCTCAAAGTCATAGTCCTGTAGGAACTCTAGACAATGTCAATGTATCTACTATCATGAACAATAAGTGATCACTAATCGATCATGCATCATAACACATCAAAGTACAATCCCTGATTAGTTGCAGTATACTGCATACCCTACGCCCCCTTCTGGTAGCCATAATATGGGGGAACTCTTCAGTCTTTTCCTCAGCTCCTAAAAACTATGTTGGCATATATCCTTCCACACGAAGGGATGTCCTTTATTTTTAAATGATTAAAAGGGAGCTACAACTTTAGAAATGTTAGGTACGAATCTCCGGTTGTACCCACCCAACCCCAGGAAACTCCACATCTCTGTCACACTCCTGGGTGGCTTCCAAGCTTGCACAACCTCTATCTTTTCTAGATCTACTACAACTCCAGCCTTCAAGATAACATGTCCTAGAAAGTGGACACCCATATCCTGAACTATCACATCAAGAGATTACCAAAAGATGGTTCTCTTATAGTGTATGCATAACTATCTACTGATAATAGGCATGCACCTCCTCCGTCGCTGACTACCCCAAGATGTTTTCAATGAAGACCACCACAAAGAGACTGAGGTATGGATGAAAGATCAATTTAATGAGTCCCATGAACACTAATGGGTGTTGGTCACGACGAATGGCATAACCAAGAACTCATATTGGCCAAATCGACTTCTGAAGTCTGTCTTTTGCACATCCTCATCCCGTACCCTAAGCTAATGATACCCTGATCTGAGGTCTAACATCAAAAACCATCGATCTCCCTTCATCTAATCTAAAATATCATAAATCCTCGGTAGTGGATAATTGTTCTTCACGGTCACCTGGGTCAGACACCGATAGTCCCCACCGAGTCTCAAACTCAGATCATCCTTCATGGAGTACAAAATCAGGGCTACCCCAGGAGAAACACTGGGCCTTATGAATCCTTTCCTCTACAAGTCCTCTGGCTATACACATAACTCATGAAGCTCTGGGAGAACCATCCAATATGCTGGTGTAGTTATTGGTGTCATCCTAGGGTACATGCCAATTTAAAATTCCACCTCTCTATGAGGTGGTAGTCCTGGAACTTCATCAAGGTAAACATCAACATACTAGTCCACCACTACAGGATAGATCGGATTTACAACATCAACTAATCTAAGAGTAAGTCTAGCCAACTGATGTGTGATCAAATTAAACCTCCTCCAGGTACGTCCATTATGTGCTAGAAAGGTTCCCTTATCACCGGCGAAGGAAAAAATGGTCTCATCCTCAAAGAGAAACCGAACTTTGGGCCTAATGCATTCAATCTGAGCATGGACTATAGATAACCAATCCACAGACACGATGATGTCATAATGCCTCGAAACTACAACTAGAATATCCTTAAAGAATCTCTCGCCTCCTAGATTATTCTCACACAGCTGACACTAGTGTGTAATCATAGAATCCCCTCCGGTAAGAGTCTCTATCTATAAGTATTGTTCCAACGACTCCATCGGAATCACGGAGCTCCGAATGCGGGTCGTGGAAATAAAAGAGTGGCTGGAACCTTTGTCTATAAGTACTGCAACTAGGGTGGAGTAAAAACATATCTTACCTCAAATAATCTCTTGAGAAATCTGGTTGTAGGACTCAACTTCTTGGAGTTGAGCTCGTCCCTGTCCACCTGCTCCCTGGGGTCGGGGTGGACACATGGGGGTGGAGGCAGTAGATCCTCAAATTTCCGCCCAATGCCTACCGCACGACTAGATCCTCTGCTAAGTCTACCTGTAATATGTATACCTCCTTGATCAAACCTTTTCCTCTACCTCTGTGGTCCCTCAGTCTTCTTCTGGTCATCTGTATGACGATTCGGGTTGTCGCGAGCCTTGTGACCCTGCCCGCCGCATGAGTAGCACTGCCTGCTCCTCAGTTGTCCTCCTCTTCCCCATGATCCGCTCACCACTAACCCTATATCATGAGCTCATCCACCAAAAGGTCAAGACCTCTTGGGCCCCTACATCATTCATCTACTTCCTGCTGTAGATGACTGCTACCTAATGTTTGGTGGTGGATCTCTCTCTCGGTGCCTACTCAGCTAGGAATATCCCCAAAAAAAGTGCTTGCTCTAGCACCCCAACTTGTGTCAAAATGCAGAGTGATATAATTGATGCTCTGATCTCCCATCAGAGACCCTACTCAAAGGTTTGGGCCTTGAAGAAAGGGTCTCAAACCATGTCGTTGGAGTAGAGGGACAGATCAATAAACCTTGCAGAGTACTGGGCCTTGGTAATGCTTACCTGCTTTAAGTGCAGCATCTTCGGTATACTCCATGAGAGAAGGGTCATTGGGATGATATCTACACTTAAAAGGCCCTTAAAGACCACCTAGGGGAGGGTGACTTTTTCGGGTAACAGGAGTGTCAGATTCCACCATCTCCCAACTACTCCCTAGAAGATACTAGTTTCTAGGATCCCCATCAGATCAGTTGGCGTCTGAACTAAGTGAAACACTCTAGCCACAGCCTCTAGCCAGTCCTCCACTGCTTTCGGATCCATCTCAACTCAGAACCGCAGAGGCATCTACTACTAAAACGCGTGCAATGTTCTCAGTCGTAGTGCACCTTCTACTGGTGGGGCTAGTGGAAATGGCTACCCAATGGGTGGTGGTGTTGCTGGTACACCACCTAATGGTGCTAACACTGCAAAAGATCCCTACACCAAGGCCTCATCACTCGTTGGTCTGTCATCATGTACTCCCTTGGGAATCATGGCTGGTAGTCTACGTGGTGGAATCCTGAAAGAAAATAGGTGATATATGGTCAATAAGTTATACCTTGTGATATGACTCAACAAAATTATAAGTAAATCTTTTCAAAACACACGCAATCAGTGTTTTCATGCACTGGGTCAGAAATCAGACTTCAAGTGCCCAGTGTATGGATACGTCGGCCACCGCACCAACAATGGATTCCCCAAATTGTATACCATACTCATAACACTTGACACTATTTCCACCTTGAAAAGATCAGTTTCCTAGTTCTTTGGTTGAATAGACTCCTCTGATACCACTTTTTCATGACTCTTCCCCCTTGGCCCATGTCGTGACTACCCCATCCCTGCCATCTATAGGCTAGGGGTGGGAGACTAGCACCAGAAAGGATATCCCTATAATGGTAAGGCATATCTTTTAATCTAGTACAAACACACAATCCCAGAATACAACCAAAAGCAACCATGAAGTAAACTGTTGTATTAAAAATTGTACTGAAAGTAATGGGGCCAAAATACAAGCCAAATAGAAATTATAAGTACAACTAAAAGATGAAAAAGCTCCTGGAATTTCCATCAAGGATCCTACCTGAATGGTAGGTGCATCTCTTGATTAGTAGTCAATGCAATACATCACATCAAATGTTCCACCTCTGAGCACCGTCCAGTCCTGGCTCTCTCAGCCTAAATCAACAATTTCTATCACCTACAAAAGAAACAGCAAGGTGTGGGAATATCCCGTGTAGGAATGAGTATAACAATACTCAGTAGGGACACTGAGATCTCTGAAGGTCTCCCAGAGTTCCACCTAAGAAAAACCACAATGCAAGACCTCAATCACAAATCACAAAGCAGTAGTCATCAACTCTAATTAGGTATATGCCCATACATATACTTAAGTTATCAAAATATAATCATCTCATGCATGAGGAAAGAGATGGATCCAAATTTTGATCCATTTTCACAACTGATACACAGGGTAAGAATACCATAGAGGTAACACCAAGAAGGTAACACCACAAAGGTTACACCATGAAGGTAAAAGTACCATAAAGTTAAAAAGACGAAGGTAAAAGTACCACAAAGGTAACACCACGATGGAAACACCACGAAGGTAAAACTACCACAAAGGTAACACCATGAATATAAAAGTCCCAGCTCAAACCAGGTATGTAACTTAAATACAGAAGTAAATATGATTATTCATAGAACTATATCATCTTATTATATCAAAATGCACTATTGTTGTTCCAAACATGATCGATAGATGATGCTCGCACAAGATCACTAGGAACAAACCCACAAGGGATCTATAGATACTGGCCCATGAAGGATCGAGAAGCACTGACCCACGCAAAATCGATAGATGCTAACCCACAAAGGATCAATGTTCTTTCTTCACGTTACATCCAGTAATGAGATTCTCGTACTATGGACGCTTCATTCTGGGAGGATCTGTTCCTCAGGACATCATTTGTACCTCAACCTCAACTATGTTCTGCAAAGAATTATCCCAAAGGACTTCCATGTCGTAAGGGTTCCAATATGAAATATGACACTTCAATTAGATGCTCGGTCTGTGACTTATAAGAATTTTAGTATTGAGGGCCCGGTTGGATTCACGTTTTTTCTGACCCGGCCATTCTCCAACATTCTCTAAAACTCAAGTGGATTAATCGAAAAGGGCTATATCTCTCCCAGAATCCCAATGTGGCCGATAGTTAATCAAATAGACACATAGTTCAGAAGTTAGGGCTCTTTTTAGCGAAACTGGGCTTGGAAGGGTCCGGGTCGACCCGACCCGGTCCGGGCCACACCCGAACTGGCCCGGGCCGCCCCGGTTGGGCTGGGCCATGTAGAGATTAGGCCGTTGGTCCATGAACTGGCCTAGGTTGGGAAAGCCCGACCCAGAGAGGGGCATAGTTTGCTGGGCTCGCACGGCCCGACCCCCGGAATAGTGCAGCCCACTGGGTTCATGTGACTCGGCCCACAGAGGGGTGCAGCCAGCTAGAGTGTGCCGATCACCTCCATCTACGACCGGATGATACGAGTCGCCGCTATCTGTCATGGATATATGTCATGGCCCCTTTCTCTGGTGGCGCGCGATGGTGTGCCCCCTCCTCCTTTATGGCAGGCCAAAGCCGGCCACCATCTTCACCCACCGCGACTACCACCACAGCCTTCTCTAACAGCGGTGCACAACATCGCACCGCTCTCTCTTTTATGGTCGGCCATTGCCAACCAACGAAGGTCACTGGTGCTGCCTGGCCAGTGTTGCACCGACAGTCTTCAACGGGACACTAGGTGGGCTCTGGTGGCCCATTTTTACATCCTATGGTACCAATGGCCTCCTCGGGACTCCCTCTTCATCTCTAAACCCAATGTTCCAGGATTAGTTCAACTCGAATAAATTTCTCACGAATAACATGTCAAATTTCAAAAAACGTTGGAGGCTCCGGGGATTTCTCGTTAGGCCCAAACCCACCGCATTAGCTTGATAGCAAGAGGGTTGTATAATGAATCAAAAAATCGTGAAATTAGATAAGAAATAAACCCTACATAAAAATATTTTGAAAGACTTTCACATTGGAGGAAGATTCAATGTTCGTCAGTTTGGGATTCGGTAGGGCTCACCACCACTCATTCGAACTGGTTCCGTCTTCCAAGTGGTTGGCATCACAGTACTTTTCCAAAGCTTTGTCTCATGGTGAATCCATGACAATACTCTACCCCAAGCTCCATATAAATAAGATATGGGGAGGGTGAGTAACACCATTAGGAATTTATGAGGTTCATTTAATGAGTGAACCTCCCAAATTTCAAAAGTGTTGTTATAAAGATTGAACATTCAAGCCAATTAATTGCTTGACATGTCATTAGACCTGCCACTACGACTTATCTGTTGGAGTAAAAGAAAACGATAAATAAAATAATATTGTTATTTTTTTATTATTTTAAAATTCCAAAATCTATCTTTTTCTCCCAACCTACTACGGTCGAAGTGAAAGCTCTCTTAAGAAAATCCCAGTGCTACAGATTAAACATTTCCCTCGTATTTTTAATCCAAGTACCGGTTCAAAAGATAGAAAACACCACCTACGCGTTTACTAAACATAACTTAAAAAAGTTCAGAAATTCATTACGAACACACTAGGCCTCAAAATCATGCAATTTCAATTCTCATAGACTCATAATAATTTTATATAATTTAAAAATACATTGAATATCCGGATTATTACAATATTTTATGTTTTTGATGATGAAGTATGCTCAAAGTGGTGTTAATAAGAGAATGGAGGGGTGTGATTTTATAATTGATGTGAGGGTCACTCTTGGAATTTTATAAAATATTAAAATATAACAAATCATTATCATGAAAAATGTTTCTCAATGGATATATATTCAAATATAAGGTTTTAAATGTTTGAAAAAAAATTTTAAAAAAAATATTCGTCTATGTGGTATTTTTAACAATATAATTTGTTCAACCACGTAGTTGGCCTATTTAATCCATCACCACTATAACAACTTTTTCACACACAATGGTTTATAATTTTACTTATAAGTGAAAATTTTTACAATAAATGGTAAATGTGTGATATTATAGACCTCATATTATTCCACATAAGCTCAATCAATATTTTTATGTGTTTTTTATAATTTATAATATATTATTTTGATAAAATATAATTAATGTAAATTTTACTGATTTTAAATTAAAGAAACCATGAATGATTTGCAATGTGAAAATATACCTTTATCACAACAGAAATATCATATTTTTTAAAAAAACTTTCCTAAATCCTAATAATTAAAAAAATTATGTTACTTTTGTTATTTGCAAAATCATATATTTTATTTCTATACTAATTAAAGATATATTATGTTACTATTGTATAAAATTTTAAGGTAATTAATTAATCAAAAAAATCATAAAAAGGTACCATGATAATATATATATATATATATAATATTTATAACCTATCTTATCATATTTTTTATATAAAAAATAAAATTTTTGAGTTATTAATGTCAAGAGAGTGGCATTGTGTTTTTATTCATAAACTAAGATAAAATAATTGTTATATTGAAATATATATGACCACAAAATAGCCATATATTTTAGAATTGAATGAAAAATTGATGAAAAAATTAATATAATATTATAAAGGGAAGAGTTTTGTTTATATGAACAACTTTTCTAATGTTTTTGACAATACATTTCCCATTTTACCATCATCGGTGTGACAAAACACTTCGAATCTTAACTTTCATAAAATATAAAAAATGGAATCTTTTAACCAATTTAAATCATATGATTCAAAATATGAAATTCACTTTTAATAATTAAATTTCTATAACTAGTAGAAATTAATTTAATATAAAACCTCAATATTCAAGGGAAAACAATTTCTCAGAAAAAAATCCTTCTCAAGTATGATTTTTTTTTGAAATAGTATAACATAATATTGATTACAATGTAATTAATTTTATTACTCATAATAATGTAGAACCAATATTATTTTTAATAATTTATTTAAAAAATATAACATTGTAAATTCTTGAAAAAAATAAACATTTCAATAAAAACAGTATTTTTCACTAATCACTATAAATTCAAAAAATTTATGAAAATCCTAAAATTTCACTCAAGGATAATTTTGACATGAGTTATTATAAAATTAATACCCATTTTATCAACTAATATTTATAAAACATCATGAAAATAATTATAAAATCCACCCATAAACGTATATTTAAAACATTTTTTAAGAAATTTTATTTTGAAGATTAAAATGTACTTACTAAAAATTTAATGATTTTCCCAATAGTTAATCATTAAATTTTTATTTTTTAGGTGCTATATATATATATATCATAAATAGATAAATCCACTTTATACCTATAAATTCAGTACCTATGATAAATTACCATATATGAATAATAAATTTTTTTGGTTCATTTAATCACAGTATTGTGTGTTGTATACATTATCGAAAATAGAGTTATTTTGAAATCATAGAGTGTCAAATTATTTCCCCTTAAAAAAATTCACCCTAAAAATTTTATCCCTATCCCAGTAATATAAGAATTAAAATTTAAAAATTCATTTGTTGAAAACCGATATAATAAAAAATGTTAATATAATATACTCTTTGAAAGAGTGAAATTGAAATATGAATGTCATTTGGAATAAAAAAATAATTTGTTTTCATGAAAGATACAATTTTTGGGATGTGGAAATATGGAAATGGTGCAGAAAAATAACTCCCAAGTACTAATATACAGTGATAATAAACATGTTTACAAAAAAATTAATTCTCACAAAGCCATAAATATATTATTGGTGAAAACATCATTGATTCATAATAAATGAAGGTAACATATATATTTTTTATTTCAAGAACATTTTCCAAATGTTGAGGGGTTGTTTTAATATTTTTAAAATAGAACATAAGAAAATATACTTACTTGATATATTTCTATTTCATTTGAAAAGTTCCTTTTATTGGTTGTGAATTGATCAATTTCATCCTAACATCTTACTCTAATAAATGAATATTAATGATGTTTTTTATACATGAAGTATTAAAATTATCTTTTAAAGAATCCAAATATTTATAAATTAATGACATATCTTTCAATCAGTATATAAATATTTACCAAAACTAAAATGGTTAGCACATGTTATCCAATGTAATACATTAATCCTTAAAACTTCAAATACAATATTAAAATATCAACTTAATCCATTAAATGAATATGGTAATGACTCCATCCCCAAAAACCCAATTCTAGTGTATAATTTTATCACATCAGTATAATGTATAACGAATTACATCCTAGATGACCGAATATTCTTGTAGACTTTGTAAACTAGTTAATTACATGAGTCTTTCATTTCATTTGTAAAAACTTATTACAACATAATTTTTTTTCAAGATTATCATTATTCACTATATTATAAACTTTAATATCAAACATAGTTCACATCATGGATTACTAATAAAGGAAAAAAATCTAGGAAATATGAAATGATTAGTAAGGATTAATTAAAGGTAAAGCTATAATGAACCTATAAGAAGAAAACACGTGGATGGGTAAATATCTAAACACATGTGACATTTAAATTACATGATTATGATAATAAATATGGTAAGGTAAATTACAGAAAAAACATTCCATTTTATCAATATGATGAGAATGAAATGCATCCATATATAACATCATTTAAAAAATACTAGGGATAGTAATATGAGGCATATTAAATATGGAAATGTAAATAAGTGAAAACACATTCCTTTTAATGAGTAAACTGATACTGAAAATCATCCATAGATAGTTTCATTGGATTATATCAATGATAAAAAAAATTAAATCCTTAATCATTATACATGATGTTCATAGGAACACGATAACTTAAATGTCAATAACATTCACAAGATAATATAAAAATACTTATATATACATGATTAATTATTACTTATTTAATCCCCTCATTAGACAATCACTACATCGATCAGATCTATAATTCTAGTCCCCACCCATCACTACATGTCCATAAAATTCCTCATATAATTATTCATTTATTTAATTCATGAAAAATATTTCTTATCATTAAATATCTGTATTCAGTAGACACTAAAAATTTATCAATATTTCTTCTGATAAACAAATGAATTTAAATATAGATCAAAATGTGTATAAATTATATATTATTTATGATTTAGATATATCCGTGAGAAATAATATGGACATTTAATTTAAATCTACCATCCAATGATCAATGTAAAGTGAATCTTTCAAGTGGAGTATAATGACAAAACAAATGAATCCATAAAGTGAATGTAAATACATTTCATTGTCAAAATGAACTGAAACCACTAAAATAAAGAATAAGGATGGTATTAATTAAAACCATCCCTTATGAATATTAATAAAAATAAATGGTGTAGTTTTTGATAAATATAAATACTATAAAAATATCCTTAAAATCAATTTTTATGGAAATAAACATTTTTTTGAAATGATCATTTCATATACAAAAAATAACAAAAAAAATTTTAAATAAAATTTATTGGAGTTTTCCTTGAAATATTTAAATATAATTATAAAAATATTAATTAGTAATCATTTTGAAATATAATTTTCATCCCATAAACACTAAAATAATTATTCACTTCACATTTTTTAATAAAATCCAAATGATCATTGTTTTTAAAAGACATGAATATTACTATAATTAGTTTTCGAAAACATCAAAATGGGATAAAAAAATTAATAAATAATTTTTGAAATTTTAAAATCATTTTTTAAATTGGTTATATAATACATTTGTTTTCATGAAAAATGATTTCCAACCTAAGAGAAAATTAATTTTTGATTTTCTTAAAAAATGTAAATTATTTTAAGTATTAAAGAATGATAAAATGGTAATTTTACAAGAAAATGGTCAGGAATAAAAATATGATAATAATATTAAATGTATTATTATAAAATTATCTAATAATTTCCCTCAATGTAAATTTATGTTTAAACAAACCCGATTAGAATGATATTATGTAATAAACCAGTGCAAAGATCATAACGTTGAAGAAAGAATTAACCAACAAATTGATTATGTATATAATGTGCATATCAAAATATAAAAAAAATATAAAAAAATTATTAAAAATTATTTAAATTTGTGATAATATAATATCAATGTTAATGAAGTAGTTTTATAACTCAATGAAAATATTTTTAGTTATTAAATTTATTACAACTTTTTAGTTTTCATGTAAATTCCCCTTTTTGAAGATAATTAAAATTAAACCATAAAATATCATGTGTAATGAAGTATTCATTATATTACATTTAAAATTGGATGTATATAAACTATTTAAATGAAATTATGTTCATGAAATTACAATATAACTCAATGATGGGATATTGAGGCATAGTCCCTTAAGTTAAACTTCTTTTTAGTTGAATGAAATTTATACTCTTATATTGAGGTTATAACCATGTTATTAACATGTAAGAGAACCATATTAATATTTATAATATCATATATTATACTTTTAAAACAACTTAAAAATAGTTTATTAATAATATGCCAATACATTATTTTTTGTTTCAGTTTTTTGGCACTTTGTTTTCTCATTCATTCTTTGTCATGAATGTTCTAGTTCTTGTTGATATTATATAGGTCAATCATATGTAGAATTACTATAATGAAATAATTATAATATTTATACATTAATTATAATTTTATAACAAATCATGAAATATTTTTTTTATAAATGAAGTATCTTATGATCATGGATATTGTAGGCTATACATACGCATTATAAATAGTTATAATTTTCTATGATATTTATAGAAAGAGGGTACATAAAATGATATACTTATGGAATTAAAATTAAAAACTAAATACCACATTATCTCATGAAATATACTTCCATATATAATCTATGTGGTGTTGTTATGAAAATAGAGTCACATCGCTTCATGAATGAGGTAGTATACCTGTAAATGAACGATGTTTTCATATTTCAGTCACAAAAATGTTTTGTAACAAAATGATATTGTATATTTTTAGAATTATAAATATTTCATTTATGTCATAATTATTCTACATTTTTCATATATATTAATTAAATTTATATTTATTAACTTCAATGTTATGTGATAGTGAATAATGATTTACATCCCTTCGTGAGGTGGTAGAATGCAGTACACACGAGTGACATTATTGTACCCACTATGGAATGGAAATTAAAATTTTATATATGATTTAATGACTCAAAAAGGTAATAATTATATAAATATCATATATTTATATATAACCTTCATCATACTGAATTGTTAGAGGAGTTTACGGAAAATGTGTCACATCAGTTCGGGAGGCAGTAGTACACCATACATATGAGTGATTTTATCATGTCCCATTTGTGGAATGTGGAGATAGAAATAGATAATTAAATTATAATAATAACTTCTTATTATTTGGTATATAATGGTGTTATTAAATTTTAATAAATAATGATTATTTGAAGGAGTTTTAAGAAGAAATAAAAAATCATAGTTAATAATTTCACATATTTTGAGATCACCTCTTTATGATAATACATAATTTATTCATAGAATATATTGATTAATAATATAGGCTTCTAGTAGTATATTATTTTATTTTTTAGTTTATTTTGGTTGGTATTGTATGAATAATGGATTTGAAGGTGTAAAGAAGTGCGGAGAGGCGTGTCCTTTTATACGCGAGGTGAGTGCAACACTTGGAATTTATAAAATGAAATAGGTGTACCCATGATTTTCACATGAAAAAATATTAAAAAATATAATAAAATCATTAAATATAAATTATATTTCGTAAAAATTCCTACAATATTGATGTTAGACAATTTTTTATGTCATTTAAACCCTTATCATCTTAGATTAACCCCACGGTAAACCAATTGATTAATTAACAAAGGTAAATAATTTTTATGATTTCACCTGTTAATTTTGGAAAACCAATCATGATTACCATGTTAAATAATTTATATAATTATGATTCTGAATATGGAATCCATTTCTCCATATTCTATACACATAAGAATAATAATGCAATTTAAACTATACCAACATATGTAATGGTTATATGGGTCTTCAAAGTGATAATTCACATAAGAATGCAATGTTTAAATTATAAAATTTTGCTCAAATTTTATAATGTTTTTAATAATGTAATTAAATTGAAATATTATTGAGCTTATTTAACTTTAAAAATAATTTTAAATTCAATTCATATTTTGGAATTATTTAAATGGGAGGGTTTTTTTCAATAAAAATTATTATTTTCATTATTCATTAAAAAATGAATTTTTTTAAAAAAGAGACAAAAATTCATGCTATGATAATTTTTAACATCATTATTTATAAAATGAGGTTAATTTTATCAAATAAATTTTTCCAAAATTGTTTATAATTAATTTTAAATCATGTGTGTAAAGTGTGATTATACCGACTTTTAGTAAAAATCAATTTTTTCAAAATATATTTATTTTTAAATAAAAAGATTCTTATTTTATTTATAATAAATATATAACTATAATTTTAATAATACAATTATTAATATTCATAACTAAAAATTTAATGGCTCATTTATAATGATATACAATATTAGGTTTCATTTTGACTTAGTATTTCATGTTTGAAAAGCTAATGAAGAGATGGAATTTTATGAAATATATTTCATGGGTTTTAAGCATAGTGTATCACGTTGAATATTATACAAAATAAAATGTTCTTACTTCATAATTTCAGGGTGTTACATTCCGCAATCATAAATAAATTACATCCTTTCAATTTTACCTTTTTCTTAGAAATCAAGTCTAGGTTATTTGAAAATACCTTTATTGAAAACCCACATTCAAAAGATGGTTAAACAGTATCCTCTTAATAAGAGAGAAATAGATGAACAAAAGTCAAATGGAATAATACATAACTAGGTTTCTTTATAAGATACATTTCGTGTCATGTAAAATTATTTAAATGGAAGAAAAAGATAAAAAGTTATAAGTATTGATAGAGGTTATTGATCACAATAAAATTGATGATTAGTGGAATGTTAGGGACTCAAAACCTAAAATATGTGACAATTTAATAGTCCATTTGATTAATTAGATATGCAGGTAGTAGGATAACATTTTTGTCAAGATAATTTTCCTCATGTTAAAGAATTATTTTAATTTTTGTGAATATAATGAAATATACTTACCTGATATGATTCAATTTTAGTATAATAATCTCATCATTTTGTTGCGCATATATAAATTTCCAATCCATCGATAACTCTATGAAATGAATAGTTAAAATTTATTTTTTATGCCTAAATAACAAACCTATTGATCCAGAAAAATATCCACAAATAGTTAAAAGTCAATCTATATGTCTCAAACTATTAGTAAAAACAAATATGGCGAGCAAAAGTTATCCAATATAATACATTAATATGTAAACCTCCACCATTAGTTCAACATTACTATTTATCCATTAAATCATTTAATTAAAAACAACTAATTTTTTAAAATGAAATCATGTAGGTTAGTGGTTTTATCTAAACCCTTATTTTCATTATGTTTTTTGTTCAATCCCTATAATATTTTTGGATTCGACTAGTTGGCATAAGAACTGCATTTTATCCTTTTCCCAAAACTATATTATTATAATTCGTATAAAAATTCCCAAGTGTGATATCCTTAAATTACCCAAAATCATATATAATATAAACCATAAAGTTTATCCATACATTATAATTATTCCCAAAAAATGTTAGCTCATTACTTTTTAAAAAAATATTTAACTAAAACATATAATAAAAATGTAGGTTGTATTTCCATAAATGTTTTTAAAAAAACATTAATCCGGTCACATTACGGATACATGATTTTTCAAATGTTTTTTTAATATTTTTAAATTTTTATCAAACATAAAATCATATCCCCATGATGGTATATATTTGTTAAGACCAAGATGAAGGAAGAGATGGTTTGCATGGATTGTCTTTTGTTGATCTTGAAGAAGTTTTCATAAATGAAATACACCTTGACTTTATAGTAATTCAGAGTCTAGAAATTGAGAATTTTAGAACCCGGTGTTCAAAGAATTCGAAGTCGGGAATTCGGAGTCTGGGAATTCGGAGTCTGGAGTTTAGATTCTGGAAATTTTGAGTCTGGAAATTAAGAAGTTTGGAACCAGGAAATTGAAAATTCTCGAAAGCTGGCTGGTAGGATATGTGAAGGCACTAATTGCGAGGATGCTTTTCTGTTTTTTAACTCTAAATTGTGAGTATATGCAAGTACTCATAATGCAAGAAAAATTTGGCTCGATAAGTCATAACGAGAATCTGGTGAAGGCATTATGAGAGTCATTAAGATCCGTTCCGAGAATCATGAAGAGTTGTTACGAGAATCAGGAAGAGGCGTTACGAGAAATAGAAGTGTGAAGTCTACTTACTGAACAAAATATGCTGAGTCTACTTCCTAAATTAGAATTTCATAGTGAGATGTCCGGATTCGACTTCCTGAGTCAGAAGTTCATAGCCAGAAGTGCGCAGTCGACTTCGTGAGTTAGAAGTTTGTAGCGAGAAGTTTGGGGTCGACTTCCTGAGTCAAAAGTTTGTAGCCAGAAGTGAAGAGTCAACTTCATGAGTTAGAAGTTTGTAGCCAGAAGTGCGGAGTCTACTTCCGAAACCTAAAGCCTTAACAGGAAGTTTTACTGAGAATTGGTGAAGTCATACCGAGAATCAGTGAAGTCACAACGAGAACCAGAAGTTGCACTGGGAATCAGAAGTCGTAACGGGAACCAGAACTCCATACCGAGATCTGGTGAAGCCATACTGAGAATTGAAATGGTTTCATGCTGAAGATGCAGTGAAGATTAATGCTGAGAATTGAAGTGATGCCGAAGACACCGGAAGGATGGATCTGAGAAACTGATGCTGAGAATCAGGAAGAGTGGATCCGAGAATATGATGCCGAGAAGACAGATGACAGGATTTGAGAATGTGATACCGAGAAACTTGTGATACAAGGTCGGATCTAGAAAAGGCCAATGTTCTAAATCAAGAGAAATGGAAGAATATTTGAGAATATTCTAGAAGCATTGTCAATGTCTTAATTACTCCATGATTTCTGGAAAAATTTAGATTTGGGTGAATTTAAGTGAGCGGGAAAATATTTTGGTGTCCCGCCTAAGCACACTTTGGGCTGCCTATAAAAGGAGATCAGGGTGCTAAGTAAGTGTGGTGACGATGAATTAGAGAGAGAAGCTTTGATAATCTAGAGAGAGGAAGAAGAGCATGGGATACTGAGTTTCATTGTGGTTTTAATCGAAATGAGAATTTGATTCTGGTTGACATCGTGTTTAGTTTCTCGGATTGAGGATTCAGAGTGGAGAAGAATTCAGAGTGGAGAATTCGGAGTGGAGATTTGGAATGTGGAATCAGTACTGGCTATCACCGTATTGAGTTTCTCAGATTGAGGAAGACTCATATTGAAGAATCGGAGTGAAGAAGAAAGTTTAGTGTGACGAATTCAGAGTGGACATTCAGAATGAGAAGTTCAGACTGTAATTGATCTATCTCAAGTCCAAGGAGTCCTTGCATTTCATCTGGGTATGTAAGTGAATATTTGTGCTGAACTACCTTAGACTTGTGTAATTGAAAGGAAGTGTAGGTAACATAAGTTGTTACAAGAAAAGAGACATTTCCCTATTGTTCTAAGAGGGTGCACACGCACTGGAGTGATTTTTTCACAGTGCTTCACGAGTGTAAGGGTATATCCTACTCGTCGTAATCCAAGGATTGTTTTCTTAGTGGATTGTATGGTGCTAGATTGTTTCCAACCATACCAAGGACATAGCTATTCTTATTGAATAGTGAACCTTGTAAATTGATGTGTTCCTTTGGATGTGTTCTTGTTTGTTTTCTCAGCAGGGAAGTATATCTTTAAGAGGAGACAAATGTTGATCTCAATTTTAAGGGAACTTAAAAAGAAAAATGGGTTACCATTGATTCACCCCCCCTCTCAGTGGTTCATTGCTCCAACTAGGTCCTTTAAAGTGGTATCAAAGGGAGGTTACCTTTGTTTTCCTTACTGATGGAGAATATGAATTGTGTGAAAAGAAAAGGAATTATGGTATTTACCTGTTCCTCTTTTAACATCTTGAGGATTCTTCTTGATAAATTTGATGTGAAGGTATATTAATTAGAAGTTATAGACTCAAAAACTTTATCTCTTTATGATTTTCATAGAACACTCATTAATTATGAGATGAGAGGGGAAAAGGATATGAAGACCCAGACAATGGATGACATAGAATTATCTTTCAAGGCCATGAAGAAGGAGATGTCTAAGAAGATCTTGATTAAAGAAGATGGTGGTGACTCTGACTCTGAAAGCGAGGTATGTAAAAATCTTATTGATATTTTATCCTTTTTTTCAAAAAATGTTAAAAGAGGCACAGGTAAATACAAGGGAAAACATCCCTTGAAGTGTTTGCAATGTGGAGGCATTGGCCACTTTGCGGCTAACTGTCCTCGAAGGGAGAATAAAGAAGACAGTGATGAAGAATAAAGAAAGCCAAGAAAGTTATGAAAGAAGCATGGTGGTAAAGGAAAATCAGGGAAATAAAAGAATTTCTTCAAATCCATGAGAAAAGGCCTTCTATCCATAAATGAAGAAGATGAAGAAAGTGATGCCTAATCCGAAAAATGAATTGATCATGGTGTTGAGAAAACATTCATTGCAATAGTTAATGATGAAGATTTCAGATGCAGTAGCTCCGAAGAATAAGAAACTTAGCTTGAGATGAATCTAAAAGATGAATTGAAGGAATGTTTAAAGAAGATCAGAAGGAAAGAGAAACTTAAAAAAATCGGAAGATGAATGTTACTCAGCTTGCAATAAATCTAATGTTAGAGAAGAACTTGAGAAAGAAATTGAAGATTTGAAGAAGTCTCTTGAAGATGAGAAAAACCAAAATGAGCACATGATAGTTAAGCTGAAGGCAAAAGAGGATGAATTAGAACTTGTTCAAAAGAAGCACTCAGAAGCTAAATCAAAAAACATTTGTTTTCAAAACTCAACTACTGATGTTGGTGAAGGCTCTCAACAAGAAAATTCTGAGAAAATTCAACTGAAGAATAAATTGGTTGCTGTGAAGAAGAAAGCAGAGAAAGTTACTTATGTGGCCAAGACCAGCGTTATTGGGAACTCTGATGTTTCATGGAAAACTAAGTCTAACACTAGTGAAAAGAAATAAAAATCAGAGAAGGTAGAACTCCAGCAGATCAATCTTGCTAACAAAAGAATTGTTGATGGGGCTTAAGAAAGAGCAACAAAGAAGTATCAGAACCAAAGCTTCAGAGGAAGGTACTCCTTCTATGGGTACTGTTGGTATTGTGGTGGATTCAGGCATACAAAGAATATGTGTTGGTTCAATCAACATTATTACCACCACCCCACATGTTATGAAAGGAAGAGATGGAGGGGCAGTCAATATCCTCAAAGGAAGAAGAGTGAGAAGGTTTTCTTGAAGAATGTTGAAAATAATGAAGTCATGAATGAAAATAGGTTCCAGCCTCTGGAGACCATTTGTGAATGGTGTGAACAACCCATACACCTTGAAAAAGGATGTCTTGTGTTGTTATCGGCTCAACAAAAAATTCTTAATTCTCAGAATCCAAAGTTTAAGAAAGAAGTGAAAGAATAAAAATCTATTGTTTTTGAAACTCCTCTAAAGGTTACAAAGGAAGAATGACCTTGGATACTTGATAGTGGGTGTTCATCACATATGAAAGGAGACTTGAAGTAGCTAAAGAATACGAAGAAGTTTAAAGAAGGCACTGTGACTTTTCCAGTGATGAGACTTTAAAGATCAAAGGTGTTGGATCAACCATCATTGGGAAGGAAAAATTAAAGTCCAAGAAAACTCTGTATTTTGATGGGCTGAAGCACAACTTGTTGAGTGTATCACAATTTTGTGATGAGGGTAACAAAGTTATCTTCAGGAAAGATGGGTTTATTGTGAAATGTGAAGAAGATGGGCAGACTGTTACAAGAGGCCATCAAACCAAAGGGAATGTATTTCAGGTTAGAAATTCACAAAACTCTTGTTACATGAGCTTAGTGGAAGAAAATCATTTGTCGCACAAAATACTTGGACACATGTGTCAGAGAAATATGATCCAGTTATCTAAAAGGGACAGTGTTCGAGATATTCTGGATTTTCCAAGAATAAGGGATTGGTGTTGCACTACAAGTCAGAAAGGAAAGATTACAAGTGTTGTGCATACGAAGGTTGACATTTGTTCTAAAAACACCTTAAACTAATACATTCTGATACATTTGGATTGATGAGAAAACAACAAATAAATGGAGACAAGTACTTAATCAACTTCATTGATGATTTTACTCTCATTACGTGTGTTATGTTTATGAAGCACAAGTCGGATGCCCTGAAAATGGTTAAATGCTTCAGAAGGAAAGCTGAGAAAGAATGTGAGTACTCTATGAAAAAGTTGAGAACAAATAATGGTGGTGAGTATAGAAGTGAAGAATTTTAAGACTATCTTGATAAGCATGGGATTCATCATGAATATAGTGCTCCATATACACCTCAACAAAATGGGGTTGCTGAAAGGAAGAACAGAAGCTTGGTGGAAATGGGAATAACAGTGTTTCTTGAACATGGCCTTACTCATTACGTTTGGAGGCAAGATACAAGTATAACTGTTTATATTTAAAATCTATGTTTCCATAGGCCTCAATAAAACAAGACTCCATATGATCTTTTCTATGGAATTACTCCAAGTCTGAAGCATGATAATGTTTTTGGGGGCCCATGTATTATAGATAAGAAAGGTGGTAGTAATGGAAAATTTGAACAGAAAGGAGAAGATGGAATTTTTCTTGGTTATGCTCCATAAGGAAGAGTTTATAGATGATTTAACAAAGAAACATGAAGATTGTTTGATAAAGTTGATGTAAAAGTCTTTGAAAATCCCGAGAAAGATAAGCATGTCCAGATAAACAAGGAATATGATGAATATGAAGCTAACGATTCTGATAAGGATCCAATGAATTGTAATACTAATAAACATGAAGAATCAGATTCAGCCATATCAAGTGCTAAGGAAGGCACACGAAAAACTTATCCAAGGCTGATGAAACAAGTGAAAGATTATAACATAATTGGTGATCAACGTCACATGGTTCAAACAATAAGAACAAGTAATTCTATATCACATACAACCTTGTATTCCAAAGTGGAACCAAATGATGTTAAAGAAGACTTTGAGCATTCGGAATGGGTTCAAGCCATGAATGAAGAATTGGATTAGATTGAAAAGAATGACACAAGGGAACTCGTACCAAAGCCTGAAAATAAGAACATTATCGGCACCAAATGGGTCTTTCGGTACAAGTTGAAGGAAGAAGGTGAAGTTATTAGAAATAAATCAAGATTGGTCTGCAAAGGCTACTCTCAGATTGATGGAATTTACATTGAAGAAACATTTTCTCTGGTAGCCAGATTAGAATCTATCTGAATCTTTCTCGCTATTGGTACACAACGCGGCTACAAAATCATTCAAATGGATGTCAAATCTGCATTTCTTATTGGTGATCTTAAAGAATAAGTTAATATTGAGCATCCATTTGGATTTGTTATTGGGAGGAATGAAAGTTATGTGTGCAGGTTGAAGAAAGCCTTGTATGGACTAAGTAATCTCCAAGATCATGGTATTCCAAACCGGATACTTGCTTAAAGGAGATGAACATCATGAAAGGGAGAGTTGACAGCAATCTGTACATCAAGGAAAGCCAAGATCTTTCTCTTATGGTGATTGTCTATGTTGACGACAATATTTTTTCTGGGAATGATGAAAGAAGCTGTGAAAGGTATGCTTATGAAATGAATAATGTCTTTGAGATGTCCATGTGGGGTGAAATGAGATACTTTATTGGGTTACAAATTTTTCAACAGAAAGAATTCATTTTTCTCTCACAAGAAAAGTATGCTAAGGAACTTCATAAGAAGTTTGGGATGGAAAAATCAAAACCTGTATTAAATCCTATTTCAGTGGGAACAAAACTAAGAAAAAAAGATAATTTAAACGATGTTGATCAGAAAGAATATTGAAAGCTGATTTCAAGTTTCTTACAAGTGATTTCATCAAGACCAGATATTGTTTTTTTTTGTTACCTAATGTGAAAGATTCCAGAGTGCTCCTAAATAATCGCATCTTGTTGCTGGAAAAAGAATTCTCAGATACATAAAAGGAATAATAGAATTAGAAATCATGTATAGTGGCTCAAATAACATTGATTTGTTTCTCTATTCAGATTTATATTGGGCATGAAATATTGATGATAGAAGATCCACATCGAGTGGAGTGTTCTTCATGGAAAAAGTTGTGTCAGATGGAACTTGAAGAAGAAAAATTATGTGACACTTAGTAAGGCTGAAGCTGAATCTGTTTCCGCTACTCATGCTACTACCAAACTTATCTGGATGAAGACACAGTTGGAAGATTTGTTAGTTGAAGTGAAGTTTCCCTTGCTCTTGGGCTGTGATAATCAAAGCACAATTAATCTTACCAAGAATCCAGTCCAACATTCTCGTTCAAAGCATATTGACATCAAATATCATTTCATCAAATAACATGTGGAATAGAATGAACTTAAACTTGAATATGTTTCCTCTACTGAACAAGTTGCTGATATTTTCACAAAACCTCTGCCAAAGGAATCATTTCCAAGATTGAGGTTGAACATGGGTGTCCAACCTCTTTCACTTCAAGGCTAAGGTATGTCGTTCCGTCCCCTCTCTCTTCTTACCTTTGGATTGTTTTGTCAAGGGGGAGAAGTTGTTTGTATCATAAATCTATTGTTCAAGGAGAGAGTTGTGGGTAAGTTGTGAACTCAGCATTTTTTGTGTATGTGAACTATTCTAACTGTTTGTTGGAGTGGTTGAAGTAATGAACTTGAAGTTGTTTATAGGATATATGAAGCTGAAGATATCATTTTCACTAACTATGGACAACATGGTTTTTCTATCAACGATTCTTATTTTATACAATGATTTATCTCACGTAGGATTATAATTATTCATAAGTAATCCATTTCCCAAGGTTTCCAAGTTTGGTGATTTACGAAAACCTGGTGAAAACAAAATCCAAAGGGGGAAATTGTTAGGACCAAGCTGAAGGAAGAGATGGTTTTCATGGATTGTCTTTTGTTGATCTTGAGGAAGTTTTCATAAAGGAAAGACACCTTGACTTTATAGGTATTCGGAGTCTGGAAATTGAGAAGTTCGGAACATAGTGTTTGAAGAATTTGAAGTCTGGAATTTGGTGTTTGGGAATTCGGAGTTTGGAATTCGGTGTCTGGAATTCGGAGTTTGGAAATTCAGAGTCAGGAAATTGAGAAGTTCAGAACCATAAAATTGAAAATTATCAAAAGCTGGCTGGTAGGAGATGTGTAGGCACTAATTGTGATGATGCTTTGCTGTTTTGTAACTCTAAATTGTGAGTATATGCAAGTAATCATGATGCAATAAAAAGTTGGCATGCGAAGTCATACCGAGAATCTAGTGAAGGCATTCCGAGAGTCATGAAGGTTCATTCCGAGAATCATGAAGAGTTGTTCCAAGAATTAGGAAGAGGCGTTATGAGAAACAAAAGTGTATAGTCTACTTCCTGAACAAAATATGCAGAGTCTACTTCCTAAATTAGAAGTTCATAGTGAGAAGTTTGGATCGACTTCCTGAGTTATAATTTTGTAGCCAGAAGTGAGGAGTTGATTTCATGAGTTAGAAGTTCATAGTGAGAAGTTCAGAGTCAACTTATTGAGTCAGAAGTTTGTAGCCAGAAGTGCGGAGTCAACTTACTGAGTTAGAAGATCGTATCCAGAAGTGCGGTGTCTACTTCCTGAACCTAAAGTCATAACGGGAAGTTATACCAAGAATTGGTGAAGTCATACCGATAATCAGTGAAGTCACACCGAGAACAAGAAGTCACACTGAGAATAAGAAATTGTACCGAAACCATAACTTCATACCGAGAACTGGTGAAGCCATACTGAGAATTGAAATGGTGTCATGCCAAAGAAGTAGCGAAGTGTTATGCTGAGAATTGAAGTGATGCTGAAGACTCAAGATGGACAGATCTGAGAAAGTGATGCCGAGAATCAGGAAGAGTGGATCTGAGAATATGATGCTGAGAAGACTGATAACAGGATACGAGAATGTGATACTGAGAAACATGTGTAACATGGTCGGATCTAGAAAAGTCCAAAGTTCTAAATCAAGAGAAGTGGAAGAAGATTCGAGACGATTCTAGAAGCATTGGAAAATTCTTATTTACTCTGAGATTTCAGGAGAAATTATGATTTGGGTGAATTTAAGTGAGCGGGAAAATATTTTGGTTTCCCGCCTAAGCACACTTTGGAGCACCCATAAAAGGAGATCAGGGTGATAAGTAAGTGTGGTGATGATGAAGTAGAGAGAGAAGATCTGATAATCTAGAGAGAGGAATAAGATCTTGGCCGACTGGGTTTCATTGTGGTTTCAATCGAAACGTGAATTTGATACTGGTTGACATCTTATTGAGTTTCTCGGATTGAAGATTCAGAGTGGAGAAGAATTCAGAGTGGAGAATTCGGAGTGGAGATTCGGAATGGGGAATCAGTACTGTATGTCACCGTATTGAGTTTCTCAGACTAAGGAAGACTTGGATTGAAGAATTGGAGTGAAAAAGAATGTTCAGAGTGAAGAATTAGGAGTGAAGAATTAGGAGTGGAGATTTGGAATGGGAATTTCGGACTGTAATTGTTCTATCTCAAGTCCAAGGAGTCCTTGCCTTTCTTCTGGGTAAGGAAGTGAAGATTTGTACTGAACTTGCTTACAATTTTGTAATTGAAAGGAAGTTCAGGTAACATAAGTTGTTACAAGAAAAGAGACATTTCCCTATTGTGCTAAGAGGGTGCACACGCACTGGAGTGATTGTTTCACAGTGCTTCACGAGTGTAAGGGTATATCTTACTCGTTGTAATCCAAGGATTGTTTTCATAGTGGATTGTAAGGTGCTGGATTGCTTCCAAGCATACCAAGGAAGTATCTATTCTTATTGAATAGTGAAACTTTTACATTCCTGTGTTCCTTTGAATGTGTGCTTGTTTGTTTTCTCAGCAGGGAATTATATCTCTAACAGGAGACAAAGGTTATTCTCAATATTAAGGGAACTTAAAAAGAAAAAAGGGGTACCACTGATTCACCCCCCCCAGTGGTTCATTTCTCTAACAGGTTCCTTACAATATTACTATTATGTTAATGAAGAAACATATAATTATAGTATTTAACATAATCCTTAAATGTTTATGGATTATTATAACCAAAATACCACTCGTAAAAATACTTCTATAATATATATCTAGAATCCCAATAAATAATTCTACCATTTCATATCAACTTCTTTTCTCACCTGGTATATGATTTATTCTTTAGACTATGAAACTTACTATGATAATTCTTAGGTTCCCCACATTTAATACAAGTAAATATATATTGATCTCTACGATGAAATTTATTTCCTTCCATTATCCGCATAATTTTTACATGGAAATTAATTTTTTTTTCCATTTTATTCAAACATAAATATTTCCTCATTCCATGGAGGAACATTATTTTCAAAATAATAAAACATAGGTTGAACCTAGGACCTTCATTATCATTATCTATTCAAATCCATTATAATAGATTGTATAGAAAATTTGAACTGTAAAAATAATATTTAAAGGGAGTATCGAACAAGGTGAGAAGTAAGGCCATTTTTATACCAAGTATTGATCAATTGAATCCAAATTATAATTCATTGGAGTTACTACCCCTTGTAACATTGGTTTAAGAACCTTTTCAAAATTTTAGTTTCCAAACAGAAATGTATTTCCAGGAAAAATCACATAATCATTACCTTACAAAAACTATAGAATTATATTATGTACTTATAATCAATATATCATGGGGTTATATTCCCTAATATATGTATTCAAAAATCATAATCCCAAGGTTTAATATAAATTTCATATGATACAAACTATAATTATCCCAACCCTAGTAACCTAGATTAGGTGTCTTACAATACTAAATTATCATATGATATAAGAAATCAGGTTTCAAAAGATCGAATAGATTAGTAATTTTGGTAATCTACACAAATATATGAGTCTGCTATTTCATTTGAAAACAAAAATGAAAAACAAATCAACAAAATCATTATTAAAAATATAATATCCTTGGATATCAAACATGGTACACTTCATGGATTCCTTTTAATGGAAACAAAATATGGTTATGAAAAAATTCTCACAAAGGGTTAAGTATATTAGATGGCATCATGAATTAATAATCCTAATATACAAGGAATGGAAGATATCTAAACATATGTTCAATTTAAATAACATAAATAACATAAAAATATGGAAAGGTAAACAACTGAAATCACAAACCATTTTATCAATATGATCAGAATGAAATGCATCTCGATATAATATCATTTAAAAAAACAAAATCTATTAGAATACAGTGAATAATATACATGAAATGGAAAATAATTGAAAAAAAATGTCATTTAGGTAGTAAAGTGAGAATGAAATGCATTTTTAGATAATATCATTTAGAAAATATCATCGGTAATAATAATTGATCTCATAATGAAGGAAATTAATAATTATTAGATGTAATTTTCTCATGAACTTGATAACTTTATTGTGAAGACATTTCAGAATTAAGTTTTAGACAACACATTGAATGCCATTAAATTTTGGCATACTGATACACCTCATAAGAATATATATTCCTTGAGGGACAATAATTACATCCCTAACTAGTCGATACATGACCAAATCAATCCTCATATATCAAATAATAAATTTAATTTTGGAACAATGTGCCTTATCATAAAATATATATAATAAGTATAGAATATTTATTAATTAATATTTCCTCAGATAAAAAAATGATGTTGAATGTAGAAAACCATATATAGACATGATATACACCTTAATAAATAATCATATCATTGGATAATTATACAATTATTTAACGTAAATATAATTTTAAATAATGGAAGGAAATTCAATATTTCTATAGAAATTTAATGACTAATGAAATGAATGAAGATGTTGAATGTCATTAAATTACCAGATCAAAATGATCATAAAACATCCAAATAATGAATAAAAATTGTTTTAATATAACATAAACATGTTGGAGAAACTTATAACATGGTTTTTTGTTATCTATGATTATATATACCATACAAGGACCCTTAAAATAGTTTTAAAAAAAATAATATTTTCATTTAGAAAATAACATATTAAAACAAAAAGTTCATATTGTTGTTTGAAAACAAATTTCTTTCAAAATAAGTAGTTTATATTATAAATGTTTTTTAAAAAGTTCTCTGGTAATAATGGTAGAGAAATACTTTGATGATGTACATGTTAAAACAATGATTCTGTTCATATTTTTAGTAAAAGTCAAACATGAATTTTTTTAAAACGAGATGAAGATTCCATTATTTTTTAAAATTAAAAATTCTATAATTTGTTTATAATTCATTTTAATGTGGATAAAACATTTTCTGAAAACATTTTTTTGACAAAATGGGATTTGATGGTTTTGGGTTTCTGACCGAAGAGAATAATAAAGTTGTATCTTATTAAAAAAAACTCAATAATTTTAAGTAACAAATATTTCATTAATTTTTCTATTACATGATCATATTCCTGAAAACTATAGGATAATAAAATAAAATATTTTACTAAAAATTGAAAAACTAATTTCCATTAAGTGGAAATAAGTTTAGAGAAATTTAGAATAAAATGAGATTGTGAAACAAACCATTTAACAGATCATTATATTTAAGAGATAGTTAACCAAAAAATAATTTATTTGTTTATAATATAAATAAATAATTTTTTTTAATATAAAACATTTTATATTCAACATTAAATATTCACATAGGCATATAATGTCAATGGAAACTATGACGTAATATATTCTAATGGAAAGAAATATAGTAATGAAAATCTTTACCATTTGAAAATTTTAAAGTCAAATCTTCTTGGTTAAAATAATAAAATTGACACATAAAATTTTAGGACTAATTAAGTATATTACTTATTAATGAGATTTTATATAAATATTTTAAAATAAATTAGGTTTGTACCTTATAATATTCCTCAATAAAGTTAAATTAAGACGAATTTACATACCTTAGGCTTCTTTTTGGTTGAATATATTTTATCCTCAAGTATAGAAGTTTTAAACATGTTATTAACAAATATGAGAATAATATTTGTATTTTTAATACAATATATCATCTTTTTATTACATATAATTACCCTTTTGATAAAAATATTTCTTTTTTTATTTGTTACCTATTTTAATTGCATTGTCTTATCATTCATTCATTATTACAAAAGTTCTAGTTATTGTGAATATTATAGAGTTACATGACCTACATAATATTAATAATGAAATAATTTTCCTTGATATACATGAATTAAACAATTAATACCATTCATAAAGAATTATTCTTTTTAAATGAAGTATGTTACGATCATGGAGATTGTAGGTTGTATGTACGCATGAGTAACGATTCCATTTATCAACAATTATTATGGTACAAAGTAGGGTAATAATTTATCTATAAATAATTATCATTATATCAAAAAAATTATTAATATATACATAGATATATATATCATCCATGTATCATGTGGATTGAAAAAAGCTCACGTCACTTTGTGATGGAAGTAGTCCACACGTACACGAATGACGATAACATCATTTAGGGAGTGAAATGTTAAGAAATGAAAAAACATATTATCTTTTAATAATGATAATAATTCCATAAATGAAATAATTAAGTCATTTATATCACCTATATTCATTAAAATTTACATTATTATATTAAATGTAAATTGTTAGTGAAAAATGAATCACATCGCTTCGGAAGGTGGTAGGCCACCGTACACATGAGAGACACTATCGTATACCCCACAGAATGGAATGTAAGAAAATATATATATTATATAATTAATATATAGATATAAATAAATTATAATTATAATATATATACTTTATATCAATCATCATACCCAACCATTAGTGGAAATGGTTTCTCATCAGTTAGTGAGGTTGTAGTCTTCCCTAGAAATGAGAGACGTTATCCTTTCCCATTTGAGGAAAGAAAAATTTGATATTGTTCACGAATTTAGCATAATAAAATCTAAGTATATGGGAAATAATATTGGTATAATATATTAATAAATTAATACTATTTTAGGGTGGTTGAAGAATAATAAAACAAAAATGCATAATTTGGAATCTTACCTCTCCTTGGACATACTCTTTAGAATTATGCATAATGTATAGATAAAAAGGAATTATATGAAAATTCCTATAGGTTAACATGAAGGAATTTATAAATTGTTACTTTAGGTCTTGGAAGATCCAAATAGTTTTTAAGGTGTTCATAACAGTGAATAGGTGGTCGACATTTATAAGTGATATGATTGAGAGTCCTGCTATTTTTGAAAATAAAACGTTAAACCAATAATTTTAATGTAAAAAAGGGTCATTAATTGAATATTACATGTAATTATACATTATAAGGTAGATATAGGGCCACAAAATGAATTTTTGAAAAGTTATTAGGTCATTTGAACCATTTCAGTTCTTGTTTATCCCCCTGACAGAACAATTTTTACCATAAACATGATAATTAATTTTTTTTTTCAATATTCATAATGTTTAAAAAATAAGTCGAACTAATTAGATAAAATTAATTATTAAAATTTAATATGGGTATAATCATAAGATTTTAAATATAGTTTGTTAAATCTTTACCCTATAATGTTTTGGATAGGGTTTAATAATATACTATATTACAATTTAGTTGAAAATGGGGTTGTGTGTTATATAAGATATCAAAGAGATTAAATTTAAATAAATATATCTCATAATTTTTTTAAGATAAATGTTGAGTGTCACATATGATATCCAATGCACTTTTTTTTATTTGGGGTGTTGTAAATACATAACATTAAGAACCTTCCCAAATATGTATGTCCAAATTAAAATTATAAAAAACTAAAAAATTTAAAGGTAAGTCACTAAATTTTTAAAATAAAGTTAACTTTAGTTACCCAAAACAAAATAATTTTTCTCTTATTTTCACATACTAAATATGTCAATACCATGAACATATATTCTAATAAAACATGGTAATAACCTAATCCACCATAAAACATTAACACCAGTTTCAATAAATTAACAGATTCCATATTCCATATATTAAATCTTATATTAATGGATATATTAATTTCCTAAAAAAATGAATTAATCATAAGAAAATATAAAATCTAATTATTATAAACTTCCATGGTCACCAAGAATATCCTATTTATAAAATCTATATTAATCACCTTTTTATCATAATTTAACATTATTATCTCAACATCGAGGAGACATTTAGGGATATCATTCACTTAATAATTTATTTTCCAAAAAAATATCACTATAATAATAAGTAAATTTATTATTTCATGAGTACCATTCCACATATTAATTCTAAAAAATAAGGAAAATGATTATGTAACAATATATATACGTTTAATGAATATTAAAACTTATTTATTATAGATATAAAACATCACAAACATAATTCTCAAATCATAATGAAGAAACACTTCTAGACATCTACTTCAATGATTAGTCTGTAATAGGTTATTGTTCAATGATTTAACACTTAGATTAGGTCAATTACATAGATAATTACCATGTTCCTCACACATAGTGAATTGAACTCCTTATAATTCTATTTCTCTTAGACATTATTTTCCAAATAGAAAAAATCATCCCCTTATGATGAGACAATGCACCCAGGTTTCTCATTCCAAATTTCAAACTTAAAGGAAACAAATCCTTCTTTCATCCATGTTCTATATAACCAATGCCCTAAAAAAATCTATCTTTCTCATCATTGGAGAGTTTGGTAGTTTTGTTTCTGAATTTTGATAATACTATATCTTGAAAAATAATTAGGAATAATAAAAAATTTCATTCACTCTAGTCATCATCCCATTTGGTTTCTCAAAATCACCAAATTTTTCATCACATTCAACTTGTAAAGGGTTCTTCCAGGTTATATAAATTAAAATACACCAAAAATATGAGTATGAGTAATAATAATTATAATGGTAAACTATATAATAATTAAAATAAAGTTTTACGATGTCTAAATACAGAAACACTATTTTAAATCTAAGTCACCTTAAGCTTATCATATGAAATTCTTAGTCATCATCTATTCAAATCCATTATAATAAATTATAAAGAAAATTGGAATTAACCTAGGAATATCCTGTAATTGTGTTATACTGGGTTTAGAGTAAGGTGAAACTCATTGTACTCTAAATTGAATACCGAGATATACGTGACCAAATATTTTAAGTGTTGTTACCCATAGACGAATTAGTGAAAAAACTAAGTCTGCTTGTAATATCTATAGATGCATGTATTTATGTAACACAACCTAAACTCTTCATTACCAAAACAATATGATTTTATCCCATTCATAGTCATTATCTTGAATGTTAGTAATATGGTCATGTTCCGGGATATACAAACTTCTTAATTTGGTTCCCAATATTTATTCTAAATTCCTCTGATAGAAACTGTTATGATGTCAGCAGTAGTATCACTGATTTAGTTGTTATAGTATTACATTCACATGAGATAAACAGTAATTAATTGTGATGTAATGAATAGTTTGGTAGTATAGGTAATCTAGAAACACACATACATCTCACATTACTTTGGGGAACATAAAAATGTTATCTTATTTCATAAAATCATTATTCTCTATAGAATAGCATTTTATATAAATTTTAGTAGACATAATAGTATCTTATTGAAGTAATAAATAAAAGGTGATATCAAAGTACCAATAAGGGTTATGTCTAAGGACACAAATCATGGAAAACTTAGGTATAAATTATATAGAATATATAAATGAGGATCAAATAATTACGTATAAATAAACAAATAAAATTGAATCTTATCCATGGATACCCTAAAAAATAATAACATTACAATAAATACCTAATTTTATAATAATGGAGCTAAAAATGCTAAAAATATAAAACATAGCATTGATTTCTTTTGTGATGAAAATTAAATATAACATCTTGGAATTCATCCAAAACACCTAAAAATACTATAAATGCCTCATTAAGAGACATATATATAAACGGGTAAAGAATTATAGAAATACCTGACTTATTTTTCACCATGAAACCTACTAATTCTTCAAGGTCCAATTAAATTTCTTTCCCCACCTACCAATTAATAAGTCAAACTCATTATCTAATGAATAAACTATAAAACATAATTATCAGGCCTTAAAATCACTAACTCTGCGTATTTTTAGAATAATCATAATAAATATTAACAATTTCTTTAGTAAAACTGATCATAACCCTATCATAGAAATAATAAATATTGTATCATTATAGTATATTCCCTGTGGTGGATAAAAAAACCAGGGTTTTTTGCCATTGATTACTATAAATTCAATTAATGGAAATTTAAAACCTTCTCAAGGAAAATAAAATTCCCATGTTAAAAATAACATCTAAAATATAAAAATATATACAATATTAAGAAACAAATTCTCTGAATAAAAATTTTTATACCTATAAAGGAAGGCTCAAATAATTTAGTGTAAATTTTTGTAAGAAATTTCATTCATTCTGGTTACTTTAAGAAAACATCAAAATCACTGTTTTGAAATAAATTAAAAAGAAAATAACTTTGAAAAAAATACTAATATTTCATTTAGAATTTTTTTAAGATTTATAATATGGATAAAATTATCGTTAATTATAAATTTCAAAAAATTAAATTTATTCTTCAAAAATAATTACAAAAATTCTATACAAGGAAAATAAAAAATTCTTGATAGACATAAAAAACAAGGAATGTTTTTATTAATTTTTTTTCTATATCTTGTTTCCATAATAAAAAGGAAATTAAAGGAAACCATTTATTATATTTAAATAAATAAAATTTAATAATATATGTTTATTTTAGTATATAAATATCAAATAATTCCCCCAATAGAGACTTAATCATAAACAATCCGGAATAATTATGACATTGTAAAAGAAACTCTAACCACATTGTTAATTTATGAATCATAATCCCCATGAAATAAATGACAAAAATTAAAAATTAAAAACCATTAATATATAGGGAATGATGATATATCATATAAATGGGTTAGTATATACAGGACATTAATGTAGAATATGTTGAATATAACAAATGTCCCTTAGAAAAAAGTGAGATGACAAACCCATACCTCATGTTCGAATTTCAACCTCTATGTTATAACCTATTATATAACAAATTTAGACTATTATGAATATATTATTGATCCATAATGTAATATTTAATTCCTTATATTATGTTTTGTGTCCTTTGAAAAGACATTTATAAAAAATTACTTATTAAAATAAACATTTTGAGTGATATATACTTTGTCTTTAATATATGTTTTTGTTCTTTAGTTTTGGTCCTTGATGTTTGATAATTGTTTAATCATATAATGAATAAAAATAATGATATAATTATAAAATATATTAATTATCTATTTATATGTATATATATATTTTTATTTATAAAAATCCATAAAATCTGTTGACAAAAAAATGAATTTCTCCATTAATGGAGATGGTATATTGTACGTATGCATGAACAATATTTTGACTTTCTAAATGATGTAATAAATGAACGATAACTAATAATTAACTATTATAGAGGGTTTATTATATCATACATATATAATATATTCTTACTATATATATGATTATTACCGTATAAGAAAATTCAATCTGAAAAATGGAACACCTCACATCATGTAGGTGATAGTCCACATGTACGCACCAGTGATGTTACCATTTTCCAATGGATTGGAATGTGTTATGAGATATATGATAATATAATTCCATAAAAATAATTTTTCATAAATATAATATATTAAAATTAATACAATCATAATTCCCATGCATTAATATTGGTTATGAAAAATTAATTATATCACTACATAGATAAAATAAGTCATTTGTATGTACCAACAATACTCTCACTATCCATTTTAAGAAAAATCAGAGGATAATGTTGGATTAATAATCATAATAAACCTTAATTATATTGAGGATAATGAATTTATTATTTTATGATAAATAACACTGATTTAGAATAGTAAAAACAAAAACAAAAAATAATGTGATTAGTTATAAAGATTACAACATATTGGAACAAAATAAAATAGATCTACTCTTAATTACACAAGGGTTGGTCTTTTTGGAATATTGTAACCAATGGAATGTGGAAAAGTATTATTAGAGTCAAAATTGTAAGGTATTTGTTATTTTAATTTTATAAATGTATTGTTAATAAGAGAGGGATGGGGTGTCTTTAATAAGTATAGGGAGAGGAATTCATGGAATTTCATAAAATAATAAAATATGATAAAATAATTCTCAAGGAAAAATCATAAAAAAATTCATTGTTTGAATATAAAATAGGACATTCTTTAAATATTTTTAAAAATAAAATAACAATATAATTATGTAGTATTTTAAAACTCATATTTTGGTTTAAACCCTTAGTTAACTAATTTTATCCAGTACAATGGTAACACCTTTAAACACATAATAGGTTATAATTTTACTAATAAGGATAAAATTGGATCACAAATGGTAATGGAATGAATTTTTAATCCATATTATTCCCTTTTTCTAATTGCAATATTTTTATAAATTTTAAGTAATTTCAAAATATAACATTTTCATAAAATATCATTAATATAATTTTTGATATTGTTCATTTAATTTCAAATCAATATATTAATGAAAACTCTATAATTTTTATATATACATTTATTAAATCCATAATATGACACATATATTCAGAAAAATTAATAGAAAAAAATAATCTATAAAAATTATATTATATTTAATATTTTTAAAAACATATATTTGTTTATATTAACTGAATAAATATTTTATCAATGTTGAGTAATAATTTAAGGTAATTATTTAAATTCTAAATATAATAAATAAATTACAATTATAAAAAATATGTTTATATCTCAGATAACAATTTCTAAAAAACTGTTCTTATAATTATTCAGATGATAAAAACATAGACCAATTAATTTCTACATAGTCGTATTTTATATTTTTCAATTTTTAAATTAATATAAAGGATACAATCAACTAAATATTTCACTAAATGGACATATATTTTATAATATTATGGACATGGGTAATTTAAACCCATATAATAGGATAATAAAAACTTTGATGTTTTTATTTAGAAAAAAGCTCCTAGTTATAACCATATTTTACCCATTTTACCCTTACTGAGCAGAATTGTTTACCATGTTTACTACTCGTAAAGGGTAAAAGTAATAGGTGAATTTTTATTAATTGTTTTCCTAATTATTGAAAATAATAAATATAATTTCATTTTTTTATTTACTTGAAATGGTAGAAATTAATTTCATATTATAAAAAAAAACCCAATAAAAAAGTGTTTTATTTTTCATAAAATTAATTTTTATTACATAATAAGGTTTCTCAATACAAAATACATCTATAAGATTGATTACATTAAGATATATTATATTTTTTTATTATATCGATGAAATTTTTTTAAATTGATATAATTTTTTAAAAATTAAATGTTTTAAATTCTTGAAATAATGGGGAAATTTTCAAAAATAAAGAGTATATTTTACTATTCACATGAAAATAATCTTTTCAAAACAGAACTAATAAATAAATCTATGATATTTCAGAAATGATGATTATAAAAATTATATCCCTATTATAATAAAATAATTATTAAATTTTTAGAAATTAAATATAATAGTTACTACAAAAAAAACCAAAATCTGTTTAAATAAATAATATTTTGAATAATAAAATCTCTTTACTAAGAATTGAGTTTTTATTTCATTATAATTAAATAATAAATTTTTATATATTAGTTTCGTTATTTTTTTCTATTTCATAATGTACTTAATCATATTTGTATCCTTTAATTAAAACACTAGTTTATAATAGTTATATTTAAATAATGATATTTCATGTTTTGTTTAACCATGGAGTAGGGTTTCTTATATTATATCAATCATTGAGTTCTTATAAAACCTATCAGTGTCAAACTTACCATTAGACACATATGGGTTTCTCTTTCTTTTAACATTTTTAATGTATTTATGTTTATCATGGTAAGGAGAACCTATATATCAAAATTAATAAGAATCCAAATCATTAAACACATTACATTGAAAATTGAAAATCATTTTTTCACATTATAATTATAATTAAATTTATAGGAAATTATGTTATGTCGTAGAGTTATTTATTTCACTAATAACATATCGATTATGTCATCATATAACCTAGATTATTCATGTTCCTTGAAAATATTTACCAGATTTATGTAAAGAAATATTTTTGGAAAAAAGTGATTAAATCACACCACAAAGCTTCTAATTTCAATATATTAATTACTTTAATTTTTTAAAATTACTTGAAAAATGACGATTTAGGAATTTTTATACCCATTTGAAGAATAAGTGGTGAGAATTTTATCCAAAAAAGTATAACAATTACTTGTCTAAGTAGAAATATCAAATTTTTAGTAATGGATGTTTTCAGCTATAATATTATTCTTTGTAGCTACTACATCCTTAATATTAGAAAAATATTATTTACCTAAAGATAATCTTTTTCTTTTAGTATGATATTTAATATTGATTTATATATTTTTATCTCGTGAACTTATCTCAAGTGGATGAGGTAAATATTTAACCATAAATTATATCTCATTAATATGATCAATACTTTATAATATTATTATATTTACGCCATTATAGAAATTATACATTCTCCTTATCTGAAATAATAAAACTAAATCTTCCATATAACATAGTGTTGATGATATAATCTATTTCTATTTATTATGATTCAAATGTTTAATAAAAAATGGGTTTATATTTATCAATTGAATTTCAATAGGTATAACAAAATACATTGATTTACCATTTGAAAAAAATTCAACAATATTAGATCCTATTTTAAGAACTCTTCTCAATAGATTAATCAATGAAGCCAAGGAATTCATATTTACAATAATTCAAATAATAGTTGATGAAATATATTTCTATATCATGTGTTCCTTTTCATAATGTTTTATTTATGTATATACATTTCTCAAAAAAACCTTCAATTATTTAATTTATTCTAAATATGAACTACTTATTTATAAAAATAATATCAAAATAAAATTTTAAAATTAACTATTCATATTCTTATGATCCCCTTGTCCATGTGATATCTATTATTTTGGTTTTATGTACATGTTACATTCCAATATATTCCTCTAATTTATACCAAAGGGAATCACTAATTTTTTCTTTATTATTTATATTCATGGGATTTTAATGGTGGATATTTTCGAAATTAACATGCCATATAATCAATGTAAATTTAATTTACAATGTCCCATAAGATTTACAACTACATTCTTTACTATTACTATTTTATAAATTCACCTTCCTTCTCATCTAAGGGAAATTTAAAAATTTTAAAAATTCGATAATTCATACTTTTAAAATTAAGATATATTATTGTATCTAATTTATTTTGATCAATCTAATGAATTTACATAATTAATATTCTAGTAAATTTGAGAGGCAAATTTAAAATCATTACTTTTTACATGTAACTATATTAGATGTGTATTTAATTAAAAATCCTAAATCCGTGGAATGATAATGAACTATATGAATTTCCCTATAAACATGTTTCATAAATAGTTTATATAACATTATTTTTTTAGTTTTGGTACTCCTGGTGTGAAAATTTTGATTATCTTATATGTTAAAATGATTTTCACTAGAGAAAAAAATATATCACCACTGAATTTGGGTAAATGATCCTTTATTCCTTAATTTTGAGTCCACATAATGTTAGGGTTATGTTTTAGGTGGTTCTAAGGTTTTTTGGAATGTTTTGGAGGCTTTTATAGAGGTAGAACATTAGTGAAAACCATGCTACATCTCAAGGAAACCATGAATGGGATAACGGTAGACACGAAGCAGGTGTACGGAATCGAAAAATTATTTGAATTACTAGGAGAAACCATGAAACTTGATACATAAGGAATTTAATGGTTGGAACATGGTTTTTATAACCATGTGAGGTATTGCCTAAAGATAGTATCACCACATGGTTGGTACATGGTTTTCCAAACAGTGTGGTCGAACCATAGAATATATAGTTTTCCCTCTTTCAATTTTTGATTTAATACGAATTATACTTTTTAACCCTTATTTTACCTATATTCATTTTATTTTATGGAAGAAAGATAATCCCCATCGATCTGGGAGTGAAACTTATTGTAATCAAGGTTCATTGGAGGCCCAAATTAATTAGTAAATGCCTTTTCTTATTAATTTTATTTTTATATCCATGGTTCCCCATTATCTCAGAACAATAGATATAGTCTATCATGGATATATCGATGTGTTATGAATGATTTTTTTAAAACAATGTTGGATATAGTGAAGGGAATGGGATATGTGATGAGATGATGATTTTCTATTGGGCCATTAATCATTTTTTAAATCAATTGAAAGGTAGGTGGAATATCTCTAAACTAGTCATGATTTAAAACATATAGTATTATTTATAATTAAAGGTTTTTCTTAAAATTTTGGTGAAATCATTGTCTGGTTACGAAAAAAATTTCCTCACATCTTCTGTCTTTGAAATTTTTGATATTGAATTGATTTGGAAAACACAATTGTTTCTAATTTTAAAATTATTATTTTAATTTTTTTGATGGGTATAAATTATTTTTTGAAATGAATTAGACAAATACATGTTTTCATTGAAATGGAATGGTATGATTTTGGCATAAACAGTTTTCCATGATTTGAATATGATAAATAATTATTCTGATGGACAACTATAATAATGGTGTATAGCATGGATGTAATGGTCCACTATCAATGGTGATACAATGATTATTTTGTGTCTTTATGTGTGTTTGGATGTGTGTGTTTAAATTGAGAAGAAATGTCAAATAAAACGAGAACTAGATTAATGGATTTGTGGATTCCATCATTGGAAAAGTGGTTTGTGGAATTGATTTAAATTATTTTTACACATTAAAAATATATTACAAAATGTTATGAAATGTTTTTTTCTTCTACTATGAATTATGAAGTCATTTTGGAAATCCTACAATGTTTAGACTCACCCAATCACTACAAAAATGGCTTATACCAACAGATGTTTTTTGACAGATGATATATTTGTTGGTAAAAATGACCAATTCCAACAGATATTAAATTTTATTGGTGTAAATTTTAAGTACCAAATTTTTTTTAACAAAAGTTATATTTGTTGGTATTTATCATTTAACACCAAAAAATATTTTATGAACATTTGAATCTATTGTTTTATCAAATAAATACTAACATTTTTTTCCAACAAATTAATCGATTGCTATTTATTATTATTACCAATTTTTTTACCATTATAAAAATAAGTTGCAATAAATTATCCAAAAACATAAAATATTTTACAAGAAAAAGAATATTTATACATATATATATATATATATTATATTCTATAAAAGTTATAAATTATAAATATTTAATAAAATCAAATAATCATTTTTTTAGCGACACATTATATGTTTTTGATTATATATATATATATATGTTTATAAATTGATGATAAATGATTATAATTTTTGGAAACTTAAATAAGATCGAATGTAGTAAAAAATAAAAAACGAAATTCAGGTATGTATAATTTCATTACATGTATATAATATAATTTTTTATTCACAATATATATAAATTTAAAAAAAATTCATTATATATAAATTATATATAAATCTATTATACATCCTGATATTTTTCTAAATTATACCAATAATATGAACCCCTCTTTATTAAATTAAAAGTCTTGAGCTTCAATGATTAGATCACCATTATCGTGTCTTTCATTGTCACACCCGACCCATATAATTTCCATTTTATTGTAAAAAATATTATGTTATTATTATTATTATTATTATTATTTAATTTTTTACATTTCCCTTCCTTTCATACATTTCCCTCCCTAATTAGTTTTATCGCACGCCCCAGGTAGAACCCTAGCGGTGAACCTCCCTCCTCCTCTATCCATGGAAGTTGGTTGTTTCTCCATTCGATTTCACACATGGTATCCTCCATTGAGCATTCGTTCTCATCCTCTCTATTATTCTTCTATTTTAATTGTTTTTGCGCATGAACCGTCTAAATCCTAACATGATTTTGGGCATTTTATTTGTTGATTCATGATGGTTACTGTTTGTAAGCACCGATTTTCGTCTATTTTAGCTACGGTGGTCCAAGGCATTTTAATTGTGATTCGTGAGCCCCGATTATTTGTCAATTCTTGATTTTACCTTGAGTCTCACTCTTGAGCTCTCACTTGTCTACTCTAGGGTATTTGGTGGAATGTTTCATTCTATTTTATCTTAGGAAAATGAATGTATACTAGTTTTTTATTTTAGTATATATTTGATCCGAGATTCCCATGGGAATCGCCTTCCCCTTTGGTCTCATTTCATTTTCTCTCTACTCTATGTCATCTTATTTTGAATCAATTATGATTGATTTTAATGTATTGTTTCTAGTTTAGTGGTATTCTCCCAGGGGAGTCCTCATTCCTGGGTCATTTCAAGTGTCGACCCTGGTGGTTCCTCTAGTCTAAGGTGGTGTCCTTCCAGCCCAAAGTGGTATGTGAATATAACCCTAGACCCAATGATGTTATGGAACTTAAACAATCTCAGACGCTCTATAGAGTGAAATAGGGTTTTGGCTGCTTTGGATGGTTATTTTTTCGAGTTCTCATGTGATTGAGGATCTCTTTTTTCTAGATTCTCTCTTTATTTTCTCATTGGTGGTTACTTATCTGAAGCTGATAACCAAACATGGCAGGTTGAAAAAGTTGTCTATGCTGGGATCTTCTAGTTTAGATGTGAGTTTTCTCTAGTCATCAGACTAGTTCTTTGTTCAACCCCTTTTAAAGTACTAAACATTTGAATCTATATTAAAGGATTCATAATTAAACTGTCCAGAACTCATATCTAAATTTGAATTTCCATGTGAATTTTCATCCTCATTTTCTACCTATTTCACTTCATGACAAATAAATGGCTCATTAAAACATATGTAAAATATTAATGAAACATTTGCAAAACTATAGATCCTGCAAGTTTTTTTATAGGATTAACGAAACTTTTTCTCCATATTTCCCTTCTTTATTAATAACGATGACCATAAATTTTTCTTCAAAGTGAGATTGTTGCTCTGCTTTCCAAATTTTAAACTTTTTCATGCACCTGTTTACGAAGGCATGTTCATAACCACCATATGAAGATAGGTATGTATTTTTTGTTCTTTCATTTATAGATATGATTCAATTAATAATAGTGAATTATAGACTTATGATTTCGGGTCACTCCGAATTAGCAAGAATAATGATAACATAGCAGTTATTATCTTTAAAAACCAATGAATACCTTAACATATTTGAAAAAATTGATAATTAATGCTTTTTTAGGGCTATAATACTTGGAATCTTGTTGATATGTGTGTCAAAAATGAGAATTTGTGTCTTTTTTGTAGCACTAATTGAAAACTACTCACTGCACTCATCAATTCATAAACTTAGTTTAAAGAATATATCGTGTTTGTTACATTCTTGAAAAAACACTTGCATGTAGGGTATGGTTTAAATTACTTATATTATTTATCATATATGATAAATAGTTTAAAAAAAATGTATCATGTGTTTTGTTATTACTTATACAAAAAATCAAAAAAAATTATTGTGTGTCTTATTTCTGCAAAATTACTATACTTAAATACCAAAATAATTCCACCCATGTGGCTAGAATCATTTTTTCAATAAGAAATATAGAAATGTTTATGTGTAAATACTAATGATAAGTGATAAGTGTTGTAGGGGTTCATTAGACATTCTAAATCTTATCACTTATGATAAGCACTTTGAAAAAACAAGTAGTGTTGTCAAATAGACTCTTAAATTCTAGAAGAAAACCACTTAAAATAAAGGGAGTAAAATACTATTCAGTACGTAATCTAAAAACACTTAAACAAAACCACTTATCATAAGTGATAAGCACCAGGTATTATCCCTTCATTGAACACTAATCCTCTATTACTAAATTTAATCTTCAATTTGGAAATAAATTAAATTATTAATGACTGAAGAGATTCCAAAACATGTTTTGGACCCCAAATTCAATTAATCATGATATTAAGGAAATGCTAGTTATGCACTATCAATCCAACCTAAATCACTTGATCTTTATTATGGATGTAGAAGTAATCAATTAATGAATTTAATTAAACAATGATTATTTTATCAATTACATCATCAATATATTTTCATCACAACTCCAATACAGAGTGATTTTACACTTATCATCTCTAGAAATTTAAATATATAAGTTATAATGATCATACCCAGATAATAATTTCTATAATGATTCACCCCTTTTATTTTTGGTTCCAAGTCTCTTAGGTGTGGTTGTTCCTCTTTGTATAATCCTCTATCTCTCTAGTGTTATTGATTCTTCTTCTTGATTCATTTAAAAGAGAAGATTAGTATTGTGATCATTTTTAAAAGATTGTTGTATAAGAAAATATTAGATTATATTAAAAATTGATCTTGTGATGTGTGTCTCATTTTTCATAATACATGAAAAGAAGAATTATTTTTTATTTTCCAAACATGTATCATTTTCAAATTCTATAAAGGCAATTTTCATTTTTTTTCCTGACCTGCATCATTTTCACTAGTTTTTCATGACCTTACATCTTCCAATATCAATTCGTTGGGTATTTTACCATTATATTAATGATTCATATATGGAATTTGGTGAACAAAATTTTCAAAAGAACGCGTGTGGCCTAATTAGTTTGTTTTGAATCATTCCAATTCCTTTTGATGTTATGATTCATAAATCCTGTTATTGTTGATACCTTTATTTTTTTCTAATATTTTATCAAGTGTCTATTTTATTTTTTCTCTATTCCCAGCAGGCATCCTATTTTTATAAGACTATTTTTCATTAGTGAAAAGAGCTGAGGATTTCTTATTGGTCATTGAAAATGTTCTTTACAGATTAAATATTCAAGTGAATTTCTTCTAAAATTATAGTGCATGTGTTATTTTAGAATCAAAATGGTCAACAAATGTTTTTTCAAAATGCGTATATATAGATTTAAAAATAATTATTAAAAGGCTTCCATTTCATACATACTTTTGGAGGAAGGTACAACAGAGCCATTAATAGCTACTATCACATTAATAAATGTATATCTGTTTCCCATCCAATTAAAACTCTAAAATATACTATTTTTCTTTTATCATCAATGGTATTCTACATTTTTCACAAATTCAAAATGCATTTTGAAAAGTTTTTTTGGTTATTCTAATAACATAACTGCCTGTGCCTATATTTTTTAGTTTTCTTACTGAATGTTTTTTTCTGCTACTTATTTGAGTGTTATTTTCTTGCAATTTAAGAGTATGTTATTTTCTAGACATAGAACAATGATCACATATTTTTTTAAAGTTCACATGTGATATGGATTATAAGTACATAATCTACAATTTTTCTTCACTTTTCCACTGTTTACCTTTGAATTTTCATTTTTTTTAAGAGATGAATTTTTATTCTTTTTTCTTCTCAATTATTGATATATAGCCATATGATTCTATATTAGGAAAATCATTTTGATAAATTCATTGAAATCTAAGGTTATGTCTACCTCTTCTCCACCCTACTACTAATAAATGGAAAGATGAATAGTATGTAGCTTTATCCGTGTTCTATTTCCCTCTTCCTATTGTTTTTTATTATTCTCCTCTACTATTAGGGTTCTATTAGCCTTTCTACACCTATTTTGTTTCCAGACCTTTCATAGATGAAATTTTTTTCCTTTAATGGTGTATTCATCCAAACTATAGTTGTTCTGAACTTTTAATTGTTTGGATTATGTTTTTCATCATGAAGATATTATCTTCAAGGCTATTGATGTAAAAACCCACAAATATGAAAACACTTCCTAAATTTGAATAATACCTACTGCATCAATGTAATCCAAGAAAACTCTTGCAAGTAAGCTTCTACCTCATCACCATTGCATGCCTCCCTACCCCTGTGATGCATCACTGAGGTAAAATTCAAACTCAATTTCATGTTTTTATCTCACATTATCATGCAACTGATCATAATTTTTGTTATTTTTTTCATAGTTAGTATTTATATTAACTTTCTAGTTCTCTCTATATCCCGTGGGTTATGCTTGAAGGATTAAATTGTATGAATTTTATTGTGTGTTGTTTTTATGAACATGAAAGGGAAACATTTTCATGGTTTTTCTTGGGCAACGATATTTCTAGGGCTGGGCTTGGGTTATATATTCTTGTTGTGGTGGATGATAAATCTCTTGGTTATACAAGTAATCAATGATGGAATATTTCCACTTCATAAGCTAGAAGTTGTGCGCAAGAAGATGAAATCCCCAAGCAAGGTGCATGTGATTGAGGGAGGGGATCACTCCTTCAAAGTTTCCAATAAGAATTTGCAGTTGCAGGGATCAACTAAAGATGATGTTGTAGATTCTGTGGATGTTGTTGTTGAGGCCATCACATCATTTTTTTCCATGTTTTCCAAATGCAGTTAACACCTACCTCCTCTTCTTGATTTTTCCTTGTTTCTCCAAGGAAAATTTTGTTTCTTTTTGGGTACCCTTACTTCTCCGATTTCTAACAATAATTGTGAATGTGTGAGATAATTTGTTTGCTGATGTAATCCCTTTAAGAGTCCTCTGAAATCTTTCTTTTTAATTGGTCTAAAGGGTCAATTTAAATGAATTTTTGAAGTGAAGTTAATCTTCTGATTGATGTGGTTTCTATTTAGATCATTTTATGGTTATTGTTTCCACTTGTTAGATAATCTTCTTCTTCTCATTGAATGTTATTTTTATACCATGTCTTATTATTTTTATATCATGTGTTTTGTGTGATCAGAACGTTGCTCATGATGGTGCATGTCTAAAGTGGAGGGTGCTGGTAGAGGTGTTACTTCCAACATATAAGGGTGGTCCACTATAATTAATTAAAGAGATGATGAAGTTTTGCATTATTTCATGATAGTGACGCCAGATATTTTGCACTAATTTGAGGTGGTGTTGGCTCGTTGATCCTAGGGCATAGATGAGTTTATGGTGCTTGCTCATTCTAGTGTGGAAGGAATGGGGTGTTGTTGGGGTGTGGATTGGTGGGGTGTGTGAGGAATTTTGTTGGGGGTGGATTTTGTATTAAATCATTTTGTATTAAATTTCATTATTAATATAATTAATTTTTTTCTAATTTTGAACTTTTGTGAAAATATTTCTCTTTAATAGTTAAAATAGATGTGTTGTATATGATAGATTAATAAATATAATTTGAATTTTTAATAGAAATAAAAAATTATAATTTTTATTCAAATTTAATTTATAAATAGATATTATATGTTCGTAATATTATTTCCAAGAGTAAAATATGTCATTAAAACCTATTGCTAAACATTTTAACCATCACATATATTATCTGTTGGTAATATTATAATTATAATAGAATGCTTTTATCTATCGTAAAAACATTTAGTGACAGAGTTTTTGCTGACAGGAAAATATATGTTGGTAAAAGGTTTTACCAACATAAAATGCACTTTTACGAATAGATATGCCCCCATTGGAAAAAGTGAAATATTTTGTAGTGAATATTGGGAAAAATTGTGAATTTATGAATATCATGTATCTAAACATAAGTAAAGGCATGGTATCTCAATTTTATATTGATGACTCTTGATAACATCTTCTTGGAATGTGGAGTTAGATAATGGAAAGGGAAGGGTGTTGTTGGTTGATGTCACTTTGGAATTTTTAATTTTTAGGGTTTTTTCCACTTTATGTATGTATTCAAGTTTCCTCTCATACATTGATATGGATATTGGGTTGGAAATGTTTTGAGAAATATATTTTACTCATGCATCATATAAATATTCGGTTGGTGTTGTTTTTTTTGGTTTTTTCATTGAAATGGAAAAGATTCCGCTAAATGTTTTGAAGCCAATGGAAATTATTCTGAAACATTGGTGTCAGGGGATATCATCTAAGGTTTTATAACAAACCCCTCACATAGGAAGACAATGAGGAGGAAATTATGTTTCAAATGGAATCAGTTTGGGTCGATCATAAAAACTTTTGGATATAAATTTATTCAACATTTATTTGATCCATCTATGTTTTATTGAAAAAGGTATCACCATTGTTTAAATCATTAGCTAGTAAATTTTATTACATTTGTTTGATATAGGAGTTTGGAAGGGTATTAGTCTATCTATTGGGATTTTAAAAAAGGTTATTATTTTCATAACATTAAATGTAGATAACTAAAAGTTATAGCTAATCTATTTATCTTCATCTTCATAATAAGAGGGACTTTTGGTACATGATTGTTTTAAGACTATACTTAGAGAATTGTCACCTCATCATCATGGGTTTACCTGATGAGTGTTTCCTAACATGTATTGATTGAAATACATACCAATAGTAATTTATAGTTAATTTTTAGTAATATAGTTTAGGAAATTCAATTTTTTTTATATTTGAAAATATTTTAAATGGTGTTCTTGAAAATCATTGTTGTAGTATTTTCAAAAATGGAAAAAAATTATTATCATTGAGTTCTATAAATATATTTTGCAATATGTGTTGATGTACTAAATTTGAATTCATATGCATTACTTTGAAAATGATTGATACTATAAGTTTTTTCTGGATATAATGAATAGAATCTTGTGGCCATCACAAAAACCAATAGAAAGAAGATTCCATGAATGTGGTTTCACCTAAGGGACCGAAGAACCAACCATTTTTCCAATTCATAATATAAGATATTAAAGTCATGGATGAGGGAAATAGGAATTATGAACCGAGGAAAGTGGGTCATTTATATTACTTTAAAAATTAGTATCCACACATATTTTAGGTGGATTCCAAAGCCAGAAAAAGAAAAAATATGGTTAAATAGGTTGAATTGAATTTTTTATTTCATTGAGACACCATTAAAACTATAATTTTTGTTGGAAAATTATATTAAATAATATTTAGCATGCTTTTGGTGGAAATGTTTAGTTCAGGATAAATTGGACTAACACATTAAAATGGGTGAATTTGAATAATTTTATCATAATAAATTCTATCCTGAAACATTTCATATTTCTATAAAAATTATCATCATTTGTTCAGTGGAAGAGAATATCTTATTAAAATAGTATGTGGATTAATTTATGGGTTTATTCCTTTATTCCCCAAAATTTTAATCATGTTTTAAATTGACATAAGATTATTTTTAGTCGCGGTTAATGTTGGATATTATCTAAAATATTGCAAATCTTTGTAGAAAGGATTATACAAAGGTGGTCTGTAGGGTGATGACGCCAAAAATGGATATATTTGGAAACTAAGATACAGGGAGCAAGATTATTTTTATAGGAATGGATAGGAAATCTAATTCTAGGAATATGAAGAAGAGGGACACCTACTTATAGAGTTTTGTGAAACCATAGAATTTTAGTAACAGTTCTGCAAATCATCTTCCTCAATCCAAAAGTATATCATGATATATTTGGTTTGGTTCATTGGATAAAATCAAGGGAGAATTAACCGCCTAGATCATGCCACAATTGCAACAATGTGGGAAATATTCATTCATATTGTCATAGTGCTTTATGGATGGGTGATAGGGAAACATATCATGTTTCTTATTAATCATATGCTTCAATATGAATGATGGAAGATTAATAATCTTCATCCTAAAAAATGAGCAACCCATGATAAATATAGGAACACCATGACTCCTCATCGAGGGAAAACACAATAAAGAAACAATAAGAAAGGTGTACCTAGTAATGAAATGAATGTAGTAGAGAAAATAATTAGGGATGATCAATCTAGTCCTTTTATGGTGGGAGGTAAAATTATTTTGAATTATTCCCTGATTCAATATTAGATTTTTATCAGTGCATCCCAATCATTTATTTATTATATTGTTGTTTAAAATATGGGTTTTCATGTCGATATAAAACCTTCTTTTTAAAACATCAATGTTCTCTTATTAAAATATTGTGTTGTGACTGTATGTGTAAATATTTTTATATAACTATCTATCTAGATGTGTTGCATACATATTTCACTATGCTTTAGATGGATATTTATGGTATTATTTTGGTTATGTATTAATTGGAAATAATTAAAGACTACATAAAATGTTATTATTAGAAGGTTAGTTTCAAATATCTAGATGAATTCGATAATCTATTTAAAGGTAACTTTGTTGTAAAGGAACATATTCCAGGGATTTGGGAAAGTGTGGTTGGAACCATATATTATCAATTATAATCACATACCATGGCTTATGTGGATGATATTTGGAATAGAGATTTACTATCTTTTGTTGGAAAATTTCAACATATTATCCACAAAAATTTCATAGGGCTTCCACCCAAAAGAGATGAGGAGTTCAAAATTGAACTAATATCATGGAACTATCATATCTCACATCCTTTTTATGGGATGTAACCTATACCAATTGTATAATTTAATGTTAGAGTTGTAAATATAAGGGTTCATTTAACCAAACAAGTCTATGTGGGCATAACCAGTTCTATTTGTGTAGAAGGATGATTGAACTCTGGGGAATGTTTTGTATAATAATATTCACACTCATTCTATGATAAAAAATTTGTATCTTATTCCACAAAATTATGATATTTTTTTCAATTTATAGAATCCCAATGGTTCTTTAATATTAAAATACATTTCTTATATCCCTAATTGTGAGTTCAGAAAGATGATATTCCAATAATAAACTCATAAGTAGATATAAAAATTATGAGTATTTGGTAATGTATTTTTGTCTTATGAATACCCCATCCATTGTTATAGAACATATTAATCAGGTTTTTCATATATATTTTTATTATATTGTGGTTGAGTTTTTTGATTATATACTATATTAATCTAGGACACAAGAGGATCATGAGAAAAAATTTGTTGTTGTGTTGGGTATCTTGTAGGAACATAATCTATTTTACAAGTTCTCAAAGTGGTATCTCATGACACAAGAGGTACATATCCTTTTCCATTTCATTTTTGAAAAATAAATTTCTACATATCCATGAAAGAGTGAAGTTATTATCTATTAGAAACCATAGAATATTGTCTTTGATATATGTAGTGTTCTTATGTTATCTATATTCTAAAAAAAATTATTTTGTTTTTCAATATTATAATAAATAGTGACTGTGTTGATGATTAATGGTGTTACATTAAAATGGAATGAAAATTGTAAAAAATTACCCAAGATCATATAGTGACACATAAATCATTATATATCCTCACATTACCCAAATTTGGATAGGGAAATGTAGTATATTATGAAGCATAATTTTATACATTGGGATGAGGTATCATTCCAAGTTATCATGTTTTTGATTATAGTACATGAAATTTATTGTTTCATGAAAATAACAACCCAGGACATAAATTATATTTTTTTGTTATTTTCCATTATTTGAATTCATGGATACATTAAAACATTGGTACGATATTTATAGTGTTTAGGGATCATAAAAGTCTGAATCACATTTTAAAAAAATGATATTGGAATTTCAGACAACACTTATGGATTGTGTATCTAAAGATGTTGGAATTTTAATTGATGTGTACATTAGGTAGAGGGAACACAATAGAGGATACATTGAGGAGGAATTCTTTTTCTCAGTTGGGTAAATAGGATTTTGAATAATTGGAACTAATTTTAATTATAGAATATATGATTATATATATCTTGGACCAAGGTAGTGTGGTAAATTCCTCTCATGTATTTTTTTTCTTGATTTGGTTGATCATGATAGAGTTTCATAGTCATATAATCCTGATTTTATTACTATGAGGTAAAATATCTGTAGTGGGGAGACCATATATGGATTGAAATAGAATGGAAATTTAGTATTGAATTTTAGAGATCAGATGTAAGTATGATTTTTCTCTTCAACTGAAAATTCATAGTTCCTACTACCACTTGAGAAAAGATATCCACAAAGGGATTCATAAAAGGTATACAAAATTTAAATCATAGTTTGGGTGGGTGGGAATGAAATGTTATATAGTTTAGTATGTCTAGATATTCCACAACATTCAATTGTTCACAATGGGGAATTCATAACCAAATGAAATAGTGTATCCTTTCTGATTTTCATGTTGAAATAGGAGTAGGTTTTCATAGATTTTGTGGTAGGTCTTCAATGATTGTTTGAAAATACAATACCATATGGGTGATTTTGTATCATCGCATAATTTTTCCTCACTTCATCTATTTTCATGAAATAATTTGGTGGAATACCAATAAATAATATATATTTATGAAAATGTAAAAATTCCTGGCATTCCAATGTCAGTCAAATTGGATGCAGAGCCTAGGATTACATCACATTTTTTGTAAATACTTACAAATTATATTAGAACACAATTCCCTATGGGTAAAACATATCATCCCCAATTAGATGGATATAATCCAAATAGTTGAGGAAAAGAATAGGGATTTTTTGATGGATTTGGGTGTCTCATGGGAGGATCATTTAACCTTTGTGGAGTTCTCATATAATGAAAATGATCAAGACTCAATATATATAGATGATTTTAAATAATTGTATTTGAATAATTGTAGTTCTCCATATTGATGTGGGGATAATGATTATATTTTATTTATTATACTCAAACATGTATTGGATAAAAAAATATATGATTTATATTATCCTTGAGAGAATGGAGATGAGTTATATTTTTCATAAATAGTTATTGATTCATCATCGATGGTCATTTTCATTCAAGGTGATGATTATGTGTTCTTTAGAATCTATCTAAGGCTTAGGAATTTTCATTTTGGTAATAAGGGAATGTTGTCTCCCTAATTCATTGGCCCTACAGAGAGACTGGATGGATTTTTTGAGGTGGCATATATGATGGAATTTCCACCCAGGTTCAGTTCAGTGAAAAATATGTTTCATTTATCTTAGTTTAAAATGTACCAACCTAATCATGACAATGTTATTCTACGGGATCATGTTGATCAAGAGACATTTTCTATGTTTTATGAGGTGTCGTTATATATTGGGGATATTTATGTGATGACATTGTGTATAAAAAGTGTAATTTTAGTTTGGGTTTTTTGAATAGATGGCCAGATTCAAGAGGAAACATGATATTATAAAAAGGAAATGGTGGATCAATGGAGTGAATTATTATAGGGAAATTATGGGTTTTGAATATCTAGGTATTGATTGGCCAATGGTTTGGAAATTTTAGTACCCCATTTTTAGTAACCTGAATTTATTCATGTATTTTAAGTATTTATAATGATAATTTTATCTTTTAAGAGGCCATAAGGTGTTTTGGAATGTTTTGGTGGATTTTTTGGTGGTGAACGGTTTGTTCCCATTTTTTATAAGCCATGAAAAATTTCCAAATAAGCATTAATGGTAAGAAACTGGCCACTAGTAAGGTTAAAATTTGGCATTGGATTGGCCGAACAATGAAAATTATATAGATAAACCATGAATATCAAAAGATTGTGAAATTCATGGTTGGTGCACAGTTTTTATAACCATGTGATCAAACCATGAGATGTACGGACTTATGATAGTAGCACTCCATGGTTGGTATATGATTTTCCAAGCTTTGTGCCCTAGCTATGATGTGTACAATTGTGCCTCATTAAAATAAGGATATGATCTGAATTATTCCCTTTAACCATTGTTTATCACCTAATGCTTCAATTAGTTGAATTTATTTTCCTCCAATGGTGTCATAGATGATTCCCTTCAATCTATAAGTGATCCTTACAAGAATAAATGTTCATTGGAGGATTATACTCTTTAGTTATTTATCATTTAATTTGTTCTGCTTTGATCCAAGGATAATAATTTGTTAAAAACTACAAATCTTGTCTGTTATTGAGATATACATGTGTTATTAATTGTTTAAGGATGAAATATTGTTGGTTATCATGAAGGTAACGTGATTTGTGACTGTATCATTAAGTTTTCTTGTTTCACTCTTTGTTTTCATAGTTATTTTTGAGGTAGGTTCCTTCTCTATCAACTCAACATTATTTATAACTATAATTATTATTTTTATTTAATTTATATGATTTAAATGTTGGTGAAATCCTTAAGGAATTATTTTTGGAAATTAAATTTTTGGTTATATCTTCAAATTTGTTTCACGATATTCGATTTATAAAAACCTATTGTTTATAATATTAAAATTTTTATTTTAAAAGTTTTTTTGGTTTGATCTATGTAATTTATTTCATGATAATATTTAAAAATAATATTTAATTGAAATTATTTGTCTTAATACTAGCATAAATGGTAGGGATTGAGTTGAATGGGATGGCTAATTATCATGATGTACCGACATAAGAATTTGATGGACTATGTATTTGAATTTCCACAATAATTAGATAAACAAATTATTGTGTCTGTGGTTGTGTGTGTGGACATTGAGAAGTATATTCCACGTCAAATGAGAAATTTTTTATATTATTTGTAGGTTATTTCCCTATAATACTAGTTTATGAAATCAATATAATCATTTTTAGCTACATAAAATTGTCTTATAAAATGTGAGAATATTTTTTACAAGTGGAATTATTTGGGGATTCATTTAACAAATCCTATTGAGTATAGAGTCAACCCTAGGGACTGTTTGTGTGTATGTATATGTCATCCATCGATACAAAGTGAAAGGAAGGTATATCAGTTTATTAGTGATGCTTCTTGATACATTGGGATTGAAATGTGGAGTTGGATCTTGCATAGGGTTGGGTGTTTCAGGTTAATTTCACTTTGGTCTTGGGAGTATTTTTGTATTCTAGTCCTCTTTGTGCATTTCTTCTGATTACAACTTTACCTTGATATGGTTTATGGTTTGGTTATGATTTGTTTTTTATTATTCATCATGAATCATATAGATATTTGTTTTGTTGTTGTTTAAATGGTTTGGTTTTTTTAATATTCAAGGAGAATTTCATCCCCAAAATGTTTACATCCCCTAACATTTATCCAATGCATTCAGTTTGTTGGGGATGTAACCTAAGGCCTTGTAACATAAATGTCGCTTAACATCCCAACTAAGAAAGCTGATATGTAACCATAATAAATTTTAAATTTTAAATTTTTAAATTTTATTTTTTAAAACATATTTCATAATTCAGTAAATAATAAAATTTTATCAATCCCATGTACACTATTCATTATTCTTATTCATTTATAAGTTTCAATTAATTAAATTTCTTACAATTCATCAGTAAAATCATTTAAATTTGTTGTTCGATGCCTCTATAAATTTCTATCAAACATTTCAATATGAACATTTTCATTAATAATAATTCACCTCTAATATTATTTAAATGTTTAAATATATTATATAATATTATTCTTCTATATTCTAAAATATATTATAAAAAAATTGAAATATAGGTTCTATGGAAACCCCCTTCTATAAATGAGATGATTATTAAATTTTCCTCTTTGGTGTAATTAATAATATCTTCTCACTTCCCTTCCGTAACAATGGAAGAGGAGGCACCATCAATACAATTTTTAGAGTTTCATTAAAGAAAACACCATTATAGTTCATTATTTAAATATTATTTTAAAAATGATTATATAGTCCATGATAATTTTTTCCATACGTATTTATTAATACAACTCTTCAAACTACTAATGTGTCTTAAATCACTGGCCCATGAAATTGAAATTTTAAAAAATATTCTCTACTTTAGATAGTGATGCAAAAAATTTAGGCATCCCAAATTGAAATGAATTATTTTTTTACATTATATAAAAAAATTAAAATGTTTTGAACCTATTATACCACTATAATATTATCATACTATTCTTTTGATGGTCAGAATCCATTAGATATACATTACATATTTGAAATGGTGGGAAACAAATCACCCATGAGGGTTATGGTATAAATTAATTGGTCCAATTAGGATTATTGATCGTAAAACCATCAATTCATGGGGTTCAACAAGTATGTTGTTTCATACTACAAGACCTCATCATAGATTTTGGACATTCTTTTGAATCCAATTCACAATGACGTCTTCAAGGGGACATTAATTCATTGCATCACTGTCAACCATACTAGGGTGAACAACTTGTTTTGGAGTGGATGAATCTTTAATAACTATCATAAATATATATATATATATATGATGGGAATATGTAAATATCTTACTCTTGATATTCTGATAAGGGATAAAATGGGTTTTTATTGGTAATATTACGTTTTTGTCTCAAGGCATCATATTATTATCATAAAATGAATAGTATGCTCATCAGACATGGTATAGTTGGCTCACTCCCAAAGGAATCCTTGAATCCAAAGAAGATGTAAGTATTTCCTATCACATTGTGCATTATATCCTCATCACATAAGGTAACATAGGCTCATAGAATATTTAATAACTAATTCATTAGTAGAGGCATCATATTCTCGTCAGAAAAGATATACTATTCTCATCAAATTGAGAAATAGTAGAATCAGAGGATCCTCACCTAAGAGAAAATAATATTACAACATTATCACCACATATTCTTATTATTATCATAAAATAGGTATCCTAGGATTATCTCATAAGGTAAGAATATTAATATCATTACCAAAATAATGATGTAGAGATCCTACAGTCATAAGAATATATTCTTTTTCTGATCACATATCGAATCGTAGGCTTGTCACATAGGAAAAAAAATCATAATATCATAACCTAAGGAATGTGTGGTGAGATATTTTGTATTTAATTTAGGATTATTTTTATATTTAAATTAAATTCCTTATACTGATCACAACAAGATATTATTTTGATGCATTGGGTGGAAATTTACAAGGATTGTCACAAAAAACCTCTTAGGATCATTGCACAAGATAGGGGTTCACATATGACTGTTACTTTCTAGAGGTTCATGTTAAAATTTCTTATTGGGATGCCCCAATATACACTCAAAATAGATTGTCTGATAATAGGTTCTCTTTTAGTTTTTATGGATCCAAATATGCTCATAATCTGAGGGTATTCATAGTCCAATTTCTAGTGAAGAGAAATATATAGTATTGAAGACATGTAGATTCTTTAATAGGCAGGGGTGGTAGGTTTGGTGTAGTCAGTTAAGATTATTTGGCTTCAATAATACAACCTCTATAGGGGGATATGGAATGTTGGTTACGTCTAGATTTATCATCAAAGAGGAATACATTGTATACTTCTACCAAAAAGGAGTTAAGAACCATGTATTTTATGGTATACAATTTATGGTCATTTTGTTGAATTGTTCCTTGTAATTTAACATCATGAGATAAGGAAACATTTATCACAAAAGGAGAGACAAAAGGGGATATATTGGTGCTTATATTTTGTTCTACCTAGGGTCTTACTCAACAATAACGACAGTGTGAATGGGGTATACACAATGGTTTGGTTTCTATAATAGTTCTAATGAAACACTATATTGTTTCCATCTAATATCTTGTTAGTTAAAATGATTTTTATGTGAGAGTATATGTTATTAAGAGTAATTGAAAAGTGGATTTACAAGTCACGATTTGGTGAACTGGGCTAGGGAATGGATGTTAATGAGTCAAGTTCATCCTACTTATTTTTCATGGTTGGTCCTTAATCGTATTGTTGTTTTATTTAGTGAACTAAGTTTTTGGGTGAATATGTTTGTTAAAAGGATGAATCATGTGGGGTTTCTTGAAATGGGGTTCATATAAGTCATGTTTTTTAAAACAATATTTACTGTTTTGTAGACTTGAGTCTATAGCACAACTGGTTTTCCTAGATGGCCATGTTATGGGTTTTATGAATGCCTTCTAATATAAAGAACATTGGGTTTCAGGATTCATATTCAATTATCATGAATTATATTTTTCTCCAAAGGGAGTTTTATAGAATTAAACATGGTCAAATTAAATGATAAACTCATGTGGGGTATTTTTTGTATGATTCTCATTATATGGAATAAAGTGATGCTTTTGAGGATGTAAAAATCAACAAAGTCATTATTTTATGAATTCAAATATTCAAAAGAATAATTCAAAATATATAACCCCAAATAAATTTAGTGGTGTGTGACATTATTTAAAGGCCACAATCTTGTAACGACCAAAAATTTTATTAATGAAAATTACTCTTTATATAATTAAATGTATTATTATATAAAATGGTTATATAAAATCTGAACATCCTTGGTTTTATGTTTTTTGATTTCAAAATACCATAATGAATTGTTATCGTTGCTAATATAGCCATTGAACTGTGATAAACTGATTATTATAAATATAGGGCTTTAACAAATCCAATTTACCCAGAAAAAGGGAGCGATGACCTCATCTTGTAGAATTTCTCTATACGAAGCCCATTTGTTGGAACCTGGAAAGGAGGTGGTATCACTAGGATTCACTTTTGACCAAGCCAAAGATGATCATCAACACATTAAGCTTGAGTAGAACCACCTAAGGGAGAAGTGGAAGTAAATAAATATTACCACCCAAGAGATGTTATCTGAGGCTTCCCAAAAGTCTGTCCCCATCACACACCTTAACCTTGTTGGAACCATGTCCATTCTATGCATGAATGGGTTAATGGTTTGTTTTTGTTTTCAATCCTCATTTAATGTTTAGAATGTGTACCAACAAAGTGATCATACAGTTCAAGTAGAAAACAGTACTAACGGGGGCACCGTTTCCAAGTGTAGTCCAATTTTTCAAGCCTCCAAATCAGAAAATGAAGACATGGATTTTTGGTAAAAGAAGGTGCGTGCAAAGAGGAAGTGGTGAGTGAAAAATAAGGGTTGTTCGCGAAATACTTGAGTTAGGCATGAAAAATAGCATGGTGTTTGAAATAGTGGATCGAGGTTTTTCATGCAAATAGTGCTTCAGAACTAGAACATCGAAAAATGGCAAAGGCACGGGCTCTACGAAAAATATGGAGATATGTGGGAAAAATGATATTGGTGCAAAAGATTACGTTCCATATGAGAAGTTTTTTGCGCCACAAGGGGTTCTGCACGTGGTGGTCTCAGACGCCTATAAATAAGAGGTGACCCCCCTCATTCTGAACGGTTTAAGACTTTGAGAAGATCTGAGGTCTGATGTGCAAAAAATGATCGCGTAAAGGGTCTTGCTTGAAATATTATGGATTGCGTAGAAAATTATGGGTTGCGTGAAAAAGTAAGAGCTACGCGTAAAAGTTGGGGTTATGCATAAAAGAATCAGTTTTGAGAAAAAGGGTGTTGTTTCACATAATATTTTTCCACGTGCAAAGTAAATTTTACGTGCAATAGAGTGGTTTTTCATGAAAAGAGTTGGTATTGCGCATAGTTGTCAGAGAAGCTTGACTGCACGTTCTAGTTATCCAGTTTAGTGGTTCTGTGTGTTCTAGTGCATCAATTCCAGACATTGATGCAAGCATAGTCTCTTGCTGAGTAGAGGCAAAGAATTCAATGAAAATCTACAAAAGAGACCTTCATGTCTATAAACTGAGTGTGACTACACCAAGGCAGTGAGGTAGTGGGAGTTAACGGGAGTGACCCAATGGACGCTGTGAGTTATCCCTGAACCTTTTTTAAAGGCAGCGAGCCTAGGACTGAGTGATTGTTCCTGAACCTTTGTAATCCACAGCTAGTGAAGTTTAGTGGAATTTGGTATGACTGAAAACCTATCGGCATATACTCTTTGGACGTATCCCTTCTTAGTGAACCAAGTAAAAAGTGTTGTCTCGTCTCTCTGCATGTGAATGTTTGCTTTCTATTCATATCCATCATAGTGGTTTAACAAGTTTCTACCAATGTGGGAACAAGATCCATCTCTTTAAAAGAAAAATTTGACACCCTGATTCACCCCTCCCCTCTCAGGGTGTCCCGGGGTCCTACAAACCATAGATCATATGTGGGTGTTATAAGGGATAATGTAACAAGACCATAGTACTATGATTATGTACATTACTTTTGTATAGAATAACTAATTTGCATTCATTTTATTATTATTACTTTGTAAATAGTTTTTAAAGAAAAAATAGTATTCTTAGTTAATATTTAATTAATAAATCTATTTTGATGAATTAATTTATTTTTTCAAATATAATATTTTAATAAAATATTATTACTAAATTACTTTTTAATAAATATAAATGAGCGTATATATTTTTATGAGTACAATTGTAATTTTTATTACGGTTTGAAAATTATTTTTGTAAAAACCCTTAAATTTTTTATAAATGTCGATTTTTATTTTAAAAGTAATAATTCACATATTTAGACAATTATTTAAATAAAATTAATATTATTTTTTGAATCCAGATGTCAAAATTATCCAATAAATAATTTTTGAACAATTCGGAAAGAGTCAAATATTTGGGTAATCATTAAAAACCATTTAAATATATAATGTGTTTTATGACATCAAAATGACCAAATGGTGTTGTAATAAAATACTATAAAAAGGATTTTCGGGAAAAAAAATTTACCTTTAAAATAATGTGATTTTAGATTTGTTTTATTAATATTATGGCACCTTAGTGGACCCTCTAAGACTTATAAAACATTCTAACATTTAAAATGATTTCCTTGAGAGTAGAGCTTACCTCTACATAAGAAAGGAAAATATTTTAATAAGTTTGGAAACTGGCCTTATAAAATAATGTTTTACACTTCCCTGTAGAAAAAACCATCGGAAAAAAGAAGGTTTGGTTTGTGGTGTATATTGGTTTAATGTGTGGTGCCCCAAACCTAAATAATAAATAATTTCCTCTCTTTTCCTACCTAAACCCACCCAAGATGCCACTAATATTCTCTAAAAACCCTTGTATCACGTCCCTAATCTACCATTGTCTTCCTATTATCCTCCCAAGGCACCACAAGCTCCTAATAATCCTCTCTAAAGTCTCTCCCAAGCCTTTCAATCACACTTCCATGTACGGGATTTCTTCCTTTCTCATTTCTGTCCAAATTTCATTATATTGTTATACCCTTTTTTTCTCAATTACAAATGTTGTGGTATAATTTTACACCTCCCCCAAACTTAACTCCTTATGTTTAAATGATTATAGACCTCTTTATCTCTCATTAATTCCTCCCATGTATTGATGTTACCATGCTGAAATTCCATAAGGAATTTCTCTCTTCTCATTTATATTTAAGAAATTATTTTGTATTATGAATCTAAATTTCGTTACATATTTTGGGAAATGTTTCTATATTACTCCCTCTCTTTCCATTTCTGGTATATATTATGAGACACCCCTTTCTCTCTCATCATCCATTTTTATGAATTCTTATGTCACGCCCTTATGCTGCCGGAATTACAAAGCAATTTTCCAATCCAATGTCATTTTGTAGTGAATACCATGACCATTTATCTATCAAGGGTATTCACCTTTATGAACATATTCTTTTTGATTATAGAGTCTCATTTATGATTTCCACATTCCATTATCATGAAATAAATGATGGTGTTTTATGAATCCATATTATATGATTCATGTGGCCCACACTTATTCATGAAATGAAATGATTAGGAAGGGTGCACCCTGATAGTTCTCTAACGCATTGGGAAAGGATTAGTGTGATGATACATCAAGTGAAATGAGTGTTTAATCATGATAATTCATGTTCAATGAGGTTTTACTCATTATCCATGTGCAATGAGCCTTGGCTCCTGCTAATATCATGTTAATTTTTGATGTCACATTTCCATGTTATGATAATCTTTCTATATCATGCATTTATGTTCATGTTTCTCTTATACTCAATTGATGTGACTTTCTCCTAACATTTAATATATTATTCATTTTATTCCATGTTTACTCCATTATTGTATTTATAGATCGCCATTTTCTTATGCATTTCCTCAGGTTATCCCATGCAATGTTAAGTACAAAGGAATGAGTGTGGTCATGTAAAAGAAGTTTTTAATAAAGATGTGTATTTCATGTTTTAAGTGGTTAGGTAATGTTCTCAATCCCAAAAGACATTATTCCTCATTATCTTCTATGTTTCATCAATTGAATATGTTATGTAATAAATCTTGCTTAAGTGTGTAATAAAGAGAAGGTTTGTTATAGTTTCTATTAGAGGATAAGTTTAGTTAATTTTGGGATTAGGATTTCAAAACCCTAGTGAAAGCCTTATGGATAAGAAAACCATAATAATAGTAGCATTAATTTTTTTACTTCTAATTAAGTGATTTATCAAGAAAATACATCCATATCAGGATACTAGTAGGTAGTGGAATCTCTAGAATAGATTCATCTAGGTGTAAAACTTGAAAATACCGCTTTAAGATAGACTAGAATGGAAAATGGTGCAAGACAATGGGCCTTTATTCACTATTGGTTAGAACAATCCTAGGGGATATTCGTTGGTAAATTCATAAAATTGGTATTAACCATTATTAAGGGAATTAATAAAATTCCCCCAAGAATCCATGTTGGGAAGTAGATCATGGAAAACATAGAAAATATGAGGGAATAAATGTAATTTATATATTATCCATTTTTGTCATTGGATTCCCCTTTATGTGTTACCCATAAAATTACTTTTATTCCATATAATGACTGGTAATAAGAGGACACGGGATAAAAACCAAGGTGAAGATCAAATTTATGATTGTTCTAATGAGATTCATGATCCGATAGGAGAGGGAATAACAAACTTTTCCACAATACTCTCTCACTTAACACATATTTTAAATAGAAACATGTTCATAGGAACATTCAATCCCCCTATGAATGAACAATAAAAAATCTAGTGTTTCATGATACAATGGTCTCTTTCTTTTAATGGTTCATCAGATTCCTCAATTTCCAAAAAATGGATCAACTTCATTGATAAGATCTTCTCCATCCATCAATGTTTTGAACAAGAGAAGGTAATTCTGGATGCTTTTCTTATGGAGTGTGAAGCTGATCAATGGTGGAATTTTTTTTTAAAAAATTGGCTTGACGAGGAGATCGAGGACTTGGAATGGATGGATTTCTAGAAAAAAAAGGTCTATAAATTTTTTCCTTGCACCCTATTACGTCAGATTAAAAGGGGCTTCCTTTCCCACAAGAAAAAAGATGAAGAATTCATTGAGCGTATGAGGTAAACCTCACAGGGATTTAATGATATTCCTTTAGTATTGTTGATATCCTTGAATTAAAGGGTGACGACTTATTTTGTTGGCTAAAACCTTTCTTAAGGAATTCCCTTGCAATCCGTGACTTTGAGAGATATGAGGAAATTTTCTGATGTGTCCTTAAGGATGAAATGGTGATTGGAAGATATCAAGGGAATCATGGGGATAATAAGTGTAAGGGGGGAATTAATTCTAGTGGTCCGATGGATAAATCCAATAGTTCTAAGAAAATTCAGCACCCAACTAGCCAATGAATAGGAAAGAAGAACCCTGTAAATTGCCTAAAGGGTATGAGTAAATTCCTTATGTGTGAAGGAGAAGGGAACATAGCCATTTACTACCGACAAGAAAAACCTGCAGCTGAAACAGAGGGGAGGAACACTTCATTCTACCCTCAATGCATCATTTATTTCTTCAACTGCAAATAAAAAGGGTTTTTTGAAAACCAATGCCCTAATCCTTGGGTTTTCAGAGCCATCCAAAAACCTCCAAGGTAGAAAGGGTGGGTTTTTGAAATCACTACTGCATAGTTAAACCCCTACAATGAAGTGGTGATAGGAATTCTAGTTTTTCATTCATGAATAACAAACACAAATTTTTATTCATGAGATACGCATTATTTTCTATCCCAAATGTTTACTAGAAAAATCCTAACACAACCACAAATAATGGAAATAAAGATATCGGTGAGAAAGTAAAATGTGGAAATCATTTCATCCCATGAATATAACTTCTCCCCTATAATAATTTAATGATTTAAAAGCCTATAAACCTCTTCATACACCATCTATTGGAATTTGATGAAATTATTCACATGGATTGGATTACCTAATATAGAGAAAACATAAATATTCTTGAGAGGTAAATCACTCTCCATACGGAAAATCGACCCCCAATTCAATTCAATTTCAAGGAGTATGACGAATCTTCTTTAGCACGATCATCTAAAATTTGGATACTACTTCCTTATGATCATGCGTATCATGCTCAAATGATTGATTCTACGGAAGTAACCATCCTTGAAGACATTCCTATTGTTATGGAATTCACTGAGGTGTTTCCTGAGGAATTTTTTAGTCTTCCTCTTATGAGAGATATTTCATTCCAAATTTATCTTAAACCTAGGGCATTTCCAATATCGAAGAAATGTTATAGAATGGCGGTTTTGGAGCTTTAAGAGATGTAGAAGTAACTATAGGAGAATTAGGATAAAGGGTTTTTACGCCCAAGTGCCTCACCAAGAGGTGCACCTATCCTCTTTGTCAAGAAGAAGAATGGGTCAATGTGCCTTTTTATTGACTAACGTGAGCTCAAAAAATCATAATAAAGAACTTGTAACATCTTCCATGAATTGACGACTTGTTTGATCAGCTACACGGAGCGAAGTACTTCTCCATGGTGGTTATGTGGTTGAAATTTTATCATGTAAGGGTGAAGGAGGATATCCACAAGACTACTTTTGGTACAGGATACAAGCACTATTGATTCATAGTAATGCCATTAAGACTCCCTAATTCTCCAGAAATCTTCATATACATGTTTAATAGAGTATTTAGAGATTACCTCAACAAATTTTTGGTAGTCTTTATATATGATATTCTAATATAATCCAAAACCAAGGAGGAGCATGAGGAGCATCTAAGTATTGTACTATAGACCTTACAAAAGGAGAAACTCTTTGAAAAGTACAGAAAGTGTGAATTCTAGTTAAAGGATTTCTCATTCTTGGGTCATATAGTCATAGTCAATGGGATATCTTTGGATCCCTCTATGATAGTTGCAGTTGAGGGATGACCGAGGCCAATATCGATTACAGATATTCATAGCTTCTTAGGGTTAGCTGGATATTATCACTAATTTGTGAAATATTTATCACGACTGTCCAACCTTCTTATCATGCTAACTAATAAGGGTGTAAAGTTTTATTATATCCATGAATGAAAAAATAGTTTCAAGGATTTGAAAATGAGGCTTAACATTGTACTTGTGCTCACACTACCGATAAGTGGGGAATGTTTTGTGGAATTTAGTGATGCTTCGAAGAAGTTCGTGGCATGTGTGTTGATGAAAAATGAAAAAACATTACCTATACATCAAGGAATATGATATTTCATGAAAAAAACTATCCAAAACAAGATTTTTTGTTGGCTGTAGTAATCTTCCCTTTGAAATTTTAGGGGAATTAACTCTTTGGGGAGAATTGTGAAATATATACAGATAAAAAAATCCTCATGTATATATTCAGATAGAATGAGTTTAACATGCACCAACAGAGATGTTTAAAGCTGATCAAAGTCTATGAATTCTCAATCCCTTACCACCCTGGGAAAATGAACAAGGTGGAAGATGCTAAAAGTAGAAAGGACCCTTCAATTATATCATTGATGAGAATTGAAAAGGATCTAATCTTCTTATATTTGATGAAGTTGGATTTGGGAATCATATATAATGGAAACTCACCAATCCTTTCACAAATTATTGTTCAACCATCTCTTTTGGAATGGTTAAAGGAATCTCAAATGGATTATGTGGGAATTCATAAGGAAGAGGAAACTGTTTGAAAAGGGAAATCCTTAGAGTTCAATGTTAATGAAGATGTAATTGTGTGATTTGGGTCACGAATATGTGTTCCATAAAATCTAGAGTTTAAGAAAGAATGTTTAGATGATGAACATAGTTTGAATTTCTCCATTCCCCCAGGAATCACAAAGATGTATCGTGATCTCTAAGAGATTTATTGGTGGGATAACATGAAGAATGAGATCATTAAGTATACATAAAAGTTCCTGGTATGTTAGAAAGTAATGTATGAGAGGCATAAGTCTAACGGGATTATTAAACTATTACCCATACTAGTATGGAAATGGGAGAAAACACTATGGACTTTGTCACTGGACTTCTGAAGACAACCAAAGGAAGCAATGCTATCTGGGTTGTTGTGGATCGTCTTACAATGACTGGAAAATTCATTGCAATTCATGTGGATTTCTCATTGGATCAACTAGAGTTGATATATATCATAGGAGTTGTAATGCAACATGGAGTACCACTATCTATTATATCTAATCGAGATCAAATATTCCCCTCTAGGTTCTGGAAGTGTCTTCAACATGCTTTGAATACAGTGCTAAACTCTTGTATATCTTATCATCCTCTAATTGATGGTCAATCTGAGCAGACTATCCAAACTCTTGAGGACATGTTGAGAGCATTCTCAATGGACCTTAAAGGAGGATGGGACTAACATCTCCTTCTGTTTGAGTTCTCTTACAAAAAGTGTTTCCACTCAAGCATCCAAATAGATCCTTATGAATCCCATTATGGGAAGAGGTCTAGAACACCGGCATATTGGGATGAAGTTGAAGAGAGAAAACTTCTAGGTCAAGAAATGGTCGATGAAATGGTGGATAAGGTTAAGAACATCCAGTAGCACATTAAAGATACTCACAGTTGACAAAAGAGCATTTCTGATAATCATTAGTGAGACATAGAGTTTGATGTCATAGACATCATATTCCTCTTCAAATCACTCTGGAATACATTTATTAGAATTAGGAAGAAGAGAAATCTTAGTCCAAGGTACAACTTCCCTTTTAAGATCCATGATCGCATTAGACCAGTGGCATATCGAATAGAACTCCCATTATACCTATCTCATGTAAATGATGTATTCCATCTTTCAGTCTTGAGGAAGTACATACCTGAACCATCACATTTACTCAATCCATAGGTGGTGCCATTAGAATAATTACATCTCCTATAAATAGAATCTGTTGAGGATCTTAGATCATATGGAAAAGTTCTACAAAATAAGGCAGCGCCCCATCTCAAGGTGCAGTGGAAAATCCAGAAGTTTGAAGAAGTAATGTGGGTATCAGAGAAGTGATGAAGAAGAGTTTCCCTCATCTGTTTTAGTGTGGGAAAAATGAAATTTCTAGCATTAAGCTTCTTAAGGGGGGGAAAGATTATAACAACCAAAACATTTATTAATGAAAATTCACCTTGATCTAATTAAATGTCTAATTATGTAAAATGGTTTTATAAAATATGCACTTCCTTGGTTTTTTGTTGTTCGATTTAAAGATACCATTAAGAATTTTTCTTGTTTATAATATAGTTATTGAATGGTGATCAATTTATTAGTATAAAAAGAAGACATTAAAAAATCCAATTTACTCAGAAAATGGAAGCGATGGACTTATTTAGTAGAATTGCTCCTTACAATGCCCATTTTTTGAAACTCAAAAAGGAGGTGGCATCACTGGGCATCGCTCTTGACCAATCCCAATATGAGCTTCAACACGTTAATCTTGAGCGAAACCGCCTATGGTAGAATTGGATGTTAATATAGATTATAACCTGAGCGATATTTTCTAAGCCTCCCCAAAAGTCGGTCACCATCGAACACCTTACCCTTAAGTCTTATGAGGTTGTTATAATGGGTTATGTAACAATTCCCTAGAACTATTATTTTGTACATTATTTTTATATAAAATAATGAATATACATTAATTTTATTATTGTTACTTTGTAAATAGTTTTTAAAGAACAAATAGTATTCTTAGTTAATATTCAATTAAGCTATTTATTTTGATGAATTAATGGATATTTGAATTAAATAATATTTTAATAAAAAATAATTACTAAATTAATTTTTATTAAATATAAATTATAGTATAATTTTTTAAGAATACAATTGTCACTTTAAGTAAGGTCTGAAATATATTTTGTCAAAACACTTGAATTTTTTATAAATGGGAGTTTTTATTTTAAAAGTAAAAATTAACATATAAAAAAATATTGAGATAAAATGAATATTAATTTTATAATCAAGATGTCCAAATTATCCAAGAGTGAATTTTTCATCATTTTCTGAGATAATTGAATTTTTGGATAAAAAAACAAATACCATTTAAACATATAATGTATTTTATGACATCATAATTAGCAAATAGTGATGTAATAAAATATTATAAAAAGGTTTTTCGGCCAATATATGTTTTACTTTTAAAATAATGCGATTTTATATTTTTTGATTAATTTTATGGTGTTGTAGTGGACCCACCAAAACGTATAAAATATTTTATATTTTAAAATGATTTCCTTGAGAGTGTGGCTCACCTCCGCATAAGAAAGCCTAATATTTAAATAATTTTGGTCACTGGCCTTATAAAATAATGGTTTCCTATCCATTTTGGAAAAAACCATGTGTAAAAACAATGGTTTGGTTTTTGGTTTGAATTAGTTTAATGTGTGGTGTCTGAAACCAAAATAATAAATAATTCCCTCTCTTTTCCTATATAAACCCACCCAATCTCCCACTTCTCTTCAATAAATACCCATTTAGCACATCACTAATCTACCCTATTATCTCAAGTATCCTCCTATGGGGCCCCTAGCCCCTATTAATCCTCTCTCAAGCCTCTCCCAATCCTTTGGATCACACTTCCAAGTAAGGGAATTCTTCCTTTCTCATTTTTGTCCAAATTTCATTATATTGTTATACCTTTCTGTTCACAATTAAAAATATTGGGGTATGATTTAACACCTCCCACATAATGTCATCCTTATGTTTTAATGATTATATACCACTTTCTCTCTCATTAGTGTCTCCCATAAACACCCATTACCATGCCAAAATTCCGTAAGGAATTTCTCTGTTCTCATTTACATTCAAGAAATTCTTTTGTATAATGAATTTGAATTCCATTTTATATGTTGGGACATGTATCAATATGATCCCCTTAGTACCCATTTCATTTACATATTATGAGACACCCATTTATCTCTCATCAACCATTTTTATGAATTCTTTTGTCACATCGTTATGCTGCTGAAATTGCACCGTGATTTTCAGGACAAACTCATTGTATAGTGGATACCATACCCATATCTCTATCAAGGGTATTCACTTTTTTGTACATTTACTTATTGATTATATATTTTTTGGTATTAATTCCACATTCCTTTATCATTGAATAAATGATGATGTTTAATGAATCCATGTTATATTATCCATGTGGAACACTTATCGATGAAATGAAATGATAAAGAAGGGTGTGCCCTGATAGAGCTCCAATGCATTGGGTAATGAATAATATCATGATACATAAAGTTCAATTAAGTTTTACTCATTATAATTCATATATACTGATGGTCTACTCATTATCCTTGTGTAATGATCCTTGGATCATGCTAATATCATGTTAAATGTTGATCCCATATTTCAAAGTTATGATAATCATGCGATATCATGTTTATTTGTTCATTTTTATCTTATGCTCCATAAATATTCATATTTACCAACATGTACTATATTCTTCTTGTTATGACTTTTTACTACTTTACTAGGCTTTATATGTCACCATTTTCTTTTGCATGTCCTCAGTTTATAACATCGAATTCTATGTACGGAGGAATGTATGTGGTCATGTAAAATAAGTTTTCAATAATGATGTGTATTTCATGTTTTAAGTTGTTATGTAATGTTATTAAGCCCCAAAGACACTATACCTCTTGATATTCTGTGTTTCATCAATTGAATATTTTATTTAATAAAGCATGTTTAATTGTGTAAAAAACAGGAGGGTTGTTATAAATAACAAGGAGAATGAATACATTTTGAATATATTTTATCATTTTTAGAGGTTTATAGTTTTGTGATGATAGAACATCAGTTCATTTGACTTACAGTTGTGTAAAAATCTAGGATTTCCTCAACGAATGTCACTAATAAATTATTTCGTCTCATATTATCCATTCAACCACCAATATCCTTTTTTAAAACATTTTTCAATTCCCAAAAAAAATCCTTCACATTAAATGTTGTTCAATAGAGGATGAAATCATAAAATTGTGAGGCAAAAATTGAATTTTGGTATTTATTATTTCTCTTTATCACCACTCCCAAAACATCATGCAAATTGGGATTCCCTTTTAACATACAAATTCAGAAACCCCCATTAAGGTATGATAAAGTGTTTGTGAAATATTTTGAAATTACTTATTTTAATAGAAATCTTATTTGTTTGAATATCTTCAGATAAAATTCATAGCATTCACACTAACCAAAATCTCACTGACATACATTCAATAAAATAATTCCATGAAACAAATATCATCAAGAAGACACTTGGATGTTTCACACTAGATGGTGAATGAAGGCAACTTGTGTAAAGTAGAGTTAGTGAATTTTCAAATAATACCCCAAATGACAGATTGACAAAATTTTGGTTGTACTAAGTTGATCATTGAGATATTTAAAAACCTAAATACTTCTCTGTCTGGGAGGATAATATCTAGAAACAATAATAATTTTTAATTTCTTAAAATGGGGTATAGAGTGCCAATTTAGAAACCTAATCACTATGTATATATTTTGTTTACATTATTATGTTTACCTAGAAATTGTGGACTTGATCACCTTGGGTCATTAGGTCAAGGGATCATTCGAACCACATTATTGGAATATAAACTTGTTAAATCATATCATGAAGGAACACAACATTCTAGAAATATTCACACTTGAAAATAATATCTAAATAACCAATGACATGATTTTAGTTACTGAGGCTTTTTTTACCATAATAATATAGTAATTGTCTATTCTAGTATCTTACATAGATCTCATGGATATTTTGTTGATTGGGAATTATTCTCTTGGGGGAGTTTTATGATCATGTTGGCCTGGGGTTACTTGTTCATATGATCATTTGAAGAGTTTTTGTATAAGATCTAGTGAATTGTATGTCATGAGGAATCATGGACATCCTAATTCCATGTGTATCTCCATTCATTTTTTTCCATAGATGATAAGTAAATGGTCATAGAATATAAATACCTTCCACCTCCACTATGGGTAAGTAGTGATCAGCTTGTGGGACCTCTATAATAATAGTGATATTCTAGTTTTCATATTTCTGTTTATATTGATTTCATCTAGAAAAACAATGCCTTGGGTGACATAGAGTATACCTAGGTAATTATGGCGACTGGTAGGTAAATATTTTAATTAGGGAAATATCATAAAACCCCTCAGTCACTAAGATATTTATTAGATGAAAAATATCAACCTATTTCACAAAATGTCTCAGGATAGGATACGTGGAAAATTTATGTAGTGCCCAGTTTTACAAAAACATGAAAGGCCAAGATCTTATTTACATCTCCTTGAGTTCATCCAATATGGACATTAGTTATTTAGGGTAAATATTGGAACCCATATGTACTATTCAATTAATTTTTTGTAGTGTACATTAGTTTATGTAATTTCATAATAGAGAAAAACATTTATTGAGAAAGGTGGAACTTTCATCTCAAAATTGACATTATATGATAGTAGATGAATCAATCTCTTCATTCTAGTTCTATTGAGGCTCAATATCCTAATTGGGGAATATTATCCAGATGTAAATTATAATTAACATTTACAACCCCTTCCCAATATAATGTCATGGGGTCACTATTAATTTTGGAGGTATGAGTTCTATATTTACTTATCCCTACCCGAAACCCTCTTTATGACATCACTCCTCAACAGTTTTTAAGTACATACAATTTCTACTGAAGAGACATGTTTGGTGGATCTGTTTAGAAGTCATGGAAATTTAAACACGTAACCATTAACAATTTTTTTGGGAGGTCCATTATGATTGGAAGGGAAGAATAAAACTGAGGGATTACTAAATGTCATTCATCTGTGGGTTTTTGGTTGTGTATATTAAAATTAATATATATTGTGATCCATACACCCATTCATGGTTAACCCCTTTTTCTTATAGTTTCTAATATGTAACTTCACATGTGCGTACTATGGGTTTTTCATTGGGGAATCCTATAGTAATAAGAAAATTTTGGTGTATTTTTATCAATGAGTGATTAAATGAAAGGATAATACTACCAATGATAGATTCCATAATCATTTTTGCCATAGACTATGCATAATACTATGTTTATATTTCCCTAAAGTAGTCTATTAGTGATTGTTTTTGTGATAATATCCATTGGAGTTTGCCTTCAGGGAGTCTGGAAGAAGTTATGAAATATTCCAGGTAGTTTTTTATCTATAATAGAGGATCCTCTAGATGCAGTTGTGGGAAATAAGGGATTCTCGAGGCCTCGACCATACCTATAGGGAAAGGCCTTTTAATTTTAATTCATGTCATGTAAAAAAAAAATGGATAATGGAAAATCATCTTTGACTACTGTGGATAGTTGTAGAAATGCTTGAGGGAAATGTTTTTGGTACTTTATTGATTTTATTGCCTATATTGTCTTGCCTAGTTTTTAAATGAAATTGGAACATCATCAGCTAAACACTATAAGGAAAAATCAATTATGGATGATCATGGAACCCAAAATAGAGCTTCTATAGGTTTGGATTTGTATACTCAACTCTAGATTTTGATGAAATAAGATCCTAGAAATAATACATGTGATGGAGCAGGTACCAAATTGTAATTTTTTGTTGACCCCTTCAATGAAAAAGTGTAGAACATGTTTGATGGGATCATTGGATGTAAAAGACCATATATATATATTATCTCGATGAGTTTCGGTTGATGAAGCGGAGTTGTGTGAGTATAGTGACATAGTCTCTTAGGGAATAGATATAGAACTGGTGTATTTAAATGACAGAATTATGATTATACTCATTTACAACACTGAAAAAGTAGACATACTTCATGGGAAGCATAAATGTCTCATAATCATATGAAAAAAATCATTATAAATCAAGCATGTTGACTTTATTTATCTTATATGTGATGTGATTTTCTAGTGGGGAAGAATTAGAAGATCTATTGTCTTTTCCACAAATAAATTTCTAGGAGTAGCCACCAAATGTTAAAAATGATAATATACATAAACTAATGTTTATTAAGAATCATCAACCCTAGTTAATGTGTTTCATATTTTGAAATTTATTGTCAAAATAGTGTGGTTTTTATGTGGTAAATTATAAATTCAAAATTTATTTTATAATTATTCCTAAAGGGTAATGATTCATTTTAACTTACTATTATAGATTTATCATTTCATGATGATTATTGGCTTGTTGTATCTATGTGCCATGAAACTAGAATTTGGAAAGCTTGGGAGGAAGAGCCTTCTGTAGGAGTCTCATACCCCAACCTACCTACCAATGTGGTGACTGAGCATGGTGAATGTACTACGGTAGGGTAATATATGGATGATCAGAAGATTTATTAGTTGAATATATAGAATGTATATGTCACCCCAAATGACTGAATTTTCTAGAAAAGTAAATAAATAACCCACTACTGATGAATGTGAACCTATCATGGAATCAATAGTGGTATAAGGTCTAAAAACCCATAATTCATGATGAACGATTTGTGACATGAAACTAGGATGCTAATCGAGGATGAGGAATTCGAGTGATCAGAAGCTATTATAGAGGAAGCAGTGGAGATTCCGCCTATAGAATATGACAAAAATGATTTAACACATCCACTTGACATGGGTCATATCAAGTTATAGAGAATCTGTAATGTAGACCCTATAAATGTAAAATTATTGGAATTCATAATGTATGAATCTAATCACAATTAAATGGATGATTTATTATCAGATATCGCTTACGAGAAATAGTTAATATGTCATGTGGAATTGAGGAACATTTTTAACATCATGACCTATATACATTAAACTAGGCTACAGGCTGAATGAGATAATTTCACCATTGGTTATTGATCCCATGGACTGTTGTTTTTATTATCATCCATTTCATACTCTAATTTGAAATTTTATTGATGATTAAGATCCCTTATAGCAGTGATGGTTCAATAATGAAATGGACAATTCCATACCATAGTGAATCTCTTTTTATTAAACAGTAATCAATGAAGATTCTTGGGTGATGCATGATGTGTGTTAGAAGTTGTTCAACATCTTTACAAAATTAAATGATTATCCACCACTTTATGTTTCAAAAACTATTATCTAGGGCTGAGTTTGAATAAGAAAATTCATGAGTGACAATGTGTGGGGCCATGTAAGTAACATTCTATGTGTGAGTAGTGTATGAAATATCACGGGAAAAAGAAGAATTGATAATTTGTACTAGATATAACAAATTGTGGATTCATCATAGGAAATAATGGCTAAACTAGAATTTTATATCACCATGGAAGAAAATTAGAGGTATATTTTTATAAAAAATCATTGGATTAAATATATTGATTTCCATACCATTCATCCTATCAAACAAGTGGAATATTACATATTTAAATTCTTTATTTTGTTCAATGTAATTTTCTAGTGAAATTAATGAAATAACCAACTAAAAATATCTATTACCATGTGATTTGTACTCATTGAAAGAAAAAAGTGATTAATACAATACATTCTAATGACACGAGAGTGTTGGACATGGGTGGATGGGGAAGGAATTAAAATTTTCATTGATCAAATTTAGAACTCATGAGGATGTGGAATTTGATTTGTAAAATTCCAAGAGATTGATTTTTATTTTCAATGAATAGTATGCATAGAGGGTAAAAAATATGTGTGTTATAATTCCACTAAAATAATGGTAATGTGAGGGGAAGTAAATTGTCTCTTCAAGAGTCTGAACTGATTGATGAAGTATCATTGTATATTTAGGATGACCTTTGACCGTATTTGGATCTTGGGTCCCACTACAGTAATAACGTAGATGTTTCTTTTGAGACGTGTTCTATAGATGGTAGTAAATAATTTTAATTATTGTTTTTACACCTTAGTTGTGTCCGTTGAAACATGATGAAATTTTTTCCTCCAAGATGATTTCCCTACATTAGTGTATAGACATTATAGTGTTATCATATCCCTATAGGGGATTAAATTTGGATATAAATATGGATATATATCTATAATATGGGATAAAATGTACTCCAATGATTGAGATTGATTCACAAGAAGAGTTCAACCACTATTATGTATATGTTGTCATGTGTTGGTCACATTTGTAGTGAATTCAAAATAGATTGATGGAATGTGGGTTATTGATGCGAAAAAAATGAAAACTGAAAGAGAGACAATATAATGGGATTTGATCATTCTCTAGGAGGGAGATTTTTGATATTCAATGATTCTTATTATTTAGTCATTTATCATTATCCACACATGATATAATTGTTTAACAATGTGTATATTGGACAATAGAGGAGTTCCTTTTAATATCTCTAACCAAGTCCTAGGTGTTGTGCTCTTTAATGTTATGCATCATGGACTATGAAATAAAACTATTATTTATTGTTGACCTAAAGTGTCACAGAAAACACTTGAATGGTATACAAAAAATTTATAGTCAGGGTTCCCAAACCATGAAATCAATTCATAGGTAATGTCCCTAGTCGGTCATTTTACTGAAGGTATGTTATCGGTGTCCCAAATTGATATTACCCACCCTTAAACTTAATATAGTGCAAGTGCGGGGTTGATCCATAGGGAACTTGGTAAGTGCGTGAATTTAATTGAGTTTAGAATTAATTCCGTGAGTTATGCTGAATTTAGAGTGGATTTTCTTGTTTGGGATTATTGAAGCTGTTTTGTTTACTTGAAATAAAATTTAACAATTTAAGAGAAAAAAACTGGTGAATTTTTGATGTATTAAGGAAGAAAAATAATGTTTTGGGGCTATGATGATTATTTATATTTAATGAGGATTGCATAAATGGTTGTGTAGTTCATGAAAATTCAAAATCCTGGATCTTATTAATGAAAAGCTTCCCTTGGTCCGATTGATTTTGTCTTGCTCCTTGGTCTGGTAGTCAGGGTTTTATAATTCTTACTTTTAGTTTAGTCCATTTTTGAATCGACGAATACCGTCATTGGTCATGAAGTAGTTTCTTCATTATTCTTCTTTTAGATCCCTGAGAATTGTGTCCTTGGTCTGGTTCAGAATTCCCAGTAGTAGTTAACAGTGGCTTAATAAGAATAAGAAGAATTTAAAAAGAATAGAAACAACCACATAAGTCATTACAACATGAAATCCTTCATCATCCACATCCCCAAAACAAGGGGTGTTTAGTTACACATATATGACATAATGAAAATAACACCTTTGATACCTGATGAGATCATTGAGTAAGCTATGAGAAGGGGTGTCGGAAGGTGGAATGGCGGAGTAGTGGTACAACGGTGGCTTGGGAGGAATGGCAGTATAAGTTCCCCTTTCTTCAAGTGTTCTTTCTCTCCTTGGTATGGAGGCCAAGGCCTCTATTTATAGAATAATAAAGTACATGGCATGTATAAAAGTTCACACCGTGTAGTCTGGTCAACTTGATTTTTCCGTGGTTTTTCTTCGGTAGGTGTCCAGCCACGCCGTCTTTGACTCACATGGCATCGGTGGTCGGTTGGTGGCCAGTACACGGTGTGTAGTGCCACCAAACATGGCGTGTAATCACTATAAAGTTCCACCAGCATCTAAAAGTTGGTACATGGTGTGTATTGGTAATCCACACGTCGTGTAGTCTCTGGCTGGTGACTTGGGCATGTACTTCCCCTTTTGATCCATGTCCCGGTCTGAATGTACACGACCTGTATAAAATTACTCACCGTGTAGTTGTAAAATTTCCACAAACTTACCTTGATTTGTGTATCTTTTTCATAAACTTCCTGAAAATTAATAGAATCACCAAAATCAAATAATATGTTCATGAAAAATCAGATATTTTCTAAAAACATGTTTTTATTTTCAATAATATATATGAAAATGTATACATAAATCGGGTGCATCAAACTCCCCCACACATAGTCTTTTTCTTTCCCTTAAGAAAAATCATAACATATTATTAAAAGATTCTATACTTTTAAAAGGAATGCATTCAATTAATCAAAAAGTATAAATGATACAATTACTGAGGAAAATTCTAAAAGGCACAAACAAATTCAATTAATAAGAAATTTGAATCATGCCTCATATATAATACAATTAACTACTCACATCCTCTTTTAACACATGATTCAACCTTACAAATATAAGCAAGCCACTTGATGATTTACCTCACCAAAAATATACTTAACACTCAAGATGTTTTTAAACAAGGTTATGCTCAATCAAAGACATATACACTCTATCAATAGGTTTTCAAGAATTCTAGTTCTCTAGTTTAGAAATTTTGTTTTACAAAAATCATGAGGACTTTTCAAAAAGGATCAGATGTTTCTATGGCTAAATTTTAGAAGGTAAAGATGTGAAAAATTACTCGGAGGCTTGAAAAAGGAGGCTAAATTCTTAAATAATAATGCATGATATTCAAAATTAACTTCAATGTAAAAAATATCCTCAACATGCTTTATCAAATGATCTTATCACCACTATCTCCTTTAGCTGAGTAGGAGTCAGAAACCAACAAGTGTGTGTAAGGACCCTTTCTTTGTACCATTTTTTTTCTTTTCTTTTACGAGCACAAAGGGAACCTTTCTAAATTTACCAAATAGAGGTTTGGAACTCCTTTTCTCCCCAAATGATCAAGAGGCACTCCCCCATAATTTATTTCTTGACAATTCACAAATTTATACCATGTGTTGAAAATCCCTTCTTTTGAGCTCAAATAAATAATCATGAAAAATCATAATATAATTAGGGTGGGAAGGGAAATAGGATTGTAATATGGCTTCATATAAAGGCTATACATGGTCTCTATGGGATTCACGAAGATAAGATGTAGGGTAGGCTCAAGATGAAGGGGTTAAAAATATTATTCCTCAATCATTTTAATGTAATTCAAAAATACCTCATGTTTCGAAAAGAGAACATCCAAATTCTGGTAGTTATGTATATTCTATGAATCTCTCAAGAAAGAGGGTACTAGAAAGAATATCACAAAGTGTTTTAGAATACCTCTCAGGAGTGGAAAAGATAAATAAAGGGACAATTAGGTAATGTCTTGGAAAATAATTGATTAGCCTAATCAGTGTAATTATCCAAGGATTAAAGTTTCATTTTAAACTATATCAGCAATCATTTTGAAACACTTAAGAATCAGAATAAGCATGAAACTCTCAAAAAGTTCCTACTGATAAATTTAGCAGTTATAAATTTGATTAACCAAAATTTCTTCCAATTTTCAAATATATAAACTAATAATGATGTCTCCTAGATTAGTTCAAGGGAAAAGACAAAGGTGAAATAGAGAGAGGCACCCCCACACTAAAAATTGCACGTGGTCCACCAAGTACCCAATAAAGAACAAGGGAAAGTGGGGACACAATAGTGGACCGGACCGAGGGAAAGTGAGGAAATAAGGAAAGAAAGAAAGAAAAGAAAAATAATGTAAAAAAGAAAACTCCCCCCACCCCGTGTCGAGGTGTAGGAAAATGGTAGGTGATATAAAAGAGCATCCCAAAATGTTCCGGGGTACCTGTGAGAGGGTGAGAAAATGAACACTGTAGAAAGGCATAATAAACACTGGCATAAGAGAGCACAAAAATATATAGACAAAGAAAAAAATGTGTCCCAAAACCAGTCATGGGGACACCTCAGAAGAGGCATCATCCAATACAATATTTGCTGGAAGAGAAGGCTTAGGAGCCGGGAAAGCTGGAGGCTCGGACTCGGAGGCTAGATAGGAAGCTGGAGAAGTAGGAGTGGTAGGAACCAGACTTGTTAAAGGAAGCTCAGCATCCCCCCTGGACTGGTAGCAGAGGTGGCGGTAGGAGAAGTAGCAGCAAGACCCATTGTAGATTGCAGAACGGAATTCGTGGCTAATGTTGTGAATGGCGGTGGAGCAGCAGCAGAAGGTCCAAGAACTGAGGCAGGTGGCGGGGGAAATGGAATACCCAAATTTTGAACAATAAGGCCCAACAACTGCTCCATGCGGCCCTGGAGGCTGCCTATAAAAACCAAATGATCCCCAATACTATCATGGAGGACGGTGAGATGAACCAACTACTGCTCCATCGTGGCTTGGTGGATGGAAGAGTCAAGATCAGCTGAGGGTGTGGTGGTAGGCAGGGCTGGTGGTGGTCTGGAAGAAGGAAGTCCAGAAGAGCTGGGGTTAGCAGGAAAGGGGTGGGGTGGAGAAGCTGGAGGGTTGGGGAAGGAGGAGTAGGGGCATCAGCTGGGGCAGGAGGGTCAGTGGGTGGCTGGGGACGAGCCTGGGCAAGGATGTGTGCACCCCTACATCTGGACCAATCCCATCCGAATATGCATGAGATAGTCCATCCACTAGGGAGAACCTAAAAATTCATGGGGTAAAGAAGGATCGAAAACCCCAAGGTGGTGGGCGAGGCAAGTGGCATAAAACACGTCGTTCAGGTTTCCATGACGGCCGGTAAACATAGAGTAGAAATAGGAGGCAGATAGATATGGGAGGTTCGGGTAGTCATTCCGGATGACAGAGGTAAGGGGCTCTATTTCACAGCTGGTAACGACCCCCATATCCTCATGGCGGTGGAAAAGTATGGCATTGAATCACCGGTGGGAGAAGCGAAGGATGGGGTTAGTGATAAGGGTTCTCTTCTCAGAAGTGAGGGAATACCGGTGGTCTGGGCCAGCAATCTCCTGCAACATGGCAATGAGCTCAGAGCGCTCAGGTTGGTTAAAGGTAGAAACAAGGGGTGGGGTGATAGGATGGGGGTAGAAGCCACACCCTTGTCCAAACTCGTTCATGTTGAGGTAGAATCATCAGCCTCCAAGAAGAAATCGATCAACGGGCACTGCATCACCAGGTGTCTCCCGGTACTCAGCTCCATCAAACTTGAAAGAGGCCACAAACTCCAAAAATAAATCTTGGAAGATAAGAGTGCTAACCTGGAAAACAAAGAGAAGTGGAGTATGCCCAAGAAGCTCCTCCACATCCTCCCAAATACCAATCTGATGTGGAATGCTACTACCAAGGTATCGACCGCTCAATGGAATCGCACGACGATAAAAGCACCGAACACTGTCATGTGCTAGATCGGTGACTGGGAAGACCAAGCATTGTTCGGGAACACCTGCAGGTCCTGGTCCAGGTGCAGGAATAGTAGCAGGAGCTGGCTCAGGGGGTGGATTGGCTGCAGGAGGTGATGTCTTGGTAGATGAAGTGGTAGATGTGGGACCAGCTGCTAATGAAGATGGCTCAGGTAGAGTGGAAACTGGTGGAGCAGAAATGGAGGTGCTCAGAAGCTCTGTGCTGGTAGACGGAGGTATAACCATGCTAGGACTTTCCTCTATGGGGGCATTCAGTGGTGGAAGAAAGGACAATGGAGGGAGCTCTTAGACCGGTGCATCTGGGTCTGGCTGCGTCGGAGGTCAGAGTTGAATCTTCCAAAAAATGGGCATCTCTCTCTTAGTGGAGGAGGCCGGCCTCTTCCCTTAGGAAGGATCACGATCTTCCATAACCTGAAAAAGAAATAAAATAAAAGAAACCAAAGAAAAAATAAAAGAAAATAAAACAAAGAAAATGCGAGAAAACATGAAAATAAGAGTACACAGCATGTACATCTAGAGTACACGGTGTGTAGTGAAAAATGTAGAGCATCTCGTGTTCTCTAGATAAACACACCGAGGGAGAAGAAGATAGACCATGTAAAGGTACACGGCGTGTACAGAATGTACATGTCATGTGTATATAAAGTGCATGTGGTCGTGTATTACAAACGACATGGCCATGTTTTTATCAGTTTGAAGAATAAAGGACACATTTTGTATCGGACAAACACTGCATGTTCTTTACTTGAGAAGCATGGCCGTGTTGGTGTGAGACACGGGTCGACCAAAAGAAATAAGCTACACGGCGTGTACGGAACACACACACTGTGTACGAGAACATGGGGTGAGAAGCCGTGTTATGTTCTACACACGGAGGGGCCAAAGGAAATGATATACATGGTGTGTAAAAAAACACACGACATGTACATGAAAATGGAGTGTGAGGCTGTGTGCAAAGGGGTACTCGAGCATGATGGGGAAAAGTACACGATGTGTACCAAACATACACACCGTGTATATTTAAATTTTGAAGTATTTTTTGTGTGTCCATGTATAAAAGTACATGGTGTGTGTTCTTCATTTCGTGGCCATGTACCGCGGAAGCCAAACCGTTAGTAGATAAAAAATCATCCTAAATACTTCTGAGAACTTAAAATAACTAGTGTGAAAGGGCTTACCTTGATCAAGGAATGCAATGCCAGAGAAATCAGAGCTCGAAATGAACCAAATCGACGGATCTGATCAACGGGGGTCTGGGTAGCATTTTGGATGAGAAATGGGAAGAAGCGGAGGAAATGGGGAGCCACGCGACACGGGATCAAGCCGGGTGGCCCGCAACTTATATAGTCATGGTACATGGCGCGTACTTTTGGACTAAAAGCCGTGTATCCCCAATTTTTTTAAAAAAATAAACAATATAATAATTAATAATAATTAATTAAAATAAAAGTAAAACAAGTTGATATATGTATAAACAAAATTAAAAGAAAATAAAACTATATACTTAATGTAGTGGGAAAATACATGCCATGTGTTTAAAAATTTTAAAAAAATAATTTCAACCTTTGGTCTGGTGATTGGGGCGAGGTTCGAACCGGCGATCAGCCACTCCGAACAGAAGCCCTTAACTTTAGGAGCGAAGGCTGTACTTCTGCGCATATTTATTATTTATATAAAATTTAATCTATACAACCTATACACATGGAAAGAATAAAACTCACGGCGTGTGATTTTTAATTATAAAATAAGGGTATGAAGTAAGGAGATTAACCTAGTTCGAAACCAGGTCTTTTGGATCCAGGGCCGAAACATTACCAATATGCCAACTTCATCCGCATGAATTTATTTTATTAGAATTTTTTTTTAATTTGTAAGTAAAATTATGGCACACATGAAGTATATCAAAAGACACGTTGTGTGGTTTTATTAAAAGTGTAAATGATGGAAATGAGGCAGTTTCGAGGATTTGAACCTGGGCCTTTGGGAACCAGGTTACGATTGTGGCCAACCGAACCATCCCCACCATGGGTTTTCATATAAGCAAATATATATATATCAATTTAAATTACTACAAATTCCATGTAAGAAAAGGAGGAACCCCGTGTCGAAGGTAGGTCGGGAGGATTTGAACCGGGGACGGCTTGGATAAACTCCAGTGACTGTACCATAGGAACCGACATCATCCCTAGTTATAGATTATTTACTCTATAGATTTATACTATTAAGATTATAAATTAAAAAGATAATTACATGTCGTGTATATAAGTGGGACACAACGTGTATCCTCTGGGTTGCCTCCCAGGAAGCGGCTTTGTTTTAGGTCGTTGTCTTGACCTTCTTACCTTGACTTACCTGAGAGGTGTGGTGGAGAATTCTACCACTTAATCTTCCATGGGATGGTAAATCTTTAGGCATTGTCCGTTCACCTTGAACGGTTGACCATCCTCCATAGAAATTTCCACCGCTCCATGAGGGAATACTCGTATGATATGCAACAGTTCCAACTACCTTGATTTGAGCTTTACTAGGAATAGACGAAGACGAGAGCTAAAGAGGAGTACCTGATCATCGGGTTGAAATGTTTTTCGAGAAATCATCTGGTCATGAATGGATTTCGTCCTCTCTCTATACATTTTAGCGTTCTCATATTCCTCGCTTTGGATTTTATAGATATCCAATAGCTGGAACATATGCCTCTCTACGGCTGCCATCAAATCAAAATATAGGGCCTTGACGACCCAATATATTTTGTGTTCTATATCTACAGGTTGATGGCATGGTTTTCCATAGATGAGACGAAATGGTGACATCCCCAGTGGTGTCTCAAAAGTGGTGAGATAGTCCCACAAAGCGTCGTCAAGCTTCTTGGACCAGTCCTTCCATGAGGTATTCACTATTTTATCCAAAATCTGTTTGAGCTCACGGTTGGAGAGCTCCACCTTTCCACTTGATTTGGGATGGTATGGTGTACCCATATGATGATTCACTCTATATTTTGACAGCACTCCTTTCATTAACGTGTTGTCAAAGTGAGTCCCTCTATCACTGATCAGTACACGAGGAATGCTGAACCTGCTGAAAATGTTCTTATTGAGAAAGTTCATGACCACCATGGCTATGTGGTGTGTTGTACTAGTGGCTTCCACCCATTTGGAAACATAATAAACGCATACGAGGATGTAGCTATGCCCGAAAGAAGAGGTAAATGGTCCCATGAAGTCGATTACCCACACATCAAAAATATCAACCTCCAGGATGGTGTGCTGAGGCATCTCGGCTCTTCATCCCATACTATGTATACGTTGGCATGGATCACAACAGGAAATGAAGGCTCGGGCTTCTTTATGCATGGTAGGCCATAAAAACCCAGATTGCAGAATCTTCACTATGGTACGATCCGGTCCTTGATGTCCTCCAATGGTTGAGGTATGACATAATTCCAAGACCCCTTGGACCTCCGTATCTGGGATGCAACATCGGATCACCCCATCTCCACAGGATCAGAATAGGAGTGGGTATTCCCAGAAGTATTTCTTAACATCATAGAGGAATCTTTTCTTCTACTGGAAGGATATGTCGGGATGGATGGCACCGGTAACTAAATAGTTATGAATATTATAAAACCAAGGCCTAGGGGATTCAATAATTGAAAAGAGTTGCTCAACAGAAAAATCCTCCCTTATCTCTCGATCCACTTCTTTATCAAAGTGAGATATCTCCATATGGGATAGATGATCAGCAACCATGTTCTCACTCCCCTTCTTATCACGAATCTATAAATCAAATTATTGTAAGAGGAGGAATCATCAGATTAATTGGTGATTTTCATATATCTTGTTTTATAGGTACTTCAGTGATGCATGGTCAGTATAAACAATAACTTTAGACAGCACAAGGTAAGAAAAAAACCTGTTGAAGGTGAATACTACAGCCAGTATCTCCTTCTCTGTTGTGGTGTAGTTAAGTTGGGCCTCATTGAGTTTCCTACTGGCATAGTAGATAGTTCGGAAGATTCGGTCCAGCCGCTAACCCAGGATAGCTCCAATCGCATATTCACTGGCATCACACATCACTTCAAATTGTGCCTCCCAATTGGGGGCAATCGTCCCTGGAGCTTTGAACAGAAATTGATTTAGATGCTCAAAAGCTGAGGTGCATGCCTCAGTGAATTCAAAAATGGCATCCTTTGTCAGGAGATTGGTGAGGGGATGGGCTATCTTTGAGAAGTTGCGGACAAAATGCCTGTAAAAACCTGCATGGCCCAGGAAGCTGCAGATGGATCGAACAGAAGTTATTATGGGAAGTCGTGAAATGATTTCTTCTTTTTTCAATCCACCTCTATCCCCTTTTCTGAAATTCTATTTCTAAGGAGTATGCCACATTGTACCATAAAATGACACTTTTCCCAGTTCAACACTATGTTATTGTTTTCACATCACTCTAGTACTATCTCCATGTGCCGTAAATAGGGGGTAAACGATTTCCCGTAAAAGGAAAAATCATCCAAAAAGACCTCCAAGATTTGTCCGGCCATGTCATGAAAAATAGACAGCATGCATCGCTAGAATGTAGAGGGAGCGTTGCACATACCGGAAGACATCCTGCGGTAGGAAAATGTTCTGTTTGGGCAAGTGAAGGTGCTCTTCTCCTGATCTTCTAGGGAAATCGAGATCTGATTATAGCTTGAGTAGCCATCGAGGATGCAGTAATATTCATGCCCTGCTAGCATTTCTAGCATCTAATCCATGATGGGAAGGGGAAAATGATATTTCCTTGTGGCGCCATTCAGCTTCCTGTAATCTGAACAGACTCTCCAGACCGTGACTATGTGAGTGGGGATGATCTCGTTCTTGTCATTTGATACCACAGTGATGCCTCCCTTCTTAGGGACCACATGTAGCATACTTAACCATGGGCTATCTGATATAGAGTAAGTGAAGTCTGCATCTAAAAGCCTGACTACCTCCTTCCTTACGAATTCCATCATGGGAGGGTTCAGACGTTGTTGGGGTTGTCTAGATGGCTTTGCTCCTACTTCTAGTATCACCTTGTGAGTGCAAATGGTAGGGTTGATACCCTTCAAATTAGAAACAGTCCATCAAATTTCTTTCATTATCCACTTCAAAAATTGAAGAAGTGCATCATCCTGTTCATGTGATAGTGCTGCACTAAGTATAATGGGAAAATTATGATGATATCCCAAATACTCGTACTTCAAGGAAGGTGGGAGAGGCTTTAGCTCTAGCTCTGGTTCCTAGAGAACGGAAGTTACCCGTGGTTGCACTTTTTCCCTCTCTTTGATGTCAGGAATGACAGCTCATTTCCAGTAGTGGCCACCTTGTCCTTCAATGAATTTCAGATCCTCTATCACTTCATCAGTGGGAATGTCTAGAAAAATAATATCATCTAAAATGGAAGAACATACCAGATCATATTCATGTATGCTTAGTTGTTCATCCAAGGTAGTCACTGTGTAGTAGCCCTCATGTTCGGGTAACAATTCTTGTTTGAAGGCCTTTAGAATATTATAGGATACTCTTTCGTCCCCTACCTAGAAAATCAATTCTCCCTGGTGCATGTAGATCAAGACTTTCCCTATGGCCAGGAAAGGTATCTCCGATATAATAGGTGCCTCCTGATCCTCCTCCATGTCAAGGATAATAAAATATACTGGGAGTTTCAATCATCCCACCTTCACAAGAACATCATCCAGTAGCCCTTTTGGATATTTAATGGATCTGTCAGCAAGTTGAAGGGTTACTGGGGTAGTCTTCAGATTGTGGAGCCCGAGATTTTGGAAAACTACAAATGTCATGAGTTTGACACTGGATCCTATGTTGCATAGAGATTTTCCAAATTCACAGGGTCCAATTGTATAAGGGATATTAAATCTCCTTAGATCCTGGAGTTTTGGAGGAATGGAATGTTGTATGACTGTGACCTTTTTCATTGCTATGGGGCCCAAATCATCCATCTTCCCTTTATTTGAGAGGATTTCCTTCATGATTTTTTCATATGTGGGAATTTGAGTCAGATTCTCTACAAATGGGATGTTGATGTGTAAATTTCTGAATACCTCCATGAATTTTCCAAACTGGTGATACAACTTCCTTTGCTTCATTCTCTCCAGAAAAGGCAATACAAGCTTGAATGGTTTGATGAACTCATTTCCCTTGCCTAGTTGAGCCCATGGTGATAGATTTTCAGATGAAGAGGGGTCTGAAAATGTACCTTTGTTGTCAACAGAAAGTGTAGGTGCATTTAAATGTGTTGGTTCCATCTGATGCAGAGTCTTTCTACTTCTTAGAGTGATGGCATGGGCCTCCTACCTTGGATTCTCCCCGGTGTTTCCTGGTAGTGTACCAGGCTGCCTCCCTGAGAGTTGGTTTGCTCATTGGCCGATTTGGTTCTCGAGGCCTCCAATAGAAGCCTCCTGGTTCTGAAATCTGGTCTCAGCAGTTGATATAAATTTCGATAGAAGATTATCTAACCTTGAGTTATTCTCTTTCTGAGGTTGTTGTGCAGCTGGTGGAGGTGTTTGATGCATTGGCTGCTGCGGGCGAGGGTTTTGATACCCTTGCTACTAGTAAAGGACATGTTGGGGTTGTTTCTGCCACTGGTACTGGTTCTGATATGGTGGTTGACTATAGCCGGGCGGTTGCTGGGGTAGAGGATTTTGCTATTATTGGCCCCAACTTGTGTTCTAATTATCTCTCCATTCCGGGTTCTGGTATTGTTGATACCTATTTTACCCTCTATTTTGAGAAACATATCTCACCTCACTTGTCGAAGGGTCTACTGAAGGTCCCGAGCATTCTCCCTGGATGTGGTTGTTACCATAGTTTCCGCATGCTGGATGGTTCCCTGTATGAACATGCGATGCGCCTTTGAGATTCAGTGCATTGATATTTTTGGATATTACATCCAACTGGGTAGCTATCATGACAGTAGCATCAATACTATACCTACCTCTTTTTTGGGTCCCCCGCTCAGAATGCCACTGGAAGCTGTTGGCAGACATATCGTCCAGCAGTTTGAAAATTTCTTCAGGTGATTTTCGCATCATCGTACCTCCAGCAACTGCATCCACCGCAAACTGTGTATTCGTTGTTAGTCCTCCGTAGAAGGTTTGGATTTGCATCCAGAGTGGAATTCCGTGGTGTGGGCATTTATGTAACATCTCCTTGAAATGTTCCAATGATTCGTACGACGACTCTGAGTCGTGCTGCTGAAATTTGTGGATCTTGTTCAATAGGGTTACCCTCTTCGATGGTGGGAAGTACTTGGACAGAAATGACTGGGCTAGCTTCTCCCAGGTGAGGATGGATCTTTCTAGAAACCCGTTGATTAAATCTTTTTCCTTTTCCCATAGAGGGAAATGTAATTGGATAAGATGAATGGCATCCTCAAAAACTCCATGGTACCAGAATGTATCGCAGATCTCCAAAAAATTGTAGAGATGGGCGTTCAGGGCTTCACTAGGAAGGCTGCCAAATTGTACAGTGTTCTGGATCAGCTGCATGATAGCAGGCTTGATCTCGAAGTGCTGGGCCTATACCAGAGTACGAATGATGCCCGTATTAGCTTCGTGGATTGTTGGTAGGTCGAACTCTATGAGAGAATGATGTGGAGGTGGCTACTGAAGTGGGATAATCAGTAGGTATTATTGGTCCTAAGGGGCGTAGTATGGCCCCTGTGCTTGGGTTGAAATATGGCATCCGCTCTGGTTGGAATTGTTTGAGCTGTGGAATGCCAAATGGTGGAGCAAGAGGGGCTTGCTGGTTCCAGTTGTCATCCGGAACTAACTGTTGTCCAGCTCCTTGGGCAGTAGCCGGATTTCCTTCCTCATTCTGATCCATGGGGTTGTTTTTATTTTTTTCATCCATGAGTATTCGTTGGCGCCTCAGAAATGTCTGTTCGATCTCTAGGTCATTTGGGAAAAACCCTGATGACTCAGTGCTCTTGGAACGTGTGAGGTGTCCGCTCAAACACCTACAGACCTGCACAAAACAAAACAAACTACCAAGCATAAATGAGGAAAATAAATGATAAATAGAAATGGGATTAGGAAAGAAATTTTTGGGATTTTTAAATTTTTATTTTCACTTAATTAATTACTAACCCAACTTAATTTTAGCACTTAAAACATCAGTTCCCTGGAAACAGTGCCAAATTTTGGTCAGTCGTTTTACCGAAGGTATGTTATCGGTGTCCCAAATTTATATTAACCACTCCTAAAAATAGTATAATGCAGGTGCGGGGTCGATCCATAGGGAACATGGTAAGTGCATGAATTTAATTGAGTTTAGAATTAATTCTGTGAGTTATGATGAATTTAGAGTGGATTTTCTTGTTTGGGATTATTGAAGCTGTTTTGTTTACTTGAAATAAAATTTAACAATTTAAGAGATAACAAAATGTTAATTTTTGATGAATTAAGTAGTAAAAAGAATGTGTTGGGCTATGGTGATTATGAATATTTAATTCGGATTGCTTATATGGTTGTCTTCTTCATGGTAATGCAACATCCTTGATCTTATTAATGACAAGATTCCCTTGGTCTGGTTGATATTTTCATGTAAATGAAGAAAAATCAATCCTTGTTCTAGTAGTCAGTGTTTCATAACTCATACTTTTAGTTTAGTCCATTTTTGAATTGATGAATACCTTTAATGGTCATGAAGTTGTTTGGTCGTTATTTTTCTTTTAGATCCCTAAGAATCTTGTCCTTGGTCCTGTTCAAAATTCCCAGAAGTAGTTAACAATGGTCTAATAAGAATAAGATGAATTTAAAAAGAATGGACACAACCACATAAATAATTACAACATGCAATACTTCATCATCCACATCCCAAAACAAGGGGTTTTTAGTTACACATATATGACATAATGAAAATAACACCTCAGATACCTGATGAGATCATTGAGTAAGCTACGAGGATAGGTTTCAGAAGGTGGAATGGCGGAGTATCGGTACAATGGTGCCTCAGGAGGAATGGAAACAGAAGTTCCCCTTTCTTAATGTGTTCAAGATCTCCTTGGTCCTGAGGCCAAGGCCTCTATTTATAGAAAAATAATGTACATGGAGTTTATAAAAGTACACGTCTTGTAGTCTTGTCAACTCGCTTTTGCCGTGGTTTTTCTTCAGTAGGTGGTCAGCCACGCCGTCTTTGACTCACACGGCATCAGCGGCTAGTTAGTGGATAGTACACAGTGTGTAGTGCCTCCACACATAGCGTGTAATCCCTAGCATGTTCCACCAACCAAATCTAGAAGCCGGTACATGGTGTGTACTGGTAATCCACACGCTGTGTAGTCTCTGGATGGTGACTTGGGTGTGTACTCCCCCTTTTGATCTGTATCCTCGTCTGAATGTACATGGTGTGTATAAAATTACATGTTGTGTAGTTGATAAATTTCCATAGACTTCCCTTGATTTGTGTATCTTTGTCAGAAACTTCCTGAGAATAAACAGAATCACAAAAATCAAAGAATATTTTCATGAAACATCATATATTTTCTGAAAACATATTTTTATTTTCAATAATATATATGAAAATTTATACACAAATTAGGTGCATCAGTGCCCTAAATTGGGGGGTGATGGAGTTTTAGGATCATGAAAATTTTACCAAATACAGGTTAATAATTTACATCTATGTAGTATAAATAATATACTTATAGGAAGACATTTTATTTATTCAAGAAAGGTAATCCTGATAGCAGCACAGGGAACAAAAAATATATCAAAGGAATAAGGGTATTAGGGATGGGATTGAGGTAAAAAACTATTTTTTCTAAAAATTCAATAAAATATCCATGCATTCAAACATAATTATATATTTTGGAATCACAATTGAAATATTTATAACATAAAAATGAGATATGAGTGATATATATAGGTAATATCATTGAATAGAGAATCAGAATTAATGTGAATTGAGGTAGGGAAACATCACTAGAGGAGAACAATAAAATATCACTTTCATAGATCTTTATCATATATAGACAATGAGGATCTATTCTAGAACTTGTAATGGTCTACTGATCAATGAAATCAAAATATGAAGCATGATTATTAAGAAATAATGAGGTTGGTATTTTTCAAGCCCATGACATGTTTTCTATGCCTTATTATATATCTCATAGTGTGGTAGTCATTATCTATGTTGTTCTTCTGAGGTTGTTTTTCATGACCATCATAAAAAACGATTCACTATTTTTAAAAATATGAAAAAGGGGTTATGCACTTAGTAAATGACCATGATTTGACATAGTTTTAAATTATTATATTCAAACAATACCATGTAGTTTAAGGAAATGTTAAAAGAAAATTGATCAGATATTTAAATTTTATAATATATGGATAAGAAAGGTGAAATATCATTTGTTCTTATGATAAATTTGATACAAAACTCTTAATCTCACATGATTCATTCTCAAATATATAAACAACTATTAATAAAATCCTAATCATACCATTGGATAGATTGTGATAGAAATAGATATGTCAAGATTGGAATGATCCATCGACTAATAATGGAACTAGGAAAACAGTGGAGGCTAGCTTGGAAAGATACCAATGGTCTGTTTCCACCTATATTTTCTCCAAATGATTAATATGGTAATTAAAATGGTGTTAAGACACCCCTTGTGAAGGTGTATTGAAATAAGATAACATGTGACTCATAGAGTCCAAAATTATAGATAATGGATGTAGATATGATGAGGATGACCCTTGAATTCATTAGAGACCTTGCTTCCACCACCATACTATTGGAGAATCTTTATTTTTGATATGTTCTTTAGATGCGATTTGGGAATTTTGATGTTAGGCTATCACTCTTGGGGATTCTGTTTAGAGACGATAAAAGAAAATCCACATAGGCTTTTACCATAATGGGGAGTAAGGCCTACAAATTTTGGTTTTTACATAATATTGGTGCACATAGGGATATAAAAATGGATTTTTATTCAAATTTTTTAATGAAAATTTTGGATATATTTGAAAATTATCATGGAAGAATCTGACCAACCTAGGGATACACTATCGTGCGCTAGGAATGAAAATGGTGTTGAAAATTATTGATAGAAGTATAAACCTATAAAATACAAGAAAAAGGATTGAAAATTTATTATGGATGATCATCCTCATCCAAAATTCAATAGGGTTTAAATTTGTATAGCCTGGACTACGGGTGAGGTTGTTCTAGATATCATTGGGTAGGGATAAAACATGATGTTTATTAGAGTACCGAATATTGATATAAATTACCTCATGGGGGATAATATGTAGTTTGAGGTTATTTAATTAATATTAGGGGTCACTTAGAATAATTTTATTGCATATTTGACCAATAATATTCTTAGTTTATAGGTTATGGATACTATACAAGGGGTTTAGGTAGCTTATTAGATTTGGATATGTAAAAGAAGCGATGTGGATTTGAGGCCCATTTTCTAATATAAATTATCTTATTGGTAAATGAATTTATTTAATAGCTATGATATTTATACCAATGTGGAAAAAATTATACCTATATTGATAAAAAAACATAACATAAATTTGAAACCCCAATTGTAGGTTAAATAATTTGTTAGTAGTGTATAAAATATATCATCATGATTATTAAACTGAAGTAGAAGTTTTTCATATATGTTAGTGTGAGCTTGAAACATTTGAAATGTATTAGAAACCCAATTCAATTATAGAAAATCCAATAATGATGAACATATTGTTGAATGTCATGATGCTATGACTAAATAGGTCTTCCATCCATGGTTGTGCAACTAGAACCTAAACCATAAATTTTTACATTCTACATCAATGATTAATTGGTATTTATTTTAATTTTATATAGATATGATTATAGGGGGAAATGGTAAAAAATATTCATTCATGAATTTTACAAAACTAGATGGCCTAGTGTGCATAGCCTTTATATTATTAGGGGAATGAATCATGCATCACATGCTTTTTTGGACTTCCATTTTTTTTATCATTTTTATATGTCATGAATATATGTTATTTGGTGAGAAAATTCATGAATTTTTCTAATGTTTCCTTTTAGGTATTTTCAACCAGTCCTTACTTTGTTCAACATTCCTTGGTCTATTTATAGTAATTCTAATTGGACTATTATGTGAGAGGGTTTAAGGTCACCAAACATTGACCAATAGGATTCTAGGTCTTATGGTCTTATTGATTCTATCAAGGGTAAGATAATATATCAACGCATATCATATAATGGCCCTGTGTTTTCTTAAAAACCCATTAAATTTTTTTCAATAAAAAACATATAATATTTCTAGAAGTAAGATCCAAATCATTATATTAATGGTAAATTTAGGATCATACATAAATTTTACATTATAAAAAATCATTTATTAAATTCCTTCTTCTATAGCTTCTATTTTCCTTTGTGTTCTCATTAGTAAAAGTATTCACATGAGGATATACATAAAAATGGGTGAGATAAAAGACCATTAAGAGGATTAATATTATAAATGAAACCTAGGGGATCATAATAAACTTCATAATAATATATTAAAAGGATCATAACCATAATCAGGAGAGGAAAATTAAATGAAGTCTTGGAATGTGGGAATGCCTAAAAATGAATCATTATGTCATAGTGGTCAAATAACATACATATATATGAAAAAATCTTGCAACATGTTCAAAAATATTTCACATCATCTCTTAAAGTTCATCACATTTCTTGATTCATTGGAACACTATATAATTCTAGCCACACCCGTCAAATTGTATCATTTTTTTGTTCTATATAATTCCAGGTGCACCTATCACATCATAACATTTACATACTAATGCATTCTCGTGTGGAATTTTCATCAATCAACTAAATAAAATCACCCATGTAAATGGATGGGTTTCATTTCAAAAATCATACATTCATAAAACTTGTAGTTCCCAAGATAAGAAGGGAATAGTATTCTTCATATCAATCATGATTGAAGAAGAAACATTTTCAAGAGTAGTGGATGTTTTTCTAAGAAATGTTCTTTTAGAATAATCCTTTAATTTAACAAAATAGATTGGAAACATTTATATCCTATATAAAATGGAAGGAAAATAATTATATTTATGTAACAATAAAGAAACATACATATAGAAAATGGAGTGAAAGGGGGGAAACCCATAGGATGGGAGTTGGTTTCATGAATTCATCTTACTTTTTGTAGGAATTATTTCCTCACATTAATATTCTATATAATCAAATTAAATTCATTAATTTAAAAATAAATAAAAATTTTTACATAAATTTCATTCATTATATTTTTATAATGTCTAGTTATGAAATTTTCCATGAGTTATGATGTTCAATTTAACCATTCTGCAGTGTTCATTTTCATGGTTTCCATGACCGATTTGCTTTTATATAAATATGGGAACTCATTTTCGATTTTAATAATTCTTAAAATTGAAATTATTGGTTATTAATTATAATAAATAAATTTAATTGGTTATATATATCATTGGGATATATGGTATGAGAATTAATCATTAGATAAGAAATTAGTGATAATCATTTAGATTATTTCAACAATTTTTGAACACAAAGAACATTTTTTGTTTAGTCATTTAATATGATGTAAATATATTAATTATAGAAGATATAAAGGGTCATAAAATAAATATTACAATCTATTATAACTATTAAAATTGTTTCATGACAATCCTTAATGATAATAATGGAAAATAAAGACATGTTATCCTTAAAGGCATAAAATCTACACCTCAACGAAGATGCTTTCATTTTATGATTAAATGGAAGAAAAAAGTGGGTTTAAGGATTTATTATTCTAATAGAATAATAAAATTATAGTATATATAAGGTAAGGGAGTTATAATTTCATTTCTATTATGGTAGGTGGCGATATAAAATGAATATTAAAGAATATGAAAATAAATTAAAATAAATAAAAGAGGTTTTTACCTCTTGAATCCTTCTCCTTGAGAACCTATATAGGGAAAAGGGTTTTGACTTTTGATGAGACCAATGGATCATGTACCTAGTGGAGGGGCTTGAGAAGAGTATTGATAAGAATTTTTACAAGGCTCCAATCTTAGATGGTGTAACGATAAGTGGTGGTGAGGGGTCATAGATATAGCTGAGGAGAGGGGGTTCTCTCATTATTTTATTCATTAGTTTTTTTATTTTGGAACAAGATAGTGAAAAGTTTGGGAATTGCCACTAAATATATTAAAATAATTAAGGTTATATTGAGATTATTGATCTTTAATTAATAACAACTCAATCATTATTTTATTTAACTTATAATGTTTATATTCTATAAATTACCATATTGTACTATTCAAAAAAATCATTTATATTAGAAAAATATGAAAAATTCACCCTTACAATTTTTCAATGTGTACAGTTCAAAAATTAAATAAATTTTATGAAAATAATTTTCTATCAATGATAAATTAATTTCCTAATTAAAATCATCATTTACTTGGACAATTATAAAATTTAATGTCATAAATTATTTCATAACAGTTTTAAGAATATTTTATAATCTCATAACATGATATTGAAATCATAGGACAAAAAAAATTACGAATACATTTTATGAAATAATATTTTTATTTAAATTATTAAATTAATCATAAAATTTTATTTAAATATTTATTACATTCAAAAATAGTAATGATAAATTAAATGTTTTTAAAATATTTATTTAACTATAACATGATAAAATTATATCAGATTACCATTTATAATATGGTTAAATTTTATTTATAATTTCATTGATGAGGTAACTATTATATTGGCATAATTACAATTCCTAATGTTCAAATTGCTATTCCAAATTCCAAGTTACTATTCCATTGTTATAGGTTCTTAACTACTATAAATACATCTTATAACATCAATTCTTCATTTAGTATATTTCTATTCTATTTTTTAAGTGTTTTAATGTGATTTATACAATATGAAAAAATTATAATAAGGTAATTTCCATTGAATTTGTTTTTTGTCATTAAATTCTTCCCCCATCATGAAATTTTATCCTCGAAATTTTGTTTTACATAAAATGGTGAAAATATCTGATAGTACATCCCATTCATCATTTCCCCTAGTTAACATATAGCCTCTTCATACATGTGGTTCCTCCATAGTACATTGAATAAGTGATTAGTCATGTTGCATAAAATTTTATCTCTACATTCCAAGAAGTCCATTTCCTTCTCCCTATAAGAGAGATCATCTTCCAACTCTACCACCTCAAGATTTAGTATATGCGAGAGATCTGTAATGCACCTCCTCGAGAGGTATACTTAGAATACATCATCATCTTAAGACGTGGTTGATGGAAGTTCCAATTGATAGGTGACATCTCTGACAATATCAAGAATATTTATGGGGTTGACATACCAAGGAATTAGCATTCCTTTATTCCCAAATCTCATGATCCTATTCCATAAAGAAATATATAGTACCGGCATGTCTCGAACTGTACACTCAAGGTTTGATCGATGATTATCTGCATAGCTCCATTGTCAGCATTGGGCTGCCTTGATGCACTGATGAATGGTTTTAAACTTTTATACTATATCATTAAACATTTCAGGTCCTATTCACTTATGTTCACTAGAATCATCTCAAAATGCTTATGTTCCACACCTTTTCCAATGAAGGGCCTTATATGGATCCATTTGGATGCTCGAGTGGAACCATTTTTTGTAAGAGAATTAAACTAGATATAGGTGTTGGTACCATCCTCCATTAGGTCAATATAACATTCCATAAACATGTATTCTAGTGTCTAAATAGTTCATTTTTATTGGCCCATAGATTGGGGATTCTAGGTAGTTCTAATGTTTTGCTCAGTATTTTAAGCATGTTGTGGAATTTTCCAGAACATTGTGGTCAATCTCAAAACATGATTGGATAAAATAAAAAGGGATAATATATATAGCCTTACCACATCTCTGATGTATATCCATGTAATATGATCCATTAAAAGTGATAAGGTGAGTTTTATTTGTAAGACAATCCAAAACAGCCCATATAGAATTATTCAATCTAGATGTCCTCAGAAGTCCGGGGAAAATTTCCATGGTGATGTTTTCCCATTTCCTAGTTGGTATGGATAATAGTTTAATCATCTACTTAGAATTTTATCATTTATCCATCACTTTTAGAAATACAAGGCACATTGTTGAATATTCTTTGATCTCCTTCTTCATATTGTCACACCAATATTTCTCTTGGATATATGGATAAATTTTTTCACCTTTGGTGAATAGAGAAGTTTGGCCTATGTGAATCATTTATAAGACCCTTCCTTACATCTATATCAGATGGTACACATAATTGTGACATAAATCTTACAACTCCGCCATAACAAATTTTAATCCTTGTAGGATTTTTCCTTTCTCATAGCTTCCACCTTCTAATAAATTTCAACATCATTTCTTTGATCATCCTTTATTTTCTCCATATGGTATAATTGATCAATCATTTGAGAAAGGATTGATGATTTCCTTCTATAGTAATTCCCATGTCTATCCTTTTCAAATATTATAAGATTGGATCCTTATAAATTATCAATATTGATAATGTTGTCGGATCCTTTCAATATAGGCAATCCACCACATTATTTTCCTTAACATGATGGTAGTGGATTGAGAATCAATAATCCTTGGTGAGATCTAACCATATTCACTAGCACAGGTTAATATCTTTTTGTGTGGATATATATTTGAGGCTCTTTTGATTGTTATATATTTCACACTTATCCTCATAGAGATAATGCATTCAAATTTTCAACACAACGATCACAGATGCCAACTCCAGATCATGCATAGGATAGTTCTAAAAATTAATTTTTAACTACAATGAGGAATTTGATTTAACAATATAATTTTTTATTAGTAAATATTCTAAAACCTTCTTGAATGAATAGGTGTACACTACAATGAGTTTGGAAATTTTTGAAAGTGTGGGTACTAGTATGGTGATAAGCCTCCTATTTCACTCTTTAAGTAGTATTCAAGTTAACTGGTCCATAAAACCTTTTCTCCCTCTAGATTCCTCATGGTTTGTGGATATGAAAATTGTGATATGTTTTTTAAAAATCACCGATAATACGTAGCTATACCATGGAAACTCCTGATCTCCATTAAAGATTTTGTCCTCAAACACTCTTCTATTGTCCTTTTTTGGAATCATTCACTCATATTCCTTTGTTGGTGATAACATGACCCAATAATGATACTTCCTCTTTCCAAAACACACATTTACTATACATTGCAAAAAATTTCTCCCTATAAAATTTCTTTATCATATTATTCAAATGCATCCCACGCTCATCCTTTCTCTTTGAGTATATTATAATATCACCAATAAAGACTTCCAAAAATTTATCTATGTAATCTATAAATAATATATTCACTATATCCAGGAATATTACTTGATAATTAGTGAGTCTGATATGCATCAATATAAATTAATACTGTCTATACCTCATTCAAATGTTAGTCTTAGGAATTTCTATTTTCCTCACCTTTAATTGGAGGAATACCAACTAAAGGTCCACCATTGTGAGATACTTTCTCCATGATGTTGATCGAACAATTTATCTATCCATGTAAGGGGATATTGGTTCATTATAATTATTTTTTGAGCTCACAATAATCAATACAGAGGAACATTGATCCATCATTATTGTGGATGAAGAGGACTAGTGCACCCCATGGTGAAGCACTCATGCATACAAAATCCTTTTCCAGATACTCTTGTAACTACTTCTTCAGTTATTAAAAAAATGGTGGTAATTCTATAAGGTTTATTTTACATAAGTAGATATCTCAAAATATGTTCAATTGGGATATCAACCATTTGGTCATTAGGAAGGCTAGAAAATTCTTTGAGGAACACATTAGTGTTTTCCATCACAATGGGAATGTATTTGATGATGATTCTCCCCATCATATCAACCAGTTGAGCATGATTTTATTTCTCATAATGCAATAATATACAAAAATGGGCTGATGGATCTAAATATTATTCATTCTCCTAGATGCACTTTTACAAAAAAATGGGGGATGCATCAGGGTGTGAAGAGTGGTATACTGTTTCGTACTGTTTATGTTGGATATGTATAATGATACCCAATCGATTCCTAATATTGCATAAAACTCCACCAAAGGAAGTACGAAAATATTTTTTTGGAGGTTTCATTTAAAAAAAATTAACTGTGACAGAGGTATACACTTTGATGCTATAATTTCCCCATTTTATGTAATCATGGATTATTCAACCTCTATAATTTTATGTTGTGTTTGAATAGTTGTACTAAACATGCATGATATGAAAGAATGAGTAAACTAGAATCAAATAGTAAATTCAAAATTATTGAATTAATAACTATATTACTTTACACCACATCATTTTCAGGATCCACCTCACCGGTAGTGATGGCATAAGCGTTCCCAATCTCTTTTGGAATTGGGGTATCATGATGCCGAGCACCCTCTAGAACTCAATGTTTAGTTCACTAGACTGCATAGTTCCCTTGCTCCCTGAATTAGAAGCATAAAATCATGGGTGGTCCTATCCTTTCTCGACAACATTGTACTACTTAATCATGTCACTTAAATATTCATGAGCTCAGTGGCCTTATCTCCCACACTTATAGAGTTTCCCATTAACTTTTTCGAAATTCCCAAGGTTCTTCCAACCACATATTTGACATGAGGGTGGTTTTGATTTCATTACACCCATTTATTTAGATCCCACAATATGAAACTCTATCTTTCATTTCATATCACCAAATACATGGGACTATTCTCCAAACATCATCTCCACTTTGAGATCACACCCAAAAAAATCTTTATAACTCCCAATTTGTCAAATTTGTATAGCATTTCAAATGTGTTGATTTAAAACACTAAACAATCTATCAATATTGTTGCCATTTTTTTAACAAAAACCGAAATGTACCATGCATGCCTTGTAAAATTTTCTTTGTAGGTCATGAAAGATTCCCTTTTATTTTGATTTATCGCTATATACTATCTCTTTATTAATATTTGATGAGAAAGAGAAAATCCTTGATAAGAAATAGTAACTTAATGTCTTCCCACTCCATATATTCAATTTTATCCTTCATTTTTAAATTCTTAATCAAATCCCACCATTGTTTGACCTCTCCATCTAGAAAATAAAAATACATAGTCACCTTATCAATCATAGAACATCCTATTATAGAAATTATCAACTATATCGAGTTAACACACTATTCCACAACCAGTGGATCAGATGGTCCATCAAATATTGGAGGATTATTACACATAAAATTCTTGATATCCAGATGATACCTCTTATGTATAGGAAGTTTTTCCCCATTATTCAGTTTATTTTTCATAGTCCAAGACAACTAGTTAATCAATGCCACGAAATTTTGGATTCCCCATTCTGAATCATTGGGAATTTCATTCGAAATGTTTTTCCATTGTCCCTCACATGGGTTATTTGACTAACTTCTCCTAGATCCCACCCATTTTAATAAATAGAAAAGGATTCAACATAAGATAAAAAGTCATGAATAAATAATTTATTCTTTTTTAATTTAATCTTAATGGCATATCATGTGTTATATATTTGTTTAAAATTTTAAAAAATAATGATCTTTGTTTGCTTACTTATTCATATTCTTATACAAAGGGTTTTCACTATGGTTCTCCCATCCTAATTCCAAAATAAAAAAATTGTTCTTTGATAAAAAAAATAGAGACCCTAATTTTTATTATAATAATACTATATATTTTTAAAGATAAACAAGATAAAATAGTTACATAAGAAGGATTATATGGTATAGTATCTTGGGAAAATTATGACCATATATAACATTTACATAATAAATCCTAAACATTTATTTAATTTATTCTCTGATATCTTCTTATTGTCCCTCTTTTTATCCTTATTACAATTATTCATCTGATTATATGAATCAAAAAAAAGTGTTCTAAAATCACTATAAAAAGATGAATAAGAGACATGAAACATGGGTGAGCATAATAATATTCGTCATAATATAATAAAAGGATTATAGCCATAATCATGAAAGGAAGAATTAGATAATTTCATTGAATGTGAAAATCCAGAAAAATGAAGCATCATGTCTTAGTTGTAAAATCCCACACATAGTTTTGAAAAAAGAGAGCATCATGTTTATGTATATTTCACGTTATCTCATTATATTCATCAAATTAACCAGTCCATTGGAGAGATATATAATTTTGGTAACACCCATCATATCGTAACATGCTATATAATTCAAGATGCACTCAACACATTATAACATTTACATATTCATTCATGCAACATAGAATAAACATAAATCATGTAAATAAAATCACCCATGAAAATGAAGGGGTTTAATTTCTTAAATAATACATTCATAAACACTGAAGATCCCAATTTAAAATGTAAATAATATTCTTTTTATCAATCTTTAATGAAGAATAGTCATTTTCAAGAGAAGTAATGTTTGTGTTTTTTATAATGAAGTGTTATATTAGAAAAGCATTTAAAATTTTCATAATCCATATTAGAAACATGTATATCCTAGTAAATAATATTTAATGAAAGGTAAATTTTATTTATAAAATAATAAAGTAACAAAAATAATAAAAAATGAGTGAAAATGGAATACCCAAAGAAAGAGATTTGGATTAAAGAATTCCCCTTACCTTTTGTCTAAATGATTTCATCACTTTATTATCCAAGAAAATAAAAATAAATTCATTTATTTATAAATATATAACCATTTATTCTTGAATTTTATTATTTTTAGTTTTATTGGTTTCATTTATGGGCTTTTTAAAGAGATAGAGAGTTCAATTTCATCGTTCAGGAGTGTTTGTTTTCTTTTTTTTCATGATCGGGTCGCTTATATATAATTATGAAAATTCATGTATAATTGGAATAAATATCTGGAGTTGAAATTATAGGTTATTGATGATCATATACATGTTAATATTTTTATATATATCATTTCATTATATTGTAAGAGGATGAATATTTAGACAATACATTTGTGATATCAGTTAAAATATTACATCATTTTTTGATCAAAATAAATTCATTTTGTTTTTTAATTTAGTATAATGTACATATGTTACTACTATAACATATAAAGGGTAATGAAAAAAACAATAAAATATTTTTTAACCCATAAATTTGTTTTATTACCATCCATAATTGTGGTATCAGAAAATTAAAACATGTCATCATTGAAGGTGATAAATCAACACCTCATGGACGATACTTTCATTTTATGAAAAAATGAAAAGGATAGCAGGTTTGATGATAGATTATTCAATTATAATTATAATATTATAGTATATTAAAGGTTTATGATTTATAATACCATTTGGATATGGGGAGATGAGGATAGAATTTGAAATGAAATGTACTTGAAAAGAAATTAAATAAAAATGAAGAGGATTCAACCTCTTGAATCATTCTCCTTGAGAACCTCCATAGGATAAAGGGTTTTGTCTTTTTATGAAACCAATAGCCCTATGACATATTGTAAGGGATTCTGAAGATTATTGGGAATAACTTGGACAATACTAAAATCTTAGAAGGTTTGAGGGGAAGAGGGGTGTTTTCAAATTATTATATTCATTGGTTTATTATTTTGGCTCAAGAAAATGAATAGTTTTATAATTTAAAATAAATATATTAATAAATTAATGGGTGTAATATATTATGGGTTTTACATCCACGATAAATCAAGAAATATGGAATTTAACTTATAATGTATATACACCATAAATTATACTATTTTTTGTCCCTAAAAGTTCAAGTATGTCAAAAAAATCTAAAAAAATGAACCCTAACAATTTTTATAACATGTATAATTAAATAAATAACTTCATTTTAGGAAAATAATTTTTAATATATGAATAATTTACTTTTAAATTATAATCATCCTCTACATGGAAAAAAATAATTTTAAAATTATAACTAATTTTATAACACATTGAAAAATTAAGAAATATCTCATAAAATTATCTCAAAAATCAAAATACAAAAAAATATTAATTTATGAATACATTTTATGAAAATATGTTTTATATAAAATTGTTAAATTAATCAAAAAAATTCAATTAAATAATTATTAATTACTTAAATAACAATACATTATTGATTTTTTAAAAGATTTATTTACTTATATTATAATATAATTATATCATATTACCATTTATATGATTCTGATATATTATTTATACTTTATGTTTGAGGTAACTATTATATTGGATGAATTACAATTCCTAATGATCACAATACTATTCCAAAGGTCCTGTTACAATTTCATTTGTATAGGTTCCATAACATCAAGAAATGCCTCTTATCCCATTCATTATTCATTTATAAAGTGTGTTTTTCTTCTATATGTGATGTTATGTGATTTATAATCTATTAAATTATTATTATAAGGGAATTTAAATTGATAAAAAATTGGTTCATTATAGATAATTTGGAATCAATGACATATATGAGTGCATAATACTATGTATGATCATATAAAGAAATGGGTGCTCTAAGTTCATAGTCTCAATGTTTGGAAAAAGGTGATATTTCACACATATCATTTAGAAATTGACAAGACCTTCATATATTAAAGACCCTACATGGTATTATAAGAATGGAATATGGGATAATGATCACTACTTTACAAAAATATAATTGGGATGCATGTATTTTTTGTGATTTTTGGTCACCAAAATTTATCTATAGAAATTCCTAATTTGTTGTCACAAAACATGGACTATGGGTGTGGAAGTCAACAAAACAATAGGTAGGGAGAAAACCAGATGTGAATTTGAGATCCAAGATATAATATAATCATCATTATTGGAAAATCATAAATTTTAATTTCATCATGAACATAATAAATTAGAATTCAAATTTTAGGATTAGAAATTTCATTCTATTTCCATCTTGGTGCAATAGCACCTTGATGCTTTGGAGGGAAATAAAACATGATAACGAAATTTCATCTTCTTAGAAAACATATAGGCGTGGGACACATATGGTATTTCCGAAGATATGGGATATAGAGAAAAAATGTTTCATTTGAAATGGAAATCCATCCACATGTATTTCTTTTGGAATGAGACTTATTAAATGATTTTACTCATGTTTCAATGGGGTGTGAGGAATGTAAAGTTGATCTGGAGAAATTGATGGTCTAAAACCTGATATAAACTAGTATATGAATTATCACCATGAATATTGAAGGAATGTAATCAAATTCCATGGATAGGACCCAAATAAGGTATTTAATTGTCACTATATATCCCATATAGTGTTATCATACTTAGCATAGTTTTGTAAGGTTGCATGATAGGGATACAACATTGAAGGGGGCATAATCTTATGTGGTGATCCAAAGTATCACATAGTTGTAAGTTATTTGATGGGTACTAAGCTATGATGAATATAGTCATGAAAATCAGATGTTGAAAAAATAGTTTAATTTTTTACATTATGTGAAAATAGTTATTATATAGGTTAAGATCACGAAACACTAATTAGACGTGTGAGATAAAATTTATGTTATTGAGTGTAATTCTACACTTGATGTGAATAGGGAGTCATAGTGCTACACAATAAGTCTTATATGGGTATATACATATATTATATTCACGATTTAGTGACCAAATCAGTTATTTATCTTTTAAAATCATGAAGGTATGACAAAAATGGAGAACTCAATTTGTATACATGGTGTGCCTTGATCATTATGGAAAACAATCCACTAAAACCCCAATGCCAATGTGGGTCACTATCTCTTTAGGAAATAATGATTGAAACTATATAAAAATTTTCACATGATAACAGAGAAAAAATATAGGATGAGTTGGTTTCATAACTAGGAATAAACCATGGAAATTGACCCATGAGAGGAGAATATAAAACGTGGGGTGGGGAAGGACAATATTTGTGAATGAATCAGAGGGTAAATGAAAAGGGTGTTAAATTACACTTGAATAATGGATGGTAAAAGGTATTTAAATAATGATTTCAAGAATTTGAGAAACTAAATGGGGTGACAATTGGGTGAGGATGATTTCAATCCATATGGAGATCCCTGACTTTTACACATATTATATCTTGAATTATGACCTAAAAATAAATTAATTATAGGCCTACGATGGTGAGGGAAATGTATTTATAAGAATATGTTCATAACACATCAATTTTAGAGTAAAAGTAAACTGCTTAATTTTTTATCCATAATGACATCCTAATACATTTAAAGATAAAAACCTGTAAAAATAACATGGGGAATACATTGAAGAAAGGGGGGAACTAGAAATACCAGTAAGGGAATAATCAAGATAAGGAAACATAACAAGTTAGTCAAATGTGTGACATGATATCATAAATGAAAGGATCATGAGTAATCAAATGGATTCATAAAATAATGAATATGGAATCATAAAATCATGGTATCATAGTAAATATCTTAGCAATACAAAATATTGCATAATCATGACTCATGTGTAACTACTTAGAAAATATCTCATGGAGGATAATATCCCTTAATATATTAGGATTACTCCCCTATCCTATACATGACACGTCAGGAGTCAAAATCCATACCCAATGCACTGGAGTACTATCTAAGTGTACCATTCATAACATATTAATGATATATGTGTCCCGCATAAGGTAAATAAATCATATGGAAGAGCATAAGAATTACACATGTAATGAAAATGGGTTGTATAATCATACATGAGATCATAATCATAGGGAGTTACATAAAGAAATATTTTGATAAATGATCAAAATGAATGTATTACCCCATCAAATTAAGGGATAGTGATAAAGAAAAATATATAATAGAAATATGTATAGTATTAATAATCATCCCACAACAATAATGGATTTTTTTATAAATAAAAATAAATACTCGTAATAAGATTTAAAAAATGTTCTTGGGCAAATAATCATTTCATTTTTAAAATTTCTTTTTCAAGTTAAAAAATTCATAAAATATTAGTGAAATAATAAATTTTTAAAAAATAATTGGGAATATAAAATTTAATCATTCAAAAATTGATTGTTCCAATTTAATAGAACTTTGGTTTATGTTATACTTTTTTAAAACAAATATTACTTTCAAATTTTTCGTATCTACCATACAGGACTTTTTTTAAAAAGTAAATTATGATTAAATTAAAATAAATTTTTATAAAGTATTAAAATTATAATTGACATTAAAAAATTTAAATAGGAATATTAAAACATTTTTAAAACATTTTTAGATAACATGGTTATGGACTAAAAGTGCTTTTGACCGAAGAGAGAAACAAAGATTGTTTTCATTTGAAAACATATTTTGGAATCATAAGTACATATAGAGAGGAATATGAAGAAAAAAAATATATTTTCAAGGAATAAATATAGGATAATAATATTCATGATATTAATGAAAATTATTTCATATTATTTTTACTTTGAAATCATAATAATAAAAAATAATGATAAGTAATTAAATTGGAACATCAATCCCTTACCATATTGGTAACTTTTGAATCATAAGCCCCATTAATGAATAATATAAAATTAGACATTAAATATCAGGAATAGTTTGATATTATGATATATAATGTCAAAGTGGAAGTATATTCACCTCATAAAATAAGATAGGTACAGAACATAATATACATCTCAAAGAAGGAAAATTTTGACAAAAATCCATTACCTCTAGCCTGAGTCATCACATAAATCAATTTTCAATCTAAATAATAAAAAAATTTTAATAATTAAATTTCATAAGAATTTTTTTATTTTTCATCTTTGGTTATATTTATTACCATTAAAAATTAAATTTGTTATCTAATTAATTTTGCAAATTTTTTTTAATGATAAATGACCCATATGTAAAAAAATCACTATGGTATGTTGACTAAGATAAAAAAGAGTGTTATTAAATATTCTATAAAATTTTAATAGTGAAATAATTTTAATTTTAATACATAATTATACTTTTAAAACCATAAATAAAATATAGTAATGAGAAATGAACTATGTTACAATCATCGAGATGGTAGGTCATATTTGTGAATGGGTAACATTTCCATTTTTTAATGATCCTAATAGAAAAAAGGTTTTTGTTACTTTTTTGTTTCTATGATGATAGTTAAATAATTAATAACATATTATTTCTTTAAATATCCTTCTAGACACCTCCCATTTGTTGCAGTGACAAAAACAATTCACATCACATTTCGAGGTAGTAGTCCATCGTACTCACAAATGACATCATCATTTATTAAATTAATGGTAAGATATGAATTTATATGATATACTTATTAGAAATAATTATTAATATTTCATTGATATAAATTATTAGCAAAAAATTAATTCTTAATTCCTTCCATGTAAATAGTTTTTGAAAAAAGAATCTCATCACTTCGCGAGGCAGTAGTCTAACAAACACAAGAGCGATGTTATCGTATTATCTATTGAATGAAATGTAATAAGGAATAGTAATATTATAATTTTTGAATTATATGTTTTTGATAAATATCTTATATAATATTTATATACGTCATTATATCTATCATTGAGAATTGGTGGTGGGAATTTAATTAGTTCGGTTCACAATGTGGTAGTCCACCATACACACGAGCACTAATTTCCTTCCCTTTTACGTAAAGTTGAGTTTGTTGATAGTAATTACATTATAATAAAAATTACCAATATATAAAAAATAATTTTTTTATTATATATTCATGTTTTTAGAATATTTAAATGCGGTGGCAGAAGAAATAGAATTAAATGCTCATTTAAGGACGATACCTCTTCTTTGGAAAATATAATTAAGTTTTCACCAAAACAATTTCCGGGTTGTATTTATAATAAATATAATTATTATAGGATTAGATGAGGGAATTAAGGATGGAATATGGTCTTTTATTTTCTTCAAAAATGGTTTAGGGTTGTGTGGAATGGAGAGGACTGGGTGTGGTCTTTGGTAACTTGGGGATGGGAACACATTTTGAATTCTTGAAATGAATGAATTGCACCCAAATTTTCAAAAAATCCCCATGGATCTAAAATGGACAATTTTAGAACCATAGAAGATATATGGGGAAAATATTATAATAATATAGGAATTATAGACGTTTTTGGCCATTTTTATACCTTATCATGTTACTTTAACAACCATTATAAAACTATTTTTACGATAACAATGATAATTATATATTTTTTGTTTTCACTATTCATTATGGTAAAAAAATATAACGAACCGTACCTTGGGGCCCGTGTTGGGTCTAACAAAAACCCACCTTTTATAGGCCAAGGGTTGGAAACTAGCCTTGAAAAGGCATCCCCTATAACGGGAAGGCATTGCCTTTAAATCAATACTGAGACACAATCCAGGAACACAACAAGAAGAAACCATGATGTAAACTGTTATATTAAGAAGTGTATTGAAACTAAAGGGGCTGGAATAGAAGCCCAACAAAAATTTACATGTTCAACTGAAAAGAGAAAACAGATCATGGATCATCCACCAAGAATCCTACCTAATGGGTAGGTACAGATTGACTCCACATCACTCCACATTATCCTGTCTCCTATGTGTACCGCCTGGTCTTAGCTCCCTCAAGTCTCAGGCTAGATGATCATCGGCTGTACAAGACCCAATAATGTGTGGGAGAAGCTCAGGTAGGGGTGAGTATAAAAATACCCAGTAGGGGACCTTGGACCCCCTGAAGGTATCTCAGTGATCCATAAAGGAAAACATCACAAGATATACCTCAAAGGTAATATCACAAGCATGTTCTAAATAATGAAGCACAATGAAAAATAGACAGCTCAGAATTGGTATACAACTCTGAGATCAGGAATATAGATGATTAGTCTTAAGCTATATCATCATATTCCTTTTAGATGTTCCAAAAATGATGCGCAATGAAGTTTTTCTATATCTGATCCACTATTTATCAAAATTTGTGTTCCAAGATGGGCCACTGTAAGGCGAGTCCTTGTCGGGTCATAATACTGTTGATCCACATAGGGTCTATAGAATGTTGATCCACATAGGGTCATTGGAATGCTGATCCACATAGGGTCACAGGAATGTTGATCCACACAGGGTTAATTGAAGGTTGATCCACACAGGGTCCCTCAAGGTTGATCCACACAGGTTCTCTAGTTGTTGATCCTCGATGGACCACCCTAAAACTGGTCCTCTTCGGGTAGTTATGATGATGATTCACATAGGGTCACTATGATTCTAATCTACAAAGGATCGATACTTCCAAGACAGTCGGTCACTGGATTCCCGCTCATAGCATGCTTGTTTCTAGGAGACCCTCTCCTCAATCCTTCACTCATATTTCAACTGGTAAGAAGTCCTGAAAAAACACACCCAAGGGATCACCCCATCATAGGGGTCCCAAGGTGACAGACGGCGCGTTGATCGGAAACTTGGTCTGGTATATATGGGTACTTTTGTAAAAAGGTCCTAGTTGGATTCAAGTTCGATCCAAACCATGTCGCATGTCAAACTTCTTAAAAACTCACATATAGTATCTCCGAAGGACCACCTTGTCAGAAGGGTCCTTATTCCACAGATCTCGTGTGGATCAGAATCCCGTTATTTTAGTTACATCCCTTTAAGTGAAAACAGGGGAGATCGTACCACGATCCGGACTAGCTCAGTCAAGCCCTCCGGAATATGCCAAAGGGACCGCTTCCCCAAAGGGGTCCCAACGGTACTAATTTTATGTCAAACAGACACCTGGTTCTTCAGTTACTAGCGTTTATTTATTCGGGGGCCAGTTGGGTACGGACCCAGTCTGACTCGTTCTGACTGGCTTGACGCAACGTTTCCCAGGGCCTACCAGACCATGCTCACGTTCGGCCTATTAATGTTCAGCCTAGTTCACTAGGTTCAGCCTGCTGGGGTTGGCCCATTGGTTCGCGGGCCCATGTCGCGGTTGGCCCGTCCCACTGGGTGGGGCTTGGCGCACCCGCGTTGGCCCGCTGGGCTGCAGTTTCGGCCCATGTCCAGCCCAGTCTACCAGAAGGTGGACCATTTTCCCCCTATTTTCCCTCCAGTTGAGCATCCTTTTTGTCCAGCTGGGGGGGGGCGCTACCCACCAGGTTCAACATTGTGTTGTTTGGCTGACAGGCTTCTGCCAACACATCGCAGTCTGGGTCCATGCCTCCCTCCTCTTGTCGTGGCCCACTGGAAATTGTGTCTATGCACGATGACCTTATCCCGCATGACTGGCTTGGGAAGGCCGCCCTTGGCCACTGCGGCACGTGATGGCGTACCACTTTCCACCGCTTGCGGCTGGTCACCACGGGTCTCCTCCAACCACCACTGCCAACATGGTGCACTGACGGTTTCTCTTGTGGGCCACCAGACGCATTCTCATGGTCCTTTCTTGATGATATAATTGGATACGGGGCTCTCAGCTCACTGTCACTACTGTGTGTCCTCCAATATCATCATGTCTCTCCATTTGGAAAACTGTTCTAGAAAAACAAGAAAAATATCAAATAAGTAGAGGGTCTGAGCCTTATTTTTTAAGCTTGCGCCCTCCGCGTTAGGATTGTATCAAGTTGTCAACAATTTATCTCATAAAGATGAAATTTAAAACAATCCTCCTACCTGGATTAGACATGTACTAACTATGACTGATAGATCCTCCTTCGTCGTTGTCGTCGGTTGGTGATTCAGTGGCTCTCTTCATTGCTCGCTGAAACTTTTCTCATCCTCTAGGTGGTCGGCATCATGGTACTTTTCCAATGCTTCATCGCATGGTGAAGTTGTGCCAACACCCCACCCTGAGCTTCATATAAATAGAATGGGGAAGAGGTGGGTAATGCTCCGCAGAATTTATGATGTTAATTTAATTAATGGACCACCCATATTCCAAATAGTGCAGTTACAAGAAAATAAGAGTCAATCCATTTAATGGCTCGACATGTCGACGGTCATGTCACCGCCATTTATCCACTGGAGAAAAACAAAAGAAATAAAATAAGATAACATTTCATTTTATTAATATTTCAAAAGACTGAAAAATTAAATTTTTCACCTAACCTACTGCGGTCAAAGTGAATCCTCCCTTAAAGGAATCCCAATGCGGCATATTCAATGGTGCCCTCATATTTTTATTCCTAGATCTGGTTCAAAAGAGAGAATACTCCACTCGCCCGTTTATTGAATGTACATAAAAAGTTCATAAATTCATTCGGGGCATGCTGGGCCTCAGAATCATTCACCATCAATTCTCACAGACTCATAATGATTCTATATAATTAAAAAAATCAAAAGAAAATCCAGGTCTCCACATTCTCCCCACCATAAGGATTTTTTCCCCACAAGCCACAACATAGAATAAGGAAACAAATGGTGGTACTGAGCACGAATCTTAGCCTCCAACTCCTATGTGCTCTTCTGGAGGTTCTTGTGCTACCAGTGAACACAAACCAGAGGGATCGATCATCCATGAAGTACCCACTCATGTTGATCCTCAATCTCCAGTTGAACCTCAGTAAATGTTTCCCCATCAACAATGTCTAGCTTTCTATAGTTGATAAATTGTGATGGATCATGCATGTACTTTCTCAGTTGTGACACATGGTAAATGTCCTTCACCTGATGCATCTTTTCGGGAAGAGCTACAGGATAAACCACCTTGGCAACTCTACTGAAAACATTAAAGGGTATCATGAATCCTCGTAGATTGCTTGCCGCCCCAGTCAAATCTCCACAAACCACGTCGAGGTGAGACCTATATAAATACATGGTCTCCCTCCTAAAACTACAAAAGTCCCTATCTCCTATCAGCATAAGACTATTGCATTCTTAGTGAAGTCTTCATCCACTCCTGTATAATCTACACCTTCTCAATGGGGGACCATACCAACTCTGGACTTGTAAGTGCTGACTCCCCTAGGTTTGTCCATCGTAGAGGTGATCTGCATGGTCGAACGTACACGTCCTAAAGTGGTTACCTAACAATGGCGGAGTGATAGTTGCTGTTGTATGAAAACTCCACCAAGGGAAAGTGATCCTCCCAACTACTGCCAAAATCTATGATGCAAGCACAAATCATGTCCTCTAGTGTTTGAAAGGCCTGCTCTATCTGACCATCTATTTGAGGATGAAAGGTGATGCTCAAACATAGCTAAGTCCCAAATGGCTCTTGTAATCCCTTCCACAACCGTGATATAAAGTGTGCATCATGATCAGAACGGATTACTGATGGAACCCCATGGAGTCATAAAATATCCTATACATAGAGGCGTCCAAATACCTCTACTGATACCTTCTCTCAAATGGGTAAGAGGTGGGCCTACGTAGTGATTCGTTCAACGATCAGCCAGATATATTTATATCCCCTAGAAGTATGTGGTAGCCTTATCACAAAATCCATGGAAATACCATCCCACTTCAACTATAGTACCTCTAATGGATGACCTATTCCTGGAGGTACCTAATGATCTCTATTCACTTACTTATAAGTGAAGAATCGTGAAACAAACTCTTCCACTCCTTTCTTCTTCCCTAGAAACCAGTGCTAACACTGGAGGTCCCGGTATATCTTTTCCACACCAGGATGTACTGCCATAGGGGATATAATGAAATCCCTCAAAACCTCCTCACATAGTGCCACCGGTACCATGGTGCGTCCTCGGAAGAGGATAAAAATCTCCCCACCTTCAAAAAATACATCAGGTGCCTATCCTACGGATATCTAAGCACATTGAGCCTCTCAGTCAATGTACCCCTGTTACACCTCTCAAACTCACTGAAGAATAGGGGAGTGAAAGTCATAGATTGGAGGTAAGATGCTCCATATCTATCTAAATAGGATACCTTCATTACAGCTAGCTTCCCTGTCTCCTCACTCAGCAACTATAGACCAGATATCCTGCTGAGTGGATTTTATACTATGTTCCCATTACTAGAAGTGTAGACAATCTATAATTCATAGTCCTCAAGGAACTCTAGCCAACATTGTTGTCTCAGGTTCTGGTCTTTAAGAGAGAATATATACTTGAGACTCTTGTGACTAGAGTAAACTGTAAACTGGTCACCCATCAAGCAGTGTCGCCAAATCTTTAGCAAAATACCACTACTGCTAACTCTAGGTCATGGGTAGCATAGTTCTTCTCATGTTATCTCAGCTGTCATGAACCATAAGCGATCACTGCTCACTCTAGCATCAGGACACATCCACATCCGGTCTCGGAAGCATCATAGAAGACTACATACCCAATTCCCTCTTCTGGTAGCCTCATGTTGGGGGAACTTGTCAGTCTCTACCTTAACTCTTAAAAACTCTGTGGGAATCATTCCGGCACAAGAAGGGTTGTCCCTTATTTGTCAATGCTAAAAAGGGTGCAGCAACTCTGGAAATGTTAGTTATGAATATCTAGTGGTACCCATCGAACCCCAGGAAGCTTCGAACCTCGGTCACACTCTTGGTTGGGTCCTAAGCCAGCACAACCTCTATCTTTTCTAGATCTACTACGACTCCAGCCTCCTTGATAATGTGTCCCGGGAAGTGGACCTCCCATATAAAGAACTGGAACTTTGAGAGCTTATAATAAATCATGTACTCTTGAAGTGTATCCAGAACTATCTATAGATGATAGGAATTATCATCCTACATCGTTGATTATATCAGGATATCATCGATGTACACCACCACAAAGCAGTCGAGGTTTGGTTGGAAGATCATGTTCATGAGTCCCATGAACACTGCAGGGATGTTGGGCATGCCGAATGGAATAACCAAGAACTCATTGTGGCTATACCGACATTTGAAGGTCATCATCTACACATCCGCATCTCGAACCCTAAGCTAATGATAGATTGATCTGAGGTATATCATTGAAAATCAATGAGATCACTTTAGTTAATCGAAGAGATCATCAATCCTCGTAAGTGGATACTTGTTCTTCACGGTAACCTGGTTCAGGTGCCAATGATCCACTCTGAGCCTCAAACACCCATCTGCCTTCATGGTGACCAAAATCGTGGCTACCCATGGAGAAACATTGGGCCTTACGAACCCCTTCTTCTGCAAGTCCTCCAGTGGTACCCATAACTCATGAAGCTCCGCGGGAGCCATCCAATATGCAGATGTAGATATTGGTGTCGTCCCAAGATACAAGTCGTTGTTGAAGTCTAGCTCTCTACGTGGAGGTAGTCCCAGAACATCATCAACGAAGATAGTAGCATACTGGTCCACCACTATTGGATAGCTCAGACTCTCAACATCAACTGCACTGAGGGTAAGTCTAGACAACTGATGTGGGATCAGTTGTACCCACATCCGGGTAAGTCCATCTTGTGTTGCAATGGTTCCCTTATCACTAGTGAAGGAAAAAATGGTCCCATCCTTGCGAACACACTAAACATTGTGCCTAATTTAGTCAATATGAGCATAGAATGTAACATCCCAAGATTTTATAGTACATTATCTCTTCAAAGTAATTTAATAACATGTGTTACATGCAACACCGAGTTCGAGCACACCCCAAATTACCAAACTATCCGTTCAAAAAGTTTTTTTGAATAACATTAACATAATTTGGAATTTTATAAACTCCAATTAATTTTAGAATCTATTTTATCAGTTTCTCAGACATATTATAAGAAAAAATTGATTTTTTCAGATAAAAGATGTATTTTAAAAAAATGGATTCTCACCACCTTTTAATGGAGAACCATTTTTAAAACCATTACTTGACACTATAATATATTAAAATTAATGAAATTAAATTCTTTTTTAGAAGTGGGACATAAAAATTTAGTTTGGATGTATTTTTGGTACTTTTATGATAACTTTCATATTTTGATTAATAGTGAAAATACTAAATTTTAATTGAAAAAAACTCTTTTAATCAAAATAATATGTAATATTAAATTATGAATTTGAATGCTTTATATGTATAATTATATTATATTTTTATAATTTAACACAATTTAGGTCATTATAATTAATTTCACATTTAAATTTGACATAAACACATGCCAATCTTTTGATAGTTTTTACTTTTTAAAAACCAGCTTTCTGGTTTTGACAGCAGGAATTAATTTTAAATTAATACAAAAAACATAAATGTTATGAATTTGGTAAAATAGAATTACTTTTTTAATTCATAATTTCAAAATTATCTTAGGGTAAATTTTTGGTATTTTTCTGAAAACATTCAATTTTTGATGAATAGTGAAAAACACTGCATTATTGTTTAATTCTGAATTTTTATAATTATTTATTTTACATAAATTTTTTTAAGTCAAAATAGATATATAATACATATATATGGTCAGTGTAATTCATTGGAGTCATTTTATAATAAAATCAAGTGTATTAAATTTTATTTAACTGTTTAACGTCTTTTACCCACCTTCTAGCCTTATTTTCAATTTTTCATAAAATATAATTTTACTGCTTCCATAAATTTCATTTCCAAAATCCAAGAAACACGGTTGAAATCAGTAAGTAATATTTGGTTCAATAAGATGAAAATAATTTTTGGTGAATAATAACTTTTGACTTTTATTTACCACGGTTAAAAGTTAATAGGGTAATTAAACATACAAATGATATTATAATTACCCTAACACATGTCCTAATTATATTGGAGAAGTGTATTTTGACCAAAACCAACCTTAGTACTAAAATATGATCATGTTGGTCCACATGTATTAGATTAGGACATTTATTATTATTTTAATTAAATAAGAGTTAAAAGTGTTAAATTCAATGTTTAATAACTAAAACATTTTTAATATAGGGTTCTACATAAGATAAATTCAACTATAAATATTAATAATCAGGATAAAAAGATTTCCTAGATAATTTTATTTTATTTATAATTTTTATATCTTAAATAATTAAATTTATTAATGACACAATGATGATACAATAATTAATTTATCAATGAAGGATTAAAATAATAGATATTAGAAATATAAAAATAAATATATATGTTGGCTTTGGATTCCATCCACGATTTTTAATGGTTAAGAAGACATGTTAGGGTTTATTAAATAATTTTTTTAAGTGATAATCTTTTTATGTCTTTAACGAAAACAAAATACAAACATTGGTAAAAATTGACATAAATTCATTTTAAAAAAATGTTAAATTATAAATTGATTTATTATTTCTTAAAACATAATGTTTGTACCAAGGACTTATATAAGGTTAGATATATAAATAATTAACCACATGGGGTTCAATTTTCTTTTTTATATTAAGTTTATTAACCTTTTATTATAACACTATAAGAGGACATGGTAAAAGTTAAACTACTTAACTGAGAGTTAAATCTAAAAGATATGGTTAATATGGTGACCAAAACATATATAAAACATTTTGGTTGAGATTATTTCTACCCATCCCCAACTTATAATCTAAATAAATCAATTTTATACCATTATAAACCGAAAATGTCTTTATAATAAAATAGTATTTCAAAGGTTTCCTAAAGTGACCCTCACCTCTCTTTTAAAAGGGTACTTCCCCATCTCACAGAATCACACATCCAAAAACATGTTTCTCAGTGAAAACCTACCCAAATCTCATCCCAACTTATCTAACATCAATCTAGTGTCCTTCCCTTGAGATTAAACCCATCCTATGGAGCCCTTTTGTTCAAATCAAAAGGAAACACCCAAAGAAGATGTGATTCTTTTATCACCTCTTTCAAATTTATTTTCATCTTCCACTTTCTCTTACTTTGTTATTTCCTTACCAAAATAATAACTCCATTAAAGTCTAAGTATTGTTATGTTATTATAAATATAGTACAACCATACACATTATTCTATCCGTCCTATGAATGATAATGTCACCATATGTCCATACGTTTAGCTTATTGCCTTTACGCCATTGTCTAATTTTGTATTCAATACTATGTTATTTGGATGGGTATAATGATGATTAATATGTATATAAATAATGAAAATAACATTATAATTTCCCCATACAATTAACAAACCATCTTATTCCATTCCTTTTAATCATTAAGTAAATGGTATCGTCACTCGTCAGTACGTTTGGCTTACCATCTCCACTACACGATGAGATTCAATTCCAGGTTCACCATTCAATAATGATTATAAAATATATATTATTATTAAGTATTTAATATAAGACATAATAATTATACTGGAGATATATATATATAGGTACTTACATATATCTTTTTCACTTACTTCTGTTCAATATGATATAAAAACAGAAACAGTGTTTATGAGTACGTACGACCTATCGTCTCCATAAATAGTGTTTTCCATTTCATATATATCTCTATTGTACATTTTTATATAATAAATATATATTATATATATAAATCATGTTTTATATTCTTGATGTATTTAAATCCTTATTTAAATGATATGATCAAGAATAACAAGTTAATATAGGTATGATAAAGAAAGCGATTATTACCCGGATTGTTAATTTAACATGGAAATAATTATTAAATGGTTTGTATAATGTCATAAATAAATAAAATATGATATAATAAATATGAATATGGTTCTAGTATAATTTAATAAAATACTATGGTCATTATACAGAAGGTTGAACGTACCCTCGACCAAAGGAAAGTGCAAGGTAAGGGTTAAATCCATAATCTCATTATAATTCGAGACAGTTTATGTGTAAGTATTTTTGGGACATATTTATTATCCATGTCCATGTTTCATAAAATAAAATTCCAAATTATTATTTTATGGTACACTTTAACTAAAACATCATTTTAAATTTTTTAAATATTTATTCTTCTAAATCATTCTCATTAATGTCCATGTTTTCAAAATGGTTTTAAGGATATATTTATTTGGACATGATTGTTTTAAAACATTAATTCCACTAAAAAGTTTAAAAGTGGTATGGGACACTTTTAATCCAAAATCTATTTTAATTTACTATATTTCTAAATGTATGACTTCTAAATTATTTCACAAAAAGGGTTATTTCTCTCAAAAACTTTTACTGATCATTTTCAACTATGTCAAAATTCATTACTAAATAATATTATTGATTATGGTTGATTTATTATAATAAAATATTCCATATTGTATCAAATTAGTTATGATATGTTTGACTATGGATGTTCTTCTTTTACACCCTTCATGGTTTATGGTTGATGTATTGACATTTCGTATGCTAGTTTTAAAATGAATGTTTTTGTTATGTTTCAAAATTTTCATATGAGGAATCTAGTGGACATAGAAAGTGATAGGTGGGGCCCTCTATAGCCACTGGATGAATTAGTAGGTCTCATGAGACAAAATAGTTTCTTGGCACAAGGCCTTGACAAAAATTTTATTTGTAGTCTTCGCATGAGGCCTTGAATATATGGTAATGATGTCTGGCGTTAGGTATTCCTTCATTATGAAATTAATTATTACATGTTATTATTCAACTAGTAGAATATCCATGTGCATGTTTATATGGTAATGTTTGATTTATTTTCTCTCCATTATGTTCAATTTTAGGTTTAAATTGCTGTTGTTTTTATTACACATCTTCCCTTAAAATTTTATAGCTTCTACTAAATTATTTACCATTACTGAGCATCTGAGCTCACCCATTTCTTATGTTTTGTTTTCCCAAGATTATAAGAAGTGTATTATGTTTTATATTCAAGGTTAACCTAGGGGAATAATGTAATTATCAAGGTATTATTTATGTTGTGTTTTCTGTTTTAAAGTGAAATATAACGTTCATGTATGTAATATATTTTCCTAGACTATAAAACTAATCAGTGCATTGGGACTCGATTCCCTGTAATCATGCTAATGTATTAAAATATTACAACGGCTCCAAGATTCTAGGGTCGAGGAAATACAATTGGTATCTGAGTAAGTTTTATACAAACCTTGGATACTAGTTTTAGAGAAACTCTGATTAGAGAACATTACCCTAAGATAGACTATGAGTATTAGCATAGAAGAACTTCCAAGAATTTTGGTAATATAGATATTTTTTATTTTACGAGAAATAAATACATGTATAGATACGAGTAGGTAGAGACGGCTATAAAAGATATACCTAGGAGTAAAAACTTGGACAAAGAGTTTCGGGCTTCACTTGTGGTATCCTGGTACAAGAAAATGGGCCTCATGGCACTCTTGGTTATGAAAATCCTGGGGGATTTGTTAAGGACAATTCAAATTTTCTTTACAAGCCATTATAAAGGATTTAAGAGTAAATACTTCCTCAAAGAAATAATTTTTATGATTATAGAGTATATGCAAAATAATTTCAATTTACGTTAGCTATTTTCCATGTTTAGAATTATGCATTTTGATTCATAAACTAACACAGTGTATGAGATTGTTTAGAAATGGCACCCAGTATAAGGAATGATAATTCTAGAAATACGCATAATCCATATAGTAAGAAGGATCATATATTTCATGGTATTAAGGAAACATTTAGAAGGGAAATACTCTCTCATGTATTCTCATCATATGAAGAAATATTATCTTGTGTTAATAAGATAAGTACATAATTTTCTATGTCCTGTTTATTTGAAGGGAAGAAAGAGAGGAAAAGGATGGTAGAGAGAAATATAGAAAAAGGGAAGAGGGGAAAGAAGTATTTTCCCATATGTGATAACGGTGGAAAAATCACTTTGGAAAATTCTTGAAGGCAATGGGATCTTGTTATAGGTGTGGAGAAAAAGGATACCAAATAAATGATTTCGATGGTAATAAAAATGTTTCAAATGTAAAATGATTATTCAACAATGAGTTGGGACTCTATGCGAATCAATGTCTAAATCAGCAGAGTATACACCAAATGATGCTATTGGATAATAAATATCTTATGATACTACCATAGATGAAAAGGAATGAATAGTGTTCTTATGTTTTTATTAAATAATTATTTCATTTCATTTTTGTATCAATGATGTACTAGTCATATTAATTGTGGAAATAAATAAGGATTATACTGTAGTACTATTTCATTGAGGATTTGAGAATATATGGTTCTAAGAAAAGTGTCTAAATAGTAAGTTAATCATTTTGGAAAATACATGGTTGAAGGAATGATAAAACGTAATATGGTTCTGATACTAAGGTAGTTAATTTTTTAATAAGATATGATTGATTTAGATAAATCATATTCTATATTCTTGAAAACTTTGAAACTAATTAATGTTTTTTATTCCATTACTATTGCAGTTTACAACATTTTTGGATGTAAGGAGTATATCCATAATTCTATATGAAATAATGGAGAATTATTATAATCAATATGGGTTTATGGTAATTTAGGGTGTTATAGTGTTTTAAAAAATACATGATGAAGGTATTCACATGTTAGTACGTGGAAAAAAAGATCTCCATTGTGTTTACCTTCCTTATAAATTTTGGACAGTGAGTTTGGAAAGAAGTATTTTGGATAAGTCTAAAGGTTGGAATGTATTAATATTTACTTTGGATATTATTGTTAAGGTTAAATAATTTCTTAAGACTATTTTTGGATTTTTATAAGAAGGACAACCTAGAGGTCAGGTGACAACCCGTAGCGTCTGTCAAGGCCGTGAGACTTGAACCTACAACTGAAGGGCAACAAGGGTGTGTCACCTACCATTGGCCTATATGAGGTCCTCTTTTGTATAATGTAGTTTTTTAAATAGGCTTACAAATGAATTATAAATTCATTTTTTTTGGAACCCTATACGATTAGGATAAATAGAATATTTTTGAATTCTATTATCTTTTGTAGTGAAAGATGAGTTTGTGGTATGAATTAGTTGAAGGATGAAACTCTACTTATCAATTATATTTTATTCTCTTATTCAATTAATAAATTAATACTTAAACTTTATGGAAGGTAACTTAAAACCAAAAATGTGTTATCAAAAAACCTTATGTTTGGTTGAACCGATTATATTTTAAATCATCATAGATTAATGGCTATGAGGCCCTCAATTTTACACTTATTTATGATTGATGGCCTAAATCACTCCGTATAAATATTTAATTTCTTTATCCAATTATGTGTCTCTAATCACCAAAATGTCTCTCTTAATTGAGATCATAATTTGGTGTTGACTTTATCATTTTTTATTCCCTCTTATTAAGAATAAATTTTATTAACCCAATTTCCGATGTGGGATTTCCACAAAGGTATTTTTCTATTTTTAAACATTTATTTTTGATTAACAATTAAAATTTAAAGAACTATATTTATTGTAGAAGAGGATAATGTAACACCCCAAGATTTCATAGTACGTTGTCTGTTCAAAGTAATTCAATAACATGCGCTATAAGCAACACCGAGTTCGAGTGCACCACGACTTACCAAACAAGCCATTCTAAAAGTGGTTATGAATAGTATTAACTGAATTTTTATTTTTATATACTCCCTATTATTTTATAGTCCATTTTTTCATAGACATAATATATGAAAAAATTCATTTTTTTTAAAAGAAGTTTTTTTTTCAAAAAATGCAATTTTACCACCTTTTAATGACTAACCCTTTTAAAAACCAATATTTGACGCTTTAATATATTAAATTTAAAAAAATTAAATTCTTCTTTGGTATTGGGACATAAAAATTAATTTTTGATAAATTTTTTATACTTTTCTGATAACTTTCAAATTTTGATAAATAGTGAAAAATACTAAATTTCAATTGAAAACAACATTTTTAATAGAACTTATTTATAATGATAAATTATGAATTAGAATGTTTTATAAGTATAACATGATTTTATTTTTATTATTTCATACAATTTAGGTCATTATAAGTAATTTTACATTTAAATTTGACATAAACACATGTCAATTATTTGATAGTTTTTACTTTTTAAAAACCTGATTTTTGGTTTTGACAACGGGAATTAATATTAAATTAATTAATGAAAAATATATGTTTTTAATTTGGTAAAATAGAATTCATTTTTGAATTCATAATTTCATAATTATCTTAGGGTGATTTTTTGGTATTTTTCTGAAAACATTCAATTTTTGATGAATAGTGAAAAACAGGGCTTTATTGTTTAAAACCAACTTTTTAGAATTATTTATTTTATTTAAATCTATTTCAAGTATAAATACATATATAATACCTATATAAGTTCTATTTAATTCATTGGAGTCATATTATAATAAAATTAGATGTATAAAATATTATTGAACTTTTTAACGTCTTTTACCCAACTTCTAGCCACATTTGCAAATTTGCATAAAACATTATTTTACCAATTTTTTGAATTGAAATTAAAATATTCAAGAGACACAGTTGAAATTCGGAACTAAAATTTGGTTCAATAAGACGATAAAGTTTTTTTGAATAGTAAAATTTGACTTTTAATTACAGCGGTTAAAAGTAAATAGTATAATTAAAGGCAAAATGATATTATAATTAGCCAAACACATGCCCTAATTTTATTTACTAAGTGTATTTCGACCAAAACCAACTTAGAAATAATATATGATCTTTTTGGTACACTTGGATTAGATTAGGACATTTATAATTATTTTATTTAAATAAGAGTTAAAAGTTTTAAATTCAAGGATTAATAACTAAACCATTTTTAATATAGGGTTATAAATGTGTTAAATTCGACAATAAATATTAATTATAAATATAAAAATATTTTCTACATAATGGTATTTAATTTATCATTTTTAGAGATTGTATAATTAAGTTTATTTATGACAGAATGATAATTCAGTAATTACTTTATTAATAAAGGATTAAAATAATTGATATTGTCAATATAAAAATAAATGTAAATAGAGGATTTTGATGCAATCCACTAATTTTCAAGGTTAATATTACATTTTTGGGTTGATTAGATAAAATTTATTAAGTGATAAGGTTATAATTACTAATAAAAACAAAACCCCAAATAGTGTCATAATTGACATAAATGAGTTTTTAAAACAAATACTTTATTATTAATTGATATAATATTTCTAAAAATCTTAGGTTTGGAAAAAGGACATATATATGGTTATATATATCTATAATTAACCACATGGGGTTCTCATGGATTTTTATAGTAATTTTATTAACCATTTATTATAATAATACAAGAGGACATGGTAAAAGTTAAACAGTTTTACTTATAGTTAAATCTACATGATAGAGTTAATATGGTGACCTAAACTTGTCTAAAAGCTATTGGTTGACAGTATTTCTATCCATAACTAACTTATATTCTAAATAAATCAATTTTTATCCCGTAGAAACCGAAAATGATTTTATAAAAAAAAAATATTTCAAACTCTCTCTAAAGTGACCCTGACCTCTCTTATAAAAGGGTACATCCTCTTCTTTCAAAATCACACCACCAAATCCATTTGTCTCACCCAAAACCTACCACAATATCCTCCCCAACTTCCATCACATCATATTAGAGGAAATACCCTAATAATAATTCCAACCTGAGGAGCCATTTTGTTTAAATCAAAAGAAAACACCCAAAGAAGAGGTGATTATTTTATCACCTCTTTCAAAGTTCTTTTCATCTTCCACTTTCTCTTTCTTTGTTATTTCCATACCAAAAAAGATAAATATAGTACCTTATATATAATTTTATGTTATTATAAATATGATACAACCATACTCATTATTCTATCCATCCTATGAATGATAATGTTACCATGCGTGTGTACGTACAGCTAACCATCTCCACATCATGGTGTAATTTGTTTTTCAACACTATGTTATTTAATGGAAATATAATAACAAGAAATATGTATATAAATAATGAAAATAACATGAAAATTTCTCCATAAATATAATATACCATCCAATTATACACCATTTAGTCATTATGAAAATGATAGTGTCGCTCGTGTGTACATATAGCTTACCGTCACCATGACGCGATGACATTAAATTCCAGGTTCACCATTCAATGATGATTATAAAAATATATATTATTAGTAAGTATGTAATTTATGAAATAATAATGATACTATATATATATATATATACTTACATATATCTAATTCACTTACTTCCGTTCAATACGATATGAAAACGGAAACATCGTTTATATGTATGTATAGATTACCGTCTCCATAAATGGTGTTTTCCATATTATATATCTATATATTATACATATTTATATTCTAAATATAACTTTATATAAATCATGTATTATATTTTGGATTTATTTAATACATTATCTAAGTAATACGACCATTAATAACAAGTTAAAACACGTACGATAAAGAATGTGATTATTACCCGAAATGTTAATTTAACAAGGAAATCATTATTAAATGGGTAGTATAAAGTAAAAAATTAATCATGTATGATATAATAAATGTTAATATGGTTATTTTATAATTTAATAACATACTATGGTCATTATATAATAGGCTAATCAAACCCTCGACCAAAGGAAAGTGTAAGGTAATGGTTAATTCCTCAATCTCATTATTATCTATGATTGTTTATGTGTAAGTATTTTCTGGGACATATTTATTATCCATGGCCATTTTTCAAAAAATAAAATTAAAAATGATTCTTTTAATGTACTCTTTCACTAAAACATCATTGTATATATTTTAAATATTTATTCTTCTAAATCGTTCTCATTAATGTCCACATTTTCAAATTGGTTTCAAGTATTTATTTATATAGAGTTCATTATTTTAAAATGTTAATTCCTTTAAAAAGTTTCAAAGAGTTATGGGAAACTTTGATTCAAAAACATTTTTTAAATGAATTCCTTTATAAATCTGTGACATTTAAATTATTTCAAAAAAATGGATATTTCTCTCAAAAAGTTCTACTGATCATTTTCAACTATGTCAACATTCTTGAGAAGATATTATTATTGGTTAAGGTGGATTAATTATAATACAATATTCCATATTTTATCGAATGAGTTATGATATTTTTGTCTGTGGATGTGCTATTTTTATACCCTTCATGGTTTATGGTTGTAGTATTGACATTTTGTATGCGAGTTTTAATGTGAATGTTTAAGTTATGTTTCAACATTTTCATATGAGGAATGCAGCGGACTTAGTAAGTGATTAGTGGGGCCCACTATAGACCCTTGATGCATCAATAGTTCTCATGGGAAAAATTGGTGTCTTTTCATAGGGCCTTGACAAAATATTAATTTGTAATCTTGGTAAGAGGCCTTGACTATGTGGTAATGATGTCTGACGTTAGGCATTCTGTCATTATGAAATTAATTATTAAATGTGATTATTAAATAAGTAGAATAGACATGTGCATGCTTATATGGAAATGATTGATTTATTTTCACTATATTATGTTCAAGTTTATGTTTAAAAGGCTGTTGTTTTTATTACACATCTTGCCTTAATATTTTATAGCTTCCACTAAATTATTTACACTTACTGAGAATCTGAGCTCACCCCTTTCTTATGTTTTGTTTTCGTAGGATTCCAAGAAGTGTATTATGATTGATATTTGGGGTTAAGATAGGGGAATAATGGATTTCTCAATGGACTATTTAAGTTTGGTTTTATGTTGGAATGTGTAATATAACATTCATGTATGTAATCTATTTTCCAAGAATACTAAACTAATTGGTCCTTAGGTACATGATTCTATGTAATCATGCCAATGTATAAAAATAAAACACCAACTCCGGGATTATAGGGTCGAGGGGTTTCATGGACTGTAGATAACCAGTCCATACCCAAGATGATGTCGTAAGGCCTCGACGCCACTACTATAAGATCTGAGCTGAAGCCCTCACCTCTTAGAGTAAGATCACACCGCCAGAACCAGTGTGTAATAATCAAATCCCCTCCCATAAGAGTCTCTGGCCATAAGGATCAAGCCAACAACTCCATTGGAATCTCCGAGCTCTGAACGAGGGTCATAGAAATGAAATAATGACTGACACATGTGTCTATAATAACTGAAGCTATGGTGGGGTAGAAACTGATCGTACATCGAATCATCTCTAAAGCCTTGTCGTCGTAGGCCTCATCTTCCTGAAGATGAGCTAGTCCTTTTCCACTTGTCCCCTATGGTTGGGGTGGACCACCTAGAGGTGGTGGTAGTAGAACCTTGAATTGTTGCCCACAGCCTGCTGCATGGCCAACTCCACTTCCATGTCCACCTACTGCCTGCAGACCTCCCCACTCAAATATAAGCCTCTTCCTCGGTGGTCCATCAACCGTGTGCTGTAATTAGTGTAGTTGGTCGGTCAGTCATAAGCCATGTGACCATTCCCACTACGCATGATGCAAAGTCTGTTCCTCTGTTGGCATGCTCTACCTCGTGGGATTTGCACCTCTGACCCTACATCCCAGGGACATCCACCAGAAGGACTGGTACACTTGGACCTCAATTTCATCTTCCAACTACTAGTTGTAGATGACTCTACTATGTGCCGCCTGGTGGTGGGTCTCTCCGTCAGTATCAGATCAGCAAGGACCCTCTCCAGCAAGATTTTTCTCTCAGGCGCTCCAGCATTGTTGAGAATGCTAAGATATACTATCGAAGATATAATATCCTATAAGAGTCCCTTATCAAGGGTTTGGTCCCTGAATAAAGGGCCATGCACCATGTCGGTAGAGTAGCGTGAGGGTTTAGTGAACCTTGCCGAGTACTGGGGTACAGTCATGCTGCCCTACTTTAAGTGTAGCAGCTCTTGTATACACACAGAGTACAAAGTATTTGGAACAAAATCTTCCTCGAAGGGTTTATCGAAATATACCAAGGTGGGGGTTGCCGCATAATGTGTCTAGAGTGTTAGGCTCCACCATCTCCCTGTTGTTCCCTGGAAATGACTGGCAGCTAGGGTCACTATCTTGTCGGCTGGTGTCGCAACCAGGTGAAAAATCCTTGGCCATATCCTCTTGCCATTCCCCAACTTCCTGAAAATATCTCTCTCCTCGAAACCTTGGAAGCCTCTTCCGATGAATCTTGTGCAACTTGCTCAGTTGGCATGCACCATCTGTAGGTGGGGCAAGTGGAAATAGCTTCCCAATGGGTAGTGGTGCTGATGGTACACCTCTTGATGGTACAATCGTCGTAAGAGGGCCTAGCATTGAAGCCTCATCAATTGGTGGTCCCTCATCACATAAACTCTTAGGAATCCTAGTTGGTTGTCCACGTGGTGGCATCCTAAAAGGAAATAGGTGCGCCACGGTCAATAAGTTATACCTAGTGAGCTGCCTCAATGATATCAAAAATAAAACACTTTCAATGAACCCACAACTTGTGTTTTCATGCACTGTGTCCGAAATCAGAATTTAGGGTCTTGGTGTATGGATACGTCGGCCACCACACCAACACTAGACTCCCCAAACTAAATACCACACTCAAAACACATAAAAATATTTCTCCATTAAAAATATCAATATCCTAGTTCTTTGGAAGAACTGAATCCTCTGATACCACATTGTCATGACCCATCCTCCAGGGCACATATCTTGACTACCCCTTTTCTGCCTTCTATAGGCCAGGGGTTCTCAACTAACACTGAAAAGATGTATCACTATAATAGGAATGATTGCCTTTAAACCTATACAAACACACAATCCAATAATACAACAAGATGCAACCATGAAGTATACTTCTATATTAAAAAGTGTACTGAAAGTTAATGGGCTGGAATCCAATCCCAAATGAAACGTACAAGTACAACTAAAAAAAGAAAACATCTCTTAGATCATCCTATGATGATCCTACCTGAAGGGTTGGTGCAGATCATCTCCACATAACTCTACATCAACCCATATCCTCTGTGTACTGCCTGGTCATGGACCCTCTTGTCTTAGACTAGCTGCTCATCATCTGCACAAGACACAACAAGTTGCAGGTGAATCCCATGCAGGGGTGAGAATAACAGTACTCAGTTGGGGACTCTAAGACCCCCCAATGGTCTCTCAATGATCCGCAAAGGAAAACATCACAATATATTCTTCAAAGTTAATATCACAAGCACGATCTAAATTATGAAGCACAAAGAATAATAGGTAGCTCACACTAGGTATAAAACTCAGAGAACTGGAATATAGATGATTAGTCTTAAGATATATCATATTATTCCATTTAGAAGTTCCAAAACTGATCCATAATGTTGTTGTTCTATTACTGATCCACTCTTGGAAAAAATTTGATTTTCCATGACAGGACACTGTAAGGCAGGTCCTAATCAGGTCACGATACTGCAGATCCACACAGGGTTTCTAGTATTCTAATCCAAATATGGTCGCTAGAATTTTGATCCACATAGGGTCACTGGAATTCTTATCCACACAGTTTTGTTGGAAGGCTGATCCACACAGGGTTTCTCGATCCTGATCCACACAGGGAGCCTAGTTTCTGATCCTCGATGGGAATCTCTAAAATTGGTCCTCATTAGGTAGCTATGATGCGGATCCACACAGGGTTTCTATGATTCTAATCCACACTTAGTTCCTACTTCAAAGACAGTCGGTCATAGGATTCCCGCTCATAGCGTGCTTGTTTCTGGGAGAACCGCTCCTCAAGACTTATTCATATTCCAACTGGTATTAATTCCTACAAAAAACATACCCAATGGACTAACCATTCATAGTGGTCCCAACATGATATACAACACGTCGATCGGATGCCCGGTCTGTGAGATATGGGAACTTTTTTAAAAAGGGCCATATTCGTTTCAAGTCTTATCCAACCAAGGTCAGACATCAAGCTCTTGCAAAACACACTTATAGTATCTTTGATGGACCGACTTTTCACAAGGGTCCTTATTCCATATATGGAACATTGATCAGACGGTGAGTCAATTAGTTATATCCTTTTCTATGAAATAGGGGAGATCGCACCTCGGTCTGGCCCGACTCAGTCGGGCCCACTGGGATATTCCAAAGGGACTACTTCCCAAAAGGGGTCCCAATGCCACTCACGATGTGTAAAATGGAAATCTGGTTCTTTAGTGACAAGAGTTTAGTTATTTGGGGGTCAGTTGGGTCTGGTCCCGGTCTGACTCGGTCTGACCCGCCTGACGCAAAGGGTCCCAGGGTCTGCTAGACCCTGGCTGGGTTTGGCCCATTAAAGGTTCACCCAGTTCACTTGTTCTAGGCCTCAGGGGTCGGCCTATTAGTTCTCAGGACCATGTCACAGTTGTCCCAACCAACCAGGTGGGGCTTAGTCCTCCCACGCTGGCCCAATAATCCACGGGTCCGACCCAGCCCACTGGTGGTTCCTTCCCACTAGGTCAGTCCAGCCCGCTCAGACGGCCCGCGTCCAGCCCAGTCCACCAGAAGGTGGAACGTTTTCTCCCTCTCACCCCTTGGTTGCACATGTGATTTTTCCCAAGCCTGTGGGGTGCTACACCATCAGGTTCAATGATCAGTTCTTTGGTCGACCGGCTTCTGCCAAAGCGGTGTGGCGCTGGGCCGGGCTGCCCTCCTCCCACTATGGACTACTGGCCATAGCGGCACCTCTAGTGCCACCCTTATTCTATGAGGCCGTCTCGGGTCGGCCTCCATTGGCCTTCGTGACGTGCGATGGTGCGCAGATTTCCACCGCTCGTGGAAGGTTGTCGTAGGTCTCCTCTGGCCACCACTAACCTATCATGCTGACGGCTTCTCCCACGGGCAACTGGACGCACTTTAGTGGTCCATTTTTTATTCTGTCAAAACCTGTGGGGCTCTTGGGTCACTGTCACTGCAGAGTGTCCTCTGGTTTCATCCTGACACTCTGTTTGGAAAACTATTCCAGAATAACTATACAAATACCGTAGAAGCGTATGGTCTAGGACTTGTTCATTTGAACCGCACCCTCCATGTTAGGACTGTATCAAGTGGTCTATAATTTATCTCATAAAGACAAACTTTACAATGATCCCCCTACCTTGATTAGACATCTGCTGATGACGATCGACATAACCTCTTTCTTCATTGTTGTCGGTTCATGATTCAGTGGCGCTCATCATCACTTACTGAAACTGGTCTCATCCTCCAGGTGGTTCACATCATGGAATTTTTCCAGAACATCCTCGCATGGTGAATCTGTGCCACCACCCCACCCCCAAACTCTATATAAATAGGAGAGATGTGGGTTACACTCCTCAAAATTTATAAGGTTCATTTAATTAATGGACAACCCAAATTCCAAATAGTGCGGTTACAAGAAAAGGAGATTCATTCTAATTAATGTATTGACATGTCGTGGGTCCTTCCACTACAACTTATCTACTGGAGAAAATAAAAAAATAACATAATAAGTTATTTTATTAGTCTTTAAAAAGTCAAAAAAATTATGTCGTTCACCCGACCTATTGCTTTTGAAATGAAGCCTCCATTAAGCGCATCTTGGAACTACATATTCAATGGTTCCCTTGGTTTTTTATTCCGAGCACAGGTTCAAAAGATAGAAAACACCGCCCCCGTGTTTATAGAATGTACTTAAAAAAATGTTCAAAAATTCATTTCAGGCACTACGGGCCTCAGAATCATGCACCGTCAATTCTCACTGAATCGTAATAATTCCTTATAATTAAAAACATTACATGGAAAATCGAGGTCTTTACAAAAAATGATGTTTCCCCTATTATATATTATAAATTACTCTGATTTTGTGTATGGAAGAAATATATCTGAATTCAAATATGATATTTGTTTGAATTCAATTTATAATTAATCAACTAAACCTATTTGAAAAAGTGTTTTCATGAAATTAATATTTTATGGAAAAAATAATATCATAATAACTATATGAAATATAACAATAATTTAATTATATTCAACTAGTATATAAAAAAATAAAATAAATTATTTTTGTTTAAACGAGTCAATATTATAGATTATTTTAATTATTTATAACTGGGAAACATTATTCACATTAAAATGGTTTTCACAAAAAAAAAATTTTTATGCCTAAATTTAAACCTATACTAAAATCTAGTCAATATATGATATAATTTCAATATTTTTTTTTTAATATAGAAAATAATACTTTTTTTAATTTGAAGTAAAAAATAATGAATAAAGAGACTTAATTAATTTGAAAATAAATTTAAATTTAACAAAAATTGGTATTTTTTACTCATCAATAAAAAATTAATATTTTCTAGAAAATATTAAAATACCATAGTAAGTTATTTTAATTATGATTACTTATAAAATTATTTAAATATTTTAAAATAAATTTTATAAAAGTATTAAATAATTTATATTATATTATATGAATAATCTGTTTTATATTTTAGTACATCCTATTCATAAAATTAGATTTATTGGCTTGTTTAAAATGGAATACTACATTAAGATATATATTGATTTAGGGTTGCATATTCCCCAAAACATCAATGACATTGATTCTATTTGGAAATAATATTGTGAAGTATTAGCGTGACAAATTATCTATATTCATGTTGTTTTGGGTTATACACTCTATTAAACATGATTTTACTCTTTTAATATTTCATGTTGTTACATTCTAATACCAACAAAAAAATTTCATCCTCACAATTTATTCTTCATATTAGAAATCAAGGGTTACGAAAATTTGAATTTTTTGCTGGAAAAACACACATCGTAAGAAGGGTTAATAAAACATTCTCTTAAAATATAGAATTAGATACATGAAATTTGTCACATTTATTGGATTAAACACAGGATAACTATTGTGTAAACTAGAGATATGGACAAGGAAGAGAAGTGTAAATAATTATAGAGAGTGGTTGAGATCAATTATCAAAAAAAGGGATTGATAATGAGAAATTGAACATAAAAAACATAAATCTATGAATAATTAAAAGACCATTAATCCATTGAATATGAATTTTATAGGATAATATGATTTTTCAAAAATCTGTTTCTTAGTGTTCAGGAATTTTTTTACTCTTGATATACAGAACACTAGAAAATAAGCTTACTTGATATAATTTTATTTAATAATCAAAATATAATGTGTCGGGTCTATTTTTATCACATTCCACTTTCCCTCTTACTATAAAAAATGAATATAAAATACACTTTTTCATCCTGTATAACTAAAATTAACTTTTAATTAATCATAAGATCCATAAAATAGTAACAAGCTACTCTTCTTGTCACCACTAAATGAAATCATTTGTTACCAAAATAATAGATAATTATCACTATGAATATATTAATCTCTAAAATGAAAAAATAATTATTTTTTATATACTATTCCTTAAATAAATAACCTTATACACCAAATAACATCAATAACCTAAAAATGAAAAAACAAATCAACGTACAATTTATCCCATATCCTTTTATCTTAAATATCGAATACATGATAGCATTATTCCCAAATAATACATTAATTTAAATATAATGGCTATATATATATCGTTATATAATAACATGTTTCCCCAAATATTATTAATCAACTCAAAATCCAAAATATTCAAAAATATTTTACCATATAATTTTTTTCTAGAAATAAAATTAATGTTTATCCCCAAAATAATTTAAGTAAATACAATTTTATACAAAGTGGAACATCATGTAGGAATGTGGTTGGTGATGCATCCTTATCCCCCTTTGGTTTTATGTCAAATCCACATGACATTTTGGAATATGATGTGTTGTAACACAATTTTGTGTTATCATTTTTCTAAAACTATATTAACATAATTTCTAAAACATACTAAAATATTTGAGGATCAAAATCAATAAATGTTAATCATAAAATAAAATTTTAACCACTAAGGTTATCTGTATAGATTATTATTTTCTGAAAAATATCCATACCATTAAATCATATTTTTGGTCATTATTAGCATTCAACATACTCTTGTAAATTATTAATGAAAAACTAAAATAGAATAATCCTTAGAATTTTAATGATTCTTATAAGCAAGATATAATTGATAAAAAAATACTTTGACATAATAAATTTCTGATCATCACACATAAATACATCACATCAATGATTGGTATAATATAGTTTTATTAATATTTTTTTGGGAAACCCTTGGTTTATGGAACTGACTTTAATAATTCTAATGTTCCCCACCAATTATTTCCACACCATAACCTTTTAAATTATTATTGTTTATTAATTTCTAGGGTTTTGATATTATGGATGAGGTTCAGGTTGATCCCCAGTTTAAATATTTGAGTTTTTATAGAAGTTTCCATTTTGGGGATTAGAGGGATGTGGTTCATGTTTGGCACACGGTTGTGTAACTTTGTGTCTTGTATTGTTGTCCATGGGTAATGCCCATGGGTTGCGCATAGTTTGGGAAACTATATTGAAATTGTGAAGTATGGTTATGGAATTAAGAAGTGATATTTGGCATGTTTGGTGCAAGGTCTAGGAAGTCGTGGGGATGTCTCGTGTGGGGTGCCTCTATTGTCTAGTAGAGGGTTCATGGTTGTTGCACGGTTTTTCAAACCGTGTGTCCAGACCAGTCGGCTTACCCAGATCATTAATAATGTGAAATTATAATCATTCCCCTCCATTAATTTAATACTATTTTCTATTTTCCACTATTCCTATGACCTAGGAACACTAGGGGGAACCCCAAGACACTCCCAAATTCCTCCCCAACATCCATGGATGCCTCCTTAAGTTTCCTAAGGTGATTTCCTAGGATTTGGGTTCATTTTCCCCTCTAACTTTCCTCCTCTCATGGTTTCATGTCCTTTCATAGAATGGGTTTTTTTGGACAAAATTTAGAGGAATGGGATGATGTGTGGGTTGTTTTAATTGATGATAGGGTGTTTGTATGGTCTCTTGGACTTCGATATTCATCCTCCCAATGTTTGGTAGCATTTACACAATGTTGAGGTAGGTGTTTCCATCTATTTCTTTTTCTCCACATTTAATTTTTTCTTGAGATTTCGTTTAATGATTATTAAATGATATAATATTTCTTATGATGTATTTTAATAAATTTTTATGGTGTTTTTACGATGGAAAATGTGTTTGAAATGGTTTTCCAAATGGTTCCCTTGATTATTCTATTATTTGTATAAATGAATGTTTTTTTTATGAAATCCATTTTTGTTTTATCAAATTGAAGTTGTGTAGTTGTGGTTTTCTTTATCCTTTCCTTTGTTTTTATAGCTTAGTTAAAACTATAAATTGGGCATGATGTTTATTTAGATGACTATTCATTAAATAATGAATTGTGGCGAGATGTTTTTGTAACATTATTCCTATTTTAAAATTATTATTATTGATGACATGATTTATTGACTTATTTATTTAGTTTAAAGATAATTATTGTTTCTTGAAAATAGTATTTGGAAGATTTCATAGTCCCTTTATGTAATTTATTGGATTCTGGCACATCCATGAAGCACTATCTACGCACATGGATGGGAATTCATGTGATGATGACACTTAAGAGTGATCCATTTTCTCTAAAAAGTTTTCCATTATTATTAAATGGTGGGTTTATTCTCTTTATTACTTTTAAAGTGTTCCCAAATGTATTTGTAGATTCGTTCTCCAAATATAATTTTATAATATTGTTAGATCGTAAAATGATATAAAATCATGCTTGGAACATTTCATGTCTTCACATGTTTTTCACTTAGTTTGGAATGATTTTTTGATTTGAAACATAAGGGAATGATTGGAATTGTGGATATGAAATCAAATTTTATGTTGAATTTGGAAATTTTGTGGTAGTATCTTTTATAAAATATTTATAATTAGTTTTGGGATTTTTTTCCCGATTGGAACAGGAAATATTTTCAAATTTTTGGTTTAAAACTCGTACAATGTGAAATCCCAGTTGGAACATTATGATATCTTGAAATACTAGTTTTAATGTAATGTGATGAGAAGTCCTGGTTAAAACCTTATGATATTTTATAAAATTGATTTGGAACTTATGTGATGTGTGGACCTACTGGGCTTGTTGGGATATTTTAGAAAATGTATTTAAAACCTAGGTTGTGTGAGTCTCAGTTTGTATTTAATAATGATTGTGAATGAAATGGTTTTCCATGTGAGTTATTTTGCATGAATTATATTTTGAGACCAATATATATTTTTTGAGATCCTCTCTTCTGGTTCATGCATGAGAATGTTGTTGGTATTGAGTCCATTAGAACATTGGATGGGAACATCTTTAATGTATTGTGAATGGTAATGCTTTTGGTTTTGCTTTATATGCCACATGTTTTCAAGTAATGTCCTTATTATCATTTTCATGGGATTCCTAGGAATCATCTATAGGATCAAAGGACAATTTCATATTGAAAATTATTTTATGGTTCAGTGCCCCCATGATATGATGGGGATTTGTAGTATGTCACACTTGATTGTCTTGTTTTGAGTGGCTAGTTGGTTATTAACTATGGAGTTGCGCCATATACCAGTAGGTCAATTCAATTTGAGTATGTCTAGGTATTTCTGAAAGGATATTAATTAAATTATCATTAGTTAATGTTGATATGTTTTATTTACTTTTTTCGATGATGGGATATTGGTTCTTCTAGTTGTGCATGTTATTTGGTTTTCATTACATTCTATAAAACCATTTTTAACTTATCTATATAGAGTTTGTATTTTGGTTTTGGGACTAGAATTGGATGTGGAATGTGAAACCATTTTTGAAAAGTAATGTTGTGTGTGTATATATTTGTTCCCATAATATAAAACTTATAAAAAGTGGTTTTTTATTTAAATTGATAAAAACCTAATTAATTAATATATTTCAAAGTACATTTTTTGGAATATTTATTGTATAGAAATTCATGGACTCTATGGTGATTTCATACTAGGCTGTTTGAGTACACACCCTACATATAACATTCGATGTCAGTAGACCCCTGATCTTTTTCCTATGTATGTTTCTAGTTCAGTTTCCCTAGAACCATGATGGTTTTGTGGATGGTGTGACTATGTGGTCATGTGGAGAACTTGTTGGCAGGGTCTAGTTTTAGTTTTTTATTAATTTTTTTGTTTTGTTCAGTTGTTGTTGAATCTGGATGGGTTGTTATATTTAATTATATTCAGTTGTTGGCTTTTTATACATGTTATGTTCTGGTTATTTGATCCTAGTTTATTTGTAAATTAGTCCTTCAAATTATGTTTACTTTGTTGTCTGACAATAATTTAAATCCCATAGGGATCGGTAATTCCCATTGAGAAATGTCTCGGACCGATTCACATGTCTGGTAGGATGGAATAATGGTTTTTATTGAAACAAAATGGTATCAATTAATGCCCTTTTTATTTGTGGTGTTGGGTCGATTGAAGATTAGGACTGGCAGGACACTAAAGGTAGGTAAGGGAAGGACGTTGTGAACTCTTTTTTTCTAATCCTTGATCTTTTTTGGGGTAATATGGGATTTAGTTCTATTATTTTGGATTTTGGTTAGTGTGGATAAATAATGATATTGGAGACAAAATAGTGTCATTTGGTGATCTCACATGGGGTTATGACCCATGTGGTGTCCAATTTCATGGTTCAAGATCCACATAGTTTTGATTCTTACCTGGTGTGTGGCCCACAAACCTTGTTTCCAGGTTTGGCATAACCACTAGTTCCTCATTTATATGTTTTTAAAAATGTTTTGTTTTGTTTTGTTTATGGTTTGATTGCATAAGAATTTAAAATGAAACCATTTTTTGAAATGGAATTTTTTTAGGTGTGGTTTATAATTGAAAAATATAATTGTATTTAAAAGACACAATGAATTAGAGTTTTTAATAGTTTAGGAAAATTTATAAGAAACGTGAATTAAATAATTGGGGGGATTATTTTGTTTGGTTATAGAACAGTTTTTATTACCCTTGGTATACCATATGGACATTCGCATAACTGTGGGTATGTTTGGAATGTATATGATGGAATGAGTGCATGAATAATGTATGAAAGTGTGAGATGAATGTATATTAAAAGATTCATACTATTCCATAGGTCAATATTTTCAGAAATTATTACCAAAAGTGAAAAAATATTTTCTAAATCTGTTTTTCATTAATATGTGGGTTTTGATTGATTAAATTGGATTATTGATATGAAAAGTGGCCATAAAAAATTTGGTTATGAAATTTGAATGAAAATTGTGGATGTTAAGAAGATATTTATTTATGTTTCTTATTTTATTTTTCTTGTCACCCAGTTTTTTTGGCTTGAGCTGTTCATTTCGGTTATGTTTCTGGTTGAGGTTGATTCTGGTTTTGTGCCCCTTGTGCAATTTAGAATATGACACCCATAAAAGTACCCAAAATTTCATGTCGGTCTTTCCTTGTTTATCACCTATTTTCTATGGTGATGGAGATATTTTATTGGAATTTTAATAGAATGAGTAAGTGGAATTTGACTTCATATCCTTGGGGATTCATGAAGAAGTGAGAGTGTGTGCCACACTGGGTTTGTTTGAAGGTCCATCCTTAGATCAGTGGAGGGTGGTATCTCTATCATCCATGCATGTTAGGACGGGAAGAGAGGTTTTTAAGAGCACTTTCACTGAATGCTTTGTAGTTTAGGAGGTAAAGGAATTGAAACGGGCAGATCTATTAAGCATTCAACCAACCCAATGTTCAGTGGAGGCTTATGTTGAGCATTACAAAGAGCTAGATTATTTCTCTTTAGAGGTAGCATAGAAGGATCGGATGAAAGTTACTCCATTTATTAGGGATCTTCATCCAAAGATCATGGAGAGAGTCCTTTCATCTAGGGGATTTCAGTTCATGAAGTTGGTGGATGAGGTGTTCTTAGATGAGATGGAATTTGGAGTGAAGCTGGTGGTAGGGGTGCCCATAAAGGATTCCCATCTAGTGATTGGTTTGTGCTAAAGGAACATATTGTTAAGAAGTCTCCTTTGTTTTTTCTGGATTCTCATCCATCGAGTCATTTCCTCTTGTGCTTCATGTGTGTCCATTTTGTCTAATAAACGTTTTCATGATTTAATCCTCCAAATGTGTGTCTTCATTTTGGTTGTTTGGGTGATTCAGAAAGGTTTTGAAAGAAGTGTTTACATATGAAGATGTCTTGATTGGAGGATTTCATCTTTTGGATGTGAGGAATCAAATTATACATACATTATGGGTCTAGCTATAGGCCCCATAGTAAAGCTCACTCTTTTTCAGGAATTTATGTTTTTATTGTGAACCTTGGCCTAGTATTTGTCTCCCATGATGGGATGGGTTTGTTTGAAGTCTCCTGTTTTATTTTTTATATTTTTATAAGTTCATATTTTTATTTTAAAATTTTTCTACCCATGTCATTCTATGATCTAAGTGGGTATATTTATCTTAATGTGGGTCTTAAATTGACTATTTTTTATTGGGGGATATTTTTCCATGTGTGTGTTGATTCTGGTTTTAATTTGTACTCATTTTCAGATGATGAACCTTGTATATCTTTTGATTTTTGGTTACAATTTCCTATTTGTTTTGGATGTATTACAATGGTGTCCCTTTATATTGGGGGTTTTTGGTTTTAGTTGGGAGGTCCAGATTTTCCTCCTTGTTGGTTTTATGTGTTAGTTATTCTATGTTTGAATTTAATTTTTGTGGTGTTTGTTTAGTTATGGTCCTAGGGAAAACCCTTTAGTATTATGTCATTGTTCCATGTGTCGAGATTTCCTCTATAAATGGTCGAGTGTGACTTGTAAAGTGAATGGTCATGTTGAGGTTCATGGTAATATTTTTATTTGGGATCAAATTTTGTTTATCATTCCTCTAGATTAAATTTTGTGTTCAGAATGTGTTTTAGTTTGGGATAACTGTAACATCATTTCATTTTGAATTTATTTTTATCTTGGATTTGGATATTTTGGATGAGGTTATGGTTGAGCCTCGATTTAATTTTTTTAGTTTTTGTTAAACTGCGGTGTTTTGGGGGATTTAAAGCAAGTGAAGGACGGTTGGACCATGGTTATGTGAAACTATGCACATTCACTCAGCTTACCATGTGCCTTGTTTTTTATCCAGGGTTGAGGTGCACAGGTTGCACATGATTCGAGAATATGTTCAACAATGGTATAGTATTGTTTAGGAATTATATATTGGAATTTATCATGGTTGGTGAATGTTCTAGGAAGTTTTTTTGCCAACCCTTGTGGGGTTCTCCTCTTCTCATGTAGAGGGAACAAATTTGGCCCACTATTTGTCAAATCATGAGGCCAAACTATATGGGTCACCCAAATCATTAAAAATGGTAAATTCCAATCATTCCCCTTTTGTATTTTAACACTATTTTTGGTGTTTATTATTCACTATGAACTAATAACAAAAGGGGGTTCCAGGACACCCCCATCCCTTGCTCCAAATCCTCCTTGTATGCTTCTTGATGGAACCCAGGGTGAGTTATTTTGGTTTTTGGTGGTTTTCCCCTCTTCCCTTCTTCATATATTGGTTTAATAGTATTTCGTGGTGAGGGTTCTTTCTTGACCTAATCATAGACATAGGGGATGATGTGTGGGTATTTTAATTTGATTTTGGTGTATGGGTACTGTCTCTTGGGCTTCAATATTTCTCCACCCAATGTTTGGTTCATTCAAACATTATTGAGGTAGGTGTTTTCCATCCATTTCCATTGTGACACATTCTATTGATGTTTGAGCATTACTCCAATGATTTTAAAATGTTATAATATTTCATGTGATGACTTTTAATTAATTTTTATAATGTTTTTATGATCGAAAATTGTTGAGAAATGGTTTTCCAAATGCCCCTTAGATTGAATGAATTCATGATGTTTACTGGAATGAATTTTTTTATAAAAGTGAAATTGAGAATTTGTGGTGTTCTTTGGCCTTGGTTATATTTTTATAGCTTGGGTAAAACTATAAATTAGGAATTATGTGTATTTGGAATCCTATTTGTGGAATAATTAATTGTGGTATGATATTTTGGAATGATTTTTCTGGTTTTAAAATTCATATTACTGATGATGTGATTAGGTGTCTTTATGTGATTGTTTAAAGCAAAGTTGTGTTTCATGAAAATATTTTTTATTGAATATATCATGTGAACATGAGATATTTCATTGGATTTTATCATATCCATGGTGCACATATTTCACACAAGGATATGAATTCAAATGGTGACGTCACTTAAGAATGATCCCTTTCCTCTCTAAATGTTTTCTTGATTTTGAAATGGTGTGATGGTTATCCTTATGACATTAAAAGTGGATTTAAATGTGTTTTAGATTCTTGGAATATTTTGGAATTTAATAATATAGTTTGATCCTAAAATTATATAATGGATTTTTTATCACATCTCATATTGTTGCATATTTTTCATTCGGCTTGTAATGAGTTTTGGATTTGTAACATAAAGGCCTAATTAGAATTGTAAATGTAAAGTGGTGTTTTATGTTTAATCTGGTAATGTTGTTGAAGTGGATTGGTAAATTTATTTGGAATTAGTTTTGGAAATGTGTTTCTCGATTTTTAGTGGAAATGTTTTTGGGGTTTTTGTTTAAATATCATACGATGTGAGATCCTGGTTGTCAAATTGTGCTTTCTTGAACATAATTTTTTTAATGCGATGTGTTGAGAAGCACCAATTGAAACCATGAGAGGATTTACAAAGTAATTTGGAACATATTTGATGTGTGGTCTCATTGGGAATGATGGCATTTTGTGGAAAATGTTTTGAAACCCATGGTAGTGTGTGGCTAGATAGGTATTTAATATTGATTGTTGATGAAATGGATTTCCATGAGATTTTTGGTACATTGATTATATTTTGAGACTGCTATAAAATTAATGGTATTATATCTATTGAATAGTGTATGGGTAAATTGTTGGTATTGAGTCCACTAAAACATTTGATAGGATCCTCTCTAATGGATCAAACTTGACAATGTTGTTGGTTGTGGTTTCTATACAATGTGCTACCAAGTAATGTTATTATTATCATTATCATGGGATTCATGGGAGTCATCTAGAGGTTTGAATGAATTTTTCTTGTCAATCGATATTAGATGGGTTAGTACCTCCTTGTTGTGATGGGGCTTGTTGAGATGTTCCCTTGGATTTTCAAGTTTAGAGTGGCTAGTTGGTTATTGACTATGGATCTCCACCATATGCAGGTAAGTGAGTCAAATCTGAATACATCCATGGATTTCATAGGGTATGATTAGTAAATTCTCATGTGTTAATATACATATATTCTATTTACTTGTACTGCATGTTTGGATATTGGTTTTTCTAGTTTGGCATGTTGGTTGTTTTCTTTTATTTCCATTATATCCCCTTTTGGTTGTCTTTATTGAGATTGAAATTTTGTTTTGGTTATGAAATGGGTGGTGGAATGTGACCAAATTTTTGAAAAGGAATGTTGTATTTGTGTGTGTATCTTTTCTCCAAAAGAAAAAAATCTCGAAAGAAATGTTTTTCAATTTAATTGATAAGAACCTAATTTATGAATGTATTTCAGAATAGTTTCTGTGAACTATTTTCTGAAATTAAATGCAAGGACTCTATGGTGATTACCTACTAAGATATTAAAGTTGAAACCCTACTTGTACCATTCTGTTTTGGTATACCTGAGCTATATTTTATGGGTATGATTCTGGTTCAATTTCTCATGAAAGAGGTTAGTTTTTTGGATGGTGAAAACAAAGTGGTCATGTGAAGATCTTGATGGAATGGTCGAGTTTTTGTTTTTTATTTAGTACTATTTTTTTCAGCTGTTGTTGTATCTGGGATATTTTTATATTTATTAATATTATGTTGTTGGGTTTTTCAATAATTTCAATTAGGTTTATTTGATGCTCATTTGTTTTTTGAAAATTATTTCCAATTGATATTGATTTTATGTGTGAAACTAGTTTAGATCTTGTAGTGATCAAGAATTCACTTTGGTGCATGTCTCGGGCTAGGTTAGATTTCTGGATTGATTCCATCGCAGTTTGGTTCATGACAATAATATAATTAATTTCATGTTAATTAGTTTAAATCGATAGAGAAATAAGGCATCTTTTCTATAAATAACATTCATTTTGAATCATAAAAACATAAAGAGTGTGAAATTAATGGAATAAATGTATTATGAATGAATAAACATATGATAATTTTTTTTGGTTTCAAATAAGTAGATCCCAATATTACACCATTAAAATAATAATCATAAAAAATACCAATAAATAATGATATTGTAACATCAAACCTACAACACATTGGTAAAATGTGAATCATAAGACCAATTAAATGAAGGAATCAAAGAAAAATTACAATATCTTGAATGGAATCTAATTCTTTGTATAACCTCATTTATGTAAAGTATATACGACTCAATAATTATTATACATTCACAACATTACATATGTCGCAGAGAATGTAAACTGAGTAACAAATCCCTTATATCGAGAAACAATCATCACATGCATTCCTTATCATCCATAATAATATTCTTATGTTAATTATTTACATTAGCTATAACATTTTAATTTTTAGTATTATTGTTATTTTATTTTATACCATGTCATATTCAATTACATAACCAATAAATCTTACATCTGATGCTTTAATAACAAATGACTCAAATGTCAAAAATCACTTTGGTAAGATGAATAATTTAAAATAATTTATTATTATTAATTTATATCTACAATGTTAATCATGAAACATTTATAATTTTAATATATAAATTATACTTTAAAAAATTCAATAAAATTTAGTTTTTATAAACTAACTATGTTACAATCCTAGAGATGGTTGGTGGTAAGTATATATGAGTAACAGTTTCTATTTTTTCGATGATCATGATGGAAAGAATTTCTGAGGTATTTTATACTTATAGTATAAAAATTATACCCTAAAAACATTACTTCTTTAAAAGCCTTTACATATACCATCCATGTGATGTGCAAATTCAAAAAATCACATCACTTTGTGAGGCGGTAGTAAATAGTTCACATGGAAAATATTATCATTTATTCATTGGATGCTATGGTAATAATTTATATGATATATTTCAATGAAATATTTATTAATTTTCCCTGAACATTTTAGCACCCCAAGATTTAGTACTATGTTATTTTTTTAATGTAATATAATATCTTATATTGCACACAACACCAACTTGGATTGCGTTACATACAAGATGGATTTTCTACAAAATAATAGATAAGTATTATATTTATTTAAATGATATATTTATTTATCAATTAATTATTTTCCTATGAATAGTAAAAATAAATTTTAAATGTTATTTAAATTTTTTTCACATAAATAAAAAATATTTATAAGGAAATTTATAAGTTTTCTTAAAATAGTAATATATTTAGAAAAGATATTTTCATAAAAGAACTAATTTTTATGTTCTTCTGTGAACAATAATAAAATTAATTTTAGACACTCATAAAAATTTAATTTGGAAAAATAGACTTCATTTTTGAATTTGGAAAATCAAGATTATGTTAAGGTGAATTTTTAGTATTTTTCTGAAAAAATGCAATTTTTGATGAATAGTGAAAAATACTACATGGTACATAAAAACCTAATTTTTCATTTAAATAACTATTTTTAATTAAAAATATATCATAAAGTCAAAATAGATACATAATACATAATTTAGTCCAATTTAATTCATTGGAATTATTTTATAATAAGATTTGACATATAAAATTTTATTGAAAATTTTTAACGAATTTTACCCACCTTCTATGCATATTTCCAAATCTAAATAAAATGTAATTTTATTGCATCTATGAATCATATTTCAAAAATTATATAGACATTTTTCACATCAGTAAGTAAAATGTGGTTCAATAGGATGAAAATAATATTTGATGAATAGTAACTTTTGAATTTTATTTACCATGATTAAAAGTAAATAGGGGAAATTAAGTTAAAATTAATGTTAAAATTACCACAACACATTTACTAGTTATATTGTATAATTCTATTTCTTCCAAAATCAACTTTAGGACCAAAATAAGATATTTTTTATCCATTTGGGTAAGATTAGGACATTTATTAAATTTTATTTAAAGAAGAGTAAAAAGTGTTAATTTTGAATTTTAATAACTAAAACATTTTTAATATGGGGTTATACATAAGATAAATTTGACTATAAATATTCAATATAAATATAAAAATATTTCCTACATCATGATATTTTATTTATAATCTATATACATTAAATAAGTAAATTTATTTATCAAACAATGATGATGCAGTGATTACCTTATTAATGAAAGATTAAAATAATTGATATTATAAATATTAAAATAAATGTAAATTGAACTTTTGATGTCATAAACTAAATTTATAGGTGAATATGACATGTTAGGTTTGATTCAATGTAGGTTTTTTGAAGCAATAATGTTTTTATTACTTTCACCAAAACAAAATATTAAATAGTGTCAAGATTGACATATATGAGTTTAAAAAAATACTATTTTATTAAATGATATATTAACCCTAAAAATATATGATTCACCCAAAAGACATAGATAAGGTAATATATGTCATTAATGACTCAATTTAGGTTCTATTGGCATTATATTGTTTTCATATTAACCATGTAATATAAAAATACAAGAAGACATGGCATATGTTAAACTATTTAACTAAGAGTTATATCTAAAAGACAAGGTTAATATGGTGGCCTAAACTTGTCTAAAACTTATTGGTTGAGAGGATATTGAGCCATCCCCACCCTATCCTAGAAATAAATCCATTTGGTGATTTTATAAATAGAAAATTATTTTATAATAAATTAATATTTTAAACTTTTCCAAAAGTGCCCCTCACATCACTTATAAAAGGGTACATCCCCTTCTCTTAAATTCACACCTCCAAAGACACTTTCCTAGGACAAAACCTGATCAAATCACCTCCCAACTACAATCACATCAACCTAGAGGCCTTATATTTCTTATTAAGACATCCTAAGAGCCATTTTGTTCAAATCAAAAAGAAGAACCCAAAGAAGAGTTAATTATTTCATCGCCTCTTTCAAATTTCTTTTCTTCTTCCAATTCCTATTTATTTATTGTTTCCACACCAAAATAATAACTCCAGTACCTTATACATACTGAGATATTATTATAAATATGGTATAACCATATTCATTATTCTATCCATCCAAATATTGAAAAAGTCACCATATGTGTATAATAATGAGTATAGTTAATGTAAATAATAATTATAATATGTTAATGATTTTTTAAATATAATATATCATCTAATTACATACTATTTCACCATAAATTGAATTATATCATCGCTCGTGCATACGTACGACTTATCGTCTCCACGACACGATGAGATTTATTTCCTCGTTCACCATTCAACAATGATTATAAAAATATATATTATTAATAAATATTTAATATATTAAATAATAAATCTATTTTAAATATATATATATATATATATCTTTGTGTGTGTGTGTTTACATATATCTCATTCACTTAGTTATATTCAATATTATATGAAAACGAAAACACCGTTTACACGTACGTACGGCCTACCGTCTCCATAAACGGTGTTTTTGATTTCATATATCTATCTGTTATAAATATTTATATTTGGAATATATATGATACATGAATAATTTTTTATATTCTGGAAGAAAATAAATCATGATATAAGTGATACGATCTAGAATAACATGTTAAAAACATGTTTGATAACGAATGAAATTATTGCCCTAAATGTTATTTTGACATGGAAATTAGTATTAAATAAATAATATAAAGTAATAAATGAATCAAGTATGATATAATAAATATGAATACAGTTATATTAAAATTTAATAACATACAATGATCATTACATAGGAGGTTAAACGTACCCCCGGCACAAGGAAAGTACAAGGTAAGTGTTAATTCCTTAATCACATTATTATCTGAGATTATTTATGTGTAAGTATTTAATGGGAAATATTTATAATCCGTGTCAATGTTTTGTAAAATATTTTTCAAAAGTATTGTTTTTAAGTGACTCTTTAACTAAAACATCATTTTAAATGTTTTAAATTTTTATTCTTCTAAACCTTTCTCATTAATGACCTTGTTTTCAAAATGGTTTTGAAGATTTATTTATATGGACAAGAATTTTTTAAAATGTTAATTCCATTCAATAGTTTCAAAGTGGTATGGGACAGTTTTACTAAAAAATATCTTTTAAATGTCTTTCTTTATAAATTGTGTGATTTTTAAATGATTTGATGAAAAATGGATATTTCTCTCTAAGACATTTACTAATCATTTTCAACAATGACAATATGGTTTAAAATATATAATTCTTGATTGAGGTTGATTTATTATGATACAATATTCCATATTTTATTGAAGGGTTTCAGATATGTTTTACTGTGGATGTGATATTTTTCAACCATTCAAGGTTTATAGTTAAATTATTAACATGTATTATTATTTTTTTAATACCAATATCCATGTTATTTTTAGACCTATTCATATTGGGAATGAATTGGATATAGTAAATGATGGGTGAGGCCTGTTATAGCCCCTTGAAGCATTGGTCGGTCTCATGAGACAATTTAGTGTGTTGGTGTAAGGCCTTGAGAAAAATTTTATTTTTAGTCTTGGCACGAGGTCTTGTCTATGTGGTTATGATATCCGGCATTATGCATTCCCTCGTTATGAAATTAGTTATTACATGTGATTATTTGACTTGTAGAAAATCCATGTACGTGTTTATATGGTATTGTTTGACTTACTTCTATAATATTTTGTTCAATTTTTTTGTCTAAAAGGTTGTTGTTTTTATTATATAACTTTCATTAAAATTTTATAGATTTTTGTGAATTATTTACCCTTACTGAGCTTCTAATCTCACCCCTTTGTAATGTTTTATTTTCCCAGGATTCCTAGAAGTGTAATATGATTGATTTATTGGGTTATGCTAAGTGAATAATGTAATTATAAAAGTATTATGAATGTTTTGTTGTATGTTATAAAGTGTAATGTAACCTTCATGTATGTAATCTATTTTATAAGATTGCTGAACTGATCGGTCATTTTGGAATTGATTGCTTATAATCATACCAATGTATTAAAATAGTGCATCAGCTCTAGGATTCTTGGGCTAGTGAATTATAATAATGATATATTATCAAAAAATTAATCATTATTATCTTCCATTTAAAATATAAGTTAAAAACAATTTACTTTTCTTTGTCAGGTGGTAGTCCATCGTACTCCTAAGTGACGTTACCACATTCTATACGGAATGGATAGTATAATGTTATTTTTGATATTATAAATTAATATTTATAATTATATAATAAATAGAAAATATATACATTTATACATCATTTAATAAATCTGTGAGAGGCATGGATGTATAACAAATTACATCGGTTCGTAAAGTGATAGTCAACCACTCACATGCTCAATGATTTATTTTACCATATAAGGAAGGAGGTTATGGTCATACATAATGATATTAACAGGAAAAAATCTCATCATATGGAATATTTATGGGCTCTTATATCGCCATGGTTCAAAATGATTTTAATGAGGTGGGAGTGGAAATAATATTAAATGATTTAATAAAGACATTATTTATTATCCAGATAATTTCATTAGGTTTATGTAAAAAACAATCTGTGTTGGTATTATTATCAATGAAAGGATTCTATATTGAGTAGAGGGAATTAAAGATTAATTTATTAGTCCCTAGATTAACCAATGGGTTTTGGAATTTATGTATGTATAAGAGAGGGGGTGTCCTTTTATAATGGGGGAGAGGGAAGACATAAAAAATTAAAAAAAGAGAATTAAGGCCAATTTTTAGTAATTCCTAAAAGATCCTAAATAGACTATTTTAGAATATTATAATAAATAATGTCTACATTTTACCATAAAATTGGAGTTATATATTTTTCAGTAATTTTTAAAACATATGTTTTTAGTTTTACCCCCTGCAAAACTGTGTCATCCTTAACTTCTATAAATATAGTTTAATATTTACTCTATTAATTATTGTAAAAATTTAAGTTAAATTTAGTATATAATATAAATATTTATTATTATAAATATTTATTCCATTTTTCTAAAATGAGATAATTTTTTTAGATAATTTCATTTAAAATGAATCCTAAACACATGTCAAAAAATAGGTTGTCAAGAATTGTTAAAAAATGTAAAATTTTGGCATAATTTTAATTGGATTGACAATGTTAACTGATGAAAAATGGGATTATATATCCATGGTGAAATGATTTCATCATCTATTACTAATTTAGATATTCAGAATGTGAAATAGTTCTATGTAATCAATGTGTCAAATTTTTTTTCTTAACCACATTGCTCGTCTAATTTATTTATTTTTTTCATTCATCCATAGTCTTCACTCTAGAAAAATATGATCTCTCCAAGGAAAATTTTGGGATCAATGCTAATTCTAGATCATTTTTTAGTGAATAATCAATGTGGATATTTTTTTGTGTCTCATTGGATTGGCGGCATTTCTACTTCTTATTTTTCATTGGTCATAGAAGATAAATTGGTTCCATTTCTATTTCAAGAGAATGATTGATTGGTTTATTTCCCACTATCCTTTTTATTTTCATTTCATGTATTTTCTTTTTTATGATCAATCCATGGATTATAAATATCCATTGTTGATGGTGCATAATATTCCATCACTCTTTATGTAGGTGTATCTACAAAATTGTATACGGTTCATGAATTATTATATGTACTTGTTTAAATGTAATTTTTTATTTGAAAATGGTTTTATTAAATGTGATCATTGATTTTTTGATTTTTTTTCTTGAATAAAAATAGAATATTGGAAACCTTGGGTGTATCAGAAAAGGTACATAGGTGACACTCATGTGTGTAGCAGCACTACAGGTTAAGTTTACAGTAAAATAAACATTTACATGACTTTTTATTGGTTGTAATGAACTTATTCCTTATTTAATATTCCTTTATGTGTAGTAAATATTACCACTGGCTGGATTACAAAATGTGTGATTCGTAATTTATACCTATTTTATCACATGATTCAGTATTTCATGGATACTTTCTCACATTTGTATTTTACTAATTCTTCTTTTATAACTAATATGTTCCTATAATTTTTTAATATGGTATGCATTTATGAAAAATAGAGGGGTTGTTTATAAATGAATATATTTATGTTTTTTTATAAAATGGATTTTATAAAGCTGTAAATTGTCTATTCTTGATTTTAGATTCATTAGGGGTATCATAATGGGCTTTTTCCCAAAACCATACTTCTACCTTTGGGTGGTTGTAGACATTGTTTTTTAGGACTAAGGAAAAGGAAAGGGCATAATTTTTTATGCCATGTTATCTTATTTTCTATTTGTTTTATAGAAATACGGGTTAGAGTTGATGGGTTTTCACCTGGATACTTTTCAGTATATTTTGATTCAAATGTTTTTTTTATACTGGTTATCTTGAGATGTATGGATCTCATTGTTTCTCATTTCTTTACATGGTACAATAGTTTTATTTATTGTTTGGGTTATAATCAAGGCTTGTTTCCATTATTTTTTCCTACATAACCACATTGTGTTCCTCTTTGGAGGATTTATCTAGTTAATCTAAGTTGGTTCATTATAGACGGAAAATACTTATTTAAAGGATAGAGGATATTTATCTGAGCCCCCTTATTCATAATCATAAAAAATAAAGGAGAAAACTCTTCACACACTGGAAGTCGAGACATGTCATTATACTCTAGTACAATGTTGGATTCAATAGATGTAGTTTTATATGCTTCTATTTCCACATTAACATTGAAGATAGAGGTTGTGACTCCCATTCCATATGGTCTTCAATAGCAGAGTCCACTTTTGATGTCAAAATAATATGGTTTGGTCAAATTTTAATGGGGAAATCCTACTTTCTACTATACACAATAGAGACTCCCACTATCATATATTGGTTAAACCATCTAGTATGTGATGGGAGTTGGATGTAAAGGATTCATTGGAAAATATGATTCATATTTTTATGTTTTTATTTCACTGAAATCCTTTTTCTTAGGGTATTTTGAAATGATTCTTGGGGTAAGGAGATTTTTCGACTAGATAAATGATAGTAATGAATAAATTAATATTTTAGTCATACCAATGATCCATAGTAGTAATCATAATTTATTTTTTAGAATTGGAACAATTTTATTGTTAACCAAGGGATGATTCATGTAATTACTATAATACCTTAAATCGAGGTTTCACATTTCATATGAGTCTAATAGAGTATAATCACCATGGAGTACCCCTAGATTACCATCAAGGTAGTTTTTAAATTATAGGTGATATGATGAAGGTATAAGGACAAGAATATAGATCTAAGTACTTCCCAAAAATGGGTTAAAATAAATGCCCCACGGGAAAATCATCAATTGGGTATTGGATGCCAAATCTGAAAATTGTGTCCCCAATTATATATTGTATAGTGGGGCCTACAGGCTCTTTTCATATCCCTAAATCATCTGCATTGATGAGGATAGAAATATTTTTTCTTACATAATCCTGATGATTCTCCATGTAATGATCATATTTATCAAAAATATAGTGCATAGTAATCACTATGAGAAATTTAATCCATCAATATTTTGTATTAAATATCCATTTCCCCCTAAAGGAAATAGATGATGGACTAGCCATCAAACTTTGCGGATTATTCTTCATAGAGGAATTAAAAACCAACTAATTCAACACTAGACTATTGGGAAACATAAAATCCATTATGAGGGACTCAAAAAGTACCTTCAATATGATGATAATATTATGGATTAATGAATGTAAATATATTTCAATGAATTTCTAGAATAACACATAGTTTTATGAAAGGGAAAAAATTTGACCCTTGAGCTGTCACTAATAGAAAAAAATTATAATGGATTTAGCTAGTTGACGTGATGGTGCAAGACTAAAATATACCACATTCTTTTATCTATTGGATGAATGCATTTGAGTATTAATGGTTGTGGTTATGATCCACCACCAATCTATAAAATAAGTCATTCTTGCACACTGGAGAATTTAGATACAAATTGATTATTTTCTTAAGACTATAGAATTTCTTTTATTTCAATCGAGGAACTATAAAAAAACATTCATAGGTAATGGGCCTAAGGTATTCTTCCTTATGGTTTGAAAATTACCCTTTATTTAATAAATTTAGGGAGGGGTCTCATTATCTAGAAATAATTCATTATCTCCAATCCATGCATAGTAGTACACCAAACAAATGGTGTTGACTATGGAATGATTATTATGGTCTTTATTGGATCCCTAAATAATTTTAATGGTTCTAAAACATCCTCATTTTTATGGAGAATGATGTCAATGAGGTTCATATAAAAATTTGAATTATATGAGGGTCAATTTATTCAATGAATTTTTCATGAATACTTCTTCAATACTAGAATTAGTGTGATATTAATGAGTCCCCTAGAGGGAATTATATATTAGGAACTGTGTTAGATGAATTAACCATGGTTTGAATCATCGAATTAGATCGAATGATTATATTTGAATCTAGAAAGTCATTGAACTTCTAAAAACCAAAATTAGTACTTTATACAATTCCCTTATCATATTAATCATTTTCTATGGTGGAAGATGTGATGGTAAAATGTAAAAGGTGGTCTCCCCACTCCTTCATTCCATGATTTATGATGCCATGATTCCATTAAATGAATAAAAATTAATATATGATGGTTTTTCTAAGGAAATTATGCATGGGATAATAGTTTAGATGGTACATCAACTCAACATCCAATGTATTTTTTATTTATAGAATCAAGAGTTATATTTTCCTTATTAAGAGATTAAGATGACAAAACATTTCCTTTTCCTAGATATAGTTAAACCTATTCTAGTAATGGGATTTTTATTTTTTATCCATAATGGGGGACCAAGGAAACCGTTTTATTTTTAGATTGTGCATGATAGGGCTTATTCAATAGGGATTCCAAGAGAAGAATATGATTATGGGATAAGGTATATATAATTATAACACATTATGATCTTATATGATTTTATATAGTGATTTGATATAATTTATGAGAATATTACACGGTATACTACATGTATCCATTATGTCTTTATCTCATTCATCGAATTCCTAGATTCTTGTAGGATACAGTATGATGATAAGGGTAAGAACTAGCCTATATAGTCATTTTCCAAAAAATAACTCAACAATTTACCATTGATAAACATAAAAATATTGGAATATTTCAATCCATTTTCTAGGAAATGATATGGTTGACTTGTTTATTTTCATGGTACTTGAATTTAGAGATGTCAATGAAACTCATCATATAGAGAGTGTAACTGAATTAGAATACTAACTATTAATGTATATACATATTACATGCGATTGATCCTTGTCCCATATGGATTTACTAGATAAAGGAAAGAAGACACAATGTCTATAAAAATTTTAGGTTCTTGGAGACCACTTTCAACTATGGGGATCCTAGAATTGGGCCACATCGAGTGGTAATGTATGAAATTTGATACTCAAGATAACCTATTCCCTTGAAGGAGAAAAAGATAGTGTTTAAAAAATATAGCGTTGGGGGGATATAGGCACCCAATTATAGGTATGGATTCATTTTTAAAAAATATTTCTCACCAAATCAAAATATATTCAATTAGAGTAGTGGTATTGTAGATAACATAATTATAGAGTCATAAACATATGTATAACCCCTAACATATCAGTTAGACCATGAAGAAATCCAACCATGGTCCAGTGCTGGGAAATAATTTTGAACCACCACAGAATGAATGGTAGCTAATATAAGAAAAAACATGGTTGATATGATCTATTGGCATTAGTCCAAATGGGATGAGAAGAACCAAATACCATAATAGTATTTTATTAATTGAGACCTAACAGTTTTGGTCAATCAAAAGGGTCTATGGAAGTATCATATTAGACATCCTTATGGTGAGGTTTATGTCATTAATGGGGATATAATTTATTCTTATCATATTATTTTTTATCATTGGGAGATGTAGTGATCCTAGTATCATCTTCAGTTTCCCCTCTAGTTCTAGGAGCATGATAATATTTGTAAAACTCCATTAAATATGCTGAAGGTATTTGTAATAGGTCTTAGAAGTGGTACAACATTAGGGAATCAAATACCCATATACATTTTTCTACGACTAGAAGGAATATATTCATGAGGGATTAATATTTTTTATAGTTAATTTTAGTTTTCATCCTCCTCATGCTCCCCAATACTGGTATCACACTCCCATAATATAAATGTACTAATAGGTAAGACATTAATCACAACAGTGGTCAATTATGGGGGTTTCTAATGTCATCAGATAACCTAACATGATGGGACTATTATCACTCTAAATAAGGTATGGACTAAAATGTGTAATATTAACCCAATATATGATATCCACAAGAGGATATACAATCATAATGATTTTATGTTTCATCGTGATACCCTCAATGCATAGTTGATGGATACATTGATAGTATTAAACTAATTCAGCATCTTAACCCACTAGAAGCTCGGTGATGTCCAATATTTTGATCATTTGATTAAGGGCCAAAGGATAATTAAGAATAATTTTTATTACTGATAATGAATATAAATCAATTTAATGACATACATAGGTCCTACTAAAGACATAATATGTGAGTTTCTATGAGAATCACATGTGTGAATAAATGCAGGGTTTCCTATTTCCAAAATATGACTTGTAGAAGATCATTGGATATGATTTTTGAATATTTTTTATTATACTCTTAATGTGGAAGGGGTTCATTATTTAATTAAATCCAAATTCTTTTTCTGAAAAGAATGATTTTGGGGGAGTAATTTATCCTTATATACTCTTCTTCTTTTCATTAGATGAGTGATGCATTATTCGATTCATCATTTACTGAGATGATGTTTTTTACAAAATAGGTTATACAAGTGTTGTCCTAATATACATGTTATAATGAATACATATGAACTATTTTTGGTGAGGTAGTATATGGAGAAACCATTACATGATTGAATTTTTTTTCTTATTAAAGGGTTATAAAGAAGACCCCACATCCCTCATACATCCATTATATAATTAAAAAATATGGTTTAAAATGATTGTATTGATGGTGACAAATATATTCCTATAAAGGAATAAATTATATACTATACATATAGGTTCTCCCATAGGGACATTGGGGCCTTGTGGACTTCATCCATGGAAATGTACATCATAACTAAACGAGTATGTCTCCCTAGATGTGTTGGAATGGGAAGAGTAATTCTACAAGAAAAATATATTTTCGTGGATTTTGAATGATTAATTGTATCCTAGATTTTGTTCCCCTACCAAGAATCTTGTATTGATATTTATGTTCCCCATGTGTGAGTATCTATGATTCGTAGAAAAAATTTCAATGAAAATTATTATTAGAAACAAGGGTATTAACTCCATGATAGCTTATAGTACCTCAACCATAAAAAGGACCATTAAGGTGTTTGACATATTTGGTATTTTTAAGACCTTCATGAAAATTTACAACATCACATGGAGGACCTTCATGGTATATATCTTTATAATGAGGATGATCATTATAATATCACATGATAGATCCATAAGTTAGGAGAGTGAACCTAGCATGACTAATGAAAATTTTGGCTCAATATCCAAGATAGTATAATCGAATTCATTGTATAATAGTGAGGATTGGATGTTATTAATAATTGGTGTCTAGGGAAACATGGGATATTGTATTGAAGACAAGTGCATTAGAAATATATATCTACCAAAAGCGTAGGCACCACACTATATAAAATTGGGATGAAAGAGCAGTGGAGAAGTCAATTTGGTCATCTACACAGTAGATTTCCTTGCATTGATAGTAAAATAGGTTGGTAGGAGCCTTCCACAATGACTCCCAAGTGAAACATATATATGAACAACATGAATGTCACGCACATAATTTGTGTAGGGGAAGGTGATATTGTATCGTTTTGTGGATAGAATCCCATAATATCTTTTAGTTGTAGTGGTATTATTTCTATATATTTATTGCAAACTGATAATGTCTTCATCATGGATAAATGTATTCCATATTAACATATTCATCTACATATGAGGAATTAGTTCCTCTTGCTCATAACTGTAGATCATTGAATTAGTATCTCTATATTTTATATTCTCTGAAGGGGATTTGAGGAGAGAATTCTTAGGAGATGCTAGGGAGGTGTGTCTGATAGCTTGAGTATATGTATGAAGGTTCATTCTACTATCTTTTTTCTAACCCCATTACCAATATAATTATATGGAATTGTCTTCTAAGAATATTATGTGGTTGGTATCTAGAATGAACGATTATTTTCATATTTTTGTATATTTGTGATGACATCAACACCCAAAAATCCAGACATTGATAATTTGTTACTATTGTGAAGTCCCATGTTTCTCATCCTATCACTATGAAAGGATAATAGAGTCCCATTATGATCTTCATTCTATTTGGGTAAAGCATGTGAATATTTATGTCACTCATATAATCATTTTTAAGGAGAATTAATTCATTTAAGGATCCCTATTATTTTTTCCAGTTATTTCTACTACGAATACCACTCCAACTTTATCATACTGCACCTAAAATTGCTATGATATAATATACCATCAATGTAACATTCCCAATTTGGTTGACATATCACCACTAGGGTTAATTGTGTCATGTATTTGATTGGATTCATTCATGGATTTCATTTCCCAGTTCAAATATGTCTCACTAATTTATGATATGCTCATAAATCATGTTCTCGAATACCTATTAAGGTGGACAACTATTAATTATATAACTTTATTCCCTTTTAGGTGGAACACTTTATGTAGGATAGGTTGGGTCTTCTGGTATTGTTAGACATTCTTGGGTATATTGGTAATCTGAAAATGTCATCCTTATAATGGGAAATGAGGTAATCATATGTTTTTAACCTTAGGCATCTTGGTATCAGGACCCAAGGAATCCGATGTGCATGAAATAAGAAATCTTATTCCCATTTAATAAGGCATTATATTTTCATTTCTAAATTCAACATTGGATTGTGACCCAAGGCCACTCATGATCATCACATCAAGTATCACATACTATTTACATAAGTTAATATTGGATCATCACATATGGAATCCCTAGCTCACCACTAGAGAAAACATTTTCTAATCACCCAAGGTGTCCAATTCTCATTTTTTGGGGAATGTTTAAAATCATAGGATCAGAAAAATTGGAAAATAAAGAGATCATATTTTTGTCACATACGATTCTTATTGAAATCACTTAATTCATCCTAGAATTATAACATAGTGAATGAATATTTAACTAATATTTCAATTAAATAGGATATAGATCCAATGATCATTAAATTGGAATATAATTATCATCTAATAAGGAATTATGTGATCATCACATATGGAAGAAATCATAGAATCATCACCTAAGTAAAGGGTGATGACATCTTATCCTTTTTACTCAAAATAGTAATTTCCATCACATAAGGATCCCTAGGATCATCATCATGGGATGGGTTTGAAATACATCTGGTGAGGTTGTTTTATGCTAATTATATAGGACCTCATGGTCTAACACCCTAGATAGTGATCCACATATTTCCATCGCATACCAGAGGGTCATGGAGTAAAATCCACTTGGGATGTTTCCAAATTTGAATATCATGTATGGTGTATATATAAATTAATTATATTGGGGAATGATCCAAATATTTCCATAATATAATGTTAGGGACATGTTATTAACCAGTGGGAATGAAAATATAGTTTAAAGGATTGTGGATACATTTGTATGGATGGTTGAATGGCCTTGTATACTCCTAAATGATGACCAGGTTTTAAAAATACTATATCCTAAGTGGGATATTGAATGGTATTGATGTTGGGATAAAACCTAAAATAGGTTTCCCATGCATCCTACTAGATGACATGATTCAAAACCCGTATATTTTATGTACATAGATTATGTTTACGTGATAGGTTTTTACCATTTAGTTTAATATCACATGGAGAGGAATATTTTTTAGTGAATGGAGAGATGATAAGGAATGTTGTGTGTTTCAAATGTCAGCATTTTCATAGTCCTAATTAGAAAATTTTATACTATTATTGGCTCTTAGGAATAGGTTTTTTAGTCAACTAATGCTTGGTATCAATTGACATGTATACTACATAGCTTATCCATTATGAAAAGGGTATAGGTGTAAAAATACCAATACTTTGAAAAAAATGTAAAGGTTATTTCCCAACCCATTATAGGTGAATAGTGGATTGTCATGTATGTTCAGGAATTCGATTGTGTATATGGAATTCCTATTAGTGATCACGTATCATGCATTATCTTGTTCGGCGTGCACTCAACAATCACACAACTATGTTTCATGAAAGGAGACATCATGTGGAAGTCTATGATATAGTGTTCATATAAGTCAATGTTTACTTGATATTTAGAGATGTGGGATCCTTTAGTATCTATCCCACTTTTTTTTCAAGGATTAATAAATTTGGTTGTCCACACAAGTTAGTTGTTTCCAAAAACATGGAGTCGCATGAGTTCAAAAACATTGTTGTGTAACATGTTCATTGTTAATGTGAGTTGTGATAGATCATATCAAATATGATACAAATCATTGAAAACATATTCAAGGTAATTTTTTATTCTTTTCATGTATTGAAATCAATGAAATTATTTAGAGTTTAACAATTCATGTATATTTGAGCTACAAAAGATGAGAGCTATGAATTGGTAATCCTGAAGGTTGAACACAAAAATATTAGGGTGGGGGAATATTGATAGGCATTAGGCAAGTGAGGAAAGACTTCTTATTAGAAGTAATTTGTGTTTTAAAATTTTTAGAGTTTCATTTTGAACCAAATTACATTTCTAAAACACCATGTTTTATAAATATATAGACTTCACACCAGAATTGTCTCTGAAAATCATTTTTCATCTCAGTTCAACTTTTGTTTTTAAAGGATCCTTCTTAGACCAAATTTTTAAAACCACCCATAACCAATTAAACTTCCTAAATGATATTCTTTGAAAACATAAATCAAAATAAATATATAATAAATGATATGTATAAAATAATTATCCTCGTTATATAATATTATAGTTGTTTCGGTGGTATATAGATTGTGGGGATACATATTTTCACCATGTTCATCACATTTTAATACCAATTATAACAAATAGAGAAAATATGATTTTCCCCTATTAATGTCCATATAGTACTCTATGGATTTTTTTGTATTTATCATATATCAATTTTTCTTATCAATCATTTAGAAAATTAAGGAAGATACATGATGGAATCGAAGAACATTTTTAAATGGATAGATGAAGAATAATGATTATACATAAATAGGAAAGAGATATCCACCACCAGTTTACATTATTAATGTAAACAATTATTTTTTAATTATTATCTCATTATTAATGAAAAATTTATTTTTCTTCTTGTGACCTATTTATCATCTAGGAATATTTTTGAATTATTTTTCATTAATTATTTTAAGATATTAAATATCCTTTGATCAACCTATTTCAATCCATGAAATCATTGGAACAACCAAGGATATTATGAAAGTTTTATAGGAAAATATCCTCAATCTCATTTGTTACTACTTGTATGATTGTTTTATTATATGTACCCATATTTATGAAATTTACATCCTAATTATGTTTCATGTTAATGAGTCTACAAAAAAAATCATCATTAAATTTGTATTGCACATGAATTATAGTACATAAAAATGTTATTTAGGAACTCTAACATGAGTCAATCATCCTAATATTCATCTTTATATAATCAAAGCTACTAAAAATAATGTATTCTTAAAAATATTTTCAATTTTAGATTTAGTGGGAACAAAATATAATTAAATATCACCTCAGTTATATAATATATAATAAAATTGTGAAAAATAGCAATTTTCTTAATTCTATAATATTTTATAATGTTTTTTTAATATAAATGGATGAAAAATTTTCAAACATAATAGTTCCACAATAAAAATTAAGTAAAAAAATTCATTTATGGTTTATTTAATTCATATAATTTGTGAGAAGTTAGTAATTCAAATTATGTTTTTTCATTAATAGTACAAATATGTAGAGAATATTTTTTCTATACTTCAATATAAAAAATATTCTAATTGAATATATCCCATAAAAATAATATTATTTCAATTAATCATTCATTTAATAAATAATCATCATTGTTTCCCATAAATTCAATTGAATATCTATCATACTAAAAAAAAATTGGTGATGAAAAAACCATTAACATATTTAACAATTATCATCACTACATTCATATTAATTTCATTTGGATTTTCTTGTAATATAGAAAAATATATATAAAGTAAATTTGCTATATAGTTTATTAGAGGTCAACTATAACTTATAATTTATCAACCCTATATAAGTATTTTCTAATATATTTGTCTATTAATATAATTATATATTATACATGAAAATATTAAAACTATAGTTTTGATTTTAATAAAATAAAATTTAATTTCATAACATGTTCTCTTGAATAATTATATTATTTAATAATAATTCTATCAATTTTTATATAAATTGAATGAAAAGGAAAAAAAATATGTCTACACATATTCCACATTTAATATCATAGGTTATCATTCTAAAAATGATTTTCATAATCTCCCCAATCCAGGTCCCCTACTTTGTGACCAAATTTGGTTATTGTGTAACTAAAGCTCATTCCCCATTACACTAGGGGTTGTTGATTAATGTTGAGGTTCCATAAAAAAATATGTAGACTAAACTCTCATGTACAAAAAAATATAGTTGATTCCATATCAACAAGAAACCATTATAATATAACAACCACAACATAAAAATATATCATTACTAAATTATATATAATACTAAATATCATCATTGTTGTATTAAAAATGATCTATTATGCATTTCATACAATTAAAAAATAAAAAATAGGATCTCATAGGGTATGATCAAATATAATAGGCTATAAAAGTAGACAAAAGATAGAGTGGTATAGAAAACATTGGTTGATATATGTAGCTTTGACCCATCTCCCAACTCCAACCAAGCTTGATTTGAACAATAGTATATAGCAGAATGTCTCCTTCTCTTACTTGGGTCAAGATTTATAATATATCGTTAGGTAGTAGGGAGACCAAGTAGGATGTGAAAGTAAATCAGAATAGAACTACAATGTGAGTACCATGTAATTCCAACAAATACATGTGTATATTCGATATAAGGTGATATAGGACTATAAATAAATAACTTATATCCATATGGAGTAATCACACTAAACCACATGTTACCACACCTTATTTAAATAGTTCTATAATGGGAAGATATATCTATAGCCTAAACATACAACAATGATGAATTATAAACCATTACACATGTCATAACCAATCATAATGGGTTATCACCATCAAATTAGATAGGTGAATGATTCCACACCACCAAACCCCATCTAGGTGAACATTCCATTTCCAATTCAATATAAAATGTGAATGATTCATCGACCGATTAATGTGGAAACCAAAAATTATAATGATATTTTACTAAAGTAATTTATAATTATATCCAAATAATATACCACTAATATATATCTTAGGTGGATGATTCCCCAAAAATGTGACACCTTCTTAGGGGATAAAGAACTACCACAGTCAACTCCTCTATTATAGGAATATTCACCTCTTAAAAGCACATAGTCGAAGATTCACCACTAGTGTCACTGTCTTGAGGGATCCTATATTATCATCATAAATTCTTTGATGAATCCATTAATACTATTATAAATCTATATATGGAATTGGGAGAACCGTTAATAATCTCTTGGTGGATAAAATTCTAATAATAATTGTCTTGAAGTGAAAGAAGAAACCCTTTGAAAACCACATATGAGGATGGTATACCACCACACATATACTTAGGTGGAAAATAAGATATGATAGATAATACCAAAGTGGATGAGGTTCCAATATTATTTTAGCACCAAGGTAAATGATGGATCATTGACTCATATCATGTGAATGGAATATGAGAACATATATTTCATGGATGATGAAACACCAATAACAATATCTATCTAGATTGGGTACCAACATTATGCCAAGATACAATTAGAATGAGTAATTTTTTATTAAGGTAAAATGTATATAATTAGTTATTACATAACAGATCATGGTTTATTCACTGAATCTAATAACCCAATATATGTTTCATTCTCAGCATGGGTAATTACAACCCTTGCTCACTATCGGGATAGTCTATATAAATGGACAAACTAAGACACCTAACAAGGATTCTAGGGTTGCGTCTTATGCATAGGTTAACCATTTGGTTCTAAAAGAAAGGCACAATTAGACATTCCCTAATTCCAATAGTCACACATGACCATGGTTGGTATGAGCATCCCTCAAAGGACTTATCCAATGGATATAAGTTCAAATTTATGTAATAGAAAATAAAAAATTCAATTAATATTAGAAAAAATATAATTAACTCATTTTTTCTAAATTTTATATGACACATTGTATATGAGTAATTATTAATGAAAAATCAAGGGACCACCTTCCTAGGTGTATTAGTGTCAGGTTTGTTATAAAATATTATGTTATTCCATTTAAAGTAATAAAACATCAAGAAATCATGAAAAAATCCATTGAATATGGAATAATAAAAAATAAACAATGAAAAATAAAAGGAAATTAAAATTAATAGGATGTGTATTTATAACCATATTAGTGATTTACTCCTATAATAGAAGAGGTCTTCATGTGGAAACTAATAATTGAATTTTTCCACATAAAAAAAAGAACACGAGGGATGATAAGTTGGCGATCAATTACTGTAGGGAAAACATTTCATTATTTATAATTTAGTTATAGATAAAAAGTAAAATAATATAGTTTTAAAAAATACAATACAAAAATTAATCAGGTACACCCATTCCACTATTAATTACCCACTCAAGGTTAAACATCCATGTATTTTAACATAGTGATTTATTAACTCCATTTCCAACTCCATCATGTACCATGTTCTAGACAACTGGGTACCCGATGGAATCTTTCAAGGGGGATTTGTTTCATTACCAAACTGATTCTCTATAAATTGATCCTAGATCCCCTTAAAACACATACAATGATAAAAAATTGAAATACCGGAGATTTTGTGAAAATATTATCAAAATAATATCTATTATAGATAACGGGTGTTTCAACCATTGCACCATAAAGTATATCATCTGTATGTTACACAATTATATCTCACTAAGCCTTATCGGAGAATAGATATGGGAACTGTGTCTAAAAACTAAACACAAAATCCCATGAAACCTCCTAGATATGGCTATTCTATCTCAATAACCATTCCATATGGACTATTTTTTTCGCAAATTCATCTCACTCTAATCCATTATATAGATTTGTTTTTTCAAGAATAGTGTATTAGGCTCTAACTCGACTTCATCGACAGAAATCACATTAGAATGTTACTGATGATATCTCAAAATCTAGGATACCTGTAATACACAGGTCATAACATAATATATTTAATTAGGTGATGATCAATATTTAATGATAGATATCCTATTTAAAACATTAAATGGTCCTTTGAATTATCACCCCAGTTCCCTCTTCATGTGTATAGTAATGTATCCCAACTAATGTGACACATCAAATAATAACCAATCACTAACCTCAAACTCCAAAGGATGCCTTCATTGGTAAATATATGATCTTCTAGTAATCTAAGTAGTATCCAACATCTTCTAATAAAATGAATATGTAGCGATTTTTATAGTATAGGGAGAAACTCAATAATTATTGATTCCTCTTATTGTAATCCATATAGACATAGTAGACATGATCTATTCTAAAAATTCTCATTGGGAACCATATAAATTGAAGACTGATTTTTTTTTTAAATTTAACCATTAAAAGAATAATATTGATCTATAATGAGTGACTAAAATCTTGTAATAATGGAAATATATTTCCCTCCAACATAGTGATGGTACACTTAGACTACCCATTTAACTATTAATGATATAAATTTCTCACTTGTAACTACATATTATTTAAATTCATCAACCCTTTCCAAAATCATAATGTAAAATGGTAATCCTAAACTAATTTTATTATCATAGAAATCCCAGAGGGATGAACTATCCCCAAACTATAGATACATCCTCATTTATAATTGGAAATTGTATTCAGGATTTGATGAATGTGATTTTAGTACATAAAATAGTCTGTGATAAGCCATACTAGATCAATACCATGTACTAAAATATAAATTTCAACCATGATATCCATCATCACTTTATCTCATTTTCAATTTGTAATGGTAAATGGTTTAAGATGATTTATGACCCACTTGTTATCATCCTCCATCTACTAAAATGTATAGCATAAAAAATAATCCTTGATATGTTATTCTTCATACTGGGACACTAATATTATCTCATAATTTTATTTTACATCATGGAAATCCCTTGGTGAGGAAAACAACTTGGGGTTTGTGAATCTCATATTATATTCTCATGTATGCTTGTTGGGATTACCACATGACTCTCAATGTAATGAACCTTATAAAAATCAACTAAACAAAAAGGTTTCGGTTCTCAAATACATATATTGACCCACATTACTATGAAATATTTGTCATATTACATACTCTCATTCGCCCACTCAAAGAGAGAGGAAAGATTACTAATGGATTTTAGGGATGATCCTTCTTGATTCTCATGATTCTAAAGATGATTATCTAAGAAGAGCCCAGTAACATACAAAAATATATGATCTCCCATGCCACTAATTTTTTGGAGACTTCCAACATAACATATAGGCTAAAATTTCCCATTCCAATGGGTCAATTCCGACTCAAAGTTAAAGGATTATAGGAACTTGACCCACATCCACTTATAAAGGGCCAGGTACCTCTATGAAAATATTTATTACATGCTTTTATTATTATTATACACCAAAAAACTACATCATAAAATGTAGTGAGATCAAAACATCAGGGACCCCCAAAAAATACAGTATTAGATCATAAATTGGTTAGTTCCACCCATATAGACTCAGCTACTAAGACTTATAAGAAACCACTCTGCCACTTTTAGTTTAACTACTCAGTTTTGAAACATAATTACTCACAATAAATTATTTAATGCATATCTAAATTAGGTAATGTCTAGATAGACATAGATATCAAGTTTCATTTTAGCTCATAAATTTCCATCTAATAAGAGCCTTACTATATGTTAATTACTCCCTTATTATTCTGGACCACCATTTCAATTCCCAAATAGGATAAGTCTTGTGCTAAAATTATATAGATACATAATTTACCATATAACTATGACCCTGAAATACATTATGATGAATCTCCTAGGAATCCATAAATGCATCTTTCCCTAGGCCTATTGATATACCTACCACTGATATCACATGCTCCAAGAAGTACACTATATAATATCATTATTAAATATGACTACAATTGAATAAAAATATCGATGTAAACCCCCATACATCTGTGTCATGAACACTACCATCACATTTAATAACATGTATATCATATAAATGTTTTCATAAATACATTACCTACCTATAAAAGTAGTATACATAAAGTTACATCCTTATCTAATGATTAGGAAACCTCATTTTGATTGTGGATAATAGCATAGAAACTATCAGTAAATCAAATAGGTCAATGGTATGAGGAATAAGATATCAGGTATTAACCATAAGTCTTTTGAGCCTATGGAAATACATACAGAAATGTAATTATTGCTCAACCAAATTTCTGAACAGTATAAGACAACCTAAAATTGATGTTCTCGGTATTTCATTCCCCATATATATACATGAAATAAAGTCATATGTGATATCATTATATGTCTATTTAATAACTAGTGAACCAATCTGTATCATGGATAAAATTGAAGTAAACACCTTCAAAATGATTAAATAGTAGAGAATCCTATATCCAATAATAACTATGTTTCACTAAAAATATCATCATGTACACTCTGACCATGCACATAATGGTTTGTTTAGTGAAAATACACTATAAAAATACTATACATAAAACCCAAGATAAAAAAATTTCAAAATAACTATGAGTTAGTGGAACACACCTTGATCATATGAAATTTATTATACGGTTCATGAAATAATAATTATATAGTTTATTTTCAATGTCTCAGCACCCAATATTATTTGAGTTTGGTTGATAACGTGAACATATACTGAACATAGAACCATAGATGTTATCAATGGACTATTGTAAGTGATATTACCTTACTAGAACTACTTCCCTATTTTCCTGGTACCATGACCCTCCCTATTACCCGAGCAACAAAATGAACCCCAACAATGACCCAAATTCTATACTCATAGTCTACCCCTTGAACCGTATATATGAATAAATCTATTTCATATTTCTATAAATGGTGTTATACCACAATTCCTCTATAAATTCCATAACTTTTAATGGAAGAATAACTACTTTGGTTTTCTACAATAATGAGGCTAGATATACCATTTCTAACCAAAGTAGTTGCACTCTAACATGAATTTACCTAATAGATGAAGTGAAAAAACCTTACCTTGGACACACTAATAGTCCCCTCTTAAAAAATAATTCTTATGTTTCCTTTTCCTTCCTTTGGATGACCACATACAAGATCTTATAGAATAATCAAACTACCCAATGGATCTACCCTAAGACTAGTTCCACACCATAATAGATGATTTATTAAGGACTATCGACCAAGATTTCAATTTTTATATATTATCCTATGATAGAATATACTATCTTAATCTAGAATCCAATAACATGAATCTTGTGGTATCATCACTCACCAACATAGGTGAAAATTGAAATAGATCAATAAAGAGATAGGAAGAATACATCACTGAAAATACCCCTATACCAGATTAATAATATCACGTGTAATATCAAAAATCATAGTCATTAATAAAAAATAAATAAAATATTGAGAAAAATGTCCTTTTTGGACATCAACACTTTATTGATTTATGTCAGCAAATTTCCATACAGGAGATTCATTTTTCCACAATTAATGTAGAATGTAATTTATTCCCTCCTATTAAAAAGTCACTCGAGAGGATTAAATATAGTCATTGTAACCTCCTTCCTAAAAACCTTATTCTCCACCCCTACCCACGTAGAGAAGTGCATAAAATTTCATCAAATTATGAGTTAGTAGTTACATGGTTTATCTAATTCTCGATTCCCTATGCTCTAGGAACTCTTCCTGCTACTGCTGCTGCCACTAACGCATTTCCTCCTACTCCATTTGCAAAGTATCTATAATCTCACTCTGAGTAGGAAGCTTCTCATCATATTATGCATGATATGATGATGAATTTCCATGAGCTCCAATTGATATGGACGCTGACATCACAAAGGTTCCATAAAAACACCTAAGGGTCAATTGATAGATGATACTAACAACTCATCCTTTCTCGAAGGCATATTGGGTCCTCTGCATCCATGCTACCTCATTAAATTATGGGGAACTGGTCTTATCATCAGTCTCTGCCTAACTCTAACCATGTGTCTGAGATATCGCAGCCTTATATGGCTCCTTCAACTGAAATTTAGCATTAAAATAGTTAAAATATTATTTTTTGTTAAATTTGAAACTAAAAAAATTATACTGACTACAATCTGAAACTGGGGAGCACCTCTAATCTCTGCAGTGGCAGGATCAATATACATCCTCATAAAAATGTCGTACTCTGTAATATCAGGTTATGAATCAGCCTATATGAATATAAAATAAACTGTTTACATATAAATTTATATAAAATATTTAAACAAAATGTACATACCCTATGCTTTATATGCGTACTGAACGTATGACTACCCACTTGATGTGTCACCTCCAATCTCTCAGGATTTTTCTAACCTAATGATGATCTACTCTAAAACATCCTACTCAACCAGTGTGTAAATAATCTATCCCAAACCTAAGATGAAATATAACCAGGTTGGTGGACTCAACATGTATCATCAAACTCTGTCAGTCCTACATTCTCCATTGATTTTCATTTCAAATTGTTAAAAAAATGAGTGGAATGTGGACACATAACTCCCTATTATTCCTTCTAAATATCTTCATGCATGCTCTCAACAATGGTATACCATAAACCATTCAAATGATTTATTATATCAGGTTACTAATTAAATTCATTTCTAAATAAATAATATTTATTTACGTAGCATCCAAAGTATGAACCTGTGCTGATGTACATTAACGAGAATATGATCCCATGACACCCTTACATCAGAAAAATAATTGTGCATTATATAACTCCCCTTTCCAATAGCTATAAGCATAAATATGTGAAAATGAAAAATTAATCAAACAATTAGAATATAAATAAATTAATGAAAATAAAAATAAATACACAAGTAAACATATATCTGGGTACTTGGATTGAACACAAGATGTGGACTTTGCTCGGGGATAGGGTTGGGAATCATTTGTCAGGAAATACCATGCCCTCTCCATGATCCCCCTAAACCGCCAGTAGTCTGAGGATCTGATGTTCGGATCACTGGTTTTTCCAAAGGTATATCAACCTTTTATAACAAACTATATAGATCCCCGTCCATCTGAAACAAGAAATGATTGTTGTTAGAGAACATTTGAAAACAACTATTATATATATGTTTGTGTGTGTATTATAAATGATTATAAACCTCATTTAAGTATTTCAATGTTCATCTTCATCCTCTTCATTATCCTCATATTCATAGCTATTGATGTCAATTTCTTTATCTGCCTCCTCATCATCATCGATTTCCATATTAGTTTCTGTTTCATCATCTATTGTCATTTAAAATTTAATTGTAACATCATCATCACCATCGACCCTTAATTGTGGGGTCCTGTCAATGATAATCATGACTCTTCATGAAAAAAATGTATTTAGGGAATTCTAATAAAAAAAGTCAATTCCTTGCACTTGTCACGACCCATCCCCCAGGGCTCATGTCCTGACAACCCCCAGCCTGCATTCATGGGCTAGGGGCTGGCAACTAGCACCGGAATGGTGTATCCCTAAAACGTTAAGGAATTGCCTTTAAACCTGTACAAAAACAAGGTCCATGAACACAACAAGAAGCAACTGTGAAGTAAACTATTGTAGTAAAAGAATTCAGAAAGTAAAAGGGGCCAGAATACAATCCCAACTATAAAGGTACAAGTACAACTTAAAATAAAATACAACTGAAAGAAAAAGGAAAAGTGTTACTAGGTCTTCCTCTGAGTTTCCTACCATTAGGGTATGTAAAGATATCCTCTTCAACACTCCATGTCCTTCTATCTCCTGTGCATCACCTCACGCCAAATGGTCCATCCTCTTGCATCATCCAGTCTTGGATCCCTCAGTATCAATCGATGGTATACGTCATCTGCACAAGAGACAATAAGGTGTGGGTGAAGCCCATGCAGGGGTGAGTATAATGATACTCTGTAGAGACCCTGAGACCCCATAGGTCTCCTGATGCTCCACAACAGAAACCCACAAAGCAAGACATCAAATCCATGTATGTATATGCCCATACATACACTTGTGTTATAATGATATACACATATCATACATGAGGGAAGAAAACCACAAAGGTAACTCCATGAAGGTAACACCACGAATGTAAAAGTAACACACATGTAACACTACGAAGGTTACACCACGAAGGTAAAAGTACCACACAGGTATCACTATGAATATATTACCACAAAGGTAAAAGTTACACACAAGTATCACCATGAAGATAGTACCATGAAGGTAAATGTACCACATATTTATCACCGTGAATATAGTACCATGAAGGTAAACGTACCACACAGGTATCACCATGAAGATAGTACCACGATGGTAAAAGTACCGCATTGGTATAACCATGAAGATAGTACCATAATGGTAAAAGTACCACACAGGTATCACAATGAAGATAATACCACAATGATAAAAGTGCCACATAGGTATCACCATGAAGATAGTACAACGAAAGTAAAGGTACCACAGAGGTATCACCATGAAGATAGTGCCACAAAGTTAAACGTACCACACTAGTATCACCATGAAGATAGTACCACGTAGGTAAAAGTATTAGTTCAAATAGAGTCTTAGATCAAACCATGTTTTAGTGAAATATAGAAGTACAGCTTTTTAGTAGTGAATCTAGATCATATTATTCTATCAAGAGGTACTTCTTCTGACCATATAGAGTCTGACCGACACAGGATCGATAGGTACTGACCCCCACAATGACCCACATAGGATCCGACCCCTCGGAGTCGATAGGTACTAACCTCTGTTGACCCACATAGGATCTGACCCACACAAGATCGGTATGTGTTGACCCACACAGGATTGATGAGTGATAAACCACATAGGATCGGTATGTGTGGACCCACACAGGATCGTTGAGCATTGACCCACATAGGATCTGACCCACACACGATCAGTATGCACTAACCCACAAAGGATCACTGAGCATTGACCACACAGGATAGATAGGTACAAACCCTTGAAAACAACCCACACAGGATCTGACCTGCCCATAGTCGATAGGTAACTAACTACAGTATGATCAGTCTCCAACCTATGCCTCACTGTCAGCCACTGGATTTCCTCTAGTAGCACATTTGGTAGAACCGCTCCTCAAACCATCAGTAAAACCTCATCCACCAATAAGTTCCATGAAGAATTATCCCGATGGTCGGTCATTTCATAAGGGACCCAACACAACAGACGGCACATCAATCGGATGCACAGTCTGTATGTTATTAGTGTTTCGGCTCCGAGGGCCCAATTGATTTCGTGGTTCAATCCAACCCGGATGTACTCCAAAATTATACAAAACTCAAGTAGAGTATACCAAAATGACCATATATGTCCAAGGATATTGGTTCCACAGACGGTTCATCAAAAAGATGCCTATCTCTAAAGATATGGCCAAAGAAGCAAAACCGGGTCCAGATGGGCCCGGGTCCGGCCCGAATGGCCTCTGCCTCTGCGGGCCCAACCCACTGGGCTGTGGTCTAGCCCGGCCCACATAGGGTGCGGACCATCCCTGTGGAGTGGTCCGCCTGAGTTGGCACCAAAGGTCGAGTGTAGAGACTCGAAGCCTGACGTACATGGACATTACATTACTTTTGCGGAATACTTAGTACATTACAAAAACACACACACAAGGATCGTAATAGTTTAGTGTCTTTGGAAACTCAGAATATAATCTTCTAATTCCTAGTGAAAGATCTTAAACATCTCCCATAAAGATCTTCTTTTTTTTATACCTAAAACATTTCTTTATATCCTGGGGAAAAGAAAACATAAAAGGGTGAGATCAAATGCTCAGTAAGGGTAAACAAAAGAAATATCAATCACATCATATACATAAGCACATAACTTTTGGAAATCTTATCCTGCAAAAGAGATCATAATTTCATAACACGGGATAAATCATGGCAGTGAAATGTAATCACAATAATCATAACTTAAAACATGAAACTTTGTGGCATACACACATAATCATAGAGAATCATTTCTTGTTAGTCAAGACTCATTGCCAAGACTATCTTAGTGGACAAAGTCCCTTTCTGAATCGAGTAACCCTCGTTTCAGTCTTGTTTCACTGAACCGGTATAACCTACCATTCCAGCCATGTCTATCTCAGGAGATATAAAATATTTACCCAATGCATTGGAGGGAGATATAGGTACCACCCATCTCATAATGATACCATTCTTATGTGTTCCACAATATCATAAACCATACATCATTACATAACCCATGTAATAAAAATGGGAATCTTAAACATCATGACATCATAAAACAATTCATATACGATAAAGGAATTCATAAAAATATTTCCATCACAACATAATCAAATCAATGTAATAATAGGGATAAAAACAGAACCCATTATTATCTTAGATGGAAAATAATTTTGATAAAACACTTGAACTCCATTCTTGAGGAAAATATCCTTTCTTCTTCAAAAACATTTTTCCTTTCTTAACATGTCATACAACTTTAAACTAAAAGAAGTAGATTAAAAATAAACTTTAAAACTTGTAAAGGAAGCTTCTTGGAAATAATGTTTTAAAAATCCATTCATGCCGTATAAGTTTAAAAAAAAATTGCGTACTTTTGTCGGAAAAGTCAAAAAGTACCTCGTATGAAAAACGACAAAAGATTCCTTTCATATCTTTTACTAAAAACTCACCAAAGGGTAAAATAGGATTTAAACAATTTTAGGTGAATGGAAATAATATTACATATTGAGGAAACATGGATTTGGATAATAAAATACACCCCAGTAAATACCAAAGTACAAACAATCTCGGATAAAAATGAGATTGTGATATTTCCCTTACCTTAGGTCCGATTTGCTTCGTAAGTGTCCGAACCTCCTCTTCATTGAAGCACCTTTTTGAGACCTCCTCTTAGGGCACTAAAATTGGTCTTTGAGGAAGACCAGAACCTCTAGGATGTTTCTAGGGAAGTGGAGAAGAGAATTTGGCAGGGTTTGGCTGAGCTTGAAGGCTCAAAGTTGTGTGAGAAAGAGAGGGAGGAGGTTCCCTTTTATAAGGGAGGAGAGGGGCACCTTTGGAATAACTAAAAATATTACTTTATTATAAAGTCAAGTTCTGTTTTAAATAGCTCCAAATTGATTTATTTCGAGGATAAGGTGGGGATGGGTCTAAATACTCTCATCAAATAGAATTTAGACAAGTTTAGGTTCCTATTTTAACCTTATCAGTTAGATTTAACATTAAGTTAAATAATTTTACTCTTACCGTGTCTTCTTGTGTTCTTACACTATAAGGTTAATAAACTTACTATAAGAATCCAAACGAACCCAAAATTGTTTATTATTAATATATATAATCTTATCTAAGTCATTTGGCCAAACCTTAGATTTTTAGGAATAAAATAACAATTAATAATATAATATTTGTTTTAAAAACTATTTTATGTCAATTTTGACACTATTTAGTAATTGATTTTTGTGAAACTCATGATAGAGTGATAAGTTCGAAAAAAGTTAATTAAATCAATAATAACATGTGATATTAACCTATAAAATTATTGTAATTCATAAAAAGTATCAAATTATATTTTTTTTTGGGGTATTTATAACATCAATTATGTCAATATTTAATTAATAAGATAATTACTGCATCATCGTTGTGTCATAAATAAATTAAATTATTTAAGGTCTAAAAATTACACATAAAATACCATTATGTAGGAAATCTTTTTCTCTTTCTAATGAATATTTATAGTCGAATTTATCTTATGTATAACCCCATATTAAAAATGTTTTTGTAAATAAACTTTGATTTTAACTCTTTTAACCCTTCTTTAAATAAATTAATAATAAATGTCCTAATCTAATACAAGTGGGCCTAAATGGTCATATTTTATTCCTAAGTTTGTTTTTGGTCGAATTACACTTATCCAATAGAATTAGGACATGTGTTAGGGTAATAATAATATCATTTCTACCCTTAATTACCCTATTTACTTTTAACTACGGTAAAAAAAGTCAAAAGTTACTATTCACCAAAAATTATTTTCATCGCATTTAACCACATTTTAGTCCATGATATTAACCGTGTCTCTCGGATTTTCGAAATTCCACTCACAGAAGTGTTAAAATTATGTTTTATGAAAAATTCAGTTTTTTTTAACTACCACTTAGCGGTTTCACTATTCATCAAAAATTGAAAGTTTTTAGAAAAATACCAAAAATTAGGCCTAAGATATATTTGATATTATGAACTCAAAAATGATGTCTATTTTACCAAATTCAAAACATATCAATTGCATTAACTAATTTAAAAATTAATTCCCGTCGTCAAAACAAATAGCATGTTTTTAAGAGATAATAACTATCAAAAGATTGAAACTTGTTTATAAGTGGTTTAAATGTGAAATTACATACAATGACCATCATTGTATTAAATTGTAAAAATATATTCTAAATATACTTTAAAACCACTAAAATTAATAATTTATCACTATTAATAATTTCGATTGAAAAAAGTTGTTTTTAATTAAAATTTAGTAATTTCCACTATTCATCAAAATATTAAAGTTATCTGAAAATTACCAAAATTTCACCCTAAGCTAATTTCGATAATCTGAATCCAAAAATGAAGTCCATTTTGAAAAATAAAATTTACAAAATTTCAAAAAGTTGCTATTAGTATTCATAACGGCTAGTTTTAATAATATTTTAATAGCATATCATTGTTTAGTGAAACTCGGTATTGCGTACAACACACGCTATCGAGGAAGGTCGGGATTGCGTGTAATGAAAGCCAAGTCAGGGTTGCATGTTGTGAAAGAATCTTTCGTTGTTTTGTATAAAAAAATCCAACCACATTTCATTTATACATTTAATATATATATATATATATACTCAATGTTGCGTAGAATAACTATTATCAAAATTTTGTGTAACACGGTCCAAGACTAGTGTTGCGTATACTGCAAGCTAATACGGTGTTGCGTATAGCGCAAGGTAATCTTGGTGTAGAATACAACACAAGGCATTAATGAAATTAAAATAATATTTTTCATAAAATCTCGTGGTGTTACATTCTACCCCCCTTAAAATGAATTTCGCCCTCGAAATTCGTCGGGGTTATAAATGGTTTACTATTCGAAAGTTTCTTTAATCGAAACCCACATCGTAAAAAGGAATACCAACACAAATCTTTAAAAACAAAAGTATGAAACATAACGGTTACCCAAATAAACTAATCACTGGGCTTCCACATAGGTGAAATTATGGATATGGAAGAGAAATCTAACCATCATGTTCTGATGGAGAGTGGTAGAGAACATGGCTATGGAAAAGCCAACAATCACAAATCCATAAATTTGTGACGATCTAAGGTACCATCTGATTAATCAGATATAAGAGCACTAGGACAACATTTTTGGTTTTCAAGATCGTTTCCCTAAAGTTGAAGAATTTGAATTAGAATAAATACTTACTTTATTTTGGTACAATCTCACTGTTGTTCATGCCTTGAACAATTTCCACTTCATCTCTTAAATAAATGAAGTTGAATTTGTTATTCTTGAAGTGTTAGCAGATCATGTGATAGAATGATGGGTCATTCCATCTCTTTCAAACAAAAGGTTAGCAAAAGTTATAATTTTATCTTATGGTTAATCGTATATGGTTCTAAAAATGAACTTATACTTCATATATCATACCGCTTAATAAAATAAAACCAGTTTCTACTAACCAGGGACTTCCTGTAGGCCAGTGGTAGGCGATAAAGGCCAGTCGCACTTCGGTTGTGGGTTTGATTCCCACAGCCTTGTCCGACGCGATGGGCTGTCACCCGTCCTACATGTTGTCCTTTTTCTAAAAATCTATTATTATAACATCCCATCAATAATATCGAAAAAAACATCTATCCTTAAACAATAATAACTTATGTCCAACATAATCCATTCCAATCTTTAGGCTTATCCATAATACTGCAGTCCACTCTCATAACATAGTGAAAACGATTACCAGAGATTTAATACCATCGTTGATCCCCATATATCATAAGATATGTCTTGTTGGTCACATTCTAAACATTCAAAGGCCTTAATCATGTATTCTCTTGAATACCCATTGAACCTTATTGAAAACATGAATGCAGTTAAACATTAACACTTTCCACATACCAAAATCCTCAAAATTCTATATACTCAAACCATGATATCACTTAGTCCTTATATCAAGCATGAGCTCTTGAATACTGTTAAACATTTCATTTTCTCGTTTTCCCTTAATTATGCGCATATCATCTTATTTCCAAAAATATCTCAATAACTTTGAATACCACATTAGACCAATACATAAATATTCCAATACTCCATGATACAACATTATTTTGGAATCCCATTACATAAATACTTAATCATTCCACCACATCGTTGTCATATTCAACATCGCCAATAGTGATTTCATGTGACTTCCCTTTGTCCTTTGCCTTAAGCGGTTGCTCATGTCGATCATCACTAACCCTTGGATTAGGGCATTTATTAGCATAATGCCCCATTTCCTTACACTTGAAGCATTGAAGTGTTGGTGGTGCATTCTCTGCAGTTTTTTCTTTATTCACATCAATAGAAACCCTTTTTCCATTACTTCGACACTCAACTGCTCGATGACCTTCTTTTCCACACTTAAAACATTTTCTAGTCCCTTTAAGACAATCTCCACCATGCTTCTTTCAACACATTGTGCATAAGGAAACATTAATCTTCTTTTCACCATTATTCTGAGATTTCTCCTTGAACTCCATCTTTCGTTTCTTGTCAAAGCCATGAGATGGATATGTAACACCAACTTCCATTTCTACATTGATAGCACAACACACAATTTCTTCATAGCTACTGAAGTCTCTTATAGCTAATGCCCTTCGAAGACTTGGTTTCAAGCCACTGAAAAATTGATCAACTTTGCTTTCAGGTTGGATGATAATGCCAGATGCATACCTTGCAAGTCTTGTAAAATTCACTTCGTATATACCAACAGATTCATCATCCTTTTTCTTTAGTTCAAGAAACTCCTTCTCTATCTTTGTTCGAAGAATACGAGGGAAGTACTTATTGAAAAATAAGTTATTGAACTCGTCCCATTCCCTGGACTCAATTTCATCTCTTTGCCTCGTATTCTTGATAAGATTCCACCATTGATCAGCTTCACCTTCCAAACGATATACTACTAAGATGACTTTATCATGTTCAGAACATTGAAGAACTGAAAATATCTTTTTAGTGGTACTGATCCATTGTTCAGCAACAAGTGGATCGGAAGACCAACTGAAAAAAGGTGGACGTTGCCTCATGAAGGACTCAATAGAATATTGTTCCCTTCTATGCTCATTTGGAAGTCCATAATGATTCATAGCATGTGTAAGTATAGCAATAAGATTTTTCACTCCATCTCCCATAACATTTGTTTGTTCAGGAGGGCAATCATTGCATTGTCCATTGCATTGATCAACACGGTTCCTTCGGGTTCCAGCCATCGTCTAAAACCCAAAATGAATAGTGTGAGAGGCAAAAATCATGCTAGGGAAAACAACATTATAAAGGGGGAGTATCCTCAATATATAACTTATTAGGTTAAATTCTATGATCGTTAGCGTAATTCTAGTACTATAACCTATACGTATACTTAACCGTAGAGACATCCCTAGACATACCTTAGAAATATCTCTAGGGATCTCACTAAAGTTCTCGCATCCTAGTTTCCAAAGGATGACTAAACCTTTCCTCTGATACCAACTGTAGAGACCCGAAGCCTGACGTACATGGACATTACATTACTTTTGTGGAATACTTAGTACATTACAAAAACACACACACAAGGATCGTAATAGTTTAGTGTCTTTGGAAATTCGGAATATAATCTTCTAATTCCTGGTGAAAGATCTTCAACATCTCCCATAAAGATCTTCTTTTTTTTATATACCTAAAACCTTTCTTTAGATCCTGGGGAAAATAAAACATAAAAGGGTGAGCTCAAATTCTCAGTAAGGGTAAAAAAATAAATATCAATCACATCATATACATAAGCACATAACTTTTGGAAATCTTATCCTGCAAAAAGGATCATAATTTCATAACATGGGATAAATCATGGGAGTGAAATGTAATCACAATAATCATAACTTAAAACATGAAACTTTGTGGCATACACACATAATCATAGAGAATCATTTCTTGTTATTCAAGACTCATTTCCAAGACTATCTTAGTGGACAAAGTCCCTTTCTGAATCGAGTAACCCTCGTTTCAGTCCTGTTTCACTGAACCGGTATAACCTACCATTCCAGCCATGTCTATCTCATGAGATATAAAATCTTTACCCAATGCATTGGAGGGAGATATAGGTCCCACCCATCTCATAATGATACCATTCTTATGTGTGCCACAAAATCATAAACCATACATCATTACATAACCCATGTAATAAAAATGGGAATCTTAAACATCATGACATCATAAAACAATTCATATACGATAATGGAATTCATAAAAATATTTCCATCACAACATAATCAAATCAATGTAATAATAGGGATAAAAACAGAACCCATTATTATCATAGATGGAAAATAATTTTGATAAAACACTTGAACTCCATTCTTGAGGAAAATATCCTTTCTTCTTCAAAAACATTTTTCCTTTCTTAACATGTCATACAACTTTAAACTAAAAGAAGTTGCTTAAAAATAAACTTTAAAACTTGTAAAGGAAGCTTCTGGGAAATAATGTTTTAAAAATCCATTCATGCAGTATAAGTTAAAAAAACATTTTTCGTACTTTTGTCGGGAAATTCAAAAAGTACCTCGTACGAAAAACGACAAAAGATTCCTTTCATATCTTTTACTAAAAACTCACCAAAGGGTAAAATAGGATTTAAACAATTTTAGGTGAATGGAAATAATATTACATATTGAGGAAACATGGATTTGGATGATAAAATACACCCCAGTAAATACCAAAGTACAAACAATCTCGGATAAAAATGAGATTGTGATATTTCCCTTACCTTAGGTCTGATTTGCTTCGTAAGTGTCCAAACCTCCTCTTCTTTGAAGCGCCTTTTTGATACCTCCTCTTAGGGAACTAAAATTGGTCTTTGAGGAAGACCAGAACCTCTAGGATGTTTCTAGGGAAGTGGAGAATAGAATTTGGTAGGGTTTGGCCGAGCTTGAAGGCTCAAAGTTGTGTGAGGAAGTGAGGGAGGAGGTGCCCTTTTATAAGGGAGGAGAGGGGCACCTTTGGAATAACAAAAAATATTATTTTATTATAAAGTCATGTTCGGTTTTAAATAGCTCCAAATTGATTTATTTCGAGGCTAAGGTGGGGATGGGTCGAAATACTCTCATCCAATAGAATTTAGACAAGTTTAGGTTCCTATTTTAACCTTATCATTTAGATTTAACATTAATTTAAATAATTTTACTTTTACCGTGTCTTCTTGTGTTCTTACACTATATGGTTAATAAACTTACAATAAGAAGCCAAACGAACCCAAAATTGATTATTATTAATATATATAATCTTATCTAAGTCATTTGGCCGAACCTTATATTTTTAGGAATAAAATAAGAATTAATAATATAATATTTGTTTTAAAAACTATTTTATGTCAATTTCGACACTATTTAGTAATTGATTTTTGTGAAAATCATGACAGAATGATAAGTTCGAAAAAAGTTAATTAAATCAATAATAACATGTCATATTAACCTAGAAAATTATTGGAATTCATAAAAAGTCTAAAATTATATTTATTTTGGTATTTATAACATCAATTATGTCAATATTTCATTAATAAGATAATTACTGCATCATCATTGTGTCATAAATAAATTAAATTATTTAATGTCTAAAAATTACAAATAAAATACCATTATGTAGGAAATTGTTTTATATTTCTAATGAATATTTATAGTCGAATTTATCTTATGTATATCCCCATATTAAAAATGTTTTAGTAAATAAACTTTGATTTTAACTCTTTTAACCCTTCTTTAAATAAATTAATAATAAATGTCCTAATCTAATCCAAGTGGTCCTAAATGGTCATATTTTATTCCTAAGTTTGTTTTTGGTCGAATTACACTTATCCAATAGAATTAGGACATGTGTTAGGGTAATAATAATATCATTTTTACCCTTAATTACCCTATTTACTTTTAACTGTGGAAAAAAAGTCAAAAGTTACTATTCACCAAAAATTATTTTCATCTCATTGAACCACATTGTAGTCTTTGATATTAACCATGTCTCCCAGATTTTCGAAATTCTACTCACAGAAGCGGTAAAATTATGTTTTATGAAAAAATCAATTTTTTTTAACTACCACTTAGTGGTTTCACTATTCATCAAAAATTGAAAGTTTTTAGAAAAATACCAAAAAATAGGCCTAAGCTATATTTGATATTATGAACTCAAAAATGATTTCTATTTTACCAAATTCAAAACATATCAGTTTCATTAACTAATTTAAAAATTAATTCCCGTCGTCCAAACAAATAGCGTGTTTTTAAGAGATAATAACTATCAAAAGATTGAAACTTGTTTATAAGTGGTTTAAATGTGAAATTACATCCAATGACCATCATTGTATTAAATTGTTAAAATATATTCTAAATATACTTTAAGACCTCTAAAATTAATAATTTATCACTATTAATTATTTCGATTGAAAAAGTTGTTTTTACTTAAAATTTAGTAATTTCCACTATTCATCAAAATATGAAAGTTATCCGAAAATTACCAAAATTTCACCCTAAGATAATTTCGATATTATGAATCCAAAAATGAAGTCCATTTTGAAAAATAAAATTTAAAAAATTTCAAAAATTGGTTATTACTATTCATAACGGCTAGTTTTAATAATATTTTAATAGCATATCGTTGTTTAGTGAAGCTCGGTATTGCGTACAACACACGCTATCGAGGAAGGTCGCGATTGCGTGTAATGAAAGCCAAGTCAGGGTTGCGTGTTGTGAAAGAATCCTTTGTTGTTTTGTATAACAGAATCCAACCACATTTCATTTATACATTTAATATATATATATATATACTCAATGTTGCGTAGAATAACTATTATCAAAATTGTGTGTAACACGGTCCAAGACTAGTATTGCATTTGGTGCAAGCTAATACGGTGTTGCGTATAGCGCAAGGTAATCTTGGTGTAGAATACAACACAAGACATTAATGAAATTAAAATAATATTTTTCATAAAATCTCGGGGTGTTACATCGAGCACCCACCTTCCGTTCGGGATGTGAAAGGGCAGAACCTTAGGGCGTTGCCACATCAGACGTGGGACCCAAGTGGGTCCTACAAATCCCCCATGGCCGGCCGGGTGCTCCAGATGGTGCTCCTCCCAGTGGTGTGTTCATGTGACACTGCTCCACCATGGCTGGCTAGGTGTCGGCTTCTCTTCGGCCTCTGTCGCGGCCAAGCGGCTGCGTTCTCATGATCGTCCAGTAGCACAGACACATGTCGCCCTACCATCATGTGGTCTGCCATTGTGTCGACCCACCTCCTCTTCCACGGGTCACCGCATATCCATTTTTAGCCCAAAAAATAGAATGATCCCATATTCACGTCCCTTGGGACGAGGGATCGACGTCCATATGTCATGATCAACAAAATATTGTGTTTCCAGTATCATTAAATATTTGGCGTTGAAGAAGGCACGAATAATGCATGGAGAATCCAAAGATAAGAGGGAAGGTATATGCGTGGGATGATGGCCATTTCAGTTTTTCCATCATCATTGAGAAACAAAATATGAAGAATTATCAAATAAATTCAATCATATAAAAAACAAACCCCTACATTGACGTTCGTTGGAGAAGTTGCAAGGATGGAGATGAAGTCGATGAAGGGGACGATGTCGTTTTTCATTCCTACAACACATCTTCAATCCGGGCTCATGTGTCATCTTCATTCTTTGTTGGGTGTGGTTCTTCATTGGATAAAGATCCTCCAAAATCTCTCTCAAGGATCTCCACTTTTGCCAATGATTTTTTCCAAACAAATGAAATGTGAGAAGCGATCTTAATAAATTGTGTTTATAAATTTAATTAATGTTGGAACATTAATTAAATTAAATTTGACACATTAACTAGGGAAATTCGTCGGGTTTCCCCCACATTAATTGGGAGTTCAGGTGATCCCTGCCACCAAGCATTCAAAATGGTGGTTTCAAATAAAATAAATAATTTTTTTTTATTTTTTTCATCTCCCAGTAAAATTTAAAAAACTAACTTCCAAGCTCGACCCACTGCAGTCGAGGTGAAGGTAAACTTACGAGAATATCAGTGCTATGAGTTCAACGGTGTCCTCAGATTTCAATTCTGAGCACCAGTTTAAAAGTTTCAAAATGTCACTCGTGTGTTTACTGGACGTACCTGAAAAAAAGGTCATAAAATTATTATCTGTCACCCTCGAACTGCGACAGTAAAAGTTAGGATCTACCTAAGTGAAAAAATCCCCAACGAACCCAACGGTAATAACAGATTTCCAATCCAAGTTAATGTTTAAAAATTATATATTTTACAATAAAATAATATTCACTTAATTATTTTATTTACAGCAAAAAACTAACTTTCACTAGTGGAATGCGCTAGCCAATGTTATTATATTCCTAAAAAAGGAATACCCTCATGAGTTCAGTGGTGGTCTCATATTTTTAATCTGAGTTACCATTTGTGAGTTATAATAATTTGAAAAATAAAATAACTTTTTTTATTATTTTATTTACGGTTATTCCATTTTTGGGTTCTATCACAGGAGGCCCGAACCTACTAAAATTAAGTCGCACCTAGGGTAAACCTGCCATCCTGATCACAATAGTGCCCCCATATTTCTGATCTGAGTAACCGTTTATGATTTATTCAACTTTTTTAGTAAAACTGCTTATGCGTGCTAACTAAAGCTTAACAAAACTTTGACGGATCATTCCGGGCACTCCGGGCCTCGGAATTGTGCGCCATCAGATTTCACGGTCTCAAAATAATTCCATATAATAAAAATATTTATACGGAATTTTTGAGACATTACATTCTCCCTACCTTAGGGTTTTATGTCCTTGAAATCAAAAACAAAGGAAAACAACTAAGTGAGGGTACTAAAAATGAATCTGAGCCTCCTGCTCCCATGTTCTCTCCTGGAGGTTCTCGTGCTGCTAGAGTATGTGCACCAGAGGTATCAACCACCCACAAAGGACCCACTTTTGTCTATTTTCAATCACCACTGGAACCTATGTAAACTTCACCCAATCATCGATGTCTAGCTCGTCATGGTCGGTGAAATGAGATGGGTCATGCATGTATCTAATCAGCAAGGATACGTAGAAGACATCGTACACCCTCTCAAACTGCGGTGGAAGGTCCAAGCTGTATGCTTTCTCAGCTATCATCCTAAGTTTTAGAAAAGGACAGATAATCCTCGGTGATAACTTACCGCCTTAGACAAATCGTTCTAGTCCCCTTCAAGGAGAGACTCGAAAGAATACATGGTCCCCTCATAGAATTCCAATAGTATATGTATCTTGTCAGCATAAGATTTCTACCAACTCTGTGCAGTCTTCACATGCTGACAAGTGAGACATCATGATAAAAAATCTTCCTCTACTTCCTTCATCCCGGACCATCAGTACTGACGTCGGAGTTCTGGGTACATCTTCACCACTCAATGATGTACCGCCAAAGGGGATGAATGGAACTCTCTCATCACCTCCTCCTGTAGCACTACTGCTACCATGGTACATCCTCTTAAGAGAATGATGTTCTCCCCACCTTCAAAAAATCCATCAGGTGACTTCCCTAAGGATATCAGTGCATGTAGAGCCTCGTAGTTAGTGTTCCCAAGTTGTGCCTCCCTGACTCGCTAAAGGAGTTTGGGTGTGACTGTCATAGACTGGAGGTATGCTGGTCCATCTCTATCTACAAAGGATATCTGCAATGCGGCTTGATTCTCTGTCCCTTCACTCAGCAAATATAGACCAGACCTCATGCTAAGTACATCTCCTACCACGTTCCACTTTCCATGAGTATATATTATCTCAAAGTCATAGTCCTGGAGGAACTCTAGACATCGTCTTTGTCTCATGCTTAGGTCCTTTGGAGAGAATATATAGCTGATACTCTTTTGATCAGAGTAGATTGTAAAACTTTCACCCATCAAGTAGTGATGCCACATCTTTAGCATGAAGACCACAACTTATAAATCCATTTCATGGGAACTATTATTCTACTTGTCAGTCTATGTCTCACCTCCTGAAAGCTCTGCTGACACTTATATTTCCACAGGAAAGGCCCCCCCTTTTCCGTCAAAGTTGACAATGGAACCACTACCCTAGAGAAGTAGGGTACAAATCTCTGGTAGTACCTAGCCAAAACATATTTCCCTCTCCCTTAGGGGAGGTAATCCTAGAAACATCTTCTGAAAAGATGTCCCCATGCTCTGCCACTCTGGTTTGGAATTGAAAACATAAAACTCTTACTGCCAAGAGAGTAATTTTGGTCAACTCGAGAGTGATCGGCTGCACCCTCATATTCATGAGTTTATGTTATGCTACCTAGGTTTCCTTTTTCACCAACCAAAGAAAATCCCATTCCAATGTTGTAGGTAAACCACAAACCTTTTTCCTAATACAGTCAATCTAAGTATGAACTATGGATGTCCATTCCATACCAAAACTAATGTTGTAAGGCCTCGACATTTCCACCAAGAGGTTTCAACCGAAACTCCCACCTCAAGGGTCAAATCACACTATCGGTGTAAGTGTGATTATCGATTCTCATCTCAATGGTATCTCCATATGTGAGGTTCAATTCAATGGCTTAACCAGAAACTCTAGGTCTTGGAAAAGATTCATGGAAGGAAGGAATGATTGGTACCTATGACAATTAATACAGCAGCTAGTAGTAGACACAGACCGTTTATGGAATCATTCCTAGAGCTCTTAGGTCTCACTCCTTGACCTTATAAATCTACTCCATTCCCCTGTCCTCTGGGTCCCTAAGCCTGGTGGGGACCACAAAGTGGGTGGTTGTAACATGTCAAAATGTACACCACCTCATGTCGCTCTCTTAGCTCTGCTTCTAAGTCTGTAGCCCTGTAGATTCATCTACCCCTAACACTTTATCTTTCTGAAATATTTTTACATGCCCATGTCTCTGAGACTGGTGCCAAATTCCTACTTCCCAACTTCTAACATTCACTAGTTGTATCCTCTCAGAAAAAGGAAATTCAACCATAAAGGTTCTTTCCAGAACCCTAACATAGGTATGAATTCATAGAGGAATAGTGATGGTTCAGATTTCCCTAAAGACACCTCGCTCGGATGTTCGGACCTATAAGAATTGAACGTATCGTATTGATCAAGTACTAGGAATGGTCGGTAAGCCTCGATGAATACTCAGCTACCGACATGTAATCCTTCCACAGTTATAGAAGCTCTAGAGAACTCCCAGCCACCTCCTCAAGCTAGTCCTCAGCCACCTGTGAGTTGGGCTCGCCTCAGAACCAGAGGGGTATCTGATGCTAAATTTCGTGTAAGGCACTAATCCTAAATGTGTCCTCTACTACTACTACTACCAGTCGTAACTGTTGAATAATAGGCAGTGACATATCTGGCACACTACCCAAAGGTACAATCTCAGGCAACAGTCCCAGTACCAATCCCTCATTATCCTACGGACCATCCTCATGGTCACATGTTGGAAAAGACCAGCAGCTAGAATCATCATCTGCTCTACTGGTTTCTCAACTAAGTGGAAAAATCTAGCCACTACCTCCAGCCAGCCCTAAGCTACCTGGGAATCTGACTCGACTCGAAACCTCAGAGGCCTCTATTTCTGAAACTTGTGAAACACCCTTAGTCGGCGTGAATCCTCTACTAGTGGGGCTGGTGTAAATGATTTTCCAATAGTTATTGGTGCTACTGGTACACCACCTGAAGGTGTTGAAGCTGTAATATGGCTCTGCACTGAGTCCTCATCACTCTGTGGGACATCATCACGTACTCTCTCAGGAAACATGGGTGGATTTCTAACCAGCGACGTACTGATAAGGAACAAGTGTGCCATGGTCTTTATGTTATATATGGTGAGTTGAATCCAAATAATTCAAAAAAAATCATAAACACACGCAATCAGTGTTTTCATGTGCTGAGTCGGAAATCAAAATTCAGGTCCTAGTGTGTGGATATGTCGGCTTCCGCATCCACACAGGACTCCCCAAACTGAAAACCACACTGAAATCACATAACACTATTGCTCCAGATAAAAAATATCAGAGTCCTAGTTCTTTAGTAGAACCAAACTCCTCTGATACCACTATGTCACAACCCATCCCTCGGGGCCCATGTTGTGACTACCCCAAGCCCGCCTTCCATAGGCCAGGGGCTGGAGAATAGCACCGGAAAGCCATATCCATAAAATAGGAAGGCATTTCTTTTAAACATGTATAAACACAAGGTCAACGAACACAACAAGAAGAAATTGTGAAGTAAACTACTATAATAAAAGAGTGGTGAAAGTAAAAGGGGTCAGAATACAATCCCAACTGTAAAGGTACATGTACAACTCAAAATACATTACAAATGAAAGAAAAAGGAAAGAAATTATTAGTTCATCCTCCGAGGTTCCTACCTGAAGGGTATGTACAGATCGCATCCTTAGCACTCCACGTCCATTCATCTCCTCCACTTCATGTCACACCAAATTCTCCACCTCCATGCACCATCCATTCGTGTCTCCCTCAGCCTCGATCAATGTTGTAAGTCATTTTCACAAGACACAACAAGGTGTGGGTGAATCCTGTGTAGGGGTGATTATAATGATTCTCAGTATGGACCCCGAGACCCCGTAGTTCTCCTAAAGTTCCACAATGGAAAACCACAAAGCAAGACATCAACTCTACTTCGGTATATTCCCACACATACACCAAAGTTATCAAGATATACACATCTCATACATGAGGGAAGAAAAAAAAAAGGTAACACCAAGAAGTTAAATGTAAAACACAGGTAACACTACGAAGGTTACACCACGAAGGTAAAAGTACCACACAAGTATCACCACGAAGATAGTACCACGAAGGTAAATGTACCACACAGGTATCACTATGAAGATAGTACCACGAATGTAAAAGTACCACACAGTTTTCACCTCGAAGATAGTACCACGAAGGTAAAATTACCACATAGGTATCACCACAAAGATAGTACCACAAGGTAAAATTACCACACATGTATCACCAGAAAGATAGTACCACGAAGGTAAAAGTACCACATAGGTATCACCGTGAAGATAGTACCATGAAGGTAAAAGTACAACATATGTTTCACCCTGAAGATAATACTATGAAGGTAAAAGTATCACAAAGGTATCACCATGAAAATAGTACCACGAAGTTAAAATAACCCCACAGGTATCACCTAGAAGATAGTACCATGAAGGTAAAAGTCTTAGTTCAAACATAGTCTTATCTCAAACTATGTATTAATGAAGTATATAAGTACGGATGATTGGTTGTGAAGCTAGATCATCTTATTCTGTCCAGAGGCACTACTGCTGACCATACAGAATCTAACCCACACAGGATCTATAGGCACTATCCCCCGCAATGACCCACATAGGATCCGACCCGCCCGGAGTCAAGAGGTACTAACCTCTACAGACCCACACAGGATCTGACCCACACAGAATCAGTTTGCGCTGACCCACACAGGATTGCTGAACGCTGACCCCCAAAGGATCTGACCCACACAAGATCAGTAGGTGTTGACCCACATAGGATCGCTCAGCGCTGACCCACACAGGATCTGACTGACACACGATCGGTATTCACTTACCCACACAGGATCGCTGAGCACTGACCCATATAGGATCGATAGGTACTAACCGCCGTAATGACCCACATAGGATCTGACCCTCCCAGAGTCGATAGGTAACTAACCTCTGTATGATCTGTCTCTAACCTTTGCCTCACTACCAGACACATGATTCCCACTAATATAACATTTGGGTGAACCACTCCTCAAACCATAAATAGTAGCTCGATGGCCACGAAGTTCTATGAATAAGTATCTCAAAGGTTTTTCACGTCATAAGGGACCCAACGCAATAGACATCACGTCAATCGGACTCCTGGTCTGTAAGTTATTAGTGTTTCCGCTCCGAGGGCCCGGTTGGATTCAGGGTTCGATCCAACCCATCCATACTCCAACATTATCCAAAAATCATGTGGAGTATAACTAACAGACCATCTCAATCCAAGGATTCTGTTGTCATAGATGGTTCATCAAATAGACGCTCGGTTCTCATGATATGGACAAAATGGAGAAACTGGGTCCGGATGGGCCTAGGTCTGGTCTGACCTGGGTCCTTCCAGGCCCGTTTAGGGGGTATCCTGGCCCGACCTGCTGAGTGCAGACCACCGGTGTGGCCAGATGTCGTGGTCCGCCCGAGATGGCACCGAACGGGGAGTGCCCCCCTTTTATTTGGGATGCCAAACGGTAGTGCATTAGGGAGATTCCACATCGCCCATGGGACCCAAGTGGGTCCCATTGATCCTCCACAGCTATTCAGGTGCTACGGTTGGTCCTCCTCCCAGTGGCGTGGTCACAGGCTGCTGCTCCCCCGCGGCTGGCCGGGTGTCGGCCACTCTTCGTCCTCCACCACGGCCAAGTAGTCGCGATCTCCTACCCATCCGGCAGCGCAGACGTGTGTTGCCCTACCTTCATTCAGTCAGCTAGTGTGTCGGTCCTCCTCCTTTTCTGCGGGTCACCACATGTCTATTCTTATCCCAAAAAACTAAACGATCACATATTCGTTATCCTCGGGTCGAGTGCTTGGCGTTCATATGTCACGCTCAATAAAATATTGTGTTTCCAGTGTCATTAAGTATTATGCATTGAAGAACGCATGAAGAATGTGCAGAGAATAAAAATATAAAAGGCAAGGTATATTCACAAGATGATGGAAATGTTATTTTGGAAATCGTCGTTGAGAAACCAAAATATGAAGAATTATCAAATAAATTAAATCATATTAAAAACAAACCCCTACCATGATGTTCATTGGAGAATTCTTGAGGAAGGAGATAAAGTCGATGAATGGGATGCCTATGTTTGTCACTCCCGAAACACATCTCCAATATGGGCTCGTGTGTCATCCTCATTCTTCGTTGAGTTTGGTTCTTCGTTGGAAGAAGATCCCCCAAAATCTCTCTCCAAGGCTCTCCTCTTTTGCCAACGATTTCTCCAACCACAAGCAATGTGAGAAGCCATCTCAATAAATTAAGATTATTAATTTAATTAATGTTGGCACATTATTTAAATTGAAGTTGGCATATTAACTAGGAAAATTAAAAGGTCTTCCCCACATTAATTGAGTGTTCGGGTGGTCCCCACTACCAAGAATTCAAAATGGTGGTTTCAAATAAAATAAATAAAAAGGTAATTATTTTATTTTTTTCTTCTCCCATGAAAATCCAAAAAACTAACTTCCACCCTCGACCCGCTGTAGTTGAGGTGATTGTCTCCTTAAGAGAATATTGGTGTTGCGAGTTCAACGGTGTCCTCATATTTCAATTTTGAGTACGGTTCAAAAGTTACAAAATTCCACTTGTGCGTTTACGGAACGTACCCAAAAAAAAGTTCGTAAAATTATTAATAGTTACCTTCAACCCAATCCGGTAGAGGTTAGGCTCTGCCTTAGTTAAAAACGCCCCAAAAAACCCAATGGTACTCTCGAATTTTCAATCTGAGTTACCGTTTAAAAGTTATGGATTTTAAAATAAAATAATTTACACTTAATTATTTTATTTACGACCAAAAAATAACTTTCACTGGTGTTCCAGACTAGCCAATCTTTGTATCTAAAAAAATAAAGCATACCCTCATGATTTTAGTAGTAGTCTCATATTTTTAATCCGAGTTACCGTTTGTGAGTTATAAGCATTTGAATAATAAAATAACTTTATTTAATTATTTTATTTACGATTATGGCTTTTTCTATTTTTCTCAAAGGAGGACCGCGCCGACTAATCATAAGTCGTGCCTAGAGTAAACCCACCATCCAGAGCACAACGGTGCCCTTAGAGGTTTGATCAGAGTAACCATTTATGAGTTATTCCACTTTTTCTAGAAAACTACTTACATGCCCTAACTAAAGCTTAACAAAACTTCGACGGATCATTTTAGAAAATATGAGCCTCAGAATTGTGCATCATCAGATATCGCGGTCTCGAAATAATTTTATATAATAAAAAAATATACAGAATTTCCGGGACATTATAGCACTTCTTCATAACCACATTAACATTTAGTAAACTGATTCACTTGAGATTTAAATTTTATTATGCTCCACCAATCACCCAACTCCCTTAAAGTATCAAAGAAATTTGCATAATAAATGTTATTATCCTGATGATCAAATAAAAATGGTTCATTTACTACAAGAATACATTAATTTTTAATATTAATGATTCCATGGACCATAGGGACACAAAATCCCCTCTCAGTATCCAACCCTTGACATTTAAACATTGTTAAGTATTATTGTCCCAAGTAACATAGTTCCACTATTTCTTCTAGCATGTTGTAAAAGTCAACTTTAGCTTCTCTATAATGATATCCCCTCATGAAAAACTACTATACATTTATTTTTTGATTCCCCATATGCACATGTATGAAATTAAAAACAATTCACAAAATATTAATTATAATATTTAACCATTTTGGATGGTGGGTTACTCAATACACACAATCGATTATCAATTTTATTAGCATGTTGAGATACATGAAAATTTCTAAATCAGTTTTCATTATAACGAGTATAACATTGATTTTTTATGTGAAATAAAAAATAATTTATAAAACTGTTTTTGAAAAAAGTAGTAATAATTTTTTGACAATGTTTTTCAAGAATAGCTACTGTAATTTATGTATATTGTTTCTTGGTATGATTATCAAATAACCTAAAAATAAAATATGAATAATATATTATTATATAAATTATAGAATAAGTGATAAGGGAGCTTATTGTAAAAATGGTTTAATTTCTTAAATGTTAAGAAGAATATTTTAATGAGCTCTATGAAGTTTATTATATGAAATCCATCATTCATGATCTCCAGTGAAGCCATGTTTAGGCAGATTGAAAACTGATAATTGATTGCCCTTGCCATCTTCAACATTTCTGTTGTTAAATCTCATGTAGTTGTGTTTTGATGGATATTCAAATTGAATGTAATGAGAGTAGAAAAATGAAATTTTTTGACAACTGGGTCCTCATTACAGAAAAGCCACCCCACCTTAACATGGTCCGCAGGTCCTGGCCCGCCATGTACCGCAAGTTTCCCCGCAGACACGTGGTCCCCCCTAAGGGTCCGCCCACATGCCTGAATGGGTCATCTGACTAATGACAGTACCCACAGAAAAAAAATATGTCCTTTCCAGTGTTCTTTTTCCTCACTCACACACGCCATGGGAAACATCCCAGAAGGTTTCCCAACATAACCACTACTGCAGGCCATGCACACTTAACTATGGAGTTCTAACCAAGTAGGCTCCTAAAAAGGATGGTGCACTATGTTGACATAAGTCATATCATTTAGTCATTTAACCCTTTATCATTTGTTGATGTTACAATCCCCCCCCCCCACTTTAGAGAACAATTCCCTCATTGTGGGACCTACATATCAACATGGGCATTGAACCACAATTAAGGTTGGGTTGCTCCTCTGATACCAAATGTGACAACTGGTTCCTAGTTATAGCATAACCACCCAGCCTTAACATGGTCATTGGGTCCTGGTCTACCAGGTACCACTATTTTCCCTGCAATCATGTGGTCCCCACCCAAGTGTCTACCCACGTGCCTGAATGGGTCATCTGACTAAAGAAATTCCCCACAGGATAACACAAGTCCTTTCTATTGTGCTTTGTTCTCACTCACACAAACCCTGGGAAACTTTCCAGAAGGTCACTCATCATGATCACTACTCCCAACCAAGCATGATTAACTATGGAGTTCTAAACAAGTAGGATCCTGAAAAGGAAGGTTCACCTTGTTGACATGAGTCATATCACTTAGTCATTTAACCCTATATCATTTTGGGATGTTACAAACTTCCTCTTGTAGATAAACTTATGCAATTGATCCTTCAACTAATGCTTTGTTACGTAATTTTTTCGATTTTTGCATGAATCTCTGAAATGGGTACATCCATTAGAGAAATATTGGACCTCCACATTTGGTTTCATATGGAAAATGTAATATCAAATTTTCTATTGTGTTAAACATACCAGCTGGGAATATTTTTTCTAGTTTACATAAAATAAAATGTCATATTCTTGTAGTTTTTTTTAAATATCATAGTCTGTTTTCGACACAAAAATGTCTTGAAAAAAATATGATATTTTTTTTAGTGAATCCCAAGTCATTGGATTTAACAAAATCCTTAATTTGATCAGCAGAATTCTTTCCATTATAACATGGAATTCATGACATTTGAATCTGGTAATATGACAATTGCTGACACATTTTCTCTAATTGAAAGAATAACCATCTATAAGTCTCAAATAAACAATCCAATGGAAAAATAAAATCCACTCTCTTTGGATAGTGTATCAACTGCTTTTGTTTTCATTATCTTATGTGATCTGACATTTTCAAATAGTTCAAGTTCTGGTCGATTGGAAATTTGTGAAGGATCTAATAATTCTTTAAATTATCTTTGGTCATACTTGGTGTATCCAAAACTGTATAAAATAAATTATCAAAACAAGTATTCTTAATATGAATCACATACAACAGGTGACAGACCAAGTAATCAGACCAATATGGAATATCCCAATAAATGCCCTGTTTTACCCAATTGTACTCTTTTCCAAATCAATCATTTTTTGTTGGTTTATTGTTGGTCCAAATGTGATGGGAGGTAACGAATAGACAATTTTTTTAACTCTGTAGCTATGATCATTGATGGAGCTCATCATTTTCAACTATTTAATTTCTGAAATGATATTTTCTTCTTCTAAAAGTAGGATCGGTTGGAATAAACATGCGGTGATACTTGAAAAAATAAGTTTTTTCCATTGATGAGCATAAATGCTTTTCTATCTCCCAAATAGTATGAACATGATTTTGGACCATGTGTACATTAGCCTTATAACATTCCTTATACTAGGAAGTCAATAATTGTCAACATCAATTAATCTTTCAGTAGGAATTTTAGTTTCGCAGCAACATCATATGTTATGACACCATTACTCCATAGTAAATTTAACTCCTCTATAAATGGTTTCAAATAAACATCAATGTTGTTTTTTAGTAGACCTGGAATTAATAAGTTCAAAAATATATATGGCACATTCATCAATATAAATAGAGGTAAGTTATACAGAGTTATAAAGACGGGCCAACATTAATACTGACTGTCGTAAGAACCAAATGAATATAAACTGTCAATAGAAATATAAAATCACATGTTTTGGGATTCTAAATAATCAAATGGATGCACATGGTAAAAATGTTTCCATGAATCACCATTATAGGGATGATTAAATATTTTAGTGGTTTAAATGTTGGTTTTATGCCATGACACCAATGATTCTATGTTTTGGGACATAAATAAATGTTGCAATCTGAGTGTGAGTGGGAAATATCACAATTTTTTATAGAAATAAATCTAGACATCCCTGGTTGAGCTTCTTTATATATTTATTGTCCACATATAGGACAACTATCCAACATCTCATTTTCAACATTATATAAGATTCAATCATTTGAGAATGCATGAATCTTCTGATAACCAAGACCCAAATTATGAACCACACTCTTTCTCTCATATAAATTTTCATGAAACATATTTATTTTATGTAGTAGTGTTTTAATGAGTAGAATATCTTACAAAAACAACTATATTACACTCCATTTTCTGATTTAAAAGACATAAATTTGGAAATTGCTTCAAACATTCTTATCTTTCAACTAGGATATATGGAATCCTCAGTGGACCTAAACACCACATGAAAATTAAGTGGTTCAAACTCAGGAGTTAATTCAATATAAGTTAGAGTTTCAGTTTTCCGAAATGATAGGCCAACCACATATTGTAGAAAATTTAGAAACTGTGTTGTATCCGGAGCCAAATTAATATTATATTCTCCAGAACTATGTTCACCATGATGATACCACAAAACATAATAAGGTAGAAAATCAAAATGAAATAAATGACCGCCAATTTTGTCAAATGTATCATATGTCCTCAAAGAACATTTTTTACAGGGGTACATAATTTTCCCTTCTAAAACAAATTTTGGTTAGGATGATGCGAATGATAAAAAATCTTGCACACCCTCTATATATATAGGATTTAAACCAGACCCATTTGGATTCCAATGCTGATTTATGCAATCACAATCATTTAATAATGAATTTTGTCTAATTCCTTGTTCTATAGGATTCTAAAAAATCTCAAATAATTATTTATTTTGTATAATTAGATATAAAATAAACATTATCCAAAAAATTAAGACAATAAAATTCTATTTTATAGAAATGTATAATAATTTCTAATATTTTATAGTTATTTATACTATTTTTTAAGCTTTATAATAATCTACCCTCATTTATAAATATTTAAAATAAATACCAATAATTATTATTAATTAAATGTATTTTGTACAAATTATTGTTAATTTTCAACAGAACAATTTCTAATGGATTGGTAACATCTCTTTATCCCCAAGACCCATCCCCTTGAAGCTTTTTATAATTCAAATCACTATGAATTGACTGCTCTGACATATGAATTTTCTTTTTCAAATGCATGTGTATGGAGAGTAGGTAGGCATTTCCACACTACTCTCCATGATTTTTCATACCTAAAATGATATCCAGATGTTGGATCATAATTTTAATAGTGATTTATTTCAGAGAAGTTACAAAGAGTTGAGCCATCAAGAAAAGGATCCTCTTTAATATGATGGCTCACCTCCTTGCAACTTTCTTCAAATGTAATCGGTATGAAAAATCTGATCTGACGTACCTACGAACAAATTTTTCATTCTTATTTTAGTGGGTGAAAGTCACAAGGATCTTAGTCTTTGATCGAATGAAATGTCGCCAATCCTCTGGAAATTATTCAGAATTATTAATGTATTATAATTTATTCCATTTTTTACTAATTAATTTTAATTATCAGAAATTAATTCAAATTGTTACTAATTGTTCAGAATTATTACTAATTATTCCGATTTTTTACAATTTAATCGTAATTTTTACTAATTGTTACTAATTCTTACTAATTGTTACTCATTCATCCTAATTGTTACTCATTCATCCAAATTCTTAAAACAATAGTCCAAATTATTATATATTATTCCTAATTATTCCTAATTATTACTAATTATTCCTATGTATTACTAATTATTACTAATTATTTCTAATTATTAAAATTATTAGAAATTATTACAAATTATTAAAAATTATTACTAATTATTACTAATTATTCTGAATTATTTTTAATTATTCCTAGTTATTCTTAATTATTCATAATTATTTATAATTATTTCTAATTATTATTAATTTTTATTAAATATTACTAATTATAACTAATTATTACTTATTATTAAAACTAATTACTAATTAATACTAATTATTAATATTTAATCCTAATTATTACTAATTGATCCTAATTATTACTAATTACTTGTAATTATTAGTAATTAATCATAATTATTTATAATGAATCTTAATTATTACTAATTAATCCTAATTATTCATAAATATTACAAATTTTTACTAATTATTCCTAGTTATTCCTAATTTTTCCTAATTATTCATTATTGTTACTAATTATTCCTTATTGTTTCTAATTATTCATAATTATAACTAGTTATTCTTAAATATTTCTAATTAATCCTTATTATTACTAATTAATCCTTAGTTATTACGAATTAATCCAAATTATCACTAATTAATCCTAATTATTACTAATTAATCCTAATTATATAATATTATTCCTAATTATTTCAAATTATTACTATTTATTACTAATTATTACTAATTATTATAATTTATTTATAATTATTAGTAATTATTAGTAATTATTACAATTTGTTACTAATTATTACTAATTATTTCAATTTATTACTAATTATTACAAATTATTAGAATTTATTACTAATTATTTCAATTTATTACTAATTTTTACAATTTTTTGCTAATTATTTCAATTTATTACTAATTATTTCAATTTTGCCTAATTATGTCAATTGATTACTAATTATAACAATTTATTTAATATTATTACAAATTGTTAGTAATTTTTACAATTTATTACTAATTATTAAAAATGGTTACTAAATATTATTAATTATATCTAAATATTACAAATTATTACTAATTATTACAATTTGTTACAATTTATTCCAAATTATTGCAATTTATTACTAATTATTACAATTTATTACTAGTTATTGTAATTTCTTACCAATTTTCACAATTTCTTACTAATTATTACTAATTATTAATAACTATTACTAATTATTACTAATTATTATTATTTATTTCAATATATTGATAATTATTACTAATAATTACAAATTATTACAAATTATTTTTAATTATTACTAGTTATTACAATTTATTGCTAATTATTACTAATTTTTACTAATTATTATTAATTTTTACAATTTATTTCTATTTATTTCAATTTATTTCTAATTATTTAATTTTATTAATAATTATATCAATTTATTTTTAAATATTACACTTTCATAATAATTATTACAATTTGTTACTAATTCTTACAATTTATTACAAATTATTACAAATTATTACTTATTATTAGAATTTATTACTAATTATTTATAATTAACACTTAGACATAGTTATTCATAAAAATAAATATTGAAAAAAATATCTAATTCCAATTAAATTTAATTGCTTCTAACTAACATAAATTATAAGTAATTTAATATAAAATAAATCAAATAAACAATAAAAAAATATATAGCTTTAAACTGAAGCATTGAGAGTATAAAAGCCATCGATTATTCCCGGATTTAAAAGTTTAAACTATGAAAAAATTTGGAAGAAAATTTTTAAGAAGAGACTGGGAGAAATTGAAAAGGAATTAGAATGAGAGAAAAAATTAATGATGGTATACATATTAAATTATTTTCCACTGGCCTATTTGTGACTGTAAGCCCGTCTCAAATAACCGGTCATAATTAGCCATTTTTCCTGCAATGATAAAGTTCTATATATACATGATTCCTTTGACTAGTGGTGAGGATCAACAAAAAATAGTCTGTGAGACTCTAAAATTATGTATATATAACTATCAAAATATACTAGAAGAAATATCAAAAATAAACAAATGCAATGGAGTTCTCTAAAAAATTTATTCTTGATTCAAAGAGTGATCCCATCTCCTAAACCTAATCAATATCTTCCATCTTAGTGGACAATAGGAGAAGGTATATATTCCTTTTATTGGTAAAACAACATGAAGCCCACTCAGGTAATGGGGCACCCAATCAGATTGTGAGTATAACATAGTAGTCCACCACCAATGATGTCCCAAAAAAGTAAAATAAATACATGAAAATACTTGATATAAATTACTATTAATATTGGACTAAACTACCTATAGCCTAATGGATTTCTCACACCATACACCATATGAATGTACTATCATTGGTTGGTGAAAAAATGAGATGATATACCCATAGTAGGAAAACCCATAAAAGATGAATGATACACCAATTTTCATATTTCAACCATGTTGAATGAGATATCACCAAAAAAATATTTGTGCGAAATTATGTATCTCCATAAAACCCATCCAGTTGAATTTTCTATAACTTATATACAATCAATGGTGAGTGAGAAATCACTATGTGAATTGGGAATCCCTGATCCAATATAGATAATACATTAACCATTATTATCAATGTTTGATGGGATACCATTGATAAATTACTCACACAGATGATAAACCCCAAATTTGATACATCCATAGAGCATGAGGTAGTAGTAAAATAAACTTCTCATGGGGATGATATAGTAACTCTAACTGACTATAGTTTTACTATGCACTTCCATTGTAATTCTCTTGGAAGAAGTTATTCCATGAACATCAATTCCTTGTTGGAAATATACCAAGGTTCGTGTATCAATGTATATGAGGGACCACTAATAAAAAGCCTATGGTTTAAGGTATACGAATAGTACTAGTAGCTGTGTGGATGAAGCACCACTTAGACAATCCCTATAGGCTAAAAATACACTAAAACATGAACATACATGTGGATGACAAGTCATTGTTGATAATCCCATAATGGAAGATGTTGCACTATTGCCACATCGTCTTGGTGAAGGATATAACACTAAATCATTTTTTGTGAAAGAGAAACAAAAACAAAACACTAGTGGAAAATAAAATACAACTAGTCTAATCATGGTGGACATGGTACTACAAACATACAAAATAGAAATTAATAAATATTAATTATTATTTAATAACAATATAAAAAAATAATTCTTAAAAAAATTGAACATTATTCTATTAATCCATTATCCCAGTAAAATTTTCTTGTGAATCCCAACATAACATTTAATTTTCTCATTCTCATGACAATTTTTACCAATGTATACACTAAGACATCACACAAAGATCTTAGGTTCATGTATACAGCTTAGCTTAAACATTTTGGGTATAAATTAGAGGTTCCATAATGTATTCCACAAGGCCAGTGGTCACAAGTGATCATTGTGTCAATTAAAATCCGGTAATGGTCTTCTCAATAGTCTAGTAGTTATAGATTATTTGATAGTCTAGGTAGTCTTAAAATCAATTCAATTTTATAGGAATATGTATAATGTTTCAATTACCATGTTTCACTTAACTCATTTTAGGTTAGTAAATTTAACTAGGAAATCAATAAATCAAATACCTGGATCTAATATGTTCCTACACATTGGATACTACTAGCTGATTTGACTTTAAGCGGTAGAAATCAAGAAATATCAACCAGTCCTTAGAATTTTTAATAACTAATTATAATTAGAGAAATATATATAGAAATGGGGATTACAAGGAAGATGAGTCAGTTTGATGTCTGTAATGAACTCCTATTATTGAGGAGATAGGGATCAATTAACTAATGATGGAATTTCTCCACATTGAAGAGATGAAAAATACGGAAGAGAGGGGAGTGTTTGGTTGATGTTGGGGAAAAATTAAAAGAGTTTCCCAATTAATAATTAATTCATTTAAATTTTAAAAAAGAATCAACGATTCCACTTGTCAAATAGAAGTTGATCACTATGTACCAATTAAACACTATGAACCATCACTAGGGTCATCAAAAAACTAGTGTCTCACTAGGAGATACTCATTCCAATTCCACCACCACCGAGTACCCAACACTAATCTACTGGGTACTAAGTGTGAGTATATTAGGTACTTCATAGAATCTATTAATGTACCAAAATCCTAACATAGAGCTTATTCCTAAAATTTTTCCCCAATCCTTAAAAATGTATATACTTCTAAAAATGAAATTAAATACATGCTGATTAGTGAATATTAGTCAGAAATCAATCCTCTTATGAATTTAGGGTTTTATAATTTGAAATAATTGTATTTCGCTGATCCAAAAAAATCATTTATTTATTTTTTATTTATCTAATATATCATTTGAATTTTTAAAAAAGTAGTTGGGTCTTTATTAAATTTAAATAATAGATTCTTAAAAAGAAACATTGTATTTATTTACTGGGAATATAAATGGATAAATTACAGTACATACTATACTTCAGTCTATTTGAATATATATATTTAATGTTTCTCACGTTAAAAATTATAAGGTAAATTCAAAAATAAATTTCCTTTAAATTTCAATTAATAAAAATAAAATTTTTAAATCATTTTGAAAATATTTTAAATTTCTGTGTAACATTATATGACATGAGACTCTAAATAGAATAGAATATAGATATATGGGATGAAATATCATCATAGTTAATTCCATTTATTTACTATATCTGTGTGCAATGATTGATACCATATAGTTCATAATCTAATTACCCTTATCCATCTTACTCATATACATATGGTTAATACTTATCACATTATAATATTTTATGATATTTTATTCTCTATTATCAATTATTACTGGCGAACAAGTTAGGTTCCATTTTAAAAATAGTTATTAAATTATTTTAATTAATTATTATTTTATATTATAAGTGAAATATTTTTATTTGATTCAATGTGTTTAAATATGTTATTTAGTGGATTTATTTTTATGTATTTAAATCTATATCAAAATTGATGTTTTTAATTGCATAATCTCTTTTAATAATCAAACTGTTATGAAAATGGTATTCAAGAATCTCTTTAGATGAATGATAAAAAATTAGTTGTTTCATAATAAACTAATGTTATTTTATTAAGCATAATAATTTCATAGTATCAAAAAAGATACAACATAGAGGGTGTGTATTAAAATGTATGCTTCTCACCAAACATAATTCTCATCTATTCTTTTATAATTAATGTAACATTTTCCTAAACTATATAAAAATTACATTTATTTAATCATCCAATAAATATTCATTCTTTGATTTTAGTTTTGAATTTATCTCAGTAAACCATTGCATTCAAACTATGCACCATGTAAAAAACACTATAAAATTATCAACATTTTAGTTTATATTCATCAATATTATATATGTTGTTTTTTTTATATGTATTATAAGAACATAATTTATTTCATGACACGCAATATTCAATATTTATTCCACAAAAATACGAAGTTAGACTATATTTGTTATGATTTATCTGTGAAAAATACAACTAAGATTTGTTTCTTCTTTTAATTACAAAATTTTTTCTGGGAGTCTAAAGAGTAGGGCTCATTTGAAATAATACATATTCAACACAAATTTTCCAGAACTATCAAATTTGAATTTTCCTCCATTGTAAATACTAATATATATATGACCATGTATCATTTTTTATTCTATAACAAGTTTAAATATCTATTAAACATTGAAATAATTTCTTTATTATGTAATTAATAGTATAAACATGAAAATTAATTACAGTATTATAATATATAATTAGTTTTTTTATCCAAGGATAAAAATTTATACATGACCAAATAAGTGTTGATTTATCATATATAATTTCTTATAAGATGTAACATCATTATTTATTTTTAAAAGAATTGATTTTTCCCCATTTGAAATGGTCCATAAAATAAACTCATACCATATTTCAAATCATTTAATAATAAAATGGTATATTCTTTATACAACTTAGATATAAATTTATTATTATATATCACAATCCTTCTCTATCAAGGTGATATATTCAATGAATTCTAGACATAAACTATTTTAGATAACACATATATAATAAGAGATTATAAATTATCCTTTCTCAATTAAAAAATATAAAAAATAATAATAATACTATGAAAATTTTATTTATCAATTTAAAATTTTATTTTAATATCCCCATAATCTAATTTTTATATTATAAAAAAAATATTTTTTAAAAATCAACAAACAATGTCATATTTATGACTGTCACGTTAGATCTACCAATAACTGTATATGTAATTATTATTCATTTTGAGTTTTCTCAAAATATCATTCTTATAGTATTTTATATAATGAATTAATTTATCATAGATTAATATTTATTAATATTTTTTGAGAGTATACTATTAATATACCATATATAATACTTACATTATAAAAAAATCAATGAAATCATAAATAGAATTATTTTTGTACATGTGTATCTTTTCATCCAACAAAATTCGAAATTGGGCCATATGGAACAAATAAAATGCTATAAATGGATACTAATGTTTTTTAGAATACCACATTAAAAAACTTACTATATATTATAATCTAAAGGATATTTCAATCATATGGAAAATCAAAGTCATAATAACCTTTAATATCACATGTTTTAAAATTTATAGTATACAATTTTCTTCAAGTGTGTTTTATTAACTAAAACAAGTAGAATTTATGTTACTTCCTTTAAAATCTAATTTCACTTTTTTATGGTGATTATTTGAAATTCAATCAATTTATCAATATTACCCAATTTTAATCATTAACAAATGTTTTTTTATTAACACATTTAAAATTTTGTAATCAACATCAATCAATTATGTTGACTTCCTATATGAGGTAAAATTACTCATTCATTTAATCATTATTGTTATTTTTTCATCTATAATATTTTTATTTTATTTTTATGATTTTTATATTAAGAAGATAAATGATTTAAATCATCATTATTTTTATGATGAATATCATTATTATCCTTCAATTATGATTTTGTAGGTCTAGAAAGAGGCTCACAAAAACTAAACTGATACACTTCATCCATTAATTAATAATTTATAACTATTTCTCATCATTAAATTATTTATCACATGAACTATATTCACTGCTTCTCTTTGATTACTACATGAATTTCTATTAATTTTTTAATGATTTGACTACTTAATTTCATTTCTTATTACAGCTATGAAATTTATATACCATTTCAATTATGATTTTATATAAAGGGACATTATAAATTGATATTATGGAATATGTAACATTTTTTTTCTTTCACATTATTATTTTATCAACTTTTCATCTTGTAAAATACAATTCTATTCTTCAATAATTTTTTCATCCTCACTATAATAATTTCAAACTCATTAAAAACATTGTGAATATTTTAAAAAATAAATGAATTAGAAGACAAAAAAATTTCTTAGTATTTCAAATAATTTCATTTTTAATTTTATTCTCTTATTTATTCATTATCTGTATAATTATATCGTATTACACTAAGAATAAAATTGACCCACCAATAATATATATATACAATGTTATTTATTTATTCAATAAAACCATTTATTTTGTCCTTTTTATATAAAAATAATAAAAAATAATTTCAATCATTTTGGATCTCCCTACGGTCTCTCTCTGGAAAATTTTATTGTTAACTATATTATTTAACAAAATTAATTTCTCTTTGATAGTTTTAGTCTGTCCCATTATTGAATTTTCTATTGATCTCTCATTATCCAAATATTTTTTCGAAATTGTGTATTTTTACCATGGTTTGTTAATAAAAAAACTGTCTAACTGTTATTTTTAGAAGTATCTATTGATATATGAGAAAATATATTTTGATCAATAAAATAGAACAATTTATTCATAATTATAAATTCAACATATATCTATAGGATTCAATATCATTTAGGTATAAGTATCATGTTAAAATAATTTTATATCTTAATCAGGATATACTTGTGAAAAATAAAAATACCCTTCAAATAAAACTCCATATATATTCACTAGTTTAAATTATTTTAAACATTAATATAATTGGATTTCAAGTGAATATAGTGATCATTTTATCTTTTTATATTAATCTTCTAATCCCCTACCCTTAAATAATTTAAGTAATATGATGTATTAAGAGATCCAATGATTTTTCATTGTATTTTTCCCAACTTTAGATTATAACTAATCTTATTGAAATAAATAAAAAATTAAAAAAAATTAAAATGGAATAAGAAAATAAAATAATTCAAATAAAGTTATATTTAGATTAGTGTACGTAGAATGATCCAACATATTATTTCATTACTAAAATTACGTTATAAAGTAAATTTTTATAGTATTTAAACTAGATTTTTAATGTATTTAAAACCCATTAAAACAACACTTCATTTCTAACATAATACACCCCACACATGTTAGGTATGTTCTATTTGAGTTTTGGTGATTTAAAGTCTAAAATTTAGACTTTTTTGTGAAGGAGTAATGATTCCATGGTTTCCCATATTGTGCATGAAAACTAAATAATTCTAAAATTGGGGTTGGAAGTAATAGTGCGACATAAAATTATAGGTAGGTTATTTCACATCTTTAGGTGAAAATTTTCCTTCACCAAATTGGATAAACATCAGTATTATAAACAATTATGAAATAAATTAATAAATATATCAAGTAGGATATGAAAAATAACAACATAATATAGATTTAGGTAGAATTAGGGATTATTAGAGGTGAATTTTATTTTCCTATCATTAAGAAACATTATTTTCCATAATATTCATTTTATTAATATTGAATTGATGGTCAAAAGAAAATATTTCATCAATTCTATGATATATATCTTTATTTATCCCTCTCTAGATATATATATATATATATAATGGATAACTTATTCTTGAGTAATGAAATCATATATTTGTAATATTTAATAGAATATTCATGATATCATGTCCTTGATAATCGGATTTTTCTGATCATATTAACAAAAAATCATTTAATATGGTGACATTTTTTTATTTCCTTAAAAATAATTTTTTGTATCATATTCATTAATCCATGGGTTTTTATTCCTTTTTAATATATTGATGCAATTTTAGTCCATTTTACTAATAAGATGTTTTATAAATATTTTATTGAAAATAATTTAATTGCATATGTTTTTCTTAAAAATTTAAAAAATGATTTTATATTTTTTTAGACAACCCATTAGTTGTGTTCTAAACCAAATTTTATTGGTTTTAAATATTGAATTTATATCAAATTTTTTAATATTTAATATAATATATTTTATTTGGTTTATTTTGTAAAAATGTTTTCATAAATATTTTGTCTTAAATTAAAATTATTTTGGAATGATAAATGATTATAATTATATAAGAAAAAATGAAAGGGAAGAATAAAATTTATTGTTTTTATTAATAATATGAAGGGGTGAATTCTTGAGAAACACTTTTCTATGTGACAGTACACGATGATGTGTGCTATAATCATAGGTATGATTTTATGATATATATTTTTTTGTACTGTTATTGCCTCTATAGTTTTACAAAAAATAATTTGTTTAATAATTAGTTTGAAATTGGAAGTGTTTCCTTGGTTTTCAGAAATAATACGATTTATTTATTTATAAATGATGATTTTTATTTATATATATTTATGTGATAAAATATTTTTTTTAAATATCATCATATATTTTGAATGTTATTGGTCACATGTTTGTAAGTAGGTATTTCATATAAACATATTTTAAAAATATTATGAAATATCACAAGGTATATATTACTCTCCACTGCATGAAAATAATCATGCACATGTAGATTCATTTTTTTTGTTTTAGTAAATATTATAGATTTGATTACTATAAGTAATGGATTGTAGGATATTAGTTCTTTTTGGACATAGTGGTGTATAGTCATGGATTGTAGGTTTTACTGTATATTTATAATGTATAGTCATAATATAATATATTTAGTCATTCCTTATAATTTATGTTGATTTTTACATGTAAATACCTTAACCATAGTAGTCTAGAACTTGTAATTATTTTAATATGTAATTAATGGAGAATGGGATTTCCTCAGAAAGGAACAAATAGTTTACTTGTTCTAGGAAAATAAATACATACATGAGTCTCAAATTAGATATGAAAACATATATTTTAGCATAGTTAAAGAAAATATTCATAATCCTTGAATTCATTTAAATAATCCATCTTCATATCATGGGGAAAGGGAAAAAATATGGTTGATCTAAGAATCTCAGACCGGGTTATGTACACTAGAATCTATCATGAGTAAATATGACATAATCAACATTCCATTTTAAAAAATGGAAACTGTAATGCCCTGACCACAGATACCTAGATTCAGTGCATTAATTAAACACGTTGGAATGATTAAAAAGAATCAAACCCTGAAGCACTGATTAGTTTAGTAGTATTGGAAAATAGATTACATACATGAACCTTTCATTAAAATTAAAAACATAATATACAAAAAAGTTCATCCATTGTTAATACCATTATTATCCAACATTAAACCTACAAATCATCTATAAAACACTTCTTAGAAACCTAGGGAAATAAAAAATACGAATTGGGTGATCTCAGATGATGATTAAGGTTAAATTTTATTGAATAAGATTTCATAAAAAAGCATAAATAGTTAAGAAAAGTATAAAACTGAAACACAAGACTTTTAAACAAAAACATGAAGGTATTATGGAAATAATAAATCACATAATTCCATTTAAACATTCACATGGATATTCTGGTAGTTGAATAATCACATGTAATATCCATTACTAATCACATAATGAGGGAATTCATAATGAAGGACATCATAACCAAACTGTCAAGACCATTTTCCAAGACTATACATAAGTGAGTAAAAAACGTAATCTGGGTTGCCTCATGAGAACTGTCTATGCATCAAGGTACTTTCATTAACCAGTCCCAAACCCATTGGGATTTCATTAACCTGTCCCCAACCCATAATGATTTCATTAAGTGGTCCCTCACCTCTCTCTTACTAAGTCCAATTTATTCCTTATATGAAAATGAAAAAGCATAACCAATATAAAAATTCATATTAAAACTAGAAAATGAAATGTTAATACATTAACCCTAAACCATGAATGGAATCAAAATAGCACATCCACAGTCAAACATACCATAAACATTTCAATACTATATATTATATTATATCATAAGTAACTAAATTAAGAATAAAATATGACAAATAATGTTGACATAGATGAAAATAAAATATTATAATCATTAAAAATATCTTCATACAAATACCCCTTTTCTATGAAATCAATTTATTCGTAATTTGTGCACTTATAAAAGAATAAATTTAAAAATTTATTGTCGAATCAATATTTACCATACCAATTTGAAACTTTTGAAATGAATTTACATTTAAAAAAATTCATGTCTATATAACTAAATCCACAAAACCATTTAGAAAGCATGGACATTAATGGGAATGTTTTAGAGGAATAAATCATCAAAACCTTTAAAATAATGTTTTAGTTAAAATACTCCCTTATATAAAATTGTAAACACATTCCTTTTTGAAAAAAAAATGAACATAAAAGTTGAAGTAAATTTCTTTTATAATACTTTTATATCCATATAAATATTTGTACAAAATAATATTAAAAATATTGAAACGGAGAATGGATTAATTATTTAAACATTAAAATCATCCCACACCACTTTTATCATTTAAATAGTAATCCAAATATCTTCAACTGAATCAAAAAATACCAGGAAGATAAATTTATTCATGATATGAAATATAATATAGGTATTACATACCCCCATAGATAAGAAATAGGTGGAGAACATGACTTATATCTCACGAAAATTAAAAGTGAGAAAAAATTCCCTTACTTATGGTCTAAAACTCACTGATCATTTAAAAACTAATGTATAATGGTTTTAAATATACTATAAACTTCTAATAGAATCATAATATTATTTATGATTTCATAGATGATTCATTTAGGGCTTTATATTACATGTTTATTAATAATTTCTATGTTAAACCAACATTTTGGATTATAATCTCTTTGTTTATCATATGAGTTTTGACTTGATATAAACGATCTTATTAATTAGATAATAGTATACTTAATTAAAAATTGTAAAACATTATTTATATATCATATATATTCAGTATATAAATAAATAAAATATATAGATAAATTAAATGGAAAACACCGTTCATGGAGATGATTGGTCATACGTACGCATGAAGGTTGTTTATGTTTTCATATCATATTGAATAGAAGAAAGTAAATGACATATGTATATATTATTAGATTGGAATTATTATGTCATATAATACATATTAAATAAGTATATTAATTTTTATAATCATTCTGAAGTTGTTGTAATGGAGGATGAGTCTCATCTTGTTGTGGAGAAGGTAGGTCGTATGTACACACAAGCAACAGTATCATTTAGTAATGGAAAAGGGTATGGAATTGGATGGAATGTGAATTATACCAAAAAAATAAACTACAATATTTATTTCATACATCCTTTATATTCATTTATTACACCCATATAAATAATATCTACATGAAAAATATTTTACACCACAGTGTGGAGATGGTAAGTCATACAAACACATGAATGGTGATATTGTTTTTCGTAGGATGGGTAATAGAAGGAATATGGTTGTCCCAAAATCATAAAAAATTCTTAGAATATATTAGATTCCTGATTCATTACTTTATTATGAAATCATATTAGTAAAATTAATTAGAAGAAGAAAATTACATTGAAATATTTGTTAAAAACAATTACCTCTTCTTCGAGTGTCTCCTTTTTAATATCCCAAAAGGACTCCATGGGTTGGCTTTCTGCCAAAGCATGTCATCTATGATAAATTTAGAGAATATGAGAGGATAAATGGACAAGGTTTTCCATAAATAAAGGTCTTTATATGTGTAAATAAAATGGAAGGATAGGTTCCATTTTATAAGATAGGTGAGGGGCACTTTTGGAAACTCCAGAATATTAAAATTTAATATGTCTATTCTAGATCCAACTAATTAAGAATGGGTCATAAATGAAAATTAGAATATATTTATGAACATATACTATCCCATTTTTATTGTTTATCATTTTTCTCTATTTAAATAATTTAATAATAAATTAATTCAATATGATATCATTATTATCAAATTTAATACTATTCACTTAATTTAACACCATACAAGTAAAGGAATGGTGGGAATTCAAATATAATTCTTTAAAATATCTATTATATATCTTATAGATCTATTAAATTCATTATAATTATTAAATAATCCAAAATACATCAAAACTAATATTATTAAAATCATTTATTCTATTTTATGTTAATTAAATATTTTTTTTAGAATCTATCAGGGTTTTAAGGTAAATAGAAAACATAAAAAAATTAAAAATAAATTTATATAATGAAAATAATATTGTTTATATCAATATAGACATTTATATTCGTTCATGGATTGACATTGGATTTATTTGGAGACATAAAGGATTTTAAATACAATATAGTGATATATTGTCACAATCCTAGATTTAAATAATATATAATTTACTTTCATGGAGATGTGGCCATTAAAAACTCAAAATATATCCAAATGTGTTAATAAGAGAATATTTTCCATCCGTTATTTTTTGTACACGGTTTGGTTTTATTTTGAACATTATAATTTCGAATTACCCTTAGTTAATCTATTCAATTTTAATTGTGGTAATAAAATTTTAAATATTTAATGGTTATAAATTTTTACTTATATGGTTTCAATTCTCCATAAATGGAAATGTTATGAAATTATTGACCTTATAGTAATTATTTTGATTTTTTAAGTATTTTTATTATTTTTTTATAATTTAATAAATTGTTATTTCCACAAAATATCTTTAGTTTTAATTTTGACACTATTTATTACAAACGTGATATAAAATCCAAACATAAAGATAAAATCATACCAAAACATTGAATACACTCTTTACAATTATTAAAAACCAATCAAATTCATGGGTAACCTTAAAAAATTCAGATTTTATTTGTTTCAATATTTTAAGTATTTTTCATTTGATATTTCATTTACCAAATCAATTATTGCATCATCATTGCATCATCATTTAATTTAAATATTTATTTTCTAACACTATAAATAAATTACCATGATGTAGAAAAAAAAATTTATTACTTTTTATAGTCAACCATATAACATAGATTACTTCATATTAAAAATGATATAGTAATTAAAATTTAAATAATACATTTTTTACTTTTCTTTAATTAAAATTAAATAAATGATCTAATAAAAAACAAGTGGCTAAAAGGAATCATATTTTTTCCTAAGATTTATTTTCCAAAAAAAAACTTCTCCAATGAAATAAGGACAACTGTTAGGGTAATTTTATGTTACTAATTGTTATTTTCACATTTAATTACCCTATTTACCATTAACCATGATAAATGAAATTAAAAAGATACTATAAACCAAAAATTATTTTTATCATATTAAAAAACATTTCTCATAATTATTATAACCATGTATGTTTTTATTTCGAAATTAAATTCATAGAATATGTAAAATTATGTTAAATGATAATCCTTAGATGTGGCTATAAGGTAGGTAAAAGAGAAGTTCAAAAGTTCAATATATTTTTATTTCTAATTCTATTATAAAAATGAATCCAATGAACTACATTAGATTAATATATATATATATAATTTATCTATTTTATCTTTAAAATCAATTTAATTTAAAATAATTATTTAATTTGAAATTTTGTTTTTTATCAAAAATGTAGTACTTTTTACTCTTCATATAAAATTGATATTATTGATAAAAATACAAAAAAAAATAACAGTAAGATAGTTTTTATATTCTGACACTACTAGAAAAATGATTTATAACCACAGATCTATAGGCAAATTTTTATAAATTCGTGGCTATAGCATAATTTATATCCACACATAAATTATCATCATGGTTGTATGGTTGTTTGAAGCCACGGTTCCATGGCACCAACATCATTCCGTCGTGGGATTATCTTCTTCTCCTCGACTCCCTCCCCATTACCCTCACGACCTCTCCTCATTGCGACCATCCTCCACCCCCACGACCTCTCCTCTCTTGGCGCTCCTCCCATTACCCTCACGATCTCTCCTCTCTGCAGCCCTCCTCCACCTTCATGAGCTCTCCTCTGAATGACCGTCCTCCCCCGACACTACCTCCCAATGCGGCCATCCCTCTATGAGCTCACATATCTGCGACCCTCCCCCTATGTTGCCATCAAACATGGTCACTCCACCACTCCACCGATGCAGCTCCTATGAGGCCTCCCCACTACCTCCTTTAGCGCGTCGACCAATTCAGACTCACGAAACCCTAACACAATTTCAACCAACTTCAGTTCATCATAGATTTTTATTACATCCCATCAACCTGTCCTCACTCATTGAAACATCTGCATCATGATATGTTTCTATAAATATCACCTTGATTGGGACATCGATGGATGGGAAATAAAGGGATGTCAACTACAAGGTTCTTTAAACCCTTCGATATCTTAGATCATATTTTAGAAAAAACTTAAATATTTTATTTTTCTCCTCAGTTCAATGCTACGATGAATGTGTTTCATATTTTAAAACTGTGGAGATGTATACTTGATCCTAATCATGTTATTTAGTTTGATAATTTTTAGTTTGAAGCTATTGGTTCCCATATGGAATGATCAGTTTGTATCATCAACTAATGTGAGAAATATTTATAAGGGATGCTCATATTGATAGTTAAAGAATATTTATTGTTTGTATAGCTTCATAATGAAACTTCTAAACATGTATTTTTAATTCATTCTCAATGTACAGATTTTTTCTCTCAGGAATCTCATTAATGATTCTTGGTGAGGGGGAGGCTAGTGATGAGAAATTTATAAGTAATCTCATCATTATGAGTTATTAATTCCATTAATTTGAAGTGTGATATTATTAAAATGGAGAAACATGGGATTTTAGGGGTTTTAAGAAGGATCTAAGAAGGGTAAAGGGAATTTGGTGTTAAAAAGGAAAGGTGTTTGGTGTAGGTGTAGAAATAAATACCTAGTTGTCTAGTACCGAGTATTTAGTGGTGTCAGGTATAATCATCGATAACTACTGGTGTAACCACTATATACCTAGTGCCTTATACTATTCACCTAGTAAGATATAGATGAGGTTTTTTAAATAGGTGTTAAAATGGTAATTTTACATTTTATAATTAACCTCTAAAACACCCTTTATTGGGATTTCATTGTGATTCTCATTTTGTAACAAACTTGAGAGGCTATCCTTCATTTTTATCCATCTCCCATTGAACCTACCTTTGATTATTATCTAAATTCATCATTGAGTTTCTGAAAATCCCAAAACATAATAGATCTAATGTTGGGAATGAATTGTTTTCTTTATTTTACTTCTCATCATGTGATCTGAGAGTAAGTCCTTAAATTCATCAATTTTCAAGGTTTTGAATTCTTGTTTTCATTTCATCGTGCTTACACTGAATGGTAGGATGGGGTGTTAATTCATGATCTTATGGTAAGGAAATAATCTAAATTTAGATTTTTATATATTCCATATATAATGGGTTAAATCCTAGATTACATTTGTCCCAGAATTTCAAAATATTATCAGGTGTTTCATATCCTCATCATGATGATGCTTGAGTTGTTCTATCATGTTCAAAACATCATAATTCTTAGTTAAGACTTGGTCCAATCTTTTTTTGTGTAAAATATAATTAAATGGGGATGACAAGATCACGAGGATGAACTTCTTGATAAATTAAAGAACCTAATGAGTTTTCACAGAATAATGTAAAATAAGTTGGGTCGATGCATGAGTTATTAAGACTAAATTATTGATATTGGAGCTATTAAAGTGGGACATTGATATTAATGACTAAGACAATGAGAACATGTGATGGAAGGCTAGGAATTAACTCAATCCTAAAATGAGATATATTATAAGTTTCTTAAATATGGAAGTGAAGAATTCATAGGTTGCAGATGCTAGACTCTAATGATCAATAAATCACAAAAGAACTAGAGATTCATTGTTTAGAAGAAGGATGAAGATATGATTTGGCAGTGTTGTTGGCTATGACTAAAAATAATTATTGTTTTTGAAATTACAATTGAATCAAATCCAAAATGAGGAGATCTTCTCTAATTACAGATACTTCATTTTAAAATAGCCAAAAAGATTAATATGATGTTGTTGTATAGAGAGTGTTTTGAGACGAAGAAATAATTGATATCACTGGGAGACATAATTGGCCAAGAATAGAATAAAAATAAAAATAAAAGGGTATTTTTGGAAACCCCGTAGAGATAACCATTAAATAAATCAAAAAACAAATCAAACGGTTTAAAATAGTTTCATGAGAAGATATAGTTGGTGTACCATGTTATACCTGATTTGTTTTAGATTATAGTATAGCGGTAATGGGTTTAAAATATATTTTTCTACTTGAGGTAACAAAGATCATAATAGTATAAAAAACTAATAAAAAATGGTTTTATATGTTGGGTGGGCCATGTGAGTAGTGAGAAGATCCAATAGTGTTGTAGAAGAGATAGTTGAGTGAGTTGAGGATTTTGAATAATAAAAATCATGATCCACTACATACTATAGAATGTTATAAGAAGAGTGTGTTAAGACAGTGATGATGGGTTACAACCATACTATTTTCAATGAAGAAGATAAAGAGAAGAAAGATAAGAGGAAGCTTTCCTTTGAGTTTGAGAATCCAGTGAATATGTTTTGAATAATTGGTAAGTGGGGATAAAAACATAGACCAAGTTTGAAGTGTTTATTTATGATTAGTTGAAGACTTTGTTTGTGGAAGAAGATAATTTTTGTGATATAGTGACATCTTGGATAGTATTTGTGATCTACTCCAAATATGGAAGGAATCTGAGATGATGAGCTAGTGAGATACTAGTTTGAATAATGTGGGACGCTGTATAATGATCTATTCACTTGTGTTATGGAACATCTTAGGTTTTCTAGGTATGGAAAATCCTTTTGTTTATGATTTTTATCATCTAGTAGATCATTTGATGCTTTTGGGAATTTTGGATCTTTGAAAGAGATACAATGTTGCTACTATAGAAACTCATTATATAAATGAGGTGTTCATTCCCAGAATACTCATGGATTCTCAAGAAAAAGAGCCTCGGGTTAGGTAACCTCGGTCTCAAGGCTTCCTTAAACTTTCTCATTCATGTCAATGATTAAAATCAACATCTCCCACTTAATCATAGGATTTGACTTTCTCACTCAAGAATGAGAAAATATGAATCCATATCATTTTAAAGAATCTTTTCAGAGAACCGTCTAGAATTAGGATTTACATGATTTTAATTGGTTATGGTAGCTTCTCACGGTTTTTTTCACCTTTCTCCCACAAAAGGAGAAACTGTAAATTATCTGCATCAATGTGGATATCTTCTATAGATAGATTTTAGGATATTCCATATTGATAATTCACTAAAATTTATTACATGATGTAATATACTAGATTTTATAGCTTTTACAATTTCTTGAGTTCTCTTTGAGATCTAGTTTCACCTTAAATTCCATTCATGGTTAGTACATAAATACAATATGAAATAGAATAAGGTGTTACTATTTGTTCCTTAGTGTGAAAAATATGGTTGATAATTTTTTCTCAACCAAGTTTCCCATTTCTTAATGCTTGCACATTTTTATTCGAGATTTGTTTTTTTGTTTTTGGAGCATGGAGTTCATCACTTTCAACTTATTTATGGGTGATGTTCTTCTTTTCTTAAACCTTCAAGGCACATGCATTACATAATGTAATATTTATCTTCTTTGGGTATTTTTCATATACGAGTAACCTGATTAATCATTTTTTGGTACTATATTGATCCATATTACTTCTTTTTCAAAGTTTTAGACAGCCTATGGGGTTTTTATTTATTGAACACATCTTAAGAAATTTGACTTCTTTATAATGAATTTCATCACTTCCTTTGGAAACATCTTCTATAAGTGCTTCATTTATAATTATATTTTTCCAAATATACGATACATACTACCGTGAACTCTATAGGTACACATTGGAATTTTAAAATGGCTTCTGTTGACTTATTTTCACCAAACCAGTTCATTTATATTCTCCTTCGATAAATCTTCCATTATGCTATTTATTGCCTTTATTTTCACATACAAGTAAGGATTGTTTTAATGAATCTATGTTTTGATCCTTATTCCATGATAGAAGAACTGATACTTTTATATTTACCTCTTTTCTTAGACTTATTAGGTTTATTACCCAAGGATGTATGATCATCCTTCTTTAAAAACTTCTTTGGAATAGTGTTTCCAACTTAATTTTTTGAAAAATTTCCAATGGAATTTTTCTCCCATTTTTCATCATCAGTGGTCTTCATTATCCATTTTTTAACACATTCATAGATGAGAATGCTCCATTCTAGTGACCACACTCAATTAAAATACAATAGTGATCTTAATGATGTTTAAATATGTTATAGGTAGACAAATACTTTCTATTTACTTTCTAAATTCTAAAATGTTCTTGATTTTATCCCCCTTGGCTTGGGCACTTTCAAATTTTTAGGAATTGATAGATTATACCAACAATATAAGGATCTATTCCCAAACCTATAAAGGGGGTTGCAGGGGAATTGTGTAGTGTGGGTGCATTTTGGGGAGGTGAGTGGGGTGCAGTTGTGGGGGGCTATCCGGGGGTCTATAGCCACAGTTTTACAACCTTTATCAGCATGAGAAATATGCAATTATTTAATTACTTTTTTTCTTGGTTGTATTATTTTTTGTTAATCTCTCATTTCACCCATGCGTTCGCGTGACACTGTGTTGACTTCAACAATATATTGTTTTCCCGATGACTTAATCTTACAGATGATGATGCATGTTGATGTTGTTATCATAATCACCTATTCTATTATTACCTTTCCCACTAACCATGTTCCTCCCACTAAAATTTTAAGGTTCAATTAATTATGATTCATCGTATCACTGACATTTTGTTGAAGTCTCCCAGGACCCGTTCGTGTGTGTTGCAGCAACCAGAGTCAAAGGCTACTCACCGCGTATGCATAGGTAAGAATATATATAATAAGTTCTCCCATTATATGTATATCCACCCATGGAAGCACAATTACATATAAGGGGATAGTTGTTCTTATGTATATATATGGAAAATGCATACGTTTGTGGGTGATAACGGGCTTATGCATGTGATCATATATATAAGGATCCTCTTATGCGTTTTCAAGGCCATGAAGACATATACATAGGGGTTAGGGTGTCCATATGTATATGCAAAGGTGCTTATGCCCGGGAGATGGATGAAGAAGCTTACAGTTGTCGCTGATAAAAGTTTCAAGCATCGATTGTGGCTTGGCTCTTTTGAGGTAGGGTTCCTCTCTTAGCTTCTTTAATTTTAGAATGTTTTAAATTTCACTTAGCTGCCTTCTTAATTCTGCTTATATTAAATTGAAATTCATGAATAAGAGTTAGTTAAGATAATTGTTTTGTTTGATAAAAAAGTCATGGTTTTCTAATAAAACCCCTCTAATAGAGGGGTGTTGTCTGCAAAAACTCATAATGATATACCTTGTTTGACATTATTGCATCAATTTTTTCCTTATACTTAATGTTTTTGTTAGTCGTAATGCACACATAGTACTTGAACCTTTTTATATCCCTATAGGGATTTCCATCATTTTAGATAAAATGTAGTTCATGGTGAGCCTACTCCACTTATTTTTAGAGAAAAGTCATTGAAAAATGTTTTTGCTCATTTCTTTTCAATTTTCATCGAACGTGTTGTGTCACCGGTGATGTCAGTAGAACCACTGTCAAGAATCCATGACTTTGTTCTCTTGCATGACATCAATGAAAACCTTAGTAAAGAAAGACTTCTCATCTTTGTACTTCTAAATTATCTTTCCTTTCTCACCATAGGAAATATGTTTATGTAGGCTAGTCATGTACTTATCAACAAATGACCCTGTTGATCACAAATGCCATAAAATTGTTCTAAGAAATCAAATTGGTTTTGTGTTTAAAGAAGAGATGATTTCCCTGTCATAGTTTTCTTCCTTTGAGTGTCTCTTTCCATTTTCTCAGAATAAATCCCCCTTGATTCACGCCTCTTCTCTAGGAGTAGAAAATTGGACCAGCTTGAGTAGGATTTGTGTCCAAAAGCTCTACAGCGCCAATAATAGTCTCTAAACCTTGATATTCTATAATTTTAATATTTTTTCCAGAATATTGCGGTCGATTTCATGCCACAAACCATGTCTATATTCATTTATACAGAAGTGATCTTCTCGAGATATCATTCTCTTCTTTTGATGCAAAAAAGGGTTCCCCATTAGTCTTTCTTGTCCAAACTAGTCCAGATTTTGTTTTAGTACCTGCATTATTAGAGGTAACATGTTTATTGTGAGATTTATTAGTAGATGAATTAACCTGCATTTTTAGACCCTTATGTTCACCAGAAACCTCAACTACCTTGTTTCTCTTATCTTCTTCAAATCATTCTAATCTTCAAGATGCTTTTATTATGCCTTTCTTAGAACTTATTCTCTCAAAGAAATTTTCTCCCCAACATTACTCGCCATCGTATACACATCAACCACATTCAAATTGAATTTTTTTTATTAATGTAAGTATCTTCCCACTTGATATACTCCTTTCCTTTGATCATGTTTTCAAATAATTTCATTAGCAGCCACTTCTCCTTCATGAGTATTGCGTTCTTCTCAATTCATGCTTCCAATTCAGACTTCAACATGTGTTCTAGATTCATTGGTTCACTTTCATCTTTCTCTTTGCTGGAGGATTCAACACCACTTTTAACATGAGACATAAAATTAGTGATCTTTTCAACTGACTCATCTTCTTACTCGTCATCAAATTCACTTTACTATATCTTCAGCTTCTCTAAAATTGGATTTCCTAACAGCCTCAAAGCCATTATAATATTTGATATCCTTTTTAGAAGCTATAATTTTTCTATTTCATAAGAAATAAGAATATTATGTAATTTATCAAGGGTAATATCATTGTTGTCTTCTAAAAAATAAATCTTAAGATCAAACTTGTCTAGAAATTTTCTCATCAACTAATTGAAAATTGTTGAATCATACAACTTTTCTCTATACCCTCAAATATTGTTGACAATTTCATTAAGTCTTGTGAAGCACTCATCAATATTTTCTTGATCATCCATCTTTATGATAGTTTTGAGAGATAAACAATGAATTCTAACGATATTAATAGAATAAAGAACTGAAATTTTAGTATAACAATGTGGAAGAAAAAAATTAAGAAGAAATGGGAAGATGTATAATCTCCTGAAGATGTTTCAATAGTAGCCTTAGGTCGCAACCTCCAATCTACACAATAGAAATAGCTTTAAGACATCTACAATCCCCCTTCCCTATAGCCTTCATCTATTCAATACCCCAGCCAACACCAACTGACCTACTCTAAATAGCATTCACCTAATTGTACCTAGTAGATATTACACACTCAACCTGCTCCCAAGACTGTAGCCACCCCTAACCCTTTCAGGGTATTCAAAATATCCCAATATCATCAACATCACATCAACCACTTTTGAAGTAATATATCTTATTCCGGAACAACTTCCAATAGTACTATAAACCTCATAGTAGTCTCCACAAGTCATTAAACCATTAATTGCCTTATGTGAATGAGTATTAGAGGATTAATCCTATTATGAGATGAGAATAATGGTACTAGTCCCCACTAGTTCACTTATAAAGGCTAATAAGGTGTATGTAGATTTGATTCTCAAGTTACAAAAGGGATATAAAGAAATGTTAAAATCTCTTGAATCTGATATGTATTATCTAAATCTATAATGACCAGAGTAAGAGGTGAAATTGATAAATCACGAAGTCACCCATGTTGAATCATTACATGTTTTTAAGAAAATAAGAGTATATACCTCACAAACTAATGATGATAATATTACTAACAAAAAGACTCGTAATTGTGTAAAAATAACTTTACATGATCCACTAATTTTTTCACTGTAAGAACATGGAGGAATGTGACAGACTATACTGACAAATCCGTTATTACTCACGCATATTTATCTATTACACATGGTTTAAAATCAAATTCTGTACAAATATGGGTGTGATTAAATAATGGTAATCCATCCATATCATCCAATTTGTCTATTAGCATGAATAAAATACATGGATCTCTAAATAACGATCAAGATCATATTGTTTTTTTCCAAAAATAGAAAGCAATAAAAACTATATATTATACATAAAATAGAAAGATAAGGTGATTTATTTGTCAATAATAGAGATACTAGACATTTGGACAGATGTATAGTGATTATTGGCATAATAATGACATGACTGATGGAAGTGAAGAGGATGTTGAAATAGAGATGAACTGCCTACACTATGGAAGAATAGATCAGATCATGGACCATTAAAAATTGACCATTAACGTCATGACTAATGGAAGTGAGCTAAAGTGACAAATGGAATCAATTCACGAAAGGAATCATAGAATTCATTTAATTAAAGATATCCTAGAAGAATAAGAGTAATACTGACTTCTAAATAATGTTATTCTAAATAATACCAATGATATACTAGAATAAGAAGAGTAATACTGGTGGAGGAGGGGGTGTTGGGGGCTGGGGGGGAGTGGTGCAGGGGGGGCTGTTGTTGGGGGGGATGGGGTCTGTGGGGGTGCTGTTGGGGGGGGGGGCTGGGGGGAGTGGTGTTGGGGGGCTGGTGTAGGGGTGTTGGGGGTTGGGCGGAGTGGTGCAGGGGGGCTGGTGTTGGGGGAGTGGGGGTTTAGGTGGGGGGGTGCTGGAGGCTAGGGGGAGTGGTGTTGGGGGCTGGTGTTGGGGGCAGGGGGGTGCAGGTGGGGTGCTGTGGTGTTCTGGGGGCTGGTGTTGGGGGGAATTGGGGTGCTGGGGGGATGAGGGATGGGTAGGGGCTGGGGGGAGTTGGGTGGTGGGGTGGGGGTGTTTTGGGGGAGTGGTGGGTTGGAGTGGGTTGTGTAGGGGGGTGTGGGGGGATTGGGGGCATAGGTGGGGGTGCATGGGGGTCGGTGTAGGGGGAAGTGGGGGCTGGGGGGGCTGGGGGCTGGGGGGAGTGGTGTAGTGGGGCTGGTGTAGGGGAACTGGTGCAGGAGGGGCTGGTGTTGAGGGCAAGGGGTTTGCAAGTGAGGGTGGGGTATTCTTCATGGATGTGTTATTTCTATTGTTTATGCATGTACTGATGCAATGACTATTGATATTGTGATGAAAAATGTGTGTGTCTAGCTGTTTGTGTGGAAATGACCACCATAAATTATCAGTCCAATGGGAGTGACTAAAATATGATATTGTTGTAATAATAGAATGGAATTATAGAATCTATAATGGAAATGGATTGATGTATCATTTATCATCATTGATCACATATATATAAGAAGTTGTTATATCTCATTTCTTTTCCCACTATTTCATTACGGGTGGTTTGTTATGATGATGCTGGTGCTGTCCACCATCATCTATGGATGTGAGTTCAACATCAGATTTGGGTCAGATTTATTTCGTCTTTATTCTTTTTTCAAATTTTAATTAGGGATTTTTTTATTTTTGGGTACTTTATATTTTTGTAGAACTTTCTGGATTTCATTGAGGTGGATTCGAGTTGCAGTTGAAGAAGGCTTACATGTGTATTCATAGGTAGGCATATAAATATATAAGTTCCCCCTTTATATATATTCACTCATGGTAGTATGAATATATATTTTGGGGCTAGCTGTGCTTATATATAAATATAAAAAATTCATACATGTGTAAGTGTAAAGGGATATATGCAAGTATAAACAAACATCTAAAGATCCCCTTGTACATATTTGGCCATGAAAATATGTACATTAGGGCTAGGTCTCCTTATATATATGTGAAGTTGCATATGCATGAAAGCAGAAAAAAGGATGATTCAAGTTGTCATTAAAAGAAGCGTCTTGAGGTTGCGGTAAGTTTCCTCTGCCTAACCCCTTAATTTGAATTCTATAATTTCCCGAGTATTTTAAAAACATGTTTTCAATATTATATAATGTGTATATACTATTCAAATTTTTTGTGGCTCTTTATAATGACATTTTCACCTATTTTACATGATTTACCTAAGCCTTTAACATGTACTATTAGAAAGTTTCATCCAACTCAATTGTAGAAAATGAAATTTCCTTCACTTTAGAGAAGATAGTGTCCTCATTTTGAAAAAACATCAACCGAGCATTCTCATAAAAATCATAAACTTAAAGAAAATATTTTTTTTCATTTCATCAATCATAAACAATTGGCTTTTAAAACATGATACATTCTTCACTAACATCATTGTGAAACACTTGACCCAAAAAAATATAGAATTTATCTTATTAAAATATATCCACCATGGCATGATTAACAGTTTGACTAGGGGTTTCACACCATGAATCCCTACCCATAGGAAATTCATGTCTTGAATTGAGGTTCACAGCCGTAAATGTTCTAGATATGGGGTTCACCCCTCAACTAAACATAATGGTGCTCCTAACTATATGATCTTTCATTTGAGAATGATCTTCCAACGGTCTATCGACCTGGTAACTGGATTTTGAAGAATGATCTCAATGCGGTTTTCAACTCATTGCATCCAACCCCACGAAAAACCCCAGGATGTTCTCCCATGGATGAATTTTCCTAAAATATCTTGGTTTCACATGATGGTGTGCTATCGCATCTCTCAATCAATATTAGATGATTACCTAAGGTCATATTAAACCTCGGAATCATAGATGTACTAAACACAATCTTGAAGAATATCCTCCAATATATGTATCATCTACTCTTATTGTTTGTCTATATATTTATGGTACGTTGTGCTCAATATTAGATGATTCCCTAAGTTCATATTTAACCCTTTCCAAAAATCATGGAATAATATGTGCATGTCTTTATGATATAATTCTTAAGGGAACTCCATGATAGTATTAGACTTCATAGATACAAAACATTCCAATATTCTCAACTAGGTTAGTATCATTGATAGGTATTATATGATAATCTTTTTTTATCTAATAAAAATTCATCTATATATTTTAACGACTACTTGGGGTCCTTAGTAACCCTATTATAATGTCCCTCATGATGTACTCCCTCTTTTACATAGGAACATGAAATGCCTAGATTAGACAATGATGATTATGGTGTATAGCCTTTATCATTTGATAGGAAAGGAATCTAGAAATATAATGCGTATTTTCACATCCATCAATGGCCACCAAAACAGACACCCAAATTCATTACCCATATTTGTATCTCCAGGATTCAGAAACCATAGAGGTATGACAGTCTCTCATAAACTATTCACTAAATGATTCAAGTACTATAACTCTTATAAAATTGTAACACATCATCATCAAATAGTGAACACTCAAGTGTTCGTTTACCAATTTCTAGTTGTTCCCGCATCACATTAAACATAGGATTATGTTCTATAATAACCTTCTCCTAGCCAATATGAGATGATATGGTAACTAATGGGGAAAAATAAATTGATTCCAGTTCATTACAATCATCCATCCTCTAATTAGCATACATGATCATAATGTGGTATTGTTCTTCAAAATGATTTTAACCAAGTTCCAAGGGGGGAGGGTGCAAGGGGCAGGGGGTGTACTGGGGTCTTTTGCAAGGGGTAAGGGTAGGGTGTAGGGGGGTGTGAAGTGGGGGTGGTGTGCAGTGGGCTGGGGGCAGTGGGTGTGTGCAAGGGGGCTGGGGGCAGGGTGAGGGGGTAGGGGGGAAGTGCAGTGGGCTGGGGGGGAAGTACAGTGGGTAGGGGGTGTGTGCGGAGGGGGGGGGGGTCGGTAAAGGGGGGGTTCAGGGGACACGGTGAGGGGGTAGGGGTGGTTTTATGGGGTTATGGGGGAGGGGTTCATGGGGGGAAAGGGGAGGGGGTGTGAAGTGGGATGGAGGGAAGTGCAGGGGTAGGGGGTGTGTGCAGGGGGGTGGTGAATGGGGTAGGGGGTGTGTAGGAGATAGGGTAAGGGGCAGCGGTGGTTTGCTGGGGAAGGGGGGAAGGGTACATGGGGGAAATGGGAAGGGGGTGTGCAGTGTTCTGGGGGAAGTTCAGTGGGTAGGGGGTGTGATGGTGGGAGGGGTGAATGGGGAAAGAGGCAGGGGGTGTGCAGGGTTCTTTTTCAAGGGGAAGGGGGAGGGTGTAGGGGGGATGTGTTGGGGTGTAGTGGGATTAGGGGGAAGTTATATGGGTAGGGTGTGTGTTGAGGGTTGGGGTGCAATGGACTGGGGGGATGTGCAGTGGGCAAAGGGTGTGTGCAGGGGGTGGGGAAGGGGGAAGAGGGTGTGCAGGGGACAGGGTGAGGGGTCATGGGTGGTTTGCTGGGGGGAAAGGGGTAGGGGTGTGCAGTGGGCTAGGGGGAAGTGCATGGGGGCAAGGAGGTGTGTTGGGGAAGGGGGCAGGGGGGTGTGCGGGGTGTGATGGGGGGTGGGCAGTGTGTAGGGGGGGTGTACTAGGGAAGGGGGAAGGGGGTTGTTTTTTTATAGAATGGGGGGACATATAGCCACGATTTTATACCGTGGATATAAGGATGTAGCCAAGGTTTAAATCCCTAGAAAAATTCCTATAGGCACTTTTTAAAACTGTGGCTATATTTATTTCCTGACATAGGATTCTGCCATGGTTTGAAAACTGTGGCTATAGGGTGTTTCCACAGTTCAAACCGTGGCTATAGGTTTTTCCTTATAGCCACGCCAATACCAAGCACGGTTTATGAAACTGTGGCTATAACCTATAGCCACTGTTTTTTGTCATATACCCACGTTTCCAAACCATGGATATAGCCTTATTTTGTAGTAGTGAGAATTCAAAAATGAAGTCTTTTTTGTAAAATAAAATTTATAAATTTCCAAATGTGTTTAATACTATTCATAGCCTCTTTTTAAACATCTAGTTTGATAGATCGTTGTGTGATTGAACTCCATGTTGCGTGCAACACATGATATTGAATTTATTAAAGAAGATATTGCACCACAAAATATTAGGGCGTTACATTCTCCCCTCCATCAATAAATTGTGTCTTCACTGTTTGAAATTAAACATTGAAAATAAAAGGTGGATACTAGAAAATAATTTTTTGGAAAACTCACATCAGAAATAGGTTTAACAAAACCTTCTCTAAATAAGAGGGAATGTGAAATATGAAGGTCACCACCCAAGTAGTATTTAGAATAGGAGAACACTAATGGAAAGTAGAGATACATTCTTGGATGGAAAATGTAAATATTTACAGGGATTGATTGAGATCATCAATAAAAAACATGTCAATAATCAGAGGAAAATTTATGGTCTCAACATCATAAATCTGTGATGATTTAAAATAACACTAGTTCAAAATAATTTAGGTATTAGGGTAAAAAAATTTCATGAATTATTTTTACTAGAGTTGAGGGATTATTTTACTATCCATATACACATTTGATGAACCATATGGTCCATAATTATTTTTTCCATCTTTTAAATGTATACTAAAACACAAAAGGGAAGAACATAATATCCAATAAATCATAAATTAAACTCAAACAATAATATCCAAAGATTAACTTATCGCATTCCAAAATTAAAACTCAACCAAAATAATTCCATCCGGAATCAGTACCCAAAATGATATCTAAATTTCCAAAATCAATATTAACATTAGATTCCCAAAAAAACTTAATTTTTCTCTTATTATCATATTCTAAATATTTTATCACCTTTAAATCCATCATTAAAACTCTTATGCCTCAAAATCCTTAATGAATAAGTATTTTAGTACAATGATTACATATCTCATGAATATTTTAACCATAGAACCATTGATGTAATAATTCATGAATCAAAATAAAAAATAACCATAATCATTCAACTTCACTCTTAAAAAAATAACTATGCTTCAACATCATATTACTTAATACATCCTTAATTTAATTTTCCTTCTATATTCTCTTCATCATTAGCAGCATAACCATTATTATTTAACCTTACTAATTTTAATCATTGACTAAAACTCAATGCAGAATGTGAGAAATGCTAATCATAGATATATAGTCATGAAGAGTCATTTATAGGATCTCTAAATGATTCCATATCTAAAGTATTATATCCTATACTTAAACATATATTCAAAGTCATTGATATGGTTATGTTTTCTAATTGATGTTTTCTAAATCTAATTTCTAATTTTTTTTTCTAAACATCCATTGATTGCAATTATAACTCCCCAACCAGAGATGCTCGGAGTCGGTGAATTGCTTTAATACATTAGAATGATTACAAGGAATAAAATATCAAAGGATCAATGAGTTTATACATCTTGGAAAATATATTACATACACGGACATTTCATTAAAATAGACAACATAGTATTCAACATAGTTAATTAATTGATAATTACATCATTCTCCTAGCTTTACATTGTATATAAATCATAAAACTCTTCATGGAATCCTGGGAAAATAAAATATAAGAAAGGGCTGAGCTCAGATGTTCATTAAGGACAAAAAAATACAATATATTCTTTAATAAATAAGTATAAATATTAATGGGAAGTATAAAATAGAAACCCAAACCATTTAAACATAAACGTGAATTTAATATGGAAATAATAAATCAAATAATTCCATTTAATGATTAAAAAGGATATTATACTAGTCTAATACTAACATGTAATATCCATAAATAATCTCAAAATGAGGTGATTCATAATTTTGGAAATCCTTACCATACCGTCAAGGCCTCATGACAAGAAAACATATATGTGGGTAAAAACCCATAATACGTTTTTCTTATAAGAACTAGTGATGCATCGAGGGGCTTTCATTAACCGGTCCCCAACCCATAGGACATTCATTAAGAGGTCCCCAACTCATAGGGCTTTAATTAAGTTGTCTCTAACCCATCTCTTAATACATCCAATGCATTAATCATATGAAAAGGGTGAAACATAACCAATATAAATATTCATATTAAAACTGGCTTAAAAAATGCTAATACACTAACTATAAACCATGAATGATATCAAATGTAGAACATTAACAATCAAACATACCATAAATCCTTCAATAAAATATGGTAGATTGTATCATAAGTAATCAAACTCAGTTAATAATAAAATCCAACAAAGGATATTGACATAAATGAAAATAATCTAATAAAATCGTTAAAAATATCTTCATACAAATACCCCTTTTTATTTGAAACCATTTATTCAAAAGTATTGCAATTTTAAAAGAATAAATTTAAAAATATTTTGTTGAATCCAAATTTCACATACCACATTGGATCTTTTGAAATGAATTATCATTTTAAAACATTCATGACCTTATAAATAAATCCTGAAAACCATTTTGAAAACATGGAAAATAATGAGAAATATTTGGAAGAATAAATATGTAAGAAATTTAAAATAATGTTTTAGATAAAGAGACCCTTACATAAAACTATAAAAATATTCCTTTTTGAAAAAAGAATTAAAGTACTCCAAAATAGGCTTAAAATTTCTGTTCTATTCCTTTTATATTCAAATAAATATTTATTTATGAAAATACCCAGAATTTTAAAATGGATAAATAATTAATTATTTAAACATTCAAAGAATCCCATAACACATTGAATATCCAAATAATATCCCCAGTATCACAAATGAGTATTTAAATACCATGAAGATAAACTTATTCATGATATAAAATATAGTAGGGGAAGTATATACACCGCACATAAGAAATTGGTGGTGAACATGGATTATATCTCACAAAGATTAAAAGTGACATGGAATTCTCATACCATTGGTATGATACTCTCCAAACGTGTCCGACACTCATGAATATTTGTTTTAGAAAATTTATTCACTTAAAAAAGGATCATAATAATAATTCTGATATCATATATGATTCTTTTATACATTTATATTTCTTTTTAATTAATAATCTCCATGTTAAATCAACATTTTGAGGAATAATAATTTTTATTATCATGTGTGTTTTGACTTTTTATTCATGATCTTGTTACTTAGATCATAATTTACACACATATAAAATGTTAAAGTTGATTCAAATATCATTTATATTCAGTATATAAATACAAATACAAATATAATATATATATACAAATGAAATAGAACACACTATTCCTAGAGATGGTAGGTCGTACGTATGCTGGAATGTTTTTTCTGTTTTATTATCGTATTGAAGGTAAGAATGTAAATTACTTGAATATATATATAATTTCTATAGAATTATTATGTAATATATTTCATATTTATTTAGTATATAATTTTTTATAATCATTCTGAAAGGGTTGTAATGGAGAATGAATCTCATTGTGTCGTATAGACAGTTGGTTGTATGTATGCACGAGCGATTATATCAGTTCGTAATGGTAACGAATAAGGAACTGTATGGAATATTAATTATAAATAAACAATATAATAGAATTTTTATTATTTAAATCCTTTATATTAATCATTATCAACATATAAATAAAGTATACAATAAAAATGTGTTCCCCATGGTGTGGAGACGGTAAGTCACACAGACGCACACATGGGGATATTATTTTTTGTAGGATGGGTAAAAGGAGAAATATGTTATTCCCATAATAATAAAAAAAATATAAGAATAGAGTATATTCTGAAGTTATTACGTTATTATATAAAATACGTAGTAAAATTAAGTAAAAGATGAAAATAACATTGAAAGAGTTGGTAAAACAATTAACTCTTCTTCAAGTGTCTCATTTTGACTTTCACAAAATGACTCATTAGGATAGATTTATACCCAAATTGTGGACTCTAGGATGAATGGAGGAAATATGGGAGGATAAATGGGATGGTTTTGGAGGATCTATAGGTATTTAAAGGTTTTAATAAAAGATAATGAGAGGTACCCTTTTATAAGAGATGTGTGAGGAACATTTATATACTCCAAAACATTAAAATATAATAATACTATTCTAGATCAAAATTCATAAAAATGGACCATATATGAAAATGATAATACATTTATGATAATATCTTACCCCCTTGTGATTATTTAATTTTTTTTATTTTTAAATAATTCAATAATAATTTAATTCAATAAAATATCATTATTGTGAAATTTAATGCTTTTCATTTAATTTAAATTAAAATACATCAATATAGGGTGGGAATAAGAATAAAATAATTTCACGCATCTATAATATATCTTTTATATCTATAAAATTTGTTATAGACGTTTTATAATCCAAAATATAACAAAATTAATATTATTAAAATCCTTTATTTTATTTTATGTTAATTAAATAAATATTGTTTTATAATTTAATATATTTTTAAGGAAATTATATAACTTTTACAAATTCTAAATAAATTTATATAAATTTAATTAATTTTATTTGTATCAATAAAGTCATTTATATTCATTCATAGATTGATTCTAGCCTTATGTGGACACATAAAGGATTTTAAATACAACATAGTGATATTTTTTGTAATACATTTTATTTAAATAATATATAATTTATTTTAATAGAAAAGTGTCCATTAAACAACTCAAAATTTATCCTAATGTGGTATTTGTCGAATATTATTCATCTAATAAGTTTTTGACCTATTTTAGTTTTATTTAAAACCTTATAATTTTGATTTATCCAAAATTAATCTATTGAATTTTAGTTCGGGTAATAACATTTTAAATATTGAACAGTTATAAATTTTTACATACATGATATAAATTATCCATAAATGGAAATTTAATGATATTTTATACCAAATAATAAACATTTTTTATTTTAAGGACTTATTATTTTTAAATAATTTAAAAAATTATTATTTCTATAAAATATCAATTATGTCAATTTTTACACTATTCATTACTCTGACAACAAATAAAATAAAAAAATAAATCTAAATTTGTAAAAAAAACCTTTTAATACACTCCTCCCATGTATTACTAACAAATAAAATTCACGATGACCCTAAACTAATTCAAATTTAATTTATTTAAATATTTTAAATATCATTTCATTGACATTTCTTTTACAAATCAATTATTTCATCATCATTATAACACCATTTGACTTAATTATTTATTTTAAAAAATTATAAATAAATTACCATGATGTTGATAAATATTTGATCTTTGTAATGACTAATTATAGTAGACCATATCACTTATATAACCTCATATTATAAATGTTATATTTATTAAAATTTGAATATGTCATTTTAAACTATTCATTAAATAAAATATAATAAATGTCCTAATCTGCCACAATTGGCTTACAAAAGATCTTATTTTCGTCCAAAGGTTTACTTTGGTCGAAAAACTCTTGTCCAATGAAATTATGACATGTGTTTGGATTATTTTATATTATTATAACATTATTTTTACCATTAATTACCTTATTTACCTTTAACCATGGAAAATAAAATTCAAAAATTACTATTCAACAAAAATTATTTTCATTCTATTATACCACATTTTTCATTAATATTATGACCATTTATGTCTGTTTTTATAATTTTAATTCATAGAAGTGGTAAAGTTACATTTAATGTTAATTCATAGATGTGGTCAGATAGAGAGTAAAAGACACGTTCAAAAGATCAATATATTTTTACATATATTTCTATTTTAAAAATTATACCAATGAACTACATTGGATTAATATATTTATTATTTATATACTACAAATTTAAAATAAATTTAATGTAAAATAATTTTTTAAATGAAAATTTTGGTTTTTATCAACAATGTAGTGTTTCTAACTGTTCATCAAAAATTGAATGTTTTCAAAAAAATACCAAAAAATCACCCTAAGATAATTTCGATATTAAAAATTATCAAATGAATTCAATTTTAAAAATTAAATTTTATAAATTTCAAAATGTGGTTAATATTATTCATAGCCATTTTTTAAATGACTTTTTTGATAGATCTTGGTGTGCTCGAACTAAGTATTCTGTGAAACACATGCTATAGAATTTATTTAAAAAAATAATGTACCATTAAATCTTGGGGTGTTACAGAAACACTTTCATTCTAATAAATAACTCAAGGATGATGAATAATATAGAAGTAATAAGTATTTATCAAATAATCCTATATAATTAATCAAATGATCATGATGTTGATCCATTGATATTATTACTAATAAAATAATAACATGAGAATCAATTACTAATCTCATAATTATGTAATGAATAATGCATGACATTATTAACATATCATTAAGGCCTTATTCAAAGACATCTTATATAAATGGGTAATATATCTACCAAATACCCAGACAAACTTTTCTCATTTGACTAAATGATGTATCGAGGGGATATAAGGGTCCCACAAGTTAATTAATAAGTCCAATGCATTCATTATATAGACAGGGTGAATAAAAATTTAATAAATAGGCAACATAAACATTCATATTACTAAATTAGAAAAAAAATTAATATGTACCTAGAAATACTAATCATGGACAATATAGATAAAATAATAAGGTTTGTATCATTAAAAAAATCTATAGTGGATAAAAAATAAAATAAAGGTCTTCTATCACTGATTAATTTGAATGCATATAAATTTAATAAAAAAATACGGGAGGAAAAATCCATTTTTATGTATGAAAATGTTTTTTGAAATATATAACTTTTCAGAAATATTAGGAAAAATATTTTATTTGAAAATGAACATGTATACTTGTCGAATAAGATTGAAAACATTGAGCGGTCATGGTGGTTGTAATTACCATTGAAAATATATAAGTTAAAAAGCACACTTCAATAGTTTTTGTTATGAAAATTTAAAAATATCATAGGTTTTAATGAAATATTAAATGTAAGGAAACAAAAAAATATATTTAATTAATATGGGAACTCTTTCCTCTCAAAAAATTTATATCATGCTTCATAATAGAATCCCAAAAAAATAATTTTACAATTAATAATAACATTACACATTATGAATTGATATGGAATATTAAAACTGTGAACAATAATGGGAAATACACATTTAAGAATAAAAAATTCATTAAAATATTCCTCATTTGTTTTATACCCCCTAATAAGTATGTCTAGAACATAAAAATCAAAAAAAAGTTATGTTTTAGGAAAAACATTTACATGATCAAAGGATATGTATAAAAAATTTAAACAAAATTGAGTGAGATAAATTGAGAATTATGGTGTATTTTTAGGAAAATATAATTGTTTTTCATTATGATTATTCGGTAGTATATTTAATGTAATTATGAAAATTTTTAAATAAGACATGTTTTCATTATTTTTGATGGCCACATTGGCATAATTTAGTGACAGTAAATATCTATTTAAAACAGAACAAAAAATTTATTATTGGTTGAGACAATAAATATATTAATATCAAAACATGTTTTATGACATATTTATATGTTTTAATTAATTTTTAATTTCATGAAAACATCTTCTATAAAAATTTAATTGAAAGAAAATTTAATGATGTCCTAAGCATTTTTTATAATGATATGATAGTTCGTTACATCATAAGAGTTGTGAATTTCCATTAAATAATTATTTTATTTAAATATTAAATTTCTCATAATTAAATAATTAATTTTATAATATAAATATCGTATTTGGATTCAATAGATCAAAATAAAATTATAATGAATTTATGGTAGTTTTCTAAAAAAGTTGATTTTTGGATAAATAGTGAAAATAATATTTTTTACAAAATATGTTTACTCTTACGATATAATTAGGATATTAAGGAGATTTAAAATTTATTAATCCCTATTTTTATTTAAAACATTATTTAAGAAACAATATATTAAATAATATTTTCAATTTTAAATAGATGCTTTAAAAGTCAAAAACCCAGATTTTATCATTCATAAAAAACATGTTTTATGAGCTCTATGATAATCATATTAGATTTTATTTTTACCAAATTTTGAGATTTAATAATTTAAAATATATTTAATATTTCTAATTATAAGTTCCAAATTTTGTAATGTGGTTAATTTCATTTTTATACATAAACAATTTAATGTCGTAAAAAATAAATACCATAGTATATCTAAAATAATGTAAAGAATGAAATATAAATGGTCAATGATTAAATTACCTAAAAACAAAAATATTAAAGGGGATTTGAAATATTTTATGACTTTAAATATCCTTCAAGACATTAATTTTCAATAAAAATATTGTAATTAATTCCATGAAATAATGGATGGCCTCAAATAAATATAGCCATATTTAATTACATAATGACACTTTTCATCAAGTATAAATACACCCTTACTATAACCACTATATTATCCTTATCCCATGATACTAGAGTTATATTAATTTAAACTCCAAAAGAGTTCCACCATGGTTCCCCCATTGGCTCAAGGTTTTAACCTCATGTTTTTAGAAGCAATCCTTTCATGTAATGAAATTCACAGATAATACATTTCATAAAATTAACCCAGTTGTATATACCTTTTAAATGTCAATTAAATTTCTTATCATAAAATTTTTATTATTGTATTACTAAATAAATTATTTTTTTTTAATTCGATACCCTAGTTTCCTTAAATTATTCTCTTTTCAAAATCCCAAATTTATACCTTCATGATGCCAAATTCCTATATTGAATTTATCATTTATACATTATAAATTCTCATATGGTGCATACCCAATCCCCTTATATTTCCATGGGTATTAAAAATTATTCAAAAATTTATTTTTAAATCTCGTATTTAATTATATGAAACCCATATTCCCTTTCTAATGGTTGAAATTTTTTTATGTTCAACTCTTTAAGAAAATTTTTATGCAATTATTTTGATATGAAACCCATTAATTATTCTCCACATGTTATTGATGGAATATTTAGTTATGATCAATGTTGAAAAAATTAATTAATACATTTAAAGGTTGTGCTCTGATATCACTCTAATACATTTGGAAAAATAATTTATCTTTAGAGATTACATGTTTTGTGATACTTGATGAATATCCATGGTAATTATGATTTTTTACACCAAATTGATAACCCTTTGTGGTATGAATATGAATATCTCATTTTAATATTGTATCTACATTTTAATTTCATGATTCATGATCATTTTATTATTATATTCCTTAGGTTTATATGATCTTGTCTTTTTTCTATTCCTCTTACTCTTATTCAAAGTGTTTCCTTTATTTATTTCCTATCTAGGAATTATGGAAACTCACTTATTTTTTATATAATATGCACTCAAAGTAACATTGGAAGAACATATGAGTAATTACATATCAATTTTGTAATAAAAAAATTTGGTTAATTTTTTTCATGTATTATGTTCCAATTTTGATGAAACTAAACTTAAAAATATCCAATGTATTTCTAAATATTATTCCATGTAACCAATGGATTATGAAAAAGGTGGGTCTCAATATGCTAAATCAAAAGTGGGATTAGTAATTTTCATGAAATAGGATTAAAAACAATAGTAAAAACCCTAAGTATAAGTGTAAATATAGGAAAGAATCATGTTATTATAGTGATATATGAAGTATGTGGTCCAAATAAAACATATCATTTTAATGATAGAATAATGTTTTATGGATATTTCATAAATTTTCCTTTGGGTAACAACCATAATTAATCATTATTGATATACATTAACTTCAGAATTTTTTCCTGACAATGGGACTTTCTGCACACCGAGTTGGCCCTCAAGGGTGGTATGCATTGGTTAATAACATGATTATACACACTATTATGAAGGATATAATTATAATGTAAAACACTTATTTAAATGTAACTATTCCATCCTACAATCAAGATTTATGAAAATTTTATGTTTATGAATTCCTTTATAATTATTATTATAATAATATAATTGTATCAAATTTCTAACATAGTGTATTTTTTCTAGAAACAAATGGTTGTAAATAGAAGGAATAATTAAAATATATATTCAATAGACAGTGAGATGAAATCCTTTATAATATATGAGAGATAGAGTTGAAAATTTCATTATGATGATGAATCAGTTATCTCATGTTTTGAACAATAATTGAAGTAATGTATAACATCCTGCATCACCAAGGAAGAGAAACAAGATGTTGAATCCTTCCTGCATCAATGAATACCTAAATATAATAGTGTATTTTATCCATAATTGGTTATCAAAGGATCAATATTATATAAAAAAAGCATTAATTACATCATTTTTCTAAACAAGAGAACGTTACATAGGTAGTATATCACCTTTATAGAATAGTTTATCAGTGGTGGACACTGATCATGAACAAGAATCCAAGGGATTCATTAGACACTATGGGATGGTAATACTTTATAAAGGATATTTTTATCAATTATTTTCCATGTAACTTGAAGACCAAAATGGGGATATAATCCATCCTGATGAAATAAAGAGAATATAAATTGGTTGGAATTATGAGATGAAATTTTGAAGGCTTTCAAGTCATGCTTCAATAATTATCATCAATTCTTTATAGAAGATGGTTCAACTATTTGGAAAACTAACACTTCATCTATATAAATGATTTTCAATATGAGATATTGGATGTCATGAGGAGATATTTCAATGTTCATTGAATGTTTAAATAGATCATTGAGTTTTCAAATAGTCTTATGTACTAAATAGAAAGAAGAAAATTATGGAACATTTTTTTGGACAATTCTAAATTATGAGAATGTAAAAAATACCATGTGAATCAAATTAATGAGGGATCATTTTTGGTTAAACTTTTAATGATGGGGAATGTGATACAAGTGTGGAAGATATGAACATATATCTCAAAAAAAATCATTGACAGATAAAGCCTCAAAATTTAAATGCTAATAAAGAATGAAATATAGTTCAATTCCAACCCATTAGGCAATTTTATATGTTTGGGTAGCTAGGTAATTTCACTAATCAATGTCCAAATCATATGATAATGGGGGGAAATCATATAAACCTTATCAGTGGCCAAGGGAGTACGATCGTTTTCTTTTAATTATTATTGATAAATTTCAGGATCTAAATAATGTTATGGAAGGTACACTCATCATATGTAATGACTCATATTTTCATTAGTATTATTTTTATAAATTAATTGGAAAAATTATGAGAACATGCACTAAGAAATAATTAGATTCCAAGGCTCGGTGTGCCTAGAATGATGTGAATAAAATGTTATGGTTTTACAAATATACTTGGGTTTTTTCATTTATAAATGGTAAATACTTCTAAACGGGTACCCTGATGAAAAGTGAAAGGGAATCATTGCATCTAGAGCAGGGAAGTTACCTTAGACATGGCCTAACATCGATTGATGTAGGTCAACTATGAATGTTAGAAATTGGACATAATTGTCATTAAAATATTTTAATGAAAATATTTATTTGATGTAGGGGAGATCCTCTATTTTTTAAATAAGCCTTGGTCTGAAATATTGGGTTTTTTTACGTAACCCTGGAGCTTCCCTATGGTAGGGAGAAGAATGTACTCCTGGTGATTTTCAAAATCAAGATCGGAAATCTGATTGGAGCAGGGTGGATCGAAGAACATCATAGTATCTAGGATCGACAATTACGTGGACTTACATTCTACCTAAATGGATGATCCAACCTCAAGGCATGGTGTCAATATCTTTATGATTTCATTTTCATGAAAATATTCAAATGATGAAGATGGATGAACACATGACTAGGTCAATCTGTGGTTTGATCATTCTTATGGGATGGATAAACATTACAGATATTAGTGGGATGATAGATCTTAGTTATTATCGGTTAATTGTTCTCCATTAATCATACTAATATGAACAAATCATGGCCGACATGAACAATGCCTTGATCCATCCAATCGGGATCGCATGTGCTTTGTCTCTTTCAAAAAATCTATGTCTTTCTCACTCCTCAAAAATTGTTATTAGGAATCTTTGTGCCTTATATCAATGAAATAATGCTCCAAGACCGGGGATCTGATCCCACAGTGACGTATGGTGGTGGTCGAGGTCACTAGTGGCAACTAGGGGTCGCGGCGTGAGGCTGTAGTAGGGGTAATGGGATGAGGCTCATAGTCACATCAGATATATCCCATAGTGGTGGTGAGGTCACGGGACCAAGGGAGGAGGCTGGATAGAGCATGAAATACGATCTAGCACCACCTATATTGGGGAATCTGGCTTGCCACATGGTCGTGCAACTACGTGGACCAAATGGAAATGACCAGGGAAGGCCACATCTAGAAGAGAAAAACTGGACCATGTGACATGGTCCAAGATTGAGAATTGATCCTCTCCAGTAGCCCATTAGGATGGAACACATGACCCAGTGGGGTACGGTCCAGCGGTCCACTAGGATGGGCTAGTTCAGGCTGACAGATAACGATCGAGTCAGATCTGGTCTGTTCGGGCCAAACCATGTCAGGTCGGTCATTTGGTCCATTTCGGGTCACACCTGGCCCAGATCAAACCCCATTTTACTAAATTTATAACATATTTGTAATTTTAGGTCTATTTGATGATCTGTGTATGGTGTTGGGGCCCTTGTGACAAGACGGTCCTTTTGAAATTCTATAGGTGAGTTTTTGTGGAAGTTGGCATACAAAATAATAGAACGAGGATTAAGTTCTCCTGAAACAAGTATACTATGGACATAATCATGTGGTTGGATATGAATAACATATCCCAGTGACTACATGACTTGGGGGATACTTTACCTATCGATGCTCTATCCGCCATTGATGTTCAATGTTCCATTGAAGGCCTAGGTGCCAACACCACTATGGGTGCCATCAACTCTCTGTGTTCCATTGACACACCTTGTGTGATTTAAGCTCTATGAATCATTGATGCTCATTGCTCCATCAATGCTCCTTACCCATTGACACTTCTAGTTTCATGGATACAGACTATTCTATAGACTACAACTGGAAAACCTTCTCTTTGTACTTTTGACTTATACATATTGGAGGTGACCATATTAACTGTACTTCGTGTGTTTCCTTTATGGTGTACTTAATGCGTTTTTTTAGTGGTGTAATTCATGTGTTTTCTTTGTGATATAGTTAATGTATTTTATAGTGGTATTTCATTTATTTTTTTGAGGTTTTATACTGAGTATTGTTTCCCTCACCCCTGCCCGAGCTTTTCCAACACGTGTCGTGTCTTGTACAGATTATTGATAGTTTGACAATGATCGTGGTTAACACGGATCCAATGGTGATTGGAGGGATCAGAAATATGTTATTCACTCCAATGATTTCATGAATATTCCCTATACCTACCCTTTAGGTAGTGTTTTATGTGGTTGAATTTTGGGACTTATGCCTTCACCGAATAGACACTTTTTTTAGTCGACTTGTATCCAAGACTGATTTACGTTCTAGTTTTACTACTTTAGTACTATATGGTTGGCATTTTAGTGTTTGAATTAATTTTTTAATTAATGTTTTTACATTTAAAAATTTTTTTCTAGGAGATGTGTGTGTGTACAAGTACATAAGAAAAATCATCGCATTTAAGATATATGCCTACACGGTGCTAGTCTTTATCCACTTTCCTATCGGAGGTGGGCTTAGGTTAGTCATGGAATAAGACCCTATGGAATAGTTCGTGATAGAGTGGAATCATATGTGGTTGGTTTTACCAAATCAACCAATAGTCTATGAGGATTGTTTAGGGCCACATTCGAAAGTGTTTCGAGTTCAGATTTCAGACCATGGACACTAGTGTTGGTGCATCGGCCAACGTATCAATACACCATGACACTGAATTTTGATTTCCAACTTTGTATATGAAAACCCTAGATGCATGGAAAATAAACAGTACATGAATCATATAGGATTTTGACTATTTTCTCATGTCCTTCTTGAGTATGATAACCATGTATACTCTATTGACCATGGTTCTGGTTGATCTATTTTTGGATGCCTCCATGCAGACAGAAAACAGTTATTTCAGTGCATGATCAGGAGGATGGTATGCCTAGAGTTTAGGTGTCTGTATAGGGTCTTGTTCTAGAGGTATCACTTCTGGATGGTGCACCATTGATACCACCACCTGTTGTGAAATAGTTAAAACTAGTGCTACTAGTAGTGGATGCACACAGGCTAAGTGTGTTGCATGAGTCTCATAGAAAGAACACTCTCTGGTTTAGGGGTGACCATGAACCCTATGTAACTAAGGATTTTATGGATCTAGTTACTTGTGTCTTCCACCTTGTGAGGACGCCTTCCGACCGGATGGTTGTTCTAGCACTGATCCTTCTTCAGGGATCAGCAGGGGGATGGCATAGCTTAGTGATATAGATTCAAGATGAGATGACTTCCCCTTGGGCCTAATTTGAGAACATATTCAGGGTGTATTTCATTGCAGGGATGTTATAATAAGTGCGCATATAAAAGTTCATGCATCTGCAGTAGGGTAGTTAGACAGCATCAGAGTACTCTAGAAGGTTTACAGATCTTCTTTGCGACACCATGGATATGGTGTGGGACCCATTCTTCATGGCCTGAAACTTTGAGCAGGGGATATACTGGGAGATCATAGAATATATGATATCCATTAGTATCCATACATATATTGGGGTACAAGAGTGAGTATTTCTATTAGAGAGATTTCTGGTGGAGAAATCACCAGCCGTGGGAGCTACTCACAGAACCATGCAACAAAATCAATGTCGGTATGTGGCTAATAGTATTTTCCAGCACCAAATAAGGTCAAGCACTCCATGGGATTTTCCCAAGATATGGGATCAGTTGTATAGTTCTTCCAGGGTAGAGTGGGTTAGCTGAAAGAAATATTGTGTTAGTCATACAGTAGTCAGGGACCTCTAGCTCGAGAATGAGCAACTCATTATTTGAACGATCAGTAAATGGTTGTGGGACCGTCAAGGTAGAGGAGGAAACATGATAATAGTGGGGAGATGGGTGGTGGGAATTATGGGGGATAAGGTCAGGCAAGAATAGGCGCTCTTATTTTCAAGGTACTACCACCACAACCCCTAGGGTGTCCACTACAGGCTAAGGGATCTGGTGGACTAGGATGAGGCTATCTTCAGGTGATGGTGTCTTACAACCACGATGCTCGAGATATGATTAGAGGTATAATCTGTGTATTTTCTTCACTATTTGTAGTTTTTATAGACACAGGGCTGAGTCACTATTTTCTCACCATGACCCTTGTTCAAGACTCGGAGATTCCAGTGGAACTGTTGACTCGATCCCTATGCTAAGATACTCCTACTAGGAAGAGATTTTATGATCAAGAACTAGTGTTGATAGTGTTACCTAACTCTAGGGGGTGAGTATTTCAGTTGGGATCTCATGGTGATAGTAATGAGGGATAATGATTTCATTCATGGTATGGACCGGTAATCCACAATTCATGCCTGGATTTACTGTTTTAGGCCTAGAGTGTGGTATGTCCCTAGTGAGGGGACCAATTTTTTCCTTTTTGATGAAAACAAAACACATGCATCATAGGACGAGTCTATTCATAAGAATATGTAGCTTACTACACATTTTGTGGCTATCTTGGCCCTCAACACAGTATATGAGATGAGTCCTCATGTTCTTATTGTGATGGAAGAGTATGACAACGTCTTTCATGAGGATTTCCTTAGATTTCCTCCTTGTATGGAGGTAGAAATTTTTATTGATATATACCTTGGGACGACACTGATATCCACAACTGCATATCAGATGGATCCCATGGAGCTTCATGAGTTGAGGGTAAATCTAGATGACCTGCAGAGGAAGGGCTTTGTGATACCCAGTGTTCACCTTGGGCGGCCCCAATTTTGTTTCCCAAGAAGGAAGATGGGAGATTTAAATTATGTGTAGACTTTTGGCACCTAAAACAGGTGGCGTTGAAGAATTAGTATCCAATATCAAGGATTAAATACCTCTTTATCAGTTTATGGGAGTGAGGTGGTTCTTGAAGATATACCTCGTGTATGGGATAAGGGCCTCCCAATGCCAACATTAAGCTGTTAGTATGGTCACTACGAGTACACAATGATTTCATTTTGTGTGTATAATTCCTTGAAATTGTTGATGGGACTCTTTAAAAAAGTCATTCATCCTTACATAGACTGGTTCATCATGGTATTCATTGATGAAATTCTGGTGTACTCAGAGTTTGAGGTGGAGCACACAATACACATGACAGTGGCTCTGGATACACTCATAAAGCACCAGATTTATGAGAAGCTCTCGAATTTTGAGTTCGGGATTCAAGAGGTCCACTTTCTGGGACACTTCATTTCAGAGGCTGTAGTTGTCGTAGATCTAGCAATGATTAAAGTGTTGCTTTCTTGGGAGCATCCTAGAAGTGTTACAAATTTTCTTAGTTTCCTGGGTTTGGATGGGTGTTATCAGAGGTCTGTAACTGACGTTTTTATGGTAGAATCACCCCTGACGGCTTTAACATGTATGGGGATGCCTTTTGTGTGGATATAGATGTTCTAGAAGTGCTTCCAAGGGCTAAGGAAGAGATTGAAGAGCACCAGTTTTTTGAGATTACTAGATGAGGGTGTTGAGTATGTGTTGTTCATGATTCTTTAGGGATCATTCTTGGTTGTTTCCTAATGTAGGGGAAAGCGGTGATTGCCTATGTTTCATGCAAGTTGAGGTATAATGAGAATAACTACATGAACCATGATCTTGATCTAGCAATGGTAGTATTCACATTGATGATGTGGCAACACTACCTGATGGGTGAGCAGTTTATTAAATATTTTTAACACAACAGTCTCAAGTATATCTTTTCTTAGAAGGATCTACACTTGAGACCAAGACAATGTCTACAGTTCCTCTAGGACTATGAATTTAAAATTTTCTATACTCCCAGGTAGGGGAACATAATGGTGGATTCTCTTAGTATGATATATAGATTCTAGTTTATGAGCGATGCATTGAATCAGATGACAACATTATAGATAGGATTAGTGGATGGAGATGGAGTAGCTTACATCTGATCTATGGTTGTCAACCCTGCACTCTAAAAAAATTCAGGGTGCCACAACTCGGAGACACCAACTGTGAGAAAATACATTCTTATACGTCCACAGGGAATTCCTGGATTGATATTTGAAATGTGTGGAACACATCATTCACTTTATAGGAAGTATAGTAGTACCAATGATGTTATAGGAGGAGGCCATGTGGGAGTTTCAAAATTCCCTTTGGCAGTACATCTTGGAGTGGCAATGATATATTAGGATCTATAACATTATGTATGTCGTCTGGAGATGAAGAAGGTTGTGGCATAGTTCATTTCTCTATGCTTCACTTTCCTAAAATTCAAGGATATGCACTAGGTTCCAGTGGGCTTGGCCCAATCATTGGAGGTTCCATAATGGTAGTTGAATGGGATAACAATGGACATTGTGATTGGTCTACAACACATGTCATGGGAGAAAGATACCATCTGGGTGATCGTCGATGTCACGACATATCCTCGGGGCCCGTGTCGTGACAACCCCAAGCCCGCCTTCCATAGGCCATGGGTTGGCGACTAGCACCATAGCGTAAATCCCGAAAAAAAGGGAAGGCATTGCCTTTATAAAAGAAAAAAACACCACAAGGTATAAGAGGATGAAACACTAAATACAAAATAATGTGCTGAAAGGTAAATGGGCCAGAATACAAACCCAACTGAAAAGTACAGCTACAACTTAAAGTATAGTACAACTCAAAGAACAACAGAAGAAATGTGACAAGCCGCTCCTGGATTTTCCTCCGGTTTCCTACCTGAAGGGAAGGTACATATCCCCTCCTTAGCACTCCATGTTCGTCCGTCTCCTCCGGGTATCGACTCATCATGAAGTCCACCTCCGGGAACCGTCTCGACATGATATCCACCTCCGAGCACCGACTCGTCATGAGATCCTCCTCCTGGTACCGTCCAGCTGTACAAGCCTCAATCTCGATCAGTGATGTCTGTCGTCTGTAACCAACACAATGTAGTGCAGGCGAAGCCCGTGCAAGGGTAAGTATATGATGCTCATTAGGGATCCCGAGACCCCCAAAGGTCTCCCTAAATCCAAAAAGGATAAACCACAATGAAAAGATACAATCACGAAGTATCATCCAACACTAATTAGGTATAAGCACATACATATACCTAAGTCATAAAATCCAGTTCAGCTCCAACTCACGAGCTCAAGTACAATCCAGTCCACTCAGGAAGGTAAAACAAAATCCACACAGGAATGTACGACCTAATCAACACAGGAAAGCATAATCCAATCCACACAGGATATCAAGTCAATCACATCGAAGATAATGATTGAAAGTCAAGACTCAGCTCAAACTAGGATTTTATTAATGAGGTCGAAACCATAGCTGCTGGGGAACTCCTCCTCTATCGAGTATAGTGGTCCTGATGCTACAACCAAGTGCTTCTCACTAACCTTGGACTGCTGTAGTACTCCACCTGTCGAGTACTGTGGGCCTACTGCTACAACCAAGCACTTCCCACCATGGGTTTGCCGCTACAACCAAGCGCTCCCCCTCATAGGCTACAGAGGTACTCCTTCTGTTGAATACCGCCGGTCTGTCGCTACAACCAAGTGCTCCTCCGCCGTGGGTCTACCGCTACAACCAAGCGCTTCCCACTGGGCTATCGAAACACTCCGAGTTGATCGATTAGCAGTCGTTAAGTTTCAGCCAGCTCTAGGGTTTCCAAACACAGCACGCTCGTTCTGGGAGCGTCCGCTCCACGAGCCAAGAGGTCGGTAGATCAACTGTCACGTAGACCAGATTTGATGTATCGAAAAGTTCTGTCACGTCAATAGGAACACAACGCGACAGATGGCGCTTCAATCGGACGCCCGGTCTGAGAGTTATTGGCTTTTTCGTTCCAGGGGCCCGGTTGGTTTTTAAGTCAAAAACAACCCGTCCATACTCCAACTGTGTCCAAACATCGAGTAGAGTAAGCCAAAAGGTTTTTCTCACTAAGAGGAAACCAATAAAGTCGACGGCACGTCAAACGGATGTCCGAAGCTCAAGTTATAAGTGTTTCCACTCCGAGGGCCCAGTTGGTTTCGTGTTCAAACCAACCCGAACATACGCAAGGTTCATCAAAACCTTGAGTGTAATATACCAAAACGACCATCTCGATCCAAGGATCACATTGTAACTGACGGTGCATCGATCGGAGGTCCATAGCCCATGTTACGGACGTTTGAACGAATCTGTCCGTTTTTAGGGGGGTTTGGGCCCGGACCGACCCGCCCAAAAACCCCCTGGGTGGCACGGGTCCGGGTCCGGCCCACTAGGGCATGCCTCGGCTCGGCTGGCGCAACCCGGCACCACCGGCGCGACCCGGACTGGCCTGTGCGGCCTGGCCCGGCGCGGGCGGCCCGGCCGGCACGGAGCCGCGCGCCGCGTTAGCGCGGAAGGGGGGGAACCACCACCCCCTTCGACAAAACGGCGGACCCAGGGGGGGTCCGCCCAGCTGCGCTGATTGGGGGTCAAACCGCCGGTCTTTCCTGATCTGGTCAGCCGTAACGGCCGACCAGCGCACCACGCGGGACCGGTTGGTCCCGCCCTCCAGAGCACCGGCGGCCGGCGGCTCCAGCCACCCTCCCTTGCTCCACCGCAACCCCGCTCCGGCCGAGGCCTCCTCGAGGTTCTCCAGCGCGGTGTGACGGCGCCACACCCCTTTGCTGCGGCCCGACTCTGGCAACGGCTTCTTTCGGCCTCAATGGCATGGCTCGACGACGCCGTGCTTCTTCACCGCATTCCTCCTCGTTCCTGCGCGGTGCCTTTGCACAGTGTTGCCTTCGTTAGAGCCGCAATGAGTACCACAACAATGGGGGAGGAGGGTCGGCCGTGTTTGTGCGGTCCGACCCCCCTCTCGTTAATTCAGTAACAAGCGGCCAAAGAATTTAACGTTGGATGGCAAAAGAATATTCTCGAACACAAAACCAAACCCCTACCTCGAAGAAGGCGTTTGTTGGTGTCGCGGTAGATGGTGTCGCAGTAGACGGGCGTCGTGGTAGACGGGCGTCGTTCCGTCAACGTCGGAAAGGATGAAGCCGAGGGTGATGTCGGTGTTCTTCGTTCATCGTTAGATGAGTAGGAAAACTCTCCAAGTGCTGAGCGTCGTTCTTCGCTGCTAGTGTTCCGCCGCTTGAAGAATCCCTCCAGAACTCCTCCCCCTAGCCTCCTTTAAAAAGGAGTGGAGGGTTGGTCGTTTGGAATGCAAGTCATAAATGGGGAATTTTTTTGACATAGGTCCCCAACCAATTAATCCGCTACGGAGGAACATTTAAAAAGGAGTATGGTTCCTCACTAATTAAACACGTTGGCATTTAATTAAAGAGAGGGAGGGAAGGTTCCTCATAAACTTGAGGTGTTGACATGTATTAAAGAGGGAGAGTTACAAATTAATGGGGGTTTTCCAACTTTAAGAGAGGTTAGAGGAATTTGAAAAGGTGGGGATAGTGTAGGGCCCACTTCACTAATATCATATCAAGAGGAGTTAGGATTTAGTGGATCCCACCTCAATTTCCACACATAGGTTATAATTACAAAGAGTAGAAATAAAATTGCCGGACATATTTTATTTCACTCTTTAATTAAACCACATCATTTTTAACATCACCTCCCCAAAAAACGCAACTCTAGATAAAGTATTCCTAAGAAAAAACTGGCATTGCGGTTTCATCTGTGCCCTCGGATTTCGATTCTCAGCACTGGTTCAAAAGTTAGAAAAACCTGCTCGTTCATTCACTGAACGTACCCGAGCTAAAATTCAGAAATTGATTTCGGGCACACCGGGCCTCGGAATCAGGTGCCATCATAAACTGTGTACTCGTAGAATCCCAAGAAATTTTAAAAAATAATTTCCCTTGAAATTTATAGGTCTTTACATTACTCCCACCTTAGGGCTTTACGTCCTTGTAAATCTACATCAAAAACTAGGGAAACAGAAGGGGTACTATGCACGCATATGAGCCTCCCGCTCCCATGTGCTCTCTTGGAGGTTCCCGTGCTGCCATCTGATGTGCACTAGACGAATCGACCATCCACATAGGACCCGCTCCTGTCGACCATCGATCTCCACCGGAACCTCTGAAAAAGTCGCCCCGTCATCAATGTTCAGCTTTCCAAGGTCGATGATATGTGTCGGGTCATGCACGTATCTCCTCAACTGGGATACGTGGAAGTCGTCGTGTACCTGGTGCAACTGAGGTGGATGGGTCAAGCGGTAAACCATCTCGCCTACCCTGTTGAGGACCTAGAAGGGTCCGATGAAGTGTGGAGATAACTTGCTGCCCCGGGCAATATTCTATAACCCACGTCGAGGTGAGACCCATAGGAAAATGTTGTCACCATACTCGATCTATAGTGGTCTCCGCCTCCTGTCAGCATAAGACTTTTTTTGGCTCCGAGCTGTCCTCATCCGCTCTTTTATGAACCGGACCTTCTCTGGTCCTACAAGAGCTGCTAAGATTTCTTCTTTGCCGATAAGAGAAATTTGGTCTCATCCCCAGGATGAACCACGTTCTTTGCCTATTACAGTCAATCCCGACATGGATGATACTAATCCATACCAAGGGTGACGTCGTAAGGCCTCGATGCTACTACCAAGACATCCAACCGTTACTCTCACCTCCAAGGGTTGAGTCACACTGTCGGCATCAGTGTGTGGTCACTGGGTCTCCTCCAGTAGGAATCTCAAAAGAGAGGGTCAAGTCAACAGTTTAAACAGGAACCTCTTAGTACACAAAATGGAAGGAAGCAAACATCATAAGGAAAAGTTTCTTTTATTACTTCAGCTCAAGTACAAAGACCCACAATAATGAAAACAAGGAAACTAGAAGCACCAAGATCAAGGTCCCATGCCTGGAAGTAGTCCTGCTCTTGTCCTCCAACTTCCGAAGCTCTATAGTCAAATACCTCGGCTACCTAAAGCTGAGCTCTCCCATGTCCACATGTTCCTTGCAGTCGCGGTGGACCTCATGGTGGTGGTGGTGGAAACACCTCGAAGTGTCATCCACCTCCAGCTGCATGGCCAGCTCCCCTGCTCCTTGTGATCCTCCCCAATCGAACCACTAACTCTTCCTAAGAGGTCTTTCGTTTATCTGCTGGTCATCTGTATGGCGGGTCGGACAGTCACGAGCCATGTGACCAACCCTTTGACAGGAGTAACACTATCTGATCCTGGTATGTTGTTCTCCACCCCGTGTGCCTCGCACACACGATCCTGTGTCATGCGGTTGATCACATGTAGGTATCATCCTCTTGGGCATCTGCGTCATCTGTCTACTGTCCGCTGCAGAAAACTCGGCAGCATGCCGGGTAGTGGTGGGTCCTACTGCTGGAGACTGCTCTGTAAGGAAACTCTCCACTAAGGGGGCTCGCTCCAACACCCATGTCTATGTCGGGATGCTGTGAGAAATAACTGAAGCTCTAATATCTCGCCTGAGCCCCGACTCAAAGGTTCAGTCCCTAAAGAACAAGTCTCGTACCATATCTGTGGAGTAACACGAGAGATCGGTGAACCTCGTTGAATATTTCTCCACCATCATGCTACCCTACTGAAGATGAAGTATCTCATATATGTGCACCGCTTGAAGGGTGGCTGGTACAAAGTCTTCCCAGAACAGGCTCTTGAAGTCTGCCCACAGAAGGGATGCCTCGTCATGAATCTAGAGCATCAGGCTCCACCATCTTCCTACTACTACCTAATGGAGGCTGGAAACAAGAATCACCATGAAGTCCGCTGGTGTACCTACTAGCCTGAAGACTCACACCATAGCCTCCAATCAATCCTCAGTCGCCTGTGGGTCCGTCTCTCCCCGGAACCTAGGTGGCCTCTAGGGCTGGAACTCATGCAGCGCGCTCAAACGGCATGCATCACCTACTGTTGGGGCCGGTGGCATCAGTGGTCCAACGGGTGGTAGTATCGCTGGTGCCTCAACTGGAAGATGGCCCTGTACTGAGGCCTCGTCTCTCAGCGGGCTGTCAGTACGTACAAAGCTCGGAACCCTAGATGGCTGCCGTAGTGGGGCCATTCTAAAAAGAGACAGGTGAACCACGGTCAAAACAATACCTGGTGAGCTGACACAAGAAATCACAAAGAAAACATTGAAACACACATGCAAACACTGTTTTCGTGTATTGAGTCGGAAATCAGAAGTCAGGGTCCTGGTGTATGGATACGTTGGCCGCCGTACCAACACTGGACTCCCTGGACTGATAACCACACTCAATACCCTTAACATTGTTGCTTCACATAGAAGAAAGATCAGAGTCCAGAGTTCTGCGGTAGAACCGAACTCCTTTTATACCAATTTTACATGACCCATCCTCGGGGCCCGTGCCGTGACTACCCCAAGCCTACCTTCCATAGGCCAAGGGCCGGCGACTAGCACCAAGGCGTAAATCCCGAAAAAAGGGAAGGCATTGCCTTTATAAAAGAAAACAAACATCACAAGGTATAAGCAGAAGCAACACTAAATACAAAAGAAAGTGCTGAAAGGTAAATGGGCCAGAATACAAACCCAACTGAAAAGTACCATTGCAACTGAAAGTAATGTACAACTCAATGAACAACAGCTAAAAGGTGACAAGACGCTTTTGGATCATCCTCTGGTTTCCTACCTAAAGGGTTGGTACAGATCTCCTTCTCAGCTCTTCATGTCCGTCCGTCTCCTCCGGGTACTGACTCTTCATGAAGTCCGCCTCCGGGCACTGTCTCGACGTGATATCCACCTCCGGGCACCGGCTCATCGTGAGATCATACTACGAGTACTGTCTACCTCTACAAGCCTCAACCTCGATCAGTGATGTCCCTCGTCTGCAACCAACACAACATAGTGCGGGCGAAGCCCGTGCGGGGTGAGTATACGATACTCAGTAGGGACCCCGAGACCCCTAAAGGTCTCCCTGAATCCACAAAGGATAAAACAAAAAGAAAAGATAGAATCACGAAGTATCATCCTACACTACTTAGGTATATGCCCATACATATACCTAAGTCATCAAATCCAGTTCAGCTCCAACTCACGAGCTCAAGTACAATCCAGTCCACTCAGGAAGGTAAAACAAAATCCATACAGGAATGTACGACCCAATCCACACAGGAAGGCATAATCCAATCCACGCAGGATATCAATTCAATAACATCGAAGATAATGATTGAAAGTCAAGACTCATCTCAAACCAGCATTTTATTCATGAGGTCGAAACCATAGTTTCTAGGGAACTCCTCCTCTATCGAGTACAGTGGGCCTGCTGCTACAACAAAGTGCTTCCCACCATGGGTCTGCCGCTACAACCAAGTGCTCCCCCTCATAGCCTACAGAGGTACTCATTCTGTTGAGTACCGCAGGTCTGCCGCTACAACCAAGTGCTCCTCCACCGTGGGTCTGTGGCTACAACCAAGTTCTTCCCACTGGGCTATCGAAACACTCCGAGTCGATCGATCAGTAGTCATTATGCCTCAGCCAGCTCTAGGGTTTCCGCACACAGCACGCTCATTCCAGGAGGGTCCTCTCCACGAGCCAAGAGGTCGGTACATAAACTATCACGTAGACCAGAGTTGATGTATCTTAATGTTCTGTCACGTCAACAGGAATACAACACGACAGACGGCGCGTCAATCGGACGCCCGGTCTGAGAGTTATTGGCTTTTTCGTTCTAGGGGACCGGTTGGTTTTTAAGTCAAAACCAACCCGACCATACTCCAACTGCATCCAAACTTCGAGCGGAGTAAGCCAAAAGGTCTGTCTCACTAAGAGGAAACCATCAAAGTCGACGGCATGTCAAAGGACGTCCGAAGCTCAAGTTATAAGTGTTTCAACTCCGAGGGCCCGATTGGTTTCATGTTCGAACCAACCCGATCGTGCCCAAGGTTCTCTGAATCCTTGAGTGTAATATACCGAAACGACCGTCTTGATGCAAGGATCACATCACAATTGACGGTTCATCGACTGGATGTTTGTAGCCCATGTTACAGACGTTTGAACGAATTTGTTCGTTTTTAGGGGGTTTGGGCGCGGACCGACCCGGCCCAAAACCCCATGGGTGGCCCGGGTCCGGGTCTGGTCCAATAGGGCGTGGCCCGGCCCTACCGGCGCGACCCGGCCCAGCCGGCGCAACTCGGTCCAGCCGGTGCGGCCCGGCCCGTTGCGGGAAGCCCGGCCCGGTGCGGCCAGTCCGGTCGGCACTGCCTGTCTAGGCCGGCATGGCGCTGCGCGTGGCATGAGAATGAAAGGGGGGAACCGCCACCCCCTTCGACAAAACAGTGGACCCGCGAGGGTTCCACCCAGCTGCACTGACCAGGGGTCAAACCCCCGGGTTTTCTGGATCTGGCCGACTGTAACAGCTGGCCAACACACCACGCGGGACCGGTTGGTCCTGCCCTCCAGAGCACCAGCGGCTGGCGGCTCCGGCCGCCCTCCCTTGCTCCGCCGCGGCCCAAGGCCACAGCCTTGGTTCAACCGGCATGGCGCGACGGCACCGCGGCCCCGCTCCGGCAGCAGCCTCCTCGAGGTTCTCCGGCGCGGCGTGACGGCACCGTGCCCCTTCTCCGCGACTTCTTTCGGCCTCAACGGCGTGTCACGATAGTGCCACGCTTCTTCTCCATGTTCCTCCTCATTCCCGCGTGGTGTCGTTGCGCCGCGCCTCCTTTGTTAGAGTCGCGACGAGTATAACAACAAAGGGGGAGGAGGGTCATCCGTTTTTGTGTGGTCCGTCCCCCCTCTCGTTAATTTGATAACAAGCGGCCAAAGAATTTAACGTTGGATGGAAAAAAGAATATTCTCGAACACAAAACCAAACCCCTACCTCGAAGAAGGCATTCTTCAGTGTCGTGATAGATGGCGTTGCAGTAGACGGGAATCGCAGTAGACGGTCGTAATTCCGTCAATGTCTGAAAGGATGAAGCGAAGGGTGACGTCGGCGTTCTTCTTTCTTCGTTCGAGGAAGAGGAGAACTCTCCAAGTGCTGAGCACCGTGCTTCACTTCTAACGTTCTTCCGCTTGAAGAAGCCGTCCAGAACTCCTCCCCCTGGCATCATTTAAATAGGAGTGGTGGGTTCATCATTTGGAATGCAAGTCATAAATGGGGAATTTATGACATAGGGCCCCACCCAATTAATCCGCTGCGGTGGAACATTTAAAAAGGAGGAAGGTTCCTCACTAATTAAACACGTTGGTATTTAATTAAAGAGAGGGAGGGAAGGTTCCTCATAAACTTGAGGGGTTGACATGTATTAAAGAGGGAGTGTTACAAATTAATGGGGGGGTTTTCAAACTTTAAGAGAGGTTAGAGGAATTTGAAAAGGTGGGGCTCGTGCAGGGCCCACCTCACTAATATCCTATCAATAGGAGTTAGGATTTAGTGGATCCCACCTCAACTTCCACACGTATGTTATAATTATACAGAGTAGAAATAAAATTACATGACGTATTTTTTTCACTCTTTAATTAAACGACTTCATTTTTAACATCACCTCCTGAGAAAACGCAACACCAGAGAAAGTCTTCCTAAGAAAAAACCAGCGTTGCGGTTTCATCGGTGCACTCAGATTTCGATTCCGAGCACCGGTTCAAAATTTAGAAAAACCCGCTCATTCGTTCAATGAACGTACCTGAGCTAAACATCAGAAATTGATTATGGTCACACTGGGCCTCGGAATCAGGTGCCTTCAGAAACTGCGTACTCGTAGAATCAGAAGAAAATTAAAAAAAATCCCTTGAAATTTACGGGTCTTTACAGTTGACTGACTCACTAAGTCGGCCTACTTAATATCAATCACTGAGAAAATTTTTGTAGAGATCTTGATATCCCTATATGTGAAAGAGATATTTCAAATTGATGGAGTTCCATCTATGATCGTCTCAAATTGTGATTTGTGTTTCACATATCAGTTTTGGAAGGGGTTGCATTCGGTATTTGCGAATCATTTGCGGTTGATCTTGTTGTTTCATCCCTATACAGTTGGCCAGATGTAGAGGACTATCCATGTTCTTTAGTACATGCTATGGAATTGTATCCTAGTCAATGTGAAAATTTAGGATGATCACCTCCCACTGGTCTTTCTTTCAAAAAAATAGCTATCACTCAACCATTGGTAAGGTATCGTTCGAGGCCTTATAGGGGAAACCATGAAGGTCACCACTATAATGGATAGACCGAGGGGAGTCAACACTCATGAGTCAAAAGTTGGTATGGACTACCATTGAGAGGGAGAAGATCATCTAGGAGTATATGAGTACCACATAGAGAAAGCACAAGTCATATGCTAGCACGATAAAGAGGCCTATGAAGTTCAAGGAGGGAGGTCACGTGTTCCTTAGGGTCTCACCTCAATGGGGATTACAAAGATTTGGCCAATGCAGCATGTCATCTGTGAGATAAATCATCCCTCTTTAGATTCTACGAAGAGTTCATGAGGGGGCGTACCACCTAGATCTACCCCAAAAATTTCATTAGGTGCATGATGTCTTATACATGTCACGGATGAAGAGGTACGTGCATGATCCATCACACACCATCCAATGGGGTGAGATAGACATTGGTGATGGGGAGACTTTTACTAGGTACTCAGTTAATATTGAAGATCGATGGGACTGGATCCTTCATGGGTATTCAATTCCTCTGGTGTGTGTTTCATGGAATCACGTGAATCTCAAGGAGATCCAATGTGAGTGGGAGGTGCATATTCATGCTCAGTACAATCATGTTTTTACTGAGTTGGACTTGTTTTGGATTTCGAGGATGTCAATCCCTACGGTGGGGAGAATGTAATGACTAGGATTTTATCCATTTTTATTTTTATGAATTAATCAAAAAAATTGTAGGATAATTCCATTAGACAACGTGAGATTCTGAGCTCCGGTGTGCTCGGAATGATATGGTAAAAATGTTGTGTTTTTAATAAATAGCATGATAAAGTTATTCTTTAAATGGAAAATTATCTTAAATGGGTTCCCAAATAAAAAATTTGAGGGATTCATTTCATCTTGTGTAATTAATTTACCTGAGGCAGTTCCTAATATTGACCAACGTGGGTTGACTGTGAATGTTAGAAATTAGACGTTACAGTCATTTAAATATTTTGAAAAAATATATTTTGTTTGACGCAGTGGAGAATACCCTTTTTTTAAAGAATAATTTGTCATAAATATAGGGTTATCTACATAACCCTTGAATTTCCTTGTGGTAAGGAGAATAAGGCTCTCCCTCTGATTTAGAAAATCAAGATGGAAATATGATCAGAGCATGGAAGATCAACGAACACTGGCAGATCTGGGATCAACGATTACACAGACTTCAATTCCATTTCAATGACCGATCCAACCTTGAGGTAGGGTGTCAATGTCTTTGGGACATCTATTCCCTTCTATGAATCAAATGAAGAACGTAAGATAACCCATGAATATGTGGGTCCATGATTCGATCTTTCTTGCAGGATGGATAAACTTCGCTGATATTGTTGGGTTGGTATATTATGGTGATTATTGGTTAATTATTCTCTGTTAAAACTTATAACATGAACGGATTAAGGCTAGCACGAACAAGGCATGATCCATCCAATTGGGTATTCATGTGATTTTTTTCTTTCCCTCAATCTCCATGTTCATCATCCTGTGAGAATTGTAATCAGAGGAACATTACGCATTCGATCTGTGTCACAATGCTATGTGACTAGGCATCTGATCCCATAGTGGAAGTGGAAGATGGTGAATAGAGTTGGTGGCTTAGACCAATTTTGGTAGAGCGTGGCAGGACAAGGCTGATGGTGGGGTATATGGTAGAGGAGGCATCACTGGCCTAGTAGGTACGGCTAGGATATGAGGGTAGCAGAATGAATGGGTTTCGAGTATGGTGACTAGCAGCGGAGATGGGACAAAGTTCAGGCAGGACCACATCAGATAGAGCCCTTGGTAGAAAAGGCCACATGCAGTGACCAGGTGCTACTGCAGGAGTCTGTGGCAGTGGAAATGATACCTGGATCAGAGCTGCATTAGAATAATCCTATGGCAGTTATGAGGTAGTAAGACCTAGCGAAGGAGGCAGTCTGGCCATGTTAAATGCAGTCTAGTGCAATGTTGACTGGGGACGCCAGCATGCCACATGTTAGAGAGACCATGTGGACTAGAGGGAGAAGGCTAGTGTGGTATACATTCGGTGGAGAAAAGATGGCTCACACGAGGTGGGTCGAGCAAGAGATCTAGGTAATCTGGTGGCCCAGCTAGCCGGGCCAGTTTGGGCAGGCCCAGACCGACCAGGTAAGGTCTAGTCGGCTGAAATCGGGCAAGTTAGTTCAGACCCAGACTGGACTAGTACCCTTTTTACTAAAATTACCATATTAATCAAACGAGAAGTGCATTTGACATGTCATCTGTGGCATTAGGACCATTGGGATGAGTAGGTCCTTTTAAGATACTCAAAGTGAGTTTTTGTGGAAGTAGGCATATGGCCTAATGGTTCAAGGAAATTTTCTCTCAGAATATTAGCACTACAACCAGAATCCATTGGATGGATATGACTATGTGATGATGGTGACTATATGACTAGTGGGATACTTGAACCATTGACTCTCTGTGTTCCACCAATGCTCCATGTGCCATCAATGCTACATGATCCATTAACGCTCATTTTTTTATCAATTTCTTGGGTGACATTGACACTATGTGCACCATCGTGGCCTCATGTTTCATCACCACTATCGGCACTATCGACCCTCCATGCACCAATGACGTTTTGTGCACATTCAACACTCAATGTTCCATCGACACTCCATATACCATATTTTCTTCGTCTTCCATTTACACTTCTAGAGTCCTAGAGACTGAGAGATCTGTGGACTATAACGGAAAATCCTTCTCTTCGTTGTTTATACATATACACGTGTGAGCTGACCATATTGATTGTACATTATGTGCATCCAATGTGGTGTACATTGTGTGTTTACTTTGTGGTGTACTTATTGTGTTTCCTTTGTGGTGTACTTCATGTGTTTCCTTTGCGGTATACAATGATTATTTCTTAGTTGTATTTACATTGATGTTTCGTGGTGTCCTACTAAGTCTTTTTTTACTCACCTCTACATGGACTTTTCCTACACGTGTCATGCCTTTGGTAGATGATCGACTTATTGATGGAGCTGTAGGAGTACTAGGACTGGGAGGTTCTTTGAGGGATGATACAGATGAGTTGTGCACCTATGACTTTAGGCAGATTCCCTAAACCTACCCTTAAGGTAGGGTTTTCTATGGACGAGTTTTAGGAACTTGTGCATTTACTTGATAGACTATTTCTTTTTGTGGGGTTGTATCCATGCCCAATTAAATTTCTTATTTTATACCTTCAAACTCTATGGTTGTTATCTTAGTTTATTCTTGAAATGTTTACTTTGTGTTCTAACATTTCATCATTTTGGGCTTGGGAATGTGTGTGTGTACATGTTCATAGGAAAATGACTCACATTTTTGGGTTATTCCTATTAGGTGATAGTAACCAACCCTAGGAATATCGGAGGTGGGCTTTGGGTAGTCATAGAATAGGCCCATCTGGGATGGGTCATGACATCTTATACACAAACCTATAAAGTAAAATTTTTCAATTATAGTTCTATGAATTCATTTATATCATTCAATTTTGAAAATAACATCATGTTAAACAATTAAATAATAGTGATAGTGTATTCTATTAAAATTCTCAGAAATATAATCAAGCACCAAGGATATATAAAGATCCCCTTATTAACTTTGTTATGTAAAATGTCTCTACAATCACTGTGATCATTCTGATGGTGTAATTTGGCATAATATGTCATATGTATTGGTTTCAAAGTATAATTCCCTGAACATATATTGATGAAATGATATGATAGTAATGTTAAAGGGAAAAATTATGTTCATATTAAAGGGTGATATTTTCTAGAAAGATTCTCTCTAAAAGCCTCCTCCTACTATATTTCTTATGGAAAGTATTTTTAAAGAATAATTAGAAATATAAAGACTAAATATATGATATGAGAACATTTTTTGGGAAAAAATTGTTTTATATCATTATGTGCTTATGATACCTCTCTTAGACAGAGAGGTATAGTTCTTAATTGAATTCATTAATGGATCCAAGACAATATCAATGTCATCATGTTGAAAGTAATATATGTAGTGAGATGAATTAAAGAAGAAACATCAGTATAATTTTGAGAATAGTTTTGTTCAACCATGTGTGTCTCCTTGGGGAATATCTATTCTATTGTTTACAATGATGGATGGATTAATGACACAATTCAATGATTAATGAGAACAAAATGATATCAAATTGGTGAAAAAATATCCTCTTCCATGTATTGCAGATTTGTTCAAACATATATTGGGATTTCAATTATTTTCATAAATTGAACATCATTTTTGGTATCTTCAATTCAATATATAGTAAGAAGTTATCCAAAATGCTTCCTTCAGAATAAGATATGGAAATTATGATTTTGTTTTCAAGACCATAAAATTTATTAATTCTATAGAAATATTTTGGGATTTCAGTAACAAAATATTTAATAACAAACCTAATATTTTTTTGATTACATTATAGATGATATTGTGATATATTATCAAAGTCATGATGAGAATTAATTTCAAGTAGGTATCATATTACAAACTGTATGTAATGATATGTTTTACAGTAAAAAAAATAGTTCCATCTAGTTAAAAAAAATCACATTCTTGGGAAACATTATAACCAATTAAAGGACCTCAGTGGATTTTTCAATGAAATGGATGTAGAGGTGTATCCATTCCCTAAAACTGTAACCGATATTCATAGTTTTTTTTCAATAATATAATATAGAATGTCTTTGAAAAAGTTGTTACAAATTTATAATATAGTAAATCTATTTAATAAAAGGTGATTTATATTTATCTGGATGATGGGGGTGAATAATGGTTCTAACAATAGAAGAGGAGGTGGATTAGTGAACACGTGTGATCTTTACACATTAACAGGAAAATATTTTTATTATTACTAATGAACCCATAAATTTACATTGATGTGATTTCAATAAAAATGAAAAATTTATTTGATATGAACTGTGATAGTTTACAACTCATGAACTAAATTATCTTATCTATATTCTAGAGGTAGCAATAAAATTTTTCTCTTAAGATAAGAAGACACTATATTTATGGTGAAATATGGGATACATACACAGAAAACCGATTTTTGAAGTATATTTTCACATAGAAGGAACATAACATGAGAGAATGGAGATTTTTTGAGATTATTAAATAATATTATTGTTCAATTCATTACCCACTTGTAAGATAGAACAATGTTAAAAATTCATTGAGTTCAAATTATCATACTATTCATGCAATGACTAGGATTGATTGAGATCCATCGATAAATGACTTACTATGTTTGCACATGGGAATCATATGGAATGGAAAATCATCAATCCTATCATAAATGATTTCTCCACCAAAATCAATATAAAATAACATAAAATCTCAAGGACATGACCCATTGAGGAAAAGGGTGATAGGGCCACAAAAAATGGGATGTTTCGGTAAATCAATATTTATAATAAAGGTATAATAAAATTGGGTATATGGCTATGTATCCCATATATTCCATAGATAAATAAGAAGGTAATGGAGAAATATCATATCAATGTTTTCTCTATACACCTCTAAAACACTAATATGTATAGGGAACTTCGTGATCACTAATGACGGGATAATTTGAAAAGGGAGATTACTAATTACATAGGAAGTTGATTTGGGCATCAAAAAGTAAATTCAAAGAGACAAATTTCTAAAGGGTCATTACCACCACTACAAATACCTATATGAAAGTGTGATAACAACACTATGGTTTCTATCACTATCATTTAAAATACACCTAACGGTAGAAATTCAATTTTTTTTATTCATAGAGAGATTGTAAAAGTTATCCCATTTCAGTTACAAAAGTGGAAATTTATCCTTAGAGCACCATTCCAACTTCTATATTCTGGTAGTAGTGAAGCTCAATGGAGTACCATTATCTATTATTTTAGTTAGATTTCCCTGATTTTATTATAAATTATGGAGTACCATTTATTAGTCTATGTATATAGAAGTAAACATAAGAACAACATAGCATACTGAAGCTAATGGGTAGTCTGAGAGGACTAATAATACATTAGATGATATGTTATGAGTTTGATCACATTATTTTAAATGGATTCTAGATCAACAATATATTTTTTTGAATTCTACTATTAAAATAGTTTCCACTCACATTTTCAAATGGCGCTTTATGAAGTTATTTATGGAATAAGTTGTAGTGATCGAACATGTTTGGATGATGTTAGAAATGGGAAACTATTTCAGCCAAAAAATATGAAGTACACTATATAAAATATTAAAGAGATTGAGAAACACATCATGGATGATCGACGTTGTCACGACCTGACCCTACCCAGGCTTGAGCCGCAACTACCCCAAGCCAGCCTCCATAGGCCAGGGGCTGGCGACTAGCACCGAAGGCACAATAACTCGGGGAGGCCTTTGCCTAAGCACCTATACACACACACGCAGCAAACTCAATGCAACAGTGCATAGTAAAAGTAAATACAAGCCAAGAAAATGAAAGGGAAACTGCTATATAAATACCACAAAGTGCATCGACCTCTACAAGTACAAAGTACAAACTGAAAAGAAAAGGGGAAAACATGTGCCCAACCAAAAAGTGCCACAACCCGGCAACAGGTAAACAAAAGAAACTACTGACGGGTCTCCCACCTGGAACTCGACCACGACCACCGCACGCGGTCCAAGCTCCCAAGCTCCTACGCTCCACTGAAGTCACGCTCCACCTGTTCGTCGTCTGGAAGGGCACACCATGTGCGGGAAAAGCCCAAGCAGGGGTGAGTATAAAAATACTCAGTAGGATACCCCGAAGGCTCGAGGGAGCAACAAAAGGAGGTACCGAAGGGTGAGCAGTAGAGCGAACAAAAAAGTAAAGGAGTACAACAGAGAGTGCAGTAAAGAGTCCAGCTCAACCCAACAAGAGGAAAGAAGGTAGACTCATCTAGACACAAGGAGCTGGAAATGGTGAGAAGATGAACTTCTCGTCGAGTCTTTTCTACCTATAGTAGGAGAGTAGACTCGTATAACCATGAGAAGCTAGACACGGAAAGCACGTGGCATACCCCACACGTCTTCACCTCTCCTGGAAGGAGAGTAGCCAAACCCAAGAAGTGTGTGCCGGAAACAAGGTATATAAATATGTATGCTCGGTCAAGAAGCCCGAAAAAACTCGTAAGGGGATCTCCGCCCCATAGATCAGCCCAAGAAAGAGTAGCCAATAGTCCCAGAAGTAACACCATCGATGCCCAGCATCCCACACGTCTGCCCTGCACTGCAAGCCAAGGGGCTCAATCACCACACCTCGACAATATCCGCTTTGGGCGGCACTGACTCGCCCGCACGGTTTTAGGTTGCGTCACAAGGACGCTTCTCGGTGGGGGAAAGTGCTCCCCGTACTTGAGAGTTCTGGGGGAACGTCAACCACAACTCGTCACTGCCCCGCAGTCGAGAGTTCTGCTCAAAGTCGACAGGCGACCCCCTGCCTAGCCCCGCTGGAGGATCCCTGGAAGTCAACGGGTTCCCACTACAGGGAGACCTGGAAAGTCAACGGGTGCCTCACTGCCCAGTCCCGTAACAGGGTAGTCCACTGGAGGGAGACCCGGCTAAAGTCGGCGACGGGACCACTGCCCAGCCCACCTGGAGGTAACCCGACATCGGGGACCACTGCCCAGCCCAGCTGGAGGTAAGACCGGCATCGGGGACCACTGCCCAGCCCAACTAGAGGTAAGCCCCGCATCGGGGACCACTGCCCAGCCCTGTTAGAGGTAAGCCCGACATCGGGGACCACTGCCCAGCCCCGCTGGAGGTAAACCCGGAACTGCTCTGGCCATCCCTGCTGGATGGCACTGCTCGGTAAACACCGTTGTACTGGCCATCCCTGATGGATGGTAACCCACTGGTGAGCCTTGCTCAATACAACCTCAGCCCTGCTGAAAACATACTCAGTCCTGCTAGAAACAACCTCAGCCCTGCTGGAAACAACCTCAGCCCTGCTGGAACAACCTCAGCCCTGCTGGAACAACCTCCTGGGTAGAGGATCGGTGCCCGCGTAAAGTCTTGGTCACACCGAAACCACAAGCTCTACTAGGGAACACGGAGCAACAGGAGAAACTCCCCAGGCCCCACAAGGTGATCCCACTCCAATCCGCTGAGTCACTGTCGCAGCGGACCGAGACATCTCCTCCCAGAAAGTGGGGAAAACACCCACGTTATATGAACACCCATAGTCGCAGACGGTGTCGCAGTCCGGTGAAAGGGCACAGTACTGAAACCCCTCACATCCAAAGAAGCAGAGGAACCAAACCATCTCTGCCATCCAAACCATCGGGCACAAGACCAGGGGGAGACCGCTCAACCCTGCTGGTCAGACAAAAGAGCACCAGGCTAGGGGAAACTCCACCCTGCTGGTCAAACAGACGAGCACAAAGCTAGGGAAAAACTCCACCCTACTGGTCAAACAAAAGAGCGCAGAGGGACCCTCTACGTCGCAAGAGTTCAAAGTACGTAAAGCAGATCATGGCACACACGTGGGGCCCACACGACGTGTGGCCCCAAGTCAACCCCAACTAAGCGCACAAACATCCTCAGGTACAAACAACCACACGTACCTCCAAGAACTCCTGTATACTCCAGGAGTATACCTTGTTCCAGCCCAAAGGCTATCGTGCACACGGCACCCAACGTCAACGCGAAGGCGTGACGTAACAACTCCACCTCAAAGGCCCGGGCATGGCCAACCACATCTCATGAACCATTTATATCACTCTCCCAAGAGTGCGCAATCACACGCCAAGGGTCCGCTACAGACAAGGTAGGGCGGACCACCACTAGAGCACCTTCCATGCTCCACATTTAAGAAGATCGTGCAAGACGCTCCGCACAACCAAACAGATTGCACTGTTGTAATCCTCGCGAAAAAACACGCGAGATCGACTACTTACTCGCCTCCAACAGATATCCGACGAAAAAGTCACCAACACCGCCTTACGCCCAAACGGCGTCCCGTGATCCTGAACCTCGGCCCCGAAAATAGTCGGGTGCATCGCACCATTGCGATCCCTTCGGAAAAACACGTCAAAAGCACTACTCAATTGAGTGCAACAGATATCTGGAGAAAAAGGTGCATCCCGGCGCACTGCACACGAGCGGTGCTTCATGGGACCCGCATCCCGGTCCCGATACTCAACGAACGGATCACTTCGTTGCGATCCTCTCAAAAAAGCACACAAGATGGACTATCCACTTTTCCAAAACGGTCGCCCGGTGATAAAGCTGGAAATCACCGTCAACTACCGAAACGGCCCTCGCGGGGCCCGCACCATTTTACGGAATTACAGCGGGCAGACTGTGCCAACGCGATGCCCTCAGAAAGACACCCAACATCGACTGCTCACACGCCCCGAATGGACGTCCGAGGAAAAAGTCGCTAAAAGCTGCATGCAGCTCAAAAGACAGGTCATGGGGCCCACGCCTCAACTTCGGCCTCAACGCCTGAAACCACCCTGGAAAGCTCCGCCTCGATGTCGGGGTCTCAACGCCACTAACGGCACTCAAAACGGACGTCGGACGCGTCCGCGCCGTCCAAAACAAGAGTCCCCGAAGGAAACGACAAACCACTTGAAGACGCGTCGTGCCTCCGAGGCCCCTCGTTTCGGGAATTAAAAATTCCCGAAACCATCTCAAAAATACCGTCTTGTCAATACGTTTCCACTGCCACAGACGACACTCAAAACGGACACCCGTAGCGGAAAATACGGGTGTCTGAACACCGAGGGGGAAAGCCCCTGGGGCTGGACCGGCCTGTCTGCCCGGCCTGGGCCGGCCCGCGGCTTAGTCGCGCGGGCCAGCCGCGGACATGTAGTCCCCGCGCAGACAGGCCACGAGGGCCTGTCGCGGCCGCCGCTTGAAGACCCGCATGACGCAGGTCTTTGTCGCCACACAGGGGTCGCGCGACGCGACCCCGCGTTCGCCGCTCCCTTGTGACCGCCGCCTCGTCGGGCGCTCCGCCAGACGCCCCGGCCGACGCCCGAGCGCCCCGCCGGACATCCGCTGTCGCGCCCCGCGGACACCCCGACAGACACCCCGCCACGCCCCGCGCTTCCACCAGACACCCGCGGACACCCCACGGCCGCGCCCCGCGCCTCCACCGAACACCCGCGGACACCCCTGCTGCGCCGTCCGCCCTCACCGCGCCGCCGCTCGAACCCGCCGGAAACCGAAAAAACCGCAAAGTTCGGCGGATCATTACGGATGCCACGAAGCTCGGAATTTGAATCTGAAAGATGCGTTGCAAAGGGAATTAACTGTACTACGCATTCATGTGCTTTGATCGAAATTTTGACTAGGAATAGGCAGTGAAAAACGAGCTCAAAGTAGGTACGGGAATAGAAAATGCAACGCAACATCCTACCTCGCGGGGCTTCGCCCGAAGCATCCCGACGATCCGCCGGCCACCACGCCTCGCCGAAGCTGTCTTGCCAGAGCGTCTCGCCGAAGGTGGAGGATGAGAGGGAGAGGTTTTGAGTTAGAAGGAGAAGAAGAAGAGGGTGGGGGAAGAAGTGTTTAAAAACAAAACACTTAAACTCCCGCCCGTGGGCCCCTTACCCAAACTCCCGACGGGGTCGGGATTTAGCCTCCCCAAGTCTAAGAACCGCGCTCTGAGCGCAATGGATGTCTCAGAATTTTATTCCGAGACCCCGTTCAAAAGTTACTAAACTTAGTGCCCCAGGACTCCAAATTACGAAAACACCCCTGGGGCCATTTTTCACAAACGGCCCGCGCCCGTGAGACTTACACCCCTCCTTGGGTAAACGACACGCTCTGAACTCAATGGTGACCTCAGTTTTCTAATCCGAGTCACCTTTTAAGAGATACTATCGTTTTTCCCTTAAATTAATTAATTAATTTATTTAATCCGTTTAACATTCCAGAAGCGGGTGAGGGGTCCAAACGTCCCGCACCGACATGTTTTATGTCGTTCCTAGGGTAAACACCCCATTCCGAACCCATCCGTACACTCGGATCTCTGATCCGGAACTCCGTTTAGGAGTTATCCCATTTATTTATCATTTCTAGTGTGAACGCACTGAAAATTTAATTCCGGCCACTCCGGGGCTCAGAATCGCACGCCATCTGAAGGCGCTGCTCTGGAGTATTATCACGAATATTCCATAGTCTTTCGTAGAAAAAACAGGGTTTTTACATCATTCCCTCCTTCAATATTTTCGTCCTCAAAAAGAAAAACTAGGGAGAAACACAGGGTACTAAGCCCACTCCTGGCTTTCCCATACCCAGGAGAACCCACGCACAGCTCTGCGTCACCGCACATGGACCAAAGGATTTATCCGTTCGTGCAAGGTCGGCCCTTGCCGATGTCATGCACCCACTCCAGAATTTGGGGTTTGGGGAAAGGCGGTAGGGAACCTCATCATCCCTTTGCACGGTCTCAAACGGCCCGAAGGCCCTCAGGGGTAGGTCACCTCCCCGAACGAACCTCTACGTCACATGTCGTGACTGGAATCACCGCCCGCACCTGAAACAAGGCCCGGTGATTCCCTCCTTCAGAATATCCATATGGTGAAACACCCAAGGATATATGGTCGCACAAGATTCCACAGTCGATGTCTCTTAACCAAGACTCTCTTACTCGCTCGGAAGCGAAGGAGCCAACACCATCGACTAAAGGAAAAGGTCTCACGCCTTTTTCCTTACCAACACAGGATCACACCCGACGCCCTGCGTCACCCTGGTAACACATTAAATAAGGAGAATGGAGGAAAGAAGATCACACACAGATTCTAACAATTCTACTGCAAACAGTTATAAGAGCTGTAGAGCATAGCTCTTATCTCCTCATGCTCTGCAGGATCGTAGACATCCAAAGCTTGCGGCTGTCCTCGGTCACAACTGTCAGCTCCCGGAGCCTGACGTGGACCACCTAGTGGCGATGGGGAGATCTCGTAAATTCGTCCCCCTCTACCATCTCCTCCCGCTCCTCTACTAGCACCACCTCTCTGGGTACTACTCTGATCACGGCGCTGCATCTGTCGTGGTGGTGCGCCTGCTGCCTGCCCAAAGCTCTCAGTAACTCGGGTCGGGCAGTCTCTTTCCAAGTGACCTCTCCCGTCACAAGCATAGCACCGACGCTCTCTGGGCTGCCCTGGTGACCTCTATCGCCACTGTGGTGTACGACCATAGCCCGGGATCCACTCACGGAAGGGCATCCTCGGCTGAGGCCCTACGCCTTTTCGCCACAGGGGTATACAACCACGTCTCCGAAACCGGCAGGGGGAAGGCCACCTGCATCGAGATCTTGTCCTCTGGTGCCTTCTAGTTATGGCAGACATCCAAGCTCTTTCGCGCCCACTGCCACTACCAACCGCAAAACATGATAAGAAGACCTCTGTCACCAGTGCCTGCTCTAGCACCCCATCATATGTGGAAATGTCCAAGGGTACTCTGACATCACAAATATCTCGGCGGAGACCCTGCTCAAACTTCCGCGCTCAGAAGTTGTCGTCACGGACCAAGTCCGGGTAAAATCGCGCATGGTCTGCAAAACTAGCTGCGTACTCGGCCACCGTCATCCCTCCTTGCTGAAACTGCAGGAGCTCCTGAATCCGAACGGAGCGTAAGGAGGGGAAAAACTCCCCACGAAGCAAAAACTGAAAGTCTTCCAACGAAAACGATGACTCGTTAAGAAACTGAGTCACTAGACTCCACCAACGCCAAGCTGCTCCACGAAAAAGGGTGGCTGCCAAAGCCACTCTCTGATCTGTCGACGTCTGCACAAGCCTGAAAAGGATAACCACTGCCCCTAGCCAAACCTCTTCTGCCTGAGGGTCTGGATCACCACTGAACCACAGCGGTCTCTGCCGCTAGAACTCACGGAGCGCGCTCAGCCTGCGCTCAAACTCAGCCTACTCTACTGAAACTGTCTGCTGCTCAACAGGTGGGGGTACTGCTACCAGCCCACCCGGAGGAAAGGGCTCGCATGATGGGTCCTGGACCGTGGCCTCGTAGCTCACAGGGTCATCGTCACGAACCAAAGCTGGCATCTGGGCTGGCTTTCTTCGCGGAGACATCCTGGATATTATCAAGGAGTGCCGTAGTCATATGAGCATATATGTATATACCACAACAACAACGATGGGTAGCTGACTCAAGAAGGACAATAAAATACTCGGTCCTATGTGATGCACAAACAAATTTCCCTGCAATAAGTGTCTCAGCATGCCGAGTCGACAAGCGGGTTATCAAGGTCCTGGTGAATGGATACGTCGGCCGCCGTATCATCACTGGACTCCCTGGCCAGAGAGCCGCTCTCGAGACACGTTAACACTGTTTCCCTAAATCCCAACCAATTCCTCTTTTAGGGACGTCCGCACAACGTCCCAGGGAACAAACCACCTCCAATACCACTTTGTCACGACCCGACCCTACCCGGGCTCGAGCCGCAACTACCCCAAGCCCGCCTCCATAGGCCAGGGACTGGCGACCAGCGCCGAAGGCACAATAACTCGGGGTGGCCATTTCCTAAGTACCTGTACACACACATGCAGCAAACTCAATGAAACAGTGCACAGTAAAAGTAAAAAAAAGCCAAGAAAAGGAAAGGGCAACTGCTATATAAATACCACAAAGTGCATCAACCTCTACAAGTACAAAGTCCAAACTGAAAAGAAAAGGGGAAAAACACGCGCCCAACCAAAAAGAGCCACAACCCGACAACAGGTAAACAAAAGAAACTACTGACGGGTCTCCCACCTGGAACCCGGCCACGACCACCGCGCGCGGTCCAAGCTCCCAAGCTCCTACGCTCCACTGAAGTCACGCTCCACCTGTCCATCGTCTGAAAGGGCACACCAAGTGCGGGCAAAGCCCAAGAAGGGGTGAGAATAAAAATACTCAGTAGGATACCCCGAAGGCTCAGGGGAGCAACAAAAGGAGGTACCGAAGGGTGAGAAGTAGAGCGAACAAAAAAGTAAAGGAGTACAACAGAGAGTGCAGTAAAGAGTCCAGCTTAACCCAACAAGAGGAAAGAAGGTAGACACATCCAGACACAAGGAGCTGGAAATGGTGAGAAGATGAACTTCTTGTCGAGTCTTCGCTACCTATAGTAGGAGAGTATACTCGTCCGACCATGAGAAGCTAGACACGGAAATCACGTGGCATAACCCACGCATCTTCGCCTCTCCTGGATGCAGAGTAGCCAAACCCAAGAAGTGTGTGCTGGAAACAAGGTATATACATATGTATGCTCTGTCAAGAAGCCCGAACAAACTCGTAAGGGGATCTCCATCCCATAGATCATCCCAAGAAAGAGTATCCAACAGTCCCAGAAGTAACACCATCGATGCCCAGCATCCCGCACGTCTGCCCCGCACCGCAAGCCAAGGGGAAAAATCACCACACCTCGACACTATACGCTTTGGGCGGCACTGACTCACCCACACGGTTTTAGGTCACGTCACAAGGACGCGTCTCGGTGGGGGAAAGTGATCCCCGTACTTGAGAGTTATAGGGGAACGTCAACCACAACTCGTCACTACCCCGCAGTTGAGAGGTCTGCTCAAAGTTGACAGGCGACCCCCTACCCAGCCACGATGGAGGATCCCTGGAAGTCAACGGGTTCCCACTATAGGGAGACCCGGAAAGTCGACGGGTGCCTCACTGCCCAGTCCCGTAACAGGGTAGTCCATTGGAAGGCGACCCGGCTAAAGTCGGCGACGGGACCACTGCCCAGCCAAGCTAGAGGTAACCCGGCATCGGGGACCACTACCCAGCCCAGCTGGAGGTAAGCCCGGCATCGGGGACCACTACCCAGCCCAGCTGGAGGTAAGCCCGTCATCGGGGACCACTTCCCAGCCCCGCTGGAGGTAAGCCCGGCATCGAGGACCACTGCCCAGCCCCACTGGAGGTAAGCCCGGAACTGCTCTGGCCATCCCTGATGGATGGTACTGCTCGGTAAACACCACTGTACGGGCCATCCCTGCTGGATGGTAACCCACTGGCGAGCCCTGCTCAATACAACCTCAGCCCTGATGGAAACATACTCAGCCCTGTTGGAAACAACCCCAGCCCTACTGGAAACAACCTCAGCCCTGCTGGAACAACCTCAGCCCAGCTAGAACAACCTCCTGGGTAGAGGATTGGTGCCCACGTAAAGTGTTGGTCACACCGAAACCACAAGCTCTACCAGGGAACACGGAGCAACGGGTGAAACTATCCAGGCCTCACAAGGCGATCCCGCTCCAATCTGCTGAGTCACTGTCATAGTGGACAGAGACATCTCATCCCAGAAAGTGGGGAAAACACCCACGCTGTACGAACACCCGTAGTCGCAGACGGTGTCGCAGTCTGGTGAAAGGGCACAATACTGAAACCCCTCACAGCCAAAGAAGCAGAGGAACCAAACCATCTCTGCCAGCCAAATCATCGAGCACAAGACCAGGGGGAGACCACTCAACCCTGCTGGTCAGACAAAAGAGCACCAGGCCAGGGGAAACTTTGCCCTGCTGGTCAAACAGACGAGCACAAAGCCAGGGGAAAACTCCACCCTGCTGGTCAAACAAACGAGCGCAGAGGGACCCTATACGTCGCTAGAGGTCAAAGTACGTAAATTAGATCACGGCACGCATGTGGGGCCCACATGACGTGTGGCCCCAAGTCAACCCTAACTAAGCGCACAAACATCCTTAGGTATAAACAACCACAGGTACCTCCAAGCGCTCCTGTATACTCCTGGAGTATACCTCGTTCCAGCCCAAAGGCTATCGTGCACATGACACCCAACATCAACGCGATGGCCTGACATAACAACTCCACCTCAAAGGCCCAGGCATGGCCAACCACATCTCGTGAACCATTTATATCACTCTCCCAAGAGTGCGCGATCACACGCCAAGGGTCCGCTGCAAACAAGGTAGGGCGGACCACCACTAGAGCACCTTCCATGCTCCACATTTAACAAGATCGTGCAAGAGGCTCCGCACAACCAAACGGGTTGCACCGTCGTAATCCTCGCGGAAAAACACGCAAGATCGACTACTTACTTGCCTCCAACGGATGTCCGACGAAAAAGTCACCAACACCGCCTCACGCCCGAACGGCGTCCCGTGATCCTGAGCCTCATCCCCGAAAACAGTCGGGTGCATCGCACCATTGCGATCCCCTCGGAAAAACACATCAAAAGCACTACTCACTTGAGTGCAACGGATATCCAGAGAAAAAGGTGCATCCCAGCGCACTGCACACGAGCGGTGCTTCGTGGGACCTGCATCCCGGTCCCGATACTCAATGAACGGATCGCACCGTTGCGATCCTCTCGTAAAATCACACAAGATGGACTATCTACATGTCCAAAACAGTCACCCAGTGATAAACCTGGAAATCACCATCAACTCCCGAAATGGCCCTCACGGGGCCCGCACCATCGTGCGGAGTTACAGAGGGCAGACTGCGCCAACGTGATTCCCTCGGAAAAACACCCAACATCGACTGCTCGCACGCCCCGAACGGACGTCTGAGGAAAAAGTCGCTAAAAGCTGCACGCAGCTCAAAAGACGGGCCGTGGGGCCCACGACTCAACTTCGTCCTCAATGCCTGAAACCACCCTGGAAAGCTCCGCCTCGATTCCAGGGTCCCAATGCCACTGACGGCGCTCAAAACGGACGTCGGACGCATCCGCGCCGTCCAAAACAAGAGTCCCCGAAGGAAACGACAAACCACTTGAAGACGCGTCGCGCCTCCGAGGCCCCTCGTTTCGGGAATAAAAATTCCCGAAACCATCTCAAAAAGACCGTCTCGTCAATACGGTTCCACCGCCGCAGACGACACTCAAAACGGACACCCGTAGCGGAAAATACGGGTGTCCGAACACCGAGGGGGCAAGCCCCTGGGGCTGGACCGGCCTGGACCGGCCTGTCCGCCCGGCCTGGGCCGGCCGCGGATACGCGGCCAACGCATGAAGACCCGCGCGGCACGGGTCTTTGTCACTGCACAGGGGTCGCGCGACGCGATTCCGCGGTCGCCGCTCCCTAGCGACCGCCGCCTCGTCGGGCGCTCCACCGGACGCCCCGGCCAACTCCCGAGCGCCCCGTCGGACATCCGCTGTCGCGCCCCGCGGACACCCCGACAGACACCCCTCCATGCCCCGCGCTTCCACCGGACACCCGCGGACACCCCGCGGCTGCGCCATGCGCCTCCACCGGACACCAGCGGACACCCCTGCAGCGCCGTCCGCCCTCGCCGCGCCGCCGCTCGATCCCGCCAGAAACCGAAAACCCGCAAAGTTCGGCGGATCATTGTGGATTCCACGGAGCTCAGAATTTGAATCTGAAAGATGCGTTTCAAAGGGAATTAACTCTACTACGCATTCGTGTGCGTTGATTGAATTTTTGACGAAGATTCGATAGTACAAAACGAGCTCAAAGTAGGTACGAGAATAGAAAATGCAACGCAACATCCTAGCTCGCGGGGCTTCGCCCGAAGCTACGAGACGATCCACCGGCCACCACGCCTCACCGGAGCTGTCTCGCTGGAGCGTCTTGCCGGAGGTGGAGGAGGAGAGGGAGAGGGTTTTAGTTAGAAGGAGAATAAGAAGAGGGTGGGGGGAAGAAGTGTTTAAAAACAAAACACTTAAACTCCCGCCCGTGGGCCCCGTACCCGAACTCCCGGCGGGGTCGGGATTTATCCTCCTGTAGGCTAAGAACCATGCTCTGAGCGCAACGGAGGTCTCAAAATTTTATTCCGAGACCCCGTTCAAAAGTTACTAAACTTAGTGCCCGAGGTCGCCAAATTACGAAAACGCACCTGGGACCATTTTTCACAAACGGCCCGCGCCCACGAAAATTACACCCCTACTACGGTAAACGACACACTCCGAACTCAACGGTGCCCTCGGTTTTACAATCCGAGCCACCATTTAAGAGATACTAGTGTTTCACCCTTAAAAGAATTAATTTATTTATTTAATCCGTTTAACATTCCAGAAGCTTGTGAGGGGTCCAAACGTCCCGCGTTGACAAATTTTATGTCGTTCCTAGGGTAAACACCCCATTACGGACCCATCCGTACACTCGGATCTCTGATCCGGAACTCTGTTTTGGAGTTATCCCATTTATTTATCATTTCCAGTGTGAACGCACTGAAAATTTAATTCCGGCCACTCCGGGGCTCGGAATCGCACGCCGTCTGAAGGCGCTGCCCTGGTGTATTATCAAGAATATTCCAAAGTCTTTCGAAGAAAAAACCAGGTTCTTACATCATTCCCTCCTTCAATCTTTTTGTCCTCGAAAAGAAAAACTAGGGAGCAACACAAGGTACTAAGCCCACTCCTGGCTTTCCCATACCCAGGAGAACCCACGCACAGCTCTGCGTCACCACACATGGACCAAAGGATTTATCCGTTTGCGCAAGGTCGGACCTTGCCGATGTTGTGCACCCACTCCAGAATTTGGGGTTTGGGGAAAGGCGATAGGGAACCTCTCCATCCCTTTGCTCGGTCTCAAACAGCCCGAAGGCCCTTGGGGGGTAGGTCACCTCCCCGAACGAACCTCTACGTCGCACGTCGTGACTGGAATCACCGCCCGCACATGAAACAAGGCCCAGTGATTCCCTCCTTCAGAATATCCATATGGTGGAACACCCAAGGATATCTGGTCGCGCAATATTCCACAATCGATGTCTCTCAACCAAGACTCTCTTACTCGCTCGGAAGCGAAGGAGCCAACACCATCGAATAAAGGAAAAGGTCTCACGCCTTTTTCCTTACCAACACAGGGTCACACCCGACGCCCTGCGTCACCCTGGTAACACATCAAACAAGGAGCAGGGAGGAAAGCAGATCACACACAGAGTCTAATAATTCTACTGAAAAAAGGTAGAAGAGATGTAGAGAACACCTCTTATCTCCTCATGCTCTGCAGGATCGTAGACATCCAAAGCTCGCGGTTGTCCTCGCTCCCAACTGTCAGCTCTCGGAACCTGACGTGGACCACCTAGTGGTGATGGGGAGATCTTGTAAAGTCGTCCCCCTCTACCAGCTCCTCCCGCTCCTCTGCTAGCACCACCTCTCTGGGTACTACTCCGATCACGGCACTGCCTCTGTTGTCGTGGTGCGCCTGCTTCCTGCCCGAAGCTCTTAGCAACTCGGGTCGGGCAGTCTCGTGCCAAGTGACCTCGCCCATCACAAGCATAGCACAGGCGCTCTCTGGGCTACCCTGGTGCTCTCCAGCGCCACTGTGGTGTATGACCATGGCCCGAGATCCACTCACGGAAGGGCATCCTCGGCTGAGGCCCTACGCCTTTTCGCCACAGGGGTATACGACCACGTCTCCGAAACCAGAACTGGGAAGGCCACCTGCATCAAGATCCTGTCCTCTGGTGCCTGCTAGTTATGGTAGACGTCCCGGCTCCGTCGCGCCCACTGCCACTACCAACCGCAAAACATGACAGGAATCCCTCTGTCACTAGCGCCTGCTCTAGAACCCCAGCATATGTGGAAATGTCCAAGGGTACTCTGACAGCACGAATCTCTCGGAGAAGACCCTTCTCAAACTTCCACGCTCGGAAGTTGTCGTCATGGACCATGTTTGGGTAAAAGCATGCATGATCTGCAAAACTAGCCGCGTACTCGGCCACCGTCATCCCTCCCTGCTGAAACTGCAGGAGATCCTGAATCCGAACGGAGTGCAAGAAGGAGGGGCAAAACTCCTCATGGAGAAACAACTGAAAGTCATCCAACGAAAACGACGACTCGTCAAGAAACTGAGTCACCAGACACCACCAACACCGAGCTGCTCCACGAAAAAGGGTGGCTGCCAAAGCCACTCTCTGATCTGTCGGCGTCTGCACAAGCTTGAAAAGGCTAACCAACACCCCTAGCCAAACCTCTGCTGCCTGAGGGTCTGGCTCACCACTGAACCTCAGCGGTCTCTGCCGCTGGAACTCACAGAGCGCACTCAGTCTGCGCTCAAACATAGCCTGCTCTACTGAAACTGTCTGCTACTCAACAGGTGGGGGTGCTACTACCAGCCCACCCGGTGGAAAGGGCTCGCATGATGGGTCCTGGACCGTGGCCTCGTAGCTCACATGGTCGTCGTCACGAACCAAATCTGGTATCTGGGCTGGCTGTCTTCGCGGAGACATCCTGAATATTATCAAGGAGTGCCGCAGTCAGATGAACATATATGTATATACCACAACAACAACGATGGGTAGGTGACTCAAGAAGGACAGTCAAATACTCGGTCCTATGTGATGCACAGACAAATTTCCCTGAAACAAGTGTCTCAGCATACCGAGTCGACAAGCGGGTTATCAAGGTCCTGGTGAATGGATACGTCGGCCGCCGTACCATCACTGGACTCTCTGGCCTGAGAGCCGCTCTCGAGACACGTTAACACTGTTTCCCTAAATCCAAACCAATTCCTCTTTTAGGGACGTCCGCAAAACGTCCCAAGGAACAAACCACCTCTGATACCACTTTGTCACAACCCAACCCTACTCGGGCTCGAGCCGCAACTACCCCAAGCCCACCTCCATAGGCCAGGGACTGGCGACCAGCGCCGAAGGCACAATAACTCGGGGAGGCCTTTGCCTAAGCACCTATACACACACACACAAAAAAAACTCAATGCAACAGTGCAGAGTAAAAGTAAAGACAAGCCAATAAAAGGATAGGGCAACTGCTATATAAATACCACAAAGTGCATCGACCTCTAAAAGTACAAAGTAAAAACTGAAAAGAAAAGGGAAAAAACACGCGCCAAACCAAAAAGTGCCACAACCCGGCAACAGGTAAACAAAAGAAACTGCTGATGGGTCTCCCACCTGGAACCCGGCCACGACCACCGCACGCGGTCCAAGCTCCCAAGCTCCTACACTCCACTGAAGTCACACTCCACCTGTCTGTCGTCTGCAAGGGAACACCAAGTGCGGGCAAAGCCCAAGAAGGGGTGAGTATAAAAATACTCATTAGGATACCCCGAAGGCTCGAGGGATCAACAAAAGGGGGTACCGAATGTTGATCAGTAGAGCGAACAGAAAAGTAAAGGAGTACAACAGAGAGTGTAGTAAAGATTCCAGCTCAACCCAACAAGAGGAAAGAAGGTAGACTCATCCAGACACAAGGAGCTAGAAACGGTGCGAAGATGAACTTCTCGTCGAGTCTTCGCTACCTATAGTAGGAGAGTAGACTCGTCCAAACATGAGAAGCTAGACAAGGAAAGCACGTGGCATACCCCACGCGTCTTCGCCTCTCCTGGAAGGAGAGTAGCCAAATCCAAGAAGTGTGTTCTGAAAACAAGGTATATACATATGTATGCTCTGTCAAGAAGCCCAAACAAAATCGTAAGGGGATCTCCATCCCATAGCTCAGCCCAAGAAAGAGTAGCCAGCAGTCCCAGAAGTAACACCATCGATGCCCAGCATCCCGCACGTCTGCCCCGCACCGCAAGCCAAGGGGATCAATCACCACACCTCAACACTATCCGCTTTGGGCGGCACTGACTCGCCAACACGGTTTTAGGTCACGTCACAAGGATGCATCTCGGTGGGGGAAAGTGCTCCCCGTACTTGAGAGTTCTGTGGGAACGTCAACCATAACTCGTCACTGCCCCGCAGTTGAGAGGTCTGCTCAAAGTCGACATGCGACCCCCTGCCCAGCCCTGCTAGAGGATCCCTTGAAGTCAATGGGTTCCCACTACAGGGAGACCCGAAAAGTCGACAGGTGCCTCACTGCCCAGTCCTGTAACAGGGTAGTCCACTGGAGGGCGACCCGGCTAAAGTCAGCGACGAGACCACCGCCCAGCCCAGTTAGAGGTAACCCGGCATCGGGGACCACTACCCAGCCCAGCTGGAGGTAAGCCCGACATCGGGGACCACTGCCCAGCCCAGCTGGAGGTAAGCCTGTCATCGGGGACCATTGCCCAGCCCCGTTGGAGGTAAGCCCGGCATCGAGGACCACTGCCCAGCCCCACTGGAGGTAAGCCCGGAACTACTCTGGCCATCCCTGCTGGATGGTACTGCTCGGTAAACACCGCTGTACTGGCCATCCCTGTTGGATGGTAACCCACTGGCGAGCCCTGCTCGATACAACCTCAGCCCTGCTGGAAACATACTCAGCCTTGATGGAAACAACCTCAGCCCTGCTGGAAACAACCTCAGCCCTGCTGGAACAACCTCAGCCCTGCTGGAACAACCTCCTGGGTAGAGGATCGGTGCCCGTGTAAAGTGTTGGTCACACCGAAACCACAAGCTCTACCAGGGAACACAGAACAACGAGAGAAACTCCCCAGGACTCAAAAGGCGATCCCGCTCCAATACACTGAGTCACTGTCACAGCAGACTGAGACATCTCATCCCAGAAAGTGGGGAAAACACCCACGCTGTACAAACACCCGTAGTCGCAGACGGTGTCGCAGTCCGGTGAAAGGGCACAGTACTGAAACCCCTCACAGCCAAAGAAGCAGAGGAACCAAACCATCTTTTCCAGCCAAACCATCGAGCACAAGACCAGGGGGAGACCAATCAACCCTGCTGGTCAGATAAAAGAGCACCAGGCAAGGGGAAACTTTGCCCTACTGGTCAAACAGATGAGCACAAAGCCAGGGGAAAACTCCACCCTACTGGTCAAACAAACGAGCGCAGAGGGATGCTCTACGTCGTGAGAGGTAAAAGTACGTAAAGTAGATCACGTCACGCACGTGGGGCCCACACGATGTGTGGCCCCAAGTCAACCCCAACTAAGCGCACAAACATCCTCAGGTACAAACAACCACACGTACCTCCAAGCGCTCCCGTATACTCCCGGAGTATACCTTGTTCCAGCCCAAAGGCTATCGTACACACAGCACCTAACGTCAATGCGATGGCGTGATGTAAAAACTCCACCTCAAAGGCCCAAGCATGGCCAACCACATCTCGTGAACCATTTATATCACTCTCCCAAGAGTGCACGATCACACGCCAAGGGTCCGCTACAAACAAGGTAGGGCGGACCACCACTGGAGCACCTTCCATGCTCTAAATTTAACAAGATCTCGCAAGAGGCTCCGCACAACCAAACGGATTTCACCGTCGTAATCCTCGCAGAAAAATATGCGAGATCGACTACTTACTCGCCTCCAACGGATATCCGACGAAAAAGTCACCAACACCGCCTCACGCCCGAACGACGTCCCGTGATCCCGAGCCTCGACCCTGAAAACAGTCGGGTGCATCGCACCATTGCAATCCCCTCAGAAAAACACGTCGAAAGCACTACTCACTTGAGTGAAACGGATATACGAAGAAAAAGGTGCATCCCGACGCACTGCACACGAGCGGTGCTTCGTGGGACCCGCATCCCGGTCCCGATACTCAACGAACGGATCACACCGTTGCGATCCTCTCAAAAAAGCACACAAGATGGACTATCCAATTGTCCAAAACGGTCGCCCGGTGATAAAGCTGGAAATCACTGTCAACTCCCGAAACGACCCTCGCGAGGCCCGCACCATCGTGAGGAATTACAGCGGGTAGTCTGTGCCAACGCGATGCCCTCGAAAAAACACCCAACATCGACTGCTCGCACTCCCCGAACGGACGTCCAAGAAAAAAGTCGCTAAAAGCTGCACGCAGCTCAAAAGACGGGCCATGGGGCTCACGCCTCAACTTCGGCATCAACGCCTGAAACCACCCTAGAAAGATCCGCCTCGATGCCAGGGTCCCAATGCCACTGACGGCGCTCAAAACGGATGTCGAACGAGTCCGCGCCGTCCAAAACTAGAGTCCCTGAAGGAAAGGACAAACCACTTGAAGACGCGTCGCGCCTCCGAGGCCCCTCGTTTCGGGAATTAAAAATTCCCAAAACAATCTCAAAAAGACCGCCTCATCAATACGGTTCCACCTCCATAGACGACACTCAAAACGGACACCCGTAGCGGAAAATACGGGTGTCCGAACACCGAGGGGGCAAGCCCCTAGGGCTGGACCGGCCTGGACCGGCCGGTCCGCCCGGCCGCGGACACGCGGTCCCCACACAGACAGGCCACGAGGGCCTGTCGCGGCCGCCGCATGAAGACCCACGCGACGCTGGTCTTTGTCGCCGCACAGGGGTCACGCGACGCGACCCCGCGGTCACCGCTCCCTGGCGACCGCCGCCTCGCCGGGTGCTCCGCCAGACGCCCCGACCGACGCCCGAGCGCCCCGCCGGACATCCGCTGCCACGCCCCACGGACACCCCGACAGACACCCCGCCGTGCCCCGCGCTTCCCCCGGACACCCGCGGACACCCCGCGGCCACGCCCAGCGCCTCCACCGGACACCCTCGGACACCCCTGCCGCGCCGTCCGCCCTCGCCGGGCCGCCGCTCGAACCCGCCGGAAACCGAAAACCCCCAAAGTTCGGCGGATCATTGTGGATGCCACGGAGCTCGGAATTTGAATATGAAAGATGCGTTGCAAAGTGAATTAACTCTAATACGCATTCATGTGCTCTGATCGAAATTTTGATGAGGAATCGACAGTGAAAAACGAGCTCAAAGTATGTACGGGAATAGAAAATGCAACGCAACATCCTACATCGCGGGGCTTCGCCCGAAGCCTCGCGACGATCCGCCGGCCACCATGCCTCTCCGGAGCTATCTCGCCGGAGCGTCTCGCCGGAGGTGGAGGAGGAGAGGGAGAGGGTTTGAGTTAGAATGAGAAGAAGAAGAGGGTGGGGGGGAAGAAGTGTTTAAAAACAAAACACTTAAACTCCCGCCCGTGGGCCCCGTACCCAAACTCCCGGCGGGGTCGGGATTTAGCCTCCCCTAGGCTAAGAACCACGCTCTGAGCGTAAAGGAGGTCTCAGAATTTTATTACGACACCCCGTTCAAAAGTTACTAAACTTAGTGCCCGAGGTCGCCAAATTACAAAAACGCCCTTGGGGCCATTTTTTACAAACGGTTCGCGCCCACGAAACTTACACCACTCCTAGGGTAAAAGACACGCTCCGAACTCAACAGTGCCCTCAGTTTTGCAATCCGAGCCACCGTTTAAGAGATACTAGTGTTTCTCCCTTAAACGAATTAATTAATTTATTTAATCCGTTTAACATTCTAGAAGCGGGCGAGGGGTCCAAACATCCCACGCCGACAAGTTTTATGTCGTTCCTAGGGTAAACACCCCATTACAGACCCATCCGTACACTCAGATCTCTGATTCGGAACTCCGTTTAGGAGTTATCCCATTTATTTATCATTTCAAGTGTGAACGCACTGAAAATTTAATTCCGGCCACTCCGGGGCTCGGAATCGCACGCCGTCTGAAGGCGCTGCTCTGGAGTATTATCAAGAATATTATAAAGTCTTTCGTAGCAAAAACCGGGTTCTTACAGACGTCAATAAATACTTATGATAAAAAATAGTGTAAGTACATAGATTTTCTGGTTGAGGATCATGTATTTCTCAAGATATCATCGTGGAGTGGAGTTTTAAGATTTAGAAGTAAGAGGAAACTATTTCTGATGTACACTAGACTATTTGAAATTCAGAAACATATTCGAGAGTTTTCCTATAATTTGGGTCTACCCAAAAATTATTCCAATGTCCATGATCTCTCCATGGTACCCTATTGGGGACTTATATGTATGACACATCACATGTACGCGGTACTAATGGAATACATTTGTAAGTTGAACTACTACAAACACGAGCTTTAACGGTGCTCAAAACGGGCTTTATCAGTGCTAAATAAGCGATGTAAAGCTCAACACTAATAAAGGGGTACTTTATCAGTGCTCAAAAATCACTGTTAAAGGAGACCTTTATCAGCGCTAAAAATGAAATCATAAATGTGTTTTTTATAAGTGCTCTTTTAGCACTTATAAACTAATCCTTTATCAGCACTAAAAAAGTGCTGATAAAATCTCTATCTGCTGCAACAAAAAATTATGCAGTCGCACACCCAAAAAATACCTACAAAAAATTCAGCATCTCAAAAAGTAATTTTACCCATACAAAATTAACACATAAATCATAAGGTAATTACACAGTGTATACCAATAAAACATGTATACCCATAAACCATTAACACATAATTCATAAGTTAATTAAATACAAAAAGAATTCAATTAATAATTCAGGGGGTTGGGGTTGTTCAAGGTTTTGGGGTGGCTATCCAGGGGGGGTAGGGGGTGTCCGAGGGGATAGGGGTGTCCAGGGGCTGGCGCGGTCTAGGAGGTTGGGGGCTATCCAAGGGGGTGGGGTGGTGTCCATGGGGTGTGGGGGGGGGGGGGGTTGTCCATGAGGGTGGGGGTGTCTAGGGGGTGGGGGTGTCTAGGTGGTGGGGTGGTGTCTAGGAGGGGGGTGTCCAGGTGGGGGGGCTATCCATGTGGGTGTCCAGGGTGTCCGAGGGTCTTTCTAGGGGGTGGGGGTGTTCAAGTTGTGGGGGTGGTCCAGGGGGTTGGTGGGGGCTGTCCAAGGGGGGTGGGTGGTGTCTAGGAGGGTGGGAAGGGGGTGTCTGGGGGGATAGGGTTGTCTAGGGGGTGGGGGTGTCCTGTTGGGGGGCTATCTATGGGGGTGTCCAGGGGGTGGGCTAGTGTCCAGGGTGTCGAGTGGGCGTTCCAGGGGTGGGGCAGTCCATGGGGTTGGTGGAGCTGTCCAAGGGGGTGGGGTGGTGTCCAGGATGGTGGGGGTGGCTGTCCATGGGTGAGGGTGTGTCCAAGGGGGTGGGCAGTGTCCAGGTTGTGGGGTGGTGTCTAGGATGGGTAGCGGTGCCATCCAGGGGGTTGGTGGGTGTCCAGGGGTGGGGGTGTCTGGGGGGGGCAATCCGAGGTGGGGGATATCCATGGGTGTGTCCAGGGGTGGGGGATTCTAGGAGGTTGGGGGAGGGGGCTTTCCAGGGGGTGGGGTGGTGTCCTGGGGGATGGGGGCAGTCCAGGGGTTTGGTGGGGCTGTCCCAGGGGGTGGTGTGGTGTCCAAGGGGGAGGGGGTGGCTGTCCATGGGGGTGGGGGTGTCCAGGGGGGCTAGGGTAGGTGTCCAGGTGGTGGGGTGGTGTCTAGGGGGTGGGGGCATCCAGGGGTTGGGGGCGTCTAGGGGGTTAGGGGTCGTCCAGGGGGTTCGGGGGGCCATCCACGGGGTTGGGGCTGTCCAGGGGGTTGGGGGGGGGGGGGTATCCATGGATTGTTCTTCTAAAGGATCAACACAATCTAAATGTGTTTGGTTGTATTTTCATACGTCCGTTGTTGTTTTCACTTAAAATTCTGTCCATTTTAAACAAAAGAGAGACACTTTGAGTGATTCAAGCCACGTCGTACCTCGTATTGAGGAAGGGTTGTCTTGTACATGTCAAAAATGACCCATGGATTGTTTTACTAAAATATTTGTACAATCTAAATGTGTTTGGTCATATTTTCGTAGGTCAGTTGTTGTTTTCACTTAAAATTCTGTCCATTTTAAACAGAAGAGAGACCCTTTGAGTGATACCGGCGACAACGTGCCTCGGATTGAGGTGAGGTTGATTTTTACACATCACCAACACACCCATGGATCGTTCTCCTAAAGGATAAACACAATAATAATTCATTTGGTTGGATTTGTGTATGTATGTTGTTTCTTTCACTTAAAATTGTGTCCATTTTAAACAAAAGACATACACATTGATTGATATCGTCCCCACCATGCCTCGGATTAAGGAGGGGTTGACTCGTACACATAAAAAATGCACCCATGGATCGTTATCCTAAATTATGAACACAATCAGAATGTGTTTGGTCGGATTTACATACGTCAGTTGTTGTTTTCACTTAAAATTATGTCCATTTTAAACAAAAGACAGACACATTGAATGTTACCAGCCACAACGTGCCTCAGATTGAGGCAAGGTTGACTCATACAAATCACTAATGGAACCATGGATTGTTCTCCTAAAGGATCAACCCAATATGATTGCGTTTGGTCAGATTTGCGTAGGTCAGTTGTTGTTTTCACTTACAATTCTGTCCATTTTAAACAAAAGAGAGACTCTTTGAGTGATACTGGCCACACTGTGCCTCAGATTGAGGCGAGGTTGAATTTTACACGTAAAAAATGACCCATGTATCATTATCCTAAAGGATTAACAAAATATTAATGTTTTTTTTTTGATTTCCATAGGTCAGTTTTTGTTTTCACTTAAAATTTTGTCCATTGTAAACAAAATACAGACACATTGAGTGATACTGGCCACATCGTGCCTCAGATAGAGGCGGGTTTGACTCATAAACATCACCTACACACCCATATATCAATCTCCTAAAGTTTCAACACAATCCAAATGTGTTTGGTTGGATTTTCATGCGTCAATTTTTCTTTCCACTTAAAATTGTCTCCATTTTAAATAAAAGACATACACTTTGAGTGATACCGGACACACCGTGACTCGGATTGAGGTGGGGCTGACTCATATACATCACCAATGAATTCATGGATCATTATCCTAAAGGATAAGCACAATAAAAATGTGTTTGGTCAGATTTATGTAGGTCAGTTGTTGTTTTCACTTAAAATTCTATCCATTTTAAAGAAAAGGGAGACCCTTTGAGTGATATCGGCCACACCGTGCCTCTGATTGATGTGAGGATGACTCGTACACATCACCAACACACCCATGGATTGTCCTACTGAAGGATAAACCAAATAAAAATTCGTTTGGTTGTATTTTCTTATGTCATTTGTTGTTTTCACTTAAAATTGTGCCCATTTTAAATAAAAGACAGACACTTTGAGTGATACCGGCCACACTGTGCCTTAGATTGAGGCATGGTTGACTCTTACACATCACCAATGCACCTATGGATTGTTCTTATAAATGATAAACACAATATGAATGCTTTTGGTCAGATTTCCATACGTCATTTTTTGTTTTCACTTAAAATTTTGTACATTTTAAACAAAAGAAAAACACTTTAAGTGATACCGGCCACACTGTGCCTCAGATTGAGGTGGGGTAGACTCGTACACTTAACCAACACACCCATGGATCATTATCATAAAGTATCAACACAATCCAATTGTTTTTGGTAAGATTTTCATAGGTCAGTTGTTGTTTTCACTAAAAATTCTATCCATTTTAAACAAAAGATAGACTCTTTGAATGATACCACCCACATTGTGCCTCAGATTGAGGTGGGGTTGACTCGTATACATCACAAATGACCCATGGATATTTATCCTAATGTATCAACATAATACGAATGCGTTTGGTCAGATTTTCATAGGTCAGTGGTTGTTTTCACTTAAAATTATGTCTATTTTAAACAAAAGACAAACACTTTAAGTGATACTGGCCACACTGTGCCTCAGATTGAGGTGTGGTTGACTCTTACATGTCACCAATTCACCCATGTATCATTATCCTAAATTATCAACACAATAAGAATGGGTTTGGTCAGATTTTGGTATGTCAGTTGTTGTTTTCACTTAAAATTATGTCCATTTTAAACAGAAGACAGACACTATGAGTGATACTGGCCACACCGTGACTCAGATTGAGGTGGGGTTGACTCATAAATGACACCAATGCATCCATGGATCATTATACTAATTAATTAACACATTATTAATGCATTTGTTCATATTTTCATTTGTCAGTTGTTATTTTCACTTAAAATTGTGTCCATTTAAAACAAAAGATAGACCCTTTGAGTGATACCGACCACACCATGCCATAGATTGAGGTGAAGTTGACTATTACATGGCACCAACGCACCCATTGATGACTATCCTAAAGTATCAACACAATTTTAATGCATTTGGTCAGATTTGCGTATGTTATTTGTTATTTTCACTTAAAATTCTGTCCATTTTAAACAAAAGAGAGACACTTTGAGTGATACCGGTCATGTTGTGCCTCAGATTGATGAGGGGTTGACTCGTACATGTCACAAAAGACCAATGGATCATTCTCATAAAGGATCAACACAATCCAAATGAGTTTGGTTGGATTGGCGTAGCTCAGTTTTTGTTTTCACTTAAAATTTTTCCATTTTAAACAAAAGAGAGACCATTTGAGTGATATCACCCACACTGTGCCTCGGATAGAAGAGGGGTTGTCAAATACATGTCACAAACACACCCTTGGATCGTTCTCCTAAATAATCAATACAATACGAATGTGTTTGGTCATATTTCCATAGATCAGTTGTTGTTTTCACTTAAAATTATGTCCATTTTAAACAAAAAAGAGACCCTTTGAGTGGTACATCATTCCTATATATAGCTCATGTATTTCATATATTAAAATGGGTAAATGAATCATTGGATAAAGGATGTTTTATTTAATAACAATTGAAATTTTCCTACAATCATTTACATACAACAATGTTTCATCTTTTGATCCCCTTAACCCCTCTAAAAAATGACCGCCAATTGTACACATCCCCAAGTCAGGTCATCATGCTATTTGTGTACAATCTTCCATCTGGTATGAAACCCAATAGTTTATGAACATATCTATATTGTCTTGTGAGTATGAGTATTTTCGACAGTTAGAGTAGTAATTAAAAATATTAAAATAAAAAATTAATAAATAAATTAAACAAAATAGTAGTTTTTGTTGGAAATACCTCTTTTGGGATGCTAGTTTGTTGATGAAAAATTATTTCTTTCATAAATTTACAAAAATAATAAACACAATCATTTTTGTTTGTTTTCTTTAGACACTGTAAAAAATTTATCATTAGGAGAATAAGTAACTTGTGTTGATATGTGTTTGGACAGTGAAATTTTATTATATATGCCCAGATATTTGTCCAGACATAGTACTTGCTCGCCTCCTTATGCTTAGCCCCTGTCTTCATTTCTTTTTTAGAAGATAATGATACACCGCCCTATCATAATAGAATACTTAGTAAAAGTTAATATAAATTATATTACTTGATGTTTAGACCTAAAACGTAAGATGTAGTGTCTTACAGATTCACAAACTCCATCATGTGTGGTCAGTTTGATGGATATCCTTACTTTGAATCCAAAAAATAAATCTTTTGAGTATCCAAGTTCAGCGCAATTAGCAGCCAATGTTTCCTAAAAACACAAAAAGGAATAAGTAATTAAATAATTCAAAATATAATTGATATGCTTTAATCATATATTTTTACCCCTGCATGGTTGGTATTAGGAAGAGTCTGTCATCTATAATCTTGCTTTAAAATGTTTACAACAAGCTGTTAACTATTTCATCTTTTTAGGATGGATCTAATTTCGTTAGATGTGTTGATGTGGTATGAGGACTACTGAGTCCGAATTTTGGCTCATTGGAAAATTCCTTCAACTATTTTTCATATATACGTCTATCAACAATATAAAATTCATTTAGTCATAATTTCAAATTATATCAGCTTTTAGAAAATCAATTCCTAAAAATAGACCTCATATATATATTTACAAATATGATGCCTAGCCATAGGTTTTCAAGGATCTCATTTACATTTTTAGCAGCAATGAAATCATGACTTTCCTCTTCGTATATATTATTTTTAAAAACCACTATATGACTACTACCACCACTTATCTTTTTATCCACATGAGTCTTCAATGCTAATAAATGTGGATAGAGAACAGGTGGTGTTATTGTGCTTTCAGTAGCTCCTTGTGATTGGTTGGTCGATCCTTTAGATGGTTTTGAGCCGATGTTTTTTACCCCTTCCCTTTCTCCGTCTATAAAAACATTCATTGGTTCAGACCCTTTTTCATTAATTTTTAAAGGTTTTTTTGATAAAAGGAAATAAATACGTATTTGACTGCGTGTACTCTTAAAAGTAGTGATGGACATGCAATGAATGTCCCAATATCCTTTTTGACCTTATGAATATCATCATCATCAAGTGGAATAGGTAGCTCTACATTTGGATCATGATCTATAGTAATCATCACTTTTAGATGATCTTTCGAAAGTGGCCTATTATGAAGCTTGTCATCTTGGATGTTGAACACTGTAGCCCTCGCTACAAGGTGATAAGTGGGAGTTGACAGATATAAATCATAGTCATTATCACCTTGTAGAAGATCAGTATAGGAAAAGTATCTGTGTTTGTCTAATTCACATTTCTGGTGAATTATTAATAGAATATTGATTACCACGGCTAAGATATCTCTTTGAGAGGAATGGCTCGCCTCAAAGCTGGTGGGGGTGGGGCAGGATCTTCACACGCTGGTTGTTCTCGAGTCGTGTCTTCTCCTTGCTTCCTACCCATAAAAGTTGACAACAACTCTCCCTGCCATTGTAATCATTCTTCAAGAGTTTCTAGTCTTTCGCTCATTTGTTTCAATTTTTCATCTCTATATTTCGTTTCTTTTATTTAATCAAAATATACTCGGGGTGTCAGACCCAACCCCACACCTCTGACATGACTATATTGTTCTGGCTGCTTCAAATCTGTCGATAATAGGTCTGAATTCGCTATACGAGTAGCTGATTCCTGTGACTATTGGATATAGGAAAATAACTAATTATTTTTATTTAATATAAATTTAAAAGAAATATTTTTATCATCGTGTCATACATACACATATTTCCCACACTTTTTGTGTGTTCTAATCTACTGGCTTCCCTTCCTAATTCACATGTGCCGCCTTCCATAGCACATGATGTGGGTTGGATGTTTCATTGGTTTTAGACTCATCAATCTACATATAAATATAGAAAGATAATTTTGATGTTGTTTATTGGCACCTAACAATATTACTGTAACTTTAAAATATGTACCATTTTCTTTTCTAGTGAAGAGTACCCCATTCATGCATTATGACAAGAGTATGTTGGTTTTGATGCACGTTCATTATTTTCTGTACAAATTTGTTGTTTCATAAATGAAATATTGACAATCAATGTGATGAATGCACGTATCCTCAAACAACGTCTTATCACCCACAATTTACCTGAAACTTCTCATCCCCACAGTGGCCAATATATGCAGCCCATGCTTCTTGGGATATTCGGTGAGCGTGGAAAATGGGTGGGTGTGTGTTTATTTTACCTTTGGAATATTTCAAGTGACATTTTGTTAAAATAGTGTGAAAACCTCGATGAATGCTTCTTGCAAGACTTAGTACATAATTCTTATGTGAATCGTCTACTATAAATGTACTCTGCAAGAGATTGAGAAGAGTACGACACAATTTCGATCTTTTATTTTCTAGTAAATTAACGAAATAATATAATAATGTTATCGTAATTTCTTCCTAGATCACAGCCTTCAGCCTGGACACAACATGGTGCCATGAATCTATGTCAATCAGCATGCGTTGCTGAGTGAAAACTCTAATGTAACTATTAAATATAGCCTTTTGGGATTCACATGTTGGCATCATGCATTCCATCCAACATCAAATTTGATGCCTTTGCTTTTTTCCTTAAGAACAATGGCTAACACTGTCAAACTATGACGCAGCCGTGTTTTCTGTGACGTTAGTCCTTTATCCCTGACCATTTCATTGATATAAACATCATCTATATGTTCATATTAAATGTTATAAATGACATATTTTTATGGTTGTTGGACCTCAACACTAGGAGCAGAAACATGTTTAGAAACATGTTGTTTCTCTGCACTGTGAGCAGCCGCAGCACGAGCAGCAGCAATAGCAGCTTGAGAGACTTGTTCAGCCTCAAGGATAGGAGCACAAGAACATGCAAGAGTCGTTATCTACACAAGTGGTTGAATTGTTAATTTAGATTACATAAATTCAGTAATGATAACATAATAACATGAGGTAACAAGATCTATATTACAAACAAAATATAACCTGTTTATTGAACTCTCATTTTTATTTCAAAGGCTGATGGGATTTGACACCTCTATCAATTATCTGAATCCTTTCATTGTGGTCTTCTCTAATATAAAAAACATCATCTACATTGGGACCTCTATGAAATTATTGTGACATACCATGGAATGGAACGTCCTAAAATGAATTTTAATAATATCCTTTAGTAGTTTTGGATGATAACCGAACAATGGACCACTTTCGGTTTGCAGGATTTGGAACATAAAAAACTTGTACCGCTTGTGATGCCATTATAAACTATTTTTCTTTGTACCTTTTTTTACTAAAATCAACTTTCACAAATCCCAATTCATCTATTTTAACACCACTATTTTTATCAACCCATTTTCATTGAAATATCAGCAATTGGAATGTCGTATAATCCAACTCCCATATTTGTTCGATAATTCCAAAGTATGACATATTTGTATAAATTGGATTTATGTCCTTACTACCAGAAACATGCATCACATCATCCACTAGTGTAACTCCACTATTTTTCATGGTACTATCTTCATCATGTTCATATGTATAGAATTTATAACCATTAATTACATAATCATTGTAAGATAATACATACACACTTGGTCTGGCCGATAGCCATAAAAGTCGTTCTGAAATTGAATTCGGATTTTCATCCAACTCATTAAAAATATGGTCAGGAAACCATCCAATAAACTGGTGATTATGTGTATTGAGATCCATTTTTCATCCCATGATGGATCCATCTGCCTATGAATTTATTTGTGAGTTTCAATATATGGAGCAACCTATCAACTGTTATGCAAAACATAAAGGTGGTTCTTCTCCCGATCTGTAATACTGATAGTCAAAACATATCTTCCAAAAATTCCCCCTCCCTCAATGCATCTAGTGTGACGAGATTTCTGGAGAACAATGCTTTCCCCATCAGATAGGTATTTGGTAAAACATTCAATGGCTTCCTCAACAATATGTCGCTCCACTATACAACCCGCTGGACGACTTCGATTTTTGACATACCCTTTCAAAATCATCCAATACCTTTCAAAGGGTTACATTTATCTATAGTGTAGAGGACCACAAAGTCGAATCTCTCTCACCGAGTGAATCATCAAATGAACCATCATATCAATGAATGTTGGCTGGAAGAACATTTTTAATTCACATAATATGATGCCATTTTCTTTTTCCATAGCTGGCAATTTCAACGGGTCTAAAACTTTGTTACCTATAGCATTGAAAAAGAAAAAAAGTTTAGTGAACATATGACAAACATTCTGGGGGAAAATGCAATGTAAATCTATATGAATTAGATCTTTCATCAAAACATGGAAGTCATGTGATTTCAATCCTTTTAACATCAAATCATTCATTGACATAGTGTTCTTGATATTTGATGAATACCCCTCTGGAAACATTACATCATTGAAGAAGTTAAAAAACTGATATCTCTTCTTCTTAGAAAGAGTATAAGCAGCTGTAGGAAGAAACATTTGCTTTTCACCCTTCACAAGAGCCAAATCTTCTCATATTCCCATGTCAAACATGTCCAACTATTCCTTAATTCCATCATTTGTTTTTCTAGGGGCATTTAGAAACATTCTGATAAGACTGTCACATACATTTTTTTCCACATGCACCACATCAAGAAAATGTATGACGTACAAACAATTTCAGTATGGTGATTCAAAAAAAACTGATCTCTTTTTCCAACTGATTTTCGTAAGGTCTTTCAAAAATGGTTTACAAAAAACAGTGTTCAAATATTTTAATTTCTTAGACAGCTAGTCACCTGTTAGTGGAGACAGTGTTGTGCATTGTTATGAACTTCCATTGAATGATGTCGTCCAAGATCGGTATTTATGCCGATGAGGTAGAAATCTATGATGTCCTAGAAACATAGATTTCAATGAAAGTCTTAACCTATTTGATTTTGTATCTTCTTCACACTTGGGACACCCTTGAGTTCCTTTAATGCTATATCTTGAAAAATTTCCATAAGTAGGGAAATCATTTATTGTCCCATACAACATCGCTCTCAACATGAAGTATTCACTTTTATAAGAATCATGCAACATAACACATGAATCCCACAATAACATCAAATACTCGATCAAAGGATCCAAATAAACTTCAATATCATTACCTGGTTGTTTTGGTCCGGATATAAGGATATATAACATGATGAATTTATGATTCATGCATAACTAGGGTGGCAAGTTATAATTTACCAACATAACATGCCATATACTATGAGTGCTAGTTTGAAAACCAAAAGGATTCACTCCATCTGTAGATAACACAAGATGAATGTTTCTCAGCTCTTTTCCAAATTCAGGATACTCGTGATCAATTTTCATCCATTGAGGAGTGTCAGCTGGATGACATAATTTTCCATCTTTATTTTTTTTATTTTCATTCCATGACAATTTTCTCGCAGTTTCTTCACTTCTATATAGATGCCTAAACCTTGGAATGATTGGGAAGTACCATACAAATTTCATAGGACTGGACTCATCTTCCTTGTATTGAGAAGAACCACACTTTGGGAATTATGTAAGTGAGATTTTCTCCATGAAAAAAATATACATTCTTTCAGGAAAGCATGTATTCTTTCAAAAATCATAACCATCGAGTGTGGCATTCGTTTAGCTTCATATGTCCGGCTTTGGAGATCATTATCTTTCAGGAGAATGTCATTCAAGAGAGCAAGTAGTTCTGTAAAACTGACATCACCCCATCCATTGCCTGCTTTCAATTTATACAACTTCAGTATAGCTGACAATGTTGTATATTTAGTGCAATCATCATACAATGGCGTCTTTTCACAACTCTTTAACTTCTCAAACAATTTTGGCCAATCATGGAGTTCATCTTCAATTATCTTTGTCATTTCCTCAATACGATATTCATCATCATTGACATCTGTAATCACATCATCCATATGGTATTCTTCATTATCCATATTTTTATTCATATCTGATGATCCATAAAACACAGTTTTATCCAGGCCAGTAGCTACATTCACTTTTTCTCCATGTTTATTCCAACATTTATAACTTCGATCTATTCTATGAAATATCAAATGTTCTTCTAACTCCTCTTGAGTAAGTAGTCTAGAATAAAAATAATGTAATCATAGACAAAGGATTTGAGATGGATCCTTTGCATGATCCTTTGCAAACTTGATGAACTCTTTCACTCCGTTCTCATACTCTATTTGTCAAACAATTAGCATCCATACAATCTTTATTCATCTCCATCCTATTTGAATCTCAAATATTACTATTTATGGTTAAAATACACAAAACAAGACTTCAAAATACAGTTGAAGGGAACCACTTCCTTATAAAAATTGAGATTTATAGAGCCTAACCATTTATAATAATGATTTGGAAATCAACATAACAATGATAGACCCCCCATCAAAATCAACACAGTTTCCAGACACAAAGGGGTTCGTGGGGATAATCACTTTTGTCATAGATGGTAAAACTCAAACGGAATCATCCTCTGTGGCTCATCCTCCATTATAGGGTCAACCCTTCTATGGTCAACTAGTCCAACATTTTATACCTCACCAACCTAAAATTCATGTGGATGAAAACCAGTAGCAAACTCTATAATTAATGTAAAAATTCTCATAATATCTACAATATGGAATTCATTAAATATAATTACATTAGATTCATTATAGTTTCCTCAAATCACCCTAGTCCAAACACAAGAATAATCAAGAATGATACATCTACCACTCTTAGGTCTCTGCCTTACATTCAATATCACCTTGCCTAATATTTTTGGTAAGCACAAGTTACTTACATTAAATCACAGGGGGGATAATCACTTGTGTCATAGATAGTCTCCCATGTTATTCCATATGAAAATTTTAACAAATATTACTAACTTATCATCCCATTCAATCATCATGAGTGTCTTATTCCAAACTCCATCTTAAGTGTAATATCACAAGAATATATATTAATAAATTACCCACATCTACTTCCCCACTAATCTGGTCATTCTCACACTCTAATGGAATATTTCGTATGCTTCAACCCCTTATATATAATCTCATAACCATATATCCACACATACACATGTCACAAGCACATAAAAACTATATCCACATCACAACCACACATCACATCCTCTTCACAATATGATATCATGAACATGAAAGACATAAACATCATACTCTCCTCCTACAATGCACAACCCCCACTATGTATCCACACCCAATACACACAATCTTATCAATAAGAATATATATAAAAAAAACCTAAAATTGTTATAGGTCTTATATATACACCCACTGTGAGCCATTACAACTCATCCTAAGTGTGAAGGGGGATAAGGGAAGAGGGATTGGTTCTATATGCGTTCCCTCTATAACCTAGATATTGAGAAAAACACTCAGCACAAAAGTACCCATATGGATTTCAATCAGGTTACTTGACTCAAGTGGTGGTTCATAAGAAATAATATGAAAATATAATAATTATATAGTCACACACAAATATTTCCTAAGGGTTTACACCAAACTAACACTGCAAACACCCTCGTCAACCATTGCCTTGTTACTACAACCCTCTTATAACCACTTTAATTATAGTGCCACAAATAATCCCCAAAAAATCACATAAACATCCATGTCAACATTACCAACTTATCATTTCATTTAACATTATAATTTCCTGGATTTTTATTACCATATTCATTACAATTGTTAACCATTTTAATGTAAAACCAATCATTAAATCACTATCCACTATAATCCATTCATTAATAATTAATAAAATTTATTCTATCTTTAACCATTTATTAAACAGAATTATTCCAATAATTATCATTAATCATTTAACAAACCATCATTTTTCATTTCCAACCCATCACCCATTACTATTTTCATTTATTCCATTCATATTTGATGCCAAAAGGAAACTATAACAGCACCCAATAAAAAATAAATTTTCATGACATAAAATACAAATAAACACCTTCTAAAATCCATAAAACCACTTATTTTCTACCTAAATAGCCATATCATTGCTATCATAACCAAATAATAATCCATCCATCACTACTGTATTAATTACCACACCACATGCTCCCATCCACATCAATAAATCATCACACTTATAATCATAGTGATAAATACCCCATACATAGTAGCATGAATGGGAAGACATATATGAAATCCACAATAAAATTTACCCCTTAAACACTTTATCATATTAAAGTAGAATTTATAGTTTAAATATAACACTTTAATTACAGATTTCCATACAAAAAATTAATTACCTACCATAAGTGACTAGAAAATAATGAAAGGTGATTATAACATATTACCAGTAGTAAGAAATTTCATTCACAACATCAAGAATAAATCACTTAGCAATAATACCAATAAATCCATAAATATATAAGAAAAATTATGGAACATCATAAATCCCATGAAAAACTTGTAACGTCCTAGTTCCAGAAGCCTCCCAGAGGATCCCCGTACCCGGTTGGTCATATGGCCTCAAGAGAATTTCCTCGAATGCCAGAGGCTGCCAACTAGCATCGAGGGCCATGGGTGTGATAGTGGGGAAACTATGCCCTCATTGGTAGAGTACACATCGGAAAATAGAAACAAAAACAATAATGGAAACAGTAAACAATTCAAACTGATAGAAAACATATTTTCAATTCTTTTATTCTGAATTTCAATGTTTTTAATCCCACAAGTGTGTTATTTAAATAGAAATTGTCACATTTTATAGTTTTAGGACTATTTTTTAGCATAATTGAAAAAATGGCTTATTTTGGATTTAAAAAGTTTTCATTTATTTTAATGTTTCGGTCATAAATTTCTCTAAACTAATCAAAATTGAAAAATTCTTCTTCCATAGTTTTAAATTTTCGATGAGATTCATTTTAACCTGCTGGACCCAAAGCTCAATCAATCCTTTGGAAGCCCAAATCTAGCTCACTAACCAGGCCTTGAAAACTATGTACAAAACTGGAGAATTTATTGTTGGGACCATATATCATAACTAGAAGACCCCATGGAGTTTATCATTTACATGGAGATGGAAGACATCCGCAGGAAGAACTTTGATTAATATATCCATGTCTGGATAATTTATTTTCAATACCATTAATTCATTGTAACTCGGTATACTGTAATACGAATAGTCAGACTAGAGATATTAAATGTCACGAGTGAAGTGACCATATCTATCTCCATACTTGGCCAATCAAGCTGAAACTTCATGGGTAGACAGAGAGGAAGTAATGGAGAAACTTTCAAAAAGTATAAATTCCCAAATTCTATCATTAATGAGTCAATCCATGCTCATTCATATGGTGGATAGATTTTGGATTCAAAAATGTCATCCCTTCTCCCTATAAAAGAGTGTTTCCTTTTTATTTCAAAGGGTTGGCAACTTAGGAATATCATTTTTTTCCATTTTCTATAGTTTAGTATTTTATTTTATTTTCATTCATTCTGTAATATCATTTCATATTTTTAATTCAAGTGTTATCCTTTCTTTCTTTTCTTTCTCTCTTTTGTTTTCTCCAATAATTTTCTTCCTCACTGTGAACTCTTCTGCTCGTGATCATGAGTAGAAAACCCGAGAATATTCCCGAGGGAGTAATACAGTGATGAACCCAAGCCTTTTAACATTAATTATTAATGTTTCTTATTTACATAGAGTTATACCGAGGGGGATCTTAGTGGGTAAGTCTCCTTTGTGTCTCCACTTTCCACCCGAGGTTTAGCTTTCACTTTTGCAATATTTTCCCTCGATCGAGGAGGTGGATGTGTGGTCTCTCTGCGATCGTTGAGAGTACCATATTTTCAAAACCATATGAATAGGAGGATTTTCATGCATACGAGGGAGAATTTTGACAAAGTAACTTCAAAACTAATAATGAGACGATGAAGGTTCACTATGGGTGATGCTCTCGGTAATATCTCCTTTCTGTCTTAACATCATTTTTGTAATGTCTCTGATTTTTCTATTTATTACTTTAAATATTATATGGAATTATTTCAAGACCGGGCGCGAATATGAAACAACATTCCGAGATCCAGTGAGCTCGGAATGGTGGTTTGAACCTTTTTAAAGTTAAGTGAGTCAGCACTTGTGCGCGATCGTGGCAGTTTCCAAACGGATGCCCGGATTAAAAATCTGAGCGCACCGTTACGTCCAGGACAATGACTTTACTTAAGAATGAGGTTAACCATGACCAGCGTGGGTCTAGGGAAAAAGTTAATTTTTGGATATTTTATGTAAAATAAAATAAAACAAATTAACAAGTTTATTTTATTTCACATAAGGAAACATCCGCTGCAGCGTGGTAACGGTGCAGTTTTTTCCTAAATTAATGGCGCGTTTTAAAGACTTCAAAATGGCAATTCAATGTCATTAATACTGCTGCATAATTAAATTCCAACATGTTTCCCTTTTTAATGTGTTAACCAATTGGTGATCATTGGAAACACTTGAGAGGAACCTCTGCCGAAACCACGAGGCGTTGGAGGAAATTCTTACCGATGAACGACGACGGATTGAAACCAAGGATCGTTGCGCCGACGTTGAAGGATCCTGACGACAACGGCAGTGCGACACCTTCATCAACGATCAATACTTTCAAAAGTTAGGGGTTGTTATTTAGATTTATTTTCCCTGTATTTAAGTTTAAACGACGAACACAGATCAACCAAGAACAAGTTGACCTATGGACTCGTACATTTTTGCAGGAGGGATTTTCTTTGGGAATATTATTGGGAATTGATCCATGCTTTATGTTGTTGTTTATTCTTTCTCCGTTTAATCCTATTAACGGGAGCAGATCAATGTCGTGACGAATGACGGTGGAGGTTCTTTCCTGAATTTGTTTAATTGGATTTCTTCCTCCTTTTTCCCTACTCGTTATTCACGTTCTTCGCGGGGCGATGAACAATGGATCGTTGAACATCTGTTCTGCAACACAACGATCCCAAATCAAAGGTTTGACATCGCAATGACCTTGTGGAGGTGCATCGACGATGGCAGATGATGAATCGGACCGGATCGGAAAGAGCGTTCTTCGAGCGTTCTTCGTGCGGGAAGATCAAAATGCATTTTCGGAGCCGATCGAAGGTCCGAAAACACCGGAAGCGACTTCGTGGCCTCGGGGAGACCAAAACCTGAAGGTTTTGTGATGATCGGATGGCTGGATCAACATTCGGAGCATCACGGGAGGCACACCGGAGAAGAGCGCCGTTTCTGGAAATTTCTAGAATGCACGGCGTGTACTTCCGAAGAACACGCCTTGTAATACTGGCGGTGGTGGATAGAGTTTTGGGGTCAGAGAAGAATCACACGGCATGTGAACCTGGTCACAGGGTGTGTTGGAATTTCCTCGAAGCTCGGCGTGTACCTTGGGTAGTGCACAGACACTGGATGATCTACACAGCTTCAGTCGGCACGGTGTGTACAGCTTGGCAGAGGCGGCTACGCGGAGCTCAGTGTGTATTCCGGGGATACACGGACACGGGATGGAGTACACAACCATGTACTCCATCCCATGGCCAGGCGAGGCCAGCAGTGTGGGTCACCCTGTGTGCAGATTACACGGGTTGGAGTACATGGGTTGGTGACCGTGTACGAGCACATGGCCAGAGTACACGGAGCCAACCCCAATTTCTTAGACACGGCATGTACACAGTACTACACGCCATGTACTAAGTTTTTCTATACGAACAGCCTCCCGACACGGGTCATTGTACATGGGCAGTACCCGGGGTCGGACAACACGGCGTGTATCATTTCTACACACCGTGTACTTTTTGGAAAACGGATTGGTCCTTTTGTTCACCATACCTTGGACATCTTTCGTTTGGGTTAGTGCCCCATCTTCTTGTTCCCATGAATTTCATGTATCTTTCCCTCATGAAGTATTATGATCCCTTCAATAAGACTTTCTATGATAGATTCAAGCATCCATCCGAGAGGCCCGGATCGAGATCCTCTATCCATTCCAGACCCTAGGTAGAGTCATGAATTGGCGTGACCAACTCTACCGGGCGTTGATCCTCTACCTAGTAGGTAAATTCCAGATGAGTGGTGGTATCTTCCATGGCCCTGGCAGTGATCCTCATCTGTGTATCGAGATCTTTCCCACTCAGGAGTGTGTCTCCCATAATGAGTACTTCTATCTACCGTAACTTTTCCAGATAGGGGTGTGTCTCCCGTAATGAGTGTAGCTATCTCTCGTGATGGTTCCTGACGAACATCACTTATCAGACGGGCATCATCAGAGCTATAAGACTCATGGAGTGTGTTCTCTCGGAATGAGTGCATCATGGAATCTTCGAACAGAATCCCTTATGCCGGTATGCGGTTGTGTGACTTGTCTCTAGACCACGGGTCTGGGTTTTGAGTATATATGGTGTGTTTTATATGTTCTGTAAACATATATTTTGCATAGATGACTGTACCTTTACTTTGTATTGCTTTGTGGTTTTTGGGGTCCCCTATAGAGTATTGTTATACTCACCCCTTCACAGGCTTTGCCCGCATGGCTGGTGTCTTGTGAAGACGAGCATCCTTTTGACAGATTCAAGGGCAGACCAGGATAAGACCAAGCTTTCTGAGTTCCCTACAGGATGAGGCATTCCTACAGCCATGAGCGGCAGTCCCAATAATATTTGAGGTTACAGTTTGGACTTTGCAGTTTCAAACTCTTGTTAGTTTTCTTTTTGGTGGGCTTGTATATTTGGCCTAGTTTACTTTTACAGTACTCTACCTTTCGTCGTACTCTGATGGTTGGGTTTAGTTGTATGCGTGCATTTTGTTCCTTAGTTTTTTACATTTCAGAATTTGTGGGCATGGAGATGTGTGCATGTGTATAGGTACTTAAGAAATGCCTCCCATGTTTGTGAAATGACTACTCGGTGCTAGTCACCAACCCCTGGCCTATTGGAGGCGGGCATGGGAAGTCACGACATGGGCCCCACTGGGACGGGACGTGACAGAGTGGTATCAGAGTTGTTTGGTTCTAACTTAGGACCAAGAGTCTGTGGGTTTGGTTTGGGGTAACAGTGTTAAGTGTTTTGGGTTCATCTTTCAGGCCAGAGACCCCAGTGTTGGTGCGGTGGCCGACGTATCTATAAACCATGACTCTGATAACCTGCTTTTCGACCCTGTTCACCAAAATACTAGTTGCGGGGAAATAAAAGGTACATGCCTCATATATGAATGGGTTGTGTTTTCCATGTCCTTGGTGTCAGCTATCCAGATATACTCATTGACCGTGACACATCTTGTTTCTTTATAGGATGCCTTTGCGATGCATACTCGCTAGGATTCAGCAGCATGATCATGAGGATGACCCCCTCAGTGACGAGGCTTCAATACAGGGACCATCTCCACATGCGTTGCCACCAGGTGGTGCACCTGTTACACGACCACCAGTGGAGCAGCCAGTGGTACCTTTAGTACCGACTGGAGAGGAGCACAAGCTTAGCGCACTCCATGAGATCCAGAGACAGAGACCCCTCAAGTTCCGAGGTGAGCCCGACCCTCAGGCGGTTGAGGACTGGCTTGAGGTGGTGACCAGATTTTTCTATCTAGTGAGGACACCAGAAGACCAGATGGTGATCCTAGGAGCGAGCCTTCTTCAGGGTTCGGCGGGACGATGGTGGAGTCTGACCACGCAGACTCACGACGAGGTGACTCATTCATGGATAGAGTTTGAGCGACTCATCAGGGAGGAGTTCTCTCCGGTTACGCTGAGAGCTGTGCGCATCCAGGAGCTTCTTCAGCTCTAGCAGGGTAGTATGACGGTGGATGACTATTCATAAAGGTTCACCAACCTCGCCAGGTACTCGATGGATATGGTCAGGGATCAGTACTTCAGGGATCAGACCTTCGTGCAAGGTCTACGGCAATACATCTGAGCTAGTGTCGTGCCTCTATGAATTTTGACTTATGCCAGAGTTCTTGAGTGGGCCTTTGTGATCGAGAGCTTCTTGGCGAAGCAGAGATAGCCGCCGGCAGTCAGCAGCAGGCAGACAGGTGCGGAGACACCGGCAGCAGGGACTCAACGTCAGATGCAGGGATCTAGACTTGGGAGACATCATAGGAGGACCCACGATAGGGGATCGACAGTCCAGGGCTCTCAGGATGGATCCAGTCCGCATAGGGAGAAGTGATTCTACGCATGCGATGGTAGGGGACTTCTCTCTAGAGATTGCCCGACCGGTCGAGTTGCTAACAGGGAAGTGGTGGATGGACCACCGAGGCAGAGGCAGAGAATGGAGTAGCCAGATCCACTAGGCGGCGGATGTGTCAGAGGAGCAGGGAGAGCTGCAGGTGGTGGCAGACACTTCGACTTACTTCCACCACCACCCCCAGGAGGTCCGCACCAGGCTCAGGGAGCTGGTGGACAGGGATAGGGACAACTGTATGCGGTCGAGGCGGACGACCTAGGGGCTCCAAGGATGATTCGAGGTACGATCTGTGTCTTTTATACCTTATCTTCCACACTCATAGACACAGGTTCTAGTCATTCCCTTATAGAAACGTTTCTTGTACAAAACCTCGAGATTCCGGTAAAACCATTTACTCGATCCTTACGCTTTGAGACACCTACGGGAGGAGACTCGACGATCACACACCTTTGCAGATAGTGTGATCTTACCCTTGGAGGCGAGAGTTTCGGTTGGAACCTCTTGGTGGTAGCGTCAAGGCCTTACTACTTCATTCTTGGTATGGATTGGTTATCTTCGGTCCATGCCCAAATTGACTATTTTAGGTGAAGGGTGCAGTGTGTCCGCCGTGATGGAACGAGGTTTTCCTTTGTTGGAGAAAATGAAACCCAGGCTGCACAAAATGGGCTCATGCATAGGAGGGTGCAGCCGATCACTAATGAGTTGGCTAGGATTTCCCTCAGAGCAGTAGATGTTGTGAGCCCTCAGTTCCCAGTAGTGGTGGAGGAGTATGAGGAAGTCTTTCCTAAAGATGTTCCTGGATTACCTCCCAACCGGGAAATTGACTTCTGCATCGACTTACACCCTGGGACGACACTGATTTCCTCATCGGCATATCAGATGGACTCCATATAGCTTCGCGAGCCGAGGGTGAAGTTAGAGGATTTTCAAAGCAAGGGTTTTGTGAGACCCATTGTCTCCCCCTAGGCGGCTCCAGTCTTGTTGGCCAAGAAGGCAGATGAGAGTCTGAGGTTGTGCATGGATTACCTGCACCTGAACTAGGTGACGGTGAAGAACAAATATCCACTACCGAGAATTGAAGACCTCTTAGATTATCTAAGAGGGGCATAGTGGTTCTCGAAGGTTGACCTTTGATCAGGCTATCACCAGCTACGTGTGTGAGATGAGGATATACCGAAGACGACTTTCAGATGTCACTACAGTCACTATGAGTACTTGGTGATCCCCTTTGGTGTGACGAACGCCCCCACAGTGTTCATGGGGTTGATGAACCAGATCTTCTTGCCGTACATGGGCTGGTTCGTAGTGGTCTTCATCGACGACATCCTTGTGTACTCGGCCTTAGAGGTGGAGCACACGAGACACCTGCGGATGGTTCTGGACATACATTGAGAGAAACCGCTTTATGGGAAGCTCTGAAAGTGTCAGTTCTGGATTCGGGAGGTCCACTTTCTGGGACATGTCATCTCAGCAGATGGAGTAGTTGTGGTCCCAGCCAAGGTGGAGGCTGTGTTTTCATGGGAGCCACATCGAAGCATGACGGAGGTGCAGAGCTTCCTTTGGATGGTAGGGTATTACCGGAGATTCATTCCTGACTTCTCCCGGATATCAGCACCGATGACAGCCTTGACTAGGAAGGGGAAACCCTTCGTGTGGACAGAAAAGTGCCAACAGGGTTTCGAGATGTTGAGACAGAGTTTGACGAGCGCCCCAGTCTTGAGATTTCCTGAGGAAGGTGTCGAGTACGTAGTTTTGTGCGACGCATCAGGGACCGTGCTCGGATGTTTCCTGATGTAGTGGCATGCAGTGATTGCTTATGGTTCACGCCAGCTTAGGACACATGAGCAGAACTATGAGACCCATGATCTCGAGTTGGCAGCAGTAGTCATCGCATTGAAGATGTGGCGACACTACCTTATGGGAGATTGGTTCATTGTCTACTCTGACCACAAGAGCCTCAAGTACGTATTCTCACAGAAGGATCTAAATCTGAGGCACAAACATTTGCTAGTGTTCCTCCAGGACTATGATTTCAAGATTATCTATAATCCTGGAAAGGGGAACAAGGTGGCGAATGCTCATAGCAGAAGGTCGAGCTCACACCTGTTGAGTGAGGCGACACAGTAGTTAGTTGCATTACAGTTATCCTTCGTGGATGGAGAGGATACAACTTACCTACAGTCGATGGTTGTAACCCCGCCACTCTTACAGCGATTTTGGGAGGCACAACTTGGGGATGAAGACTGTGTGGAATTACGTTCTCAGTTATCCACTAGAGATGCTCCTGATGGATATTCGCAAGGTGGGGATCATGTACTTCTTTTCAGAGGACGCACTGTTGTAGAAGTGGCATTCCAAGAGGAGGTCCTGAGAGAGTTTCATACATCTCCTTTGGCGGTACATCCGGGAGTGGAAAAGATTTACCAGGATCTCCGACGACAGTTATGGTGGTTAGACATGAAGAAGGCAGTAGCAGAGTTCGTTTCTCGATTCCTCACATGCCAGCAGGTGATGGCTGAGCACCAGGTTCCAGCGAGATTAGCTCACCCCTGGAAGTCCCAGAGTGGAAGTGGGATGGAATATCGATGGACTTCATGACGGGATTACCACGGATATGCAAAGGGCATGATTCCATCTGGGTGATCGTTGACCGACTCACCAAGTCGGACCAATTCCTAGATATTAAGGAGAAGAGTTACGTAGAGAGCTTGGGAAGCCTTTATGTGCAGGAGATAGTTGGACTTCATGGAATCCCCTCAACTATAGTCTCAGACTGAGATGTCCGCTTTACATCCCGGTTGTGGAAGGGATTGCAGAAGGCTTTTGGGACTCAGCTACGCCTGGGCACAACGTTTCATCCCTAGACAGATGGTCAGACAGAGAGGACCATTCAGGTTCTAGAGGATATGTTGCGAGCCTGTACCTTGGACTTTGGTCGTAGTTGGGAGGACCACCTACCACTGGTGGAGTTTGCGTACAACAACAGATACCACTCCACCATAGGTATGTCACCATTCGAGGCCTTGTATGGGATACCATGCTGGTCACCGCTTTGCTGGATCGATCCTGGAGAGTCTTCACTCATGGGTCCAGAGTTAGTGTGAGATACCACAAAGATGGTATAGGTCATCCGAGAACGGATGAAGACTGCCCAGAGCCGGAAGAAGTCTTATGCTGATAGGCGACGAAGACCACTGGAGTTCGAGGAGGGATACCACGTCTTTCTTTGGGTCTCACCTCGATGAGGGCTGCGTAGAATTGGACGAGGCAGAAAGCTATCTCCGAGGTTCATCGGACCTTTTTAGATTCTGTGAAGAGTTGGCGAGGTGGTGTACCACCTAGCTCTGTCGCCATAGTTGCATCGGGTACATGATGTCTTCCACGTGTCGCAGCTGAGGTGGTACGTGCATGACCCGTCGCACATCACCGACTGTGGCGATCTTGACATCGAGGATGGAGTGACCTTTGCTGAGTACCCGGTGGAGATCAATGATCGGGAGAAGAGGATACTTCATGGGTGGTCGATTCCCTTGGTGCGCATTTGGTGGCAGCACAAGAATCTTCAGGAGAGCACGTGGGATCGGGAGGCTCAGATCCGTGCCCAATACCCTCATTTTTTGAGTAGCCCTCGTTTTGGCTTCTCGGGGATGTAAAGCCCCAAGGTGGGGAGAATGTAATGTCTTAGATTTTTCCATTAATTACTTTAAATATTATATGGAATTATTTAGAGACTGGGCGCGAATACGACACATCATTCTGAGGTCCAGTGAGCCCGGAATGGTGGTTTGATCTTTTTTAATGTTAAGTGATTCGGCACTTGTGCGCGGTTGTGGAAGTTTCCAAACAGTTGCCCGGATTAAAAATTTGAGCGCATCGTTGCGTCCAGGACGATGACTTTACCTAAGAATGAGGCTAACCTCGACCGAAACGGGTCGAGGGAAAACGTTAATTTTCGGACGTTTTAAGTAAAATAAAATAAAATAAATTAACAAGTTTATTTTATTTCGTTTAAGGAAACATCCGCTGCAGCGTGGTAACTGCACAGCTGTTTCCTAAATTAATGGCATGTCATAAAGATTTCTAAATGGAAATTCAACGTCATTAATTCTACCGTGTAATTAAATTCCAACACGTTTCCCTCTTTAATGGGTTAACCAATTGTTGATCTTTGGAAACACATGAGAGGAGCCTCTACCGCAACCGCGAGGCGTTGGAGGAAATTCTCAGCGACGAATGACGACATATTGAAACCAAGCATCGTTGCGCCGACGTTGGAGGATCCCGAAGACAACGGCTGCACGGATCCTTCATCAACGATCAATCCTTTCAAAAGTTAGGGTTTATTATTTCGATTTCTTTTCCCCGTATTTAAGTTTAAATGATGAACGCGGATCAACCACGAACAAGTTGATATGTGGACTCGTATGTTTTTGCAGGAGGGATTTTCTTCAGGAAGATTATGGGGAATTGATCCATGACTTATTTTGTTGTCAATTCTTGCTCCTTTTAATCCTATTAACGGGAGTAGATCAATGTCGTGACGAATGATGGTGGAGGTTCGTTCCTCAATTTGTTTATTCGGATTTCTTCCTCCTTTCCCATCGCACGTTATTCACGTTCTTCTCGAGGCGATGAACAACTGATCGTTTCGCATCCATTCTGCGAAATAATGATCCCAAATCAAAGGTTCGACATCACAACTACCTTGTGGAGGTGCAGCGACGATGGCAGACAACGAATCGGACCGGATGGGAATGAGCGTTCTTCGAGCGTTATTCATGCGGGAAGATCAAAATGCGTTTTCGGAGCCGATTGAAGGTTCGAAAACACCGGAAGCGACTTAATTGCATCGGGGTGACCAAAACCTGAAGGATTCGTGGTGATAAGATGGTTGGATCAATGTTCGGAGTAGCATGGGAGGCGCGCCGGCAAAGAGCGTCATTTCTGGAAATTTTCAGAATACACGACGTGTACTTCCGAAGAACACGCTGTGTAGTACTGGCGGTGGAGGCTAGGGTTTCGGGGTCAAAGAAGAATCACACGGTGTGTGACCCTGGTCACACGACGTGTTGGAATTTCCCTGAATCTCGGCGTGTACCTTGGGTAGTACACGGACACGCGATGATCTACACGGCTTCGGGTTGCACGGAGTGTACAGCTTGGCAGAGGTGGCTACGCGGAGCTCGGCATGTATTCCGGGGATACATAGACACGGGATGGAGTACAAAACTGTGTACTCCATCACACGTCCAGGTGAGGCCAACTGCGCGAGTCACCCCGTGTGCAGATTACACAGGTTGGAGTACACGGGTTGGTGACCGTGTACGGGCACATGGCCAGAGTACACAGAGCCAACCCCAGTTTCTTATACACGGCCTGTACATAGTACTACACGCCATGTAATAAGTTTTTCTATACAACCAGCCTCCCGACACGGGTCTTTATACACGGGCAGTACCCGGGGTCGGACAACACGTCGTGTATCATTTCTATACGCAGTGTACGTTTTGGAAAACAGCTTTGTCCTTTTGTTCACCATGCCTTGGAAATATTTCGTTTTGGTTAGTGCCCCTTCTTCTTGTTCCCCTGAAGGTCAGGCATCTTTCCCACATGCAGGATTATGATCCCTTCAGCAGGACTTTCTTTGATGGAGTCAGGCATCCATCCGAGAGGCCCAGATCGAGATCCTCTATCCATTCCAGACCCTAGGTAGAGTCAGGCATCGACGTGACCAACTCTACCGGGCGTTGATACTCTACCTAGCAGGTAAATTCTGGATGATTCGCAGTATCCTCCATGGCCCTGGCAGTGATTCTCATCTGTGTATCAAGATCTTTCCCACTCAGGAGTGTGCCTCCCGTAATGAGTGCTTCTATCTACCGTAACTTTTACACTCAGGGGTGTGTCTCCCGTAATGAGTGTAGCTATCTCTCATGACGGTTCTCGATGAACATCACTTCTCGGACGAGCATCATCAGAGCTATAAGTATCGTGGAGTGTGTTCTCCCGGAACGAGTGCATCACGAAATCCTCGAACAGAATCCCTTACGGGGGTATGCGGTTGCGTGACTTGTCTCTAGACCATGGGTCTGGGTTTTGAGTATATCTGGTTTGTTTTATATGTTCTGTAAACATATACTATGAATAGATGATTGTACCTTTAATTTGTATTTCTTTGTGGTTTTTGGGGTCCTCTATTGAGTATTGTTATACTCACCCCTGCACGGGCTTTGCCAGCACGTCTAGTGTCTTGTGCAGACGAGCATCCTTTTGATAGAGTCCAGGGCAGACTAGGACAGGACCGAGATTTCTGAGTTCCCTATAGGCTGAGGTGTTCCTACGGCCACGAGCGGTAGTACCAGTACCTTTTGAGCTTACAGGTTGGACTTTTCAGTTTCAGACTCTTGTTTTTTTTCTTTTTGGTGGGCTTGTATATTTGGCCCAACTTACTTTTACAGTACATTACCTTTCGTCTTACTCTGATGGTTGGGTATAGTTGTATGCTTGCATTTTGTTCCTTAGTGTTTTACATTTCATCATTTTTGGGCATGGAGATGTGTGCATGTGTAAAGGTACTTAGGAAATTCCTCCCATGTTTTTGATATTCCTACTCGGTGCTAGACACCAACCCCTGGCCTATTGGAGGTGGGTTTGGGGAGTCACAGCTTGGGCCCCACTGGGACGAGTCGTGTCAATTTTGTTTGCATTCATTCTGTTGTAATGAATCTGCATATTTACTTTTAGTTTTTTATTTTTAATTCTCAAATATCACTTCTGTTCATTTTAGTTTATATATACATAGTGAATTAAAGTAGTGAGAGATTGACCGCAAAAGGCTCCTCAAGAGATCTACCTAGGTCAGCTACTATGCTACACTTAGTATAAATATTTTTGAGATCACACACGACAATGCTTCATCAAATTGGAGTCATTTCTTGGGATCCAAGTGGTCTTAAATCACTATTTTTATTCACTTCAAAAAACATAAAAAAATCATAAATTTCAAAAACTAAAGAAAATATTTTTGTCCATGATGTCTTTCAATTAAATTTTTTATGCATGGACTGATGAATCTTAAGTGCCAGAAGATGTTTTAAATGATCTTGATGCTAAATATAAAATCATTATTAATTTAGTGAAAAAATTGGAGAGTAAAATAGATTTGATTGCTGAATATGTACATGCTTGTCAAGAGAAACAAGAACCAGAACCTAAAGATGAACGTGTGGTGGAAGAGATTCCACCAATCATTTTTTATGTCAAAGAACCTAAGACTGGTGAGAAGGAGAAACTAAAATATTTAATCATATCATCTCGTACTCATCCATTTCTTGAGGAGGTCCCTGATGTACACATTCCAGGTGATTCACTTATTGGAGATTAATATTTTTTGGAAGAATCTTGGAATCACTTTGTTGTAGATAACCTCAAACTTAATCTTCCCATCTTTGATATTGAAAAATCAACACCTTTTGACCTCTCTCTTACTTTGTAAGATGATGAAGAAAATGCATCTGTTGATATGGAGTTGCCAATGGTCCTGCCAGAAGAGATCAATTTCCATGATGACTTACTTGAAAGGGAAGATTTTCTTATTGATTTATCATGTTTTAATCTTATTCAAACTGAATTATTTTCTAACTTCTCCTTTAAGGAAATTTCTGATACAATACAAATGGAGCAGACCATGGATGAAAAAAAATATACAACTGAAGTGGTGGTGATTGAGTAAGAAGTACTGGAGAAGCTGGTGGTGGTGAGAATGCCTCCTCTACAACAAATGTTATACCATTTGGAGGAGGACACCACATAAGTTCATAGGGAGCACCCCTATATTCTATTCCCCCCACTCTGGATCTTAAATTATCTTTATATTTTTTCTTGGAAGTTGGGAACATTATTATATTCTTTGGGGTTCACCAATCTCAGTGTCTACTTACGAACACTGGAAAAAGTCACATGTGTTGGTTTATCTCAAAGAAAAAACATCCACCATCTGATTGGGGATAATCTACTGCAACTGCCTGACTAGGGGCAGTAAAAACCTAGTATCCGTTTGGGGGTCAAACCAAGAATTATCACATTTTCTATACCTTTTATCTTTCTTTTTATTTATTTTTCTTATGTGTCGTCATTTCTTTTGTTTGTTCTTTCATTTTATTTTTCATGCTCTTTTTTTTTGAAATTTTCATGTTTTCCTTTTTCATTTTTTGGTGTGTTTTTAGGAATCTTGAGAGAAATTTAATACTTTGGAAAATTCAAACCATCTTGGTATTTTTGGAACATCATTTTATTTGAGTATTTATGGATTTAAATGATTGCTGAATAGATTTTGTTTAATATTTATGATCTTTTCATTTGATGACGTTCGATTGACTGTGAAACTCCTGTGGAATAGTGTTTTCTAAATTGAAAATCATGCCCAACCCGAGAGGTTTCAAAACCTGTTTGACATATTCCTATATTTGCCTTTTTCTTGAGAGTCTAGAGACATGTTGTGTGATCTAGAAAAATCTATTTTTATCTTTTTCAAAGCTGTTAGACTTCATGGAATGTGTTAAGTATTATTGATGCAGTACTCTGAAATCCCTTTTTCATTTAATTCTTATTTTGGCCCACCTTTACATATAACCTTATTTAATCCCCTAGTAGCCATGAAATACCTTGTTAGGTAGTCACATTACAAGACATTTATCCCTTTACAACCTTCTATAGAAGTCAAATGCATGATTATTGTTGAACTCAAGTGTGGGGGAGGGAGAAGATGGGTTGTATTTTGTTTTCCAGAAGAATCTCTTTGAGCTAAATTGAAAGTGTTTCCATATTTATTGCTTCTTTGGGGGAAGAAATTTCATGATGGGAAGATGTATGGGTGGACCAAAATATCATTACACATATGGGCCACTTGTTCACCAATTCTGTAAGATCAAAAGCTTCCTCTCTTTTCCTCCAAAACATGATTCTGAAGAGAAATCCAGATCTGAATTCAGGTTGAAACAATGCTACAAATGGGGAAAAGAGGGATGAAAATCATTGATGCTGAAATTATAAGTGTGAACTTCCCAAAAAGAAGAGGTGTTTGGAGCTGATTCATTTTTTGAGTTGAATGAGGAGCAGACCATTCTTGAGAAAAAACTGTTTTCATGCATTTACTTCACTATAGAGATTAACCCTCCTCATTCTACCTCAGATGTTTTTACATTTTAAACCTGTCATCCCTAAGCCTCAGAACAACCCACGAAAAATAACTCATTCTTGAAACATTTTTTACTCTGCGAAGTGGAGATATTAAGAGGATAACAAGCCTATGGAAATCACACATGTTCTTGGGAATTAGAAAAACTCCACAATAAATATCCTTGAGTGAAGAGAGAAATATTATTCTGTGGAGGTAGGTATGACATGAATGTGAAGATTAACATGATATTTAATGGATTCATATTATTTTTTAGGTGTTATGAAATTTTGATCCATGTAGGAGGCATGATATTTTCATTGATATTCTAATTGAGTTGTGTTGTCATTTGTGCTTTGAGAAGTTTGTTTTGACCTTAGTATTAGATGATTGCTCAGGAGTGCAATGTTTAAGTGTGGGGGAATTGATAGAACACATATTTTCAACTATTTTATTCTTAATTTCAATGTTTTTAATCCCACCAATGTGTTATTTAAAGGGAAATTATCACATTTTATAGTTTTAGGAGTAATTTTTAGCTTAATTGGAAAAATGTCTTATTTTGGATTTAAACAGTTTTCATTTATTTTAATGTTTTGGACATAATGTTTTCTAAAAAGATCCAAGTTGAAAAATTATTCTTTTATAGGTTTCTATGTTTGATGAGATATATTTTATCCTGCTGGACCCAAAGCTCAATAAATCATTTGGAAGCTCAAATCCATCTCACAAACCAGGCCTCAAAAACTGCGTACAGAACTGTAAAATGTTATTGTTGGGACCATATCTCATAACTGGCCGACCTATTGGACATGATATTTTACATAGTGCTGTAAGACATCCGAAGGAAGAACTTTCATTCAGCTAGCCACGTCGGGATAGTTCATTTTCAAGGCCATTAATGCGTTGGAACTCGGCATATTGGAATATGAATAGTCATCCTGGACAGATTAAATGTCATGAGTGAAGTAACCATATCTCTCTCCAAATGTGGCCAATAACTCTGTCATTTCATGGCTTGATAGAGGAGAAGTAATGGAACAATGTTCAAGAAGTATAAATTCCCCAATTTTATCATTAATGAGGCCATCCACGTGTATATATCCGGTGGACAGATTTTTTATCCAAAAATGTCATCCCCTCTCCCTATAAAAGAGTGTTTCCTTTTCATTTCAAATGGATCACTACATAGGAATGACCTTTGTTGGCCATTTTCTGTAGTTTTTTATTTTATTTTATTTTATTTTATTCTGTAATAGAATTTCATATTTTTAATTCATGTGTTAACCTTTCATTCTTTTCTTTCTCTCTTTTGTTTTCTCCCCACATTTTCTTCATCACTGCGAACTCTTATGCTTGTGATCACGAGTAGCTAACCCGAGGATGTTCCCGAGGGAGTAATCCAGTGATGAACCCAATACTTTGAACATTAATTCTTAATGTTTCTTATTTACTTAGAGTTATACTTAGGGGATCTTAGTGGGTAAGGAGCCTTTGTGTCTCCATTTTCCACCCGAGGTTTAGCGTTCACTTATGAAATATTTTCTCTCGATCGAGTAGGTGGATGTGCGGTCTCTCGGCGATCGATGAGAGAACCATAAGTTCACAACCATTTGCAGAGGTGGATGTTCATGAATACGATGGGTCGTTTTCATTAAGTAAATTTGAAACTAATAATGAGATGATGGAGGTTCACTCTGGGTGGTGCCTTCTGTAATGTCTCCTTTCTGTCTTAACATCATTTTGTCAGCATTCATTCTATTGCACTACATCTGCATATTTAATTTTAGTTTTGAATTTTTTATTCTCAAATATCATTTATGGTTATTTTCGTTTATATATACATAGTGAATTAGAAGTAGTGATGGATTGACCACAAAAGGATCCTCAATAGATTGAACTAGGTCAGCTACTGTGTTGCACTTGGTATAAATAATTTTGAGAGAACGCACGACAACAGAACCAATTTGATGAAGCATTGTCATGTGCGCTCTCAAAAATATTTATACTAAGTGCATCACAGTAGATGACCTAGATCTATCTCTTGATGAGCCTTTTACTGTCAATCCCTCAATACTTCTAATTCAATATGTATATATAAACTAAAATGATCAGAAATGATATTTGAGAATTAAAAATGAAAATATAAAATTAAATATGCAGATGAAATGCAACATAATGAATGCAGACAAAATGATATTAAGACAGAAAGGATACATTCCCCAGAGCAACACCCAGAGTGAACCTTCATCGTCTCTTTATTAGTTTTGAATTTACATAATAAACATGATCCATCGTATGCATGAACATCATCTGCATATGGTTGTGAACATATGGTACTCTAAATGATCGCTGAGAGACCACACATCCACTGACATGACTTGTCCTCGGGGCCCGTGCCATGACTACCCCACGACCGACTTACATAGGCCAGTGGCTTGCGACTAGCACTAAAGGTGTAAATCCCGATAAAAAGAGAAGGCATTGCCTTTAGAAAGTAAACAAAAACAAAAGAGTATGCAACTAAAAGTAAACACTAAATAAAACTATATACAAAAGAAAGTTCTAGAAGGAAAGGGGACAGAAATACAAGCCCAACAGTAAAGTACAGTACAACTGAAAAGCTAGTACAACTACAGTAAAGTATAATAGAAACTACTAATTCGTCCTCCAGGAATCCCACTAGATGGGTGGGTACAGATGGCCTCCTCAACGCCCAGGTCCGTCCGTTAGCTCCGTGTACATCTCACCAAGTGGTCCGCCTCTAGGTACCGTCCAGCTCTACAACTCTGTACCTCGATCAGTGTTGTCCGTCATTTGAAACCAACACAACGTATTTCAGGAATTGACCTTGCTGGGGTGAGTATTACGATACTCAGTATGGACCCTGAGACCCACAAGGTCACACAATATCCACTAAGGATAAAAAAAGAAGAAAGATACAACCACGAAGTAACAACCAAAGCTACTTAGGTATATGCCCATACAAATACCTAAGTTACCAATCTCATCCCGGCTCCAACTCTCGAGCCCAATCACAACCCAATCCACACAGGAAGTATAGTTGATCACTATGCTGATAATGGTTGAATGACATGACTCAGTTCACACAGGTATGCCACAATAGTAGAGAGATATAGATGGTCAGATGTAGCCACTAGATCATCTAAGTTGTCAGACCCACAGAGGATACAGGACCAGCTAAGCTGTCTGACCCACACAGGATACAGTCCAACTTTCTCGTCTAAGCTATCGGACCCACACAAGATACAGTCCAGCTATCTCGTCTAATCTGTCAGACCCACACAGGATATAGTCCGTCTATCTCATCTAAGCTGTCGGACACACATAGGATATAGTCCCGCTATCTCGTCTAAGCTCTCGGACCCACACAGGATATAGTCCAGGTATCTCGTCAAAGCTGTCAGACCCACACAGGATACAGTCCAGCTATCCCGTCTAAGCTCTCAAACCCACACAGGATACAGTCCAGCTATTCTAGAGTAATATAGATGATCAGATGAAGTTATTGATTCATCTAAGTTGTCAGACCCACAGAGGATACTGGACCAACTACTTTGTCAGAACTACCGAACCCACATAGGATTTTGGTACAATAGTCTTCATCATCGAACCCACGGAGGATTCCAGTACAGTAGTCATCGCAGCCATCTCTAGCGTTCCCGCACACAACACGCTTGATTCCGGGAGGGTCCTCTCCTCGAGGAAAGGGGTTTGATACATCAAATATCACAAATTCATGAGTTGATGTATCCCAAAGTTCTTTCTAATCAAAAGGAACCCAATGTGATAGACATATCGTCAATCAGGCGCCTGGTCTGAGAGTTATTGGCTTTTCCATTCTAGGAACCCAGTTGGATTTACGCTCGATCCAAACCCAGCTGTTTTCCATGGTCATAAAAAACACACTTAGAGTATCACAAAAGGGACCGCCTAATAGCAAGGGTCCCAGTGCCGTAGACGGTACATCGATCGGATGCGCGGTCTAGAAGTTATTCACGTTTAAGAGAAACGAGCTCGGCCCGTCAAGACAAGTGGGCTGGCGGGTCTGACCGAGCTGGGGTCAGTCCAACCCAGTTTAGGGGGTCCGACCCAGTTGGGGGGTCGGTCCAGCCCAGTTTGGTGGGTCCGACCCAGCTGGGGGGTCGGCCCAGCCCGGTGGGGCGTGGCCCGCCTCCGAACTCGGCCCGCAGAGCAGGCCGGTCCAGTTCGCCTAGCGGTACTGAGCGGCGCTGCCTCTCCCTGCTTGGTCGGCCGAAGCTGGCCTGTTCCATTCAATGCAAGCGTCCCGTAGTTGTGGGCCATGATTCCTCTGCACGCAATGCCAAGCGGCGCCGCAGTTTCCTTAGCCCAACTGGCAGGTGGCCCACCATTTTTCCCGCCGAGTGGCCCGTGTTGTGGGCTATGGTCTTCTCCATAGTGCGGCGCCTTGTGGCGCCCCGGTCCTCCAGCCTGACATGCTACGACCGGCTGGTTCGGTTCGTCCGAGCGGCCCATGGATGCGGGCCGCGGTTTCCTCCACGCGGCCGGCACGACGGCGCCGGCCCTCCACCGCCGCGGCCTTTGGTCGCCGCCGCCTTCGGTTGCTGCTACCTTCGAATGCTGCCACCTCTTCCATCTACCGCAGCCTACATGGTTGTGGCCTCCTTCATCTGGCATGGTGCAATGGAATCGCGCCCTTCCGGTTCATCCTTCGTCGCCAATAAAACCAACATGTATGGGTGAGGTTCGGGCCATGTTCATGCGGCCCGAACCCTCCTCGTTACGACGTTAACAGTTGGAAGTTTACATTATGAAATTAGAACGACGATGTTAGGAAATATAAACAACTCAAAACAACCCCCTACCTCATAAATGGTGCTTGCTTGGCAAAGACGCAGGAAAGAAGGCGGACGTCGATTTCGTTGACATCAGAAAATGTTCGAGGATGGAGCATCGTTGTTGGAGATGTTCTTCACAGGTGGCGTCTTCCCGCTTGATGCGGAGGAAGAGGAAGGATGACAACATTCCTTGTGGGCGTCGCCTCACGTTCTTGCCCCGATTGAAGAAATGGAGGGAATGTTCTTCGTGTTCTTCGTGGAGAAGAAGCCGTTCTTCATGGGAAGAATTTTTTCTTCCAATTCTCCAAATCCTCCCCCAAGGTATAATCGCCAACTCACGTAAATATAATCGGCCCCCTATTATTTTAATGTTGGCATGCAATTAAAATTAAATCAAACACTCAACTAATTAATGAGGACTATAATTAATTGTGTTGGCGTAATTAAGGGAAGGGAGGTGGAGAGGCTCCACCATAATGTGGGAGTTAAAAAGTTAATAGAGGGTTCAAGGAGTTAAAGCGGGGTGTCAAGGGGTGTTGAGAGGTTTGTGTTTGTGTAGGCCCCACCACACATTATCCTCTCATGGGAGGTTATGTGGAATGTGGGCCCCACCTCCAACTCCTCTTTGGAGAAAATAACCAACCCTTAACAAAAATTATTTAACACATAATTTTTATTTAGTTTATTAAAAATTCCCAAAAAATTAACTTTCATCCTATATAAAACACAACTACGGTAAAGGTCCCTTTAGGCGAATACCGGCACTATGAGTTCATCGGAACCCTCAGATTTCTATTCTGAGCAATGGTTCAAAAGATATAATGTCCCAAATGTACGTTTACTGATCTTACCCAAAAAAAAGTTCAGAAAATTATTAGCAGCCCCCCTAGACCCACTACGGTCGAGGTTAGGCTCTGCCTAGGTGAAAAACGGCCCATCGAACCCAACAGTACCCTTGTATTTCAAATCCGAGTTACTGTTTAAATGATATGAACTTTACAATAAAATAATTTTCACTTAATTATTTTATTTTCGGCCAAAAACTAACATTATTTGGTGGCCCTCGCCGACCCAAGTTAGTATCTGCTTAATGAAAGCTTACCCTCACGAGTTCAGCGGTGGTCTCAGATTTTTAATCTGAGTTACCGTTTGAGAGTTATAAGCATTTGAAAAATAAAATTACTTTATTTAAACATTTTATTTACAGTTATGCCATTTTCAGGTTTTCTCACATGAGGCTCGTGTCGACTAAAATTAATTCACGCCTAGGCTAAACCCGAAATCCTATACCCAACGGTGGCCTCATATTTCTAATTTGAGTAACTTTTTAAGTGTTATTCAACTATTTCAGGAAAACTGCATAAACACATTAATTCAAGCTTAACAAAACTTCGACAGATCATCCTGGGCACTCCGGGCCACGGAATCGTGCGCCGTCAGAAACTGCGAACTCGTAAAATTCCAAATAATTTAGGAAAAAAAATACCTTGAAATTTCTGGGTATTTACATTACCCCCACATTAGGGATTTATGTCCCCGTAAGCTACAACACACACTAGAGAAAGAAATGGAGGTACTGGGTAGACATCTGAGCCTCCCACTCCCATGTGCTATCCTGGAGGTTCTCGTACTGCCAGCGAACATGCAGTAGAGGGATCAACCTTCCACACAGGACCCTCTCCTGTTGATCCTCAATCTTCATTGGAACCTCTGTTAAAGTCACCCCGTCATCGATGTCCAGCCCCCCGTGGTCGATGATGTGGGATGGGTCGTGCACATATCTTCTCAGCTGAGATACGTGGAAGACATCGTGCACCCTGTGCAATTGAGGTAGAAGAGCCAGGCGGTAACCCACCTCACCTACCCTACTGAGGACCTGAAAAGGTACAATGAATTGCGGAGATAACTTTCCGCCTAGACCAAATCTCAATAGACCTCGTCGAGGTGAGACCTGTAAGAAGATGTGGTCGCCATCCTTGAACTCCAGTGCTCTCCGTCTCCTATCAGAACAAGACTTCTATCTTCTCTGTGTAGTCTTCATCCACTCCTGGATGATCTTCACCTTCTAAATTGTAGTTTTTACCATCTATGGTCCTAGAAGTGCTGACTCCCCTGTGTCAGTCCATCATAGAGGTGATCTGCAAGGTCGGTCGTACAATGCCTCTTAAGGGGCCATCCAGATGGTGGAGTGGTAGATGTTGTTTTACGCAAACTCCACCAAGGGCAAGTGATCCTTCTAGCTATAACCAAATTCAAGGAAACATGTATAGAGCATGTCCTATATAGTCTAAATGGACCTCTCAGACTGACCATCCATCTGAGGATGGAAGGCGGTGCTCAAGCGAAGCTGCGTACCAAAAGCCTCCTGTAACCCCTTCCATAGAAGGTAAGTGAAACGATCATCTCGATCAGAGATGATAGTTGATGGCACACCATGAAGCCATATGATCTCTTGAATATAGATGTGTCCCATGCTCTCTACTGAGCACTTCTCTCTGATCGATAGGAAGTGGGATGACTTGGTGAGTCGGTCGACAATTACCCAGATAGAGTCACGACCTCTGGATGTACAAGGAAGTCCCATCACGAAATCCACAAGTATCCCATCCCACTTCCAATCTAGGACCGATAAGGGTTGTACCAAGACTACTAGTACCTGGTTCTCTGCCTTCACTTGCGGAAAAGTGAGGCATCATGAGACAAACTCTAATGCCGCCTTCTTCATACCCGGAAACTAGTGTTGTCATCTAAAGTCCTGATATATCTTCACTACTCGTGGATGTACTGCTAGAGGGGAAGTGTGGAACCCCCTCAACACTTCCTCCTAAAGTGAAATTGGTACCATGGTATGTCCTCTGAAGAGAATGACGTGCTCCCCACCGTCAGAAAATCCATCAGGTGCCTCCCATATAGTTATCTGAGCATGTCGCGTGTCACAGTCAGCATCCCCGTGTTGTGCCTCCCTGACTCGCTGAAGATGTGGAGGAATGACTATGAGAGACTGCAGAAAGGTTTCCCCATCTCTATCCACAAAGGATATTAGCAACGTGGCTAGCTGCTCCGTCACCTTTCCTAGAAGCTGAATTCCTGATCTTCTATTTTGAGCATCTGCTACAACGTTCCCCTTCCTAAGAGTATATATCATCTTGAAGTTATAGTCCTAGAGGAACTCAAGCCATTTTCACTGTCTCAGCTACAGAGAACTATACACGATCACTGCTCGCTCATGCATCAGAACAAACACGAGTACAGTCCCTGAAGTGTCGCAGAAAACCACGTTCCCAACACTCTCCTACGGTAGCCTCAAGATGGGCGCACTCTCCAACCTCTACCTCAGCTCATGAAAGATCTGCTGGAATCTCCCTGACCATACAAAGGGTTTCCTCTTCTTCACTAAAGCTGATAGTGGTGCTGCAACTTTGGAGAACTCTGACAAAAAGGTTTGTCTGGCCGACTCATGAGCGATCGACTGCACCCTCTTATGTATGATTCCATCCTGTGCTGCCTAGGTTTTCCTTTTCGCTGACCATGGAAAACCCATCCCAATGTTGTAGATAAACCACAAAATTATTGCCTAATATAGTCAATTTGTGTATGAACTGTGGTTTCCCAGTTCATAACCAAACTAAAGTCATAAGTCCTCGACTCTGCCACCAAGAGGTTCCAACCAAAACTCTCACCTCAAGGGTCAGATCACACCGTCGACGTAAGTGTGATTATCGAGTCTCCTCCCAAAGGAATCTGGGACAAGATTCATGTAAGGAGTGACTATTGATATGACAACTAGTAGTGGACACAGACCGTACCTCACATCATTCCTAGAGCCCTTTGGTCACACTCCTTGACCACATGCAACTACTCTCTTTCCCTACCCTCCAGCTCTTTTAGCTTAACGGGGACTACATAGGTGGGTGGTTGTAACATGTCTAAATGATCACCACCCCATGGTGCTCTCCTAGATCTAATTCCACATCTGATCTCCTGTAGATTCATATACCCTTAACACACCTCGTTTAGAGGTCCGTGATCTAATGCACTGCTCGTATCACAATCATCGAGTACCAGGAATGGTCGGTATGCTTCGATGAATACTCATCTACCGACATGTTGTCCTGCTAAAACTGCATAAGCTCTAGAAAACTCTCAGCCACCTCCTCAAGCCAGTCCTCAGCCGCCTGTGGGTCAGTCTCGCCTCGGAACGTGAGGTATATCTGGCTGAAACACTTGTAAGGAACTAAGCCTAAAAGTGTCCTCTACCAGTACTGCCGATAGTGTCTGCTGACCAATGGGTGGTGATATAGTTGGCACACTGCCCGAAGGTACCATCTCAAAAAATGGTCCAAGTACTGAAACCTCATCACAATGCAGACCATCCTCAGGGTAACTCACTAAAAATATTAGTAGATACAGTCACCAACTGCTCTATTGGTGTCTCGACTAGGTGGAAAACTCTATTCATCGCCTCCAGAGAGTCCTTAGCTGTGTTGGAATCTAACTCACATTGAAACCTCAGAGGAATCTATTGATGGAACTCGTAAAATGCACTCAGTCAGCGTGCACCATCCGCAAACGCGACTAGTGGTATCTGTTGTCCAATGGGTGGTGGTGCTGCTGGTACACCACCCGAAGGTGCCAACGTAGAAAGTGGGCCCTAAGCTGGAGCCTCGTCACTCGGTGGGCCATCATCGTGTATTCTCTCGGGAACCCGAGCTGGCTATCTTCGCAGTGGCATCATGTTAAGGAACAGGTGTTCCATGGTCAATAAGTTATACCTGGTGAGCTAACTCAAAGAGTTCACAAAGAAGACTATTGAAAACATACTCGCAATCATTGTTTTCATGCACTGAGTCAGAAATCAGATGTCAGGGTCCTTGTGTATGGATAAGTCGGTCGTCGCCCCAACACTGGACTCCCTAGACTGAAAACCACACTCAATACTCTTAACATTATAGCTTCACGGTAAGACAGATCAGAGTCCTAATTTCTATGGTAGAACTGACTCCACTGATACCAATTTGTCACAACCCATCCTCAGGGCCCGTGTCGTGACTACCCCAAGCCTGCATTCCATATGTCAGGGGCTAGAGACTAGCACAAAAGGTGTAAATCCCGATAGAAAGGGAAGGCATTGCCTTTAGAAAGTAAAAAAATACAATAGATTACGCAACCCAAAGTAAAAACTAAATAAAACTATACACAAAAGAATGTGCTAAAAGGAAAGGGGCCAGAAATATAAGCCCAACAGTAAAGTAAGGTACAACTAAAAAGCTATTAAAACTACAGTAAAGTGAAACAGCAACTACTGAGTCGTCCTCTAGGAATCCCACCTGAAGGGTGGGTACAGATGGCCTCATCACTGCCCATGTACATTCGTCAGCTCCGTGTACATCTCGCCATGTGGTCCACCTCTGGGTACCGTCCAGCTCTACAAATCTCTACCTCGATCAGTGTTGTATGTAATCTGCAACAAACACAACGTAGTGCGGGCATTGACCTTGTAGGGGTGAGTATAACGATACTCAGTAGGGATCCCGAGACCCACAAGGTCCCAGAAAATCCACTAAGGATAAAAAAAGAAGAAAGATAAAACCACAAATTAACAACCAACCCTACTTTGGTATATTCCCATACATATACCTAAGTTACCAATCTCATCCTAACTCCAACTCTAGAGCCCAATCACAATCCATTCCACACAGGAAGTAAATCAATCACCATGATGATAATGGTTGAATGACATGACTCAGCTCACACAGGTATGCCACAATAGTATAGAGATATAGATGATCATATGTAGCCACTGGATCATCTTTGTTGTCGGACCCACATAGGATACATGACCAGCTAAGCTGTCAGACCCACACAGTATACAGTCCATCTATCTTGTGTAAGTTGTTGGAACCACACATGATATAGTCCATCTTTCTCATCTAAGAAATCAGGCGCACACATGATACAGTCTAGCTATCTCGTCTGAGCTGTCGGACCCACACATGATACAGTCTAGCTATCCCATCAAAGCTTCCAGACCCACACATTATACAATCCAGTAATCTCTTCTAAGCTATTGGACCCACACCGGATACAGTCTAGCTATTCTAGAGTAATATAGATGATCAGATGAAGTCACTGATAATCTAAGCTATCAGACCCACACAGGATATAGGACCAGCTACTCTGTTAGAACTATTGAACCCACACAGGATTCAGATATAGTAGTCATCATCGTCAAACCCACAGAGGATTCTAGTATGGTAGTCCTCACAGCCAGCTCAAGGGTTCCCGCACACAGCATGCTCGATTCCGGGAGGGTCCTCTCCTCAAGAAAAGGGGGTCAATACATCAACTATCACAAATTCTTGAGTTGATTTATCCTGAAGTTCCATCTGATCAAAAGGAACCCAACGTGATAGACAACACGTCAATTGGACGCCTGGTCCGAGAATTATTGGCTTTTCTTTTCCAGGGGCCCGGTTGGATTTACGCTCAATCCAAACCTGGCCGTTTTCCAAAGTCATCCAAAACTCATTTAGAGTAACGCAAAAGGGATCGCTTGTCGCAATGGTCCCAGTGCCCCAGACAACGTGTCGATCAGACGAGCGGTCAAGAAGTTATTCACATTTAAGAGAAACAGGCACGACTTGTCAAGCCGAGTGGGCAGGCAGGTCTGAACCGGCTGGGGGGTCGGCCCGACACGGTGGGGTGCAGTCCACCTGTGGACTCGGGCCATGGAGCGGGCCAATATGGTTCGCCCAACGGTGTCACCTCTCCCTACCCGGCCTACTAAAGCTGGCTGGTTCTATCCGGCGCGAGCGGCACGCGGTTTCCTCATCCCGACCGGCAGGTGGCTGGCTGCTTCACCTGTGGAGCTGCCTGCTTTATGGGCCATGGTCTTCCCCACAGCACGACGCCATGGTCCTCCAGCCCGGCCATCTACGGTCGGCCGGTTCAGTTCGTCCGAGAATCCCACGGATGCGGGCTGTGGCTTCCTCCACGCGGCTGGCACGACGGTGCCGGTCCTCCACCGTCGCTGCCCGGCCTGGCCATGGCCTCTGGTCACCGCTGTCATCGGTCACCGCCGCCTTCGAACGTCACCACCTATTCCGTCTGTCATGGTCTAAATGGTCATGGCCTCCTTCCTCCGACATGGTGCGATGAAACCGCGCCCTTCCGGCTCCTCCTTCGTCGCCAATAAAACCAACATGTGTGGGGGAGGTTCTGTCCATGTTGGTGTGGCCTGAACCCTCCTCGTTACGATGTTAACATTTGGTAGTTTACATTCCGCAATTAGAACGATGATCTTTGGATATATAAACAACTCAAAACAACCCCCTACGTAGTAAACAATTCTTGCTCGGCGAAGTCACAGAAAAGAGGGCGGATGTCGATTTTATTGATGTCGGAAAATGTTTGAGGATGGAGCTTTGTTGTTGGCGACGTTCTTCACAAGAAGTGTTTTCTCGCTTGATACAGAGGAAGAGGAAGGATGGCGGTGTTCCTTGTGGGCGTCACCTCACATTCATTCCCCGGTTGAAGAAATGGATGGAATGTTCTTCGCGTTCTTCATGGAGAGAAAGTTGTTCTTTGTGAGAAGAATGTTTTATTCCAATTCTCCAAAGCTTCCCCCAAGGTATAATAGCCAACTCACTTAAAAATAATTGGACCCCTATTATTTTAATATTGGAATGCAATTGAAATTAAACCAAACACTCAACTAATTAATAAGGACTATAATTAATTGTGTTGGCGTAATTAAGGGAAGGAAGGTGGAGAGGCTCCACCATAATGTGGGAGTTCAAAAGTTAATATGGGGTTCAAGGATTTAATGGGGGGTTTCAAGGGAGGTTGAGAGGTTTGTGTTCGTGTGGTCCCCACCACACATCATCCTCTCATGGGAGGTTATGTGGAATATAGGCCCCACCTCCAACTCCTCTTTGGAGAAATTAACCACGCCTTAACAAAGACTATGTAACACATAATTTCTATTTAGTTTATTAAGAATTCACAATAAATTTACTTTAAACTAGTATAAAATGCAACTATGGTAAATTTCCCCTTAAGTGAATACCAGCACTACGAGTTCATTGGTGCCCCCATATTTCAATTCCGAGCACCGGTTCAAAAGATATAAAGTCCTAAACATACGTTTACTGAACATACTAGAAAAAAAGGTCAGAAAATTATTAATAGCCACCCTAGACCTAATGCAGTCAAGGCATGGCTCTGCCTAGGTGAAACATGACCCAATGAACCCAAAGGTACCCTCGCATTTCCAATACGAGTTACCATTAAAAAGTTATGAATTTTACAATAAAATAATTCTCACTTAATTATTTTATTTGCGACCAAAAACTAACTTTTTCTTATGGCCCTCACCGACCAAAGTTATTATCTTCTATAAGAAAGCTTACCCTCACGAGTTTAGCGGTGGTCTCAGATTTTTAATCTGAGTTACCATTTTAGAGTTATAAGCATTTGAAAAATAAGATAACTTTATTTAATTATTTTATTTACGGTTATTTCATTTTCAGGTTTTGTCACAGGAGGCCCTCGCAGACTAATCTTAAGTCACGCCTAGGGTAAAACCACCATCTTGAGCCCAAAGGTGGCCTCATATTTCTGATCTTTGTAACTGTTTAAGAGTTATTCCAAATTTTCAGGAAAACTACATACACGCCTTAATTTAAGCTTAAAAAAACATCGACGGATCGTTCCAGGAAATCCAGGACTCAGAATCACGCGCCGTCAGAAACTACAGACTCGTAAAATTTAAAAGAATTTAAGAAAAACTATTTCATTGAAATTTCGAAGTCTTTATACCAACCTCCTCAACTGAGAAAAAATATTGTGGAAGTGAAAGCTAAATCTCAGGTTGTAAGTGGAGACACAAAGACGCCTTACCCACTATTATCCCCCTCAGTATAACTATAAGTAAATAAGAAACATTAATAATGAATGTTAAAATTCTTGGGTTCATCACTCGATTACTCCCTCAGGATCTTCCTCGGGTTAGCTACTCGTGATCACGAGCATAAGAGTTCACAATGATGAAGAAAATGGGGGAGAAAACAAAAGAGATAAAGAAAAGAAAGAAAGGATAAAACGTGAACTTAAAATATGAAATTCTATTACAAAATGAAATAAAATAAAATAAAATACTAGACAACATAAAATGTCCAACAAAGGCCATTCCTAAGTTTCCAACCCTTTGAAATGAAAAGTAAACACTCTTTTATAGAGAGAGTGGATGACATTTTTTGGATCAAAAATCAGTCCACCAGATTAATGCGCGTGGATGGCCTCATTAATGACAGAATTTTTTACTTTATCTTTCTTAAAAGTGGTTCCATTACTTCTCCTATATAGAACCATGAAATATAAGCATGATTGGCCATGTTTGGAGAGAGATATGGTCCCTTCACTCATGACATTTAATCTGTCCAGGATGACAGTTCGTATTCCAATATGTCGAGTTCCAATGAATTTATGGCCTTGAAAATTAACTATCCAGATGCGGATATCTTAATGAAAGTTCCTCCTCCGGATTTCTTCCAGAAACATGTAAAATTTAAAGTCCAATGGGTTTTTCGGTTATGAGATATGGTCCGAAAAATAACATTTTCCAGTTCTGTACGCAGTTTTCAAGGCCTAGTCTGTGAGTTGGATTTGAGATTCAAAATGACTGATTGATCTTTGGGTCCATCAGGGTAAAATGAAGCTCATCGAACATAGAAACCAATAAAAGAATAAATTTTCAATTTGGATCATTTTAGAAAATGTTATGTCCAAAACATTAAAATAAATGAAAACTGTTTAAATCCAAAATAAGCCATTTTTCGAATTATGCTAAAAAATACTCCTAAAACTATAAAATGTGACAATTTCAATTTAAATAACACATTGGTGGGATTAAAAAAAATGAAATTCATAATAAAATAATTGAAAATATGTGTTCAATTTCCTAAACAAACGAACATTAGAAGAATGAATGTGATAAACAATAGGAGGTCATATATATATAATGCATGATACATATATGTAGGAAATCAGCCAAACAAGTGAAAATGATGAATACAATACTAAAAAAAGTACAAAAGAAAATTAGATAAGCAACTCCTCTCTATTGCAAGACTCATCTTGGTCCCACACTCTCCTGCTCCAATGCAAGTCAAGTACCTGAAGTAGAAGGGTGATTGACCTTGTCTATACCTGCAATAATATAATCTATTTCGACCCAAAAGAATGATCGAAATAGGGTGTGAGAATAAATCCCAGTAGGCCACCACCTGAAGATCTGTGGCTAATATTCAGTGAGTATATGGAAGGTAATAATACAGTAAGTAGTAAATAGTAAGCAGTAAAAAGGATGATACACAACAGTAAACAATCCACAGATCAATATGAAGTAGTGAAGCAGAAAGCTAACCAAAAATAGGAATCCCTCTCGGAAGTACTCACACCCATCCCCTATGGTTCTATCCACGAATTACCAAAAACCATTTGGGAAGTACACTCAGCCTATCCCCTCTAGTTTGGTCATACGAATTTATAAGACACTCTGTGGAAGCACACTCAGTCAATTCCCCTTATAGTCTAAGGTAGTCAGGGACTCTCTGAAGAAGATCACGTGGTAAATTACCCTTATAGCCCAATGTTCTAGAGTCTCTCTAAGGAAATTCACTCAGTAAATTCCTTTTATAGCCTCAGGTCGATCACAAACTCTTTGAGGAAACTGACGTGGTCAATTCCTCCTATAGCCTGGAATGGTTTAAGGAAATTCAAACAAAACAAAGACTCTCTGGGGAAGCTCACTCGGTTTATCTCTGTATAGACTATAAAGCTCAAGACTCTCTGAGGAAGCTCACTCGGTCCATCCTCCTATAGTCTATAATATCTAAGACTCTCTGGTATTCTCACTTGGTCTATCCCCTATAGTCTATAATGTCTGAGACTCTCGGAGGAAGCTCACTCGGTCTATCCCCTTAAAGTCTATAGCACCAAGTTCTCAAGGCTCTGTGACATTCAATGCATAATAATGCTATAAGGCCAAAGTAAACCTACATAGCTACTTGTCTAACCAGTCTACACCATAATAAGCATGTCAGGGAACATCACTCCATCATTCGCAAGGAATGGAATACAGGTATAACAGCCAAAGGCTGAACAAGACCAAAAGGTTGTAAACAGAACAATGCATGGGAAAAACATCCAAGCATTCCAATTATCCTCATACATTACTAAATTACATCTACACAAGCATACAGGAAAGGCTGGAAAACAACAGGGGAAAAATAGTAAACATGTAATACCCTGTTCAAGGGTATTAGTGGAATTTGCACATAAAACTCAAGGAATTTGAATGGAAAGGCACAAACCACCTACCTTGATGCTAAGAGATTGATATACTTGAACCATCGTGCTTGAATAACCTTATAACATCTAAGATCTATGAAAATATACAAAATTTTCAACCCAAGATAACTTGAAAAAGAGGAGGAATTGGAAAATGATGCTCTAGAAGAAGGAAGAGCCCACCATTACGGTTACAACGCAATCGACGACGGTCGATTTAGATAATGGACGGTGGTTTGAGGGCTCGAAGATGTTCTGTGGCTGTACAACGTCTCTCAGTCGAATGAGACCTTGAAGAAGGTGTTTATGGAGATCAGACGCAAGCCCAGTCCGTTTAATGATAAAAAATAAAGTACAGGGTGTGTACTTTTGGAGTACACACTGTGAACTAGGATTTTTTGTACTCCACTTTATGTGGCCTCCACATCACCTCCCACAGTCGTGTGTGTGGCCCGGATACGGCCAACACATGGCCTTGCCCGGCGTCGAAGTACACATCGTATACTTAAAAAATTTCTTGAAACTCCTCTTTTCCCAAAAACTCCAAAAACAAAAGAAAAACATACCTGAAAAGAAGGTCCATTTTCTTACACACTTCCCCCTTAAAGAAATTCATCCCCAAATTTCCCTAGTGAGGCATAAAAGAAGAAACCCCGAATAGCTCTGGCCACTGTGATCGTACATCGGCCTCCCTATCCTAGGTCTCATCCTGTACTCACCCGTGCTTCCATAGAACCCGTACTAGAGGAACAGACTGGCCATGTAAAACCTTCATACTATGATCAAAAATCTGGATAAGATGCCCCTCAAAAGATTCATGCGCTTTGAGCTCAACCTCCTTAGGTTGAAGGACATGATACGGGTCTGAAAAATAATGTCAGGGTTGAGAAAAGTGAGGTAACTGCAACCGATAGGAAACTATCCCAACTCAATCTAACACATAAAATGGCCAGACGTACCGTGGTGAAAGATTACCCTATCTCTGAATCCTCTTGTGTCCCAACTTCATTGCGACACGCAGGAAAACCTGATCCCTGACCTCGAACTCTAGAGGTCATCTCTACTGATCAACATAAGACTTCTGTCGAGACTATGTTGTGTCCATCCTCTTCGGAATCAACTCTATCTTATCTGAGGTCTCCTGAACAAGACGAGGTCCCAACAATGCTGTATATCCCAACTCCAGCCAGCATAAAGGTGATCACCATGGTCTACCGTACAAAGCCTCATAAGGTTCCATCTGAGTAGTCTCTTGAAAACTATTGTTATAAGAAAACTCTACAAGAGATATATTCTTCTGCCAAGAACCTCCAAAATCTAGGATTCATGCTCGGAGCATATCCTCAAGCACCTGAATCATACACTCAGACTGACCATCTATCTGGGGATGGTATGTTGTACTCAAAAGTACCTAGGTACCCAAAGCCTTCTGAAGTTCTTTACAGAACCGAGATGTAAAACTTGCATCCCAATCTGAAACAATGGAGTGCATAAATCCATGAAGATGTACAATATATCGGATGTAAAACCGCCCCATCTCATCAACACTGAAGGTCTCCCTAATCGGAAATAATTGAGAAACCTCCGTGAGTCGGTCAATGACAACCCATACATCATCATTCCTCGAGGAGACCATAGTAACCCTGTCACTAAGTCCATCACGACATTATTCCACTTCCACTCAGGAATGGGTAACTGCTGTAAAAGACATGCTGGTTGCTGATGTTCTGCCTTCACCTGCTGACAAGTATAACATCTCATGATGAAACTAACAAAATCTCTCTTCATACCTGGCCACCAATACTGGCGGTGAAGATCATGATACATCTTGGTGACGCCATGATGAACTTCCCATACCGAGGAATGAAAATCCCACATCACCTCCTCACATATGTCTGCTGACACCCACACACATCCCTAGAAAAACAAGATCTCATCCTCACCTATGGTCCACCCAGGAATAGGGTCCTCTCCTGACACGCTTTCCTATAGGACTAGGCCTTCAAAATCTGATTGCCACCTCATTCATACTCGATGAAGAGTAGATGTAACAACTACATAAGAAAGAAATGTCTACCCCTGACTGTCATGCACCTCCAAATGCATCTCAGGGTACAGAGCCATAAGCTACCACTCATTGTTGGCCTCATGAACTGCCTATATCTGAGTCCTCTCACTTAGTGCATCAGCCACAACATTGTCTTTCCTAGGCATATAGGCAAGCTCAAAGTCAAAGGAATGAAGATACTCTACCCACCTACACTGTCTCAAATTCAGATCACGCTGATTAAAGATGTAATTGAGACTCTTGTGGTCAGGGAAAACCACAAAATTCTCCCCCAGAAGGTAATGCCTCCGACAGCATATGGCATGAACAGGAGTTTCTAACTCCAGATCATGCGTTGGGTAATTCCTCTCATGTGGCCTCAACTACTGAGACCCGTACGCAACGACTCCATCTCCTTGCATAAGCACGAATCCTAGACCGATACCTGAAGCATCACATCAAATAGTATAACCCTTTCCCGGATCTGAAAACACTAGTATTTGCGCTGAATTCAAACTCCCTTTCATCTCCTAAAAGGCTGACTCAAAAGAATCTGACCATAAGAAATTTTCACCCTTCTTGGTCAGACCCGTCAGTGGTGCTAGTAAGTGTGAAAAGTCATGTATGAAGAATCTGTAGTATCCAGCCAGCCCTAGGAAACTCTGTTCCTCAAAGACATTTTTTTGCTGATCCCAGGAAACCACTGCCCTCACTTTCTCTGGGTCTAATGATACTCTTGTCTCTGAGATAACATGACCCAAGAAGTGAATCCGATCTATCCAAAAGTGGTATTTTGAGAGATTAGCATATAACTGATGCTCTATCAGTGTACTCCAAATGATCTCAAGATGGTAGCATGGTCGTGTCGAGTGTGAGAGTACACCAAGATGTCGTCCACAAAAACCACCATGAATAAATCCAAGCATGGATGGAACATTAGGTTCATCAGTTCCATGAAAACTATCGGCGCATTTGTTAGACCTAATGGCAAAACCGTACAATCGTATAGACCATACCTGCTTCAGAAAGATGTAAGAGGTATATGAGATGTTCTAACATGAAACTGATGATAATCAGACCATAAGTCGATCTTCTAGAACACTTGGACTCCTCAAAGATGATAAAAGAGATCATAAATCCTCGGCAAGGGATATCGGTTCTTGACCATCAACTGGTTCAACTTCCGATAATCCACACAAAGCTTAAGGGTGCCATCTACCTTCTGCACAAACAAGACAGGCGAACCCCAAGGATAAGTACTTGGTCAAATGAAACCCTTTTCCAGCAACTCCTCTAATTGCTTCTTGAGCTCCTAAAACCCAGGTGTATCTATCCTATAAGGAGAAATGGACACCTGTGCTACTCTTGGCATGAGCTCAGTTGATAAATTTACCTCACATTCTAGTGGAAAACCTGAATTTTCCTCTAGAAAGACATCTCTGAAATGATCCACCACTATAGGAAAGTCCAACTGTGAAGTCCCCTGGTCATCCAGATATAGACTAGAAATCTGGGCTATAACTCCTCCTATCCCATGATGCTCAGGTTCTGCTCGACTCACCTGGACATCCCACTTACCTTGATGAAGAAAAGATCCACCCTCAGGTGATATGAAAGTCACCCTTTGGCAATAACAGTCGATGACTTCCAGGAAGGGAACTATCTAGTCAATTTCGAGAATGACTCCATAGCTCGACATCTCTCGGACATAGAGGTCCCATAAGAAATGACACCTTGAAACCTTAGGAGGTCACTCTCTGCACATACGTACAACAACCGCTCTAGTATCTAACGGTGTGTCTAGCGTCAAGGTATCGGTGGAGGAAATGATGAAGATCCCAAGGCTCTCCACAACAGCAACAAAGATAAATCTATTGGAATCCCCTGTATCAAAAAGAGCAGAAGATAAAACTGAGGGTACTAAGATCATACCTCGAACAGTTGAAGGTTTGGTATCCTACTCCTGCTGGGTCTGCTCCATCTGAAAAGTCTGGCCTACTCCACGGCCTTGTGACCCTGGCTAACCACTCTGAGCTAATCCACTCTGCTGCCGCTGATAACATGGTGACTGACCACCACGACCATGACCTCCAACTCGGCCTGAACGGCTGGAAGAACTCTAGTTACGAGACTGGTGAGAAATTGGTGATGAATCTCCAGAATATAGGGTCATAGAAGAACCCATACCACTAGCTGTAGGTGATAATAACTAACAGAAACACTAAATATGGCCCATCTTGCCGCAAGATCGACACTCCATCGGGTCTCTCTGGAACTGGGGCCTAGTATGACCACTCCTCCCGAATTGGTAGCATACTACCTAACTGCCCAAAGATACATTCTGCCTAATCTGATCTCCTCAATAAGACTCCCTACGGCACTTCCTGCTATCAGTAGGAGGAACACTGACTCTTGATGTTGAACCGCACGAGCTCACTGCTCCATAATCCCTCAGATTGCGCTCAGAGATCAACGCTTGGTTGAAAATAGAGGATATCGAAGTCAACCTTAAGATGTTCACCTATGAGAAAATTTCAGGCCTCAGACCATCGTCGAACTTCCACACAAAAAACATCTCACCGCCTCCTGGAATAGGTGTGAAATGATACAACTCAGTAAAGAGAGATGATTACTCCATATCTGAAAGAGTAACCTTCTCCAAACTCATAAACTCCCTAGATCGATTGTCCCTCAATGTCTCCGGGTAGAAGTAATTGTATAAAATGCGCTGAAACTCATCCCATGTTATACTCTGCTAGTGTCCTGACTGTGAGATCACCTCCCACTACCCCATGGAGGAGTCTCAGAGAATATAGTTTGCGAGCTTCACCCTCTTCTCTGGAGGTATCTCCAGACGCTCGAAAATTGTCAGTGTGGCCTCTAGCCATGACTCTGTAGCCTGAGGTCCTCCTTCCATGGATAAAGTAAAAGGATGCTACTGCTGAAAAACCTATGTCAACTCTGTCATCGATGGGGCAGGAGGCGGAGCTCCCTAGAAGGTCGGCATCATCCTTAGAATGTCTTCCCTAAACTTTCCATCGATGCCTACAACTGGTATAACTACTGGTGCCAAGGCTGGAATAGTAGGAGGATCTGCAGGAGGTACCTTATCGGCCATATCCGGTGTCTGATCACCATCTTCCAGCTAACGTACAACCAGAGGACGTCTCGGTGGCATAATTATGAATGTTCAAAAGCACACCTTAGATCAGTATTATCAAAGACTTATCACACAAGAGTACAAGACGGAAACAGGAGAAAGAAACATTCATTTTTTACAAAACATGACTACCTGGTGTGTATAAAACTACAAAGTGTGTTTTTTATGCCATTCTCATGGGCATGTACTTCTGTTTAAACTGGTCATGTAACACCCCCAAAACACGACATGTTCTCAAAACACACAATATGTACTTGAATCCTCTTCCCCTACCTAAGTCCTTCTACATAGTCAAGCCACACAACTCTCCTTTGACAAGACTACACAGTGTGTTCGAGGTAGACACAACATGTACTTGACAAGCTTCACCGGCCCGTATTGTTAGTGAAATAGCCTGTGTACCCAGGTTACACTACATGACGTGTTTGAGATGGACACGACATGTACACTGAAGTCCCAACCGACCCGTGTTGTTAGTTACACGACTCTCTACACGGTTCACTCTACACGGTGTGCTCTATGTGAACACAGTGTGTACTTGAAGGATTTATCCGACCCGTGTTGTTCGTGACATGACCGTGTACTTAGGTTATATGGAACGACATGTGTTAATAGTACACGACGTGTATAGTCGGAGTTTCATCCATCCATGTCGTTAGTCGCATGGGTAGACACACTGTCCCTAACAAACAGCATGTACATACCGTACATGGCGTGTTCCTGAAGATTTTTCACAACCCCGGGTTTCTTCCCACATAGTCAGTGACACTGTTTAATAACTACACGGCGTGTATTCATAAAGTACATGCCATATATTTTGGGTTTTTCTGGGAAGTAGCTCAGAAACTGCACCGAAGCCTAGAAAACACAGAAAACAAGGGTTAAAGTGCCAAATTCCGATCCGTGAGGGCCCATACTCCCCGCGAAACAAATCTTGGAATCTCATACATATCATAAACAAGGGAACTGGTCAATGATCCACCAAGGTATGATTCATGTGGCCCCATAACACCTCATGAATCAAAATTTTGAATTCATTTAAATAAATCACTTATACAAAAAAATTCTCTATTAAACAACAGGGATTCTATCAAACATCTATCACAACAGCATGCATAATATACACAAAATCTATTAGAACAACATGAAATCGCTAATGCATCCTAGATAACATGGAAAGAATGCATGGCATGTGATTTATAACAAGTTCGTATATGATTCATGAGATGGCATACCCTCGTCTCATCGGGTTGAGATAGAAATAGAGCTACAATAACAACAACGATAATAGAACGAAGCTTGTGAATCAGTCAAGGTGAAATCAAATCAACTTTAAAAATTGAAAAACCTAAAGAAATTGAAATAAACGAGATAGATTGGCTTTTCCCTATACACGGGTTAGCTACTCCTGAGCACAGCTTACTACCAAGTACCTATTACATCCTATCCCTGACTATAGGATCCAAGTAGTAAGTCAAGAGAAAAGAATTCATCTGATACCACTTTGTAATGTCTCGGTTCCAGAAGCCACCGAGAGGCGCCCCGTACCCAGTTGGTCACATGGACTCAAGTGCATTTCGCCAAACGCCAGAGGCTACCGACTAGTAGCAAGGGAATTGGGTGTGATAGTAGGGAAACTATTCCCTCATTGTCAGAGTCCACAGTGGAAAAAAGAAACAATAACAATAACGGAAATAGTAAAAAATCCATACACAAGACAACAACAGAAGACTAAATGTGATAAACAACAGGAGAACATATATATATAATGCATGATACATTTTTCTAGGAAAGAAACCAACGAAGTCACAATTATGAATACAATACTAAACCAAAGTAGAAAAGAAAAGCTGATAAGCAAATCCTCATCATCGCAAGCCTCAGCATGGTCTCATGCTCTCCTACTCTAAAGCAAGTTAAGTACCTGAAGTATAAGGGAACCTTCCTTTGTCTATACCTGCAACAATGTAATCTGTTTGGGCCCAAAATCATAACCCAAATAGGGAGTGAGACTAAATACTAGGAGGCATCCACCCGAAGATCTATGCCTAATAGTCAATGAGTATATGGTAGGTAATAATACAGTAAGTAGTAAACATGATGAAACACAATAGTAAACAATCCATAGATCAACAAGCAGCAGTGAAGCAAACAGAAAAACACAAATACGAATCCCTCTGGGAAGTACTCACACCCATCCCCTCTGGTCCTGACCAAGAAGTACCAACAACCCTATGGGTAGTACACTCAGCCTAACCCCTCTGGTTTGGTCATACGAATTTATAAGACTCTCTGAAGAAGCACACTCAGTCAATTCCCCTTATAGTCTATGGTAGTCAGGGACCCTATGAGGAATATCACGCAGTCAATTCCCCTTATAGCCCCAAGGGATAGAGACTCTCTAAGGAATCACAGTAGGTCAATCCCTCTTATATCCTTAGGTCAATCACAGACACTCTGAGGATGCACACCCGGTAAATTACTCCTATAGCCTGGAATGGTTTAAGTAAATTCAAACAGAACAAAGACTCTCTAAGGAAGCTCACTCGGTCTATCCCCGTATAGTCTATAAAGTTCAATACTATCTGAGGAAACTCACTCAGTCCATCATCCTATAGTATATAATATCCAAGACTCTCTGGGAAGCTCACTCGGTCTATCCCATATAGTCTATAATGTCCAAGACTCTCTGAGAAAACTCACTCAGTCTATCCCCTTATAGTCTATAGCACCAGGTTCTCATGGCCCCATTCCAGTCAGTGCATAATAAAGCTATAAGGCCATAGTAAACCTGTAGAGATACTTTGCTAACCAGCCAATATCATAACAAGCATGTTAGGGAACATCACTCCATCTTATGGTCACAAGGCATGGAAAACAGGTATAACGACCAAAGGCTGAACAAGACCAAAAGGTCGTAAATTGAACAAGGCATGGAAAAAACATCCAATCATAGAAATTATCCTCATATATAACCAAATTACCTATACACAAGCATACAAGCAAGGATGGAATACAATAGGGAAAAAAAGTAAACACGCAATACCCTGTTCAGGGGTATTGGTGGAATTTTCACATAAAACTCAAGGACTTTAAACATAAAGTCACAAACCACCTACCTTGATGTTTGAAAATCGATATAATTGAACCACGAGGCTTGAATTTCTTTTGAACATCAATGATCTACGAAAATGAACAAAATGTTCAACCCGCTATAACTTGAAAAATATGAATAATTGGAAAACGATTCTCTAGAAGAAGGAAGAGCTTACCACTACGGTTCCAACGCAATCGACGATGGTCGATTCGGAGAACGGACGAAGGCTCAGGGGCATGGAGAAGTTCTGCTATCTTATGACTTCTCTTGGTCGAATGAGACCTATAAGAAGACGTTTATAGTGATCAGACGTGAGCCCGATCCATTTAATGAAAACAATAAAGTATACGGAATGTACTTTTAGAGTACATGGCGTGGACTAGGATTTTCCATACTCCACTTTAAGAGGCCTCCACATCACCCCACACGACCGTGTGTGTGGCCCGGACATGGCCGTGTGTGTGGCCCGAACACAGTCAGTACACGACCTCGTGTGGCATCTAAGTACCTGGAGTGTATATATAAAGTACATGACGTGCACTTATATTTTTTCCAGAAACTCCTATTTTCTCAAAAACTCGATAAAAAGGAAAAACATACCAGAAAAGAAGGTCAGGGATCTTACAAAACTCCCTCTTAACTTTAATTTCCTTTATATTAATTCATTATAGTATTTAGGTTAATCAGTACTATCCATCCAATGGAAACAAAATTATATGATAATTCCAAAATTTACACATAATAAAGAAGGATAAATTCAATTTCCCCAACCTAAACTAAAGATTTAACAAATATTTCATATGAATGAGAAGAATAGTGGAATCAAACATGAATTAACACATGAGGGTAATCTAAAAGTCCTATGTATGACTATTAACCATTAAAACCATAACAAAAAAACACAAAAAATGAATCAAAATTGTTTTCACGTCCTTCCTAAAAATAAAGTTCAAGAATAGAATCAATAATAAGTGAAGAGAAATTCACCTTAGAGGATGAGAAGTAGGGAACCTTCTGAGCTATTTCGGGAGGGGATGGCATGACCGACAAAGGGGGAGGTGCACGGGAGGAGCCGTCAACCATTATGAAATGGAGGAGTAGGGTTGGTGGGGAGTAGGGTAGAGTACAGAGGAAGAGAAGATGGGGTTTTAGGGAGGAGGATCCGCCGAATGGGTTCGAGGGTGAGGATAACGAGAAGGGTTAGCGGCAGAGGTCTGAAAATGTGATGATCGGGGGGCGGCGGAGGTCTGAAAATTCAATGATTGGGAGAGGGGAGTTGCCGCAGGGGTACAGTACCACAAGAGATTTAGGGCATGATAAACAGAGGTCACTGTGCCACAAATTTTATAAAACATGGGACTACAGTTTTATCAACGCTATGAAAGTGCTGATAAAGGCGACCTTTATCAGTGCTAAAAACATTTCCCTGATAATGGAAGATTTTATCAGTGCTTTTTTAGCGCTGATAAAGATACCCTTTATTAGTGCTACAAAAGCGCTGGTAAAGCCTTCCTTTATCAGCGCTAAAATTTTAGCACTGATACATGGAATCTTTATCATCGCTTTTCGAGAACTGATAAAGGTCTTCATTATTAGTTCTTTTTAGTGCTGTTAAAGGTTACCCTTTGTAAGTGCTAAAATTTTAGCATTGATACAGGGAATCTTTATCAGTGCTTTTCTAGCGCTGATACAAGAAATCTTTATCAGTGCTTTTTTACCACTGACCAAGGGCTTATTTATCAGCACTAGAAAAGTGCTGATAAAGAATCCATTTATCAGCGATAAAATTTTAGCAGCGATTAAGATTTCTTATATCAGCGCTAAAATTTTAGCGCTGATACAGGGATTCTTTATCAGTGGTTTTTTCTTAGCGCTGATATAATGTGGAGCTTTCCATTCCTATTTTTGCAGTAGTTTTGACTTTTCATATGAAGAATAACTGATCCATATACTTTAAATAAGGGAATATATGTTTTGGAACAAAAAAAATAAAAACATTGATGTTCCTTTAGGGAAATCACATGTTTGATGAGGACACATGGGAAGTGGAAGAATCCACAATATAGAAGTACCCTTGCCTATTTTCACATTGGTTTCTAAAATGAAATTTTGTGGAAAATATTTCTTTAAGGTGGATGAATTTAAAAAAAAAATACATTATATTATTTTGTTAATAATGTATCTCTTTCCTTTTATCATGTTTTTTTTACAGTAGAAGAAAATAAAAATAATTTTACACATAGTAAGATCATTACACATCATGTGTTAATGTGTAATAATACATTTATAAAGATTAAATGTTTATAAAAATGGAATAATAATAAATTCATTAATTAGAACTCCATTAGTTTGAAATCCTCTAAGAATATTTCCCCTATTATTAAAATTGTAAAGAGAAGGATAATTATTATGAAAAAAATTGACATAATTAAAGGATTATAAAGAACCTTTATAAGAAATTATTATATGGTAAAGTTAGAACGATAGTGTATTTATTAGGAAATATGGTTATTATTTATTATTATTATCAAATAATATATTGATGGGAATTATGACCACTAGTCAATAAAATAGTAGGTAATTATTTTTTTGTTATGTAGAGAAAATTAATGGGCCATGAAGATAACATTATAATATATCTAAAATTGTAATACGTTTGTAGATAATAAATATGTTCCATTTAAAATATATTTTACGATAAACATATTATTTTTAAATCAATTTTACTTTCATCAAAATATCTTATATAAACCTTTTAATTATAATAAAATTTAATGAATTCTTAAATAACTTTTATTACGGTCTTATACTTTACTGTATAAAATTGATAGTTTTCTATAAATAATGATTTAATTTAATGTATAAAATATTCATATTAATGGAGTAATTATGAGAAACTAAATATATTTTCATGATTATGTACATAAAAATAATATTATGTAAAATTTGTTATAATTTTTTTTAAAAAGGTTTATTTGGGATATAAAGTGAAAATATAGTTCTTACAAAATATGGTAACACTTATGATATAATATGAACATGTTGATAATTTAATATTGATTAATAAATATTAATTAATATAAAATTATTTAAGTAACAACATAGTAAATAATTTGATACATTTAAAAACTCTTGACTAGAATTTTGAAAACCAGGTTGTTATCCTCTCTCAAATAATTGTTTTAATGAGTTATACACATATCAAATTAGAATTAATTTTTATAACTATTCAAAATTGAATCAAGTAAAAGTGATTGAAATTTTTTAATTTTAATGTCCAAATTATGTAAAGATGTTAATTACAATTTTTAGTTATAAAAAATTTATCATTGTAAAAAAGTGTTACAACATTATAATTATAATAATGTATCAAATTAATGTTAAATGGTAAAATCCTAAAATACCTAAAAAATAAAACATTGAGTGGGTGTTTTATGTATTTTAAAACCTTAAAAATCATTTACAACATTAAATTTTAGTCCAAAAAATTAGAATTAATTCGACCTAATAGTGGCTAACCATAAATACAAAATAATAATTATTTAGTCACTCAATTCCACCATTCCACAATTATAAATACACCCTTACAACCTCCACTATCAACTCCAAATCAATTAATAAATATTTTATTGTAATTGAAAATCCTAAATAGTACCTCTAATGTTCTATCAGGGTCTCTATGTGAAATCCTCTTGTTTTTAGAAGAATTCATTCAAGGTAAGGGAATTATCCTATTGTCCTTTTCTCATCCATGTACTTCCATTGTTTTTACCTTCAAAAAGTTAATTCAATTTCTAATCTTACACTTTTGATATTACCCTTACTAAAAAAAATTGCTTCCATCAGTGCAAGACCTTACATCCCACCCATTATTCAATTTTAATAAGCTAAAATGTATATCATAATGATTTTTAATTAATTTCATGAATTAAAATTTTATACATGTGAAATTCACATATTACGAATACCTAAAACTATTAATTTTCCATTGGTATTCACCGATAAGTAAACATGTATTTGATATACATGTATTTACATAAACAAACCCCTATACTTTTTTACCAGGTTAAAAACTGATATTTTATTAAAGTATTTTAGAACATTCTATGCAATGATTTTAGTATGAAATCCAATATTTTTTTCCAAGGGTTATTGATGAAATTATTTACTATGATGAATGTATAAATGTTATGGTCGATACATGAAATATCACTAATATATTATGTAATAACTTAATCTCTATAGATGTCCACTTCTTATTTATATGAAACATTCAAATATGAAAACTATTTCTTTTTTTATTACCACATTGGGCCTTATTCTCATCCATTTCATAGATATATTTCCCCAGGATATGATATTTTCAAAGTATCATATGAAGAACCAATACATAATTATTTAATGAGTATTATGATAATATTTAATTTTTACGTCTTTAATGAATTAAATTATTATTAACAATATATTAAACCTTAATATATCTTCTATATTGTTAAATGTTGTATATCCTTATGAAGGATTTATGAAATAACATGAGGTTTTCCATTAGAATATTCCTTTTAAAAAAAATTCTATTACATAGGAAAATGTCTTTAGAAAATAATTTTATAATAGTAAAAGATGACTTAAAAGAGTTTGTGTAAAATATGGACATGGAAGAAAAATATTCATGGATTGGTAGAAAAATTTCTATTTTATTTAATAACATTCCTCTGTTATGTTGAGTTTTTAAAGGATGAAAATTAATGGATGACATATAATTATCATAAATAAATAGAGGGGAAGAAAATATATGTGTTTGAGGATTAAAATATCATATTATTCCACCACTAGAGACCCAAACATATACCATCTAGAATAATTTCATGATTATGGAATAAACCCATAAAACATTGTTACTATTTGAATCATAATAACCTTTAATATAATAACATAAAATTAAACATTAAATAGAATAAATATAAATAGATTCATGGAATGAAATATAAATGGGGTAGTATATAAGACATATAAAAATAATATGTTAATTTTACCACATATTCGTCAACTGTGGGGAAATTGAGAAAAAATCATATATAAATATCATACCATAGTAGTGATAATTAATCATTGAAATGATTATCTGTTTTAAATATAAATCGACATAAAAAGTGGAAATAAAAAAATAAAAAAAATTATCACAAACATAAAAATTCTCAAATAACATTTTTAACTATTTTTTTACTTTGTATAATATAATGTCGGATAATGAATTATTTTGGAGCCTTTTGGAATGTAGAAAACGTGTGTCCACTATATTCCTTTCAATAATTCCATGTATGTCTTCTCCACCACTTATAAATATGCCAATATCAACTCTAGTTCAGACTTCTAAATCCTCTTGGATTGAAAAGTATCTAATAAAATCATTTCCTTACATCCCTCCTCACATCCTACTGGCCTTGGTTTGATCAAAAATCCAACCTAGTAATGGTTTTTGTGTAAACATATAGTGGTTTTCTGAAGAGGATGTATCTTTTTCAAAAACAAAATTCTATTTTACTTCTTATAATAAATTATTTAAATATTCCTAAATTATGTTGATATAATTTAAAATTTATCACTAATATATATATATGGTATTATTTTACTTGAATAACTAACATATATCTCATGTTACATTAAAGGGGTAATAGAAAACATCAATCATGTGTACAATGGACTACATGCTTGAAAACCAATGTATTTTAATTTTCATAAGAACCTATTAAAAGGTATATAATGAAAGATTTTTAGTATATATTATAAAAATAATATAATTATATTTTTTAATTATAATATCAAATCTAAAATCTCACTTTCTATTCTATGGGAATACAATAATTTCTCTAATGTGTATGGAGAACTAACACTTTGCATAAAACTGTAATTCGTTTTGAACAATTTATTTACAAAGATAGTAATATGGATAAATTTGATGAATATATGGTAAATATGTGACATAATATTGAATCTATAAAGGTAAAATATTATTTAACTTCCTTTTATTATATCCATCTATAAAAGGAAAACAACATTCATGTGTATGTATGTCCAACATTTTTCATGAATATTGAAATTTATTTTCAATATTTACTTATATTGAAAAATATAAACACATATATAATTAATATATAATGTTTAAATCATGTTTATTTTTTTCTTTATGTAACCTTAATCCAATTAAAAAGACAAAAAAACTAAAATATACATGGAAAATGAAGAAGTTTTTATCCAAAATGTGATTTTAAGAAGGAATTGTTAAGAAATAGTTAATAAAATATCATAAACAAATTAAATATGGTCTGATATATAAAATTTATGTTATTTAACAGATTTATAATAATATAATAGATATTATATTGATGTTCAAATGATTATTATGTAATTCAATACCTAAGGGATGGTATTTCTATCTCACATTTGTGTTTGTGAGGGACATGCCATATTCACAAATTGTTTATTCTGTGCGGTGTATGTATATAAAATACACTTCCTTCATGTTTATTATAAATAAATTATATTAAATTGAATATCAACATATGATTATTATATTCAGGGGGTTTATAATTCAAAATTCACCATTGGGGTAATGTTTTTTATATTACAATATGATTTCGTATCAAGATTGTTTATAATTATGCATACGATGATAAAATTTTATGATATAACACATAATAAAGTAATTAATTTCCTTCTCTTATAGATTTTTATGTTAAATAATTCCTTTGGTTTTCCTCCCTATATATACTCAATATTTAGAATAAAATTTTATTAAATAACCAAAATAAGTTCAATGTTTGATCAAAATACATTTTTCTTTCGTGTCCAAGTTAAAAAAAAGTAAATCTAGATTAATATTATATAATAAATATTTAAATAAATATTTATCAGTATCTGACTATAAATAAAATATTTAAAATGATTCGTTTTAGTGTTTTCAAAAATATATAGTATTGAATTTTTACATCAAATGTGAAATGAATCATTGTTTTAATGTGTATAGGATGAAAATTATTTTCCACCATCATGACCACCCAATTATTTTAGATTTACATTATAAGCTATAATTTTTAATATCAATGAAAATATGTTTTATAATATTTGGGTAATATTTATAATTTCATGAACTAATTTGAAATTAAAATGATGATTTCTTCAATAAATTTTAAATGATCTGTTATAGAATTTCAATTGATTAATGAAAAAAATTGATTTTTGGCTTATGTTTAACTCGGAATTTGATTCAATGGTATTAAACTTATTCTTTATTTAGATTTTTATGATTATGATTATAGTCAATATATTTTTATGAAACTATTTCCTTTTTAGGTGTTATCATAAGAGGAAGGTTTGAAAACATGTTTATGAAAACCATTCTTCTATACATGTTATGCTATGATCAAATGTTTTTAAAACTTGTTTCTTTGATGAGTTATGATATAGTGAATGTTTTATGATATTTTAGAAGAACAATGCATAGATTATGTGATATTTCAAGCATATATCTACATCTAATGCATTAATTAAACAATTAATGTTCATGAGATAATGATGTGAATCAGGGACATTTGGTTGATTCACATTAGGAAACAAGACAGAGTGAATGAAATACAAAGGTAAAAGTGATGTTGATTGATCCATTCTGAAATGGAAAAATTGTTATTCTTCTTGATCTATTATGATTTTTTGGTTTTGTATATGAAACATGCAATGTGATATTATGTATATATTTATGATAGTGACAAACTTATATGACATGAACATATGGTTAATGATTGATTTATGAAGATTTCCCACTTTTACAGTTCCAGACTATTGAAATGATGATTTTTATTCCATGGACCAGGATTAGGATCCATGATAGATTGGGTATGAAAATTATTATGATATATTCATAATATCATACAATTAGTATTATCATATTCTATTATGTGATTATTAGTTGTCATCATCAATATTTTCACTTATTGGGAATCTCAGATCATCCTTTCATTCGATTCCAGTCCCTAGGTTACGAAGAGTGGATTATGTAGGGTGTGTTTCTGAAGATTTATAAATGGAAAAATATTTATGGGAGATGTTTTTGATAATATGTGATTTTAGTGTGTCATCTTTTTAATCTCCAAAATAGATTAAATATACAGTCCTTAGTCATGTTTTTGTAAAACGTATTGAATATTCATCTAAGAAAACATAATATCAACATATGAAAATAATGGTTCATATTAGTTGGTATCAATGAATGGTCTAATAAAACATTGAATATATGGATCAGAAAACAATATTTACATACCAAGGGATTTTTAAAAAGACAGTTCAATGTATAACAAAATTTCTTAGAGTATTAGTGGTGGATAAAGTGATTGGTCTCGAAGAAATTATAACCCTACCTAAATATACAATGGGATGTGGATATATAATATATATAATGAGGTGTACTAAATCCAAATTGGTGCATTGGAATTAGATTTTATTATTACATGGTGAATGAAAATGGGTTTTTCTACACACCATGTTTGAAACTCCCATGATATTTTTTTAGAAATTCAAAAACACTATATGAACAATAATGAAGGATTAAAATGGTTTTTCCCAATAAATTTCCACTGATAAACCTAACGATTCATATATGAAATGTAATTATTCCTAATTTGTATAATCTAATAATTATTTTTTATGATTAATTAATCTGATTAATGATGCTTAATTGCTATGAAAAAAAATTATAAAGGAATTGAAGATTAAACAATGAAGTTGGGGTACTAATGAATATTCTAAAAAATTGAAGTATCCTATTTGATCACGGTTATAAAAATTATCATATTACAAGAATTTTATCTATGGAAGTTAATTCATATCCCATATAAGTAGATGTTGATATATAAATGAAAATCCTTAATGGTAGTTTGATCAAATCTCTAGAATATGATTCTTATTCAGATGATTATCATGGTAATGTTCTTACTATGAATCTAAATACTTCCCTTTTGATGATGAAGATATTATCTAAGAAATGTATAGGATTTCTCTACATATATCTCACATTGATTCTCAATTAATGGAAGTCACATTTGATATTCCAAACCAAGGTATGATCATCTATCAGTGCGATGATAAATATGAATATCTGATTAAAATCATATCCATTTGTATGGGTATTGATTATTATTTAAATGGAGTGATTATTTAAAATGACTGGGTATGAAATAGAAATTGAATATATTTATATTGTGTGGTAGTATTTAGATTTATTTCTAGATGAGATTCCTAGTCTTCTGCAAAATCACGATTTTCCCTTCATTATAGAAATTATTCACAATGTTGCACTTATATGAAGGTCTCCCTATAGAATGTAACTGATCATGTTTTAGGAATTGAAGAAGTAAATATAGGAGTGTCTAGAGATGGGATTCATTCAACCATGTGTTCAACACTAGGGTACTCTATTCTTTTTTTAAAAAAGAAAGTTGGGTCGATGCAATTATTCATTAATTATCAAAAAATAAACAAGATCATAATCATGAATAAGTATCCTCTAACTCGTATTGATCACTTGTTTGATATAATACATTGATCATATTATATTTCCAAAATTGGCCATCATTCTGGCTATAAAAAATTTAGGTTCAATAAGCTTTATATAAGCACAACCATATTCTATACATGTTATGTACAATATGAATATATAGTTAAGTAATTTAGTATTACTAATTCCCAATGTTTCCATTAGGGATATAATGAATAGAGGCCTTAGATATTACCATGAATATATTGTGGTTGTCTTTATATAATTTAAATTTTTCTGTTAAATTTGAATTTAAGATATTTAAGATCACTTGAGGACTCTATAAATGAACTTAGGGAAGCATAAAAAATATGAGAAATTTACAAAGTGTGAATTTTGGACAAAAATATTTCCTTTTTGGTTATATAATCTCAATAGATTTAATATTAGTGGACCCATCAGGAAATTATATTAAAAGTTATCCCATACCAACCATAGTGACTGATATCTATATATATTTTTGGTTTGGATGGAAATTATCAATATGTTTTGTAGAATTTTTGATGACTTTATAATCCACCCACTTTATTAACTTGTAGGGTATCCAAGTTCCTATGGATGAAAATATGTTAGAAAAAATTGATTGAATTGATGATAATTTTAGTCATAACATCGGTTATTACAATACATTTTAGTGGATAAGGGATTTTAATATATAGTGATGCATCAAATAAAGGACAAGGATTCATCCTTGTGTATAATTACATGGTGATATCTTATTCTTGATAACAATTGATGATCTATGACAAAATTTACGGAACTTCTGATTTAGAGTTAGATGTAGTAATTTTTCCATTAATGATATGGAGTTATTATAATAACTTTTAATGGTGTGACATGTATACTAACCATAATTTGTTTTTGTAAAAATTTACATTAATGGAGTTAAATATGCGTTAGAGATGACGGTTGAAATTGATTAATGGTTATGACTACTAAATACATTACCACCTTGAGATGGAGAACTAGGTGGATGATTCATTATTTTGAAAGTATTTTGATATCATTTCTAGGATATAGATCCAAAAATATCAAATATTTTTGGATTTACAAATAATGGATCTAGAAATCATTAAGTAAGGTTAGAAATATAATATTTATAAAATTATTATTCAACCATCTATACAAGAAGAGATTAATTAAGAGTAGAAGGATGACGTAGAGCTACATAAAATTTTCAGGAATATTATTATGTTTAGGATATGTTATGATGGAATAATGAGGTTCATGAACTATAATTGTGTTCCATCTATTCCAAAATTGATAAATGTGATATTATAAGAACCTCATAATTATTTATTATTTATACATTCCTTAGGTATAATGATTTAATGATAACTAAATAAGTATTTCTGGTGGGATAAAATAAATACAGATCCTACAATTTTTTTATCTTAGTGCATAGAATGTTAGTAAGATAAGGATTTGAGAAAAAAGTCAATGGGTCTGTTACAACAAACAACTATTCTAGAATAGAAATGGGAAAAATCATCACGGATTTTGACATTAGACTCCACAAAATATAAAATTTGAATAATTCTATATTGGTTGTTTAATATATCATTATGGAATAAGATAACTTCATTTCAATTAGAGGATATTTCCCTCTAAATTATACTTCAAGGATATAAAATAATGAAGTGTAGAGTTTTAATGGAGTACCACATTCCATTTTATCTGATCAGGATATAAATTCCATGTCGATGTTCTTTTGAAGTATTTAGTTAGAAATTGATACTATGCTATGTTTTAGTATGGAATATTATATATAGATATAATGTTGAATTTCAAGAAAAATTTAAACTCTATTGGATATGATGATATTATTTTATAGGTATTTAAAATGTAGTTTTGATCAACAGCTTTTTCTGGTATATTTTTCAAACAACAATTAGATTAACTCATGTATTTAGATTAATTCATATCAATAGCACTATGGAAATAAGGGTATAAATATCATATATTTTGATGATGTTCGGAAGGTCATTTTATTAGGACTAGAGGTAATTGAATAAATATAAAATGAGTTTACATCCACTCAATAACACATAAGGGAAACACAGTGTTAACAAAAAATATAATGATAATAATTAATGTGATATGGAGTTTATTATTGGTGAGAAAGTATTTCAATGAATTTCTATATGAAAAAATGATATAATATATGGGAATAAAGTAAGTATGATCCCTAGGTATATTATCAATTTTAATATTATTGATCAATTAGAGAAATTTTATTACTAAATATCTCTTCCATCAAACCTTTCTCAAGTCCACATTGTGTTCAACGAATCTCTCCTGTGGAAGTACATAAATAATAATTCACATTTAATGAACACATACATAATATTAATAGAGTAAGGAATTTCATGTGTTGAATATGCAATGAAGATTCTAGTTAATAGTTATAAAGTGCTTGGAAACAAAAACACTCAATAGGATAATGTTGTGTGGTGAACCCACAAATTTGAAGAAGTTACATAGTAACCTAAGGTATTTATGAGCCATAAGTTTCCTCATTTTTTTATCAATGTGAAAAACCATCATTGGTGAAATTTATTTTATGGGGATGTAACACCACATATATATTTAAAAAATTATTTAGAAACATTTAATTTCTTCTATATCTTGCATTGCATGCAACAACGAGTTCAACAGACAACAATATACTATTATTAATATGAATATCTACTATTATAACCAAGATATTAATTTTTAGGTATTAATAGGAATAAAAAAATTTAAAAATTTATGTATAAATGATTTAGAATAGAAAATTATACTTATAATTAAGTAATAAACTTTTAAAAATTCCTTTATATGGTTCAGAAATACATCTGTCTCAATAATATAATTCTTATTGTTTTTTTGAAAAAGTAATAATATTTAATTTCAAAAATTTTAGAAAATATATTTTAAAAAATAAACTACATTTTTGGAATAAAAATGTTAAAATTATATTACTATTAATTTTGAATTATTTTCTAAAAAGATAAAAAATATTGATGAATGGAGAAAAATACTAGTTTCCATTAAAAGCATAATTTTTATTTTATGAATTTAGAAAGATTCTTATAGTTTAAAAAAATTAATATTAAAACTACATTAGTTATTTTATTATTACACCAATTTAGGTCATTTTAATGATATTCCTTTTGAAATTTATATTTAATCATTCTATACTTATGTACATTCACTCTCTGGGAAACAATATTATCATCACGTATATGGTTTTAATATTAAATTAAATATTTTTACTAATGTGAATGAAACTCATAAATAATCGAAACCTAATTTTCAATTAGAATAATTAATTTTATATTATAATAAAAGCATAATTTTTTTGTCAAAATGAATACAAAAAATAGAAAATTAATTACCACAAATAAGGTTAAAAAGGTTTTATCGGTCGTTACAAAAACTTTTAAGGGGTAAAATTATCATAAAATTGTTGAAATTTAATTTTAGGGATAAATTTTGACTTTATAACACATTAGGGTTAATAATGTTCCATTTTAATCAATGTGGGGTGTAGATAATATTGGTATGCTTTATTCTTTTCAAAAATTATTTTTATGTCCTCCCCCCACATAGAAAAGTGAATCTCCTCTCCTCTCCTATTCAAAATTATAAGACATATTCATTCATCCATTACACACCAAAATATATTCCTTACATTTCTCCTGACATCCTAAAGGACATTATTTCACTAAGAATCCAACCTATAAAAGATTTTGGTGAATACATGAGGAGGATATCCGAAGATGAGGTATCATTATCAACATAGACATTCAATTTTAAATATTATTTAAAATACTAAAAATAGTATTAAATTATAATGTTATTATAACACTAACATATTCTATATAATTATATGTAATTATGTTAATTGATTAACCTACATCTATTCCCAATTCCATAAAATGGGAAATAGAAACACTGAACATGAGTATGGTGGACTAATGTGTCATGAACCGATGAAATTCATTTTCCATCACCAAAAACCAAAAAATTATATAATATCACATTTACCTTCTCACATTCAATTATGCGAGAATACAATAATATGGCTTGGGTGTACATCGGACTAACTGCTCAGGATGTGGGGTGATATTTTCTTATTTATTCTTAATATGGAAGGTAATAATGACAAATTTTATGAATATATGTTAAATGTATAAAATTATAATCAATTTTAAGGGTGATATATTAATTCTCTGCATTATGTTACATTTTTCGAGAAAATGGAATCATAATTCATACATACGTACATCCTGTTATCTTCCTAAATAGGGTAATTCATTAAATATATTTAACTTATAAGGACAAATAAAAAAATATATAATGAACATATATTATATTTATATCATTTTCATCATTTTTTAGAATAGGTAACAATGATCAATGAAAATGGGACAAAGAAAAACAAAAACAAAAATGAAATATGATGCAGTTATTACCCAAAATGTGATATTAATAAGGAATTTCTAATAAAAGGGTAATAATGGGTCATAGGTAAATCTTTTTTTGAATGATATATATTATTGTGGTTCATGAAAATATTTATAATAAACATAAAATTATTATACATGAGTTTTGAACATATATGAATGAAGTCAATACATAACGTATGTGATTTTCATATCACTATTTTTCCAAGGAGGCAAATGATGCATTCCCCACTTGTTTCATTGGGTCGTGCATATATATCCCATGAATTTATTTTATAGAGATTAAAATGATTTTTATTTGAGTTGAAATGTCCATATAGTTTGATTATCTTTCATGGGGATTATGATAGAAAAGTTAGTATTTTGTTAATTTTTTTATGTTCTCATACAATTGCTAACAAATATTGATTACAATTATGCTTACATTGATTAAATACTTTGAAAACTATCTCATTAAACTTATGATTTTTTAAACTATCATTTTTTTCACTATGTTTCATTTTCCCATTCGTTTTACTCTCTTTATCTACGTAAGATTCTAAAAGAATGTTTCTATAGGGAAACCAATTTTATTTATACCAACAATCAAAAAAAATTTCATCCATGTGCATGATTTCTAAAAATGGTTTTAAATAAATTAATATCATTCTCAAAAAAAAATTTAAATACATTTATACTATTTTTTAAATTTTAATGAAAAATTAAATAGAATAATCAAATAGATTTCAGAGAGAGTACGTTATTTAAAATGTTGAAAGAATAATATTTTAATGTTCACAACATTAATGGTATTTTCTACCATCAAGAACAATCAATTATTTTATTCTTATATTACAAGTATTCAATGATCCTTTAAAATAAATGATTTACAAAAATAATTTTATAGTTTTATTAAATAAGTGATTTCAAATGAAAATTATACATTATTCATGAATGTTTCAATTATGTTTATGTAATTTCATTTCATCGACATCAATAACCACTACATGTTTCATATGTTTTACTTGGTACATGATCCAATGGTATTATACTTATTATTTCATTGAATGTTTCATGTATTTAATTATTTTGGAAATATTATTATAAAACCTTGTACTTTTCTATGGATAACATAATAATTAAATTAAAAAATATTTTTTTGAAATCCATTTATTATCCATGGGTTATGTTATGATGTAATTTTTATGAATCCAATTTCATTTCATGGTTTATGATATAATGTATGTTTTCTACTCCTGAGAAAAAAAGTATGGATAATATGATAGGTGGGTACTGTATACCCCTAAAATTAATTGGGTATTATTTTATATATCTTGAGATAATGATGGGATATAAGATTATGTGCTTGATACCCTATTGGAATGTAGTTGATGTGCTTGATCCTCAGTGGTAAACATGTGATGATTCTTGGTCTATTATGAAATAGTAAACATGTGTTGATTTCGTATCCATTAGGATTTTATATTCTAATATTTCAACATTGATATATGAAATGATTTCAATACTTATGATGTTTTAACAATTATCTGACATGAAAATTTGTCTCATTTCTGATTTATGATGATTTATTACTCTCATGGTTCATGAATTTTGAAATGATGATGTTTAATGAAATAGATAATGTTTATGATCCTTGAAAGATTTGTAATAAATTTTTTATGTTATATTCATAATAATATAACATTATTCTTATCCTATTCTTTCAAATGATCATTGGTTTATATCTATAATGTTTACCCTTACAGAGCATCTAAGCTCACCCTTTTTATGTTTCATTTACTAGGGTTATTAAAGAAGGATTAGTAATGTTTACCTATAAAATTAAATAAATATGAATATTTCTTATGTATATGATTAATATAATTCATTAAATAGGATGACAATGTATCTAGTGTGTATGGAAAAAATCTTTGTATGTCCTTAATCACATATTTGTAAAAATTAATAAATATTCATCTATAAATATGTAATATCTATTTGAGGAAATATAGGGTCACTATAGATATAGTTTATTCAATAAAAAGATTAAAATATTAGTATATAAAATATTTTATTTTATTATTTTGGAATTGTTAAAGATGATTCGATGGAAGTGGAAAATGATATAAAAAAAATGATTATATAAGAACGATACATCTTCTTTAAACAATCTCTTTAGGTTTATACCTAAATACTTCTTAGTATGAATTTATGAAAAAACGAGGACTATAGATCCTAGGGATGGATTTATTTAAGGTGTTTGGGTAGGTTTTTTTAGATCAATAAGTGTTTTGAATTGTTAATTGAAGAGGAGATAGGTGCCCTTTTATAACTCATAATAAGTTTTGTTTTTGTAAATACCAAGAAAAATCAATAACGGGAAGTGACTATCCATCCATGTGGCTCAAAAATTTATGTATAATGGATTTAAGGAAATATAAGGATGATCCATACTAACACCACTAAAAAAGTAACTTATTTTAAACATGTTATTCCAATAACCTATAAGGTTACTCACTTTTACCATAAATGTTTTCGTAATGATAACATTTTTATAACCTTGAAAAATTTAATTTTATGAATAAAAAATTATCTATATTAAATATTTTGTACTCGGTTATTTTCAAAAATAAATGTAATTTATCAATTAAAATTTAAATTTTTTGGGAAAATTAATTTTAACACAAGGTCATGTGATGCACAAAAATCCTTTTTAATAATAAATTTAATAACAACATTTTCAAAATGGAAGAGGCATAATTTTATTTACATGGAAAATATTATAATAAATTGAAAATTATGGATATTTGATACAATCTATCCTCCTATGTTTTCTCTTTTAGGAATATTAATATTTTCATATAATTTAATAAAATATTATTTAGCATAAAATGTCATTAATTACATTTTTGATAATATTAATTTAATTTGACATCAATGAGAAGAAAATAATAACCAGTTTATAATATAATATATTTAATAATAAATAAAACACCATCATTAACTAAAAAATTATTTTTGAACAATTACTAAAACCAAATATACAACTATTAAAGTTTTAAATATTTTCTACCTTGAGTTTTCCACTCTTTTGAAAAGTGGATTATTAGTATTGAATAATCATAAAATGTAATTATATAATATCCCTAAATTATAAAGAAATTATTATCATGATAATAATTTAATTATACTCAAAATTAACTTTAATATCCACCCACGACTTATTTTTATCTGTATTTGAACATAAAGATATAGTTAAAATAAAGAGAGTGACATTTGGCCTTTTTCATTACTAAAATTGATATATGTCCAACATTCCTATAAAGTGTTACATAAATGTATAAAAATAAATAATTTGGACGTAATGTTATTAATACATTCATATAATAATAATTATGTTGAAAAATTATGGCCTTATCATTTAGTTTTAATATATGTTAATCCGATTTAACTTTTTACCATAATGAATATTCTTATTATTTTTAACATTTATTATGACAAAAAATTAGGTTAAAGCTTTTAGAAAATTATAATTATTATAATTAAAATATTTAATACATTTTATGAAATTATATTTACATAAGTGGAAGAATTTGATTTAAAATTTTACTAACAAAACGTGTCGAAAGTGATCTTTTATGAAATGTATATTTCAAGCATAAGATGATCATAAACTAACTCTATATAAAGTAATCTTCATTATATTAATTTAAATTAATATATTTATTAATATATATATTATAATTTAAATAATTACATATTATGGGTTATCTTAAATAATTATATTAAAGAAACATAATTCCGTTATATGCTTATTTTAGAGAAGTGCATTTTTAATCCTAAAAATAATATTATAATAAAATAAACTATTATATTGACAAAAATATATTTAATAACTTTGTGTATTAACAAATTTTAGTTAGGTTACATTGAAATAAAAATCAATCCATAATTCGGAATTTAAATAATTTAATGTATTGGAATGAAATGATTGTTTTACAAAAGTATTGATTTTTACAATTTACTAACAAATAACTATTTTAAAACAATTATACATATTTAAACCTTCTATAGTTTTGATATTTTGGTTTAAAATATTATTTCCATTGTATTTAGTACAATTTATTTTTATATCTGAAATGAATTATAATATTTTCTCACAAAAAGAAATAAAATATCTTTTTGAGGAAAATAAATTTTATTTGAGACTAAGATGAGTTTTCAAAAAACTTAGTTATTATTTATTAAAGAGTTATAAATATATAGTTTAAATGTTATGTATATTTTATTTTTTAGTTAATCTAAATAATTACCATCAATTTAATATCTATGATATAATATTCCAAATTAAATAATGTATTTAATGGATTAGTGTGGCATGTTATGTACTCTGTCAAATGTAATTTTCATCATTTAAAATTATGGGGTGGTACATTGTACCAACATTGAATAAATTATGTTTTCAGAGTTAAAATTTTTTATAAGAAATAAAAGGATTCATATTTAATCGACTCTTTGTGGAAAACCCACATCTTAAAAGGTTTAATAAAGAATCTTCATAAAATGATTAATAGAAATAGGATGGTCCTGTAGAATAACAAAAAAATAATTTTCGAGATTAGGAAAAATTAATTGTAAGTGAAAATATTCTCATATAGGAGAAAAATAATTCCCAGGAATAATAAATAGTGACAAATAACATGGTCATGAGAATTTTATTGACTACAAATCCAAAAATCTATGATTTGTGAAAGTAAAATTGACTCATTAGAAATGAAGGAAAATTTATAAAAATTTTACTTCAAGATACTTTTACTAATATTAGTTGATTATTTAACTAAGATAATAGAGAACATTTAAAAATATAATCATTATATATTCATATATTTCATAATCACATTTTCATGTTTTGTTGGTTATTAATTGACATTCAACTTCATCTCTTACTCTAATGAAGGTATATAAATTATTAATTATTAATTCTTGAAGCATGGAAATTAATATTTAATGGGAAAAAACATCCAAGAAATAATAATAATATATTCATCATATCTTTAAATAATAGGAATGATTAAAATTAATAACCTATGGTTTGATGATAACAAAAAATTATAAACCTTTATATAACAAAATATTACATTTTACTTCAAAATTACCACCAATGTTTCAATAAAAATTATCCCTAGAATAAATATACATACATTCAAATTAAAAAAAATATTCTCAAAATCAATGAATTTTGTATCAATAAATGTGATGTTTCAACTTTTAACTTATATCCCATAAAATTTAATTGCATTCTTACCAAGTAACCAATTATGTTAATCCTAATAGTTATATATATACCTGAACAGAATAAAACATCTCAAAAAATATCCTTTATGAAAAAGATATGATGTGGTAATATTTATACAAATGTCAAATTAACATTTATTTTTCAACCAGCTTATATAAAAAAACTTTTATACTAATGAGGAAATCTCGTAAGAGAATTGTTGGGATCACACACTTTTCACCCTTTGGTTGTGGGTAATATGCCTGAAACCTTACCATAATTGATAAGTTGTCATCTAACATGTGGGTTTTCATTTTTATAAATAATTATTAATATAATTACTATAAATTTAAAAAACATAAGAAACAAATCATAAAAAAAAAATTAATAATTAAAAATCGTTTCTATCCCATGGTTTTTTATATGATAAATTAAATGATCCATAATTTTTGAAACCCACAATTATCTTATCCTCAAATATCATAGAAGCTATAAATGTTATAATACCTTTAAAATTATGTCCAAACAATACAAATCATTATTCCTCAAATAAACTTATCACTAAAATATTTATTAAACAAAAGTGTTTTATTCCTACAAATATACCCCAAATAATTCCCTATCATGTAACTATCATAGAAAATCTCAAAATATGGGTATCCTTTCCTTTAAAATTACTAACAGCCATAGAATTATTAAACCATGATTATACCTAAAAATATTAAACTACAATAAAATAAACCATTAACTTAGTTTCTTATGGGGAATTTCCATAATTTCTATCATAGGTCTTTATTCCCTAATTAATATTTTTCTTCATTCTAGCTTCCAAAATTTCTACTAAACTTGTACTATTACAAAATATAAAGTCCCCTCCCTCGTAATCCTATATTCAGTGGTTAAATTGATTTCTCAGTAATAGAAACATGATGTCACATCCCAAATGACCAAAACATTTAGTATTGTTTTGTAAAATAGATACATACTTTAGTCTAACATTACATTTGAAAACATATATTACAAAATAGTGAATTTATTTATTTACTGTTCTTGAACTCATTTATATATTTCTTCATTATATCATAGGTAAATAAAATTAATTAGATGTGAGATCTGTTGTTAAGTAACATTTAGTTAACATTTTAATCTATCATGAGTAAATAAGGAATAATCAATATAGCATTGTAGATAACTTAAACACATAACATTTAATCAATAACTTGAGAATGATGAATAATATGATATGAAAAAAAATTTATCACGAAATTATATATAATTAATCACATGAGATTTAATCTTCTCCATTTACATCATAACCAATAATATAATAATGTGGAAACCATCATATAATATCATTTCGATGGAATATATATTTTCAGAAATCATTAACATAATATCAAGGCCTCATTCTAAGACATATTAAATAAATAGATAAGGCCTCATAAATTTAATGAAACAATACTATCTAATAAGGCCTAGTGATGTATCCATGTGACGTTTTTGGTTCCTCCCATAACATACTGAACTTAATTCGTTCACTATAATGAAGGTGTGAAAAACAACTCATTACATATTCAACATAAACATTCATATTGAAAAGTTACATATTAAATTTTAATATATCAATAGCAAAAATTATCGTAAACCATCCATTGAAAGAATAAGTATGGTATCATTAGAATATATCCCCAGTGGATCATATGTAAAATAATTATTTTTTATCCTTGATGAATATAAATAACCTAAAATGATCATTAAAACTTTCTGGTAAAAAATAATATTTTTAACATTTGAAAATTTATTTGTAAAAATAAACCTATCTCGAATAATAGAAAAATTATATAATTCAAAATAAATTTTGAATCCTTTATGGGAATATTCAAAAAATTAGTGGTCAACATGGTGGGAAATTCTATTCAAGCTGTATATGTAAAAAGAACTTTCCTTTCAAAATTTTGAAAGAAAACTCAAAATATAATATATTTAGAAAACAAAATAAAGATAAATTTTAATTTTTTGTTAAACATCGGTAAAAATTTCATTGAAATATCAATTTAAAATATTAACTGTATTATTTAAATGTTTTTATGGATAATATAGACATAGGAGAAAAGTTTTAACAACTGAGTAGATAAAGAAAGATTATTTTCGTTAAAACATTATTTTGGTCACTTGAGTATTCAAAATTGTAGAATAAAAGGAAAATATTAAATAAAAAATTATAATTAGGATAATAAAATAATTTATAGTAATAAAAACATCTTATAATTCCTCATGTTGTGGTTTAAATAATTTTTTTTTTGAATAAAAACGAGATTGTGAAAGAAACTCTTGCCATTTTTTTAACTATTGAATCACACCCCTGTAAATGAAATAACATAAAATGAAACATAAAATTAAATAGATATTATTATATTAAGATTATATAATATCAATGAAGTATTATATATAATAAATAAAAATAAATAGGATTAAATAAACAAATATGTCTTAATCGAGTGAAAATTGAGTCGAAACTCCTAACAAAGATTAGATCGTTGATGTGAGAATTAATCAATGAAATTAAATTTTTAATAAAATGTTAATCTACATGAAATAAGATGAAATAAAAAATAATATAACCAAATTTAATTACACACATAATCATTTAACATAAAAGACAACGAATAAGTAATATAACCCAATAAGAAAAAATGAGTTATGAAAGATCATACCACTTGGTAACATTCAAATCAAATCCACATGGATGAATTAAATTTAATTTTAACTTAAAATTGAATAATTTATGAATTATACATGTTATAATATATAAAATGGGCATCATATACACAATATATATAAAATTAGGTTTATAACGTTACAATATTCCACAATGAAATGAAATTGAGAAAATATCCCTTATATCATTCACAAAATGTCACACATGTTAATTGTATTCCTGAATAATAAACATTTGATAATTATTTAATTATTTATGAAACTTTTATATTATTAATATTACTATTATTTTATATAATACCATGTTTTATGTAATGAGTTGATCAATTAAGTTCATATCATATTTTTTACAGTATTGTTTACAAATATCTGGAGTGACTTATGTAGGTTAACTAAAAAACTACTAATTTTTCCATTATCTAATTCTTAATAATAAATATATAATAACAATTTTTATAAAATAATTACACTATTATATACAAACATTAATGATGGTTTTTGAACAATTATCTACATTAGAATCATAGTGATGGTTAGTTGTACAAACACATGATTAAGATTTCCATTTATCAACGATCATGATGGAATGATCATAAATATTATTTAGAAATTTATTAATTATAATTATTACATAAATAAAATTTAATTTCTTCAAATGAAGTTATATATTGTAGTCATGTGATGTGGTTATGAAAAACAAGTTGCATCGCTTCATGGAGGTGGTAATACACATGTATTCCGGAATGACATTACCATTTTGAAATGAATGAAAAGGTAAGAAAATATAGAATATATAAACCTTTTTATAATTATAAATAAGTAATTAATATAATATATATACATTAAAACTATCATCATAACTATTTGTAAGAGGTTGGGATGGAAGATGAATTACATTGGCTCGCGAGGCTGTGGTTTGCTGTACACACGAACGATGGTTTAATTTTCTAAATAAAGGATGGAGATGTGGATATATGTTATTAATTTGAGATAATAACATATTATAATACGAAATATAATTATTTTATTTTTCAACCATGGTTTATGAAGATTTAAATGAGGTTGCAGAAGATATAAAATAACTATCACTTAAGAACAATGACTCTTCTTCAGCCAGCCTCTTTAGGTTTATAACCAAATACTTCATAGGATGACTTCATAGAAAAAAATTGACTCTAGTTTATATTTTTGGATGAAATTAACATATTTGGGTCATTTTAGTTTTTAATAAAAAATCTTTTTGTTGTGTGAAATGAGAGAGGATTTGTGTACCCTTTTATAACTGAGATGGGGTGGAATTTTTTCTAATTCCAAAAACTAAAAATTGTAGTTACCCTCAATACATGAACCTAAAATTTTGATAAATAATAGATTTTAATGATTATAATGTTAATAAGAAACATCCACCACTAAAAACTAAACATTTTTTAAACATTTCTTTCCCTTATATTCTACGTTTACTCACATTTCCCCCTTTAATTTACACCATGATAACTAGTTTTTTAATCTAGTGAATTGATATATTATTAATATAATTAGAAACATAATTCATTTTTAATTTATACCCATTGATTATAAATATTAATTATAATTTTTCCAAAAAATCCAATCTATGTGGAAAAACTAATTTTAATACAAGATCATGTAACAAAGAAAACTTAATTTTAAAATTTACAAGGTAAAATCATGGTGAAATTGAAATAGTTTAATTTAAATTATAATATTAAAAATTTCATAAATGCAAATGGTTTGAAATTTTAAAACAATTTTCACATGAATTTTCACCCTTCAAGAAATTTTAATATTTTTAATTATTTTAATAAGTCATTTTTACCATTAAATATCATTACTGTAATTTTCAGAACTATTAATTTATATTGAAATTAAATACCTAAAAATAATACTTATTTTATAATATAATAAATTTAAAAATAAATAATACATCATTATAATATTTAAAAATATTTTGGGACATGAAATCCACCCAAATAAATTACTTTTATGGTACTGAGAATCATCTACATTGCACTTTCATCAATTTTTAAAAGCCTTGTATCAATATTTTATAATCATTTATGGTAATTATATAATCAAAAAAACATATAAATAAATTACCATGATGAAAATATTTTTTAATATTAAAAAAATACATTTAATATTCATCCACCACTTTTGTTGAGTCAAACATATTATTTTCACTTCTCTATTTCATTTTTTTTGGAAATCACAAACTCTTTTTGAAATATCTAATTACTAACGCCATTATATTCACGTGGTTTAAGAAAATAATAATATATCATTAAATCATATATTAATTAAGACTTTTTGATTCATATATTATCAATACAATCTATTCATATGCATATGATAATAATCGTTGTCATGAGTTCTAAAGAAATAATTCATTCCATGATTATCATAACAAGCCAGGATAAAATTATATCATACACACCAAATTCAATTTTTATTGTATACACTATCTAGTTTTCATATTGAAAATACTTTTTTAGTGATATAAATCATACTTTATCTTATAAAAATAATCATAGGAACCATTTTTATTCAGTTTTATCTATCCAGAAAACTATATTGTAATGAAAGGAAAACAATTAAATCAAGATGATAATGTGTCTTCTATTTCAATTTATATTTAAAATGATTTCATTTTTTAGATATAATAAGACCATCAGTGTTCCGGAATTTCAAGTCCTTCTGAGATTTCAGGAGAAAATATGACTGTGGGAGACTATGAAGACTGTTGGGACAAACACCTATAAATATCAGTTCTTTTGAATGGGCTCAGGTTGCTTTTGTTGCTCGTAATTTTTGACATCCTAAGAGTTCTCTATAAAATTTTTGCTACATGTGAAAACCATGAATTTTACATGTTTTTATCCTCTTGTTTCATTTACTTATGACTCTCAAGTGTTTTCATTTTTCTATTTGCAATACTGAAAGTGTGTATACAATTGAGGGCTTTTGAGGATAGGAATAGAGCTATGCCAATCTTTTATGGATCGATGTATTATAAAGATAGAAAGATAGAGGTTTCAATCACCTTATTTATCTAAGGTTTTTGGGGATATCAAGATATAGGTTGATCATTGTAATGAGGGCTTACCCTGGTGTTGGTATGACAGACTTGCTTGAAAGTATAAATGAAGGGACCTCTTTCCAATGTTATTGGATACCCATCTATAAGGGTTAGATGAAATTTATTCATTCAAATGTTTTATATTTCTACTAAATTAGAATATAAAGTGAATAATTTTATATATTCAAGTTTTTATTTTATATTTGGTGATTAATATCTTTCTAATTACAATTTTAGTGATTATGATCAATTCATTTACCAAGTATGATTCTATATGCTTTATGATAGTACCATTAATTGTTTCACTATATTTATCGTAACCATTATGATTAATATCCATATAAAATTTACTCAGATTAAATAATATCCTTATTGTGGATACGATTAATTTCACATATAACATTTGGAATACTTATCGTAACCTACTAAGTAAGATACATTGTACATCAGACATAGGTCCCTATTCAATTATTCTTTAAATACAAAATATGTTTATGAATATTAATATTTATATTATATTAAAATATGTTTTCTCTATGTTGAAAATGAATGTTTTAAAATACAAAATTCACCCCCTCTTTTATTTTTTCATTTACATATATATTTTGATCAAATAATTGGTATTAAATGAGGTTTCCACTACTCATATATTTTCTTCATTTAAATTTTCAAGTTAGTTATATTTCTTATTATTATTTTTTGTTTATAAATATTTGTTATACTAACATGTAATATGGAAAAAGAATATTTTTTTATTTAAAACATGTGTCAGTTCAATAGATAATATAAATACAACAGAACCTCCAATATTCGATGGCAACCAATATGAATACTAGAGAGACATAACGAATAATCTTTTGATCAACATAGGAGTTGATAATTTTGTTATGCTGACTATTGAATATAAAATTCTTGAAAATAATGTTAGAATCTTTACCAAACAAGAGAAGCAGGAATATCAATTAAATTACAAGTTAAAGAATAATTTCATTGTTCTATAAGTAGAAATATATATATATATATATATATATTATATTTTGATATAGAGTGTAGTATTTTTAAGAAGTTATAAATTACATAATTTCATAAATCTAAATTTGTTGAAATAATAAGAGCCATGTTAAGAAAAAATTATTAGGCTTTCAAATTACCTTATTGGTAAACTGTTATTAAGGTCCAACAAAGGCTCGTAAAAAATGTGAACAATTTAAAATATATTTGATAGAAAGGATTAAATGATGATATTATTATAAATATGATTATATATATTATTCCAAATGGATCGAAATAAAAAAGAACATATTTTGATGAGTTAAGGGTGGTAACAAATGTACCTCTTGAAGAGTTTTTTGGAAATATTTTTCAAAACAATGATAGATTACAAAGAGATGATAAGAAGGACAAAAGAAGAAATTAGGATATTCCTTAACATCTACTTCAAGTCAAATGAATGATCAGACACAAATATATATATATATATATATATATATCATCAAATAAAAATAATGTTATTATTCAAACAAACTCATGGGAATCAGAACATTCAAAAAATGAGTTGGCTATTCTTGCTCGAAAGATGAACAAGATTTTTGGAATAAAATATTTGTAGTATAGATGCATGAAAAGTAACAATGATACAAAAGAAACTAAATTTACATGTTATTAATTCAAAATGTATAGACATATAAGACCTGATTAGATAAATCTCAAAAGAAAAGATAGAAAGGAATGTCATTCTGATAGAAATCAAAAAATGTTTTACAATCCAAAAGGAATCAATGTCTTGAAAGCTAATGACTCATGAAGTGATTGTGGGGGAAATTTTTCTAAATATTCATTATAAAATGAAAAATATAGACTGAAGAATATTATTCTCTATACCATAATACATTTTGAAATTGAATATTTTATGGAAAATAGTAAAACCACCAGATTCATTAATAAAATATGTATTCAAATGAAAAACATCCTAATGAAAATGGTCATATTTATTCTCATGAAAGAAGATTCCATAGTAGAAGAAAACATTTTTCCATTATATGAGTAAGTCTCTAGATTTAAAAATTTTATTAAGAATGATAATTGAAATGTTAGTAAGAAACTTGTTAAAAAAATTCTAGAATAAATATTTTTACAAAAGTATTAGTTGAACTCTCAAAAGATCGTAATGATAACTTTTTTTAAAAATGATTCTATTTCTAAATACCTTGAAAAGGATAATTTGGGGAAGTATAAGCATTAAAAAGACTTCAAAAAAGTCATTTATGAGAAAAATTATTATAAAAAACTCAGTTATGAAACTAATACTAATATAGATAAGAATTTATTTTAATTACTAAAGATTGAAATTTTCTATTTAAAGTAACTTTTGACAAACATTACCACTAGTAATGATGGATTAGATAAAATGTATAAACATCTTCATCCACAAGGTAATAGTTCAGGAATGAGATATACTCATTCAAAAATGTTTTTTAGTAATAATTATTTTTTTCTTGAAAATTATCCTTTTCACTAAAGTAAAATGTGGAGGTCATTGGAATAAAAATTATACATTAAATAAAATTCAATATATAGGGTTCTGGAAGGACAAATTTTCCAAAAAAATATGGATTTCTAAAATTTTACTTTCAAAAAATTCTATATCCATGAAATTTTTGATTCAAAAAATATAATTTATTTGTTTTAAGAAAAAAAGGATGTATCAAAAATAATAATATATGGTATATAGATATTGAATCTTCACAAAATATGTCTCATAACAAATACTTATTTGAAAATATTATTAAAATGAAATGTTAAAGAGTTACCATGAGAGATAATTCTAAAAGAAATATTGTTGGAATAAGTAATAATGTTCATCTTTGAAAATATTTAATTTGAAATGATTTATTTGTTAAGGGTCAGAACACAATCCTTATAAGAATATGGAAATTATTTGATGGAGTTTACCTTATAAATATGAGGAATGATAAAAGGGTAGTACACAATTGCAAGGATAAATTCACTCTTTCTACCCATTTTAAAGAGAATGTTTAGATACTCAATATAGAATGCCTTAAGAGCCAAGACATACCTTGACTTAGTGCAATAGAAGATTAATCATTTTTATGTAATATATGGTTAGGAAATTGTATCCTTAGGAACTTATATAATTTTTCTATGAAAATAAAATCTAAGGATCTACCAGAACATAGTTTTGATTATTCAAAAGTCTATGTCACTTTTCAACATGGAATGAAACATAAGTCATGATTTAAATCAACTAGTGAAGTTACAAATTCTGATTATTTATAGTTAGTGCAAATGGATCTTTTTGGTTGTACACAAATTAGATTTTTTGGAGGATAATGTTATGTATTTATTTAGTTGACGACTACACTATATATACATGAGTCTATTATCAAGAAAACAAATCTGAATCTTATTTTTATTTTAAAATTTTGTTAATAAAAGTTAAAAATTGAAAAACAATCCATTATTAACTATTTATAGTGATCATGGTGGAAAATTTTTAAATTATTATTTTGAATCATTTTTTAGTTAGAAAGTAATTATATACAAAATTTCATCTCTCGTAACTCCTCAACAAACAGTGTTATTAAAAGAAGAAATGATATGCTTCAATATATAACAAGAACCATGTTGAGTGAATATTTTATTACAAAACATTTTTTGTTGATGCTATGAGTACTGGTTTTATATAATATAAATTGAGTTTTAATTTGGCATTTTTATAATAAAATACCTTATCTGTTATGGAAAGTATGAAAACCAAAAGTTTCTTAATTCAATATATTTTGATGCAAATTATTCATTTTGAATAAGAAAGATAATTTACATGAATTTTCAGCCAAATAAGATAAAGGTATATTCATAGTCTATTCCACTATATTTAATTCTTATAATGTTTTCAATAAAATTTATTATACTATTGAGGAAATGGTACATGTTAAATTTAATGAAACTGGACTTTTTAAAACTATCCTAACCTACATATTTTGAGGAGTTTTTCAAAACTTATTATCAACCATTTGTAAAAGAATCTTCTAATAAGTAAATACTCATTAAATTGTCTTTGAAGTGTTCACTCTAAATGAATTTTTATCTTGTAATGATGAATTGGTTTTACAAAACCCACATCTGTTGTTTCTTAAGAGTCATCCTAGTAAATAGTTGTAAGGATTGGTGTCCTGAGAACCAACTGTTTTGTACTTTGATTACATGGATGTTCACTTATTATATATTGTTCATTGTTCTACATGACTATAATATAATAATGTCCTGGAATATTTGTTTCATTGGTAAGGTCATGGAAGATCCCTTATATGATGAGAACCTTGAAATTCTATAACAATATTCATAAATAAATTTCTACAGTTGGATGACATACTATGATAGGACACATAGTATACAGACCGTCATGTTCGAGTTCTCATAAGAAGACGAGACCCACTCTCATGGAGTTCGTACTTGGTAATCTCCATGATGGGAGATTATGAGAACAAACCTGCCAGTATATATTCTACATGTCTTGGTGTCATCGAACATTGATATCTACGAGCGTGTGTAATGGTCCTTAGACTAGAAGATTATCATTAACTTATGTTATGACTCGTGCACTTAGATTTACTAACAAAAACTGTTAGACAGAAAGTTGGTGGGAAGTAGGGTACATTGGGTATGTCACAAGTGACATGTTGTTAATGGATAAGTCAAGGAATGATTTTCCCTTCCATTTATGGAATTTGATATCTCAACCCTTTGATTGAAATAGAACTGTCACATTAAATTCCATGCCCATGGTGTAAAAGACAAGTTTATTTCAGGTAGTCAAAGAACGAAAGATCAAGCATATAGGTTAATGATACTTCCATTAAACCTTCTTGTTGAAATACTGAGACAAAGGGATTAAATTAAACTGTAAGTGTTCGTATGAGGTGATACGTCAATGCGGTGTCAACTTCTTTCTCTTGGGTGTCTTGACCCGTTGCAAGACAATAATCTTGGACTTTAGGAAAGATCGCCTAATGCCAATGAGAAAGAGGCCAATAGGGTCACACACTAAGTGTATTCAAGTATCCCAAGTTGAATAAAGATTATTCTCGTATGTGGTTTAATAAATATTCAAGGAAGCCTAAATCGTTTTAATGATGGAGGAAGAAGGAAATGAAAAACAAGATATACATGACGTGTATTAATGATTACACGTCATATAGTTTTTCATGGAAAACAAGTACACACCGTGTATTAATAATCACTTGCCGTGTAGTTTTCATAATGGAAAGGAAATGAAAAAATGAAAACAAGATATACATGTCGTGTACCTTTATTGTACATGCCGTGTAGTTTCAAATGAAAAAAAGTACATTCCGTGTATTTATTAATACACGCCGTGTAGTTTTTCTAGTCAGGATTTTGGGGATAAAATATTGTTTTAAATGATATTTATTATAATTAGCATCGGCGCATGTCAAGGAATTAATTATTTGACCAGGGGGTTTCAAATAAGAGTCAATTAAATAAATAAAATGTGTAACGTGTTTATTTATTGTAATAAATATACAACCTCAAACCTGATTATAAATATCCTCACAACCCCAAATCTTTTCCAACACACAAGAGAATCGATGTGCACAACAACTCTGGAGAATTATTTAAAGGCTGAAAGAACCTCTTCCTCTAAGAATGCTCTCAATACCTAGAGAGATCCTCTTCCATCAGATCAATACAATCTAAGGCGGACAATACAAGAAATGGTTTCTCCATTCTAGCACCTGGAGAATCCTTTTGCGACGTCCTGAGATATGAGGTACACATGTGGATAATCGCTAGAGGAAGTCTACACTTGGCTTCTGCGACATAACGACGAATCACATCGGAACATGATATAGAACATCAATGAAAAAATAACACCCAAAAGGTATTTCTTTTCAATTGATTAAATTAATTATAATCAACCTGTAACGATACTACTTTGTGGTTCCGGGACATTTATTTTCTTTTTTCATTTCAATGATTCGATCTGTGGAGACTAGCGTTTATCGTCGTATTGATCCCGGATTGATCATTGTTAATAAAAAAACCAAGTGGGCACATCCACCCACGCACTTCCGCTGTGCCTGGAACCTTCAAATGGTATTAGATGGAGGTTACAACGTTGATTTTATTTATTTAACTTTCATTGATAATTTACGTGTTTATATTTGATTCAATTAAAAATAAATCATTTTATAAAACTGAATAAACGAGATCTGTTATTCCTTCTTCATTTCTCGATTCATATCACAGAAATGACCATTTAATTTTAATTTCGATTAAAATAAAAAACAAGGAACTCATCCAGAGGAGCCGCTCTTTCTGTCTGTACAACACGGGAGTACATGATGTGTGATGAAAACTACATGCCGTGTACCTAGGTTCAACGAACTGGCACTGGTCCACCAAAACACGCCATGTGAATTGAGTATGCCTAAGTAATGATTACTCCATGTTAACTAGAAATGAATGGTGCATGGAAAATAGGAATACAAGACGTGTATGTTGGAGCAACATATTGTGTAGTCCGATCCGGTCCAGGTGAAACCATGTACATGGAGAAGACGTGTTCCGGGTACATGGGATTTCCAAGCCGGTTGCCACGTAACAAGGAAGTACACGCCGTGTATTATTTATATATACGTCGTGTACTCCAAAATTTCCAATGTACAGAGAACACACCAAAGCCCCTGATGTGTACTTGGGATAAAAGGTGAAAAGAAATTCACACCGTGTAAATATAAACTACACGCCGTGTACTTTCCAAAAATTTCACCAGGTTTCCTCCAAAAGTACAAAGACCTGTACAAGGGATATGGATGAGAAGAATCTCAATGAAATTTAGAAAGTAATTTAATATAGACAATTGATTAATTATAAGATCATACTTAATTAATTTCAATCATGACTTATCTTAAATAATAGAAGGATTAAAAGAATTTGAATTCTAAATATGCGTAAATTTCATTGCATGCGTTGGATGATCATGAGCGAGACCAAAGACCCTTTTGTATGTGTGTTTGGTTTCATTTAAATTTTTTTAAATTTAAATTCGTTGGCCTGCGAGCCTTCTTCCAATAAAATATAGGGCATGCATGACCATGGTTTCTTTAATGTAAACCCCATGTAATGGAGGATCTCCCAAGTGAGAGGAGATGGTTCGACATTCAAAGCTGAGGTGAAACCAATCCAAGAAAATACAAAGGTGGACAGGCGGGAGCTACAAAACATGAAACATCAAGTTCAATGTGTTTTCCATAGGCCAGGGTTATCTTATCAAAACCTCTAGATAAGCCAACCAATAAAAGATGATGATCATGACATCTTATTTTATTTCTGTCTAATTTCATTTTATATTTATTATGTATGTTTTGTTGCGATCACATAATTAATGAAATAAACAAGAATGAAAATGTGGAATAAAATAAAAACCGGACTATGCATAAACATTATCAGAACATGGTTAATCACTTAAACAAGCATCACTTAATATTAACAAGAATGTGATAATGTGAAACTATGCATAAAATATTAAAATCCCTCAATACCATATTAAGTCAGACCAAGCCTTCTATTACTTGATTAAGGGAAAGACTTAATAAAACTATGCGTTTGACCAACCCTTGTTGGGACACGTACTTTTATAAGGGAAGCCCTTATGAAAGGTTTCAGGTTGACTTAACCATATTACATCAAGAGGAGTAACCCTTTATAGACTTGATGTAATATTGGAGGCAAGAGTTGAGGAAATCCAAGTCAGGATTTCAGGATTGGGGAGTCCACTCAACAGATAAAGGAACTATAAGCTCACAGTTGGAAAAGACCTGCCTACCTAAATACCTTCAAATTGATTGACCAACCCTTGTTGGGGTTATGCAAATGGGAATATGGATCCTTGCTAGTAGAATGTCAAAGAAACTGGACATTCCAAGTTCAATGGTGAGGGCCATTGGGACTTGATAAAATAGTGGGAGAATTAATAAATTTTTTATTATTTCTCATAAAATGTAATCAAGAAAGTACTAATAAATCTGCTCTTTTAATTTTTAGAATCGAAATAACAAACTCGTCAACCACATTTTCTCTGCGATCAATTCGGGATAAGGAAAATATCCCCACATGTTGTAACTTTCAGGTATGGTTTAGACACCTTTGGGTTATCCTATTCAATGAATGAAAGTTTTATGTGCTGTAGTCCTCACATCATGATCCACCTACCCAAGGGGCGAGTGATGAATATTTCCTATTCTATGATCAACATTTGAGCGATGCAATCAATGTTCAATGTTTGATGTCGTCATCTATGTCTAGTGAGCTCATGAAGTCTCATGAAGAGATGGATTCCTACAGCATGATCGAGCACCTCCGTGGTTTATACCATGAGAGAGCAAGACATGAAATGTTTGAGATCTCCAAGGCTCCATTTCAGAGCAATCTTGGAGAGGGTTCCCCAGCCGGGCCTCATCTAGTCAATCTCATTAGATACACTGAGTTATTTGAGGTTATAGGTTTTAAAATCCCCGAAGAACTGGGTACCGATCACATTCTCACATCACTCCCCCAGAGCTTCTCAAACTTTGTTTTGAACTTCAACATGAACAACATTGAGATGTCTTTATCTGATCTTCTTATCCTCATTATCCAAGTGGACAATGACATGAAGCGTGAAAAGCCTTATGTACTCATGGTGAATAAAAGGAAATGGAAGGTGAAGATCTTGAAGCCCAAAGCATCTTCAAGGCCTTCCAATAAAAGTAAGATCAAAGGGGAGGAAAGGGAACAAGATGTTGTTTGTTTCACATGTGGCATGAAGGGCCACTGGAAGAAAAACTGCACCCAGCCAAGGAAGCAAGGGGAAGCTTCAGGTGCATTTGTTATCGAATGCAATCTATCCGTTTCTACAAACTGGGTATTAGATACTGCTTGTGGTGCTCAAATATATATCCAAATACAGGAACCAAGTAGATTTTGGAAGATTGATCGAGGGGAGGTAGATCTACGAGCAGCCAATGGAGCCAGACTTGCTGTTGTAGGTGTCCTGGAATACCACCTCACATTTCCAACTAGAATGATATCAGTGTTAAGGGGTTGTTATTATGTACCTTCTATTACTAAAAACATTATTTCAGTATCCAGATTAGATACTGATGGATTCATGTTCATGTTTATAAATGAATGTTTCTACTTTTAAAAAGATAGCATTTGTTTCAGTTGGGCACATTTATATAGCAGCCTTTATGTGCTAGACTACACAAACCCTGTAATGGAAATCGATGTCAAAGTCAATTCACATGACTCATACCACACCCAAATTTGGCATTACTAGCTAGGTCATGTCAATGAGAAATGTTTGACAAAATTACATCAAGATGGGTATTTAGATTCTTTCGAACTAAAACCACTTGGTGTATGTCATGTCTGTCTACAAGGAAAAATGAACAAATCCCCATTTAGTGGGAAAGGTGAAAGGGCTAAAGAGCTTCTAGAATTAGTTCACACAGATATGTGAGGACCATTTCCAGTTGAAGCAAGGCGTGGGTTCTCGTACATCATGACTTTTACTGATGATTTCAGTAGATATGGAAATATTTTTTTAATGAAGTATAAATCAGATTCTTTTGATCGGTTCAAAGAATACAAGAATGAATTTGAGAACCAGCATGGTAAGAAGATTAAGAAACACTGCTCAGATAGAGGAGGATAATATCTTAATCAGGACTTCATTGATTTCTTATGGGAGTTTGGGATTCTATCTCAACTCACTCCTCCTTATACACCTCAGTGGAATGGTGTCAGTGAAAGGTGGAACCGCACCCTATTGGACATGGTGAGATCAATGATTAGTCATTCGAGTCTTCCAATATCCTTTTGGGGATATGCATTACAAACAGAAGCACACATACTAAACCATGTATCAAATAAATCGATAAATGGTATTCCATACGAGTTATGGAGTGGACGCAAAGTCATGTTATCAAATTTACATGTGTGGGGTAGCAAATCATTTGTTAAGGCCTCTTCTGGTAACAAACATGAACCCCGAGGAACAAAGTGTATCTTTATAGGATATCCCAAGAAAACAAGGGGATATTACCTATACAAACCCTCATAAAAAAAGGTTACAGTGGCAAAACACTCCATATTCCTTAAGAGGGAGCACATCTCTAAAAGAGTTATTGGGAGCGAGATAGACTTCAATGAAGTCGAGGCTCAAGATATACAAGAGTTGGTACAAGAACAGATTCCAAAAAGCTACGTGGAAGAACAATATGTTCAATAGACACAAGAATAGTGTAGGAGCACGAGAGAGGTGAGAGAACCAAAAAGATATGGTTTTCATGTCACCAAGGATGGTGACTCATTATTGGTTGGCAATGATGATCCTCTTACCTAAAAGGAAGCAGTTGAAGGCACAAACGTTGCCAAGCGGAAAGAAGCCATGAATTCTGAAATGGATTCCATGTACCAAAACCAATTCTGGATTTTGGTAGATCCTCCAGTTGATGTAAATCCTATTGGTAATAAATGGGTATTCAAGAAGAAACTAGACATGGAGGGGCAAGTCAGCACCTATAAGGCACGAATGGTTGAAAAAGGTTTTAGACAGCGTCAAGGAATTGAGTATGATGAAACCTTTTCACCGGTTGCGATGCTGAAATCCATCAGAATCCTATTGGCCATTGCCACTTACTGTGACAATGAAATTTGGAAAATGGATGTAAAAATAGAATTCCTTAATGGGAACCTCCAGGATGATGTCTACAACACACAACCTAAAGGGTTGGTGATGCCAAATGATGCCAATAAGGTATGAAAGTTGAAGAAATCCATTTATGGATTAAAGAAAGCATCAATGTCATGGAACATTCGTTTTGATGAAGCTTTAATGGAATTTGGCTTTATTAAGAACAAATGTGAGCCTTGTGTCTACAAGAGGTTTTGTGGGAGTGCAGTCATTTTCTTAATATTATATGTTGATTACATATTACTAATTGGAAACGAAGTACCTGTATTACCGTCAGTTAAGGCATGGTTAGATAAATTCTTCTACATGAAATACTTGGGAGAAGCATCATATATTATTGGGATCAAGATCCATCATGATAGATCCAAGAGAATGCTGGGCCTGAGTCAAAGTACATACATTGACAAGATACTGATGAGATTCAGTATGGAAAAATACAAGAGCGGATTGATGCCAATGTCATATGGAATTCATCTTTCCATGAAAATGTGTCCTTAGACACATGAGGAATGAAATAGAATGGAAAGGATCACTTACGCATCCACAATTGGGTCAGTCATGTATGTTATGCTATGTACGAGGCTAGATATTGCTTATGCATTATGTGCGGTATGCAGATATCAAGCTGATCTAGGAGACCGCCATTGGATGGCAGTCGAAACTATCCTTAAGTATCTGAGGCATACTAAAGATGTGTTCCTAGTTTATGGAGGAGATGAGAAACTAGTCATCATAGGACATGTAGATGATAGTTTCCAGACTGATCAAGATGACATGATGTCGCAAATTTGATACATCTTCAGTTTGAATGGAGGTGTAGTGAGCTGGAAGATCTCAAAGAAAAGTGTGGTGACAGATTCTATAGTAGAGTCTGAGTATATCACAGCTTTTGAGGCACCTAAAGAAGCATTATGGATTCAAAGCATCATCCAAGAGTTGGATGTAGTAATGAGCAGTAAAGATCCTATCACACTCTATTGTGATAATACTATAGTGGTGGCACTTGCAAAGGATCCAAGGTCACATCAGTGGACAAAGCACATACTTAGAAAGTATCATCTCTTGAAGTATTTTTCTCAGAGAGGTGAAGTTTCAGTAAACAGTATTTCCACGGAAGACAATGTGGTGGACCCCTTGACTAAAGCCTTGACTCAGCAGAAACATGATCATCATGTGATGTCTAGGAGACTAAAAGTCGCAGGCAGTTGGCTCTAGTACAAGTGGGAGATTGTAATGGTTATTGTCATGAGAACCAACTGTTTTGTACTTTGATTACATGAATGTTCACTTATTATATATTGTTCATTGTTCTACATGACTATAATATAATAATGTCCAGGAATATTTGTTGAATTGATAAGGTTATGGCAGATCCCCGCTATAATGAAAACCTTGAAATGCTATAACAATATTCTTAAATAAAGTTCTACGGTTGGATGACATACTATGATAGGACACATAGTATACACACCTTCATGTGTGAGTACTCGTAAGAAGACAAGACTCTCTCTCATGGAGTTCACACATGGTAATTTCCAAGATGGGAGAGTATGAGAACAGACCCACCAATAGCAATTCTGCATGTCTTGGTGTCATCAGACATTTCTATCTATGAGCGTGTGTAATGGTCCTTAGACTGGAAGAATTTCGTTAACTCATTTCATAACTCGCACACTTATATTTACTGATGAAAACCCTCACATAGACAGTTGGCAGGAAGTAGGGTATGTTGGGTGCGTCACGAGTAACATGTTGTTAATGGATAAGTCAAGGAAGGATTTTTACCTTCCATTTATGGAAGTTGATATCTCGGCCCTTTGATTGAAATAGAACTATCGCATTAAATTCCATGGCCATGGTGTAAACGACGAGTTTATTTCAGGTAGTCAAAGAACGACATACCAATCATATAGGTTTATGAAACTTCCATGAAACATGCTTGTTGAGATATTGAGACAAAGGGATTAAATTACATAGTAAGTGTTCGTATGAGGTGATACGTCAATGCGGTGTCAACTTATTTCTCTAGGGTGCGTTGACCTATTACTAGACATTAATCTTGGACTTTAGGCAAGCTCGCCTAATTCCAATGAGAAAGAGGCCTAGAGGGTTACACACTAAGTGTATTCAAGTATCTAAAGTAGAATAAAGATTATTCTCATACGTGGTTTAATAATTTTTCAAGGAGGCCTAAATATTTTTAATTATGGAGGAAGAAGGAAATGAAAAACAGGATATACACGCCATGTATTAAAGATTACATGCCATGTAGTTTTTCATGGAAAACAAGTACACACCATGTATTAATAATTAAATTCCCTGTAGTTTTCTTTATGGAAAGGAAATGAATAAATTAAAACAATATATACATTCCGTGTACATTTAATGTACACACCGTGTAGTTTTCAACGAAAAAAAGGACATGCCATGTATTTATTAATACATGTTGTGTAGTTTTTCTAGTCGGGATTTTGAGGATATAATATTGTTTTAAATGATATTTATTATAATCAGCATGGGCGCATGTCATGGAATTAATTATTCCACCTAGTGGTTTTAAATAAGAGTCAATGAAATAAATAAAACACGTAACACATTTATTTATTATCATAACTCTACAATCCCAAACCTGATTATAAATATCCTCACAAGCCCAACTCTTTTCCGACACACAATAGAATCGTTGTGCACAACAACTCTGGAGAATTATTTCAAGGCCGAAAGAACGTCTTCCTCTAAGAAGACTCTCAAGACCGAGAGAGATCATCTTCCATCGAATCAAGATAATCTAAGGAGGACAACACAAGAAAAGGTTTCTCCACGCTAGCACCCGGAGACTCCTTTGGCGATGTCCTGAGATACAAGGTACATGTGTGGATCACCGCTAGAGGAAGTCTAGACTTGGCTTCTGTGGCACCACGATGAATCACATCGGAACAAGATCATGAATATAAATGAAGAAGGAATACCCAAATTAATTTCTTTTAAATTGTTTAAATTAATTATAATCAACCTGTAATGATCCTACTTTGTGGTTCTGGGACTTTTCTTTTCATTGTTCGTTTCTATTATTAGATCCATGGAGACTAGCATTTATCATCGTATTGATCCCGTATTAATCATTGTTAAATACAAAAATCCATCTATGCACATCCACCCACACGCTTTTACTGTACCCAGAACCTTCAATAGTATCATTATTGATGCAATTAAACTTGTATGGACTATAAGTTCTTTTATAAATGATGTATAACATCTAGAATATCATTCTCAATTAGAACCCAAAAGTAGTAATGAGGAATTTGGTGATGCTGAATGGATTCAAGAAATGTTTTATGAACTAAATTAATTCAAAAGTAATAATGTATAGACCATGGTTAAAAGACCTAAAGAAACCTCTATAATTAGAGTAAAATGGGTCTTTAGACACAAATATGATGAAAATGGTATAATCATTAGAAATAAAGAATGACTATTTGATAATGGTTATAGTACAAAAGATGGAATTGGTTATGAAGAAACATATGTTCTGGTAGCTAGAATTGAATCTATTCAAATACTATTGGCCTTTAAAAAATTCATTAATTTCAATCATTTTAAAATGGATAGAATGTGTGATTTCTTAATTTATATGTTTAAGATGATCTTTTTGTTAAAAAAATCCTAATTTTTAATATATAAAACCTCTTAAATACAACTTAAAACATACCAATCTTTATATAGAGTTAAAAAATCCCTAGTGAATGGTATAATAAGTTAACATGATTTTTGTTACAAAATGATTTTTAGGGAAATGCAGATCCAACTCTTTTCCTAAAGAAATAAAAAAAAATTATTCAAATTTATGTTTATGATCTTATATTCAGATCAACTCAACAACATTTTTAAAATTATTTTTTGAATCGGTTGAATGCTAAGTTTGAAATGTGTATGATTGGTGAGTTAGAATTCATTCTTGGTTTTATAATTTCTCATAAACTTGAAGGGACTTATATATTTGAACAAATGAATAATAAATATCTTCTTATGATAATACTAAATGTATTATTACTCCAATCAGTACCTTAAATACTCTTGAACATGATGAATTTGGACAAACCAGTAAGTCAAATATCATTATAGGGATGATAGGATGTTTACTATACTTAAAAAATAGTCATAAAAATTTAATTTTTTTATTATACTTATGTTCAAGGTTTCACAAAAATCCAAAGGAATCCATTTAAAAGTTTTAAAAATAATTATTGGTTATTTAAAGGGAACCATGGATTTTAGATAATTATATCCTTCTAGATATGATTTTCAATTAAAATGTTTTTTGGATGCTAGCTTGGGTTGTTAAATAATGGATGTAATAACTACATCTTGAAATTTTCAATTCTTAGGTGATTCCTTAGCCTTGTGGTCTTGTAAGAAAAAACACTTAGTAGAAATTTTCACAACTGAAGTTGAATATGTGGTAGATGAAAGTTATTGTGCATAAGTGGGGCGAATGTAATACACACTCACTGATTATGTCATGAGTTTTACAAAATCTCAAGTACTATGTTATAAAACTAGTTCCATTGGATTAAGTAAAACCATGTTAAATCACCCACTTACAAAAAAATAGATATTAGGCATCAATTTCTTAAGGATCAAACACATTAAAGAGATATAATTTTTCAATTATTCAGATTGAAAGAATTAATTACTGATATTTTTACAAAACCATTACTTTCTGATAGATTTAAATATACTAATCATAAGCTATTAATGATCATTATAAAGTAATCATTCATATCTACTTCCTGTCTAAAATATCTCTCTGCATTATGTTTCTCCTCTTCAAAGGTAGAGTGCATATAATTGAATTTTTTTCTTTTATTTTTCTTTTCAAGAAATTTTTATACTGAAACATTTTCTTACACATAAGTTTTCATACACAAAAATTTAAATAATAAAAAAAATTATTCAATAAAAATTTTCCTCAATTTTTTTGTACAAATAAATTTTCGTACTAAAAAAATTTCATACTCAAAACTTTTCTTACGTAGAAGTTTTCATAATCATTTTTTTATACTCATATTTTTGAAAATCATTTTATTCATGCTCATAAATTTTCGTACTCAATTTTTCTTTTATACACAAAATTTTCAAACTAATTTATTTTCATACTCAATTTATTTACATACTCAATTTTTTTAGAACAACATAATATCAAAACCAAAAGACCTATTCTGAGTATCTGAAAGGTATGATTTATTATCTTACGCTGTTTAAATTAAATATTATATGTTTTTATTTCATATTCATTTAAAAAAAATTATCATATTCATGAGGAATAAAATATTTGTTTTTAAAAAACCTCAAGTGTTAAAATATTTTCAACCATTTAATATTTTTTTATCTAATATGAACTATCAAATATCAATGGTAATTTTTTATTCTTTTATATAAAAGGACCCCTAACCTTTCCATCATCGATTTTCACTTCTTTGCGTCGAACCTATGATTCCATTTTAGTAGATGAGTCTGACGTTTTTTGTGCCTAATCATTTTCATCATACTCATGTTAGAAAAAACTGAAACCTCTGGCACCTTGTCTCAAAAAAATAATGGCTCTAGTTTACCTGAAATATTTAACATGGATTAATTTTTATATTGAATGTTTAATAACCATATAATTAATTGATAAGTGTTATCTTTTATTGAAAAACATTATTCAATTCCAGGGATGTGAATATTTTAGTGTATAAAACCCCAAAGATTACCAATATCCTATTATTGTTGATGAATTCAAGATATTTTAAAATACATTGAGTGGTGATAGTGATTTAAAAGTAACCTTTTCAACATACTATATTGATATGACAATTTTAGAAAATCAAGATACATAATTTTATGGTGTACCCTCATAAAGAGATTATTTTTCTCCTTCTCACAAGATACCAAAAGTAAAGATAACCTTTAATATTTGAAGCATCCTAGAAATATCTTATTTATATTCATGATGTTAAAATGAAAACTACTCATATTTCAGTTTCAAATCATCTTACAGGTATCTGGTTGCATGGATTTATAATTCATTTAAAAGGTTATAGATAAACCTTGAATATTTCATATGTCATCATCCAGGATTATTTGGTGAATATATAAAATATAAATTTGATGGGTTATATTTTCATAACCATAAAAAATATTAAGTTTTGAGTAATTAAATTTTAGTTTATTATGATTCTAGTAATTTTGTGTAAATTTATTTTTGAAATCATAAAGTCCAATAGTCATCCACTCAAGTCAATGATAATAAAATTGATATATTGTTGGATTAGTGATGGTAAAATAATGTTGTTTAAATTTAATGTTGATTCATAATCAAAGAATTTTGTTAAAAATTTTAAAGCCGAAACTCCAAAATAAATAGGTGAAGGATGTAAATAAATTCAAAAAAATCAATGATGATTGTTTCTGACAATTAAAAGATAGTTATGTTTTATTCCTTATTAAAACCAAGGAATTTAAAAATCTATTATGATGAATTTATTTCTCACTGGAGATAAATAAATGCTAAAAGAAAAGAAAGAGACCCACCATTTGGTCTTGATCCACTTGAATCCATTAATAAAAAAATCCAATCATAAGAAAATAATAAATAATAAGAGAACAAAACGAACATGAAAAAGAGAAAGGATGATATTTTAGATATTGATATGTTAATTAAATTGTTTGAAATATCAACTTCAAAAATTCTTATTAGAGAATTAATTGAAGAATAAACAATCAATCCATCTTTCTAAGATAAAGAAAGGAATAAAAAATTGTAGGTGAAGAATTTTTACCACTATGGGATACTCCAAAATAATTCTCAAAAAATAAAGATATTGAAATGAGAGAATTAGATGAGTAAATCATGGGAGAATAAGAAATAAATTATTAATGTGATAAAATAAATGAATAATAATAAGAAAAAAAGAAAGAGGAAGCAGTAGAAGAAAAATAAGAATAAGAAAAGAAAGAATAAGAGATTGATATGAATGTTGGTCATGATGAAAAACATGAACATGATAAAATATCAATAAGATATTCAGAAGCTACTACTTGAAAATTATCATCCCTAGATATAGAGTGTTCAAAATAGGGTACTCAATTAATCTATGAAGATAAATTTATCAATATTTCAGACAAAGATGAAGAGGCTAGGACTGATGAAGTTTTTAATCAGGGGTGGTAAATAGGTGATGTTGGAATTCATTTGGGATGACTTCTTATTTATGAGGAAGAAATATATTCATACAATATACCATATTTTAAAATAAGTTAGTATGTTGTTCAAGATGAAATGATAATTGAAAATGATATTCAATATCTCCCACTAATTGAATTGAAAACAAATTTGGTTATGGGTAACCGAAACAAAATATAGAACTCAATCAAACTTCTCATAAAAATATTGATCAAGCATGATGCTGACATCAAAGTGTTTGAAGAAAGTTCATAGAAACATATAAAGGCATGTAATAATGTGGTGAAGTGGTTGTATAAATATCATTCAAGTATAAAACATCATGGAGATTAAATTTAAGATATTATATGCCTTGAAAATGAAGTCAAAATATTATTCATAAATTTTTTTAGTGATACAGCCCGAAAAATAGATGACTTCAGAAGCTCGAATGATTCCTATTCTTAATAATTCAAAGAGATTGAAAATAAGCTAATGGTTATTCAATCATACGTCTCATGGTTAATGTTTTATAAATAAGATACAATATATTGTGAAACTAAAAATATTTTGATGATCGATATAATTGATGTTCGGGATCAGAAAATAAAATCATAGGAAGATAAGATTCATACACTTGGAGAAAAGTTAAAATTATAGGAGGAAAAAATTTGTAAACAGGAGTGTTTGTTCAATGAAAAGAAACAAGTTTATCATTATTATAAGGAATACTTTGATATGATAATGAAAGATAATGTTTAATTCATGAATATTAATACACTTGTCTAAATTTTTTTAAGAAGGAGAAGGAAAAGGAGAAGAAATATTTAATTTAAAACTCTTATTGTGTTATTTTTAAAAAAATCAATGAACTAAAATGATATCTAAAAATATTTTGATTGATTTTTTTTTATTTTTTCTGGATGAATATTCTTTTACTTATTCTAGATGATGAAATTCATTACTAAAAAGGTTATTTTTTGTCTATGTAACTCTTTTTTGGCATTAAAATACTTTCTCTATTCCTTTTGTAAATAAAAAATTTGGAGAATGATTTATAAAGGGGGAGAATATATTTGAAATGGGAATGTGGGAGAATTACAATAACTATAGGTGAATACCTTCAGTAAGGTGGAGTATTTTTTTTAAATAAAGATAATATAATCATTAGATATTTTTCATACTACGGGGGAGTTAGCCGTATTCAACATCATATTCAGAAGAGTATTAAAACTCAATGGGAGATAATTATAAGTATTTAATTCTTAATATGGGATTTTGTTAAATATTTTTAGACAAATGTTTTATATAGTTTTTCTCCATTATAGAAATCTATTTTGTGCTTTTTGAAAAGTGGGATGTTGTTGAATCAAATGTCTTATTTTCACTTTTCTATTCATTTTGTACTGGAAATCACAAACACTTTCTTAAATATTTAATTATAATCACCTTTATATTCAATTATTTTAATAATATAATGATACATTCATTAAGGAATTTTTTTTCTTATTTTATGAACATGTTCTTATAATATTCATAAGATAAAAATCATACCCATGGGTTTTGTATAAATGATTCATTCCATGATTAATTTAACGAGCCTAGATAAGATTCCTATCATACACATGGAATAAATTTTTACTATAAAAACTACCTTTTTTGTACATAAAATATTTTTGTAAAGATATCAATCGTACTGATGCTCATAACAAAAATCATCTGACCTTTTTTCATTTAGTTTTTTATATCCAGAATAATTTTCTATAATAAAAGGAAACCCGCTAAATCCAAATGATCTCATTGATTCAATTTCAATATGAATCTAAAATAATGTAATTATTTTAGTTATAAGATATCCATTGGTGTTCCATGTTTCCAATTCCATTCGATATTTTAGGAGATAATCATACCATAAGAGACTAATAATATCGTTGGGACAAATAGATATAAGTATCATACCATTTGAACGAGATGGGGTTTTTGTTATTGTTAATGAATTTGACACCCTATGAGATCTTTGTAAAATTGATGCTACATGTGAAAACCTTGAGTTTACATGTTTTGAACTTCTGGATCCAATTAATTTTGAATTTTAGGTGTTTTATTTTTTTCATTGTGTGTTACCGATCGTGTGAATACTATTGAAGGCTTCCATGGATAGGAAGACAGTTGTGCTAATCTTTTACAACTTGAGAGATTTAAGGGATACGAAGAAATATGTGTTGATAATCTTATTGATTGAGGTCTTATGAGGATAGAAAGATAGATTCAAATAATCATATAAAGTTCTAACCTTGGTGTGGGTAAGGCCTACTGTATTGAATGTATAAATCAAGGTACCTCTATCAAAAGTAATTAGATACCCTTTTCTTTGTGTTAAAAGAATATTATTAATTTACTTATTTTACATTTCCAATACATTATAATATAAATTGAATCATTTTATATATTCATCTTTATATTCAATATTTTTTATTACAATCTTTATAATTAGTATTTGAGTGATTATGATCAATTCATTTACCCAATAAAATTCTATACGTTTTATGGTATAATATTTAATTGTTTCATTCTATTTATCGTAATCATTGTGATTACAATCCATATCATGTTTAATATAATTAAATAATTTCCATATTGTTAATATAATTAATTTAAAATATGATCCATGGAATACTTATCAAAAACTACTGATTATGATATATTTTCCATCAGATCTTGGGCATTGTCTGATTATTGTTTGAACATAGAAGTGGTTTTTGAATATGATTTCTTATATTCTATTAAAATAAGTTCAATCTAAGTATAAAATTGAATGTTTTTAAAAATAAAATTCACACCCTCATGATTTTCTACATCTAAATATACATTTAAATCCAACAACTTTTTTATCACAATGCGAACATATAAGTGATATTTACAAGAAAGAGAGTGGCATTTCATAGTTTTATATATATAAATTATTATATATGTCTATTCAAGCGAAATGTTTCCAAAAAATAATTAAATATATAGAATAAGGTGATAGGTGTATAAATGGATTCTTGTAGTAATACTTAATATGAAAAATGGTGGTCTTATCACATATTTGTATCCTAAGATTACATAATTTACCATTTTACAACAGTGATAATTTTTTATTCTTTGATTTTTACTAATCATCGTGACCATAAGAATAAGATGCTAATATTGAAGAATATTAATTATAATTTTTATAAATATGGAATCTATATTATCAAATTCAATTCATATAAGTTGACAATTTTAATTTAAATATGAACCCAGAAAAACATTTCCAAAACTATTTTCAAGGAACGTATTTTTCAAGAATAATATGATATTAAATTAGCTCTATCACTAGTAATCATCTTTATGTATATATAAATTTACCCATATATATATATAAATATATATTTTTTATTAATTAAATTTAAATCATCCCATTTTAGGGTTAATTTTAATATATTAAATTAGAAAAACATTGGGTACTTAAACAATGTTTTCAGAAATTTATATTTTAAGCCTTAAAAAAACTTCTACTAATTTTGGAATAAATATGCTCAAAATATAATTAATTAGAATTACTATAAAAAAAATAATTATGTAAAATTTAAATAAAATTGAATTCATTATGTGACTTTTATATTAATTGATTTATTAGAATGAAATTATAATTTTACCGAAAGTTGTATTTTTTACATTAAATAAAAAATCACAAATCTATGAAAAACAATAAAAAATTCACTATAATGTAATTTTGATATGATAATTTCAAATTTATATCCTTATTATATAATAATATTTCAATATGATGTAAAACTAGTTATAATATTTTTATACAGAAATAAATATAATCTTTTTCTGATGATAATGTATTTTTTGAAAAATAAGAATAATTTAATTTAAATTGGTTAATTATTTACTAATTTTTATTAAATATTCAATAATATATTCAAAAAATTTCATAATGTAGTTTATAATATTCAAACATGATAATTTAATGAATAATTTATTATGTTCACATTTATATAATTTGGTGACATCCCGAACCGAGTGCCACATGCTGGTTCCTAGAGCTGGTGGGCCATATTACCTCAGGCGTGCCTCCTTGTATTCTAGTGGCCACTGAATAGCAGCAAGGGTATAATGATGACCATTGGGATACAATAACCCCTATATCAGATTAATACAACAGTAGAAATAAATAAGAAATAACCAAATGAAATATAATCATTACCAGGATAATACCAATATCACAAGATGACCAAAATTAGAAATACAACATGGGAAATGAAAAGTATGTATGAATTTCCAAAATACCAGACAAGTTTCAATCACAATCAAAAAAATTAAAGGCATCAAAAACTCAATGTAAGGTACTAAACTACATTTTTCTCCCTATTCCATCATCTATCTCAAATCAGTCATCTAACAAAGATCATTTTCCATTATCTTATCCTTCAACCATGAAATCTATTAAGGTACTGATCAGGAAGCCCGAATAGGGTGTGAGTACAACTCATGAAGCCATCACAAATGGAGTCTAAAACACTATATAGTCAAAATTTATATTCAGTTTTATAAGGAATAGTAAAAAATCAACAGTGTAAACATTTTTTACTTATTGAATTTCTCGTTATTTAACAACATAACACCCATGTTCTGGAGGAAACCCGAAATCTCAGTACTTGATTCAACCTATGCTATAGATTGAACTATCCCCAAGGGATATCATATATCTGAATGTCATTATTACCATTCATTATAATGGATCACTTATTTATACCATAGATAACTTTCATAATATTAATTCACACTATGGGATTTTTGATACAATAGACCATTTCCTATACAAAATTATCACATCTGAATGGCACTATCACAATTCATCATTTCATATCACGCTATTGTTTTTTATAGAACAGACCATGTCCCATACACAATTATCACCTAAGAATTTGATTATTTCCAATCATTATATATTATCACACTATGAGATTTTAATTCATTAGAGCATGTCCCACATCTAATTATCACATTAATTAATTAACCAATTAGTAAATAAAATCAAAAAATTGCAAATACACATAATTCCATTAATTATTTCAACAATTATTTAACCACTTCAATTCTGTTAATTGAAACATAATTTTTTTAATCACATTAATTCCATTAATTCATTCAGTAATTAATTAATAAATTCACAATCCCAACATCTAATAATTAATTCAACAATTAATTATTCTAATTCAAAATACCAGAATCGATAATTAATTAGAATATAAATTATTCATCAATACAATCTCAATATTCCATAATTAATTCAACAATTAATTATTAATATTCAACATCTCAATATAGCATAATTAATTCAAAAATCAATTATTCAACATCATAAGATAAATATCCCTTAATTCATTCAACAATTAATTATTCATATCCCAAAATTAATTATACAATTTTTTATTCTACATCACAATCTCAATATCCCGTAATTAATTCAATAATTTACTGTTCCCAAAATTCACAATCTCAATATATCATAATTAATTGATTAATTAATTATTCCCCAAATCCCACAATTGGAATATTCCAAAAAAGAATATGATAATTAATTATCCTAAATTACACAACCCCTTAATTAATAATTTCATCCTGTCATAAATTTCAATTGTAAAATTAAATTTCTAAACAGATTCTAGAAAATATATAAATAAATACATGTAAGTGAAATCAAAACTATGCGATTTTAATAATATACCACATAACTACATACGTTGATAATGAGCACCAACAGAAATCCGCAATTTGAGTGGATTAATCAAGATGACAATGAAGAACATGATCTAGAACAGAATGATATATCGACAATAGAAAATATCATGATATAATAATCCTAGATAAAGATCTAAAACTGAATATGGATTAACATCCTTTCAAGGGTTGGAGAAGAATATGATAGAAATGGGAAATCAATTGGGATGAGGTTCACTTGTTGAGTAAGGTTCAAATCTTCGATCAAGACGTTGAATCACCAAAAAAAAGAGGTTGGAAGTCCATGGAATCTGTTTATGATCCTAAAAAGGAATAAAATGAGTTTGTATTAGTGGGGTTCATTTTGGGTTAATTATGGGGTTGGGTATTTTCAAAATAATTTTATGGATTAATTAAAACCATGCAGACATTTTTCTTGGTAGGGGAGCCATATCTTGAAAACCATATGTCTTAACCATGTGCATCTTATTGGGGGGGGGGGGTGAAAGGTTTCTCATTTTATGGGCATGGATTGAAAACCCATGTTATAGTAATGAAACCCCTCTTTGTCCAGGGTTTCATAGTTTACGATGTTGGGGTACACTATTTGGGAAAACCATGCACCTATAGTGAACTTCCATCTTTTAATTTTTCACAAAATATTCACCCAAACAGATCCCAAGGTAATACACAAATGAAAAGTAATCTACATAATATAAAAGTTTATCTGTAAATTATGTGAAGATATCTCTTGAAATGGTTTGGGTTTTATAATCTCTAAATCTTATAACAGCTTCTCCTAGAGATTTATTCATAATCACCTCTATGATTCTGAGTCAAAAAGATTAGGACATAGATGTATTATATCCACATCTCTCATGTATATTTCCTCATAAACATGGTTATTTTTTCCAAATACCTGAACTATCAGCACTGTCTTTCACCACAACACTTTCTCATTGGGATCCAAAACACATAATAGATATACATTAAAAGACACATCTGTCTTAAGATCAATATCATCCACATCAATCATAAGTGAAGTATTATGGTGGAACTACCAAAGTTGTCATTCATGGAAAAAATCATTCATATCACTTTATCAAAATGGAAGGTAAAATTAGAATGCCACCATCCCAATCCTCCACATAAAGAAAGATGATCCAATGAATGTAGGTTCTAGCTTTCCTTGTCTCTATATCCTAGAGTTTCCCAACCAATTAAACACCATACCAAATACACAATCACCATCTATAAACTATAGGGGTCATGAAAATCTATCATCATAAGAATTAGATCTACTCTGAGCCACAACAATATGTTTTCGTACCAATTACCTCTTCTCTGGCATCTCCTACATGATACACAATCCAAACAAAACTAACTCACCTTCCTCCATCAACCATAGAGGTTATATGCATGGCCTATAATAATGTTTATCATATGGATCCATCTAAATAGTTTCAGGATAACTATTTTTATATAGGAAATGCCACTAAATCTAGGTTCATATCCAACGAACCACTAAAGTATATAACAAATCCTCTTAGAAAAGCCTCATTCGCCCATATAATACACTATGACTTACCATATATCTGTGAGTGGAAATCCATACTTAAAAAACATGTGTACTGAGCACCTTCTTCAAGACCTACTATAATTATATAGTAAAGATCGAGTCGAATTATGAAACAATAGTTAATTCCCCCTATTAAGATTTAATATCTCCCAAACAAATAATTCTCCCAAATGATCCACTGAGAATGTTTACCCCACTGGTATGAAATTTTATGCCATTTTTAAATGGTCAAAAATCTCCTAAATAATGTCATTCTTCTAAGGCGCCCTTGTGAGACCCTATACAATGTCCATGGTCACATCATCCAACTTCCATCCCAGAATGGGAAAATATTGTATAAAAGCACCAGGTCATTGATGCACAATAGTCTCATGATGAATGGTGTAGCAACATGTCACTTACCATACTATCTCCTTTTTCATGCCCGACCCCAAACAAAGTTGACATAGGTCGTGGTAAATTTTGGTCACACCTAGAAGTACATCCCACATTGAGGCATGAAACTAACACATCATCCATTTATACATTCTCAAAGGTCCAACAACCTGATTTATAAAATCGAATATCTCATCCTTATCTATTCCTAAATCAAAATGTGACTCCAATCCTTCAAGGATTTCCCTCAAGTTCAAAAACTATGGATCCTCATATTGTACGTCTCTAATCCATCTCAATAGTGGATACTCCACTGAAACTGATATCTGTTTTATATTATCCTAGAAACCCTGAACCGTGACATGAATAATAGCTGGTAGTGTTATATTCTTTCACTCAACATTGGACTCCAGAACTACATGAGACTTAGTTTTTCCTTCTTAAAGAATCAGTAAAACTTTTTTCATTTCCGGACATATATTCTAGCTCAATATCAGATGAATGCATATACTCACCCCATATCCACTAAGAAATATTGAAATCTATTTGGGAGAGGATATACATTCTTCTATTATGGTTATTATACATAGTAAACTTCTCACCCTACAGATAATTTCACCAACACTTCAAAGCATAAACAATTAATACCAACTAGATGTCATGCAATCGGTCATTCCATTCCTATGGCTTCAACTACTGACACCCATAAACCACAACTTGATCATCGTTCATCAGCACATCCTCAAAACCAACCCCAAAAGAAACAAAAATAACTATATTCTCCTCACCTCACATAGGTAGGATCATTATTGGTTTCGATGATAATTGTTTCTTCAATTCATATAAGTCATTCTCGCATTCTTCTGTGATGTCAAAATTTATCCCTTTTTATTCAAGACTAAATTGGGTGATTCCAAATAGGAAATGTCCAGCATGAATATTCGATTATATAATGGTTACTATAGAAATACACGGATATCAAAAACATTATAAGTATGATCCCATGAAACAACTTCATGAACATTATTTGGGTATAGAGAAAAACCATCCACTGAGATGATGTTCTCAAATTAGTGTAACTAACAAATCCAAAATTGACACATAGATAGATTAGTGTATAGTCGATGCTCACTCAGTGTACTCCAGAAAATTTCAAGGTGTTGGCCATCATCATCATGAGTCTTATATAATAACATTATTTCATAAACAAACACCACTTCAAACTGATCGAACATATGAAAGACATTGTTCTTCAAGGACACAAACACTACTGGTTCATTCCTAAACCCAAAACATTATTTCAATGAACTCATATTGTCCATACCTACTTATGAAGGAAGTCCAATGTATATTATAAAGGTGAAATCTAAAATGATGATACCATGATCTCAATCCAATAATGTAAAAGATACAAGCTCCACTAAACTGGTGAAAAGGAGCATCGATTCATAGAAGAGGATTTCAGTTCTTCTTAGTCACCTAGTTCAACTTTTGGGACTGAACACACAATTATAGAGTCCAATAAAAATTCTTAGAAAACAACATAGGTGAATCCCAAGGTGACATAATTCATAAGATACATAACTTTTCCTACAACTCCTCTGTATGATTTTTGAGCTCTTGAATCCATGTTACATCTATTTTGTATGGTGGAATAGAAACTATCTCAGCCCTTGGTATGAGCTCAATTGTAAAATCTAAATCACTCTCGATCGGTAGCCCTATGAAGTCCTTATGAAACAAGTTATGAAAATTCTCCACTACTGGTTGATGGAAACCATGATTTACGCCCCATAATCCAACATTACTCTTGTAACATGGGTTGTAATCTCCACCAGTTGTTAATGAACTAACCCTATAAGGCCTGCCTTAATATCCCACTATATACGGTGAATGTAATTTTCATCCTTAGGGGGAGTTTACTTTAACCACATGTGATAAAAAATATATGGGATTAGTATGCTACTATCCAATAAATATCCATAATTATTTCAAAATCCAACATTACACAATTGTATAGATCCCATAGAAAATGATACTTCCCAATGGAGAGAGAACATACCATGTAAAAGAAGATGTCTCTAGACTATACTCCCAATGGTTTATCTATCATCAACACCCTACCCATGAACTGCAATTCCAGGCTCAAACCATTAATTTTTTGCTGCAGAAACAAAGGAATTAGTAGTACTATTATCAAATAATGAAATTTATAGCATCAAAGTTAGAAGAATATTACCTCTCACTGTCGATGATCCATCCTCGCTATCCACATGTATAGGTTGTATGGAATGTAACTGTCTTACCCATATTCCTAGTGATGTAGTATGAACTCGCTGATCGTTGTTAGTCCTCTAAAATTGGTTCCCTTTCCTAGAAGCCCCACATCCACTACCTTTACCACCTAGTGTAGTAGAACTCTGAATTATTGACATATATGGTGTAGAATATCTCCTTACTACACACTGGCTTTTTATAGTTGCTCTATTGATTACCATCTATCATGGGTTCCTAGAGAACCTATGTATATATCCCTTCTTGATGGATCCTCTAAACTCAACTGGTGGTCGGGTGCATTGTCTACAGAAGTGTCCTGACATACCTAACTATAGAAATATCACTTGAGTAATGTCATGGGAAACTGATAGCTCTATCTATGTACTCGTCTTCCCAATTCCCTAGAAAATGTTCTTGTAACGATTCGAACTGATCATGAAATTTTCACCTCATTACCGTCCTTCTAGAATTACCTATCTTTCACTAGAGGCCTCCCTCAGGTTCCCCTCATCTATGATACCAGGACCCAACACCTCATAAAACTTCATTAACCTAAATAGGTTAAGATGTAACTTAATCTCACACTAATGACCATCTTGTTAATGTATTTTTGTAGCCGTATTATCCCCTTACAATTCTACAAAAATTATCTAAATGTCTATAAAGTATATATCATAGTCCATCGTGGACATGATCCCCAGATTTGACATCATGAACTCAACTTCTCTCTCCCACCTCTGCATCTCTGTATAGAAGTTCTCTAAGAACATCTCCAAGATTTCCTTCCATAACATAGCTTCAGTGTGTGAATTTTAAGCCTAAACGTTCTACCAATGTTTTTTAGATCATAAATGAATATATGTATCCAATTTGACCCACTTTTTGGTAGGATTCTCTAAATGGTCATGTATAGTCTGGATGGACTCAAGGAATATCTTGGCTCCCTCAGATCCACCCACTCTAGAAAAAATTTGGATGGTACTACAAATCAAACACTAGAATAAGGTCAGACATTATTTTCAAAACCCACCCTAGGTATCTCTCCATATATTTCATGAAGTTAGTGACATTATCATGGAACTACTCTCCAGCTTCCTCACCCATCACTATCAGGGCCTCATGTTCCACAATTATAGGAGAATCTTTAACTGTGTCATCATTTCATCCTCTCAAGAAGTGTTTTTGTGGAGGAATATCTCTACAATTCCATATACACATATCAATACACAAAAAACCCCTTCACCACATTTACAAAATAATAATACACAACCATTCACAATAAAGTGTTTTCCCCCAAACACCTCCACACGATCAAAAACAAGGGGTTATCTCTACCCTTTAACATATTATACATAGTTAATGGTTAAAATAGGGTAATCATGGTCACTAAATTGATAATTCATGTTTATAAACCCAATTATTCAAATTTTTCATCATTTTACGACATTCAATTTTACATTAGGCACCATTTAAAATTTAATTTCACTTGAAAGGAAAAATAGTTCTTGATAAAAAACATACCAAAACCTAGTTTTCATGTGTGTGCCTAAAATGATGCATGTCTCAAAATAATCATGAGTCGCTAGAATGATACAGACATAATAAACTCTATGGCCTTTCAAGGCCATAAGTAAATTCATAGAAAATATCTAAAGCAAAAAATCACATCATGGAATAAGTCCATCACCTAAGGTGAAATAACATCCAATTGTAACAATACACATCAGTAACAACAATCTCACACTAGGTACTTATGTTTCTCCCTATACATGGGTTTGAAAATTCCGTGTATGAGATCGAGTCCAAGAAAAAACTCTTCCAAGTCTCCTATATACATTTTTCAAATAGTAAAACAAAAGGAATGAAATGAAACCTAGGATACGATATAAATTTGTGATGTCTCGTCGTGGGTTCCAAACCCAATTATCCTAAGAAAATGGGAAACATTACCTAAGTCTTGCCTCCCCATACACCATAGGATACCGACTAACAGTGCAGGTCTAATTTTTGTCATCAGGAGACTATATCCCCTCTATTAGAGTAATACCATATATAAAATAAATAATAAAAAAACAAATGACAAAAAATCATAGCCAGGACAATAACATTATCACAGGATGACCAAACTAGAAATACAATATCAAAATTGAACTATACACACACACAATCGTTTTTTGGTATTATTTGAAAAGCCACTTTATGGGGAAGTGGGAACCATACATACAACCACATATCCACCCATAAATGTAATGACACTAACAACTCCCTAGTCGGTCCCAAACTACATCTAGATCCCTCATCCATGCTTCATCCCAAATTAGAAATCTGACACTGGGCATTCTCCCTTATCCTATACTAAAATAATGAAATATATTTGGTTATCGTTCAGGAAACCCATGTATGGTGTGAGTACATCCCAAAATTATATTGAAAACAGTATATAAAACAATATTCAATGAAATAGCGTGCGCAGTTGTATAAATAATAAACAAAGATAATATAGGGAATAGTTTACTCTTATTCAATTTCTCTTTTTTAACTACATAAATCTCGGGTTCCCTAGGACACTAGAACTCTCAATTCTTTCTTATATCCATGCCTAATTCTGAAATATCCCAAAGGGGTATAATATATTTTAATTTCATTTCCATGACTAATTATCATGAATGACATATGAATTCCATTGTTATAATTAATCATTTCAGTTCACACTATGGGTTTTTGATGTTTTAGACCATGTCCAACACACATCGATCACATGTGAATGCCAATTTTACCATTCATCATATTTTATCACATCGTGGGATTTTGATACAACAGACAATGTCCCACACACAACCATCACACTTGAATGTTTTTGTTAACATTCATCATTTCTTTCACACTATGGGATTTGGGTGAATCAGTACATTTCCCATACATGATTCTCCCATTAAATAATTTTCTAATTAATTAATCAAATTAAACAATTGAACATAACCATCAATCAATTAAATTATTAATTAATTAATTAATCACATTTTTAACATTAAATAATTCAATTATTAATTAACCACATTATGTCCATTAATTAATTCAACAATTACATAATCAATTCACAATATCAAAAACAAATAATTATTTCAACAATTAATTATTAGAATTAAAAATATCAATATCCATATTTAATTGAACAATTAAATATGCATCAATACAATCTCAATATACCATATCTGGATAGTTGAGGTACAAATTGAATTCATGTCCATAAAAAATTATCGAATCAAATAAAATCACAATAAGAAAAAATCATGTGGGTTATGAATTGCAACCAATACATTGAATGTTCCAAGTGCAGCGGAAGAGCATGGGTGGATGTTCCCACTTGGAATTTTGTCATTAAAAATGATCAATCCGGGATCAATACGACAACAAACGCCAGTCTCCATGGATCGAATCATAAAAATAGACAAAGAAAATGAAATTCATGGAACCACAAAGTAGGATCATTACAGGTTGATTACAATTAATTTAATTAATTGAAAAGATGAACCTTTTGGTGTTCTTTCTTCATTGATATTTTTGATCATGTTCCATTGTGATACGTTGTTGCATCGCAGAATCCACGGGCAGACTTCCTCTAGGGATGATCCACACGTGCACCTCATATCTCTGGACGTCTCCAAAGGATCCTTCAAGTGCTATTGTGGGGAAACCTTTGCTTTTATTTTCCACCTTAGATCGTCTTTATCCAATGGAAGAGGATCTCTCTCGGTCTTGAGAGCGTTTTTGGAGGAAGAGGTTCTTTAGGCCTTGAAAGAATTCTCCAGAATTGTTTTGGTGTGTAGAAAAAAGAGTTGGGTTTGTGAGGATATTTATAATCGGGTTTGGGGTTGTAGAGTTATGATAATAAATAAACTCGTTACGTGTTTTATTAATTTCATTGACTCTTATTGAAACCCCATGTCAAATAATTAATTCCTTGACATGCTCCCACACTGATTATAATAAATATCATTTAATAAAACAATATTATATTCTCAAAATCAAGACTGGAAAACTACACAGTGTGGAATCATTAATACATGGTGTGTACTTGTTTTCCATAAAACTACACTACGTGTAATCATTAATAAACATATTTTACCTATTTTTATATTTCCTTTACAAAATAAAAACTACATGGCATGAACATTTAATAATACATAGCGTGCACTTATTTTCAAAATAAAAACTACAGGGCATGTACTTTTTTCATTTTATTCTTTCTCCAACATTAAAATGATTTAGGCTTCCATGAATAATTTTTAAACCGTGTACAAGAATAATATGTATTCTACTTGAGATACTTGAATGCACGTTGTGTGTGACCCTCTAGGACTCTTTCTCGATGGCATTAAGAAGGATTTCCTAAAGTCGAATATTACTGTCTAGCAACGTGTCAAGGAACCCAAGAGAAAGAAGTTGACGTCGCATTGACGTATCAACTCATACGAATTCTTAATTTGTAATTTAATCCCTTTGTCTCAATATCTCATCAAGCAGGTTTCATGGCAGTGTCATAAATCTATATGCTTCATCTGTCATTCTTTGACTTCCTGAAATAAACTCGTCGTGTCACCATGGACATGGAATTTGTTCGACAATTCTATTTACATCAAAGGGCCTGAGATATCTACTTCCATAAATATAGATGGGACAAATCCTTCATCAAATTATCCATTAAAAACATGTCATTCGTGACGCACCCAACGTACCCTATGTCACACCAACTCTCTTCGTGATAGTTTTCATCAGAAAATCTATGTGCGCGAGTCATGACATGAGTTAATGATAATCCTTTAGTCTAAGTACCATTACACGCGCTCTAAGATAGCAATGTATGATGACACCAAGACATGGGGAATTGCTACTGGTGGGTCTGTTCTCATAATCTCTAATCTTGGAGATTACCAAGTGATAACTCCATGAGAGAGAGTCGTGTCTTATTTTGATTACTCACACATGATGGTCTGCATTATATGTGTCCTAGCATAGTATGTCACCCCACCGCATAACATTATTTAAGAATATTCTTATAGAATTTCAAGGTTATAATCATAGCAGGGATCTTCCATGACCTTATTAATGCAACAAATATTCTAGGACATTATTATATTATAGTCATGCAGAACAATGAACAATATATAATAGGAGAACATTCATGTAATCAAAGTACAAAAATAGTTGGTTCTTAGGAAACCAACCCTAACAAACTCCCACTTGGACTAGAGCCAACTGCTTACGACTTTTAGTCCACTTGACCTCACATGATGACCATGTTTCTACTGAGTCAAGGCTTTATTCATGGGGTCTGCCATGTTATCTTCCATGGAAATACTGGTCACTGCAACTTCACCTCTCTGAGAAAAATCCCTAAAGAGATGATACTTCTGATGTATGTGCTTTGTCCGCGGATGTGACCTTGGCTCTTTTGCAAGTGCACCACTGTAGTGTTATCACAATAGAGTATGATAGGATCATTACTGCTTGGTACTACATCCAGATATTGGACGAAGCTTCGCATCCATACTGCTTCTTTAGCAGCCTCAGAAGCTACGATATGCTCAGACTCCACTGTAGAATCTGCCACCACACTTTTCTTTGAGCTCTTCCAGCTCACCGCACCTCCATTCAAACTGAAGATGTATCCATTATGCAACTTCATGTCATCCTGATCAGTCTGGAAACTAGAATCTACATGTCCTCTGATTACGAGTTCCTTGTCTCCTCACTACTACAAATATGGCTATTAATAGCGCTAAAAAAGGCCTTTAACAGTGCTAAAAAAGCACTCTTAATGCCGGTGAAGATAGAGGGGGGGTCCCCTTTATCATCTCTCCAAAACTCGCTGATAAAGGCCAATTTTATCATTGTTTTTTTAGCACTGATAAGAGTTAATAAATTTGAAAAAAATTTAAAAAAAACATTAAAAAATCTGTAAATCGGAGGGGGATTTTAACAGCACTTGCCCCCCCCCCCCATTTATCAGCACCCCACCCCACCCACGACACCCCGAGTTTTATCAGTACTTTGTAACGCCCCTTTAACAGCGATATATCCCCCCCCCAAATTCACCCATGCATGCGCCCCTGCCTTCCTCTACTAGGTTTTGAACTCAAGACCTCCCCCCATGTGTGCAAAGCCTTTACCACTCCTCTAATTTGATTTGTTCTCCAAATAGTGATATATCTATTTATATATATATATAGTTATATTTATTCCTGTATTAATATAAATTTATATAGTTGTATTAATATATATATACATATATAGTTATATTTATATATTTATTTGTATATTAATATATATATTTAGTTATATTTATATATGTATATATGTATATATTTATATATTTATTCGTATATTAATATTAAGCTATATCTATTTATTTATATATATTTAGTTATATTTTTTATCCATATATTTATTCGTATATTAATATATATTTATAAGATTAGTTTTCAATACAATTATAAAATATGTTTTGTTTTGTGTGTGTATAAATAAATACATATATACAACACACACACACACACATATATATATATTTGTGTGTTTTTGTGTTTCTATAAGTAGAATTACATATATATATGTGCATATACATATTATAGAATACATATATATATATATATAATATCAGTTTGTTAATATATAGACACACACAAATAGACACACACACATTATATAGGTACATATATAGTTAGATTAATATATAGGTATATAAATATTTATATATGATATTAGTTATTAGTTAGTTAATTCTAATATATTTTATATTTAAATATATTTTTGTTATTTATATTTATAATTAAATTTTTATGTGTGAATATATAAAAAAATATGTAGTATTGTTATATATTTGATTATAAATAGCAGTGCATTATAAAAAATGAAAACATTTCAAATACATAATATCAATATGAATGTAATACCTTGGAACAAATTCAGTTCCCACCAAAAATACAATAATACCCCCTTAAACGAGGCTGAAAATCCACAAAATGTTAAAAAATCAGGGTACCCCGACTAAAAACTCAGTTTTTGAGGCCTTCTGGGCCACATTTGTCCTTGAACAAACCTTGAACGGGACTTCCCAAATTATATAGACGTAGAGCTCGTCGCAGGATTCGATTTGATATGTAGTAAAGATCAAACGGACACCTGAATCAAAAGTTATGCCTGTTTGAAGTTCGAGTTGCGTTTTCAACATATTTTGGATATTTTTTTAATTTTTTTAATTTTTTTAGTCTTTAAATTATTATTAAATGACTATTAATCCATTATAATTATCAAATTATTGATTAAAAATATTTTTAAAAATTTTTTATAAGCCATTTTCAATAAATATCTTATATATTAAGGGTAACTGTATATTTACACTTATCTAAAATATGTTAAAAATTAAATTTAAAAAATATATATTATATTTATATCAATATAACTATATCTATATTTTTAAATATTAATATATTTTTTTAATGATTTTTTTGGAAGCAGACCCTTTATCAGCACTTTTAAAAAAAGTGCTGATAAAGACCCCCATTATTAGTGCTACTAAAAAATAGCTGATAAAGGGGTACCCTTTAACAGCGCTAAAAAAGTGTCATTAAAGGGGGTACCTTTATCAGCGCTTTTTCATTAGCGCTGATAAAGGGTGGCGCCTGGAATTACAAGTTTTGGGGTAGTGCCTCCATAAACCAGGACCATAACCTTAGTACACCTCAGATACTTAAGGATAGTCTTGACCTCCATCCAATGGCGGTCTCCTGGATCAGCTTGATAACTGCCTACCACACTTAATGGGTAAGCAACATTCAACCTCGTACATAGAATATCATATATGACTGACCCAATCGTGGATGCATAAGGGATCCTTTCCATTTTCATTCTATCCTTATCTGTCTGAGTACACATTTTATCTGAAAGATGAAAGCCATGTGACAGTAGCAACAATCCCCTCTTCGATTGTTCCATACTGACTCTCTTCGGTATCTTGTCAATGTATATACATTGACTCATTCCCAAAATTCTCATGGATCTATCATGATGGATCTTGATTCCTAGAATATATGATGCCTCGCCCAAGTCTTTCATGGAGAAGCATTTATGCAACGATTCCTTATCTGATTGTAAGACAGGTACTTCATTTCCAATTAGTAATATGTCATCAACATATACAATTAGGAAAATGACTACACTTCCACTAAACCATTTGTAGACACAAGGCTCACATTCATTCTTAACAAATCCAAATTCTGTTATAGCTTCATCAAAATGAATCTTCCATGACCTTGATGCTTGATTAAATCCATAAATGAATTTCTGCAACTTGCATACCTTGTTGGCATCCTTTGGAGTCACAAACCCTTCAGGTTGTATCATGTAGACATCTTCTTGTATGTTCCCATTAAGGAAAGCTGTTTTGCCATCCATTTTCCAAATTTCATAGTCATGGTAAGCGGAAATGGCCAATAGTATTCTGATGGATTTCAGCACTGCAACCGGGTAAAAGGTTTCATCATAGTCAATTCCTTGATGTTGTCTAAATCCTTTTGCAACCAGTCGTGCCTTATACGTGCTGACTTTCCCATCCATGTCCAGTTTCATCTTGAATACCCATTTATTACCAATAGGATTTACATCAACTAGAGGATCTACCAAAATCCAGACTTGGTTTTAGTACATGTAATCCATTTCAGAACTCATGGATTCTTGCCACTTGGCAATTCCTGTGCCTTCAACTTCTTCCTTGTTGGTTAGAGGATCATCATTGTCAACCAATAATGAGTAACCATCCTCGGTGACAAGAAAACCATATCGTTCTGGTTCTCTCACCTCTCTCGTTCTCCTACGCAGTTCTTGTGTCTCTAGAACAGATTGTTCTTCCATGGGGCTTTGTGGAATCTGTTCTTGTACCAACTCTTGCGTATCTTTAGCCTCGACTTCATCGAAGTCTATCTCCCCCCACTATCTCTTTTGGAGATGTGCTCCCTCTCATGGAATATGGTGTTTCTTTCCACTATAACCATTTTGTTTGAGGGGTTTTATAGGTAATATCCCCTTGTTTCCTTGGGATATCCTACAAAGATAAACGTTGGACCTTGGGGTGCAAGTTTGTTACCTGAATACACCTTAAAAAAATGGTTCGCTACCTCACACATATAAATTCAATAACATGTCTTTGCGTCCACTCCATAACTCGTATGGAATACCATTTATCGATTTAGTTGGTACTTGGTTTAATATGTTTGCTGTTGTTTGTAATGCATATCCCAAAAAGGATAATGGAAGACTCGCATGACTCATCATTAATCTCACCATGTACAACAAGGTGTGGTTCTTCCATTCACTTACACCATTCCACTAAGGTGTGTAAGGAGGAGTGAGTTGAGATAGAATCCCAAACACCCGTAAGAAATCAATGAAGTACTGATTGAGATATTCTCCAACTCTATCTGAGCGGAGTTTCTTAATCTTCTTACCAAGCTCGCTTTCAACTTCATTCTTGTACTCTTTGAACCGATCAAAAGAATCTGACTTATACCTCATTAAGTAAATATATCCACATATACTAAAATCATTAGTAAAAGTTATTAAGTACGAGAACACACCCCTTGATTCAAATGGAAATGGTCCACACACATCTCTGTGAACTAATTCTAGAAACTCCTTATCCCTTTCACCTTTCCAACTAAATGGGGCTTTGGTCATTTTTCCTTGTAGACACGCATGACATATAGCATGTGGTTTTAGATCGAAAGAATATAAATACCCATCATGATGTAATTTTTTCAAAAAAATTTCATTGGCATGACCTAGCCGGTGATGCCAAAGTTGTGTGTGGTATGATTCATGTGAATTGGATTTGTCATCAATTGAAATTAGTTGGTTTGTGTAGTCTAACACATAAAGGCTGTTATATAAATGTGCCCTACCAAAACAAATGTGATCTTTATAAAAGTAGAAACATTCGTTTCCAAACAAGAACATGAATCCTTTTGTATCTAACCTGGATACTGAAATAATGTTTTTAGTAACAGAAGTCACATAATAAAAACCCTTTAACACCAAGATCATTATAGTTGTCAATTTGAGGTGGTAGTCCCTGAAAGCTACAACAGCTAGTCTGGCTCCGTTGGATGCTCATAGATTTACCTCACCTCGATCAATCTTTCTGAATATACATGGTTACTATATTTGGATACAGATGTGAGGAACACAAGCAGTATCTAATACCCAATTGGTAGAAACAGAGAGATTTCATTCGATAACAAACACACCTGAAGCTTCCCCTTGCTTCCTGGGCTGGGTGTAGTTTTACTTCCAGTGGCCCTTCTTGCCACATGCAAAACAAAAAGCCTCCTATTCTCTTGCCTCCTCTTTGATCTTCCTTTTATTGGAAGGCCTTGAAGAAGAATTAGGCTTAAATCTCTTTTCCTTCCCTTTCCTTTTATTCACCATGAGGACAAAAGGCTTTTCATTCTTCATGTCATTGTCCACTTGGTGAATGATTATAAGAAGAGCAGACAGAGAATTCTTAATGTTTTTCATGTTGAAGTTCACAACAATGATTGAGAAGCTCTAGGGGAGTGATGCAAGAATGAGATCAGTACCCAGTTCTTCGGAGATTTTAAACCCTAAAACCTCTAAGCGCTCAATTTAGGCAATGATCATGACTACATGAGGTCGGACTGCGACACCCTCTCCAAGATTGCTCTGAAATAGAGCCTTGGAGATCTCATACCTTTCCTATCTTGCTCTCTCCTGGTATAGAACACGGAGGTGCTCGAGCATGATGTAGGAATCCATGTCTTCATGAGACTTCATGAACTCACCAGACATTGATGAAAGCATCAAGCATTTAACTTCGAGTGCATCACTCAAATGTTGATCATAGACCAATAAATCTTCATTACTCGCCCCTTTGGCAGGCAGATCAAGAGGTGAGGACTCCGGCACGTAAAACTTTCATTCATGGCATAGGATAACCTGAAGGAACCTAAACCATTCCTGAATGTTACTACTGGTGAGGATATCATCTTTATCCAGAATTGATCGCAGAGAAAATGTGGTTGATGAGTTTTTCATTTCGATTCTACAAATTAAAAGAGAAGATTTATCAGTACCTTTTGATTACATTTTATGAAAAATAATAAATTTATTTATTAATTCTCCCACTATTTTATCAATTCCCAATGGCCCTCACCATTGAACTCAGAATGTCTAGTTTCTTTGACAGTATAGTGGAAAGGATCCATATTCTCCTTCTCATAACCCCAAAAAGGGTTGGTCAATCTATTTGAAAGTATTTACGTAGGCAGGTTATTGCCAACTGTGAGCTTACAGTTCCTTGATCTGTTGAGTGGACTCCCCAATCCTAAAATCCTAACTTGGATTTCCTCAACTCTTTCCTCCAATATTACACCAAGTCTATCATGGGATACTCCACTTGATGTAATATTGTTAAGTCAACATGAATCATTTCATAAGGGATTCCTTTGTAAAAGTACGTGTCCCAAAAAGGGTTGGTCAAACATATAGTTTTTTTTTTGAGTCTTTCCCTTAATCAGGTAACAGAGGGCTTGGTCTGACATAATATGGTATTTGAGGGATTTTAATCCTTTATACATATATTCACATTATCAAATGCTTGTTAATATCAAGTGATACTTGCTTAAGTGATTAACCATGTTATGATAATGTTAAAGAATAGTCCTGTATTTATTTTATTCCATCTTTTCATGATTGTTTATTTTATTAATTATGTGATCGTGACCACACATACATAATAAATAAAGCATGAAATCAGATAGAAATTAAATAAGATGGCATGATCATGAGCTTCTATTGGTTACCTTATCTTGCAGTTTTGATAAGATAACCCTGACCTAGGAAAAAACACCTTGAACCGGATGGTTCGGGTTTTGCAGCTCCCACGAGTCCACCTTTATATCTTCTTGGGTTGGTTTTACATCAACTTTGGATTTCAAACAATCTACTCTGGCTTGAGAGATCCTCCATTACATGGGTTTACATTAATGAAACCATGGGCATGCATGCCTTACATTTTATTTGATGAAGGCTTACAGGCCAACAAATTTAAATAAATTTAAATGAAACCATACACATACAAAGGGTCTTTAGTCTAGCTCATGATCATCCATAGCATGCAACGACATTTACCTATAGTTAGGATAGATATCGTTTATTCAGATTTATAGAAAGATTTATTTCGAATTGAATCAAATATAAATGCGTAAATTATCAACAAAAATTAAATAACTATAATCAACGTTGTAACCTCCCCATGATACCAATTTAAATTTCCATGCGCAGCGGAAGCGCGTGGGTGGATGTGTCCACTTGGATTTTTGACAATAACAATGATCAATCTGGTATCAATACGATGATAAATGAAAGTCTCCACAGATCTAATCATAGAAATAGAGAAATAAAATGAAAGTTCTGGAACCACAAAGGAGGATCGTTACAGGTTGATTATAATTAATTTAATCAATTGAAAAGAAGTACATTTTGGTGTTCTTTCTTCGTTGATATTTCTAATCAAATTCTGATGTGATATGTCATTGCGTCGCAGAATCCAAGGGTAGACTTCTTCTAGCGGGGATCCACACGTGCATCTCGTATCTCTGGACGTCACCAAAGGAGTATTTGGGTGCTAGCATAGAGAAACCTTTGCTTGCATTGTCCACCATAGATCATCTTGATTTGATGGAAGAGGATCTCTCTCAGTCTTGAGAGCATTCTTGGAGGAAGTGGTTCTTTCGACCTTCAAATAATTCTCCAGAATTGTTGTGGTGTGTAGGAATAAGAGTTGGGGTTGTGAGGATATTTATAATTGGGTTTTAGGTTGTAGAGTTATGATAATATATAAATGTGTTCTGAATTTTATTTATTTCATTGACTCTTATTAAAACCACATATCGAAAAATTAATTCCATGACTTGCGCCCACACTGATTATAATAAATATCATTTAATAAAACAATATTATATCCTCAAAATCCCGAATGGAAAACTACATGGCATGTAATCATTAATACAAGGCGCGTACTTATTTTCCATAAAACTACACGGAATGTAATCATTAATACACGATGTGTACCTTTTTTTCTATTTCCTTTCTAAAATGAAAACTACATGGAGTGTACATTTAATAATACATGGCGTGTACTTGTTTTCAAAATAAAAACTACACGGCGTGTAATCATTAATACACGGTGTGTACTTGTTTTCATTTTATTCTTTCTCCAACATGAAAACGATTTAGGATTCCTTGAATAATTATTATACCACGTATGGGAATAATCATTATTCCACTTGAGATACTTGAATGCACTTAGTGTGTGACCCTCTAGGCCTCTTTCTCATGGGCATTAGGTGGGCTTGCCTAAAGTCCAAGATTACTGTCTTGGAATTGGTCAAGGAACCCAAGAGAAAGAAGTTGATGCCCCATTGATGAATCACCTCATACGAATGCTTATTGTGTAATTTAATCCCTTTGTCTCAATATTGCATCAAGAAGGTTTCATGGTAGTGTCATAAACCTATATGCTTGATCTTTCATTATTTTACTTCCAGAAATAAACTCTTCATGTCACCATGGCTATGGAATTAGTTCGATAGTTCTATTTCAATCAAAGGGCTCGGGTTATCTACTTCCATAAATATGGAAGGGACAAATCCTTCCTCGACTTATCAATTAACAACATGTCATTCGTGACACACCCAACGCACCCTACTTCCCGCCAACTCTCTTCATGACAGTTTTCATTATCAAATCTAAGTGTGCGAGTCATGACATGAGTTAATGATAATCTTCCAGTCTAAGGACCGTTAAACACGCTCGTATATAGGAGTGTCAGATGACACCAACCCATGCGGAATTGCTACTGGCAGGTATGTTCTCATAATCTCCAATATTGGAGACTACCAAGTGCGAACTCCATGAGAAAGAGTCTTGTCTTCTTATGAGTACTCTCACAGGATGGTCTGCATACTATATTTCCTATCATAGTATGTCATCCAACCACAGAACATTATTTAAGAATATTGTTATAGCATTTCATGGTTCTCATCATTGCGAGGATCTTCCATGAATTTTTTTAATGCAACAAATATTCTACGACATTATTATATTATAGTCATGCAGAACAATGAACAATATATAATAAGAGTACATTCATGTAATCAAAGTACACAAAGTTGGTTCTCAGGACACCAACCCTTACATACATGAAGATGGAAAACTCACCCCCCAAACCATAAAATACATGAATATCAAAATCATATACCACTAAAATGAAACAGGTCCATTAAATTAGATCTATAGAACCTCCACCTTCTTATTCATCACATAAGACTAGCTATGTGATCAGGCCCAAATCCCATATGAAGACCCCACACGCCGCTACCCCTCACCCCATCCTGAGGTCGCCATATGGAAAGCTCATCATTGTATTTCTAGCATGTATCTACTAAAACTATCTTCTCAAACTGAGATCCATGTCATGTGTCCCCACCTATGTACGTCGTAGGTAGCATCCTGCAGATAACGCATATTCATCCCCACAAAACTAATGGTATCCATCCTAAATCCCATCAGAAACAGCGCCCCGAGAATGCCATAGTAGATCTGGAACTTTATCGATTCCACCACCTATACCTCACGCAGTCCTCATGAGATCCCACCGATGAGAAGATTTCCAATGCGATGAGCCTTTTCCTATAGGGAACCAGTCACTGGACAATCACCACATGGGTCCCACACACACATCACCCACAACAATTGCATCAAGGAGTAATCACCGGAAATCAGGTTTTTTCAGCTAAAGGGGGGGTTTATGGGTTAACTCTTTTTTAATTTAAGAAATTGGGATTCTTGAATATAATAACAATAATAAATATATAATTATAATCAATATAGAATTATAAATATAATAAAATAATAATTGTATATTTCTAATAAATATATAACTATAATAACTATAATAATTATATATAATTGTATATGACTAATAAATATATAATCAATATAATTATAAATATATAATTATAATAATTGTATATTTCTAATTAATATATAACTATAATAATTATATAATAATAATAATTATAAATATAATAAATATAAATTTATAATTTATTATAATTATAATAATTATAAATTTATTATATTTTAATATAGATATAATAATTATACAAATAGAAATAGAAATAGAAATATAATTATAATAATTATATAATTATATAATTATTATATTTATAGTTATAAATATATTTAATATAATTACAATAAATATGTAATTATATAATTATTAAAATTATAATAATTATATAATAAGGCATTTATTATATTTATAATTATAAATATAATTATTATAATTATAAACATAATTATTATAATTATTATAATAATATATTTATATTTATAATTATTATAATTATAATTATAAATATATAAATATATAAATATATAAATATATTATTATAATAATTATAATAATTATATTTATATTTATAATTATTATAATTATATAGTTATTACAATTATATATTTATTATAATGATAATAATTATAAAAATTATAAAAATTATTATAATTATAATTATAACACATTTAATTATAATTATTATAATTATAATATAATTATTGTAATTTTTTATTTTTTATAATTACATAATTATTATATTTGTAATTATATATTTATTATAATTATATAATTGTTATAATTATGTATTTATTATACATACAATTATATAATTTTTATAATTATAGTTTTTTATTTATTATAATTATATAATTATTATATTTATTATTATAATTATATATTTATATATTTATAATTAATATATTTATAATTATATATTTATTATAATTATATAACTGTTATAATTATATATTTATATAATTGTTGTAATTATATATTTATTATATTTAACATTATATAATTATTTTAATTATATAATATTAATTATTTTTATATTTGTAATTATATATTTATTATAAATATACAATTATTATAATTATATATTTATCATATTTATAATTTTATATTTATTATATTTAAAATTATATATTTATTATATTTGTAATTATATATTTATTATAATTATATAATTATTAAAATTGTATATTTATTAAAATTGTATATTTATTATAATTATTATTATATAATTATTATAGTTATATATTTATGCTAATTGTATATTTATTAAAATTATATAATTATTATATATATAATTATACATTTCTTATAATTATATAATTGTTGTAATTATATATTTATTATATTTAGCGTTATATAATTATCGTAAGTATATATTTATTATAATTATATAATCATTGTAATTATATATTTATTATATTTAACATTATATATTTATTATAATTATAATTATATATTAAATATAATTATATTTATAAATATAATAAATATATAATTATAACACTTATATAATTATTATAATTATATAATTATTATAATTATATAATTATATATTTATAACACTTATATAATTATAATCATTATATATTTATATATTTATTATATTTATACTTATAATTATATTTATAGTTGTATAATTATTATAATTATTATAAATGTGATAGATATATAATTATTATAATTATAATAAAATATAAACATATAATTATTATAATTATAATAAAATATAAATAGATCATTATTATATTTTTTATAATAGTAATTATATAATTATTATAGTTATGTATTTATTAGAAATATACAATTATATAAAATTATTATAATTATTATAATTATATATTTATTAGATATATATAATTATTATATTTATTATATTTATAATTCTATATTGATTATAATTATATATTGATTATTATTATTACATTTATAATTATATATTTATTATTATTATATTGATAGTTATATATTTATTATATTTATAATTATATAATTATTGTAATTATATATTTATTGTATTTATATAATTATAATAATTATATTTATTATAATTATATATTATTTATAATTATATAATTTTTATAAATATAATAAATGTAATTATAAATTTATTATATTTTTTTAGTGATTGTATTTTTTATAAATATATGTACACACATATATATATATAAGGGGGGTTTGGGAGGGGTGGTATGGGGATTTTGAAAAAAAAGGTGGAGATTCAATTGAATTGGCGCTTTAGGTTAAATGGTTGAGTGCCAATTCCATTGGCCCTAAAAAAACCCATTTTTCCAAATAAAAAAATGTTAACCCATTAAATTAAAAAAACACCCATTTAACCTAATTTTCCCTGAAAATCCCATTGCCAAAATCCCCGTTTTCGGCCAACAAAGAATATATCCTTGATGAATGGTGGGGAAAATCCATTCCCATCATAAAACAAACTCCCACTAGCTATGGGTTGCCGCAACCACACCACGAGGCTCATTCAACCGCTTCTAGAAACCAAAATGTGTATGACCATGCGTCGCTAGAAACTCGACCTCCCATGCTCTCCATATCATCTCTAGCTCCCACTTGGCCTTCCAAATCACTGATTCACAGTCAGTATTGCTGACCATGAAAATAAATGTTCATCCAAACCCTCCCCCATAGCAGATGGGCTTTCATCACCCTCCTCAATAATTTAACTGCCAAAAATGGTGTCACCACATGATTTACAACATGATAAAAACATCGACAAATGAATAATTATATCCCACTTCGAGATATTGATTCCAAGATTTGGCCACAAGGTTGAGGATAGAGGGACTATCCATTATTTAGAGAGAAGATCTCAATCATATTAGAGAATGTTAGTTCCTTTATCCTTTGATGTTGAACTCCTCAATATGCCATAAATAATTAAATAATAAATTAGTCATATTCAAAATCTCCACATCCAATAATTAATTAAAAAATTATAATTCAAATTCACAATATCAATACACCATGATTATTTCATCAATTAATTATTCATATTCACAATCTCAATATCCCATAATTAATCCAACATTTATGTATTCAACTTCACAATCTAAATATCCCATAATTAATTCCATAATTAACTATTCATATTTACAATCTCAAAATCCCAAAATTTATTCAACAATTAATTATTCCCAATATTAGAAATCCCAATATCCCAAAATTAATTTAACTATTAATTATTCTTAAAATCTTACTATTTGAATATTATGATAATTAATTCAATAATTAATTATCCATAATTCCACAATCCCACAATTAATTAATTTATCGATTTTATTAATTCAATTATGAAATTAAACTTCTAAAAAAACCCTTTAAGTTAGAAAATTACATAAACATAATTAAAATAATATATATGGGATTTGAATAAAAGACAACCTTCCCCAATTCAGTGACAAATGCTCACCATGAAAATACCCAATTTGAAGCAGATTAATCAATAAAACGATGAAAACATGATCAAGATACAAAACCTAGATCTAAGATCAAATGACTTAGGATCTAATAAATATATAACTATATTTCAAACTGATCGTGAATAAATATCCTTTCAAGTATGGGAGAATATTGGGAAAAAAACATGAAACTAGTACGTATGAGATTAACATACCGAGGAACGTTCAGATCTTTAATACACACTTTGAAAATTCCATGAATGGAGCTCGAAAGGGATTGTAATCTATTCAGGAACTTAAAAATGATAGAAAATGTGTTGGTATGAGTAGAGATCAATTTTGGATTAATTAGGGGGTTCATGTAAATTGTAAAAAAGTTTTCGATTTATTAAAATCGGATGAATGGCTTGTTGGGAAGAGCTACATGGATTTTCACACCATGTTCCAGAACCATCTTCCTATTTTGGGAGTGGTGCATAGTTTCTAATTTTAGGTTTCATGGAATGAAGAACCTTTTTCCATCCATGAAAATGGTATCTATCTAGGGGTGCATAGTTTGCTGGGTGAGGGCGCACATTTAGGGAAAACTGGGTGCTGACTGTGCACTTGCATCTTTCTTCCATTTTTCTCAAATATCCACTCAAACATAGCCCTTGGTAAAACCCAAATAAAAATTACTCAACATAATGAAAAAGGGTATATTTAAGATAACCAAAAAAATATTCTGAAAAGGTCAAGGTTTTATAATCTCTCCACCTCATAACAGCTCATCTCTGAGCTATACTCCCAAGAATATCTGAGATTCTGAGTACAAAATATTAGGACATAGATCCAACTTATCCATTTCTCTCTCCAATGTTTCCTCATGAACATGACCATGTTACAAAAATTCAGGATCAATATTAATCGTATTTCCCCAAAACACATTCTACAAGTTTTATATCACAGGTATTAGATGCTCTTCAAAGGATACACCTATCTCTACATCAACATTACACACATCGATAGCATGATAAATGTTGGGGTGATACTGTCAATTTTGTTACACATAGAAAACATAGTGCCTAGAACTATATCTCTATAGAATATCCAATCTGTATGCTAGCATCCTGTTCTTCTGCACAACCTCAAACTATCTAACGTACCTGGGTGATGGCTTTCCCTCTCTCTATATCTAACTATGAGCCCACTGAGGCGACACCCGAAGGAATACACAATCACCCTATATAAACTCTATGGGTCAACATTTTTTATCAACATATGAAATTTTTATACTATGATCTAAATCCATATGATTTTGAATAAACTTCACTTGCTCCAACATATCCTACACAATACTTATTCCAAAAAACTCTCACTCACATCCCTTCATCCCACAGAGAGGTGATCTGCATAGCCTGCCATAATGTTCCTTGTATTGTTTCATCTGAATAGTTTCATGATAAATATTTCTATTGTTAATGAACCTTACTCCCATAGCCTAGAGCGGATGCCTTATATTATTAAATTGGAATGGATACAAGATTATAATCCCATAGGACTATTAAGTTTTATTGTTTTGGAAACCTAATTACATAATTGTAATTCACATTAAAATCTAAAATTTATAATAAAAATAGAATTTTCTTCAAGAATGCCTTTATTCCCCTTAGTGTAACCATGTATATCAAAATGAAAACACTCCTTTATATATGGGGAAATATAAAACAGAAGAATGGGGTGAGTATAAATTCTTGTTAAGGGTAAGATTACAACAGAATCTATTAGTAAATATGAAATAAACAACATGGAAAGGAAATTAAATGAAACACGTGACATTTAAATAATCACATTAATGGGTAAAGATAACTATGAATATTCTACTAGTCTTATAATCACATATTATATAAATAAATTATCACATGAAAAATGAATTAATAATACCAGATATCTAACAAATTCAATTATTGAATCAGGGAAGACATCTGAATATAAATGGTTTATCCCTCAGTTAAATACATATCTGAAAATAAACGGGCAAGGCCTTGACCAAGTCCATATCTAGTTTGTCTCATGTGACTTATCAATTCATTGAGGGGATACAGTGGGCCCCACCCATCACTTACTAAGTCAAATGAATTATTCATATGAAATCATAAACAATATTAACATTTGTATTGATAAACTAGCATATGAAATGTGAATACTTTAACTACAAAATACGAATGGTTTCAAAATAGAGTATACATTGTCAAAATGATCATAAAACATTACAAAAGAATTTATTTTATATCGTAAGAGATGAAAATCAGTAAAACTGAAGATTTTACAAAGGATAGTGAAATAGATGAAAATAATCTAACAAAATCATTATAAATATATTGAGAAAACCCCCTTTTACTCTGAAATCATCTATTTAAAAGCCGAATATTTATAAAAGGAAAAAATTTATTTAAAAATAACATTGTAAACGTATAAATGATGGGTCAAAACATATAGTTTCCATGATGGTGGTAAAATATTCATGTTTCATATAAGTTAAAAATATACACTCCTTCCATATTTTTTTTATTGAAAAATCCTTAAAGTACATCTTTTGGAAAAAAAGTAACGATTCTTTCAAAAAATATTTATAAAAATTCAGACATATGAAAGCTACAAAAAACATTGGTATGATAATAGTAAAAAATATTTTGGAAACTATTTATAAGAAACATGTATGTGGATTATAAATATTCCTTGGAAGATACTTAAATATAAACAATCCTGAAATTTTTTGATATTGCTATATTGAACCATAACATAAACATTCCTTTTGATGAACATGATTTTACATCCTACATTATGGTTTAAAGAATGATAATAATTTATTTCAAAACCATATTAATATTAATTATATCATGTACGATCATTTTAAATATATTATTACTTGTTTGTTAGTAATCATTCTTTATTTTCACTATTTGAGGTGTTCATTTCATTGTGTCTTGTGAAAGTTTTTACTTGTTATTTGTTTTTTACACTAATTAGATCATGGTTACATAATATAAATAATATAAAACATGATTTAAATATAATATATATCCATTATATATGTATTTATTTGAATCCATAGTATTTTGAAATAATAAATTAAAGGCCTCATTCAGGGAGACGGTATGTCGTAAGTACACATGAAAACTACTTCTAGTTTTATATAATTTTTAAATAAATTAAAATTAAATGATATATATATATATATAATAATTATAGTATAATATATATTTCATAAATATCTATTATTATTAATGTACCCCATAATATGATCCATTTATAGCATGAACGAATCACATTGCTTTTGGGAGGCAATAACCCATATTTCCACAAAAGATGTTATCATATATATACAAAATGGAAAGCACAATTGTATGCATTATAAAATAATTAAATCAGAATAAAGACATAATAAATATCATATATAATATATATCATTATATTTTACATCATAATTCCCATCCATGAAGGGTGGTAAAGTAAAAATTAACAATCATCATTTCATGAGGTTGTAGTATTCTGTACACATAAAAAATATGTTCTTTACCCATTAGATAAAAGTGCATGTAAGTGTAGGTGAAAAAATAAGCATACAAACATCACAGTATATTTAGGATAATTTTTTGGTCTATAATGATTGAATAAGGATAGTATAATCCATGAAGAATGGAAATAAAACTAAAGATCTTTTGGAAAGATGTTACATCCCCTTTTGGTAAAACCTTTTAGTTGCACCAAAGGGCTCCGTAGGATGTCATTATTCCCCAATGGATTATTATAGTATGAATATAGGGATTTTAGAGAATTTTTGGGGAGATATTGGTCAAGTAAATGAGTCTTGAGAGGTGTGAAAAAGTGAGGGAGGAGGTGTCGTTTAATATTTGAGTTTAGGGCCACTTTTTGAAACACAAAAAATAATAAAACAATAGAAATTTATTTTCAATTAAAAATGTCTCTAAAGTGATTTATTTCTAATATAATATTAGTATGGGTATAAATACATGGAAGCAATTATTTTTAGACATGTTTTTTTCATATTATTATCTTTATCTTTTGGAATTAAACATTACTTAATTTCTTTGACTCTTTCTATGACAACTTATACTTTTACAATTTATGTGATGATATATTTTCTTTAAAATTAAAAAGTAGACATAACTGTACCATTGATGCCATATTCACCTTTACCCAATTATTTATAAAATTTTATGATTTTTATAAATTTTATATGTTTTAATAAAATATTATTTATTTTAAAATATCATTAGCATCAATTTTTACACTATTCATTACTTTAAATTTTAAAAATATCACGACAACATGGTATTAGTGAAAAATTCCTTTTATCTCTTTCCTATTATTTCAATTAAATCCTGATTTTTTTTGGATGTAATTAATTTGATCAAATTATATTTATTTTAAAAATATTTTGATCATTTATCTGATTTTTATATTAAAAAATAAATTACTTCACCATCATTATGTCACTATTTCATTTAATTACGGATTCCATCAAAATTATAAATAAAATATGATAATAAATAAAAAAATTTCATTCAGATGAATAGTTTTTGTATAAGATATATTACAAATAACCCAATATAAAAAATGGAATACTTAATAAAACAATAGTGTGAAATATTGGACTTCCGAAAGAATAAAATACTATATTAGGCATAAAGACATCCATGTGACTCCAAAAGGCAATAAAATTGGATAATGATTTTTTTTTGAAAATGTCTCATCCAATAAAATTAGTACAACTATTATAGTAATTTTATAAAAAATAGAATACTATTTCTACCCTTAATTACATTAGATATCTTTTGATCATGGTAAGTAAAATATTAACAAATTTAATATTGATATTCCAAAAAAAATAAACTGATTCACATATATTGGAACCAATGATTTGAAATATAGAATCAAATTATAAAAATTGTCAATATATAGTTTTCAATAGTTAATCAAATATTAATACCATTTACCTAATGAGAAAATGTGTTTTAAAAGTGAAAACATCCAAATGATTGGAAGGGTTTTATATAATAATTCGACTTTAAATTGAATAAAATGACCTAAATTGGATTAAATGATATAAAATTAATGTAATTATACTTAAAAACCAATTACAAAAATATTTTAACAACAAAAATTATTTATATGAAAATGTTTTTTCAATCAAAATGTAATATTTTGTCATTACTCATGAAAATAAGAAAATTATCCGAAAAATACAAAAACATAAATAAACATTAATTGTATATTACTATTTAAAATAAGAATTTTATTTTATAAAATTTAATGTGAAAAGTTTTTCAAAATTGTATTTAATATAAGTTCCACATTTAAAGGCGATAAAATTGCATTTTTTAGAAAAAAAATCCAATATTAAATCATAAAACTGAATTTATTATGATATTATTCCTATCAAATCTTTTGGATGAAAGTAAAAAATATTTTATTGAATGAATAAAATTTATATTTCATGAATAGCACTCATTAATTTTAACTAATTTAATTTATTAATAGAAAACTCATTTGAACTCTGAAAAATGGTTCATTATAAAAACATTTATAATATATTCAGTTGGTCCCGATGTTAATTTCTAATTAATTTTCAACAAATTAATTGAACAATATATTTTCATAGGTTTTTTTAGATTATTCATAAATAAAAACTTATAAATTAGGTTATATCCTATTATATTAATTTAAATTATTTTAATAATACATTTTAGTTCAGTAAAACTCATCCTTCTACATAACGTATGATAACAGTTTATAGTGTGTAGTGTAAGATTAACATTGTGTTTCATATAAATAAATCTAGAAAAAAAATTCTAAAAACATAAATATTTCAAATTCATGGTGTGTTACATTCCCCACTCCTTCAATAAATTTCATCCTCGAAATTTAAAATTTAATTCTAAAATAAATGGTTGATACAAGGTAATTCCTTGGTCTGAAACCCAAATTGGAACTTGGATAAAAAAATCCACTTAATAAGAGAGAAATGTAAATTAAAAGGTGACCAACATACTAGGATTCCAAATAAATGAACATTAGTAAAAACAATGATATGGAAGAGAAATCAAACCATTGAGTTCTGATGGAAATTGATAGAGAATATGTTTATGAGAAACTTATTGACCACAAAACCATATACTATAGGTATGAATAAAAATAATTGATATAATAAAGAATGATTATAATAAAAAAAATTAGTTTAAATACCCTTTTCTTATATATGGGAAAATTAACAATTCTCTAAGGATAAATGTAAATATACATGTCTATAAACATAGTATTACCATTTGATTGCACCTAAAACAATTTATAATTCAGCTTTTAGAACGGGTTCCATCTAACGGTGAAGTAATACATTAACCTCTAAAACTATATCAAAAGTTCATCTAAAACCATTAATTAGTTAAAAGGTAGTCAATAATATCCAATTTGAGTTATTAAAATCAATTATCTCATTATTCTGACATTGTTATCTCTATAGCAGGAATATATCAGGGGTTAGATTTTCCTCAAAAATATAATTTCCAAATAAATCCAAATGAGTCATGTTTATTGGTCATAGGTACTATTAAACATAAAATATCAAATCCATAATGAAATTGTATTATGGTACAATCAGTATATATTCAATAATTATTATAACCATTACATCATTGATAAAATACTCAAATGACATAATTCTTGAATCCCAACAAAAGAAAATTAACCATTCCTCTTCATCCGTGGTAGTGGAATAATCATGACCATGATCCATTACCCTTTTTTGGGGTATAAAAGTTTGATACATGAGATAATGATTTGCATAGTTTCTAATCTAATTACAGTGTAAAAACTATACATTACATGTCTTTTTCTAATCTTTTAAATCCTATTCATGGTGGAATTTCTCTCCACATTTTTATAAAATTACCATTACTTTTAAAAACATAACAGGGTGATTATTTACACAATTTTTATATATGAGAAAAAGATTCTTTCCCTTATTCCATTAGTGAATATTATTCTTATATGTACTATTATTCTTGAGCTTCCCTCTGAATCTATAACACTTAGAGTAATCTTTACCTATATAATTATCACATAATAAAATGTAGTCATCTAATGATAATGATTTGGTGACTATTTCCCTTCTAATTATATGGTTCATAGAATCAATGATATGATCCATTATACTCATACGATCATGTGGATCAGTGAGATTCACATTCCTTCTGCATGGTTCTGTTTCAAAATGAAGATATACATTAGGTTAGATTATATCATAATGTATAATCCAAAAGATAGAATAATATGTAACATAACTTTAGAAATTTTTGTGTATTTAGTCTCATAAATTTAAAAATGTTATCTTGGGGGAAATATTTATCTTTAAATCATTCATAATCATTGGAAATAAAAATTTGAATTATCCTGTGAATATCCCCTGATATTTTCAAACTAGGTGTGCAATAAGGCCCGTTGTCATGTACTAGGTTACGTCGAGTCAGGCCCAACGCACCTCGGTAGAGTTGTTACCCCTAGGTACATTTATGCTACAACTTCATCCACTTTTAGTATCCAGATATGTATTTATTTATTTTATGACTAACATAATCTATACATAAAAAAATTATAAAGGGTTATTCTATGATTATTTATAAATTATATATTAGCGATATGTTCCTTAGTATACGTTTTCAAAATCTATTTTCCAATGTCTTTGTCAAAAATTTTCTGATACAAATAGTAATGACCACTACCCATGTATCCCTAACTTGGTGCCTCACTTTTTTACATTGGAATAGATACAGTTGTTTACTCCCAAATGAAAGAACATTTTAGTAGTTTTGGAGGCCATATTTCATACATGAACCCTAAAATAAAATATAAAACATAAAATACACAACTAATATTATTTAATCATTTAATTAATCCATTTAGTGTAGCCCTATATATCAAAATAAACACTCCATCATGTCCTTGGTATAAATAAAACATAATAAAGGGGTGACCTCAAATGCACATTAAGGGTTATCATACATTAGATGTTTTCAGTAAATATGGTTTAATCAATATCAAAAGGTAATTTACTGAAATAGATTCCATTTAAATAATCACATGAACAAAGAAACTTATCCATTAATATTATAGTAGTGTATTAATCAAATAGAATATAGATAACTAATTATATAATGATGGTATGCATAAATATGAACATCTGGCACATACCGTTGAGGCCTCGACTAAAGCTTCAGAAAATAAATGGTTAAGGCTGCATCCAAATCCTTATCTAACAATAAATAGGAAATTCCCAAACCAATTCCCTATCTATATTGTCCTGTGAGACTAACCAGTACGTGGAGTGGCTATAGTAGGCCTCACCCATCACTTACTAAGTCCAATACATTTCACTTATGAAATCATAAACACAATAAACTTTTGTAGTGATAAAATATCATAATAAATGTCAATAAATTAACTTCAAATGAAGAATTGAATTAAAATTTAAAATTTATAGTCAGACTAATCATAAAAACATAAATAAATTATTTACATTATAACATAAAATATCATCCCCATTCAATCAAAATATATAATAGAGGATGTTGACATAGATGAAAATACTCAAATAAATTCATAATAAATATCTTGAGAAAACCCCATTTACATCATTATCAATTGTTTAGAAGACACAACATTATAAAAGGAAAACTTTTATTTAAAAAAAACTATGTAAACAAGTAATGTATGATTGAAAACATCAAGGTGTCATGATTGTGGTGAAATCCACTAAGGTCAAATAAGTTAAAAATAAAAACTCTTTTCATATTTTTGTCGAAAAATTCATAAAGAAACTCATTTTTTCCCCGATAGATACTTACAATTGATGCCCACCAAATAAGCATAGTCAAAATCACAATGAAATAAATACATGAATATAGGTATTCTCTTCCTTGCAAAATCAAAGTAAGAAGAAGGTGTAAAATACATGTTTATCCTGTGAACCATTAAAAGATTCATGATTCTGTGACCAAATCTAGGTCACACAATGACTCTACACATTTCACATGACCTATAACAAGTCCTACGGAGCATCCTTCAGAAAACATCCTTCTTAATGTGAAGGCCCTCCAGAGAACTGATATATGCATGGTGACAACCAAATGAGCACCACCAGGCCGCATGGGTTTTCATTAGAATGTTCCTAAATGAACACCCAAAATCTTTCCAAAATAAGGAGGAATGATATTCAAAGAGAGAGAGAGACCCCAAGTGGTCATGAAGCTCACATGCCATATCTTCACTGGAAAAAATAAAATTACTTTATGATACCTAATCCAAATAGCATAATCCCTAAAACATTTAAATATAGTACATAGGGGTAAAAATTGAAGAGGTGAGGGGTCCTTGCTGTCATTGAGAGACTTCTGTCACACACTTGGCGACTCGTGAGACACTGTGAGCCCTTGGAGACTTGTCTTCCTCTATTCTCAAAACAATTTTGGATTTCTAGCCTCACCACGTAAAAGTCCCCGGGTATGTCTTACCCACTCCGGACATACCCTTTGGTTCCACAAGGAAAAATAGATGGGGTTTTTCCAATGAAATGCTCATGCATATCTATATAACCCATATTGGTCATGCGGTGCATCCCTAAAAATAGAATAATTTTCATTGACATCACTCATGAAATTTCCTATGAACCCTTCCTTTGGCACATAAAACAATGTAAGTAAAATAGGGAGGATATGGAGGACACTTGAGGTCCCTAAAGGACTTGTGGCATGCTAATTATGTCTGTCAGACCCCAAGATAAACCATAATTATCTTGCAAAATCACCAGAAAAGTCATCTAGAATCTAACAGATTCCTTTCAACATGCATTTGAATCTTGAGAAATCCATTCAACATGTCAACATGACTACATGTAAGTATTTTAACGCATCCACATGATCAAATGAGTTCCCATTAAATGGAAGTAAACAAATAATAGAGGTATTGATGAGAAGGACTCATGGTTGGTGAAAATCAGGTGACACACCATGAATGGTCCATGTTTGAGATTCATGAAACCACACGGTGCTAGAACACTTAGACGAATCCTACCCGAACTCATGCCAGATACACAACACAAACTAGTGTCTATCATAGGCAGAGAGGCTGATAAATCCCCAACCTAGAAAATAAAATGAACTGGATACTACATGTAGGAAACACTTGAGAAGAAAATTCCCATGCATCGAAGTGTACTTCTCAGAGTAACTTATCACGTGACCAGCCAACCTTTCATCAGGTAATACACCAGTGAGAAACCATAGTAGTCAAGCACAATGTATAAACCCCATTCACATTATCATTCATAGGTCATGATAATTTTGGAATGAAAGTCATGAAAATAACACACAACATGTCATCTGGATCATACAAAACTCGAAGACATTGATACTAAAAAAATACAAGGTCATCTAAATACAAGGGATAAATCATTGATTAAAAGTGGAATGTGTAAAAAAAATAAATGTTTTATATCCATCATTCACATATAAGACACATGAAAGCATGATGACATGTCGTCTAGATCTTAGGACTCTCCTTCAATATACCATATGGGACATGCGAAATACTACAGACATGTCAGATAAAGTCACATAGTCACCTGGAAGACACTACTTTGATCTTGTAAATCCCTTTGAGTCCTGATACATCCTTCAAATACATCACCTAACTCATATAACATCACTCTCTTATATAGTTGAGTCTCATGGTCACATATAGGCATGAAAACCAAGCACTCGCAATTCCCTCTATGAAGGATGGATAAAACCAAGGACGCCCTCAACAATTGTCTGCTAGTTCTCGTGATACCCACTGAATCATGTCATCCAAGAAATGTGATCCTTCTATATGTGATGGCCATGTATCACGATGTCTTCCAATTATGTCATCCATCATACACTACATCCTCCGAGCTATGTCATACTAACTCTTGTGAGACCCTCCATATGTGGCATACCAAATCTCACTAATGACACCATGGAACGTTGGATGGATCATGTGATACCCTCATAGAATTTCATCTAGTACATCTGATGGACTCTGGAAAAAGCCATATGGATCTTGGGATTTTCCCTAGGATGTTTTCTAGGCCATAATACACCCTCTTAAAAAGAATTATAAATCAATAACCCACCCTAGGACATGATAAAAATGTCTTTACTCACTTTTTAATCCCCAACTAATAGGTCAGATTCAGTGTGTAATCCATGATATAAATGGGACTATGATGACTCTAATTCCCTTCATATTCCAGATATATAAGAAACCTCTTCTGAGGTTTTATTTCTATATTAATCAACAATGGAAATACCACCATCAAAGTCCTTTATTCACAATAGTGGAATTTATCGCTTAATATCCCTTGTCTCTCACAATGATAATGGATCATGTGGGATTAAGTAGTGGAAATGATCATGATATATGCATCATAAAACTCTAAATTGGTAAATGAAATCCTCATTGTGTATTCCCTAACATCAAATTAACTACGATATCTCTTATTCTCGCCATACTCGGAATACATTGCACGCCCCCTTAGGGTTCAAGATCAAATATTTTATGTCACATTACCCAACTATATTTCCTCTCCACATGACACTAAATTGTATGATGGAATGGCCAGAAGGAAATATTTATTTTTTATTTTTTTGATAATCCCCCATTCAAGGGGTGAGGTGCAACGCTTACAATGCTAGAAGGCTTAGAGACAATTACAAGACCTGTAAGTCTTAGAGGAAATTATTGAAAATAGACAACTTGGAACCACTCCTCCCCAACATATGTCCTGATATCAGCACTCCACCTTCATAGTGATGATCAGCTAGTTTTCCTATGCAAATCTGCATAGGTCTGATACCGATGTAAAAGCCATACCCTCTCATTCTTCCAATTTCAGTTTGTTAGGCTCTTGTGAATACACCTTCACTGAATCTTTCATGTGAATACATGTACCTTGTAGTGTGACTGGTACATCTGTATTCATGTGGCATGAAGGCCTTGGGTGGCTCAAAAGCCTTGTGGGACCCGAGGACCAAACTGGTGGCCCAAATGCCCAGATGGATGAATAGTTCCTACTGATACAGTACCGAACAATACATGCTTCAGTGTCTGCTATAGTGCTGCTACATGGATACTACAGTGCCTAATATAGTACTCGGATATACACCTCCACCTGGATTTGATCTCGGGTCTCTTGGATGCACCTACCGAGTCCTCACCAACTATGTTGAGGCTCACGTGCCTAAACTATGCAAGATTAACGAAATACGTGGGTTTTGTTTCCCGTAATAACTAGGATATGTAGGATGCCTCACAATGGCCCAATCCCCTCCTCAAAATATTAACCACCTCCTTAAACAGAAGATAATTTTGAATCAAAGGGATATACAACTTCATCATTTAAGAAGCTACCCATTAATGGAAAATGATGAAGAACCTCAGATACATACCAATGAATTCTCAAAATAGATCCCAACCATTTTCACATGAATGAGAGTAAACCTATAGTGATTTTTTTGGGTAAACAGTCCCATATTAGGATTAAGAAGATATTCAAGAACATATATTAAATATAAAAGTGAGTCTTAGTGTAGGAAATAATTTACCCTAAAATGGTGTGATGAGAAAACCTCACATCCTCTCGAACAATGCATGTCAGTAAGATTTATTGGGCCTAACAACCAAGATGATCACAAGCCTTTGGAAAGTAGGTCTATACCTGACTACGTATGAGGTATCAATTGGGAGTTTCTAGGGAAGAAAAAACTGACAGATAACCTAATTCCTACAATTGATATTGGCCTTAAAATATCCATCAATCAAACCATCAAGGGAAACCCATTCCACATTCTTGTCAGAAAATCGCAGAAAAAATAATGGTTTACCTAATGTGAATCTCTATAATAACAAATTATTGGGTTATAATCTATCAAGCCATGTTTCTTTCTCCCTATTTGTGAACAACTCTGAAATTATTAATGTGAATCTCTCAGGACACATTGTTTTGCAAACCATATATATAAACAAACATGCATGACAAACATATACCATAATTCTAATATTTCCATCCTCGTGATTACAAGTCCCAATGAGAAGAATGAATGGAAAGGGAAAAAATGAAAATTGTGTTGACCATGAATATATGATTGATCATTTTTATGCATATGATATTGAACTGATCAGTTACCTCGTTCCTTGTTTTGTATATGATTGTAGATACTTCTTTCATTGAATTCATCCCACCCTAAGAAAATGTCTTCATTATCTAGAATTTTCATTGTTAAATCATCTTCTACTCCAACCCCTATGGGTCATAAAATTATCTCACCTTCTCAATGGCTCTAATAGCTGGTGTAGAATAAGATGGTATGGGAGTAGCGATGATACAATATAATCCTAACCATGGAAGTTTCCCATGATATTATGCAAGCACAATAGCCGAAGAATCTGCATCAATCAGTAAAGGCTTCTACCAAGCTAGTATCTATAGTCACTATAACCAACCGCTTCATTATCTTAAACCTAGAGTGATAAAACATCCACCTTAAATATCTACTAAAGGTGGACCTAGATTCCCAATATGGATCCCTTTTCATCATGGTTCCACCTAAGAGGGAACCTACCAATCGCTGTCACCAACCCTATCCTACCGGTACCTATTAGTCGCCTACCGAGGGTACCATCCAACACATATTCATCTCTGATTCTCTTGCAGGGGCTATAAGGAATAATCATAAAAGGAGGAAAGTGTTGGATTCCCAGGAGATGGATCATATCCCTTCTCTTACTAATGATGGCTTCCGATATATTCCAATAGGATGCAGTAAGAAAGCACATATCCCTACTAACATGGAAAAGGTCTGTTAGAATATCCCCTCAATAAATATTGGGGAGGAATATTTAACTACCCCCATGAATGTAGTCCATCAGCAAAATCAAGTAGAACTATGAGGATAGAAGTGGTTTCATCACATTCATTAATTATATATGCCAACAGATAATGGAGATGGAAAATATATAGACTTATATCCCTACACACACTTTTCGAAAATGCCAATATATTTTATAAATGGATAACGAGCTCCACTGTCATATTTCGGCACTGTTTTAGATAAAGGGACAATCATATAATCAAATCCCTACAACTAGGACAACTCAACAGTGTAATCATCGTAAACAAGTTGTTGTACCGGAGAAATCACACATTCATAATCCCATAAAGATAAATTATTGGCATATTATGATAAAGGGGGAGGCATCAGACCATGACCATACTCCCCTCCCAACATGTGATCAATTGGTGATGGAGGCAAATTCCTTGGGATAAGGGATCATAATTGTCGAAAAATTCCAATTTCACATTCCAATGTCCCATGATAAGGCTCATATCCCCGTTATAGATGGGGCTCACCATGTGAGAGGGACACATGCCTCGAGACCGGAACATATTCCTACTGATGAAGTCCAACAACATACTCCAAAGGTTGAGGATCATGAATATGTCCCTGTTCTGACTGAGGCTGACCAAGTGAGAATGACACAAGCCTCGGGGCTCATATTCCTACAGTTGATCTGCACGACATACTCCAGTAGGGCAGAAAATATAGGTGTATATTCCTACATCCACCAATGAACAATTGCCTCATCATTATTAGGAAATGCAATATGAGGCTCTTATTCCTTCTCCCATTCTGGAGGACCGTCGACATATTCTGATAGGGAATGCATATTCATACCAGGCTCAAATTCCTTTTCTAATTGGGTATCATTAGGTGAGAGAAACACACACCTCATGGAATGGTCATACTCTTTCCATGAAATAAGAGTGAAATATCCCAATGGATGAAGATCGGGATCAACCCCCCCCCCCCCCATCTTGACTAAGGCTCACTAAGTGATAAAGGACCATGAATAAGGAAAAGATCATATCCCTGTCAATAATGAGACACATTATTGGAATATTACAATAGCTTATCAGTAGTGGGAACATACCCCCACAACACCTAATGGTTATATAAAATTTTTGAAAACTGTCACATAGTAGGCCCATATTCTTGCACAATCACAAAAGGAAACTTTTCATAATCTGACCATGACGTAGAAAAAGGCCCTTATTCATAATTAGATAAATTCCAGCATCCTTGAAGTTGTTTGAGACACATCCTCATCACCACAATGGTTTATAGCCTCTTCAGTCAAAGTAGAAGGATAATGTGTTCATTACCATGATAGTCCTCCTCGTGGTAGTGTGTAAATGGATCATATGGACTCTACTCATAGCATCCCCCATGGTTAACCTCCCAACGACATTATCTCCCATGGGAATGGGAATCCTACCTTTTTCCCAACACCACTATATAGAGATGTGAATACAACCCCAATAGCTTCAGACAAAGAGGTTATTTAAGCATTGGTGTCACCTATATAGGAATCACTATAAACTTCCACTAACACTCCACTCTTGTCAGCAGGAGACCATCAGAGCCATCCACTATGGTCTGATTAGATGGAGGTGTTTAACTCTCATGATGAGGAGGCCTGTATTGATATATGGGGGGATATATCTAAACACAACCTCCCCATCATGTTTTGGCCCCTATCTATATCCAACTATGCTATCCAAAATGAGATAGAAAAAGAGTTCATTCCTTACGTACAAAAAAAATGTGGGATAATCACTAGAGACTAATGAATCTATATCTCCCTTATCCAGGATATGAGTTTCACCAATATACAATCAAGATACTATGTTTTTATCTTGACGTAGATACTATCTTCATGGCCAATTTTCCAAAACCGAAACATCACAATGAAAATTTGCAACATGATTGCTTCCATTGCATTGTGATGATTCAACAACTAATCTTTGAAGCCACATCATACATACATATTCAAGGATGGGGATAGTATGGAGTGTTACACATTTCCTCTCCCCTATAATAGTATAATCAGACATATACTACATCCTTCAGTGTTATATCCTTTGATGAAATTAGGGGATCAGGTAATGATCAGGTTAGTTGGCCATTAAAATAGAATCCCCCCTCCTCAATGGTTCCCAGATACCACAGACAAGGGGAGAGGAAATCCAACAAGATTAAAAACTAGTCCTCTCAAGGAAATAGGAGGGCATTCCAAACATGGGGAAAAAGTTATGACCGCCCAGACAACTTCTTGTATGGAATATTTATCCTCAAGGGCTTCCATTGCACCTTGATCACATGCGAGAAAAACTATGCCACATCATGCTGAAAAAAGTAGAAATTTCCATATTTTCCATCTAGAAGTATAATTATCCCTTGGTTTAGGAGAATATCTACCACCACCTACACCCATCAGATCATCAATTCCTAATATGATTCAGGACATAGTCTCAACAACTACATGTGAATTGAAACCCACTAGGATGGGGAATTTATATCTCAATCATCATCACTAGGTTCATTGCCCCTAAGAGGACCAGGTAGACATCATTAGTTATTCCATATCACCCCCACCCCACTAGGTTGGGGGAATTTATATCTTCATGTGTATCCCATGAATCATCAAGTACCCAAATGGAGTCATTGAATAATCAATAACAAGACCATTCAATACTAATGGAAGCTCCAAATGACCCCCAAACTAGAGGGCTGGAAGGATTTTCATCGCCAAAATCACCGTAGAGAAAATTGGTCTTCTATAGGATGGTATGAAGAAATAAATGGTCGGTGTCTAGACTATTCCTCACAATCAAGACAAACCTTTGTTGGTCAGGGCTTACTCAGCAATCACAATTAGAAACTCCCTCTAGGTAACTATTTTTAGGATAAGATGGGAGTTTCATACAACATAGGTGATCAAACCCTACTGAGATCACTTTTTAAACTAACCCAATAAGGCCCAAAGTTTGAATAATAACCCTAATGGAAGCTATACAGAATCAATTTGGGGTGTGGAATGCAATGGAATGACCAACGATTCATCATATACCACTATGAATTTTTCACTGTCAACATGGTAGATATTGATCAAGATCTAGATGCATGGGGCAATGACATGGAGAATATTCCCCAGGAGGATGGTGATCTTGACACACCAAATGAGGTTATGTGCACCCAGAACAAAATAAGGCTTCAGAATTTGGCACTACCAAATAATGATTTTCTACCTCCTTGGAGAAATATTATCAATGATAATGGGTAATATGTGATTTCATCCCAGTTTCCATCCATTGAATAAAAGATTTCTCAATATTAATGTGAAATAGGAGCTCTCCAAAAACTCAAATTGGAGCTACTAAGATGAAATATTCCTATTGGGTATCCTATACAGCCACAAACGACTATTCTCCCTCCCATAGCCGACACACCAGTAAGAGAGATATCTAAATATCAAGATCATTTTAGTTGTATAAATATAGATTAAAGTAATGAGGAATCTAGATATTATTGGGACTTCCCTCTTTTTCAGAGACAACCTCCCCATCACCAGGGTAATAATTTAGTCATAGGACGAATCGAGGTTCAATGGGAGATGAAAGAAGGACCACCTCATCGGCCCAAACATACACCTTGTGGACATGGGTAATCTCAGGAACATGATCCCATAGAGATACATAACACCATTGAATCCGTATCCACATGAATGGATGAAAAAGAATGAATATTTAGATTTGTGCATCCTGAAAGGAAGCCATATCCTGAATGGTTGGATTATACTCAACTTCCATCCAACATCGGTAACCCTACCTTTTATAACTTTGATGGTTCATGAAACCCTAAACAAAATCTCACACACTTCATGTCTAGATAAGGGCTAATGATGGGCTCTCAATATCAATAGGTGGAAAAAAACTAAGCTATTTCATACAAACTCTAACAGGACCAACATTTTTTTGGTTCAATAGTCTACTAGTAGGATTTGATATAGTATGGGAAAACCTTCATCATTAGTTCCTTTATCAATTTAGTTCATCTCTAAGGAAAAGGATGATCATATAAATGAAAAAATTTAAACACCATGAGAATTAGTGGGTTTCTGATTTAATATCATGGTGGAATCGTTTAAACTATTTGCTCATCATCCCCCTCTCATAGGAGAAACTATATGAAATCTTTAATAAAAATCTCAGGGAGGAGTTGAAGACACACTTAATACCCATGAAATATCAAGGAAGGTTCTGAGAGTTTTTTGAAATGGAATAATTTCTTATATATTCTATTAAGCAAAGTCGATCCCATTTTGACTCATATCCACAGTGCAGAGGAAAATCCTGGGAGAGAAGAAGTTATAGAAATCATTCCCATGCCTGTAGAAGTTCCCATTCTAGCACATAGGAATGCTCTGAATCACCTAGTACCTCCTACAGAATGGTAAAACGCATGAAATAACCCAAATCTAGAATTCTAGAGAAATCAATGTCCATTGGGGTTTGAGGAATAGATGAAAAAATTATACTCCATATGAAAATAACAAGTCCCCATTTTTTATTTTCATCCAGGGATAATAACCCACTCATGCTCTATCATCCTAGGAGGCCTGATAAAGTAAGCCTAACTAATCACCTTGACAACTACCCCTTCCAAATATGTTGGGGTCATAATAACCATAATTTCTTTATCTTCAAAGACGTCATTCAAGGAATGGTCAACTCAGGAATGTGACGCTAGAAAACTCCTTTGATATGGTGGCTTTCATATCCATTGCCCGGTCAGAATAAGTGAATGGATGACCGAATGTTCTGGCCTGGACAGAACAATATATTGACAACTAGATGTCTCCATAAATAGTTCATCACACTCATTCCAATCAGAAATAATAGTTGTGAAAACTTGCTATATGTCCACCACCTAAAATGGGGCACTAGATATACCCCTGAATGGTGGGTGTGAAAATTAAACGGAGTAGATAGAGGAGGAAGAATGAAATTCTGGTCTAATGTGAGACCTAACTCTGGTAGATATTTTCCCTGTAACATCTTCTGTATGAGAACCACCCCACCAAATGGAATCCAATTCTGACTAAGAGCTTGTCTTTGGTTCTTTAAATGACTTACAATTGAAAAACCCCTTAAATGATGATGATTGTTCTCTTAAATATGCATTTTCATCATATAAATGAGGAATTGGAAGCCGTATGTGTTGAATCTGAGGATATAAAGCATAACGTGGAAACAGACGGGCTCAATATTCTAGTCATATCCCTATGTAATGAATATATGTAATTGAAACTCATGGGAATGATTTCTAGAAAGATACAAAGAGGGAAGGAGGTCCCTTTGATCCCCCCATTAGTCATATGAATCTAGTTGTCTTGCATGAACATTCAGTGGGGGTTCAATCAGATCAACCTAGGAAACATGGAAGGTCAGCGCGAACTGCATCACTAGCAGAAGATATTCCCTCAACGTCTACCCAACCTCTAGGCCCATCTACCTCAGATTCCTTATCTCCTAAATTGCATGCCCTTGTACAAACCCAAATCAGGAACCACCAACCTCTGGCATAAAATTATAATGTTCTTAAATAACTATCTGTTGTCCTAGACAAGATCTCTATCCTTCATGCGCTTCTCCTTTAAAAATTACTAATAGAGGCACTTTTTGAATCCCTCAAAATCCTACAAAAAAATGTGACAAAATTCATTGTATCTAAGGTATATCAAGTGAAGACAATGTCCTATCATATCTCTATATCATTCACCAATCATGATAAGAAATATTCCTACCAAGGGAACATTAGGACGATATACATTTTACGAAGACTCCATAATGTTAATGTCCAAAAGGTTACTGACTGATAATTGATATGAGATCAATCTCATCCCATTTTTAACCCTATGATGTTTTCCATATAGTGAATGGTACTTATCCCCTACAATGATACCCATTATGAGATATGATATGTATGAGCAAAGGCTTTTGAGTTAGATAAATCTTGATGCCCAATTTGGGGGATTCACATCTGATGATGAGTTCAAGGTTATCCACAAGATTACTACTTATAATGTCTTACTTAGAAGTACCTTTCTCTATAGTCACCTGGAAGTACCATCAACATTCTATCAATGTCTTATGTACCTTATTAATGGAAACTTTGGCATACTACATGGTGACATTCCCCCCTTATAGACTTTAAGAGCCACATATGATGAAGAGTATTTCTAAAATAATGGAGGTATACAACCAATGGTAGATGATCAAATAAAGGTTACAACTCCCAGTGGAATAGGGATCACCCCTATGAATCCATAGATAATTCTCTATGATGATTATGTTCTCCACATAAACAAGTTCGATGTATCAGATCTAATCACATAGGTCGAAGCCTCTCCTATCCTCAAGGTAAATGATCGGGTTCAAAATCTGTCTAGAATGACTCAGAAATAAATGGATGTTGATGTCGCTTCTAATATCCTCCCTAACCATGATACAGATAGAGAGGCCCCCAAATTTCTATCTTCCCAAAAATATGTCTCTATAGATTAAAAAATAGAGTGATATGAGGATGATCTCATGGATTCCCTTCCAGTATTTAAGGAAGGGGTCTACACCACCATATATAACATCAGGTAGATAAATCTGGGCACAGAAGATGACATGTGACCTACTGTGTTTATTAATAGCATTCCCCTCGAAGCGACAGATATGTACATCAAATTTATGAAACAACATCGATATGTGCTCTCTATGAATTATACAGAAATAGTTAGACTGGATCCATATGTGGCTACAAACCATATGGGACTTCCAATTGAAAATCAAGGCTTCAAACAAGAATCCAAGAGAATGAACCCCTCTCATTCTACCAATATATAGGTGGAAGTCGAAAAAATGACCAAAGACAACTTTTCAGAGAATTGAAATACCCAATGTGTCTTTCCAACATCATCCCCATCAAGAAGATGAATGGGAAGATTAGTGTTTTCAATGTCTTCCGAGACCTTAATAAACATTACTCAAAATAATATTTTCCATTACCGATCACCGAACTCTTGATCAATATAATTATTGTCTTCCAAGCCCTTCCCTTCATGGATGGGTACTAAGGGTACAATTAGATCAAGATGGCCCCTAAGTATGAAGAAGCCACTGAATCTTGTGTGCCTAAAAGGATCTTATGATATCTGGTCATTCCCTTTGGATTAAATAATATTCGCGCCACATACTAGTACTCCATGCATCACATATTTAATCCATTATTGGGATGGATAACTTAGTTTTATGTTGACTACCTAGTCAGTAAATCCCAATAGTGGTGTGACCACTTGAAGGATATCTGAAAAATAATCGATAAACTACAACAGAACAGTCTAATGATTAATTTATAGATATTTTAATTTAGGGTAACATTGGTAACGATCTTGATGTTTTTGGTATGCCACCTTGGTACTGAGGTTGAATAAGAGAATACTATTGTTATTTTATTAATGTGTCCCCCAAAAATATCATAGAATTGAGGGAACTCCAAGGAAACATCACCTACGTTTAGCGATTCATAGACTACCTGGCTAGAAAAGCTATCCCATTATTCTGGAAAATGATGAAGGGAGTCACCTGTCAGTCGGAGGATGATTGTAAAAAATATTTCAAAGGTCTCACGAAGTACCTACTGCACCCACTAGTTTTGATGCCTCCAGTGGAAGGGAGGCCACTCATCAAATATGTGGCCACAATAGAATGCTCATTGGACATCATCATCACAATGAAAAATGATTTGAAAAGTGAGACTAGTCTATACTACTTTATCTGGTCCATAAAATGTACTGAGTCCAGATATTCTCATGTTGAAAAGAAAATCCTTTCACTCATCATTGTAGTGAACAAGATAAGGCATTACATAATGTACGAAAAAGTCCACCTTGTATCTCCTATTGACCCGCTCAAGTACATCCTTTGCTTCCCAATTTTGACCAGACACTGGGCTCGATGGGCGGCCATCTTGAAGCAATATGACATTTTGTTCATATAAAAAAATGTTGATGAAAGTGAAAGAAATGTATGATTTTCTCATAGATCATCCTACTCTAGAAGATACACCAGAATACACTGCGAACCTGAATAGGTCTTTTATGTCCATGACACTCCCCATAATTGGGAAATATAATTTTATGGCACATTTCGAAGTCTTTTTATCACATGGATGGAAAACCCAAAGCACAATCAGGGTTTTTTTTACAGATTGTATTTGTCTCTCTGAATAGAGTTGTTTTTCCCTACTCATTATTTCTAACAAAAGGCTACACAAAAAATAATGTTGAGTATAAATCCCTTATTATTGGATCGGAACTAGCCCAAATAAGGGAACATGGCCTACCTAAAAATAATAGGATACTTGAAACTAATGAAAATGTAAATTAATGGAGAATATTCCAATAAAAAGGAAGAACTCGCACCCTCACTAGCTACATCAGGGGACTAATGGAAGAATTTACCTTTGAGACCACATTGCATTACAATCCCCAATCATAGAATGGCCATGAAGATTCACTGGATAATAAAACCGTTGTCATCTCTAACCATATGCAAGAAGAAGAAACCTTCCATATTGCACATTTAAGAACGGTCTCATCAATCTTCATATGTAATGTGGAAGAGACCAATTAGTCCAATACCTCCATAGAGAGTGATGAATAAATGACCACACCTATATGGATGGATCATATAATCAATTATCTTTCAGATGGTACCCTCTGGATAGATCATTCCAGAAAGGAACAAATTCACTGCTAGGCATCAAACTTCACTCTAAATAATGGTCCAAATGAACAAAAATTACACTTAAAGAATGGATTTGAAAGAATTACCCATAGGTGAATAACATAAAGAGATGTCTTTTCCATTATGGAATAATTCCATGTGAGATCCTATGACACCCATCCATCTAGAATTAGTCATTCCCACCAAATCAGGAGAATGAGATAATACTATAAAATCCACAACACACGACTACATTGAATTCACCAAGAAATGTCATGGGTTTCAGATTAATGAAAAACCCATCCATAAACCATAGAAATATCTATATATGGATAAATATTCCTAGACACATTCCATTTGAGTGATGGAGGTTGTGAGGCCATATAACCCAACCAGTGCCATGCAATTTATGTATATTTTTATTTTCCAAATTGGTTGAGGAAGAAACCCTCAATGAAGTCAAGAAAAATAATACCATCAACATCATGAAGTCCCATATCATTACCTGTTTTAGAGCCCCTACCACAATTTTGATGGAAAATGGTACCGAACTCTATTCCATATAGTTGAAGTAGTTTTACTAGGAGTATAACATCAATTCCAGTCACTCATCCCAGTATCATGTAGTGTAAAAATGTCAAATAGAGGCCTTAAAAAAGACTCTATCAAATATAATCTAGAATAATGTGAAATAATGATATGAAGTCTTTTCCAGATAACTCATCCATGATATATGGGCCTATAATACCACTATACGTACTACCACACAGGAAACAACAAATTTACTAGTGTATGGGAGCGAGGTAGGGTTACCAATAGTAGTCTATCTACCATCACAATGAATAGCCATTTTCAGAAAACTCTTAGTTGATGAAAAATCAAAAAATATGTTGGATGAGTTAGAACAACTAGATGAGAAGAGTTTTCATACACTACACAATCTGGTGATTCATTAGAATCAGATAGCACAAAATTTCAATAAAAATGTTTTCCTCCATTCATTCCTTCAAAGAGAACTCGTGATGGATCTACGAAACCTAATATTACTAGGAAAGAATCTCTATAAATTGGAACAAAAATGGGAAGGACCATACATCATTAACATGATTTGTCATAATGGGTCCTATTCACTAGCCACCATGGATGGGGAGAAGGTCACCCCACCCACCAATGTTATATTTGTCAAGAAATACTTTTCATAAGACTCCCATAGAGAATTCACAACGGTGTAAGCCCAATTAATAATCCTTGCCACATGATGATAAACCACATAGAATATATCATCCTATAAGAAATACATTAAACTGTGTGGAATATATCATCTTATGCACATGACGTTAAACTGTACATAATTTTTCTTTACCACAAGACTTTTTACTACATAGTTCTTCTAGAACTATGTATTACTTTCTTCTTTTTTTAAAAAAAATCAGATATATAGGAAAACCTTGATCTTACGTCTTGGTCCATCCACAACATGATATAAAATACCCATGTCCTACGTGGGGACCTTATCATTCCTTGTTTCTCACACAAAGAATAGATCACATGGGATTAGTAGTTACAACAATGAATTACCTACACCAACAAGGTGTATCATCCTCGATAGGTTATAATCCCCACCACATGATGTTAAACTGCATGTATTTCAGGAACTAAGTGCTGTTTGATTCTCATATTCATGATATATACAGTGACACATAGACTTCCACCCTTGGGCACAGCCACAATACCTCCATTTATTTACATAGGACAACCTCCATCCTCACCATATGATGTTAAACTACATGGAATATCATGAACTACATGTATATTTATTCCAATAATCACATGATAAATAGTGACTTTTGGATCCCAAATCCTAGGCCAAGATTAAACTGGTGATGGAAATAATTCCTACCTCTACGTATGTGTTAGACCTATGTAGAGTGATTCTCATATATGAACTATGTGTAGATTTATTACCTTCCTCATGAGATACATGGTGATTACCAAGTCCCTGTATTTAGATCCTACCATAGCCTTACCACTTTTCACTTCATCCACATCAGTCCTCACCACATGATGTAAAACAGTAGGGCTTTCCAAAACTACATGTGGTTGATTCTCATCCTCATGAAGTATGCAGTGATGCCCATGTCTGGGCCCAACTGAAATATCCCCACACATTCACATTGATTCCAAGCCATCACTACATGACATTCAACTACATGGAAGTAATTCCTTACCACATGGAAATAAACTACACAAAAATACATCCTTACCACATGATTCTAAACTACATGGATGCAATAATTTCCCCATTACATGATGATAAACTATAAATAATATCTTTGTTTTTTTCATTCCCTATCAAGGGATCAAGAGATACATACCCCGATCAGCCAAAGTATGCAGTTCAACCACCGTATTTCAAGAGCACCTCAAATCCATATACCACACATCAAGTCTTTAACATATTAGGTTTGAATAATCTTTCATCGACCATGGAAAGTATAACTGAATTCTAGGGCCCTTTTCATGAGTACGCATACATGCCCATGGATCTTTCATATGCACCAATGGATGTTAACCAAGTGTGTCACTATAAAAAAGGAAATTCCAAACATTGTGAGCCATGAAACCAATATGGAAGCACTCAACACCTCAGTCTGTCTAAAAAACTCCTGGTATGATTGTCCCATCTCATTTATCATAATATGTGGAACTCGATACATGATTTATATCTTTTTTATCCACTGGTTGGGATGAATCTGAAATAATAGTATCCCGAGGAATCCTAATTATGCTCTTATGTATCATATACCGTATTATGTCCATGTGAGCATGACCATAAATTTCCCATGCTTTGGTCGAGTATGGATGTCTTTAAATTCTATCCCATAATGGTCCAAACTATAAGAAAATAAACTAATAATGAAAGAGACACAAAATATTTCATGTTAAAACCCCACAAAGGGAAACCTGAGAAAAATTCAAGCCTCTTCTACCTAACCTCATCAGCCTTAGACCATAGGATAAAATTTTGGTGCAAACATATAAGTTATAAATCTCATTAACTCTACCATTTAGCCCTAGTAAAAGAAATGATATGCTTACTAGACCCACTGGTCCAGGAAAAATATAGATAAACGATTGTCAAATCTCCTCACTGAGAGAATATGCACTCTAGGTAGTGGAACAACTTTTAAGGTTCAAGAACCCTCCATGAATTTTACACATCCCACAGATCACACATCATGATTCGGGGTGCCTCAAATATCTATAACCATCCTTATACCATGGAAGGATATCTTGCTTCAAGGTTGCTTTTTTATGGATATGCATACATTCCCATGGCTCCTTCATATTCACCTTTTTCCATCAACCAAATGTTCCACTAGGAAAAAGGACAGTACAATACCCATGAGCCCTGACACCACTGTTGTAGCACCCCAAACACTTCATGGCATGTTTATCTTAAATACATTCTAGTTATAGCCTATGTTTCATGAATCACTGATCCTATATGGAACAAAACATGGTTACATATAGGACATATCCATAACCAATACATCAAACTTAAATTTTCTAATTCTACGATTTGAATATTAAAGATCTAACATACACTATTTTGTTCAAGATGATATTTAGAGTCTAATAGAATTAAATTAATTTTAAGTGAACAGTATCCTACCCTTATAAATAGTAACCAACCCTTATGAATAGTAATATGACTCTTATGAATGGAATACATGCCCTTGAATGTACAAATGAATTTAGGAACCTTAAAAATGAAGATGAATATTTTAAGTGTTTTTATTTTTTGATAAAATATTTATTTTAATTAAATATTTAACAAATCATATTAAGAAAATTATTTTTGAAAAATGAAATTCATTTTTTGATTATACATGTTGAAAAATGGTTAGGGTGATTTTTTGGGATTTTTCTGAAATACATGAATTTTTGATGAATAGTAAAATCTGATAATTCACAGTAAATGCTAAATAAGGAATTTATTTAGTCATTGATGATGATCTTCTAATGTATGTCCAATTGGTTCGAAGTCACATGGATATATTACTTTTCTTGGTTATGGAATACTCACTATTGGTTGTTTTGAGGGGAAGTAATAAATTAATGATTATAATATCAAGAAAACTTCTCTCCCCTCCACTATATAAACAACCCCTCACCCCCTCTTCCTCCCACACCACTCAAGATTTAAGACATTCCAAAATTATAAAAAATACTCTTTTCAAGCTCTCTATCCATGTCCAAGACCTTCTGGTCTCACCAAAAGGCCAAAAACAAAGGCCTTAAGGAGATTCTCAAGGAGGAGTACTCAAGAGGTGAACCGTCCTTTTCGTTTCTTTCAATTTCTTTTACAAAGTTCCATTCTTTTGTTCTCCCTTCTCAACTACCCTCATCCAAATGCATTGATAATTCTATAAACTTACATGTACTTTATTTTCATTGTGATAATGGAATATTTCATCAAAATCTCTCTTTTCCCCTCCTTTTATACAATAAATGGAAACATCGTCTGAGAAGTGTAAATTTATCACACTCAAGGAAGTTGGGTTTTTAATTTTCATTACTATCTTAAATAAAGGTAATTAAACCTTTTCAGTGGTTGAACCAGGTCATAATATATTTATTTTATACTGATTAATGTTCTGGAATCTTTACATGTTCATAATATGGAATAATAATACAAAACAAGTTTATTGTGCACAAAACCGCAAAGCCAAATCCAAGGGTTTATTTTAACTCATCGAATGAGTCATTCCCATGGTATATAACCAGAATCATTATAAGAACATTTATATCTCTTTAATGTCACTAATAATGTATATTAACAATTCTGGATGTATTAACCAGATTTCAAATGAACTTCCATTAATGAATACAAGTAAACAAATCATGAAACCAAGTAAGAAAATGCTTCTAAAACAATAAAATTGAGTCTCTTAAACCCATAAAAAAGAAAATTAATGAACATAATAATGTTATAACATTTCAATTACATGTTTATGAGGTTCTGTAATTATTAATTAATGTATCTAAATTTTATTATTCAGGTCATTAAGAACAAACAAGAACACCTTCGAGCGTAAGGTAATGGATCCTCTCTCACTTTTGTTCAAGAATCCCCCCTATGTTTTGACATTTTATTCTTAATTAATAATTATGGGGTATGTTTTCACACCTCCCCCATCCTTCCCTTGTGACATATAAATAATGGAATACCCCTTTACCTCTCATTAAGCATCTGCAATAACACTCGTTACCATGCTGAAATGTTTGTAAGGGATTTCTCATCTCACTTTTATTTCTATGAGATTTACGTTGTTTGCCAATTATTTCTTGTATGTGGTATATGTGTACAACTATTTGATATATAATAACATTATTATATTTAAATTCATGTTATTCAATGATTAATTTGAGAGTTATTATGTTCTGGTCATATGATTTGACCGATTACATTGTGGTAAGAGACTTTGTCTCAACTACTATTTTGTTGTGGCTAACTTTGTATTGTGCACCTAATATTACTTATGTGGTGTACCTACTACACATTTGTGATCAATTTTCATTTTAAATTATATTTATATGAAATATCGATAATCTCATATCATGGAAATGTTTTTGTCTAAACCGTATACCATTTTACATACGGTGTTTATATGGAATGTTGTTTTAATTATGGAAATATTGATGAATCTGTATACTCTAATATATAAAGATATTGAAAAATCATATTTCTCTTGTATTTAATCAATTTATAAATAATTATTCTGAATTGAAGTTGTGGTTGGAGCCTATTATAGCCCCACGATTCATCGGTAGGTCTCATGAGACAGATTAGTTGGCGACAAACCCTTCGAGTTTGTTTCCAAAAATCAGACGGGTTTTTACCCATAGAACTAAACCGTTTAACGAAATTATGGATTCATATGCCAGATACATGATTTCCAATTAATAAGAATTATTTTTATTCATTATCATCTCTTTTATTATCCCTGAGGTTTTCACTATAACAAAATCTATAGATGTAGTTTCATTCTCAGTTTCATAATGGCATTAGTTTCTCATTTATTCCTCATGCCATATTTCTTATGTCAGATTTATTATGATTCACTTTTTATTGTAATCTTTCTTCCACTATTTGTAACCCTTTTTGAGAATTTTAGCTCACCACTTTAATTTTTTACATTCTGCAGGTGACAAAGAGGATATTGTTTACTGAGTTCTTGTGGATGCAATTTTTAGTTTGATTCTGTATTGTGTTTTTTAAACTTTTCCAATGTAATTTGAGTAACATCTATGTATATATTTTCTTCAAGACTACTAAACTAGTCAATCCTTCTGGATTTTCATTCCTTATAACCAAGCCAATATCACAAGTAATTCACCAGCTCCAATCTATATGGGTTAGGGAGTTACAGTTGGTATCAGAGGAAGTTTAGTAGAAAACATGGAAACTAGAGTAGGAAATGTATAGTAGGGAACAAAGCCCTGAGGTAGTATTTGAGGATAAACATAAAATAACATCTTGGTATTTTGGTAAGAAATAGATTATGCGAATATTTTATGCGATACATCCCTATCTGGATATGAGCAGGTAGAGGAGGCTCTGGCACAAATGTATTTAGGGGTAAAACCCAAAAACACTGCTTTGATCTAGACTCGAACGGGAACTGGTGCACGACAATGGGACTTGTTGCACTCTTGGTTATGACACTCCTGGGGGATATGATTAAGATAATTCACATTTTCTTTACATTTCATTATGAAGGATTTTAATGTAAGTTTTTCTTAGAGAAATCATGTTTATAATATTAGCTATGCATAGAATTTCAATATATGTTGAGTGCTTTTCTATTTGAGATTCATAAACTAATCTAGTGTATCCCATTATTTATAAATGGTGTATAACAGAATAAGGGGAATTAATAATCAAGGTAAAGGTAGGGATCTACCTACTGAGAAAGTCAACACAGTCAATTTTGGAGTAGATCAGATCATGACCATATTGGGACAACTTACTCAGGTTATAATGAATAACCATTCCACACCTGTATTGGATAACTTCATGCAAAAGAATCCCCCATATTTTAGTGGTACTACTAACCCAGTGGTTTCTAAGAAATGGATCAAGTCCCTTGAAAAGATATTCATGTCATTAATATGAAATGAAAATGAAAAGGTAGTACTGGAAGTATATTGCCTCAAGGGTGACGTTGATCAATGGTGGTCCTTGATTCAGAATACCAAGGAGTAAGAAGAAATAGAAGATATGGAATGGAGGACTTTTAAGGAAATAATCTTCGAAAAATATTTCCCTCGCGAGCAACAAACTAAAATGAAGAGGAAATTTCCTAGCTTAAAACAAAGGGAATAAGATATTGTTGGAAAGTATGAGGCTACTTTCACAATGCTATCCAGGTATGTCGTTGATTACGTACATGACAAAGTAGACAAAATTTATCATTTATTTGAAGGTATTAAGCCAATTCTTTGAAGGGAACTGCCTTCTTGATTATTTTCATCATATATTGAAATTGTATCATGTGATATCAAAATTGAGAGGTAATTTTCTAGATCAAATATTTTCAAAGGAAACCAAGATTAGAATCGGTACTCTAATAACAAAGTAAAAGGATAACCACCAAATAAGATAAAGGGAACAAAGTTATTCCCATTATGTGATAACTGTTGAATGAATCATCTCACAAAATGCTTGAAAGGCATGACAGTCTGCTATAGCTGTGGAGAAAAGGGTCATCGATCAGATGAATGCAAGGGGAAGAAATGATTCAATGATATTCAATGATACAATTTTAGAGAGACGAGACACTATGAAAATGAGTGTCCTAAGAACCAAGGAAACATGCCTCAGAAAAAGCCAAGAGAACAAGGGAGAGCCTATGCGATTACAACTGCGGAGGTTGAAACTCTTAATGATGTGGTGGCATGTACTTTAATATTTTCCTCAAACTAATCCAATACTTTATTTGATTTTGTAACATCTCATTAATTTATATATTCTTAGTTTTCTAATAAAATTAGATATTTCCAATTTGATTTAATAAAGGAGTTTTAAGTCAAAACTCCCAGGGGATGTATCATTGAAACAAAGGGATTTCAATTAGTCCCCCTCCAGACACCAAAAAATTCTTTAATTACTAACCTTATCATAATACCAATGACTAAATTTGATATAATTCTTGGTATGGATTGGATATCAAATGTTGATTTTAGGATTTATTGTGTGAAGAAGGAAGTTACAATTTTTAAAAATGGTGTAGAATTCCTTGTCTTTAGGGAAAAAACATCACCACCTGATTCTTATCTAGAACCACCCCCAATAGCTCTACTAAATTCCATTCCTGGAGTGGAGGAGAACCCAATATCTATGGGGGAGGAAAGAAATATTCAAATTGAATATGTGCATACAGTGAAAGAATACATTGATGTGTTTCCATAGGATTTACTTGGACATACTCCAGAGTGGGAAATTGAGTTTTCCATTGAATTAATTCCTGATGCAAGACCTATATCAAAGTCTCCCTATATAATGGACACTTTTGAATTAGTAGAGCTAAAGAAACAACTAGAGGATTTTTTTGAAAAAGGATTTATTCTACCTAGTGTTTCTCCATGGGGATCCTCTGTCCTGTTTGTCATGATGAAAGACAGATCCACGAGGCATTGCATTGATTACAGGGAAATCAATGACAATACAATAAGGAATAAGTATCATCTACCCTAGATTGATGATTTATTTGATAAAATTCATAGAGATCAATACTTTTTGAACATTTAACTTCAATTCAGATATCATCATTTGTGTTTGAGGAAGGAAGATATTCCTAAGACAACATTTCAGACCATGTATGGGCATTACAAGTTTACAGTGATGCCTTTTCGACTGACAAATGCACCATCTGTTTTCATGGATTTAATTAAGATAGTTTTCAAGGAATACTTTGATAAATTTGTTCTAGTATTCATTGATCATATCCTCATATATTCAAAAAGCTATGAATACCATGAGAATCAGTTACGGGTTATTCTAAAAACTCTTAAAAGAAATAAATTATATGGGAAGTTTAGAAATTGTGAATTCTAGCTTCAATCAGTTTAATTCCTAGAATATATTTTCTCTAAGGATGGAATTATAGTTGATCCTTTAAAGACCAAGGAAATCCAAGATTGGCCCACGCCAACAAACATAAATGACGTATGTAGTTTTATTGGCTTATCCGGTTAATATAGGCATTTTGTTCATAATTTTTTCCGACTGGATAACACTCTATCCAAGATCACATGTAAATGATTTAAGTTTGTGTGGATAAAAGAATGTATAGAATGATTCGAATAATTTAAAAGAAAATTGTTCAATGCTCCAATTGTGACACTTCTATGTGGAAGTGATATATTTGTAATATATAGTGATGCATTAAAGAATGGACTGGGTTTCATCCATTGAAAAATGATAACGTTTTTTCTTATTCATCAAGATAGTTGAAGAAACATGAGAAAAATTATCCAACTCATTATCTTGAGTTAGAATCCGTAATTATTACTATGAAAATATGGTGGCGTTATCTCTACGAAGAGAGATTTGAGATTTATATGGAAAACAATAGTTTGAAATAAATTTTCACACAAAAAAGAACTCAACATGAGGAAAAGAAGATGGCTTCAGTTACTCAAAGATTACGATTGTTCGATACACTACCACCCTAGAATGGTGAATAAGGTGGCAGATGCATTAAGTAGGAAATATCATAGCCTTCTTACTCAAATGATGATCGAGAGAGATCCTATATTTTTAGATCTACTAAAGATGGATATGGGAAATGTTAAGGAAGAGGAAAAATAGATCCTCTTTCAAATGATTTCTAAACCATCTTTACTAGAGTAGATAAAAAGATATCAATCTGAGGATGAGAATCTATATGAGAAAATTAATGCAGTTAAGGATGGGAGACTAGATGACTCCATGTATGAAGAAAGAGTTCTGAAATTTGGGAAGAGGTTATGCCTTGCATCAGTACCTGAGATAAAAAGGGAAGTATTAGATGATACTCGTAGCTCAAATTTATCTATATACTAGGTATCACCAATATGTATAGAGATTTGAAGGAAAATTTTTGGTAGGATAATATGAAGTGAGAAATTGCTGACTACATGTCAAGGAGTCTAGTTTGTCGACAAGTGAAGGCGGAGAGACAACATCCCAAAGGAGTGATGCAACCTTGACCTATTCCTATGTGGAAGTGGGATAACATTATAATAGATTTTGTCACCGGACTACAGAGGATACCTAGAAGAAATGATGCAATATGTGTAATTGTTGATCATCTCACAATACCAGTCTATTTCCTTCCAATAAGAGAGGGTTTACCACTTTAGCGCTTGGAAATAATTTATATTAATGAAGTTATAAGACTTTAGGGTGAACCTCAATTGATTTTTTCTAATCGTGATCCCCGATTTGCATAAAAATTCTGGAAAATTCTCCAGAAGGCTTTGAATAATGAGCTTCGTATGCGTACTTCTTATCACCCCCAAACTGATGGATAGCCTGAAAGGACTATTCAAACTTTAGAGGACATTCTGAGGTCATTCTCTATTGACTTCCAAGGTATGTGGGATCAATACATTCCTTTTGGGGAATTTTCCTACAACAATAGTTTCCATTCTAGTAATCAAATGGCACCATATGAAGCATTATATGGAAAGAGATGTTGAACTCCAACATATTGGGAAGAAGTTGGTGAGAGTAAAATTATTGTCCCAGAACATATTAAAGAGACCATGACAAAGGTGTAGACAATACAAGCCCATATTAAATCAGCCAAAAGTAGGCAGAAGAGTTTTGCTGACAATCAGAGAGAGGATTTGGAATTCCAGTTTAAAGATCATGTCTTTCCGAAAGTATCTCCGTGGAAGGGTGTCTTATGGTTCGGTAAGAAAGGTAAACTGAGACCCAGGTATATTAGATCATTTGAAATTCTGGAAATAATCGGAGCAGTAGCATACCGTTCCAAAATTCCGCCAAATATCTACAAACTCCATGATGTGTTCCATGTGTCATTGTTGAAGAAATACATGGAAAACCCAATGCATGTACTCACTTATGAAGAAATTGAACTGGAACCTGATTTGTCATACTATGAAAATCCTATTGGGATTCTTGACACAAGGGAGAAGGTGTTGAGAAATCGGAAAACTCATCTAGTAAAGGTTATTTGGAGGAACCAGAATATGGAGGAAACAACATGGGAACTGGAGTATTTCATGACAAGGAACCACCCAAATTTTTTTGTTGGCTTCATACATAAAATTTTGAGGATTAAAATTTATAATGGAGGGAATAATGTATTACCCCAAACACATCATGGTGTGTTTTTCTTAAATATATTCTAGTTATAGAATATGTCTCACGAATCACTGAGCCTATATGGAACAAAACATGGTTACTTATTGGATATATCCATAACATAGCCATTAAACTTAAATTTTCCAACTCTACAATTTGAATTTTTAAAATCTAACATACACAGTTGTGTTCAGGATAATATTTAGAGTCTGATAGAATTAACTTAATTTTCGGTGAATATTATCATACCCTTATGAATAGTAACTACCCTTATGAATAGAAAAGTACCCTTATGAATAGTAATATGACACTTATGAATGGTATCCATTCCCTTGAATGTATGAATGAATTTATGCACCTTAAAAATTAAGACGAATACTTTAAGTGTTTATATTTTTCGATTAAATAATTGTTTTAATTAAATATTTAATTAATCATATTTAGAAAATTATTTTTCAAAAAGTAACTTAATGTTTTGATTCTCCAGGTTGAAAAATGGTTAGGGTGAATTTTTGGGATTTTTCTGAAATACATGAATCTTTTATGAATAGTAAAATCCGATAATTCACAAAAAATGCTAAATAAGGGATTTATTGAGTCATTGATGATGATATGTTGATGTAATCCCAATTTCTTCGAATAAAAATGCATATATTAATGTTTTTTGTCAGGGAATACTCACTATTGGTTGTCTTGAGTGGAAATAATAAATTAATGATTATAATATCATGAAAACTCCTCTCCCCTCCACTATATAGACCACCCCGCACCCCCTCTTCCTCCCACACCACTCAAGCTTCAAGACTTGCCTAAATTCGTCCAAATACTCTTCCCAATACCTCTCCCCACATCCAAGACCTTCTGGTCTCACCAAAAGGACAAAAAACAAGGCCTTAAAGAGATTCTCAAGGAGGAGTACTCAATAGGTTAACCTTCCTTCTCTTTTCTTTCAATTTCTTTTACAAAGTTCCATTCTTTTGTTCTCCCTCCTCACCTACCCTCATCCAAATGCCATGATAATTCCAGTACCTTATATCTACCATATTTTAATTTTTCTAATGGAACATTTCATCACAATATCTCTTTTTCTCCTCCTTTCATACAATAAATGCAAACACCATCTGAGATGTGTAAATTTAGAACACTCATGGAAGACGGGTGTTCATTTTTAATTACTATCATTGATATTGGTCATCAAACATTTTCAGTGGTTGAACCAAGTCATAATATATTTATTTTATCTGGACTAATGTTTTGTAATCTTTACACGTTCATAATATGAAATAATAATACAAAACAAGTTTATTGTGCACAAAACCGCCAAGCCAAATCAAAGCGTTTATTTTCACTCATCAAATGAGTCATCCTCATGGTATATAACCATAATCATTATAAGAACATTTATATCTCTTTAATTTAACTAATAATTTATATTAACAATTTTGTATGTATTAACCACATTTCAAATGAACGTCCATTAATTAATACAAGTAAACAAATCATCAAACCAAATAAGATAATGATTCTAAAACAATAAAATTGAATCTCTTAAACCCATCAAAAAGGCCATTAATGAACTTAATAAGGTTATAACATATCAATTACAGGTTTATTAGGTTCTATTATTATTAATTTACGTAGCTAAATTTGATTATTCCAGTCATTAAGAACAAACAAGAACACCTTCGGGCGTAAGGTAGGGGATCCTCTCTCTCACTTTTGTTCAAGAATATCCCCTATGTTGTGCCATTTTATTCTCAATTACTAATAATGGGGTATGTTTTCACACCTCCCCCATACTTACCTTGTGACATATAAATAGTATAATTACCCTTTACATATCCTTAATCCTCCGCAATAACACTCGTTACCATGCCAAAATGTTTGTAAGGGGTTTCTCATATCACTTTCATTTCTGTGAGATTGTCATTATTCACCACTTATTTATTTTATGTGGTATATGTATACGACCATTTGATATATAATAACATTATTATCTTTATATTCTTTTTACTCAATTATTCATTTGAGAGTTATTTAGTTCTGGTCATATGATTTGACTGATTACATTTTGGTAAGAGACTTTGTCTCAACTACTATTTTATTGTGACTAACTTTGTATTGTGAACCTAATAATACTTATGTGGGGTACCTAATACCCATTTGAGATAAATTTTCATTGGAAATTATATTTATATTAAATATCAATAATCTCATATCATGGATATGTTGTTGTCAAAACTATATACCATTTTACAAACGGTGTTTATTGGGAAAGTTGTTTTTATTATGGAAATATTGATGAATCTGTATTCTCTACTCCATACGAATATTGAATGTAGTGGTTGGTGGGACCCGCTATATCCCCTAGATGCATCGGTAGGTCTCCTGAGACAAATAAGTTGGCGACAAACCCTACGAGTTTGTTTCCAAAAAACAGGGGGGTTTCAACCCATAGAACTAAACCGTTTTTACGGTATTATGGTTTCATGTGCCAGATATATGACTTCCAATTAATAAGCATTTTATTTATTCATTATCAACAATTATTATTATCCAATAGGTTTTCACTATGACAAAATCTATGGATGCAGTTTCATTCTTAGTTTCTTAATGGCATTAGTTTCTCATTTATTCTTCGGGCCATATTGATTATGTCAGATTGATTATTATTATCTTATTATTTTACTCATGCTTCCACTATTTGTAACCCTTACTGAGCATTTGAGCTCACCCCTTTCATTGTTTTCTTTCAGGAGGTGACAAAGAGGATATCCTTTATTGAGTTCATGTGGATGTAGTTTTTAGTTTCATTACGTATTGTATTTTGTAAACTTTTCTAATGTAATTTGAGTAACATCTATGTATCTAGTTTCTTAAAGACTACTAAACTGATCGTTCCTTCAGGATTTTCATTCCTTCTAACCATGCCAATATTATAAGTAACGCACCGGCTCCTATCTAGAGGGGTCGGGGAGTTACAACTGTGGCAGAACCCAAAACCTCAGTGTGTCTAAACCACTCTCGGTATGATTGTCCCATGTATTTCTCCTCACTCGAGCGCTCTAGATCATGATTTACAATCCACAAACCAAACTATCGAAGTATATTTGATATCACCAATTTTATATCACTGTGTTGAATACCCTTTCTCAATGTTGGAATGTGACATTCCATTCTCAAACAATTGATGGCATATGCCTTGTGATTTGAAACCATATGGTGTAGAGCATGAGCATCACATCAAGAGCTATGATTCCCTATGCTGGTAGAACCCTTCTGAGATGGATTTATTCCCAACTCAACTTCATCATCTCAACAATTTATTATTCACAAATATTTCATAACTAATGAAAATATGTGTATATCAAATTTATATTGGAATTCAACTGACACATATGGGCCTTAACCCCCCCAAAAGGAATATTCTCCTTGCTAGAAGAATATTCAATCCATGTGAGCCTTGTTAACATAGAAGTGGAACCTCGAATGTAAGAATGTCATTGGACATACCCAACATATATGTACCATCCCATAACCATAGACTCAGGCTATTGGATTGTGATTTACATCATATATACTTTGACTATCAAGGTGGACCTAGTAGCCCTAGTATCACACTCACACCAATATTACCTCCATGAATATTCCATAGACCAAGGAAAGGATAACCAGACTCAAGGACCCTTTTCATAACTATGAATTCATTCCTAGGAATCCTGCATATTCTTATATTCCTTTCAATCAAATTCACCACTTTGAAAAAGGACATCCCTATCCTCGTGAGACATAGAAACAATAGAGAATATTCCAATACCCCAAGGTGTTTTAGGTCATTCCATTCATGTATTCACCATACCCCATGATCATATAGAAGGTCCAAGATAAAGTACCCCAAAATAAATAAAAAAATGGTCTGAGCTAAATGACACTAAAATAAAGCAGCATAAGGCCCAAACTAAAACACCATGATATAATGGAACATAAGGTACAAGCTAAAAGAACCCAAACTAAATAATGACAACAATTCAGTCATTTGGAGGGTGTAAATCTCTCTATACGGCCATAGAAACATCAATATATTCTCACCAAGTCCATTAGCTTTGGGGAATAATATAGAACTCTCCCTTTGGGATATATATTAAACCCATTGATCCCTCTACAGATTATGTGATATCATGATTGATGGAACACAATAAAAACATACAATCTCATGTGTGTGGGAATTCTTGAGAATCTATAAAAGGAAATCTATTATAATTACAATATTAATTTCCCTGAAGTCAATTTCATTCTATATAAAGAAAGGGATAAGTATCGATGGAAATTTATAAAATGACAGTGTAATAAGATATAATACACATCTTGAAGGGAATAAAATTTAATCATATTCTTGAATGTTTAGAGAACTCTTCCATTCAGAGTCATAGAAGGAGGTAGAAGTATCCAAATTTCAATGTCTCTTTGAAGCCTCATCATAAGAAAATGGAGTAAAGTACAAAAATCAAGTAAAAAAATAGATGTTCGATAGTGTTGGAATGATCGAAAATAGTTTGACGACATGCATCAATTGAAAGATGGAGTGCTGCTATAATGCCCCGAGCCCGCTCTTCCAGACTTAATGCTTAAATATGTTGGGTAATTAATTTTTTTATATATGAAACTGAACAATTACTGAAAACCTTAAATAGAAGATGGCCTTTTATCGGTCTAGGTTCTGAAGGATTAGACAAAACATTACATTTATCAGAGTTGAACAAAAAGTCAGCAAACACCTAATATGATTCGGTGCATGCTAAATCCAAAAGAGATGACATCAATAATAATCTACTAAGATACCAGTGAAAAATAATTTTAAAATCAAATGTGAGAATTCAATTTCACAGTAAGGAGTTTTGAAAACCTTTGATAAATCCCATTAAAATATCCCTTTCATTAAACATTCAGGAAAATGAAATTATGAATACATCTGTAAAAAAACATTTACAAATTAAAATAATTATTTTAAAAAAAATTATACATTGAAAACTCTTTTAAACTAATCTAGTGATTCAGTTGAAAATATTAATCAAGCTTTTAATAAACAAAGAAACCAAGGACACACGAAACATTGAAGGATATTTTGGGCCTACCCACATGAGGGATGGATTCACTATCCAATTCCCTATAATATTTACAATGTTCGAGTACCAGTTTTTATAAAACATTTCTGTATTAGCTTTCCTTATATATATATATATATATATATATATATATATTTCACTGGTGTATTAGCTTTGAAAATATATTCATAATCATGTTTTGAACAAACAAGTTATATTTTATTTATAAATATATTAAAACTAATCTTTACTAAAAATTACATATTTGACTTTGTATGACCAAATCTCATGATACATGATGTTGAATAATCACATGAAAGATTTATCAACATCCATGTAGTTAAAATTTTATCCATATTTCCATAAAAATACATTTTGGTAAAGTTTATTTAATTAATCATGCATATAAGTATATGTTAACTTATAAATGACAACAAAATCATTGATATATGGCCATAATATTGATTTTTATATGTCATGATCATGATAAAATTATGACATTATTAATTTAAAAATTCATATGTGAATTAATAATTGATTAATAATTTATTTAAAACAATTATATACATGAAAATTATAAAAGTATATATATATATATATATCTTATTATATTGGAATGATAAATTCAAATTTAGAAACATATTTGATTTTGAATTAAATGAACAGGTAATTATCTTCCTTATTAAAATTTCATGAGAACATAAACTTAATTAGAATCAAATTTAAAACCCAACCTTTTGATAAATTTGAGTAACAAATAATAACATATATATAACATAGTAATAATATTTGATGATATGAACTACCGGTGCAAATAAAATTGAAAATGATAAATTTAAATATAAAATAAGTGAATGTGTTTATTTATAAAGATGGTATAGATTTAATGAAACATATAATTAAAATAATCATTCCCATAGTAGAACACATTCACCGAATAATAACTAAATTTTGAAAATATAACACCATTATATTTACTTGGAAGTTAAAGAATAAAAAAAATAAAATGAGTTTCCCTTACCATATAATAATTTATAATAATAAGGAAGAAGAACTTTTAAACAAAATTATAATATAATTTTTCAAATTATAATTATAAGAAATATAATTTTCTTTGTAAAAACCCTTTCACGAACATAAATAAAAAACCTCAAAATGATTAAAATCTATATAATCTCCCTTATGAAAATATAAATGGAAATTTCACAATATGTATTTGAAAAATAATAAACCCTTTCATATTTTTTTGATTGAAGAATTATTTCCTCTTTGTGCTGCAATCATGAAGTGCCTTAAAATGGCTACAAGAAATACCCTCTATAATTATAATATCAAAAGGAAAATATAGACAAATTCACTCTAAAATGTAATCAATGCAATTTCCTAGAAAATTGGTTTTGATGAAATGCTTGTTGAGTAATTATAATATATTTTATTTATATATTGATGTTACTGGAAAAAAATAATGTATTGATTGTTGAAAAATGAGTAATATATTTTATATTTTATAATTTAGTTGGATTGGTAGGTTCGTCATAAAGTTTCAACTAGTTGATGTCGAATGAAGTGAAAAAAGATGACACATATCATTTTCAACTCATAATACCAGTATTTTTAAAATATCACAAACCAAAAATTAGTAAACGAACAGATTTAAGAAAATAAAAATTATCACGAGCATAGATCGATTTCTATAGAATTACATGAAACTTGATTTAGACATAAAATTGATTACTCATACATTATAATAATCTAAATCAAATTAAAATGATGAATACTTTTATACGAATCATTAGAATACAAATTTTTTATGAAATAAAAATGTAAGTTATCCATTAACTGACTATGATAAGATGAAGTCGACAAAAAACAACTAGATTTTGTGGAAGATTCGGATACTGAAAAAAATCATAAAGATGTGATACGGATAGAAGAAATGGGATAAACATACCAATCCAAATATTGAAGTCCTAACTACATTTGCACCTCAAGCTTGACTATGCAAAATGGAACTAGAACCCTAAACGTGAAATAGTTCATGTGCAAGATAGCCATCAGACTCAGAACCCAAATCCAAATCTTGACATGACCTCGAATTTTAAAGTGGAAACCTTAATCCAAGATCAGACTCTTTGATGTCACACAACCTATAGTGGAATCCTAAAACTCGGCTCGGCTCGGATCAACACCCCTAGAGATCGCGGATGAACCCTTCTCACTGGCCCTCGACTTCTTCCGCATTCGCCCCAATCAAAGCCTATAACATGCCCTCGAGTTTCCTCTACTTGAAACCCTACAACGCCTCCATCCTCAGCCTTGCGATGTAAACACCCATGAAACCCTCAAATCACGATTCTTCTCCCATGAAAAAAATGATTCCCATTTTAATTCTTCTTCATATTTCATTTTTTTATTTTGATTTACATTTTTATTTATTTATTTCCAGAAAAAAATAAATGGGTTATTATTATTATATAATTTAATTAATAAAATTTGTTTTATATTTCATTCTTATAAAATTTAAATTTCACATTCTAAATTACATGTTGATCACAAATAATAATCATGATATTTTCATTTATAATTTATTTTTATGTTTATAAAAGAATTTGAGAGATTTCATAATTAAAAATAAATAATATTCCCACATATATCTATAATTAATGAATTTGAAAATAAGAATTTTCATATAATTTTTAAATTCATTTAAAATAAATTTATTTAATCAATAAACACTTTTTGTTCCTAATTTTTTAAAATAATAACATAATTCACATTAGTTGATAATTTTATAAATAATAATATTTTAAATAATTCTATTAATGTTTATATTGGTTTTAAAATCATCAGTGAAAACTCAAATTTTATTGATTAAATTAAAATTTAATTTTAGTTGTGATTAATTTGTAAACATATTTAGTAAATTAATATTCATTTAAATTATTATTAATATCATATAATTATTGTTTAATTAAAACATAAACGAATAATATATTAAAAAATATTTTTATTCTAAAACATGGAATGTTGCATTCTCTACCATTTAAATGAATTTCTCCCTCACAATTCTTTCGTCGGACTTGCGAAAATTCTGAATTTTCATCTTCAGTATAATTTTTAAGGGGACTTAACTGTTTAACGAAAAATCTATTGATTAGATTTTATTTTCCTCAAATGACAACACCGAATCTCCAATGTTGTCTAAACAATTCCTCTGATACCAATTATAACGCTCTGAGCCCACTCTTCTGGACTCAGTGACTAAAAATGTTGTGTAATTATGTTTTTTAATAAAAGAAACTGAACAATTACACAACCCTTTAAACAAAAGAGGACCTTTTACCAGTTTAGGTTCTTGATTATTAGACAAAAAAACTACATTTATAAAAGTTGAACAAAAAGTCATCAATCACCTACTACGCTTTCGTGCGTGCTAACTCTAAAACTGATTACATCTACGATAATCTCCTAAGATACCTGTGAAAAATCATTTTAAAATAAAAGGGTGTGCATTCAAATGCCCAGAAAGGTGTTTTCAAATCCTTTGATAAGTCCCATTAAAATATCTCTTTGAAAACACATTCAGAAAAATTTAATTATGAATTAATTTGTAAAACTACATTTACAATTTAATATAATGCATTAAAAAAATAATTATAATTTTAAAATGATTTAAAACTAAATTAGTGATTCAGTTGAAAATATTAAGCAAGGTTTTTTTAAAAAAAATTGAGGACACTCGAATCATTGTAGGCTATTTTGGGCCTACCCACCTGAGGGATGAATTCAATATCCAATTATATATCGTATTTACAAAGTTCTAGTACCGGTTTTTATAAAAAAAATTGCCTTTTCTTTCTTTATATGTATATAATTTTCACTGGTGTTATAGATTTAAAAATATATTTATAATAATGATTGGAAAAAACATGTTAAATTTTATTTATAAATATAAAAATACTAATCTTTACTGAAAATTACATATTTGTCTTGGTACGACCAAATCTCATGATACATGGCCTCACATAATCAAATGAATGGTTTATCAACATCCACGCACGAAAAATTTTATCTATATTTCAATAAAAATCCATTTTTTAAAGATTGTTCAATTTATCATGAATATAAGTATATGTTTACATATAAATTACAAAAAAAATCATTAATATATGGTCATAATATTGATTTTTATATATCATGATCATGATAAAATTATGAAATTCTTAATTTATAAATTCATATGTGATTTAATAATTGATTAATAATTTATTTAAAACAATTATAGACATGAACATCGTACATGCACATATATATATATATATATATTATTAGATTGCAATGATAAATTCAAATATAAAAACATGTTTGATTTTGAATTAAACGAATAGGTAATTTTCTTCCTTATTCAAATTTCATGAGAATATAAAATAAATTAGAATCATATTGAAAACCAACCTCTTGATAAATTTGAGTAACACGTAACAATATATATAACATAGTAATAATATTTGAAGAGATGAATTACCCAAGAAAATAAAATGGAAAATGATTAATTTAAAAATAAAATAAGTGAATGTCATTACTTCTAAAGTAGGTATTGATTTAATGAAAAAAATAATTAAAAGTATCATTCCCTTACTAGAACCCATTCACAGAATAATAATTAAATTTCAAAAAGACAACACCATTATATTTACTTGGAAATTAACGAATAAAATAAATAAAATGAGTTTTCCTTACCAAATAATAATTTATGTTCATAAGGAAGAAGAATTTTTAAACAAAATTCTAATATAATTTTTCAAATTATAATTATAAGAAATATAAATTTTATTTGTAAAACCCCTTTCAAGAACATAAATAAAAAACATGAAAATGATTAAAATATATATAATCTCCCTTATGAAAATATAAATGTATATTGCCCAAATTTATTTGAAAAATAATAAACCCATATAAATTTTTTTGATTGAAGAACTTTTTCCTATTTGTGTAAAAAGAATGTTGTTCCTTAAAATAGACACATGAAATACCCTATCTATTTATAATATTAAAAGGAGAATATAAAAAAAGTCACTATCAAATGTAATAAATGAAATTTCCACAAAAATTGATTTTTTTTGAAATGATTTTTGAGAAATTATAATATATTATATTCATATATTACTGCAACTGGACAGAAAACAATAATGTATTGATTGTTGGAAAAGGATTGATGTATTTTTTATTGTATAATTCCGTTGGATTGGAAGTTTCTTCAAGAAGTTTCAACTAGTTGATGTCGACTGAAGTGGAAAGATGACACAGATATCATTTTCAACTCATGATACCATTATTTTTAAAATATCATAAACCACCAAATATTAAACTAATGGATTCAAGAAAAACAAGAAATATCACGAGAATCAATCAGTTTCTAGAGAAGGACATGAAAGAGAATTTGGACATCAAATTTATTACACATACATTATAATAATATAAATCAAATGAAATTGATGAGAACTGATATTTGAATCATTAGAATTCAACTATTTGATGAAATAAAAATTTAAGATAACCATTAATGGACATCAATATGATGGAGTTAAAAAATAACAACTAGATCTTGTGGAAGATTCAAATACAAAAAAAAATTTAAATATGTGATCTGTATAGAATAAGAAGGATAAACATACCAATTCAAAGATTAAAGCCCCAACTGCATTCTCACCTCATGCTTGACTTCACAAAATGGAACTATAACCCTAAACACAAAACAGTTCGTGTGCGAGATAGCCATCGGAATTAGAACTCAGATCCAGATCTAGACATGATCTCAAATCTGAAAGTGAAAAACCTAAACCAAGATTAGGCTCATTGATGTCACATGACCTGTAGAGGAATATCAAAACTCGGCTTGGTTCGGATCGACACTCAAGGCGCTTGTAGAGGAACCCTTCCCACTGGTCATCAGCTTCTTTTGCATTCACCCCAATCGATGCCTCCACCATGCCCTCAGGTTTCCTCTGCTTGAAACCCTACAATGCCTCCATCATCTACCTTGTGACGAGAGCACCCATGAAACCCTCAAATCTCAATTCATCTCTAGTGAAAAAAAAAACAATTCCCATTTTAAATCTTCTTCATATTTTATTTTTTATTTCAATTAACATTTTTTTATTTATTTCAAGAAAAAAATTAATGTGTTATTATTATTATATAATTTAATTAATAATTTTTTTTCTTATTTAATTCCTATAAAATTTAAATTTCATTTTTTAAATTAAATTTTGATAATAAATAATAATCACAATAATTTCCTTTGGAATATATTTTTATGTTTATTAAAGAATTTTATAGATTTAATAATTCAAAAATAATAATTTTATCACATATATATATATAATTTAAATTAAATGAAAGTAATAATTTTCATTTAATTTCTAGATTCATTTAAAATAAATTTATCTGATGGTTAAAACATTATTTATTCTTAATTTCATTAAATAATAACTTAATTCATATTAGTTGATAATTTTATAAATAATCCTATTTTTAACAAATTATATCAATATTTATATCAGTTTGAAAATCATCAATGAAAGATCAAATTTTATTGATTAAATAAAAGGGTAATTTTTTATTTAATTAATTTGTCAACATATTTAATAAATTAATATTTATTTTCAATTATTAATAATAACATCGAATTATTATTTAATTAAACATAAACTAATAATATATTAAAAAATTCTGTTTTTATACTAAAACATGGGATGTTACAGCCACTCTCCCCACATAATTTTTTTATTCCCCCAGATAGAGAACATTAAAAAGATTAGTTAATTCTTCAACCCTCCTATGGGTAGTGGCCAATGGGGTTGACATTGCTAAATGGTTGGACCTTAGATGTGAAATCATCTCCTCATATCTCCATATATGCACTGCCCAAGCTTCCATTTGAGGACGCAGTTCAGAAAATAGCCAATGACCACACTGAAGTTCCTCCGTAGTCTCCATCATTTTCATAGAAAAGGGAGCCTCATTCACAAAATAATATAGGTCCCTTTCACAGGTGGCGAAGTCTCTTTGACTCAAGATGATCTACTGCATAATTTCTTATAAAGAGTCCTGATAGAGGCCATCTTCTCCTCAGTTGTAAATTAAATGGTGAAGAAGATCCCATTGGTTGTAAAATATTTCAAAGGTGGTCTCAGTAATCTTGTCTATAATGGGTTCCCGGATCAGATTACAATGTGATTGTTCCCCAGCATGTGATGAGGTTGGTGCAATAGAATGATGACTAACTAGTAAAATTGATGCTAAAATTGGAGAAGAATCCCCATATGCCTCTCCCTCAAAAGGAATATCACCCATAGACTATTCCAGAGAACTGACCTCCTCAACATAATCAGACATATTACCCAAATCTCCATCAACAGATCATGGTCACTTCCTTGACACCTCTCTGAGCCTTCAATAAACTCCATTGACAGTATAGACAAAGGAATTGGTGACATAAGTGGCATGTCCACATTATGGATTTTCTGGACTAACACACCATTAGGATAATCTATAACCCAAAACTGGACATATTCATGGGTAAGGAAAACTAAAGTATTAGTTGGAGGATCTATGATCTCAACTCTAGTATCTTCATGTGAAAGTATGTTCCATAATTGATGAAAGAATACAAAGTGTTATTCCCCTCGCACTCTGGTCAAATGAATGGGAGGGACTATCTAAATGAAGAAAAATAGTTGGCCAAATAGATATGGTTTTTATAGTTCTTAGATGTCCATCTCATCCACCCTAGCTGTGAGATCCCCATCCCAAATGGAGATCAGAAAAGAATTTTCATCCTTGGAACCACTACTATAGTCTATAATTAGACCATATGGAAAATGAAAAGTAGAAAATTCAAAGCTCTCTGATTGATTTAGTGCTCTTTTAACCATATATGGTGTTAGAGACATAGCCCTAACTTTAGAAATTTTCAGCAATTTAGGATGGGATATGGGGTTTCGGATCCTAGAAGAATTGTAGTACTTATAGAAATGGAAGTGCTCCCCTATCTAGCCCAAATAAGTTCCGGAGTTGACCAATGACCCTACAAGGGGTATTAACTTACTGAATGTGTCCTACCATGTGATAGAGGTTTGAATGAAATGGTAAATTCCATGTTATGCCACCACCCTTCTGCATGTCACACTTCAATCACTATAGTGATTACACGGATTCCTGAATGTGTGTCCCCAGGAAGAAAAAGTCCACTCATTCAAGAACATGGATTAAAAGCCTAAAAACCTAAGGTCTGAGGAAACATTTGGGTTAAACCAGTAGCACCATGATGTATAGTCCCACTTCCATATTGGACAAATACATTCCATCTATGTTGTCTACCTGTTGAGAAGGGAATTACCGAGGATGAATAGAGGTTTTCTTGCTCCATTTCCTCAAAAAATGGTAATCTAATATGTGATGGAAATAATCGACTGCACTATTATATATCTCTCTACAATTTATTCATCACAATAACTTGCATCTCCCTCACCAAAATCTTAGTTTCTTGAGGGTCCTCCCATAGGTCTGTAGTAGGAAGGAATTCATTATATATCTCTCCCAGAGGAGGAATATCACCCAATTGATGGATGCCCTATATATTGATACCTACCTCTTCATGAGGAATATAGAATCTGTTATTCAAAGGATACCAATGGATAATAATTTATTAGATATGATAAGGTTGGTAGTAAATTATGAATTGAGAGATCCACACATCTTCGTAAAGATAAACCCTATAAAGAACATTAGAAATCTATAAAAATATTTTCCTCAACCAAAATGGATATTCTCATTCATCATAAAAATTTATGCAAGGGAAAAGATCCCATTTATTGTACTATATTCTACAGGGAATTTCCAGAGAAGAATAATGTGTACTCGAATAGTTTTTGGAAATAGGTTGTTGGCTAAATTCATGACTGTATGGACTTAGAGAAGAGTTGTCCAACAAATATGCCAAACCATATGATTAAGTTGTAACTAGCTGACAGTCCCCAGTGATTATTGAATTAATGTAATGGGGGAACCAAACACCTTTATAGATGGAAGAATAGAATATAGGGGAGGTATAGTGATTTCATCTAGTAGACCAAACCTGTACATAGATAGTTGATGAGATGAGGGATAATCCGGAATTTTTTATGGAAGGAACCTTGTTAGGGACTCATTATCATTGTTTATTTTGTATTGGGGAACATCATTGAAATTCTTGGAGATCATGGATCTTTGGTTTTCTGTAGAAGAAGAATCATAATGGGAACATGAAGCCATTTGAAAATAAGTAAGGGGAAAATTTAAGACAAATAAAATATAAAATCATGTTATGAATATAGGCATGAATGTTCTTGTGGTTTATGTGCATCGCATGAATCGACATGGGATTAATGAGCCACATAATATGTCATTAATTGCATACTATATAGATGAATCACGTAGCACATAACCCCTATAGGACATCAGGTGAAACACATGACCACCACCCTGAATACTCACGATTGCATGACCTCGAAATGGTCACACAAGTCACAAGTAGAAGAATGATCATTAAAGTGGATGTAATGTTGTCTTCAAGAAAACCACATCCAAAATAGATGATATTTATGACATTATCTATGTCTAGTCCATTTTTTTGTATCATATGAATGGTTGAACCAAAATTAGCATTGCTGGAGATCTCTGATGAGGCTGACTCACAACATAGACTTGCAAAGAAGATTAACGATCAGGGTTTACAACCTGATCTTGAAATCGACCCAAAAGCAGGATAATTCTAGAGATGGGTTGGTCAGTGGAATTAATTTCTATCCACCTCTATATATATATAACATTTCATGAAATACCGAAAATCATCTGGTAAACCAAATGCCACCAAAAGTTCTAGTTTGTGACACCGCCAAAAACACTCTCAGGCATTGGTTTTCCTTAGAACTGAGTCCTCCTCCCCTCATATGTCTCTCTTGAGTGGGGTGGGGGGGGGGGTAATTTGATGATTCCTACCAAATATGCATTAGAAATATCAAAAATTAATAAATATCTGAATATAGATAATACCTTCCCTACAAAAGAAAATGAAGTAGAAGATCTCCAAGACTTAGGGGTCACATGACCCAGTAAATAATTTTTGATTGCATGACCATTTTAAGGTCACGTAAAGACCCCATAAATTGCACATGACCTGAAAAAACTCCCTTGGAGAATCCTTTAACAAACCATTATATTATTTTTAATGACCTCTAGACAAAAGATGGCAACATGGTGATAACAGAATGAGCTCCCCCAGGCAGAATGGTTTTTCATTGTAAAATGTCTACAAAACCACATGAAATCATTATAAAATAAGGTGAGGTTATATTAAAAGATAGAGGCCCCCAATGTTCATTAAGCTCATGCACTATATCATCATTGGAAAGAATAAAATTCCTTAATTATTCCATGACAACTTGTAAGATCCTTGAACCATTCAGAGATAGGACAAATGGGGTAAAAGGGATGAGGTGAGTGGTACATTCAATCACTGAGAGATAAGAATTGCACCCATGGAGACTTGTGGGACACCACATTCCCTCATCGACTTGTGTTATGCATATCATGAAAGATTTTGGGATTTCCAGCTTCATGATGTTGATGTCTATGAGTATGTCCATGCAACTCTAGACTTCTCTTTTGGCACCCCAAGGAAGAACATATGGGTTTTTCCAATGAAATTATCATGCATCTCCATATGACAGGTATTGGTCGGCCGACACATCACCATAAAAGAGATTAATTTTCCTTGACATATAACATGAAATCACATAGGATTCCCTACCTTGTTCATAAAAACCAACGCATGTAGAATGGGGAGGAGGTGGAGAAAACTCACGGCCGTTGAGAGGATTTTTATATACTTATAAAGTCCACTATACCCCCAAAAACCCATCCTTGTCTCATGAATTCCCCAGAATATTAATTGAATGTATCAATGATGCCCTTTAATAGGCATTTGGATATTTTTAATTCCCTTCTCTATGTCAACATGACATAATGGAAGTCTTTATATGAATTAGTGTCATCAAACAAGACCCCATCAATTGGATATAAAAAAATAATGAAGGTGTTGATGAGAGGGACTCACAACCACTAAAAATTAAGAGGCACACTAAAAATGGTTCATTATAGAGACTCAAAAAATAGTGTGGTATCAGACCCCTTTTCTGACACCAGTATGGAAGAAAATACCACAATTCACTATTTTATTTCACCCTTATACCAATGTATTAAATTAGTGTTGTATTGAAAATTATTAGTATAATAACAAATTCCACTCCATGTTAAATTAAATTATTTTGTGTATAACACTGTTAAAAAGGGAAGTGATACTTGATTTGATAATTATATTGTATGTGGAGGTGATTTGGAGGGCCCATGATGAAGAGGAAGAAAAATGGGTGAAAATTTCATGGATCCATGAAGACCTCTCCATAATTTTGTATGTTTAGAAACTTATGTCCATCCAAATGGGATCATATTTTGTATTCTCGTCCGAATTTTAATTTTATACAACAATTATTAAAAAAATCAAGCCCAATTCCTCCATAATGGTGTCCAACTGACCTGATATGTCCAGAAAACAGAATTTGTGAGAAGTCAAAAGTGGTGTTCTGTATTCTGTCCATATATCCTGATACACTTGTCCAATTGATTCCAAAAATTTGTTGGAGATAGTCAGGATGTGGGGATTAAACATTCGAGTTTTTTCAAAAGGGTGATTCGTTTGTTTAATGGTCGGAATGTGTGGTACAAATAGTTTGAAGAAATATGTGTGCCCAACACCACCTTCCAATTTTCTTATAAAATGGAACCTTGGGCTCTCCATTTAGGAGTTCAAAACAGTGGAAGGGTGCTACCATTTTGGAGTCCCAAAGGATTCCTCCCACCAATATTTTATGTTCTATAGGCTATGGGAAGTTCTACCTCAACATCATTCTCTTCCTCCACTCCCATGGGATTCTAAACACCTTATGATCACTAGTGGAAGTACGTGATGTAATCCCGAGCTTCATGTTTGTATTATTTTGAATGATATTTAAAATTCCAAGTTTTATGTTTTTTTCTTCATCATCTATTTTAATTTAATTGAGTTATATATTGGTATGTTATAATCAAACTCAAATGATTGTTTTTGGGGGTACCCTTTCATGTGATGTTTCACACACCGTTCATCCCTTTTTCTTCCCTCATTCAATTGCGTTGTTTGTGTGGTTCATATTGGTCAATTGAACTCACATAAGCACTGTCAAGGCCATTTAAATTTATTTCATGGTATCACAAATAAATAACATACAAACCTTGACAACACATCGATTTCTTCATGTGTATCCTTGGAGAGTTTCATTTATGAAGTCGAACACAAATCACCCAATCATCAGTGGTGTCTGGGGAATCATTGTGTGTTTTAGATTGAACCCTAGGATGTATCCTAGTATAAACTCAGTAACATTCTAGTTCTAGGTGTTACAAACCAGGGATTAAAATATCATAACCCTATATCATGAAGTGATGAAGGATGATCATCATGAGAGTACCTCGGGTTGATCACGCTTAATTAATTATCTTAATTTCTATTTTGTTTTATCACATTCATTTTCTATTTTCATATTCAATAATAAAATCCCCATGTTTTAAAAAACTTCATTCCCCTTATAAATTCATAATCAAACCCCTCTTTTTAAATTAATTTTCTAAGACTCCGTTGAGAGACGACCTAGGGTTGCTTCTATACTGTAGAAATTCTATTTAAAAACAAACATGTAATTTGACGCACTCGACAACGCGATCAAATTTTGGTGCCATTTTTGAGAATCCAAGATCATTTATTTTCTTTAGTTTCCATTTATTTATTTATTTTACTTCTTAATTAGTACTCCCTTACTTACCCCACGCCCATTTTATTGTTTTTTTTGGTTTTATGTTTCTATTTTTAGTTGTTTTTGTGTGTTCTTCATCTCTCTCTCTCTATCTATCTCTTACTATTTTCCATCACTCTCTATAATTCTCTATTATAACATTATATTATCTTTTCACACTTCATAAGATATTTTATACATATTCAATCATAAAAAAACAAACATCACAACTTATTTGCATGACTCGATCAGAAAAAGAAAAATTTCTTGAATTTGACCATGAAATTGAAAAATCAATCTTTTCACAAATCAAGGCATCTAGAAAAGTTAAATCAAGTAATATTGAGGAACCCATTTTTTAAACTCAAGTGTTCATAAACCAATAAAATATTTAACCCAATAAAATCCATGAAAAAATGGCTAAAAATAACAGAACCTTAAAAGAACTGACCACCCCGGATGTGGAGTACCAACCTAGGTACATCCCATATCCTGAGGAAGCATCCAAATTTGAGCCAAGATCTGGCCTCATCCACCTAATGCCCAAATTCCATAGTCTACTTATTGAGGACCCTCAAAAAAACCTCGTGGAGCTTCACATAGTCTGCTCCACCATGAAAACCCAAAATGTATCTGAGGACCTAATTATGTTTAGGGACTTCCCTTTCTCCCTTGATGGTGTAGAAAAAGATTGGATATACAATTTTCCTACCACGATTGGGGCCTAGAATTTCCTTAAAATACTTTTTTAGGGAATTTATTCCCTACCACCCGAACTACATCAATTAGGAACGAAATCCATGGAATTGAGAAATCACAAGAGGATACCCTTTATGAATACTGGGAGATATTCAAAAGACATTGCTTAAGCTTCCAACACCACCAGATTAGTGAAAAACTATTAATCCAATACTTATATGAGGGAATTATCCCCATGAATTGTGGAATTATTGATGCTATAGATGGTTTTTCCCTAGTTGGTAAAAATCCTTCCGCTGCTTGGGACTTAATTGCCAACATGGCTCAAAATGTACATCAATCTTGTGCAAAACTTATTGAACCAACCCGAGGAGTTCATGAGGTAAGTCATTAATGTGTTGAAAAAAAGATATATACCAATCATGATGAGATGAATACCCTTATAAGGAAATTAGCTCAAGAACAAGGTAACTCACAATCTCCTCCAGTTCCATTACATTGTGGTATTTTTTCAAGCAATACTCATTTTTTTGAATAGTTCCCATAACATCAAGATTCACCTGAGACTGGTGCTGCCATGTTCTCAGGGTGTCCATTCCAACAAGCACCTCCATTCAATAAAGAATCATTCAGGCCAAATCCAATCCTTGTGTGGAAGGCACAACCCATGTTCTGACAAGGAAGAAACTCAAGCTACCCCAAGCAAAATTTGTATCAACAAGGACATGGTATGAAACCTTCTTATCCATCAACTTCTTAAAACAATCATCCTCCTCATCCAAAATCTGAAACAATCCTTGAGGATATGGTGAAGAAAATGGAAACCCAGAACCTAAAATTACAACAAACCACACAATTAGCTAATCAAGACCAGCGAACACAAGTGGGGAAATTGGAAAACACCAACGGTGATCTTAAGATGAAATGTTATAGATAACTACCATCCCAACCCATTTCAAATCTGGAGGTCAAAGGTAATGTATGTGTAGTTACACTTCATAGTGGTAATGAAGTTTCTCCTTCTTCTGATTCTGAATAATAGGTATGTCCCCCTAATGAAAACTCTCTTCTCTAACCCTCAAATGTTTCAAGCAAAGAAAAAAAGGAAAAAAGAGTAATCAAATTATCATTAAGGATTCCCATTAACAATCCATTCCACTTATTTTCTCTAAATGACTCAATAAATATAAGAAAATCTTTGATAATGATATTGATAATGAAATAATGGATCAATTTATAAAATTTGATGTTAATATTCCATTACTGGATACAGTCAAGAAAATTCCCTATTATGCCAAATTTCTCAAAGAGATTGGCACCCATAGAAGGAGGGTAAAGGGGAATGAGAGATTCATCTTGGGATGAATGTCTTAGATTTGATTCAACTAGCAATGCCAACCAAATGCAAGGATCTGGGCACATTTACAATACTGTGTACCATAGGGGAGACATTCTTTTCAGATGATATGGTAAATTTAGGGGCTTCCATTACTATAATGCCTCACTCCATGTATACTTCATTAATGGTTGGAGATCGTCAACCAACAGGAATTATCTTGAAACTTTCCAATTGGAGTAAAACACATCCAATGATAGTGATTGAGGATATACATTTCTGTGTGAAGAATCTCATCTTCCCTACTGATATCTACATTATTGAGATGGAAGATACTCAAACCCAAGGACATTCCCCTCTTATACATGGGAGGCCTTTCCATAAAATATCAAAGATGATCATAAATGTTCATAATGGTATGCAATCTATATAGATTGGTTGAGAAAAAGGTAAGTTTTAACATACTTGAGGCTACGAAACACCCTGTTTAAGAGCACTCCACTCTTCCTGTCTATTAGATGGAAGTGCTCTCAAATGACCCACACACACACACACTTCTCTCCTCAACCCATACTCTGATTCATTTTCCACTTCTTCACCCTTGGATGATTTGAGTTTTGATTCATGTATTGAGTGTAGTGTGGGTTCTGGAAAGTGTAAATTTTGTGCTTTAATTGATGAGTGTTCTCATTTTGAGGTACCCATGACCGTCAATGATTATGAAAATCTAATTTCAAAAGAGTCTACATCTTTAGATAATAAACATGGAAATATAGACAGTTTAATGGACCTCACTCCCCCTAAATCCACTATTTCAGTCCAAAAAACCCCAGTTTTGGAACTTAAAACACTTCATTCTAATTTGAAATATGCCTATGTTGAGGGTATTGACCAATTGCCTATCGTTATTGCCAATAATCTCTCTCAACAGTAGGAATCCAAACTGATTCATATTTTAAGAGAGTGTAAAAAGGAAATAGTTTGTACATTGGAAAATATTCTTGGGATTAGCCTATATATTTGTATGCACCATATACTTTTTGATGATAAGGCTATGCTCGTATGATAATCTAAATGTCAGTTGAATCCCACTCTCCTTAAAGTGGTAAAATTGGATGTTAGAAAATTACTTGTTGCAAGGATCATTTCTCCTATATCTGAAAGTAAATGTGTTAGCCAAATGAAAATTGTGCTTAAAAAGAACAGGAATAAAATTTGTGTCAAATGAAAAGAATGAATTGGTTCCAACACGTGTGAAAAACAGCTAGCGAGTCTGTATGGAATACTGTCGATTGAATCAAGACACAAGGAAGGACCACTTTCCTCTACCTTTCATTGAAGAAATGTTAGAATGATTGGATGGTAAGTCCCATTATTATTTCCTTTATGGCTATTCGGGTTATTTTCAATTCCATATATCCCCAGATGATCAAGAAAAGACAACATTTTCCTACCCATTTGGCACATTTTCATACATAATGATGCCTTTTGGTCTTTGCAATTCCCTTGGTACTTTTCATCATTGTATGTTGAGTATATTTTCAGAGCACCTATACAATTTCATGGAAATTTTTATGGATGATTTCACAATTTATGGAACTTCCTTTGATAACTATTTGTCTCACCTAGGTTCCATCATCCATCGTGGCATATAAAAAGATCTTGTATTAAATTACAATAAATGCCTTTTCATTGTTGAATGGGGGATAGTTCTTGGGAATGTTATTTCAAAAGAGGAAATTAAAGTGGATAAATCAAAAATTGAATTAATTTAAACCCTTACATATCCAAAATGTGTTCATGAGGTGTGATCTTTCTTGGGTCATGCTGGTTTTTTACCGCTGATTCATTAAAGGCTTTAGTAAGATCGCACATCCCTTGTCCTGATTATTACAAAAGAATTACCAGTTTGTGTTTGATAAAAAAATTTAGGATGCGTTCAATTCACTAAAAAGGACTCCCACATATCCTCCCATAATCCAACCACCATAGTGGGATCTCCCCTTAGAGCTTATGTGTGATGCCTCTAACATTGCAGTTGGGGTAGTTTTATCACAAAGGGTTGAGAAGGCTCCTCATGTCATTGTGTATGCCTCACGTACCCTTGACCCTGCCTAGGTAAACTACACAACCACTGAAAAATAACTCATTTCTATTGTGTTTTCCTTGGAAAATTTTTGTTCATATCTTCTTGGGTCAAAAGTGATTCTATTTTCTCACCATGCTTCCCTTTATTCCTCTTAAAGAAACCTAAAGCTATGCCCCAACTCATATAGTGGATGCTCCTCCTCCAAGAGCTTGACATTGAGATTAGATATAAGAGAAGAGTGGAAAATGTGGTAGCTGACCACATTATTATGATTTCCCCAATATTGGACCATCATGTTGTCTCACCCCTCCCCATTGGAGAATTCTTCCCTCCTGAGAAAATGTGTGATATTGTGGACCTTACCCCATGGAATGTAGACATTGTGAATTTTCTAGTAACATATAGGGTCCCCACTGATTTTAGTATTTCAAAATCCCATAGGCTTAAGCATGATTCTAGGTGGTACATTTGGGATGACCCATATTTATGGCGAATTTGTGGTGACCAAGTAGTTCGTTGGTGTGTCCATGACCATGAGTTCACCTCTGTTTTGACCTTCTGCGACACTTTGGCCTATGTGGGGCACTTTGGATCTCAATGTACAGCTCTAAATGTCCGTGACTCAGGAATTTATTGGCCAACATTATATAGGGAATACCATTGATTTTTAAAGTCAGGTAGTCATTTTCAATTCATAGGGAATATCTCCAATAGGAATGAAATGCCCCCAACAACCCCTGTTATTCTGTGAAATTTTTGATGCATGGGGAATTGACTTCATGGGGCCTTTTCCAAATTCATTTGGTTTCATGTACATCTTGTTAGCTATGGATTTCATGTTTAAATTGGTGGAACCAAAGGCTACTATGACAGATCAATCTCGAGTTGTTATTGATTTTGTGAGGTCCCAAATTTTTTGTCGGTTCAGTTTGCCGAGATTCATAATTAGTGATCAGGGTTCCCATTTTTGCAATAACAATATGAAAAATTTTCTTCTTAAGTATGGGGTTGATCATAAAGTATCCACTTCATACCACCCCTAAACTAACAGACAAGTAGAAATCTAAAATAGGGATGTTAAGATAATCTTTGAAAAAACAGTACAACCCTATAAGAAATATTGGACTTTGCACTTGGATGACGCACTTTGGGCATTCCGTACAAATTTTAAACCCCCAATTAGAATTTCACCATATATGATTGTATTTCAAAAGTATTTTCACCTACCTATGGAGGTAGAACACTATGCATATTGGGCTGTTAAAAAGTGTAATATGAATCATTTATATGCAGGTGAGCATTGGAAGCTGTAGATTCAGGAGGTGGAAGAAATTTGATGTGATGCATATGAGAACTCCCTGATATATAAAGAGAAGCCCAAGGCTATCCATGATAGCATGATTCATTTGCGGAAGTTTCGTATTGGTGAGAAGGTTATCATGTATAATTCTAGGATATAGCTTCACCCAAGTAATCATAGTTCCCGATTGCTCGGTCCTTATACCATTACTAATGTTTACTCTTTTAGTTATATAAAATTTTTATATAAGAAGAGTGGAAAAAGGATTACCTTCAATGGGAATTGGCTCAAAAACTTCTATGAGGATTTTCTAAAGCATCTCATGGAGGAAATCAATTGGATAAATGCCACATATGAAACCACTTAGTAGGTTGTCCCTTCTCAGTACCTTTATTTATTGTCTATTTATTTATAATACTTTTATTGAGGAAAATGTACCTTTTAGGTGTGTTTGAGGGTGACATGTCATAGTTAGGATTAAACAAAAAAAATTAAATAAAAAAATTTAAAAAAAATGTGTTTTCATTTTTTGATTTCTTAATTTTTACTTTTTAGATAAAAATGATCTTAAGAAGAGTATCTGAAATCATTTTTCATGCTTGAGTCGATTGTGTGGAAAATTTCATTATTTTTGGTAAAATGTTTTTCAAATGAATGTTGATATGGAATATTTTTCTATAATTTTTAATTTCTAATCATTCTTAGGTGTTTAAGGTATTTATGAATCTCATGCCTCTTTAGAAAGGACCAATATTTTAATCCCTTACCCAAGAGACATTCTAAGACCTATATTTCATATTATTCCTTTTAATCAATTTATTGTGATTCTCGAGACATGTAGAGAAACTAGAACTTTCCTTGATTCTGTTTGATTCCATAATATTCAAGTATACTACATTCATGATAGAGGCAATCATTCATTAAAAATCTCTTTTTACAATTATCCTCTATTTTCGACCACCTTTATATTTTATATCTATTAAGCCTTAGAGACCATGAAATTCCTATTAGGTAGCCAAATTACAAGATAATTTATCCCTACCTACCCATATATTGTGTATATTATTGTTTTATTTTCAACAAGTGTGGGAGAGAGGGTGTTTCAATGGTAATTCTGGGGAGAGAATAATTTTTATGGGTTGATATAAAGGGTGCCTACATTTTCCTTGGGAAATGGGTTCACAAGCCATATTACATAATTTTTTTACACATGTTTCCATATTTATCTCCAAAAAAATCTATACATTGAAAAAATAGTTCTGTACATTGAAAAAAAATAAGAACAAAAGAAACAAATGGGGAAAATAAGAGGTTTAATCATTATTATTCACTGCATGGTTGTGACCCACAAATTTGGACAATGAGGAGAGTTAGTGGGAAGTGATACACTTTTTGAGGGGTTGAGTGTGTTTATTTATTGTGAACACTTACTGAATTTTGACATGTTCTGTACATAAGAGATCAAACACTCCTCTTCTACCTCATATTTTTAAATATTAAATCCTACAACTCTTAAAACATAGAACAACATGTTGGAAGTCCTCTTGAGGAGCACACTGGTTTCTATCAATAGAGAACTGAGAATCTTGGAAAGCATATGGTAAGATCACAAGAACTTTGGTAAAAGAACATTAATAAACTTTCATATGTTACTTGAGTAATGAGGGAAAGTTTTTAGTTGAGGTAAGTTGTGACATGTTTCATGGGTGAACGAATGAAGTTGAAAAAATTTTAATGTATGAAAAAAAATGATAGCAAAATTGATTCCATAAATGAGTCATGATGAATTTCATTTCAAAATAATCATTTATTTTTTCACACCTTTGATTTAGGAATGGCACATGATTAGGATATTATAATTTTCCCATGAGTGCAAATGATTAGGTGTGGGGTGTGATCGTACCACGATTCAATATTTTATTTCACCCTTATAAAAATGTATTAAACTGGTTTTGTATAGAAAATTACATGTTTAATAACAAATTTCACTCCATTTTTATTCTGTTATTTTGTATATAACAATGTTAAAAAGGGAAATGTTACTTGATTTGATAATTATAATGTAGGTGGAGGTGATTTAGAGGGCCCATGATGAAGAGGAAGTAAAATGGGCCAAAATTGCCAGGATCCATGAAGACCTGTCCATTTTTTTTCCTTTTTAGAAAATTTTTTGCATCTAAATGCTTTAATATTTTGTATTCTGGTTGGAAATTTAATTGGCTAAAACTCTTATTAAGAAACTGAAGCCCATGTTTGCAAGAAAGGGGCAAATATAAACTAATATGTTCAGAACAATGAATTTGTGAGAAGTCAAAAGTGGCATTCTTTAATCTTTCCATATCTCCGGATCCACTTATCCACATGATGAAAAATGTTCAGTAGAGACTGTTAGGATATAGGGATACAACATTCCAATTTTTTCAAAAGGGATATTTGATTGTCTAATGGCCAAAACATGTGGTAAAATTGGTTTGAAGAAATATGTGTGCCCAAAAGCACCATCCAGTTTTCCAATAAAATGGAACCTTGGGCTCTCCATTTTGGAGTTTTAACTAGAGGAATGTTTCTGGATTTTTGGAGTCCCAAAGGAGTCCTCCAACCAATATTTTTTGTTCTGGAGGCTATAGGAAGTTCTACCTCAACATCTTTCTCTTCCACCTCTCCCATGGGTTTCTAAACCCCTTGTGATCACCCCGGGGAGGAACATGATGTAATCCCGAGCGTCATGTTTGTATTATTTTGAAAGATCTATTAAATTCCAAGTTGTATGATGTTTTTATTCGTCATATATTTTAATTTAATTGAATTATATACTTGTATGTTATAATCAAACTCAAATGATCATGTTTGGGGGTACCCTTTCATGTGATGTTTCACACACTGTTCATCCCTTTTATCCTTCATTCTATTGTGGTGTTTGTGTGGCTCATATTGGTATATTGAACTCAAATAAGCACTATCAAGTACATGTACATTTATATCATGGTATCACAAAGGAATAACAGACAAACATTTTATTTGGTGGGTTTCAGTTATGAAGACGAGCACAAATCACCAAATCATCGGCAGTGTCCGATGAATCATCTTCTGTTTTTGACTAAACCCTATGCGGTATCCTAGTATAAAATTAGTAATGTTATGGTTATAGGTGTTACAAACTAGGGATTAAAATATCATACCCCTATATCATGAATCTATAAAAAATGGAAATCATGAGAGTACACCGAGTTGATCAAACTTAATTAATTCTTTTAATTTCTATTTAGTATTATCGCTTTTTTTTCTATGTACATATTCAATCATCAAACCCCCCAGGTTTTACAAAACCTCACCCCACTTATAATTTCATAATCAAACCCCTCTTTTTAAATTAATTATATAAGGCTTCATCGAGAGACGACCTAGGGTTTCTGCTATACTGAATAAATTATACTTAAAAATAAACATCTAATTTGACACGCTCGACAACGTGATCAATGGACTTGCACCAGATATTCCACATAAATCAGAGTGTATCTATGGCGGAAAGGCCTATAAATTTTCCACCCCAGTATAAATAATGAACCAAATACTACTTGAATGAAGCTCTTGAGCATCAATGTCCCATGAATCGAAGTGGAATTCATAGATTAATTGATCACATGAATGGTTGACATTACTTCAGGTATTACACTAACAAGAAGACGAAGTAGTCATTATCCAAGTATAAATCCCTTCACATGATAATTTAGTGATCTTTTAAAAGATTTTTGGAATCAAATGTGATGAACACACCACATGTCCTATGGATCATGCAAGAATCTAATACACTAGTAGTTAATATATCTATGCCCCCTGCAATACAACAGTTAGATCCTTGATTAAAATTGGGCGTCCAACGAAGAAGACATGCTCAATGGACTTCATGCACTTCTCAATCACCTAAAAACATCATAACATGTCATCCATTTCTTGTGAATCTCCTTTAATATTCCAACTAAGACACATGAAATACTATAGTCATCTGAGAGAATGTAAAAAAGGTCTCCCTGTGGTCCCACTATGATCTTAAAAACACTCTATGACATGATAAATTCTTCAGATACATCACCTGAGTCATATAAAGGAAATCACTTATATTAGTTGAGTCTCAATGTAACATCTGGTGTTGAAAACCAAGCTCATGCGATGCCCTCTAGGTAGGGAATCTAAGACCTATGACGCCGAACACACATGTTGGATAGGTCTCATGATTCCCACTGAAGCAAGTTTACTATGACTCGTAAATCTCTCTAGATGTGACAACCAAGTCTCTAAATGTCCTCCTAGGTTGTCATATAGGATACATGACAACCTTAAAGAAATATCATAATGATTCTTTTGATACCCTAAATACGTGGAATACAACCTCTCATGAATGACACTAGGGAATGTTAGTTTGATCATGAGACACACACAAAAACCTGTCATCTAGGACATGAGATGGCCTCTAGAGGAAACCCTCCAGATCATGTGATGTCCGCCAAAAAATTTAGCTTGTTCATATTACACCCTATAAATGATAAGGCAAAATCAATATGGAATCCCATTACTTGATAAAATGTTTTCCCTCAGTGTGTAATCTCTGACCAATAGGGAAACCTTAATGTGTAATCCTTGACATAAATGGAACTATGAAGACTTATATTCCTACCATATCTACGATATTTATCACACCTATATCGAGGTTCGATACCTATATTAATCAATGAGGGAAATCCCATCATCTATGTCCCTTATTCACAACAATGGCATTGATCACTTTCTATCCCTTGTTTCTCACAACAAGAATGGATCATGTGGTCCCAGGGAGTTGAAATGATCATGTAATATACATCATAACCCTAAAAAATGGTATAGGGTAGCCTCCGTGTGTGTTCCCAAAAATCAAATAAAATAAAATAAACTCTGATTCTTTCCATAATCATGATATGTACGACACCCCCTTGGAGTTCGGGCTCAAATATTTGGTGTCTTATTAGACAAAAATATATCATCTCTATATGAACCTAAATTTTATGGGATTTAAAAAATACATGTGTTTTTATTCCTGCAATATCCAAAATAAGAAGATCCCTCATAATGGCTCAATCACCTCCTCAGAATATTAACCACCTCCTTACACGGAAGCACATACTAAATAACTTTGTTATACATCTTTAGGATATAAGTATCCACTCATTACAAGAAAATTATGAAGAACCACTAATACATGCATATGAATTCACTAAATAGATATTACCATTTTTCACAAGAGATATATTTATCCGATAGTTTTTTTGTTCGGGTAACTGGTTTTGTATCAGGACTAGGTAGAGATTCACAATAGTTTCTTAAATTTATAAGAGAGTCCCGAAGTAGGAAAAAATTCCACCAAAAGGGTGAAAAGTGTCCGACCTCTCATCCTCTTGACAAATGTGAGTTCCCAAGGGCCACTAATCCTAAAAACCCATATGATCGCCAACCATTAGAAATATTCTTTGTACCCAGCTATGGATGAGGAAACTATTGGTAGTTTCTAGAAAAGAATAAATAGATGGAAAACCCAATGCATGAGATTGAGTATGACCATAAAATATCCCTCAATAAAAAAATTTAGGGGGACCCATTCCATTTTCCTATCAGAAACCTAATAAAACACATATGTATAAACAATCATGAATAGAAACCTGATTGTGAAATTAACCATTACCTTGAACATTCAATTAGTTGAACATTATTTAACCTTAGGTATAATGGTTTAAAGAATGTTACTAAATTAATCCATAAATATATTTATATTTTTGATATCATATATTATCCACTGATAATATTTTATTACATATTTGTTAATAAGGATTCCTTATTTTCACTATTCTGGGTGTTGATTTACATGTTTCTTGAGTAAATTTTGACTTTTTATTTTTTGTTCCAATTAATTAGATCAATTTTTAATCTACTAAATAATATAAAAAATGATGTAAATATCATATATATCTATTATATATGAATTTATAATTATCCATAATAATTTGAGATAAGAAATGAAATGTACTGCTCATGGAGACAGTATTCTACACATACGTGTGAATGATACTAACATTTCATTTACATTTTTAAAACATTGAAAATTAAATTATATGTAATAATATTATAATTCTTTTATTATATATATGTCAAATATATATCATATGATTATAAAAATTATCCTTAATACATTCTGTGTATTGTTTTAATGAATCACAACACTTTCACTTCCACGAATGATGTTATCATACTCATACAAAATGTAAATCATAAGGGTATGTGTTATAAAATAAGTAATGATTAATAAAGTCATAATAAATTATAGATAAACATATATATTCCTATTTTACATCATAATTACTAACCATGAATGGTGGTAATGGAATAAACAATATTTTCTTCATGAGGCGGTGGTTTGTCGTACACAAAAACAGTATGTCCATTACCCATTATATAGAAGTGTGTGTAATATTAGGTTGAAACCATAGAATAAACACATCATAGAATATTTATGTTAATTTTTTGGTTTATAATCCAATAATATTATGGTATGAGGGGGTGAAGAGTGAAAATAATTATAAAGAGATTCAGTAAAGATGTTACCTATTCTATGGGTATCTCTTTTTGGTATTCACAAATGGGATTCCTAGGATGGATGTATTCCAATATGTAGGCTCATAAGGTGAATAACGGGATGTTGAGAGCATTTTTTTGAAGTTCTTTGTCAATAAAATGTGGCTTGAGGGGTGTCGTGAAGTGAGGGGGGAGGTTCCCTTTAATAATTGATGTGGCAATCACTTTTGGAAACTCTAAATATATTATGTTAATAGAAATTTATTTTTAATTCAAAATATATATAAAGTGAGTTATTGAAAATATAATATGTGTATGGGTAGAAATACTCTGAAAATATTATTTTTAGAGATGTTTATGTCATGTTATTAACCATATATTTTTCTATTAACCCTTGATTAAACCCTTTGACTCGTACTATCACAACATGGATTTTACACATTAAGGGTAAATATAGTTAATCCAAAATGTAAAAATATAGATAAATGTACCATTTATGAAATATTTAATTTTATTCAATCATGTTTGAATAATTTTATATTTTTATGAAATTTATATCATTTAATAAAATATTATTTATTTTAAAATATCATTAGTATCAATTTTGACACAATTATTTACTTGAAATTTTAAAAAATATCAAAACAAAATCAAATATTATAAAATAAACTTTTAAATCATTCATAATAATATAAATTTTTCTATAAAATTCATTAATGAAATTAATTTTATCCAATTGTTTTAATTTTCTTTATTTTTAATATCAATTTTTTTTCTTCCATTAATTAAACAATTACTCCATCATCATAGTGTAAATGATTAATTTAATTATTTCATTCCTAAAGTTTATAAATAAATTAAAGTAAATAAGAAACACATTTTATCTTTTATATGAGTATTTATAGTTTATGTTATCCTCCACATAACCACATATAAAAAATAAAATACTTATTAAAAAAGAGTTTGAAATATTGGACATCTTTTGGAATAAAATATTATAAAAGGATTAAAGTCATCTAAGTTGCTCCAACAAGGAATCAAATCATCCCCAACATGATTTTGGTAAAAAAAATCATCAAATAAAATGAGGAAAATTTCAGGGTAATTTTATAATACTAATAATGTTATTTTTATTCTTAATTACCTTATTTACCCCTAAACTGTTGTAAATAATATATCAATAAATTTACTATACATATAACAAAAAATTAAATAAAAATACTCACATAATTTGTAACCACTGATTATAAATATGGAATCCATTTTTTTAATTTGAAGACATAATTTTCAGTAATTAGACTAAAATTTACCCCATTTATGGAATGAAAAGACGTGTTTTAAAACTGAAAATGATCAAAAGAATGGAAATTTTTTATGTCATGATTCAATGTGAAATTGATTAAAATTAAATAAAAAATAGTAAATACTATAAATATAATCAAATTATACTTTAAATAAAATTAAAAATATAATTTAACACCATAAATTATTTAGATTAATAAACTATTTTCAATTAAAATGTAATATTTAATCACTATTAATCAAAAAAATAAATTTATCAAAAAAATACCAAAAAAAACAAATTAAATTTATATATTATACATAAAAATAAGAAGTTTTTTTTTCAAAATAAATATATAAATTTGTCGAAATTTGGATTTACAACACGTTCTCCATTAAAAGGCGGTAAAACTTCCATTTTTTAAAAAATTAAATATTCAAGCATAAAACTGGATTTATTCTTATCTTAGGACTATAAACTAAATTTTATGGATTTAATGAAATTAATAAACAATATATATATATATTATCAATATCATTCAATAATTTTAATTATGTAAATTTATTGAGAAAAAACTCCTTTGAAAGCATAAAAATAGTTCTTTATAAAAACATTTCCAATATATTCAGTTTGTTAATTTTTTTACTTCTAATTAATATTTAACTATTGAATTCAACAATATATTTTCATATGTTATTTAATACTATTAATAACATCCAACTTATTTCCTAGGTTATATCTCATTATATTAAATAATAATATTTTTATAATATATTGTTGTTCAGCAAAACATGGTATTTCTTGTAATGAAAAAATATCTATATTGTGTGTAGTGTAATGTTAATATGGGGTTCTATATAAATAAAGCTACCAACAAAATTATATTTAATCAAGAATGAAAAAAATTGTATAGTCATAGGGTGTTAAAGTTATAGATAAAATACACTGAAGCTAGGTGCTTCTTTCAAGACCCACATAATTTTAGTACACATGCTCGCATCGTATACTTGTGACCCTTGAATTGTATGCTCTGACATCCCATCTATCTATGGGTGGAAATATGTACTCAAAAAATCTTTTGTACCAAGCGCCTTCTGCAAGCCCTGCCAAAAATAAAATTTAAAGCGTGAGTCGCAGTCTGAAAAAATAGACTATATAACCCCATGAAGACAAACTATCTCTCGAATATATTATTCTCCAAACTAATCCATTGAAAAAGTATCCTTCACTATAAAGTAATAAACCACATTTTTCAAATGGTCTACAATCACCCAAAAAACCATTATTATTCTGAGTATCTAGGGGGAGACACACCAAAAAGAACATGGCCACATTGTCCAACTTTGGTTTTGTATTGGGAAATGGATGTACTAAACCACCAAGAAATTGATTCTCATCCTTCACCTACTAACTAGTGTAGCATCGTGTCATGAACCATACTATCTCCTTTTTCATTATCGACAAGAAAAACTAATGATGTAGATCCTGGTACGTTTTGGTAACACCTGGACATACCACCAACAATGAAGCATGAAACTCACTCATCAGATCATCATGTATGATCTTAATACATAAAACTGATTTCTAACATAGATGATCTCATCATCATCAATTCTCCATTAGAAATTTGACTCCTCACCTTCATGGAATTCCATAATGGTTAGATAATTGGGATCCTTACAATGTATTTCTATGATCCATCATAAAATTATAGACTCCACTAAAACTGAGATGAGAGTCATCTGCTTTTGGGTTTCTTGAACATTGACATGAATCTCATCTATTATAGTCATCATCATCCGCTCAATTGTAGACTCATACAAAAAATGAGTTTTAGATTCCCCATTTAATGCATCATCATCAATGTTTCTCTTTCTGGGCTTTTATGCTAGAAAAAAATAAAATTTCTATATATACTAAACCCATATCCACTACCAAAGATTCAAATATCAATAGGATAACATATAAATTATTCCCATGTAGTTATCACATATATTAAACATCTTTCCCAATAGATAATGTATCCATAAATTCAAATAATAAATAACTACTTCGAAATCAAGGTCATGTGTAGGGTAATTCCATTCATGTGTCCTCAACAACCTAGACCTATAAACCACAACTCGATCTCCCTACATCAAAAATGATTCAGTCCAAAACCCAAATGTGTCACAAAACACTGTATACTCCTAAACTATCTTAGGTCAAATCAATATCAGTGTTTATGCGAAGTACTACATCATATCCTGGAAGGCATTCTCTCATGATACATACTAGTTAATTATTATACCTTTTTTGGTCAAGCTTTAAATAGGTGATTACAAATTCTAAAATTTATTAAGTAATCCCTAATAATATCTAGATAACCCTAGAAATCTTTGGATATCAAAAACATTCTATGGATTCTCCCAAGAAACCACTATGTGACCATTATCTGGGTCCATATATACACGTTTATCTAAGATATTATGACACAAGAAGTATACCTGATCATTCTAATATTGAAAATTAGATAGCTTGTTTTATAGCTAATGATATCTCAGTGTACATAGGATGATGTCAAGCTATTTAGAATGATCTTCATGAGTATTATATTACACCATGATTTCATATATAAACTCACCTATAAACTATTCTAGGTAAAGATGAAAAACTATATTCATTAAGGAAATAAACACTACTGGGGCATTATCTAACCCAAACGACATTTCGATGAACTCATATATGACATTCCTACTTTTAAACACAGTTTTAGGTATATCAAATGGTCAGACACTCAATGGATGATACCCTAATATCAAATATATCATGAAAATGAAACAATATCCTCTCAAGTCGTCAAAAATATCATTGATATGTGGAATAGGATACATGTTCATCATAGTCATCCAGTTCATCTTTCAGTAGTTAAAAATGAAAGTTTAGTGTACTGTCAACCTTCTTAGAAAAAAACATCCAAACACTAAGGAAATGTACTCGGTTGGATAATCCATTATCTTCTAGCTCCACTAGTTTAGTTTTAAGCTATTTGATATATATTGGTTCCATTATTTATGGTGGAATTGAAACTATCTCATCCCACACTATGAGATAAAATTTTAAAGTACTTATAACCCTCATGTGGAATCCCTAATAAGTCTTTTGGAAACACATCCTAAAACTGCTATATAACTGGTGGAAAGACACCATGCTTCACTCCACCTTCATCAAAAAACAAACAGGCCAGATGGAAATCTCCCCATGATTCTAATGAAATGGCCCCACATGGCCAACATTTATATCCAACTATCATCAGATAATATAATTTTCACCCTCTAGAGAGTAAAATTTTACTCCCATGTGGTAACAATCTCTATGGGCTTGATATGATACTTACAATTCTATAACCATAATTATGTTCGAACCAAGCATGTCAGGGATGCAAAGATCCCCAAAAAAATGATACTCCCACACCTTGAGATAAAATCCCTTTAACAAGAGGATCTCACTAGATAGTACTCAATAGGTGTATATATCATCAACACCCCACTCAAAAATACCACCACCACGCTCAAACCATTCACCATTATCTTTCATGTATGTTGGGGTTTAGTGGTTTTGGTATTTATATTTAGATCATGGATCCATCATATCTATATAGTTAATAATGATATTAATAAAATATATATTATTTATATACATGTTTATAATCATTCATAATATATATATATATTGGAAATTCAATTACACAATTCATGATGACTATATGTCATATGTATGCATGAATATTGTTTTCATTTTTTGACTGAGGGAATAAAATAATTATAATTATTAAATCCACATTAAAAATAATTATTTTATTTTATATATCATATATATTCATTAATTACATATTTACTACCATCCATATAAAATATAATTGAAAAATGGATCACATCACATTTTAGAGGGGGTAGTCCACATGTAGGCACAAACAACATTATCGTTTTCAAACGATTTGGAAGCTAATAAGATTGAAATGATATTATAATTAATTAAGTATAATTATTTAATAATTATAAAATATAAAAATTAAAAGATTCATAATAACCATCAATAAATTAGAGTGATTAAAAATGAATTATATCACCGCATGGAGATTGTAAGATGTACGTAAGAACAAGTGATACATTCAACTACAATTTGATTGAAAGTAGGCGAATATTGGATTTCTAATAATTATAATAAAAATATAATATATTCTGATACATAATAAATTACTTTATTAATAATATAATGGATTTAGGGGAGGTAAAGAAGAACTAAAAAGAAAGTGATCGGTTATGGGGATTACCTCTTCTTTGAAACAACAACATTAGATATCCTCTATATGGTTCTAGGGTTGTTCTTATAGGAACACAATCATTTGTAGAATTTTTATATATAATTTTATAATATAATATTACTTATTTATGTTGATATATATTGACCAATTTTTCTTAAATTAGACAATGTATGGGTTCCATTTTATAATCGAGGGGAGGGGCATTCTTAGAATTTCATAAAATGTTAAATTAAAATAAATTAATTTTTATTATCAGATGGTTCCAAATAAATTATATTCCAATGAAATATCGGGATAAATCTACATAATCTCATTAAATAAATTTTGGAAATGTTTATTTGAAGTTTCTACCCATATCTTTATGGTTTAACCATTCAGTACCCATTTTGACAATTACAATAATAATAATGTTTTATATCAATTAAATATTAATAATGTTCATTTAAAATCCCAAAATAAACCTTTTTTGAGCATGGATACTATTAAAAATAATAACCCATTCATTTTTTAAAATATCATTTTTATTTATAAATTCTATTTAATTCAATGAAATATTTTATTTTATAAAATATAATTAATGTTATTTTTAGCAAAATTAATTTAATTTGAATTTAAGTACATCAATAAGAAACATGAATTTGAATATAATGAGCTCTGAAATAAATAATAGGTAAAATATATCTATAAAATTCGTTGGAAACATTTACCCATTAAAATAATTTCATTGTTAATTTTTTTAAAATCATTATTTTTATTTTGTCATTATTGGTTGAAATATGATAACGATGATACATAAATATTTATTGTAATTATAAAAAAATAATTATAAATAAGTTAATATCGTCAAATAGAAATTTCATTAAGATAAAAATTTATTATTAAATCCATTCATAGATTTCTTTTGTCCATATATGGACACATAATAGATATTCCAATCTAAGAGAGTGATATTTTTGTAGTTCCATTGATTTAAATATTACATAGGTCAATTTCATATAAAATTTTCTATTAAATTATTAAATTTACAAACTTTTATGATATGTTTCAAATTAAATTTATATATTAAGAATTATGATGAAAAATGATTGACATATCCCACAGTATCAACTTAGATCAATGTGATTTAACCTTTATATATGATATTTTTTTTCACACAATTAATCTCCATATTTTCAAAAAACAAAATTTCATATATAAAATTCTTAAAAATAATTATTTAATATATTGAACATACTTTCTCAAATAAAATTTCATAAAGCGGCAGAAACTAATTTAAAAAAATTACTACAAGTGATTTAAACAATTTTTAATGAAAATACATATTGAAGCATAAGACATGGTTTATGACTATAGAATGCAGAGAATAATAATAAATGATTATGAAATAATTTTATTTAAAATATTATATATACACATCATTGAAATAAATCACCATCCATGAATAGGTTTTATTATTACGATAAAAATACATTTTCAGGGTAAAAACGTTTTTCAGAAAAATATTTTGTTTTCTCTGAAATGATATTTATTTCCATTAATAATTAATTGATAAAAAATATTTATATTTATACATATGTACCATTAACTATTTAATTATTTAGTTTTTATGATTCTTACCCCGTAGTCTAATCACTAGTAGATGTTAAATAATTGTATATTGTTGTTTGTTTAAACTCATCGTTGAGTGGAAATTTTTTTGCACATAATTATATTTATTTTAAAAAATATTTCAAATAATTAATGTGTGTTTCGCTTGTCATTGTGATGAATAAAATCATAGATCCAAGATTATTAATATTTTGATGATAATAAATAAGGCCTATGAGTATATCAAAAAAGAGGATGATCATAATCAATAATAAATAATCACTTTTGGATGGAATAAAATATGATTAAAAAGGAAACAGGGATAAGACGAACAAAATAATTAAATCCTTTACGTTTCCATCAATGTGTGTATAAAATAAAAATATCTTTTCAAGGGAGTGATGCATTGAAAATACATAGTGTCTTATTGCTAAAGTTGAGGTTATTAAAAAAGTAAACACTAACTCATGTTCCTCCTCCTCCTCCTCATACTCATCTTCTCCATATCCTTCTTCTAATAACCTATGTTAAAATGAAATAAAATACAGTCACCCTCATATTGAATAAGTTTTTTTGAAGTATATTTACTGTACAATTCCATTAAAATGAAACATAATCACACATATAAATGTGATGGGTTAGCAAAAAATATAAAATGATTTATTATAAAAAACTAAATGATCAACTAAATATCCCTGAGTTACAATTGAAAATAAATGATATAAAAAATTATCTAATTAAATTAAATAAATTTGAGAAATTTATAAATATAATATTGGGTTCACAACATAATGTAAATACAAAAATTTTAATTGGGTTTATTAATAATGCCAGTTATTTAAAAAAGAAGACGTTTGAAAGAGTATTTTCTATAAAAAATCATTATAATAATATTCAAAAATATGATCATATAATGTATTAATTTAACTTCAAAAATTCAGGATATATTTGTACAAAAAATATCCAGCATTCATCCCATATATCTTCACTAAAATATTATTGGAAAAACATTTGGTTTCCAAAATCACCATTAGCAAGAATTTTTATACCCAAAATTTGGGTACCATAATGATTAATTTGTTAATTTTATAGGAAACATATAGAAGGTGTAAATAAGAAAATTAAATTTGTTATATATATAAGAGATTATATAGAATCACGTGTGGTGACCTCTCCCAATTCAATCAATTCAAAAGAAACAATGGTGGATATATAACATTTTATGAAAACATATGAAGTGAAATCATCACTATACATAAATACTGTTATATCTATTAAATTACCTTATTTTTTTCAATTAATTGATGTCTTAAAAACTATTTTGAAAATAATTATCTAACTGCATGATAATAGTTTTAGAATCTCTTAAATAATAGATTAATTCACTATTTTTATTTTTGATGGATATATTTTTTTTTCTAGATTCCATTTTCAAAATATTTAAATTATCGATTTAAAACATCTTACTTTAAAAAGTGTAAAATATTTCTTAATTAATGATATTGAGACACATGTTTATAGTAGATACCCTGGTTACTGTATAACAGACACACACATTCAATAAAATCATCTATCATCATCAAGTAAAAAATTTACCAAAACTATGTTTCAAAGATAATATATATTTATCAACCATTACAACATGATAAGAAACACAAAAAGTCATTAAAATCTAAAAAATAAGTATCTAAATATAAATACATTGACCATTTTCACCAATACATTATTCTTCATACTCGTGTGAAATTTATTGGTGGAAAATCATATTCCACTGTGATTATTTAGGATTATAAAATATTAACTTAATTATTTCTCATAGAAAAAATAAATGAGGATTTTAATGTATTTATAATATTTAATAAGATTTTATTTAATAAAAAAGGTACATAAATAATTACCATTTTATGCAATCATGTTTAGACTTTTATGACAATTTTTATAATGGTAATTGTTATTTACAAGCTGTTAATATTAGATTTTTAATTACTATTACACATCATGAAAATGGGATTCTCAAATTAATGATTCATAAAATATCATGAAATCAAAATATTCATATTGATTGATGTAAAAATTCCTTAATATTTGTATCTTGAGGTGGTCAGTAGTAATTTTTATAAAAAAAACCATGTTCTTAAATGGGGCAACATAAAAAAGTCCACTTATAGTGTCAGGAAAAATAAAAATTTAATAGTGGGAGTTTTGTTTTTGTTTGGATGTAAATGGTATATTGTAATCTATAAAGACTACGTAGGGTAATTTAATAGAAAATCACATGAATGAATCATTCTTTAAAATTCAAAATCATGTAAATCCAATAAAAAATTCTATAAAATACCCAAACCTATTTAATAAACAATTCATGTAAAATTTCATGAAAATATTCCAAAACATTCACCCATATTTTTTTATGTTGTGTAAAACTATCATAATTTGACTTTTAATTATCTTCATTTTCCTAAAAATACAATTAATGTTGAATATATATATTTTCAACAACCTCATTCGGAAAATATATTCAAACTACCATCCTTTGGAAAAGAATATCATTGATTTTCATGATAGTACACCTATAAGTGTTTTTGAGTTAAATTTTGTTGAGCATCAATACATTATTTTATTTCTAGAATAGAATAACCTTAATTATTCTAGAGATGATGTGAATTTGAAATTTTCTATTTAACAAGAGCTAAACCAGTTTCAATAGAACAATCTTTTTAATATTTTTGAATGTCCTAATAATCATCCATTTGTTAGTAAAAAATAAGTTTTCTAAAAAAACGTAATGTGCATGATATCATCACACCTATAAAAGGAAAACACATATCCAATTACTATAATTATGATTATAGGATTTGTTACAATGATACCTGAAAACATTTTATTTGATATAATCCATTGGAATCTTCTTGGAATTCACCACGATTTATACATTCTAACTTTTAGAATTTTATCATAAAAGTACTTTTTTAGTGGGTTTTTAAATTGTTCTATTGGGAAACCACATAGTTATGAATGTCCAGACTTAATAAATATTATTTTCATGTTAATAATAGAATTATATAGTCCAAAATAATACCCTTAGACTTGGAAATAAATAATAATATGTTTTATTTTATTAATGATAAAAAAACAGGAAAAGAAAATTTTGACGCTACTTCTAAATAATGATTCAAATAATGTTTAAATCATTCAAATCTATGGCGATGAAAATTTTTTTGGACAAAAAAATGAATGAAATTTTAATTTTTTTCCCAAATATTATGAGAAAATATTTTGAAAAGAGTGTTATGGTTGAGGTAAAATTATTTCTTGTTTTTTAGATCTCTCAAAATTTCAATGTCACTTTTCTAATCAAAAGAAAATACTATAAGGAAATTATAATGTGTTTTGGTATGTGTCATGCTAAATAAATTATCACACCGTTCAATATTTTTTATATTCTAATATTGGATAAATCATGTAAACTACTTACCAACAATATTTAATGAAGTATGATTGGGAGTCTTATTCACAATATTGTGACTATAAGGAACATTATATTTAGTGTTTCTATTCACACTCATTTTCTATAAAATAATAAATAATACATTTATAATCTCTTAAAATGATATATTTTCTTTAAATTGTTAAATATATCATTTTTTACTTTAATATGAATGATACACTTATATTATTTTTAGTATTTTTACTCTGATTTTTGCGGATCTCAAATATATTGGATTACTAAATGTGAGTGTTTCTTAGGTCCTTAAAACATGATATTCTAGATTTAAGAATACTTGTTTCCAGGTGGTTTCCATTGGATTTATTCATGGAACCAGAAACTTCCAATAGTTCTTTATCTAAAGAGAACCTTCTTTCCAAAGGAAGGCATTCATTTAAGTTTTAAACATTACAATACTTAAGAACATGCATTGGTAGAGAGGTTGAGTGGTCGGACTCATCACACCCTTTAGGGGAAAATATTGTATACTCCAGGACTCTCTTTTAAATTAATATATTTTCATGAATCCTTATTAATTCACCAAGTATATCATAGGTATCCCTTGGAATTTAAAATCACTTATTTAACATGTATAAATTTTTTAGAATTATTAGAATGTATTAGAGGTTTTCCATCAATGGTATCCTCTAATATATTGATTTGAGATTCTCTTAATCACTATTTATGATGATACTAGTTTTTAAGCCACCCAGTGGGGCACTCTAGAGTTTATTGTCATCTAGGTAGACGACGGTTGGTTTTGATCTTGGGATCATGCTCATAAAATGAGCTACCTATGTATCCTTGGGAAAGGAATCATAATCCTCATAGTGCAGTACCACTTAATGGGACACATCATACCTTCTAGGGTCATGTGATAAGGACCCCTAAGAGGAAGGTTCATAGTTAAAACATAGTGTGGGACTTATGTAAAAACAGCCCAAGTAACTTTGGAAAGGATATAGGTTTCCAAATAGGATCAAACCCTATTGGTATTATGGCCCAAAGAGAATAGGGTTTATTTGAAGTGTTGGGTTTGAACCTTAAGGAGGCTTTCTACGTATCCCATACGGATGTGAATCAAACCCTATGTAGTTCGATATATATAATAGGAGATTATAGTCCTCTAAGAAAGATGAGTTTGGGATTACTTACTGAAAAAGGATGCCTAAATTGGGGGAAGTAGGGTTGGATTCGTAAGGAGGATATCCAGTGAGCTTAGGCTCTGAAAGAGCTTCTTACGTAACCTAGTTTTAATGGGAATCAGGGTTCTCTTAGTTCCTTTCGGTGAGTGTTTGTGCATATTTTGTAACCATCATGTATCTCTAAGCCTTCATGAGTCATGCTTGGTTTGAGAAACAAGAGGATATGAAATATTCAACAATGACACTTCACACATTTCCTCATCCACTGATGGAAGAGGGCGCATCAACAGTGGAAGAGGGTGAGGCAAGGAACCTTCCATATGTTCTATTTATTTTGGAAAAGGGTCCAATTTCAGGAAGAAGGGGTGAAGGTGAGGGGCTTATACAAGGATGTCTGCCCTAAAATTGGTTTTGGTAGAGGAGGGAGACTTCTCCTATACTTGCGCAAAATGGAAAGTGTGTAGTGTAACTTCCCTACCAGGGAACTGAGGACTCGGGTCACCTCTTTGAAAAGGGAGAGGTCGGAAGTCCACCATTTTCCAAATCAGGAACTTCCCAACATTGTTTCTAGGAGAAAAGTCCATGCGACTGCAGATATACAAAACCACAAGTATCCCATGAATCTTAACCCCATTGTGAAACAAATGTTGGAAACCTCTAACTACGGAAATACAAACCCGAATTGGAGACACACTGATGTGTCATACCCAAAGGTCTGAGAAGACGGGAGGTTTTGTGGGAGGTTTCAACTTAGCTTCTTTTGAATAAGGGGACCAAAGAAAGAGATACCCCGCTAGGAAAGGATTCAAAGGGTATTTGAGTTTTTCACATAGGTACCTCACACAGGTATGCCGCATAGGTACAATGTGCTACTCAATCGCGAAGGTATGGCACACAAATGTACCGCTCATATGTACTGCACAGGTATGGTGCGTAGGTACACAATGTAAGTATGAATTTTGATTGAAGAATTTTAAGAACTTCAAAAACATGCCTATTCCCTTTAATTATATCTTCTCTTGGAGTTTAGAGATCTACCTGGGACAATTTGAGAGATCTAGGCGAAAGAGCTACGTAATGGGAGCTTCATAGAGTCTTTCAAAAAATTTCAGTCCGAAAATGGGGATCCCAAGGGTCCTATTTATAGGCACGAATGGGCCTGGCCAAAAAAACATGGGTCACACAGATATTCCGCGAAGCTCCACCGCGCATGTGCTCCGTGCAGAGGCATCCCAAATCCTCTCACACATAGTTCAGACGCGTAGCCGTATCGCATAGCTCGGCCTCGGAGCCCTGTCGCATAACTTGGTCGCGGATCCCTGTTGCGCAGGTCGACCACCGAGATCTTTCATGAAGCCTATGGATATTGGTTGATGTTTCCTTTGAACTTTTTGAATCTCTTTAAGGGGTGTCAACAAAAGCCACCCCTCAGGATTGGATCTGAAAATATAAAAAAGCGGGTCAAGTCCTGAGGAAATTTCGTGTAGTTATATCATGTAGATATGTCGCGTAGCTATGGTGTGCAGCTATTCTACATAGGTCTTCTGTTTCCTATAAATAGGTTTAAAACTTTCACATTTTTTCTTTACCTGCACTTTCCAAAGTTCGGAGCTCTCGTTGCATAGCTCATTCATTAAGCTTCATCGCATTGTGCTCTCATGTAATTCTCTTGATATTTATTCCTGGTAAGATTATATATGCGATAGAGTTATGCCAAAAGGACTTCACTGATAGATTTTCACTGAGATATTTTTCAAAGGACTTATGCAACTAACTTTTTCAAAGGACCTCGTCGAAGGACCTCGTCGAAGGACCTTGTCGAAGGACCTTGTCAAAGGACCTCATCAAAGGACCTTGTTGAGGGAACTATGTGAACAGTATCCTCTTCCAATATTATTACTTTCTTCTTTTGAAATTTGATCTTTAATTTTTGTCATTATTTTGCAGGAAATAATGACTCATTTTATGACCCATACCGAGGAAGCTAAGGTTCGCCAAAGTGAAATGATGAGGATTTTTGGCCCAGATTATTTTGACACTATTGAGAGTACTCTTCCTAGGCTATGGAAGGGTCTAATTCTGTACCAGCGTGACTATCCACAAAGTCCTTACTTACCTATGTACAAGAATGGACTTTTTCAAGGATCCATTTTTCCATCTATTAAGAAATACTTTCCAAAGAATTGGTTTCTTCAGTATTCCAACTATAACTGCATGAATATTAGTGCATAGGGGGTTACAATACAATAAGTAACAATCCCTATTAGTTGAATCCTTAATAATAGTGGTTGTGCTCTAGATATGAAGGTTAATGTTATAGAACCACAACCACATTGTTATTATTCCACTTTATGATCTTCTCAAACAGATCAATAGAATGGTTGGAAATGAGATCGGGACCTTCATTTTTGAGGGGGTGTCAAACCCGAGTGGATGTGGTCATTCTGCGTATGTCGGACTCGTGCAAAATTTAGAAAATAATTATCAGAAGTTTAAATTTATGAAGATGTATGGATGGGGAAACTTATGTTTACAATAATGAACTTATTCCGGAATTACTGATCTGATGGATCCCACAAAAAAACTCCTTTCATCTAATGCACGGCGAATCTTATATTAGTCTCTGGGACATTTACCAAATAGATGGAATTTCCATTCTTAGGGAAATGTATGATGAATTCAAAATGGCATTCGAATACCAGATATTGGTGATATCAAATAACCTTCTGATTTCAATCCAGAAAATATCTTATCTAAAGTAAAAAATTATATTGAGGAGTTAGAGACTTTTATATATGAAACTGATAAACAAATATCATCTTCTAAACAAGTAGCTCATATGTTGGACTTAGGAGTCTATGAAGGGGTAATTATCCACTCTAATGAGGAGTGGGATATTTATGTTAATACTGAGAATGTATTTACCTTTTTTATTTCATCTCAATTATGATTTATCATTTTACATAATTAATCATGATGAAAATATATCTCTGTAGCTTGAATGTAGAGAAGGAAGATCCGGAACGATTCTTGATTCACCTCAGTATAGTCCTGTAGGTTCTCCTCTTGGCGCAATAAATAATCCTGCTACGTCACCAGAACTTTCTCTATGAGAAAGAATCACGACTGGGGTAATGGCAACAGGTAGTCCTCAACCATTACCTCAACTTTCCCCGTCTAAGAGAAGTGTTTCAATCTCTCCGCATTCTTTTGAATAGAAACACAAAAGAGAAATGAGATTTCAACGAAGCGTTCACTGAAAGAATAAGTATTTATATAATCTTTAGAGAATACAATTTGATCAAGAAGTTCTAGTTACCATTTCTTATCCTCTGATAGTATATGTGTCTCTTTCCTCTCTCAAGGGATTAAGAGATGATACTCCACAACTAGAAAAATAAATCCTGGGGGAAACCCAGGTTCATACTAATGTATCTGTATCGTTAAAATATTCATCTATACCTGCTACTAGCTCTATTGAGAGAGAGGAAGTCCATGGTAAAAATAAATACATTTAATAGTATTTTTGTCAAAGGATCCTGAAAATAATCAATACTGATATTCCTATTGCTTCAGAAGAAAGGAATAAAGATCCAGGGAAATCTGAAACCAATTCTGAAATTAACCCATCTGATGCTGGAATAACAATTGAAGATTCAGCAGAACAAAATGTTAGTGGAGCCAATTTGGGAATCAACAAACATTTGTTGTATACCTTAAATGGTGAGGATGCTGTAACATTTCAGACCATATATACTGAAATTATGGACACCCTTAATCCAAATATTGATATTCCAGGTTCCATCAAGGAGTTTGGAGAATTCCATGAGGAATTGCAAGGAATTAAGTTCATATTCCTACATTTTCCACACATAACTTTTTCTTCAACTTGATTCTTTACATCAAAATTAAACTTATGCAGCTTTATCTGTAGAAAATTTCACAAAGGATCTTCAGGAATAGGGTGTTCCACTCTATCCTTCTATTGGGGCTGAAGAAAAACTTATAGAGGATCCTTCATCAGGTGACGTTTTGGAGCCTTCAAATGTCATATCTGAACAAATTCATCCCCCTCCTCAAGAAACACCTTCTAAAATTACCAGAGCTGAAAATACATGGGCTGAATCCAATCAAGTAGTTGACTTATTTTTGGGTAAATATAGTCAGCCATCTGAGTCATATTTATTTCCTTTATTTGAAACTAATAATGACCTTGATTTATTATTTAGGGTTTTCAGCTCCTAGGTCAGAGGGTGAAGCTTCTACCATCCCAAGAGAAGCATAACAAAACAATTGTTTCAGCAATCTATTTCCAAAGTACATTTTACCTCATGATAGTGACTCAGATTCATATTTAGAGATGCAATATGCTCTTGGCATGGCACATAAGAAGACATGGAAACAGATCTGGAAAATAATTTCTAAAAAGCCTTTAGATGAATTATCGTCCCATTTTCCAAAAATCCCAACATTATTCTGTGTGTTGGGATTTGGTGGATTCAATTACTGGACGGTCTATGATTCCATGAATGAGACTATCTACTGATGGGATCATGAGTATATACTGCGACATGATTTTGAAGAGGTTAAATGACACGTCAATATTAAGGGCTTTCAAGCTGCTATGGTTGAGGCAGAGGCAAATCATAACAAGAAATCACTAGAGATTAGCCAAAAAATAAAATAATCCATGAAGGAGTTATTATCTCTTAAACATCAATTGGATGCTATTCATAATAGGATTTAGATACTAAATCAGAAATTAGGAGAAACCTAGTTGGAGGGGATAACATCCATTTCAACAGCTAAAGAAGCACATCATTAGGAAAAGGAGGCTATATTTTCTCAATTATCTTAACTTCAATAGGAAGCTGATGGAGCTTATGAAGTGGTTTAACAAATTAAGTGTCATGTTTAATGTTCTGTTTTAAACATGATAGAGAGGCTCCGGTTTGTGGATGACCCTCCTTTTTCACATAAATGAATGAAATTTTGTTTCCAATCATATACATTCCTTTATTCATGTTCTTATTTCATGATTAAAATATGAAAGGTAAATGATGATAAATATTCCTTTATGTTAAACAATCATCATTATAATAACAATAATGAGGTGCTTAAAATTTTCTTATTAAGCCGAGTGATTGAAGGAGAATAATTTGATTATTTCCAGGGTTACCTGGATAACCCCAAAAATTTTGTATTTTTTGACTTTTCATTGCTCAATATTACCTAAATCATTCCAAAAATGTATATTTAGTTAGTTGGGACTCGACTTTTGTTCAGAGCACCCTTTGATGGTTCTTAGTATGATGAGTATCAAGTCTTTTATTACTGGCAGTTTAAAGTCATGCATATTGGACTATAAAGTGCTAATATTTATATTCTAATAGCATTGACCATAAATTTTGAATTAGATCCCAAAAAAACATCATGGCTAAGAATTGATTTATCATTATTTAAATATTTCCAAGGGGAAATTTTTATTTGGGCCATAATTTTTTATGGATACGAAGTCTAAAATCCTGCATCACCATAATTTGTGACTTTTCCAAGAACGAAGTTACCATTACCTGACAAACCCCTTATGGGGGATGCATTATGTCGGGGCAACTATGAATTACACTGCATATTCAAATAGTGGCATCTTTTGACTGAAGGTCCTATTATGTTGGAAACTTATGCAAGGCCGCTTAAGGGCACGTGCTGCATAGTCAGGAAGAAGAGCTCTATGAAGTTTGACGTTATATTTTTAAAAGTAAAAGAATGTTTTTGGAGATTCAGATTTTCAAAATCATAGAGGTTGGTTTATGGAAAAAGGTACCTGAATATGGAAATGGTATCTCTAATTAAGATATCCAAAGAATCATAGGAATAAGACTTTTACAATGGTCTAAACCAAATGTAAATGAAATGGTGTCTGTAGTTTCAGGTCATACAACTAATACTAGAAATGGAAACAATATATAACATGTAGTCAAGTGATTTAAAGAATATTTAATATTTTACTGAGCACATGATGAGGGAAATGTGTAAACAATGGTCTTGATGGATTTTATATTGTGAGAATGATAATGGGACAAGTATAATTGAATGACTGTTTTAAAATATAGATTCTCATATATGGCCATCAAAGATTAAAGGGGGAAAAGTACTATAACCAAGAACGATGTTACCATTATTTGAAAAACCCATTATGGGGGCTACATTATGTTAGACCAACTAGGGCATATGCTGCATAGTCAAATAGTTGAATCTTATGACTGATAGGCCAGTTATGTAGGAAACTTATGGAAGGACACCTAAGGGAACATGTTGTATAGTGAGGCAAAAGATCTCTCAGATATTGAAAACCTTGCTATGAAAAACCATAAGAAATATTATGAAAATGTAAAAGAAAAATTAAAGATTAAGAGTGTGAAATATGGAAGGGGTTATGACCAATGTATATAAGAAATATTTGAATCAATAGTCACCATAAATTTGATTCCCTTTACATAGATCTGACTCATATGTAAAATAGAGGCTTTATTTGTTTCCTTTCAATGAATATGGTAATATGCAGTTTTAAGTCATGCAGTGAAGACATTATACTATGCTGTTTTGAGTCATGCAGTGAGGACATTATACTATGCTATTTTGATTCATGCAGTGAGGACATTGATAAACCCATAAGAAATTTAAAACACTCTATTTATATAACGAATCCATTTACTCAATTCCTAAGAACACGTGATCTATGCTCTGTGTGAGCAACAAGGAGCAGTATGGGTTCCTTTTATAATATAAAGGTTATCCAAGTGAGAAATATGGGTGTTAAATTTAAATGAATTTTAATGTCATGTGGTAAGGATTAGAATGAACCAATATGAAAGAAAATACACATTGTAACTGGATTAAGGGATAAAAGAAAAATTTCATTATGGGTCTTGCTGGATAAAGAAGAAATTCATTCATAGTTCTTAAAACATTTCTTATGTAGATTTGATTATTATACCAGAAATAATGGGGGTTTTGTTGTTGTTGTTTTTATCCTGGTTGGACCCAAAATTGGAGAATTAGGCGTCTCTACATATGTCATTGGAAAAAAATGAGAATCAAGTCATACGTAGTTCTTGAAACAATCATTCCTCATGTTAATCAGATTTGGAAAGAAAAATGGGGGATTTTAACACATTCTAATAGAATGGTAAATCTTAAGACAGAAAATGGTATACTGAACAAATCATAAATCTTAACGAAACAATATTTATAGATCTGATTCATATACATGAGGAGAAAAGAAAATAAAAAAATTTTGTGATTGTGGTTGGGCCTCTAATTGGAGATTCAGGCATCTCTACGTATCTCATTGGAAAAAAATGAGAATCAAGCCATACGTAGTTCGTGAAACTTGGTCTCTATGCAGATCTGACTCTGGCATATGAAAGAGAGGGAATCATATACTACTAAGTATTAGTGATGATGTCAATAGTATTTACTTATGGAAACTTCTAACATCTTATAAAGAAAACGTTGGTTGTACAAATGATGTCATGCATTTTAACATCATACAACAAGGATGAAAATGCTATGCACATTAACATCATGCATCATGGACGCTTATGGTTGTTATTCATTCTAATGTCTTGAAACTTAGACATAGGGGATGTGCAGTTTTAAGTCTTGTAGCAAGGATGTGGTACCGTGCAGTTTAAAGTCTTGTAGTGAGGAATAATTATGAAAATCTATACACAATATTTCATAAAAAATATTTCATTGGTTGGGGTTGTGATGAGATATCTATCCATTGAGATTAAATCATATGCTCCATTTGAATAAACGTTATGTATGAAATAAGGTCCTTCCCACTTTGGCTCATGTTTTGGAGGTTTCTTTCCTGGTGTCATTGGAGTTCTAAGGACCAATACCAATTCTCCTTTAAGGAATGAACAAAGATGCACTTTTATATTAAAATATAATGCAATTATGTTCTGATAGACTTCTAGATGATTCAAAGTATGCAATCTTTTCTCATATAGTCATTCCAACTCATTGAACTGTTTCTAGGACCTTTCATATGTAGATAATTGATCACAGATTACAACTCTTAGTGAAGGAAATTGCATTTCAATTGCTGAAACTGCTTCAGTTACACTTACCAATGAATAAGGAGTTCTTGCGTGGTAGTACGGATAGTTGTCTGATAATCCCATAACGCATTCAAAAGTTTTTCAGGATATGATTTATTATCTTTATCCACCATCTTTTGGAGTATATTTGATAGGGTTTTATTGAAAGCATCTATCTGTCCACTGGCCACCGCATGATAGCGAGATGGATGGTTGGATTTGATATTATATTCCTGATATAAATTTTTTTACTTCATCAGAACAAAAATTGGTACCATTTTCCATCAAAATAGTATGAGGGATGCCAAATCTGGTGATGATATTAGTTTTGACAAAACGGAGGATGTTTTTAGCTCCAACGTCCTTGAGAGGTATTTCCTCTTCCCACTTAGAGAAGAAATTAGTAGCAGTGAGAATATACTTGAACTGATTAGCCGTGGATGGAGGATAAGGCCCTACTACATCCATTCCCCATGTGGAAAATGGGCAAGCTGTTTTAGCTGTATGTACTAACTCTACGGGTCGATGAATGAAGTTGGCATGCACGTGATAGGGATTAAATTTTTTTGTGAAGTCTGTACAATCCTGTATCATTGATGGAAAAAATATCCAAGCCTTCAAATCTGATCAGAGAGTCTGTGCCTAGATTAGTGGGAACCACAAGCTCCGGAATGATCTTCTTTCATGAAATTCGTGGTTTCTTCTCCATCAATAAATTTGAAGAGAATCTCATCAAATCCCCGATTATAAAGGATATTTCAGTGATTTGGACCATCATAGAGAGTAAAATTAGCGGCTCGTCGCCGGATCTGCTCTGTCTCAACCCTATTTAGTGGAAGTATCCCATTTTAAAGATATTCTATGATGAATGTTCTACATCCCAAGGTATGACCATATGTATTAGAAGTAGGGAAAATTTCATTGATTTCCTCCCTCATGGGTTGAACAAAATGTGAAACCATGCAGCAATGGGCTATGCTGATAACTGTCTTATCCTGATTTAAGTCTTCCAAGGCTGTAGCTACATTAGCTAGTGCATCTGCTTAGGAATTTTGCGATTGTGGGAATAGGAAAATGTTGGCTCTAAAGGAAATTCAACCATTAATTTTCTGATGTAATCACACAAAGGTATTAACTATTCTTTTCTAATAGAGTATTCCCCCATTGATTTGTTTGATTAACAATTCTAAATCACCATTTATCTTTAAATGATCTATTCATGCCTGAAGGGTCAATTCCCATCCTATGATTAGAGCTTGATATTCTGCCTCATTATTGGTACCACCTTCTGATAATAGAAAAGAATAAGGAAATACTGCCTTTTATGGGGAAATAAGGACTATTCCTAATCCAACCTTGTTGAGTTTGGGATTTTCCAGTATCTTCCCTATTGGACTTCTAAAATCACCATCAAAATACATTTCCCATGTATGTGAATTATCATCAATATAGAAGACCTCTTCATCAGGAAGTTCAATATTAAATGATGTATCTTCTACAGATGGATACATAGCAAGGAAATCAGCCAGGGCTTGACCATTTATTGTATTTTGAGGTACAAACTTGATATCAAACTGCTGAAAAATAACTACCCACCATGCTAGACATCCGGTAATCATAGGACGATTGAGGATAAATTTGAGTGGGTTATTACGAGATAACAATTGGACCTCACAATGTTGTAGATAATGCCTCAATTTCTGAACTGCAATGATTAATTCAAGGTAGCACTTTTCAATTTTTGAATACTGAGTTTCCTCATCAAGCATTGCGCGACTAAGATAGTAAAGGCTATTTTCACTCCCATCACCATTATTTTGGGGGACTAAGGATCCTAGTGATCACTCTAAAGCTGTCACATAGAGAATAAGTGGTCTTCTTTCAAAAAGCGGCATTAATACCAGTTGAATCAAGAGATATTTCTTAAGGGTATCAAATGCCTCTTGGAAATCTTCGGTCCATTGGTAGGTAACTCCCATCTTCATTAATCTAGTGAGGAGTAAACATTTTCCTTCCAAATTGGTGATAAAGTGCCAAATATAGGATAAGTGTCCTTGAATTCCTCTTAATTCTTTAAAATTTCTAGGATATGACATAACAAGGATTGAATTTTTTTTCTCACGATCAACTTCAATACCACGATGGCGTACAAAAAAGCCAAGAAATTTTCCTGAGGTTACCCCGAAAGCACATTTCAAGGAGTTCATCTTCAAATTGTTTTTTTGATGGTTGTTGAATATGATTTCCAGATTGGCCAAGTGATCAGAACGTTGTTTGGATTTAAGCACCAAATCATCCACATAACATTCAACAAATTTCCCTAAAAAGGGTTTGAATATATGGTTCATGGAATGTTGATATTTTACACCTACATTCTTCATGCCAAAGGGAATTACCCGATATGAAAACACAACTTGAGGGGATATAAAGGCTATAGATTCTTCATCTTCTGAATCCATTCAGATTTGATTATACCTAGAATATCCATCCATGATGGAAAGTGCTTCATAGTCAGCCGTTGCATCAATTAAGAGTTCTGTGATCAGCACTGGAAAATTATCCTTGGGAAAATACCGATTAAGATATCTAAAGTCAATGAATACTCTAATTTGTCCATTATTCTTTTTCATAGGTAAAATATTAGCAAGCCATTTGGGATATTGAACTTCTCTGACTAATTTATCCTAGATAAGCTTATCAACTTTAGCTCCAATTTTGGAGGCATAAGTTGGGCATGTTCTTCTTACTGCTTGATTGAATTATCAATGTTCTTCTGGAAAACTAAAATGATAAGTGGAAACATTGGGATCCCGACCCAGAATTTTTATATAATTCCAAGAAAATACATCTCGATTTTTCTTTAGAAATGAAGCATACTTTTCTTGAACTTCAAGAGTCATGGAGGCACTAATTAAAGTGGGGTGTGAATCTTCTTTTTTACCCAGATTTATGACTCTAAGTTCATCCATAGTGGTAGAGATACCCTCTTAAAATGATGGAGGAGAATCCCTGAGATCTTCCTCTTCCACTTCAATATTTATTACTTCTTCTGTTTCTACTTGCATAGAATATGACGAAGCAGAATTTCCATGGTTTGGGGAGAAGTTAAAATTTGAACATCTTGATGAAGAGGCTTCCATTTCTGACACTATTGATTATGATGGGTCTTCCTGGGGTGATAGAGAGGAGATGATGGATTGAGAATTGTGATCATTGTTTTCCTTTGGTATTGCTATAACTTCTTCTGGTTTGGATAATGATGTATAGAATTTCTAGATTTCAGTGGGTGAAATGATGACATATCCACTTATGATTTCATCACTGCTTGGTAAATCAATAGTTTCTCTCATGCTGTCTAGCATGGTTTCTATAATTAACATTATAGAAGTTTCCATAAGAGTGTTTGTATTTAGGTCTATCCTATCAATTTTACTGATATGAAAAACATAGTCTGTAATCACATGTATGAATGGGTTTACTAGAATGTTTTCCAATCAATTTGGAGAATTAATTTTGGTAACCTCCTTTGCCATGGATTTTTCCTTTCCTTCCATGTTATAGAATTCTGCCTCAATGTATTGAGATTCACATTTTTGAGTGGGGATTTATCACCATACAATGTCCCAATTTGACCATTGAAACAATATTTGATACATTGATGATATGATAAAGGTATGGCCACATGTTGATGTAGCCAAGGTCATCCAAGCAAAATTTTTAAGGGAGTGTCATGATGAACAACCATGAAATATGATGTAGACATATGGTCTCCAAACTGAGTTCTGAGTCTAATCTCGCCCTGAGGTTCTTGTTCATTTTTATCATATCCTTGCAACATCAAAGTAGAAGGTGATAAATCAGATTCAGTGAGGCCCAATCGATGAAGTGTACGAATAGGGATGAGATTGACTCATGAACCATTATCAATGAAAGATCATCGGATGTCTATATCATTGACATTTCCAAATAGATACAAAGGTATGATATGTCCATGTACAACATCATCTTCATCTTCATTTGTACAATACATCACTACATGTAATTATGTAGGATCATTCACTATATATTAGACCTCAGCTGCAACAATTTCAATTTCAAATTCCAGAGGACTTGAGAAAGCCTCAATAAGCGACTCCAGAATATTTTTTGATAGATTAATGGAATCTAGAATTGATAACTTGTCCAGCAATTGGGCCAAATGTTTCAAGAAACCATACTTTTGGTCCAAAGGTCTGCGTTTCCCATTATGAATATGTGGTTTTTAAAGTTCCCTAAAAGTTGATGCTTTGGCAGTAGATGTATCGTGTATCGTGGCAGGAATTGGAAACACTCCTGGCTTAGATAGATTAGACCGACTAGGTCTATGTATTTGCTGATAGGAATAAGGTGTAACCACTAACCTGTCTTCCAAAATAAATGTTCCAGGACCGAATCTTCCATGTGTTGAAGAACTCTATTGTTCCTGTTGATCCCACTGATGGGTTTGCCACGAGTTTCTGCCGCATATATAGTTCTGGCATGGGTAGGATTGAAATAATGGATTTTGGAATATCCACATCTTCCCATGTATCCCAGACCTCTGTCTCTTCCTCTAACTCCTCTGTTAGATATAGGAAATTTAGACTCATCATGATTGAAACTTTCATTGGAATAAAGATTCATTAAATGAATCATGTTAACATAACAAAAGTTCAATTCTTCATCTAATGAAAACTCTTCCTGAGGAACCAGTTCAGGCTGTACTATTTGGTGGGACGTTGCCATTGCTTTTGAAGCAAATGTCATAAAATCTGCCAGAGTCAAAGACAATTTAGGCTTTGACATGAGCTCACCTTCTTTTGACTGATCTTCTTTCTTCAAATTATGCTGCTTCTTTGAGGATTTTCCTTCTGATGAATGGGGTTTTTCTGTGGTAGAAGTAGTAGAAGACAAAATTAGTTGATTTAATTATGTTCATTAAATGGAATGAGTTCGGTTGATCATTTTCCCAACCATCCAATCATAATATTTATGCAAATTTTGACTTTTGACATTGTGCCACTTGCCTTCATCCTCTGGGTTAGTAGCAGTAACACATGTTACCTAGGCTGAAGAGCCTTTCAGTTTTACCTGTCCAGAGTCCACCATCTTTTGAAGGAGGTCTTTGAAGAAAAAATACTCTTGAATGGGATGCCCCAACATCAGATGAAACGGAAAATAGTTGGGTAGGTCTTCATCTACTTCCTTGTTTGGCCTTTTGGGCCTTGGAAAATAAACCAGATTGTTTTCTAGAGCCGAGATGAAGTAGCCAGGAACTTGAACATTCTGGAAAGAATAAACATTGTTCTTTAAATACTCAAACTGTTTCTACCACTGATATTTTTTATTATCTTGACGAGGCGGCCGTTTTTGTTGACGCTCAAGAGGTGGAGCCCTTTGATACGATGATGGTTTTGAAGTGGAAGCAGGTACATGTGCTTGTTTAAGTGTCACTATAGCAGTATCTGCTTTCCCTATTCTCCTTCCTGGAACTGATGGAATTACATGAGTTTTAGGTTTAGTCTTTGTAAGAGAGTTTTCTATCTACTAAATGATTGAAGTAAGGTCTCGAAATCCTCTTGTGTATTTCACTAGGATCAACGGTGTCCGTAATTAATCACGCAGATTTGTCACACAAATTGGCAACAATTCTTCTTAAGGGAGTGCTAAACTTAAGTAATATGTTAATCCCTTCCATCAATAAATTTAATCTGAAACTCTTTTATTCTCCCTTTTTTTACAATTCGTAAGATCCAAAACTATCATCTTTGGTAATGTTGAGCTAAATTGAAGAAGGAACCTTTGATGGAGATCTTCCCACCTAGTAATTGACCAAGATTGAAAACATGTATACCCAAGAAAATTAGGTCCTTGTAATTACTATACAAAACACCTGATCTTAAATACTTTTTGTTGTTGAGGAGTTCCCATTATTGGATCACAACGAGAAAAACAAAAGTGTTATATGTTGTTCTAGATCTCCTATAACCTTAAAAATTGGGAATGTGGTATTCAAAAAATTTGATGGGGATGGAATTTCATCCACCCATTCAGGGTAAGATCTCTTTTCTTGTTGATCTTGTGCACATTTTCCTTCCATATATTCCTACTAAGCTATTAATGTCTCAATGGTAGTCATTAATATTTGGGAAACATCTGGTTGAGCATGGACCTGAGCAGGTTCAATAACTGGAGTTTGGATGGGTGTGATGACCGGTACTGCCACTGATGGTAGTATTGGTGATTGATGTCGCGTATGACCCATAGGATTGGACCTATGAGGGTGTACATGTAAATGGGAATATTCTTGATCCATCACATTAGTTGTAACAAATTACCATGATTGATTAACTCTAGCATGCTTAGGAGGAAGACTACTTTGAATTAGTTCTGCATTTTACCTCCTTAACTCGTTCATTTCTTCTTCTTGTTGTGTGATCATTTCCTCTAATGAGAGTGATTGGCCTTCTCCAGAGGTAGGGTGGGATGCAACCTGACTTTTACCTTTTTCCATGGCATGTGCCTTTTTGGATTATCGAAGGGAATTACCCGAAGGAATGTATTGCCTCTGGCAACCATATGGCTTCTGGTATGCACACCTCCTTCATCTATTTCTGCGTTTACAACCTCTTGAATAGGAAAGTCTTCATCTGATACGTCTGAGTGAGCCTCATGTTTTGGAGGATTAGTGAAAATTCCATTGAGTACATTTATAAATTCATAACGTATTGATGGAATCCTGTCAGTTCTTCTACTAGATTGTCACCCTTTGGGTATTCTATGAGACTTCGTTCTCCTATGTAAGGAATTCGTTGGTACTTTTTGGCGGATAGTAATCTGAAGGGAATCATTGGATAATTCAGTTATACATTTTCCTTGTGGCTTCTTCCCTAATTGGGAGAAAACTAACTTCTGCCGAGGAGGTTATTTCAAATGTAAAAATCCCCCAGCCATGTAGGCTGGGTTTTTTTTTTGTTCTTCTTCTTCTTCAAATCTTTGACCATTGTTTAATGAATTCAATGATTGATTTAGATGAGCCCCCAACCTTGCAAGTTGGGATGATTCTTGAACTAATATAGCTGAAATCCGTGCAACTGCACTTCTGATTTTGTAGATTTTGGTTCAGGCATTAGTTGAGAGTATTATCTGACCATCATTTACACCACCTATTTTAGAAGATCATTGTGCTATTTTAGACATTTGCATCCTCTGACTCCTGACATCCTCTAAATAAAATTTTTGCTCAAGATTCTCAAAAGTTTGATGTAAATGTATCTCGATAACATCTTTTCCTTGAGCCTGATTCTTGAAGAGAACTAGTTAAGTCTTGTTCTTGAGCATACATTTGATTACATACAAAACCTATTTATTGAGGCCAGTTGTGGGCAATAACATTTCATGAAACAACTTTTGGCGGACTTTGCTGATTTTGGAGTGTTGTGAAATGCAATGCCCCATATACTCCCCATCCTTTGATGCGAACATTATATGGGGAATCATAAATTATTTGGCGTAGCCTTTTCAAAGAATTGAGACATTCACGCTAAAGGGTTATCTTTTGTTTTTCTACCCTTGGTTGTTGGGAAACTGAAAGAGATTCCAAGTCAATTTAGTGCTGCAAACCTTCTATTACCTTTATATGATTTTGATATCCATAATATGGTAAGACTTTGGTTTTCAAATGATGAAGTGTTTTCTATAATTTGAAACGAATGTCATGAATACAATATTCTATCATCAATTCTGGAATATTAAACTAAGAATTTTCTAAAGACAAAACATGGCTGGTATTTCTACTTTAGTTAATTGTTTCCTCATGTTAAACCCACCTTCATCATATTCTTCTAGAGGTTTCTCCACTTGGTCTGATCAAAGTGGATGCTCTGCATTTGAGGATAAATGACCCAAGTGAGGTTCGAAGAATGACTGTTCCCTTAAGATATCTTTTGACTGAGAAAGTGTTTCACCCATAAATGACAATGTAGCAGAAATGACTGGACTTGTGTTTGCAAGTTCCTTGAGATTGTAGGGATTTCTTTTGACTAAATTTTCAATTATATAATTGTTTTGAAAATGAGAAATACTACTGCGCAGAGGACTTTCTTAGTGAAATCCATCAAGGGGAGGATCACCATGGTGGATTACAGCAAGGGATAAATCTTCTTACTACTTGGTCTTCTGTCCATATGGAGGGTTTCTGTGGCTCTCATCCAGATATAGACACTATGTGTTGAACGAATTTTCATAAATCAAGTTCTCATAATGAAGCTTCTGATGAGAAGATTCAGAATTATAACTACCACTCTCAAAACTTGGTAATGGGAGGGTAGGATATTGAGCAGCAACAGATAAATGTATGAGGTCTTCAAGAACTCCAGCATTAAGATGAGCTAAATTACATCTTGACTCTTGATTTTCCAACGGTATTTGGTGAGATTTATTCTTGGATGTTCTCTTATACATATTTGGGGCCACTTTCTAGGAAATGTGGTTATCATGGGTATGTATATATGCCTATCTTGGATTAGTTACCGGAACAGACTAGTTACCTCCAATTGGAAAGGGTGTATGTTTATGATATTTTTTTTCATATGATATGGGGGAGTATTCCCCATGACCATTCTGGATTGGAACAGAGGTGTGTATCTACTCTGGAATGACATGTTGTTGTGTCATCCCATGTGTGGGGTCATATTTATGTGTCTGTTCCCCTGATACAACTGAATTTGTTGTTAATATATCCTGACATGTTTCCAGAATATGGGCAGGGATATGAGTCTACCCTATCACCATTGAAAAGATGTGTTTAGTTACTTCAGCTGTCGAAACAGGAATATATGTCCATTCTGTATTTGGAGTAGGTGTATGTGCCTACTCCTATCCTCCTTTTCTTGTCAATAGATATTGACAGTACTTATGCATAGGGGCAGAGAGTTAAGTCTGCTCTAGATTTGTCGCCGGAGCTTTCTGACTGACTTCTCTTGGTGCTACCAAATGAGACTATTGGAAGGCTTGTTGAACATTGGCAAGTGTATGTGTCTGCTGGATATTCTCCATCAATTATTGTTGATGGGTTTCCATTTATACTGGAAGATGAGAGAACTGAAAGAATTGGTGATTGTAAACAGGTGTATGTTCCTACTAACCAGTTTCCACCATATTAGATGGGTGAACTTATTTGGTTGTAGTTAGACGAGATTGCTAACTGGTTAATTAATTATAAACAGGTGTATTTGCCTGCCTATAGTACTCCACCGGAATTTCCTGGTGGGAATGGTGTGTTACTGCCAGATGAGTCTGCTGAGCAGTGAAATCAGGACGGATGGGTTTATATGCCCGCTCATTGTTTGCCATCAAGTCAGATTGATGGACTTCTATGGTAGAGGTAGAAGTTAGAACCTACTTCCTATTAACTGAACGTCTTCCTTGACGGTTTGTCTTGCATTCCCGAGTCTGAGAGACGTGGGCCAAACATCCAGACGCAACATCCCCATCATGTTGGGGATATACTACCGCATGTTTTGACAGTTATTGCTGGTGGGAGTCCTTAAGACAAACTCCTATATTCTTGATGTGAGGCCTTTATTGACATCTTGATCTACCTCCCTATAGTTTGGGAAAGATTGATTGTTGCATTCTGGGCATAAAGTCCCGGAACGGTTGGAAACAGTGGTTGGCACCATTTGCTTCGTGATCATTGGTCGTTGTTGGCCAGATGATTGAGGATTATTGTTGACCTGGAGGGCCTGTCGAGCAACCTCCAAAGTTGGAATTGTACCGTGTTTTAAATATTCCTTTATCAGAACATTGGAGACCCAATGTTGAAGACTCTGGGTTGGTGATAAGGACCTTCCCATGGATGTAGATTTAACTTGGGCAGTAGTCGGGAAGTTCATAGATGTTGTCCTTGAGAAATCAATTCTTTGGATTGAAGGGAATTCTATAGAAAAATAAGAACAATAAAATTATATTAAAGTGACATCTTTTAAGATAGATACATGAATTATTAATTCCTTTTTCTGGACTTCCATTATCAATTTATAGGGGCCTAACATGTTGGTAATATTGTTAACTTGGCTAAGGGTTCACGTCGGGTTCACCATTTTTGTTTCGTAAGTCCTTGAGACACGATATTCTAGATTTAAGAATACCTATTTCCAGGCGGTTTCCATTGGATTTATTCATGGAACTGGAAACTTCCAACAGTTATTTATCCAAAGAGGACCTTCTTTCCAAAGGCAGGCATTTGTTTAAGTTTTAAACTTTACAATACTTAAGAACATGCATTGGTCGAAAGGATGTGAAGTTGGACTCATCACACCCTTTTAGTGGGAATTATTGTCTACTCTAGGACTCTCTTTGAAATTAAAATATTTTCATGAATCCTTATTAATTCAGCAAGTATATCATAAGTATCCCTTGGAATTTAAAATCACTTATTTAACAAGTATAAATTTTTTAGAATTATTAGTATGTATTCGATGTTTTCCATCAATGGTATCCTATAATATACTGATTATTGATTCTTTTAATAACTATTTATAATGATACTGGTTTTTAAGCCACATAGTAGGGCACTTTGGAGTTTATTGTCATCCAGGGAGACTATGGTTCGTTTTGATCTTGGGTGCGTGCTCATAAAATGAGGTACCTACGTATCCTTGTGAAAGGAATCCGAACCATTGTAGTTCGGTGCCACTTAATGGGACACACAATATTTTTTCAGGTCATGTGATAAGGACCCCTAAGAAGAAGGTGATTAATTAAAACTTAGTGTGGGACTTATGTTAAAAAAGTCCAAAGAACTTTGGAAAGGATATAAGTTTCCAAATAGGATCAAACCCTATTGGGAGTATGGCCCAAAGAGAACATATTTGATTTGAAGTTTTGGGTTTGAACCTCAAGGAGGATTCCTACGTATCCCATATGGATGGGAATCAGTGCCTACGTAGTTCTATGAATCTCATAAGATAGTATAGTCTTTTGAGAAAGATGAGTTTGATCTTACTTCCTGAAAAAGGATACCAAAATTGGGAGAATTAAAGTTGGATTCCTAATGAGGATATATAGTGAGCTCGGGCTCTGAAAGAGCTTCCTACATATCATGGTTTTAATAGGAATCAGAGTTCTTGTAGTTTCTTCTGGTGAGTATTTGTACATATGTTGTAATAATCAGGTATCTCTAAGCCCACATGAGTCTGATCGGTGTGAGAAATAAGAGGATGAGAATGATTCAACAATGACACTTCACACTTTTCCTCCTCTGCTGATTGAAGAGGGCGTATCGACCATGGAAGTGGGTGAGGCAATGAACCTTCCATCTATTCTATTTACATTGAAAAAGGGTCCAATGTAAGGAATAAGGGGTGAAGGTGAGAGGATTATACCAGGATGGCTGCCCTGAAATTGTTTCTTGTAGGGGAGGGAGTCATCTCCTATACTTGCATGGAATGGAAAGTGTGAAGTGTACCTTCCCTACCGGAGAACTGAAGTCCTAGGTCACTGCTTTGAAAAGGGAGAGGCTGGAATCCCACCTTCTTCCAAACCAGGAACTTACCAACATTGTTTCTGGGAGAAAATTCCATGCGACTGTGAATAGACAAACCCACAAGCATCCCATGAATCTTAACCCCATTGTGAATAAATTTGGGAAACCTCTGACAGTGGAAATAAAAACCCAAATTGGAGACTCACTGATGTGCCTTACCCAAAGGTATTAGAAGTCCGAAGGTTTTGGGGGTGGGGTTTCAACTTAGCCCCTTTTGAATAAGGTAACCAAAGAAAGAGATACCCTACTATGAAAGGCTTCAAAGGGTATTTTATTTTGTCACATAGGTACCTCATGAAGGTATTCCATGTAGGAACCATGAACTTCTCAATCACGCAAGTATGGCACACAAATATACGCCACAGTTTTACTGTGTAGGTATGGTGCGTAGGTACACCGCATAGGTATGAAAATTGACTAATGAATTTCATTAACTTAAAAAACATGACTATTTCCTTTAATTATCCCTTCTATCGGAGTTTATAAAACTTCCTGGGACAATTTGAGAGATCTAGGTGAAAGAGCTACGAAATGGGAGCTTCAGAGAGTCTTCCAAAAAATTCCAGTCTGGAAATGGGGAGCCCAAGGGTCTTATTTATAGGCATGGATTGGCCTGGCTGAAAAAACTTTTGTCGTGCAGATATGTCGTGAAGCTCCACCACGCAGGTGCTCCACGTAGAGGCATCCCAAATCCTCTCACGCATAGTTCATATGTGTATCCGTATAGCGTACCTCAGCCATGTGGCCCTATCGTGCAGCTCATCCGTGGAGCCCTATTGCGCAGGTCGGCCGCAGAGCTCTTTCGCGAAGCATCTAGATATTGGTTGATGTTTCCTTTGTCCTTTTTGAATCTATTTAAGGGGTCTCAACAGTGAGACTTGTAATTTTTTTGAAAACTCCATAATATATTGGGGAATGAAAAGTTATAATATAGTTTCTATTTATATAAAATATGGTAAATATATATCCCTTGGGATTTATTGGTAAAAAATTCAATTGATGAAACAAACACCCTTTGATTTTGGACTAACATTTCTTCATGTTCTAGTTTAATGTGATTATTCATATTAAATAAGAATATATACATAGCATGTTCACCATGCATGCACTACAATGATTGATATTTTGAATCACTTTTTTAGAGTCCTCATTAAAAAAGAATATATTATGATAATATATATTATTCAAGAATTTCAATTTATATGATATCATCCAAAAACCCTTTAGAATGTATTAATTTTATTAAGGGGATTTCGAAATTGGTTTTATTAATTATTTTTATTATTTATTATTATCTATAATTTCCCTTTTGAAATTATTACAATTATTGAAGATAATTTATTTTCCTTGAATATCTTGTAAAATTATTTGAAAAACATGTATTTTTAATCACATTGATTATCATAGTTTTATATCAAATATGACTAACACATTTTCTTTATATGTATTTTTTACAATCGCAATGTGGGAGAAACAAATATTTATATGGGGTATAATATTTTAATTTATAGATGGATGTTATCTTAATGTATAATGGGAGTGTTTCAAAAGAAGATAAAGATAGATATTTTAAAACAATGTTTTTTCGAAGGAATAGAAGATCACGACTCATTTTGGAGGCATATGATTTAATATAAAATTTTATTTGAAAATAAGTTTTACCTATTCTAAATTCCTATTTCATCCTCACCACAAAATTATCTTTTATCTTCTATTAAAAATTTATTTTAGTGTTTTTTATCATTAGAAATATTTATTATTAAACCTCTATTTTGTTTCATTGATAATTATCACTAAAAGTGTTCATAAACTTCTTTTTTATTTCATGGTTATAGTATTTATAAATATCCTAATAAATAATCATTACGTGAATAGGATTGATGTGTGTAAAACCCCATGATTTTGTGAATTTTTTTTTCAAACTAATTTAAACATTTTGATATTTTTCATTTCACGCAACACTAAATATATCATCAATTATATGAAATAAACAAGCACTTCTTCTCTTTGTAAGAAACACCATGTATAGGATTAGCTACACACACTTCTTAGATTAGATTATGATACACACAAGACAATTTTTGTATTGTGTTACACCCAATGACATATTTTTTTGATAGTTTCTATAACACGAATAACCATGTTTTTCTTAACTATAATATTATATTAATATTGTTATTAAAATAATGTTATTATTACCACCAAGTTGTTGGAATAGAAATAAAAAATAATTTTATAAAATTATGAAAATATGATTTAGTTCAAAATTTCAAATTAATCTGTTTTATTTATCATTTAGCAATAAACAATTAAGAATATCTGAAAATAATGAAATTACTTTTCAAAAAAATATTTTTCTCTGTACAAGAACCATTTTATATCAATAAATTAATGAAACAACAGTTAGTGATTTTTTAAATAAAATTTTTCTGTTATATATTCAATAATATTTCATTTTCACTAAAATAATATATTTTTTGGGCGTAAGAAAAGAATAAATTCAATTTTATTAATAGAAAGATATATTTTTTAAAAAGGTTAATTTTTCCACCTTTTAATGGAGACCCATTTTATGTCAAATTTTTTGAAACTTTTATAATTTTTATATGAGAAAATAATGTTGATAATTCAAGGATAAATATCATGATTTAATTTTATATATTTATTTTTTCTTTTTTAGGATATGTTTCATGTTTTTATGAATAGCGGAAAGTACTCCATTTTTGGAAACCCAATTTTCATTGAAATAATTTATATTTTAAAATTATATATTTTATTGTTCTTATAATATAATTATGTATAAATTTTATCAATTAATAAAATTTTGGTCATTTTAATCAATTGGATAATGAATTTGGACATAAAAATATGTCAATCCTTTGAACGTTTTTACATTAAAAACATGTTTTATCCTTTTGTCGAGTGAATTAATATTCAATAAATTTGTGAAAATTATTTTTCTTTTGAATTAACAAAAATGTATTAAATAATTATAACATAATGGTTAAAATTAAGAAAATAAAAACATTTTATTTTTGGACAATATTAATAGTAAATTTAATCCTTTTTATTCCCATAGTTATGGGTAAATCTATAAATTATGGTTAATAATAATTTTATAAATTTTATAAATTTTATAAAAATAACCAAACACATTAAAAATGATATTTTATTAATTTATCTAGACCCTTTTAATATAAGGTTATATATTAAATTTTTTAATGGCCACTTTTACATGAAAATTAGATAGATATTATTATAATTAAAGAGAGTGACAAAATGTCACACTGTAATATTTAATATGTATAATATTTTTAATATGGTATTAAATAGACTATATGATTGAAAATATATATTATTATATAATATAAAATGTTTATCTACATAATAGAAATTTATTATTAAAGTTTAGTAAATAAATAACTAACATAAATAATTACAACATGATGATGTAGTAATTACTAAATTAATGAAACATTGAATTAAATGATATTAGAAATATTTTAAAAAATGATTTCACTTAATTTAGGTGATAAAATAATTTTATTTGTTACTATTATATGTTATGGGTATATTAAATTTATTGTTTCAATGTTATATTTATGTATCAATTTTCTTAATGTCAAATTAATGAATATTGTCAAAAATGAGTGTTTTGATATTTTATGAAAATACAAATTTATAATGCATAATATGAATGATAAAAAAATTAAATAAGGACAAATGGGATTATATATGGTCTAAAATATCCTTAAAATTCAATTTTTTCCAATTTAAACTATATCTGCAAAAAATTGCATCCTCTTATTATAAAAAAATATTAACAGTAATTAAAATGAAAATGGGTTAATTAAGGGTTAACCAAAATGATAATGATTAAAATAATAGAAAAAATTGTCTAAAATCTACTGGCTAGTAATTTTAAAACCTTTTCATATCTTATTTTCAATTAAATTGAATTTTGGAGGTATTTAGAATAATTTTTAAATTATTATAATTTAATTTATTGAGAAATTATAAAAGTTCCTGTCCCCTCTCTAATAAAAGTGTACCACATCTTCCCTTTTAATCACGCATAATAACCTATTTGGTTCATCCACCCACTATCCAAATCTTCCACCAAATCACCTACGTGAATCCTATAATCCTTACATTGGGCATATAGAAAATTGAAAAAGTCATTTTGTGAAAATCAAAAGGATACACCCAAAGAAGAGGTAATGTTCATCAACAAAAATATTCAATTTATTTATTCATTGAAATCCATAAATTATTCTTATTATATTCTTATATAACAACATTAGTATCCTAAATACACTAATTTTTTTAATATAAGGGTTCTTCCTAAAATTATACACACACATATGTCTAATAGGAAACTAGTGTACTGTTCATGTATACAGGGAACTACCACCTCACGAAATGATGTTGTTCGTTTTTACTTTACCACCTCTTATGGTTGGTAATTATGATTGAAACTGTATTTTTATATGATATTTATGATTTATTTATACTTACTTAATTATTTTAAAAAAAATTCCATCATTCCTTCAATTTTTTAGAAATATAATAAATTCATTTGTGGACGTGTAGACTACCACCTTCTCAAAGTGATACGATTAATTCACACTTACAAGGAATGCATTAATGATGTTATTAGTGAAATGATATGATATAAATGAGAAAATAATTATATTGGAATGGTAATATATTTATATATATATATATATACTTATATTTAATTTATTTAATTTCATTATATAAGACATTAAATGGAAGTAGCGTTTATGCATACATACAACCGACCGTCTCCACGAATGATATATTAAATTTTATATTTATATATTTTTTAGATAAAGATAATTAAATATATAATGAATATACACTACGGGAAAAATGAGTATTTGCGACGGGTTATTTGTGATGGGGATAAATCCCGTCGCAAATAGCCCTGTTAAAAACTTATTTGCGACGGGGGAATTTGCCCATCGCAAATAAGTAGTCTTTTGCGACGTGTTAGCTTTCCTCGTCGCAAAAGGACTGGTGCGCTTTGCGCGCCAAATCGGGGGAAACGTATTTGCGATGGGCGGTTACCGCCCGTCGCAAATAACCGGCGGCGGTAAAAGCTATTTGCGACGGGAATATACCCCCGTCGCAAATAGTATGTCGGCAGGTTAGTATTTGCGACGAGACCCGTCGCAAATACCTATTTAACCATTGACCGTAATAAATGGTGGATAAGGTATTTGCGATGGGATACCCGTCGTAAATAGACCCGTCGCAAATAATCTAACCTATAAATACCTCCCATCCGTTTTTTTCCATTCATTCTCAAACTCAATCTTCTCCTTCTCTCAAAATTCTATTTCTATAGGTCAGCGTTTCTTAAGTTTAATTTTTTTTTTGGAGTTGATATTGAAGTTTTCAAGAACGATCAGAGATCAACCTCAAATCAGTTTTAAAGGTATTTATGTTCATTTTAATTTAATATTTATTTTAAATTTTTTATTAGTTTCAATTATTCTTAATTAGTTGTACTTTAATTATGTTTACATTATTTTGTTACTTAACAAATTTAAATTATTAGTATCGTTCATAGTTAATGGTAATTAGGAATAATTAGTAATAATTTCCAATAATTAAGAATAAATGCTAATAATTAGTAATAAATACCAATAATTAGGAATAATTAGTAATAATTACCAACAATTACCAATAATTGGGAATAATTCGTAATAATTACTAATAATTAGTAATAATTACCAATAATTAGTAATAATTTCCAATAATTACCAATAATTATTAATAATTTCCAATAATTACCAATAATAAGTAATAATTTTCAATAATTACCAATAATTAGTAATAATTAGTAATAATTACTAATAATTAACAATAATTAGTAATAATTATTAATAATTAGTAATAATTACCAATAATTAACCATAATTAGTAATAATTACTAATAATTAGTAATAATTACCAATAATTACCAATATTTAGTACTAAATATTAATAATTAGTAATAATTACCAATAATTAGGAATAATTAGTAATAATTACCAATAATTACCAATAATTAGTAATAATTAATAATAATTAGCAATAATTAGTAATAATTAGTAATAATTACCAATAATTAGTAATAATTACAAATAATTATCCATAATTAGTAATAATTACCAATAATTATCCATAATTAGTAATAATTATCAATAATTATCCATAATTAGTAATAATTACCAATAATTACCAAGAATTACCAATAATTAGTAATAATTTACTAATTACCAATAATTATCCATAATTAGTAATAATTACCGATAATTACGAATAATTAGTCATAATTTACTAATTACAAATAATTATCCATAATTAGTAATAATTAGTCATAATTATTAATAATTAGTAATAATTAGTAATAATTACCAATAATTAGGAATAATAACATTATTACATTATTAGTATATTTTAATATTAATATTAAAATAATATAATTTTTTATATTATATACAATTCTCCTTTCATCTGTTTGTTTTCTGTCTCCACATGTAATATTTGTATGCGGAGACAGAAAACACACAGATGAAAGGAGAATTGTATATAATATAGAAAATTATATTATTTTAATATTAATAATAAAATATACTAATAATGTTATTATTCCTAATTATTGGTAATTATTCCAAATTATTGCTAATTATTCATACAATTACCAATAATTAGGAATAATTACCAATAATTAGAAATAATTAGTAATAATTAGTAATAATTAGTAATAATTACCAATAATTAGTAATAATTACCAATAATTAGTAATAATTACCAATAATTAGTAATACTTACCAATAATTAGTAATAATTAGTAATAATTACCAATAATTAGTAATAATTACCAATAATTAGTAATAATTAGTAATAATTAGTAATAATTTCGAATAATTACTAATAATTACCACTATTTAGTAATAATTAGTAATAATTAGTAATACTTAGGAATAATTACTAATAATTAGTAATAATTAGTAATAATTAGTAATAATTACCAATAATTACCACTAATTAGTAATAATTAGTAATAATTAGTAATAATTAGTAATAATTAGGAATAATTACCAATAATTAGTATTAATTAGTAATAATTACCAATAATTAGTAACAATTAGTAATAATTAGTAATAATTACCAATAATTAGTAATAATTAGTTATAATTAGTAATAATTACCAATAATTAGTAATAATTAGTAATAATTAGTAATAATTACCAATAATTAGTAATAATTACCAATAATTAGTAATTATTACCAATAATTACCAATAATTACCGATAACTACCAATAATTACGAATAATTAGGAATAATTGCCAATAATTACCAATAATTAGGAATAATTACCAATAATTAGGAATAATTATCAATAATTAATAATAATTACCAATAATTAGGAATAATTACCAATAATTAGGAATAATAACATTAATACATTGTTAGTATATTTTATTATTAATATTAAAATAATATAATTTTTTATATTATATACAATTCTCATTTCATCTGTGTGTTTTCTGTCTCCACATGTAATATTTATATGTGGAGACAGAAAAGACACAGATGAAAGGAGAATTGTATATAATATAGAAAATTATATTATTTTAATATTAATAATAAAATATACTAATAATGTTATTATTCCTAATTATTGGTAATTATTCCTAATTATTGGTAATTATATGAATAATTACCAATAATTACGAATAATTACCAATAATTACCAATAATTAGGAATAATTACCAATAATTATGAATAATTACCAATAATTACCAATAATTAGGAATAATTACCAATAATTATGAATAATTACCAATAATTAGGAATAATTACCAATAATTAGGAATAATTACCAATAATTAGTAATAATTAGTAATAATTAGTAATAATTAGTAATAATTAGTAATAATTACCAATAATTACCACTAATCAGTAATAATTAGTAATAATTAGTAATAATTAGTAATAATTAGGAATAATTACCAATAATTAGTAATAATTAGTAATAATTACCAATAATTACCACTAATTAGTAATAATTAATAATAATTACCAATAATTAGTAATAATTAATAATAATTACCAATAATTAGTAATAATTAATAATAATTACCAATAATTAGTAATAATTAGTAATAATTATCAATAATTAGTAATAATTACAAATAATTAGTAATAATTAGTAATAATTAGTAATAATTACCAACAATTAGTAATAATTACCAATAATTAGAAATTATTACCCATAATTATGAATAATTACCAATAATTACCAATAATTACCGATAATTACCAATAATTACCTATAATTAGGAATAATTACCAATAATTAGGAATAATTACCAATAATTGGGAATAATTACCAATAATTAGGAATAATTATCAATAATTAGGAATAATTACAAATAATTAGGAATAATTACCAATAATTAGGAATAATAACATTAATACATTATTAGTATATTTTATTATTAATATTAAAATAATATAATTTTTTATATTATATACAATTCTCCTTTCATCTGTGTGTTTTCTGTCTCCACATGTAATATTTGTATGTGGAGGCAGAAAACACACATATGAAAGGAGAATTGTATATAATATAAAAAATTATATTAATTTAATATTTATAATAAAATATACTAATAATGTTATTATTCCTAATTATTGGTAATTATTCATATAATTACCAATAATTAGGAATAATTACCAATAATTAGGAATAATTACCAATAATTAGGAATAATTACCAATAATTAGGAATAATTACCAATAATTAGGAATAATTACCATTAATTAGGAATAATAACATTATTAAATTATTAGTGTATTCTATTATTAATATTAGAATAATATAATTTTTTATATTATATACAATTCTACTTTCGTCAGTCATGTATGATGTAAACTCTATAATTATCCTTGCTTGAGTTTTTTTTTAACAAATTATTCAAAACCAGTAATGCTTTTATATTTTATAGAAAAATATTGAACAACGAGGTCGTCAACAATCATTATTAGGTGACCGCATATGGATAAATCAACGTAGAAATCAAAATGGTTCTGGTTTAAATCCAATATATGTAGAGGGTGTGGAGACTTTTTTATCATTTGTTGCATCAAATCCAGAATTTGTTTCAGAAGATAAAATAAAATTCCCTTGAAGAAAATGTGCATTGAGAACATTTGACACATTTGAAAAAGTGGGGGGACATCTCTTGTGTTTTGGTTTTCAACCAGATTATGTTTTTTGGTATCAACACGGTGAACGCAGTTCCAGAGTAGGTGATACCAACTTGATTACGGATCCGTCCCAGTTTCAAGATTTAGTACATGATGTTGCAGGTTCATCTGTTCAACATACAGAAACTCCGGCTGATATAGCTTCAAATCCTGAGTTAGCACCGTCTGAATTTTATGAGTTTTTGAGGTCTGCTAAGGATGCATTATATCCTGGCTGCAAGATAAGAAAATTAGAAGAAGTTGCAAAATTTATGGCTATAAAATCATATAACGGAATGTCAGACACCTGTTTTGACCAGATATTTTCTTTGCTTAAAACACTATTACCCGAAGGAAATGTTTTTCCTGCAAATTACTATGAGAGTAAGAGGTTGGTTCGAAATTTGGGACTTACTTGTCAGAAGATTCATGCATGTTCAAATGACTGCATTTTATATTATGGGGAAAATGAGTCGTTGGATAATTTCCCCACATGTGGGAAACTGAGATATAAATAAGGACAACATGGGAAGTTTGGTTTGATTCATGTAAAAAATTGAGATATTTTCCGCTTACATCCAGACTTCAGCATTTATTCATGTCTAAGAATACATCGACAATGATGTCATGGCATAAAAAGAATATTTCAACCGGTAAAAGCTTGAATCATCCAGCCGATGGTGATTCATGGAAACATTTTGATAGAGTGCATCCATCTTTTGCTTTAGAAGCTAGAAATGTTCGAATGGGCCTTTCCACTAATGGTTTCTGTCCGTTTGGATCTTATGGTAGTCAATATTCATGTTGGCCTGTTTTTTTAACTCCATACAATTTACCTCCATGGATGTTGATGAAGGAGCCATATATCTTTTTGACTTTACTAATTCCAGGACATCCGAAGAAAAATATTGATGTTTATTTGAAACCATTGATTGATGAATTAAGTTTATTGTGGAGTACTGGTGTCAGTACATATGATGTTGAAACGAAACAGAATTTCATACTGAGAGCAGCATTGATGTGGACAATTAGTGACTTCCCGGCTTATGGGATGTTATCTGGTTGGAGTAAACATGGTCAGAAATCATATCCTTACTGTATGGGAGAGAACAAAGCATTTATGCTCATTCATGGAAAGAAACCTTTTTATTTTGACTGTCATCGCAGATTTCTTCCAGTTGATCATCCTTTTCGTAGAAACAGATCTCATTTCAGAAAAGGAACAGTTGAAAGGGATGGAACTCTAAAAATGCTATCAGGTTCGGAGTTAAAATCAGTTGTATTTTCATTACCTCCCATCACTTTTTGTCCCACAATAAACCAATAGAAAATTTCTGGTTTTGGGAAATAACACAATTGGATTAAACGTAGCATATTTTGGGATTTTCCATATTGGTCTGATTTGTTGGTCCGACACATGTTAGATGTCATGCATATTGAGATGAACTGTTTTGATAATTTGTTTCATATAGTTTTGGATACGCCAGGAAAGAGCAAAGACAATGTAAATGCACGCTTAGATCTTGCCCAAATTTGCAGGCGTTCAGAACTGGAACTGTTTGAGAATGTCAGAACAGAAAGGTTACTGAAACCAAAAGTAGCTTATACACTCTCTAAAGAAAAATGTTTATTATTATGTCAGTGGATTGCAGATTTGAGACTTCCAGATGGCTGTGCTTCCAATTTGGGTAGATGTGTAATGAATGGTCATATTACTGGATTAAAAAGTCATGATTGTCTTGTTATAATGGAAAGACTTCTACCCATTGGATTAAGAGGTTTGTTGAATTCTGTGATTTGGGATTCCATAACAGACATGTCTCATTTTTTTTGGGAAATTTGTGCGGCTACAGCAGATTATGATGCTCTAGGAAAACGTGAAGAAGATGTTGTTCTAATTATATGTAAACTGAAAAAAAATATTTCCACCGTCTTTATTCGACTCAATGGAACATTTGATGTTACATTTTCCATATGAAGCCAAATGTGGAGGTCCAGTACAGTTTCGATGGATGTACCCATTTGAATGAAGCATGCAAAAATTGAAAAGAAAATTATGTAACAAAGCATCTGTTGAAGGATCTATTGTAGAAGCTTATTTGCAAGAGGAAATATCTTTTTTTGCTCCCATTATTTTGAATCTGAGTATCCTTCAAAACACAACTGAATGGGACAGAACGGGAGGAATATTGATGAAATCGACAATCAATTATCTGTTTTCAACCAGCCAGAGCTTGGTTTTGGTGGAGTTTATGAACGCTGGCTTTCAGATGATGAACATCATAGAGCTCATACGTATGTTCTGCTCAACTGTGATGAGATAAAATCAGTTGTACTGTTAGTGTTTATATCACTTATTCTATCATTTATGTTACAGTAAATAACATTGGTTTTTATAGGTTTAATGATAATCATATCAAGAAACAAATTCCACAAATTATAGCAGCTGCTCTCGAAGAACGTCGACTGAAAAATTTCTCTCAGTGGTTTCAAAAACTGGTAATATAAATTCATTATCTTTTAGCAACTCATTCAATGTATAGTTTACTATATTGATAATTATTTCACAAATTTTCAGGTGTCTCGACATGCTGATAAAATTGACAAACGGCTGTGTATATTGAGTAACCCACCTTCCAAACTTGTTAAAACTTATAATGCATATGTGGTGAATGGATTTTGATTTCACACACATGCATATGGGGAATCGAAAAAAAAAATGAACAATGTAGTTAGATTGAGAGGATCTCATCATCGAGAAAATGAAGTTGACTTTTATGGCAAACTTGATGAAATCATTGAACTCTGTTATCTTGGACATCATTACATAACCATGTTCAAATGTCGGTGGTTGGATACAGAGAGAGGCGTGCGTGTTCATCCGACTCATGGAATCATCAATATTAAATGTAAAAGTGTTCTCGCAGCAAATGAACCATTCTTATTGGCTCAACAGGTACATCAAGTTTATTACGCAAAGTACTATGCTACATCAAGAGACTTTACTGATTGGTGGAGTGTAATAAAAATCAAAATTCGAGACAATCAGTTTAGTCAAAGTGAATGTGCTTTCACTGATGTGCAAAGAATTGAAGTTTTTAAAGAGAGTACTCAAAATCAATCTTTTTTACAAAGAGACATGAGTATAAATGACGAAACCCCACATTTAAGAGTTGGTGATGACGATGATGTTAATGATTTCACATATGAATTTGAAATGGTAAGAGATGAAGCAATTGTAACTTGAATGGATATCGATGATGTTGAGGAGGAATATGAAGATAACATTGACATATATGAAGATGATGATGAAGATGAACACTGATAGAATTCCATGGTATTTATATACAATCATAATATGTATATATGTATATATAAGAGTAATTATAAATTATTTGCTAACAACATTAACATTTTCTGTTTCACATGGACGACGACACATTTCGTGAGTTGGCGGATACTGACCTACCTTTCGATGCGGATGAGTTGCTGGAAGATGGCCCTCAGCCAGTAGGTGCTCCAGGGAGTACGCGGAGGGGGCGCGGTCTTGCACGATTGATGATTCCTGACCCCGTCCCCGAGCGACTTCCACGTCTTGGGTTTGATCCACGCACACAAAGGTGTGATAACCTGTGTGATAATCTGTGGATTTGACTGAGATTTCATTAATCTATTCACATAATAAATGTTTATTATTTTTACAGTTTTCCGCATATAGTAGTCGGACAGGGTAGCGCTATTTTGCGCAACTATATCTCTCAGCCGTGGACCGCATGGGAGCAGATTCTCATTGATGTGCAGTAGGCCATGTTCGGCCATTGGTTGGTACGTACGTAAATAAATAATTTTTATTTTGAAAATTATTTCATTTCTAACTTGATATTTTGATTTCTTTGTAGGTTTTATGGTATCCGATCGAGGATACCATGCGTGACGCCATCAATAAGGCATGGAAGGTGGCCACGCGTGATCGCTTTCATCAGTTTTTTCACAATTTAAAAAAAGATGCCACGAAGAAAGTAGGAGTGTCAGATTTTGACGAGTCATGTAGAGCACACCGACCAGAGTACATTTCATCCCATGTATGGGATGGATTATGTGCATACTGGTTGAGTGGTGCCTTTCAGAGGAGATCATCGGTGGGGAGGCAGAATCGGGGGAGATAGGAGGTGACTCATCGAGCTGGGAGTCGTTCATTCAGTACTCATAGATAGCATCCGGTATGTACATTATTTATAAATATTTTATATAACTATAAGTATTAACAGTTTATTTTTTATTCTTATAGGCTGTCGAGCACCCCGATATTACAGAGTACGACGTATATCAGAGGATGTATAGTGATCCTGCTACTGGGGAGCTCAGAGGTGATCGTCAGCATCACATCGTGGTCAGTATTATTTGTTTTCAAGTTTAAAAATTAACTACATATAATATATTCACAATTTTAATTTTAAATAGCAACTACAGGAGTCATATGAGGCCGCAACGTCACAGACCCGGCATGAGAGTCAGGCTGAGTCATTAGATTAGACCACTGGCCGTCAGTTTGATGAGGCGGTATGGATGCAGGCCACCCAGTATGCCTTCGAGAAGGGCCGGGAAGTTAGTATTAGCTCTCGACTGACTCCTGGAGATTATTATGGAAGTGCTGCGATGTCGGCGTCTAGCTCGAGAGGACCACGTGAATCTTCTTCTACTACATAGTATGAGGATCAGTTGCGATCTCATACTACACTGATAGAGAGTCTCCGATAGGAGCAGGAGCAGATGCGTCAACAGCAGCAGCAGCGTGAGGAGGAGCATCGACGCCAGCAGCAGCTGTACAAGGAGCAGATGAGTTGGTGGCAGCAGCAACACCAGGAGCAGATGGAGTACATGCGCCGACTCACTCATGCTTTAGGGATGGAGTTTCCTCCACCAGAATCTGCAGATCCCCCCCTCTTTTAGATTAGAGTTTGTTTTTATGTTATAAAATTTGTTAAATCAAAATATGAATTTTTTTCTATTCGTAGTTTCTGTCTCATTATAAAATATTAATAATATTATATTTTGAAATAACAATATTAATATGAATAATAATATTATTTATATTTTATAATATTATATTATATATATATATTAAAATTTTATAATATTATAATTTAATTATATTTTTTTGTAATATTTGAATTATTTTAATATTTGAATGTAAAATAATTCTATTATTTTTATATTAATTAAAATAACTTATTAATATATTTTTTTATTTATGAATTATAATTCTAATGTTATTATATTAATCAAATCATTTATTAATATTCTATTATTTTTTATTTTTGAATTGTAATTCTATTATTATTATATTAATTAAAATAATTTATTAATAATTTATTGTTTTTATTTGTGAATTATAATTCTATTATTATATTAATTAAAATCATTTATTAATATTTTTTTATTTTTTTATTTTTGAATTATAATTGGATTATTATTATATTAATTAAAATAATTTATTTTTTTTTTTATAGTATTTGCAACGAGATACTATGCCCGTCGCAAATATTATTATTATTATATTCATTAAAATAATTTAATAATAGTTTTTTATTTTTTTCTAAAAAATATTATTTGCGACGGGCCCGTCGCAAATACTTGTTGCGACGGGCCCCGTCGCAAATACGTGTTGCGACGGGCCCCATCGCAATTACTATTTTAAAAGTTTTTACAAAAAATATGGAGTAATATTTGTGACGGGAAGGATCCTCGTCGCAACTACTAGCTTTAGCGATGGGCCTATCGCAAATAGTTGTTGTTGCGATGGCGTTTTCCGCAACGGGCGATTTGCGACGGGCCCCCATCGCAAAAGGCCATTTGCGACGGGATCCCGTCGCAAATCGCCCGTCGCAAATACCTGTTTTTATAGTAGTGATATATGATATTTATATCATTGTTAAACATCTGAATATATTTAATTCATGATCTATGAATGGAGACCAATAATAAAAAGTGAAAACATGTATGAGAAACAATGTCGGAATTACCTAAAACATAACATAAACATGGAATTGTTAACAAGTGGGAAATATAAAGTTATAAGTAAATAATATTTTTTATTATATATATAATAATATTATTCTTTATAATATTTATAATAATATTTTGTTAATTATACATATGGTTTTCATGAGTATGATGAGATTCAAGACACAAGGAAAGGGATTTCAGTCTCGCTTTTATTTTCCATGAGATACAATTATATTAACCACCGATTTATAATATTTATTGTTTATACAACCTATGAATTTATTTTATTAGTGTTATCCTGAGTATTATAGTTTTTACATATCTAGGTAATTTTCTTTCTTTAATGGGGTATACAATTTGACTCATTATAAAGTAGAAATGGGACTTCTAGGCTCAATTATATTTTTTGATACTTATGTCTTATTAAACCATTATTTATTTTTAATAGTGTATATAGTACCAATTAATTTAATATATTATCCTTTTCATTAAATATATTTCTATTTACATATCCATATGATGAGACTTATTTCATGTTATTTTTGGTTTAAATGTTACCAAATCGGAAAGGCAGTTTTTTTTTAAATTTCATTCTTTGGGAGACATGTAATTTATTGAACATATATTCTATTAAAATGTGTATATACATACCTTTGAATTTTTTTTTCTTGAATATCATTAGTTTAATGAATTTTTAAGCTTCATGTAATGTTATTTTCTCTTACATCAGAAATCAATTTTCCTTTAAAACAATGCTTTCAAAAAATGTTTTAAATGTGTTTTAAATGATATTTTATGAATTTTTAAGGAAAAAGGATTCAAAGATTTTTAAAAGATTTTTAAAAGATTTTTAAAAGATTTTTTTGTACATTTTGAAGTATATTTTCATTGGAATTTTTTTCCAAGTTTTTAATAAAAAAAATATTTTTCAATTCAAAAATAATATTATCTTCAATAATTATTTCAAGGGATCATTCAAAATCATTTTCCAAATAGGACAACATTATTTGGTGTTACTTGTGTTTTACTAGACATATAACTAAAGGATGTGATTCTTATTTTATTTATGAATGGTTTAGGTTTATGATGGACTAATTTTTATGGATCCTTTTAATTTTCAATGATTTATGTTAAAATGAAGTGTTTATGAAACTAATTTTATTATATGGGTTTTGATTTGATGAATGATTTATGGTCCTATGGAACAAATATGCATATTTTTCATTATGTGACTAGTGGTAACTATATCTCCCTAAAATTTTCTGGTTAAATATATATTTTATATGAGCTAACAGGGTACATGGGAGATCATCTTAAGACTGCAATAATAGGGTACACAAGAGTTTATCCTAAGATTACAACTAGAGTTTGAATAGGAAGTTATCATAATCCCTCTATAAGAGTGTACATGGGAGGTCATCATAATAAGAAAACTATATGTTACATGATATTCCATCCCAATGCAAACGTAGGTACAAGGGTGATTAACCAAATTCTAACATACTATGAATTTCTTGGTTGGAATAGTTAACATAATATATTCTATGCTTATGTGTATGCCACAATTTCCATGTCTAATTCCATTAGTATACAATTGTTACTTATGTGACTTTATTTTATTGTGATTATTGTATTATGAATTTATAATCATTATTTTATTACTCATGTATAAGAAATTTATTATTTTTGGTGAGATCTTCCAATGTTATACTCATGTTTTCATACAGTTATGCTCATAATATACTTATATATCATACATGTTTACTATTACTGATCATTTAAGCTCACACATACTTTTGTTTCAATTCCAAAGGTAATAAATAATGGTTTTATGTAGGATTACTAAAGAGGAATATATTTATTATATATTTTTAGAATCTTTTACCAAATTTGATTAATTTTTTCCATATTCCAATGTCACTAAACTATTATGGTACTTTGGCATGTGTTTGTGTAATGTATTTAATATTCATATAAAAAGATGTAATATCTATGTATTAAAATCCTAGATCATTATAGTTAATATATGAGGAAATGATTATTCAATATTTGGAAACACTCACGAGAAAAATTAATTGAGATACCAATGGGTATTTCAAATGATAATTCTAAGAATGTCTCTAAGGATAAGCAAAAGGTGTCATATATTTAAAATTAAGTGTAATGATTTAGAAACCCAATAACTAATTTTTAATTATTATGTGTTTTTCTTTTATGATAAGTGTTTCTTACAGTATGATTTTCTGTATTAGTCAATAGCTTTAACTATAGAGAATATGGTTTATATTAAATGTTTAAGATATAGAAAGTATGCCCATTATGGAAATCAATGTCCTAAGTTGATGTATCATGAAGATAATCTGAATGGTGGTATGATTATTTGTTATATGACTAGGGATTAAGAGACCTCAAATGAAATTTTAAAGGTATGGTATTTCCAAATAGTATTCTTTTTATTAATCATAAAAAGCATGATTATATTGATGTTGGAAAAATAGAAGACATAATTCATACTTCATATTATAGGAAATAATAAGATGGTTAAGCATGAGAAATTGTCTAAAAATAATACTGGATGATTTATGTGTATGTGTCTTGTAATTCAGAAACTATGATTTTTATTAAGGATTGAGAATTATTTGTGGAATGGTGCTAATTTCATAGAAAAGTGTTTTAATGTCAATGTGACATTAAAGAGAAACACAATACTAAATTAAATAAATTGAATAATATGTTTATAATGATGAGATAATTATGGTTAGTTAAAGATATGTCAAATATGAATAAATAAATTGGATGGTGTTGATTACCTTGGAATATATTAGTGTTTATTTGGACAAACTGGTCTATATTATCATGGATTAAGATTAGGACTTTTTTAAACTTAAATAATATATCCAATAATTTTTGGAATAAGGAAGAATGAATTTTTACAATATATATTTATGGTATTCTAGTTTATTATCATGTTTTAAGAGATTAAAAGATCAAACAATTCAAATTCATGCTCCGTGACAAACAATAGCTACTTTGTGATATACAATATATCATTGCTATATAATTTTTTAGAAATTTAGTGACCTTTTTTAAGTTAAAATTATTCATTTGACGTTTTTATTACTTTTTTTGGAAATCAATATCACTTTATTAAATACATATATTTTCTTTAAGATTTTTTTTCATTTCTAACTATGATTTTTTCCATATGGATATGATAATAATTATACCCACTTGTTTTTATTTTGAAATGATCATTTTATATAATTATCCTATATATGATCATCATCATAATAGTCAAATAAAATATTAATATGATTTTCATAGTTATAACTGATTATATTCTCAATCATACTCACCAATAAAATTGTATTGATTGGATAAATCATACTCACAATTTCAAATAAAAACTCTCATATTGTTTTACTGTTCACATTTGTCTTTTATTGGATATTTCATATTCCTTTAGCAATCACTCTATCGTATTCACAGAACAATTATTGTAACAAAAAGAAAACCTTTGAATCAAAATGATTTCATGTATTCTATTCTGATATGTGTTATAGGAAGATGTCGTGTATTCTATTTTGATATGTTTTATAAAACGATGTCATTATTTTAGTTATAATATAACTGTTGGAGTGCCAGATTTCCATGTACCTTTGAGATTTCAAGAAGAAATTATTCATTTCAATCCAAAAAATAACTGTTGCGATGAAGGCTATAAATACAAGGACATTTAGACAATCTGTAGAAACTTTTTGACAAATTGGAGACACTATGAGAGAGGTCTATAAAAATACTAATTTGTGCAAAAACTATGAAGTCAACAAGTGATGAAAAATTTGTTCCAAAAACTTGTATCTTCAATATTTTTGTTTTACATCATGTGATACTGATTAATTGTGAATATTATTGAGGTATTCGATAGATAGGAAGATATAATGGAGCTGATCTTTTGTAGATCTCGGGCTTCCAAGGCTAGGAAAACAAAGGTGTCGATTACCAGCTTAATCAAGGGCTACTGGGTATAGGTAGATAGACTAATTCTAATAATTTTATAGAGGGATTAAATAGGTGTTGGTATGAAAAACATGCTTCAATGTATAAATCAAGGGGAATATATCATAAGTGATTGGAAAATCATCAATTCAGGATACAGAATTGTATTCTTTTACATATCCGCTACATTATAATAGAAAGGTGCCTATTTTTCTTATTTATATTTTTAATCTATATTTTTTTAACATATCCATTCAAATAACAATACCTCTATAACACTATAATTATGATTTATTTGAAATACACTAATAAAAATAATTTTAATACCCAAAAAAATCGATAAACTCTATGATAGAATAGATTGTATTATTTTCTAATTTTTGTAACCATTATGATTATGATCTGATAAACATCTACTCTGATCAAATCATTTATTCTTTTAATAAGATTATTTTTATTAAGAATTATGAAATAAATTGTCATAATCAATCTAATTACGATATTTACCAGGACCAGAGAACTTCTGATTATTTTTTTAATATAATATGATGATTTTTTGAATTTAATTTGTTTAAATTTGTTTAAAATAACTCATTTTAGTCTAAATTGGGATATGTTTTTAAACCTAAAATTCACCCCGTATTGTATTGTGACATATAAATTCATATTTTGATCCAACAATTGGTATCATAGGATGTTTCCACTACTGATATATTTTGATACATTATTTTTACAAGTTAGTAATATTTATTTTATAAACTATTTTTTTATAAATACATACACTACAAACATGTGGGGAGAAAAAGTTCATGTTTTGAAAGATGGCATAAATCAATGAAGGATTTATAGATAATTTTAATCCTACAGGACCAACTATTGTTAATAAAAACTAGTATGAATAATTGAGAGACATAATGAAGATGTTTTTTTATCAATAATAGTGATGTAAATATGGTAATTATTACTCAAGATTACAAGATACCTAGAATGGAAGTCGAATATTTAGAAATCATGAAAATTAGGAATATCATCTTAACTATATTATATGAAATACATTATTTTGTTCAATGAATATGAATATATACATTCAGATATAATCTCGGAAATCAACCAACAGTATATGGGTGAAGATAGAAATTACACATTTTGGTACTTATAATGTTATTTAGACTAAAAGATCCATGCTCAAAGAATATTTTCATGGTTTTGTTTTCACATATAGAGAGACAATAACTAATGTTCAAATTAGATTCATGAAAATTAAAAACTATATAAAATCAATTGGAGGGAAAGGATTATACAATTAGATTCCTATAGAGATTATTATAGACATATAGCCTAATGAATGAGAATCAAAGAGAACTGATATTGATGAGTTAAGGAAAGTCACAATTGTAACTCTTGATGAGATATTTGGATCTAAAATATGAAAATAAATTAAATATAGATGAGGAGAATGTGACGATGTAGAATGGGATTGTTTATTTTTCTACTACCATAAATCAGATAAATTCCAAAACTCATGATAAAGTTGTTATGTCAATAATGAAGAGAGTTGTTAATCTATCAGACTCAGGTGAATCTGAACATTCATAAAATGAGTTATCCAATCTTGATCTAAGAATGAACAACATTTTTGGAAAGAATGATTTATAAGAAATATGTAATAAAAATAATGATAAGGATAAGAAAGACATTGATTTTACATGTTATGAATACAATAAAGTAGGACATATCATACCTGATTATGCTAAGATGAAAAGTAAGGATAGTAAATATAGAAACTCTAAATTAATATAGAGATGATATTATAATCCTAAGGCAAAGAAGGTTTTTATGTAAAATGATTCTTAGAGTGCATGTGTTGGAGACTCATTTGATGAATCTGTAGAAAATGATAGTTTTTAACAAAATAATATTGGTATTATTTCGAAAATACCAATTGAAAATCCCTGATTTATGACAATGATAGACATTTTCTAATTCTTAAACAACATATCCTTATATGTTAATTATCTTAATAAAAAAAATTAACCCTAGAATGAATAATCTTCCTTATTAGAAGATAATTCTTAACATTTTTTTGAATATGTATTTAGGTTTTCCCAGTTGTTTGAAAATTAAAATAGTAAGATCAAAATGAAACTTTATAAGATAAATTATAGAATCTATTTTTTTTAGAACTATCAGATATTTCTAAAGATCTTGATGAAATTTATTTTATAATTGTTTCTATTTCAAAAAACATTGTTGAAGTAAATTCAAAAAAGGATAAACTTTCTAAGGATGTCAAAAATGTTTTTTCTAAGAAAAATAATTTAGAGACATAATCTAAATCTAAATATAATACTTAGGATGATAATAATTTATTCATTAGACTAAAATATGAAATATTTTCTCTTAAGAAACATTTAGAAAAAATTAATTTTTAGAAGGAATAATTTGATATAATGCATAAAAAATTAATCCTCTATGGAATAGTTCTATAATTGGATATTCTCACTCAAAACCAATTTTTAGTCATATGTATTTGGTTCATAAAATTTCTCCATTTTCAACTATGTGTAAAATTGAAGGACACTATTAGAAAAATTGTTCTTAAAACAAAATAAAATCCATAAGATTTCAAAAAACACATTTCTCTAATCAAAATTTTACTCCTAATATTTTATTTTTCAAACAACTACTAATCAAAGACTATTTATATTCCAAAAACCTAACTATTTTATTTTTAAGAAAACAAATAAGATACCAACAAAAACACACAGTACATGGATTTTGGACGTTCCCAACACATGGCTGGTAACAAAAAAGTCATTGAAAATATTACCAATATGAAATGAGGAAATATAACTTTAGCAGATAATTCTCAAGGAAATATTATTGGTATAGGAAACATTGTTATTCTTAGAAAAAACATAATTTTAAATGTTTTATTTATTAATGGTTATAAGAACAACCTAATAACCATAAGAAAAATATTTGATAAATGTTACCTTGTGAATTTTAAAAATGATAAATTATTTATACGCAATTCCAAGGATGTAATCATTCTTTCTTCCAGTTGGTATGAGATTTTTTATACACATAACTTTGAAGACCGTAGGATCTAGGACTTACCTAGACTTATTGAAATGGATGATCAATATTGGTTATGGAATAAAAGGATAGTACATTGTAATCATAATAACTTATGTAGACAATCTAAGAAGGAATTGTTAAAGACCTACTAGATCGTAGATTTGATTCATAAAAAGTATGTGGCCCTTTTCAATAAACAAAGAAATAGAAGTCAATCATTAAATCAATTAGTGAATTATCAACAACTGATACATTAATGTTAGTGAACATGGATGTCATTAGTCCTACACAAACTAGAAGCATTGGAGGAAAATAATGAATATTTCTTTTTTTATGATTACACAAAATTTACAGGGCTATTTTTTATAGAGAAGAAATTTGAAGCATTTAATTATTTAAAATAAATTTCAGAAAAATTTAAAAATGATAAAAAAACCTTGAATTGATAACAATTCATAGTAATGATGGTAGAGAATTTGGAAATTCATATTTTGAAACTTTTTGTAATAAGAGTAGTATTACTCATAACCTCTCAGCTCCAAGAACTCTACATCAAAATGGTGTTTTTAAAAGAAGAAACCAAATTCTTTAAGAGAAAATAGGAACCATGATCAGGGAATAATCTATTTTGAAACATTTTTAGGTTGAAGTTGTGAGTACTGCTTGTTATACTATAGGTTGACTTTTAATCATCCAATTTCATAATAAAACATCATATGAGTTGTGGATAGTCTGAAATCCAAAAGTCACATAATTCCGATATTTTGGATGAAAATTTTTCATTTTTAATACCAAATATAATTTACATAAATTCACACCCAAATCTGATGAAGTAATTTTCATCGGTTATTCCACTACTTTTAAGGATTATATAGTTGTCAACAAAAATTATTGTACTGTTGAGAAACTAGTACATGTTAAATTTGAATAAATTTATCCTTTTTTTTTAAACAACATCATCCTACATCTTTTGATGTGTTTTCCAAAATTCATTATCAAACGATGGTATAAGATTATTCTAATAAGGAAAATAATCAAAAAAATATATGAAGTATTAAACCCAAGAGACTATTTACTTTATGTTGATGATCAAAATTTACAAAACCCAAGTCAGTTGTTTTTTTTGAATCATCCTAGTGAAAATATCAATGGTGATGTAAATAAACCCATAAGGACTAGAATTTATTTAAGATATAAAATAGGACATCAAGAATTTCTTTCTTAATTTTATCCAAAACGTCCTCATGTGGCTTTAGCTGATGAAGGTTGGATAAAGGATATAAAAGATTAGATAAATGAATTCGAATGGAACATAGTCTATACATTAGTTTAATGTCCTAATAAATCTTCTATTATTGGAGTAAAATGGGTATTTAAAAAAAATGTGATGAAAATGGAATCGTAGTAGGAAATAACAAAATATTAGTTAATAAAGTCTATAATAAACCAGAAGGAATAGAATATAAAGAAACCTATGCTACATTACCTAGAAATGATTATATTTGAATTCTATTATCCTTTGTACAATTCATTAATTTAAAACTTTTAAAAATGTATGTGAAGTGTGCTTTAAATAATGAATAGGTTCAAGAGGATGCTTTCCTAAAACATCCTACTAGTTTTGAAGACACAAAAAATCATGAATATGTTTTTAAACATACCCAAGATTTATATGGTCTTAAAAAATCCCCTAGATCATGATATGATATACTTACAAGATTTTTGTTACAAAAAAATTATGCTAAGGGAAAAACTGATCTATCCCTTTTTATTAATAATGAAAATAAAAATGTTTTGATTGTTCAAATTTATGCTAATGATATTATATTTGGATTAGATCAGCAATCCTTGACTGATTCATTTGAGAATCTAATGAAATCTGAGATTGAAATGAGTATAATGTGTGAGTTAACATTTTTCCATGGATTTCAAATATCCCAAAACCATACAAAAACTATATATGTCAACATAATTATATCAAAATATTCTTAAAAAGTATTTATATGTCAACAATAAAAGTATATATACTCTAATCTATACAGAAGCTGGATAATCTATGGATCAAAAAACATTTCGAGGTATGATGGGAATTCAACTGTACATAATATATAGTCTTCCAAACATAATTTGTTTTATTATTTTTATGTGTAAGATAACAAGAAAATCCTATGTAATCCCATTTAAAATTTGTGGAAATAATTTTTCTCTATTTAAAGGGAACTATGGATTTGAGACATTTTTGTTATTCTGGAAAAGATTTTGTCATAAAATGTTTTACAGATGATGAATTTGGTGGTTGTAGAATGGATATGAAAAGTACATCCAAAACCTATCCTTTATTATGAGATTAATTAGTTTCTTCTTCCTGTAAGAAACAATAATTATTATAACATACCACTGCTGGAGCAGAATGTTTGTCATTTTGAAGTTTTTGTGCTCAAGTGTTGTCGATAGAACATAGAATACCAGATTATGGAATGAGTATTTACTAAAACTCAAATATTACGTGACAAAACTAGTGTCTTACATTATGTAAAAACCCCACACATCACTCACGTGAAAAACACATAGATATTATTCATCACTTTTTTAGGTATCACACACAAAAAAGAGATATTGTTTTATAGTTCATCAGAATGCAAGACCAACATTTTGATATATTGGAAAATCCTTTACATTTTGTAGATTTTAATAAATTAAAAATATGTTTGGAATGATCACTATAAAGTAGTAATTCATAAATACTTCTTATTTAGACCATCCCATTACATAAAGATACTCCTTTTATAAAGGGGAGTACATTTGTTTTCCTTTCTAGCATATCACATTTTATCGATCTCAAATTTTATCAATATAAAATTTTATCAATCTTATATTTTATAGATCTCAAATTTTATTGACCTCACATTTTATTAATCTCAGATTTTATCGATGTCATATTTTATAGATCTCACATTCTATCTATCTCACATTTTATTGATCTCACATTTTATCAATCTCACATTTAATCAATCTCACATTTTATCAATCTCATATTTTATCAATCTAAAATTTTATCGATCTCTCATTATATCAATGTCAAATTTTATTCAATATCACATTTTATAAATTTCACATTTTTTCACAATTATCAACACCATAATTTTTTAAAAAAAATTACACACAATTTTCTTTTTAAAAAAGAGAGAATAATCTGTTAAAACTAAAAAATATATCATGAGATTCGGATGGGTAAAATTCCTTATATTTATCTCTTTGTGTTAGATAAATTCATATTTGTTGGTATTTTGAACAAATATTTTATGGAATTCATAATGAATATGATATTTTTTTTATAAAAACCTCAAGAGTTCAAAAATTTTCAATCATTAGATTTCATTGATCTAATCTGGACCGTAGAATCTCAAAGGTCACTGTTCTGTACCTATAAATAGGGACCCCCATCTCTATCCCACGTCGTAATTTCTAGTGTTTGTGAAGAATATGATCCCATATTCAATTATTTGATAACATTTTTTCTGGTACATAGATTCCTCTTGTGTATTCATGTGTGGGTCCTCAACAACCTCTCCAAATCATATAGTAACAAATGATCTTATAAAGATGAAATTATTTTTTAGAAAGGAGACTTAAAAGGGATTTCATTAAGAAATATGATTATACTATGAAATTAATTATTCAATTACAAGGTTATTAATTAGTATGTTGTTGGGAAAAAATCCCTCAAGGCATCATTGAAGTTTTTTTGAGGTGATTGTGTTTATTTACAAAGTGAACATCTGTGTTGTGATTGTTGACAATGCAAACCATGACATACAAATTTGTTGACAAAGGGGGTTCCATGGTTGAATGTCGAGTTCAAGAGCTGTGGTCACAGATCCATGATTGATTCAAGAATGTAGATAATGGAATGGACGATCTGGAGGCGGTACAAAAAGAACAGATACAAGGTGGCACAGTTTTCCAGTGTTTGCCAAATTTTTGGGCCTGAAAATCGACAAATGAAGAAAAGTGTTTTTGGAAAAGGGACTTGCACGCCGAGGACTTGGAGTATAGGAAACTTGTGTTCCATATGTTTTTCAAGATCAGAAGATCAAAATATGGCTAAGGAAATAGGTTTACGCAAGTTTGGGAGTTGGTCGCGCAAGTGTCTAAGAGGACAGAAGACTTGCTCGCTGAGACTGGGTCGCGTAGGTGACTTGCGCGCCATCGCGCAGGGTGATCAATTTGCCTATAAATACTGGACCACCCCTCTTAATTCTTTATCGGAGTTCAAAACTTTGAGAAATCAGAGCTCCCGTCGCGCAGGTGTGGTGGACGCGCAAGTGGTGTGTGGGTCGCGCAAGTGAAGTTGCGCGCCGGTGGTTGAAGTTGTGCGCCAGTGTGAGAAGTTGCGCACCAATTGGCAGTTGCGCAACAATATTGATTTGGGTGTAAAAGGAAGAGATTCGTGCAAGATTGGAGTTGAGGAAGCTTGAGTCGCGCAAGTGTCTAAGGTGGACTTGCGCGCTGATACTTGCTTGCCGAGTTAGACTTGCGCACCACGTATGGTTTGGTTCCGGCAGTGATTTTCGGGCTGCATAGAAGCTGGATGTTTTCCCGATACCTGCGGTGCATTTAGATATTCATCTACGGGTGAAAGTTGTACTTCAATAGAGCATCTATATAAAGTGGAAGATGCATTCTTTCATGAAAATGAAGAGACCTACAGGTCTATAAACAGTGAGTGGATTCCTTCCAAGAGCAGTGGGCAAAGGAAGATAAAGAAGGTGATCCTCTCCACCGGCAGTGAGCCAGAGAGAGAGAAACAGGGAGTGAACCTTGGGGAAGCAGTGAGCTGACCCTAAACATTGTAAAGGTAGTGAGCCTGGGCATAGAAGTGATCTAGCCCGAACATTGTAATGCACAGCTAGTGAATTTTAGTGGAATTGGTACGACCGGCAACTTGTTAGTGTATGCTCCTTGGACGTAGCCCTATGCGGTGCACGAAGTAAAATTGTTGTTTCCTATGCCTTCTTTACTTCCTATTTACTTTGTGCAACAGGAAAGAGAGAGGAGAATGTTTTTCTTAACAGCGAAACAAGATCAGAACGGGCGTTAATTTTAAATTAGTCATACCCTGATTCACCCCCCCTCTTAGGGTATTCAGCCTTGTGGACCAAAAAATTAGTATCAGAGGGAAGGGTTGATATTAGTTCTTCTCTCAATAGAGGTCACCAATCATAAAGGGATTCCGATCTTCGATGGGAACAACTTTCAGCTATGGAAGAATCGGATGAAACACTATTTCTGATCTTTGGGAATGGATGTATTCACAGCAGCAATGCATCGAATAATAGCTGATATTAATAGTGGCGCATTATCAAAAGCTGAACATAGAGATTTGGATGGAGATGCCAAAGCAATTAATTCCTTAGGGGTAGCCCTATCCAATCCTATCTATAAAAAGGTGATTTCATGAAAAACGTCTTGTGCCATGTGGGAAAAGCTTTTGAATATTTATGAAGGGGATAAAAAAGTCAGAGAGGCAAAGCTGCAAGTGTTGTGGAACAAGTATAAAGACCTAAGAATGAACCCGAATGAGTCTTTTGATGCATTATTTGACAGGGTAAATTATATGGTAGAAGACATGCGTGGTCTTGGTGGGATTATCGAAGACATTAAAATTGTAAAGCGCATCTTGAGAAATCTTCCACCACAGTTCAATCCGAAAGTTTCAGTTTTGGAAGATAATGATCCGAAAGAGCTGACATTGGATAACCTGCACAGCACTCTTCTGCGTATGAAATAAGAAATGACGATAACGATGCTATAGAAAATGGGAAATCTAAATAGGTGTCATTTAAGGCCATGAAGAAGCTCACTATTGAATATTCTCAGGAGGAAGAAGAGACAGATGAGGTGATGTCATTCCTTTATTCAAATCTGCAAAGAGGAAAAGTAATGTTTAAAGGGAAACTTCCACTAGCATGCTTTCGATGTGGAAAGGTTGGTCATATTGCTGTAAGATTCCCCAAAAAGTGTCAAGAAGAAAATGATGAAGATGAAGTTGAAAATACCAAGAAGAAATCTTCAGCCTATGTGAAAGGGAAGAAGCGGTTCAAGAGAAATTTCTTCAAGAGGAAGAATCTTCTTTTAAAGGAAATAGATAGTTCAGATGAGTCTGAGGATGAAGAGGTTGAGGAGTTTGAAAATTGTAAAGATCATAGACAAAATTCTATGGTAGCGGTCGTCGGTAGTTCTCAGGAAAAGGAAGAAACTGATGTTGGGGAAGAGGAAGAAGAAGTTGAAGGAAGAGTTGACATGGAAACTGAATTGGAAGCTGCTCTTGAGGAGATAGATGTTTGGAGAGCAAAAACAAAGAAAGCCAATAAAGTTGTTCGTGATGCCAAACTCTATATGTAGCAACAGGAAGATGAGAAGTCTAAGTTGATGGAAGAAATTGAAAAACTCAAGTTATCAACACCAGAGAACTCAATATCAGTTAGTGAGTATAAGCTCAAGATTGAAGAAAAAAAAGGGAGATCGATGGCTTGGACAGAAAAGTGAAAGATCACGCCAAGCGTATCGAAGAGCTTGAAGAAGAAGTTATCAGTCTATGGAGAAAAGTTAAAGAACAAGAAAATCCTTTTATTCTCAATACAATCTTGGGAAAGCAGATTATTCCGAAGACTGACAAGATGAAAGAGGCGCCCATTAGTTCAGCAGGAAAGAAGCAGCAATTTATCTCAATTGTTAAGGCCGATTCAGGGCTTGATCATAAAGACAAATCTGTGGAAATTGAATTCAGACCACAAGCACCTGTCCCGAGATTGAAGATTGATTTGGGAAAAAAGAAAAATCAGAATATTCAGAGATCCCAAGGGGAAACTCGTATTGCTGAAGTAACACGAAGGAATGCACCTTATATCAGGTGTTATTTTTGTGGAAAGATGGGACATTCACAGTATGTGTATTCTATATCCAAAAGATATCAAAGGGAACAAGAACAGAGATGGCGGCCAAACAAAGAACATTTTTCCAGAACATATTTCGAAGGACACTGTTTTTTGGTGCAGAGGATTTGGGCACATGGCTAGATACTACACTTCGACCATTCAGAGAAATGTGCCAAAGCAAAATCAAAACGTTAGCAAGCAGCAGACCGATAAACTGACAAGTGAGTTAAAACTGCAGAATAGATTTGCGGCTTTGCAAAATGAAGCTGGTCCATCATACTCCGAGAAAGAACAGAATCCTCAATCCATGCTGAGTATGAAAGAAAACGTATGGACCCAGAAGAAGAAAATCGAGAAGGCCGTGGTGGCAGAGATTGCCCTTAAAGAATCAGATCGCTCTGGTGTGTGGATCCTTGATAGTGGTTGAACATCTCACATGACGGGTAATAAGGATCTTGTTACAGGCATAAAATATGACAAATAAGGAGTTGTAAAATTTGGAAACGATGAAGGCCTGAAGATTGTTGACTCAGGGAAACCTAATTTTGGGGGCAAAGAAATGAGACATGCTGATGTCTTGGTTGTAGAGGGTCTCAGTCATAACATTCTTAGTGTCAGTCAACTATGTGACTCTGGGAACTCTATACAATTTACCAAGAAGATGTGTATTGTTAAAATAAATGATGGAGCAGTCATTCTACAGGGAAAACGAACAAAGGGATATCTTTACCTGGTGGGTGGGGAAGAAGATTCGTGCTTTTTATCCAGAGAAGAAGAAAACCAGCTGTGGCATAAGGGACTTGGTCATCTATGCCAACCATCTATGGGGGATCTCGTAAAGTGTTATGTTACTAGAGACCTTCCCAAACTGTCACATGATCGCATTCATACATGTGATGCTTGCCAACAAGGGAAGATCATCAGAAAGGAATACAAGCCAAAGGAACAGAAATCAACTAGAGTGCTTGAATTGGTTCATGCTGATGTATGTGGACTTATCTCACCACGAGCTATAAATGGGAAAATGTACTATGTTCTTTTCATTGATGATTATAGCAGAATGGCCTGGGTATTTTTCAATACCCATAAGACAGAGGTGTTCAGTTGCATAAAGAAGTATAGGAGGGAATCAGAAAAGATTCTTGGGAAGAGAATTCAGAAGTTCCGTACTAATAATGGTACAGAATTCACAAACACTCAAGTTGAAATCTATCTCGAGAAACACGGGATACGACATCAAGTTTCATCAGTGAGAACTCCCCAACAGAATGGAGTGGTTGAAAGGAGAAATCGGATCATCAACAACATGTCCAGAACAATTCTTATTGATAAGGACCTACCAGAGAAATTTTGGAAGGAATCAGTTTTGACATCGGTCTATGTTTCAAACAGGTCTCTGTTGTGTCCGAAGCAAGGGATGACTCTGTGTGAACTATGGTACGGGAAGAAGACAATGCTGAAATACTTTCAAATATTTGGAAGTAAGTGTTTCATTATCAACAAAGAAAATCACAGGAAGTTTGAGGCACGAGGAGATGAGGGGATATTCCTTGGCTACTCAGGGAAAAGCAAAGAATATAAATGCTTCAACAAGAGGCTGGGAGAAATTGTTGAGAGAAATGATGTCACTATAGTTAAAAATGAACATAATACTCAACGATCTAGAGAACAGTTCCTGGATGAATGTGATGATGAGGTAAGAAACACAGGGGGAGAAGAAGTGGCAGAGGATGACTCAGAAGAAGACACTGATGATGAACAAGAAAGTGTCAAGACTGTGTATACAAGGAAGCCAAAGAGTCGAGATGAAATTGAAAGGCAGAATATCACTGGTGATCAGAAATCTCCAGTACAAACTCGAAGAATGAAATCATTACAACAAACATCATTTTTGTCTCAGGTGGAGCCGAAATGTTTTTCCGATGCAGCTGAAGATGAAAAATGGGTTCAGGCTATGAATGAAGAGCTTGATCAGATTGAGAAGAACCAGACATGGGAGATTGTTTCGAGGCCAGCAGATAAGAATGTCATCGGGACTAAATGGGTCTATCGCAACAAGATGAATGAATATGGAAATGTGATTCGAAAAAAAGCACGGCTAGTGCGCAAGGGATACTCCCAGATAGAGGGAATAGATGTAGATGAGACATTTGCACTGGTTGCAAGGCTAGACACAATCAGATTATTTTTGGCCATAGCAGTGCAAAGAAAGTTCAAAGTGTTCCAGATGGATGTCAAATCCGAATTCTTGAATGGGGTTCTGGATGAAGAGGTGTATATTGAGCAGCCATATGGTTTTCTCATTCTTGAGGATGAGAACAAAGTTTATAGGCTGAAGAAGGCATTGTGTGGGTTGAAACAAGAACCAAGGGCATGGTACTCAAGACTTGATCAATACTTAAAGAAGCTTGTTTTTCAGCATGGGGAGTTGATTACAATCTTTATTTCAGCAATGAAAGTAATCAAAGGATGATGGTGTTGGTTTATGTCGATGACATAATATTTGGCGGATCAGATGAAACTCAGTGCGGACAGTTTTCCGAATTCATGAAAAATGAGTCTGAAATGTCAATGATTGGAGAGCTAACGTTTTTCCTTGGACTACAGGTGATACAAGGAAGGAATGGAAAATTCATTTCTCAATCTAAATATTCCAAGGAAGTCTTGAGAAGGTTGGGAATGGAAAATTCCAAGGAGATGAAGACTCCGGTTTCTACCAGGATGAAATTATCAAAAGATGAGGATGGCAAGGCAGTTAATATCATAGAATACATTCAAATCATTGGAATTCTATTGTAATTAACCACAACAAGGCCTGATATTGTTTTCTCCACATGCCAAGCAGTGAGATATCAGAGTAATCCAAAGGAAAGCAACATGCTTGCAGTGAAAAGAATGCTTCGGTATATTCAGGGCATAGTGGATTTCAGCTTGACATATACTGACAAATCTCAGATAGAGTTATTGGGAGATACTGATGCAGACTGGGCCGATTCAGAAGATGATAGAAAATCAACGTCAGGTGGTGCATTCTATCTTGGTGGATTCTGTATTTCTTGTCTAAGAAAGAAGAAAGATTGCATTTCGTTGAGCACCGCAGAAGCTGAGTATATTGCGGCCACTCAAGCATGCACATAGTTATTGTGGGTGAAGCAGCAGCTTGAAGATATGGGAGTTAAAGTGAAGTATCCGATCGGAATCCAGTTTGATAACTCAAGTGCTATCAATCTTAGCAAAAATTCAGTTCATCACTCAAGGACAAAGAACATTGAGATAAAGTATCATTTTATCAAGGAGAAGGTTGAGCAGGGAGTTGTAAAGTTGGAGTATGTGCCTACAGACCTCTAGGTTGCAGACATTCTGACAAAGGCCTTACCCAAGGAAGCTTTTGAGAGGCATCGACTGGCTCTGGGAGTTCAGTCAATTCCCCACACTTGAAATAGTGTGGATGTGGAACCTCCCCCCTCTCCCTGAGGTATGATGTGTTTTCCCTAATGTGATGATATGTGTTCTCTACTATGTTCCAGACTACAAAGGAGTGTCCTTTGGGTTCGTTGTAAAAGGGGGAGAAAATAGTGATTGTTCAAGGGGGAGACAAATTAGAGATTTGATAAATCATGAATTATATGGGGAGAAGCCGACAAGTGGAGCAGCCAGATAGGGGGAGTTGAAGTTAGTTGAACGTGCTTAGCTAGATCTTAGCTTGGAAAACACATGAAATGTGGATAAAGAGGTGTTGAAGCTGCGAGCAGAAAGCGGGGGCGTATAAAATCTGACGATGCTAGAAGTGATCGATCAAAGTATAGATATCACGACAGCTAAGGATCGTGATAAAAGCAGAAGAGTGGTGTTGGAGAGTGGTAAGAATTTTTCCAAACCAAACACGGGTCTTCCAACAAGTCCTTCAACAATTGGTATCAGTTTAGTACAATTTGGTATCCGTTTTGTGTCAATAGTGGATCCCAGAGATGAAGTGATTCATTGATGAACTTTTCATTTACACTTGTTTCTCATGCCGAGAATTGCTGATTTGGGCTTAAAGTATGTGTTTAGTAAATCCTTGATCGCTATCAGAGTCGCAAAAGGGGAACTGTGGATGTAAAATCAATGATGCATCTTTTTATGGAAGAGTTCTCAACAAACACAAAGGGGGAGATTGTTGGGCAAAAATCACTCAAGGCATCATGGAAGTATTTTTGAGGTGATTGTGTTTGTTGACAAATTGAACATCTGTGTTTTGATTGTTGACAATGAAAACCATGACATACAAATTTGTTGACAAAGGGGGTTTCATGGTGGAATATCAAGTTCAAGAGATGTGGTCAACGATCCATGATTGATTCAAGAACGTCGATAATGGAATGGATGATCTGGAGGCGGTACAAAAAGAACAGATACAAGGTGGTTCCATTTTGCAGTGTTTGTCAAATTTTTCGGCCTAAAAATCGACAAATGAAGAAAAGTGTTTTTGGAAAAGGGACTTGCGCACCGAGGACTTGGAGTATATGAAACTTGTGCGCCATATTTTTTTCAAGATCAGAAGATCAAAATATGGCTAAGGAAATAGGTTCGCGCAAGTTTGGGAGTTGGTCGCGCAAGTGTCTAAGAGGACAGAAGACTTGTGCGCCGAGACTGGGTCGTGTAGGTGACTTGCGCGCCATCGTGCAGGGTGGTCAATTTGCCTATAAATACTGGACCATACCTCTTCATTCGTTACCGGAGTTCAACACTTTGAGAAATCAGAGCTCCCATTGCGCATGTGTGGTGGACGTGCAAGTGGTGTGTGGGTTACGCAAGTCAAGTTGCGCGCTGGTGGTTAAAGTTGCGCGCCAGTGTGAGAAGTTGCGCACCAGTTTTCAGTTGCGCGCCAATATTGATTTGGGAATAAAAGTAAGAGAGTCGCGCAATTTTGGAGTTGAGGAATCTTGAGTCGTGCAAGTTTCTATGGTAGACTTGGGCACCCTTTGTGACTTGCGCGCCGATACTTTCGCGCCGAGTTAGACTTGCGCGCCATGTAAGGTTTGGTTCCTGCAGTGATTTTCGGGCTACGTGGAAGCTGGAAGTTGGCCCGATACCTTCAGTGCAGAGAGATATTCATCTACGGGTGAAAGTTTTACTTCAATAGAGCATCTACATAAAGAGGAAGATGCATTATTTCATGGAAATGAAGAGACCTACAGGTCTATAAACTGTGAGTGGATTCCTTCCAAGAGAAGTGAGAAAAGGAAGAGAAAGAAGGTGATCCTCTCCACCGGCATTGAGCCAGAGAGAGAGAAACAGGGAGTGACCCTTGGGGAAGTAGTGAGATGACCCTAAACATTGTAAAGGTAGTGAGCCTGGGCATAGAAGTGATCTATCCCAAACATTGTAATCCACGGCTAGTGAAGTTTAGTGGAATTGGTACGACCGATAACTTGTCGGCGTATGTTCCTTGGACGTATCCCTTTGTGGTGAACCAAGTAAAATTTTTGTGTCCTCTGAATGATTTACTTTCTATTTACATTGTGAAGCATGAAAGAGAGAGAAGAGTGTTTTTCTTAACAATGAAACAAGATCAGAACGAGCGTTAATTTTAAATTAGTCATACCATGATTCACCCCCCCTCTCAGGGTATTCAGCCTTATGGACCTAACATATGTGTTTAGAAAACAAATTCTTAGGATCTAGTCATTCATGATGATGTAATTTAATTCAACAAAACCATAGAGGTTGAGGATGAAAACATCATGGTTACAATTCAACTCTTTGACAATAAAATCAATTTTTTAGAAAATACAGAAACATTTTTTCTCAAAGATCCATATGAAGGAGATGTTTTTTCCCTCACAAAATTTCCCAAATAACATGGGGTCTTTTTTCAAAGAAAATGATGAACAATCCCTATTTGAGGTGCCTGAAGATAAAAGAGAGCTAAATCCTCTATGAACAGATAATAGGCTATTCACTTGGTGGATGCAAGGATTTCTAATTCTAGTGAGAAGAGATAAAAAATTGAATTAGCCCCTCGACTATATTGTAAATAGGAGGAAGATCAACCTTATTGGTTTCATCTTCATAACTGTAAAAAATCTCAAATCTGGAGGTATAAAAAAAATTTGATCTTTCCAAACCATTCTAATAGAGTTTATTCAGAAAATCTATATGTTTTGAAACATCACTCTTTTATCAATACTGAGATATATGATAATTTTTTGGATCAGTGATGATAAACTGAGAAGGATAAAAATAACTTTTGATTCTGATTCTATGGAGTTTCCTATGAATGCTTAAGGAGAAGTCCCTAAAGTGGAATATTATGAAACTAATTGCATATTGTTTCAGAAAAAAATATATTAAAAAGTTAGATATCTTTCCAAAACCAAAGAAGAAATGTTTTTACTATATAGGAGTGGATAAATAGTTAATGAAATGACATGATCAAAGAAAAGAAGGAGATCCAAAATCTGGTCTCAATCGAACTGAGACCCCTATCAAAAGAAGAAGACTGAAAAAATAATCAAACATCAAAAAAAAGAAAAAAAGTAAAAAAAAATTAAGGACAAAAGTTTTGATTTTGATATCCTATTAAATTATGTAGATAATGTCAGTGTTGGTTTAACTAATTGGCATGAATCTCCTAATAAATCAGTATTACCCTATTCTAGGGATAAGAAGAAGACAAAAAAAATTGGAAAATAATCAACACCTCATGGAGGAGAGGATTCTGAAATGAACCACATAGATGAATACATTGATGAAGAACAAGAAAATGGAGAGAATAATACAGAAAACGAAGAATATATATCAAAATAAAAGGGAGCTGATGATATTAAAAAATCTCATACCTACACAATACTAGTTGGATCCTTAGAAGAAACATCAAGTAAACTTCCATCCTAAGGAATAAAATCCTCATTGAATGTTGATCGGAAAAAATACAAGAAAGTGATTCATGTATCATATGTAGATGAAAAGGAAGATCCTGATAAAAATGACAACCAAAACATTGAGGATGTGCTCGTAGGATCTCACTATGGTGATATTCCTGATTTCCAAGATGACACTGATTCAGATCAAACTATTGTAATAGAAGAGTTCAATATAATGAACATGCATTATGATTTCTAGAAAAGATCATTCCCTATTTTTCAAAACTTTTTGAAAAGATTGACATTATTTCTAATAGAAAAAAAGAAATAATGAACTCATTCAATGTTTTGATTGACAGAAATCTGAAACTCAAATTTGAATTCAATGTGCTTGAGGAATGTTATGAGGAACATAGGAAGGATTCCAATAAAGTCGTCAAGGGGTCATACAATATTGATGATAATGTCAAGAATCCTGAAGATAAGATTTATAATATAAGGAATATGATAAATGAAATCTCAATGGACATTAAAAAAAATTAGTGAAAAATTTATAATGTAAAGGATTTTTAAATTCCCAACTGTTCAAGAGATACCAACTCTAAAGAGTTTTAGTAACTCAATATCAATGTATCGGATTTAAACTATGATATTTTTTCTAACAAGAAGATTGGAAATCATGGACAAATTAAATAGATTCTATTAGGAAAAGTATCCAAATAATTATATAAAGATTAAAAACGTTCACCAATATCATGAAGATAAGATAAAATATTAGGAGAAAAATCATCCATCCGAGAAAGAAATTATTCATTCTCTAGAAGCTCAGATTCGTTCTCTAGAATACAAGATGATTTCTTAGGGATAATCAATTCAGAATGAGGATTGATTGTCTATAGTCTATGAAAAAATTCTTCACACTTATAAGGAATATCTGAAAAGGATGATGGAAGATAGAAAAGAGTTCTAGAAGATGAAGGTGGTTGTATTAGATCTTATGAATAATGTTAAGGAGAATGATGAAGATACGAAATGATTTTTTGACCTCTTGTTTTATCATGTATTTTTATTAAAACTCTATTGATATTTTCATCATTTTGATTGAATTTTTTTTCATAGATGAATTTTATTTTTATTTTTTTAGAAAAATAAATCAATTATATCTGTGTAGAATATATTTCTATCTAACCCTTTTTTCATGCATTAAATTATCTTCCCCATTACTTTTGTAAATAAAAAGGTGGATACTTTTTTTAAATAGGGGATAATTTTTTATAAATGGAGAAAATGTTTTTGACAAGGGGATGAATTATCAGATAGAGAATGATTTTTGTATGGGGGGTTTCCGATCATTTAATATGATCCTTAAAGGATATTATTAACTTAAGGGTGAGGTTTTTCCTCTTTAAATTTTACTTAGAAGAGTTATATATCTTGAAGCGCGATATGTATATATATTCTGAATTTGAAATTTTATTTACCATTGTATTTATTTAGTTGTTATAATTTGTGGTTTGTACATTCAAAAAGGGGGGAACTTGTTAATTCAAAATTATAATTTTGGATTGTCTATTCATTTTAATTTTGGAAATAAAAAAATCTTATTTAAATAAATATATTGTCTTTAAGACTTTTTATTTTAATTTATGACTATTAATTTTTTCATAAGGATATGATAACAATTGTACAAACCTATTATCTTAAAATGATCATTTTAAATGATTATCCTAGATACAATCATCATCTTACTCATCAGATAAAATCTTAATATGATTTTTATCAGTATCAAAAATTACGTTCCTAATCATACTCTCCAATAAAATTGCATTGACAGGATATATCGTACTCACTATTTCATAATAAAAATGTCATATCGACTTATTATTCACTTTTTTATTTTATATGATAGACCATATTATTTTCATACTCAATCTATCATATTTAGATAATATCTAATATAAATAAAATAAAAACATTGAATCAAAATAATATCATTTATTATGTTTTGATTTTTGTTCTAAAAAGATGTCTTCTATTCTGTTTTGATATGTGTTCCAAAACGATGCCATTATTTCAGTTACAATATGACTGTGGTAGTGTCAGATGTCGAAGTACCTAAAAGATTTCAGGAAGAAAGCTGACCATTAGAGCTTAAATATTACCGTTGGAAAGAAGTCTATAAATAACAGGTCATTCAGACAAGAAGTACAATTTTTTTACTAATTGTAGACACTCTAGGAGTGCTCTGTCAAAATACTTCTTTGTGCGAAAACACTGAAGTCGACAAGTCTGGAGCAATTTTTTCCCAATACTTGTATCTTCAAGGAGTTTTGTTTTTAATCATGAAATACTAATCAATTGTGAATATGAACAAGGGGTACCTGGGATAGTAATACAGACTAGTGATGATCTTTTTCATATTGAGGGATTCTGAGGCTAGAAATAGAGAGGTTCCCATTACCTGATTAATCTAGGGCTATCGGGTATAGGCATACATACTGAATCCGGTCATCATATATAGGGCTTACACTAGTTTTTGTAAGATATAATTTCATTGAAGTATTAATAAAAGGACATATATCCTAGGTGAATGGATACCCTTCTCATTGGGTTAAAATAATTTTATTCTTTTACATTTTCATTGCATTATAATAGAAATAAAATTGTTTTACTTATTCATATTTCTATTCATTATTTATTTATCATAAAAATAATGATTATGATAACTCTGTAGTATTATAATTATGAATCATTTGTAATACACTTATAATGAACAATTTAACACCCAAAATGATTATGTATTCTCTATTATAGAATTGATTGTATTGTATTTTAATTATCATAACCATTGTGATTAAGATATAATACACAATTAATCTGAAAAAATAATTTCCTCTATGAATACAATTAGTTTAAATTATGACATCTAAAATACATTATCATAATGAATATGATTATGATATTTATTAAACCTATGGATAGTTAGATTAATTGTTTTTATACAATAATAGGCTTTTTTAATTGAACTAGATTAAATAATTTTAAACAAAATAATTTTAGGAAAAAAGGTATTAGTTTTTAATCCTAAAATTCACTCCCCCTCTTATAATTTTCAATATACATTCATATTTAGATCCATAAACCTTTTTTCTAATGTTTTGTGCATTCATCTTTTTGAAGGGGTATAAGGTTAACAATTTATGGAATGTATTATATTTAACATTGGATGAGGTTTTTGAGATGAATGTATTCTCTAACCATATGAGGATTTATTCATATTGGGTACACTTTGATAACAATTTTTTATGATAAATATAGATGTAATGACCTATCATTCTATTAACAGATCACTTGATATGATAATGCTTCATGAATGATAAATTCACCATCAATTCTTCGAATAATGAACTATGTGGAAATTTATCAAGTACTAACGAAAAGATGTGATTATTATTATGAAATGCAATAAAATCAATTAATTATTTCATCTCGTGAATTTTTTTATACTATATGGAATATATCTTGAATCCTAAATTATTAATATATAACCTTCTTTTGAGATTAATCATATGGTATCTTAGATAATCAAGGAATTATTGATTTTTTATTGTTAACACTCTCCTGACTATGTTATCTATCACTCTCTATTAGAACATGATTGTTTGATATTTGTTTTATGTCCATGTTTTCACATTACACCTAAATTTTTATATGCGCAATTTTATATTTGAGATACATTAGGTAACCATTATTTTTTCAACATTCCCCTTTTAAATATATTTTTATTATTATTTTTTACAATGTGGTTTTCTATTAAATGAACATTCAAATATTAATCATTTGATAACCTAGAACAATTTAGTGGGAAAAATTAATTTTATGGGGTATAATGTTACACCCTTAGATTTTGTGAAATTTTTTATGAATTAATTTAATATTTTCCATATTTTTTGTTTCGTGCAACACTGAATAGAGCTTTTGTTATATGAGATCACCAAATAATTCATTACTTTGTACGCAACACCAAGTCGAGGTTATACTACCCACAACACATAGATTCTCTTATGATACATAGAATACTATGTTTGGACTGTGTTACAAAAACTTAAGAGTTATTTAGATATATTCATAACACAAAAGACCAAGCCTTATCGAAATACAATATACTGTTGTTGCTATTATAAAAATTTTAGTACCACTACCACATTGTTGGTGGAATGGAAAATAAAAATAAGATTAAATAAATTATGAAAATATAATTTATACCAGTATATAATATTAATCATTTGGGTTATTAATTAGCTATTAATTAAAGTGATCTTTATTTTAAAATAAAAACCATTTTCCTCTAAGAAAACAATGTTTCAATTTACCAAAACTAGTTTATCTCTATAAATTAAACTGCCCACTATTGGTGAGAGTTTTTAATAAAAATTATATATTAAATATTAAATAAAATATTTTTGACACCATATAATGAATTATATAGGATTATAATATGAATTAATATAATTTTATGAATAAAATGATGTATTTTTCTAAAAAGTTAATTTTTCTGCATTTTTATGGAAAAACCTGGTGTAATCATATAAATGATATTTTTTAAAATATTATATGATAAAATGAACTTCTTATTTGAATAAGGAATATAAAAAACTACTTTGGATGAATTTTTTGAATGTTGTCGGTAAGTATCATGTTTGGATGAATAGTGAAAAATACTTAATTTTTTAAACATCTTTTTTATTTAAAAAATAAATAGTGTTAAATTATATAATTGATTATTTGTAAGATACAATTACATAAAATTTTATTTTTTAATCAAATTTAGGTCATTGGAATCAATTTAACATTTATTTTTGATATAATTACATTTCAATCTTTTTAAAATTTTCACTTTAAAAACCCATTTTCTCATTCCATCAATGAGATTAATTTTTGAAAATTATATTTTTTGAAATAACGAATATTGATTCAATAATTCGAATTAGAATTTATTATTTATTAAATTAGTCCCCTTTATTTTTTTATACAATATCAATAGTAAATTTAATAATTTTTGTTACTATGGTTAAGGGTAAATCATGTAATTAATGGATATAATAGTTTTATAAATATTATAAAAATACTCCATCACCTGAACAAATTTTATTGGATGAATTTAATTATAAACTTATCAAAAAAAAATTCTAAATATAATTAATTAATAAACATGAGTCCACCAAAATGACTTAGATATTTTTAATATAATAGTGAGTGACAAAATATTACTTTTACTTTTAATAAGTATAATATTTTAAATTTCAGATTAAATAGAATATATGATCAACTATATATATTATAATGTAATATAAAATGATTATCTAAATTATAAAAATTTTATTTTTAATTTTTAGATAATAAATATGAAACATAATAATTACAAAATGATGATGAAACAATTATTCAATTAATTAAACAATCAATTAAATGAAAATAGAAATATGAAAAGAAATATAATTTTACTTAATTAAGGAGATCCATGAACATTATAGGAGGAAATAACTTGTTAGGAATATATTAAATGTATTTTTTTGAAGTTTTCTTGTTTTATTTAGTTTCTTAATGTAAGTGTAAGGAATAGTGTCAATATTGACACTTATGATATTTTATAAAAATTATATTTTATTAAATTATTTATCAATAAAAAAAAAATTAATAAGTCAACAAGGGGATTACATATGGCCTAAAATATCATAAACTTTCCATTTATGGTCTAATTGATAGTTTATAAGTAAATATTACTTTTTCATATTATATTAAAATGGGTTATTGTTGTTAAAATTAAAATGGGATAATTAAGGGTAATCAAAATGGTATGGGGTAAAATAATCACAAAACATGTATAAATATATTTTATTATAATAAAAATAACCATATATTATATTATATTTTAATAAAAGTCCTTTTGGAGGTATTTGGATTGATATCGAATTTATTATTATTTAATCATTTGAGAAGTTCCAAAGTTCTCCTCCCCACTCTTATAAAAGGGATCCACTTCTTCCCTTTTATTATAACTTTAGAACCTATTTAGTTTGTCCAAAACCAGTTGAAGATTTATAAAAATTCACATAAAATCATAATATTATTATTATATTGGGAACACATCCAACCAAAGAAGTTCTTTTGTGGAAATCAAAAGGAAATACCCAAAGAAGAGGTATTGTTATTCAACAAAGAATTTCATTTAATTTCTTCCATGAAACCCATCAATTATTATTAATAAATTCTTATATGTTAAAAAAATATCCAAAATTTAATGAAATTTATTTAGTTTAAGGGTTATACCTATACTTACATAGAGTTCCATATATTGGTTAACATACTTATAATTCTTTTGAATGGTGAACTACTGCCTCACAAAATGGCGTTGTTCATTTTTTTCCTTTACCACATCTCATGTATTTTATTTATGATGGAAAATATATATTTATGTGATATTAATGATTTATTTATTATTTTTGAATTATTATATTAAACATAACTTCATGTATTCCATTTTTGGGAAATATTATTACATTATTTCTGGATGTGTGGACTACATCCTCCTCAATGTGAGGTGTTTCGTTCACACTTTACATGGAATATATTATGGATGAGTTTAGTGGAATAATAAGATATAGATTAAAAATGATGTTAATAGAATTATATTATATATATATACACATATATGTCATTTACTTTATTTATTTCCATTAAACATAAAATAGAAGCATCAATCATGTGTACGTACAACCAACCATAATCGTGAACAATGTATTTAGTTTATATTTATATATATTTTAGATAACCATAAATACATATAAAAGGAATTTATATTATATTTATATCATGTTTATAATTTTTGAGTTAATTAAATGATGATCGATGTATGAGTATCCATAATAAAAAACAACAACATGTATGACAAAAAAATCACTTATTACCCAAAACATAACTTAAACATAGAGTTGTTAATAATATGGAAATATTAAGTTGTAATCATAACATATATGGTATTATATATATGAATATGTATGCATAATATATTTGTAATAATAATTTATTAATTATATATTAGGTTTTCTTGAGTACAATGAGATTCAATACATATGGTAAGGGATTTCTTTCTCAATTTTATTTTTCACGAGACAAAAGACATATTCACAACTTATTTCATATATGTATTTTATATAAAAATAATGAATTATTTTATTAGTATAATCCCAAATATAAGGTAATTTAAATATCCATAGGGTTATCTTTCTTTCATAGGGCATACAATTTGATAGATTATAATGTGGTAAGAGGAATTATAATGAAAATTTTATTTCTACGAGACTTCTGATATATCACTACAACAAAACCGCTGTTTAGCGGAGGTTCTAGAAACCGCCGCGAAACCTATTTTTAAAAAGGTTTTGTGGTGGTTTTTAATAAACTGCCACCAAACATTTTTTTAAAACGACCCCGACCCTTCCCCCACCCCTGCTCTCATTCTCACCCCACGCTCCCCCGGCCCCCCGCTTTCCCTACGACCCCGGACCCCCGAGACACCGGAGACACCGGCGACCCGGAAACCCGGCAACCCTGCTTCCCCGGTGACCCCGTGACCTCTGCGACCCCGGCCCCCCACAACCCCGGTGACCCGACTTCCTCGGCGACCTATACAAACCCTAGGGTTTTATTTCTCCCCTTCTACTATTTTATTCTCTATGTGATATAACCGTTGATGATATTTTAAATTTTTTGCACTTATTTAGAATTCTAGTTCTCCCTGTTGTAAGATATTCATTCTATATTTTAGAATAATGTGTATATCGTATGATAATTCATGATGCGGGTCTAATGTGGTTTGGCCATATAGAAATTTTCACATTAATCATAAAATATTATTCTTATATAATTTATTCCCAACATCACTAGACCTCTCATTCATGGGAATGCGATATTTTTTTGAGATGACATGCTTTATGTATTGAAAATGATTTGAAATATATGTTTGTTTATCCAGTGTCATTTCACTATATATCAAAATGTATCTGTAAAGTTTGTGTTTATAGAATTGAATCCATAATTGTGAGTCGGAGGTGTTTATGTTGGTATCAGATAATGTAATAGTTATTTTTCAAGATTGGACTTGTTTTTTGGAGGATTTGTTTTGTAAAATGTTTCTATCAAACTTTGGAATATCAGACATGAAAACCCTCTACTAGTGATAGATGTTACTGAAATTAATATTCTAGAACCATATCACGCTTCAAAAATGGTGAAAAAATTTATCAATCCTTGAAAAGGGTTAATTCATGGTTATCATTTTCGGGTTCTAGAAACGACAATACACACAAAGCCATATGATCTCTTCAAACATTTTCTTGAACATGAATGGAGTTGACTTGGGGAAAATACTCGGTATGATGAATCAATTCCCACAAATGTATTCAAAATGAAACCATTGATCAGGAAGCGCAGTAGGTACCATCTGATATGCCACAAAAATATTAGGGAAATACCATGATCCAATAAATTGAAAATCTCCATCTCCCATCTTGGAGGTATTCTTGAAATAACATCAGAAAAAAATTTCAAATAATCAACCAGAATTGAAGGAACCAAGATGCCTAAATTTCGTATGGATCTAAGGGATTCCCCTTCCAACTGATGGGTGATAGGTTGAAACCTCTTATTCACAACATCCACCAAAACTTCCTTGATATATCTATCACATAAAAGGAGAACCTCATCCAATTAGTTTATAGGCATCTGACTAGTCTATAGTGAAAGTCGATCAATTCCTGGACCATGAAAAGCCAATATGTGCCCATGATGACATCATAGTGATCCATTGTGATGACTAAATGATCTCACATTAACCATTATGTGATAATTTATACCTCTCACTACAAGTAAATGAAATTTCAAATGAAGTGTTCCATGTAGGAACCTCAAGACGACATTATTTTGATAATGTCTCAACATTGATCTCTAACTATCACACAAGGAGTCGAGGGATAAAATAATGGGTAGAACCTATGTTTCATAATACTAAGGAAAGATCATAATAAACACAAATAATAACTCAAATCATCTCGTGTGCCACTGGATCGTAGACATCCAAAGCATGAAGTTGTCAATTGCCCTAGCCCCCAGCACTTTATGCTTGACGTGGGCCTCCTAGGGGTTGTGGTTAAAGGACCTCACAGTACCATCCACTAATTGAAACTCCTCCTACTACTCTACCATCTCTACCACTTTTGGATTTTCAAAAAAGACATAATTATTTCTGTAGGGCTTACTTAATTGATTTCCATTGAGGAAGTGTCGAAATCATAATTTCCATCATAAGTACATTCAAAGACATCAACCATTATTAAAGATGACATCAAAAAATTATTCTAGTTTACTATTGTTGGAAACAGATCCTTATTATCACCAAAATTAAATACAATTTCTTTATAGAAATATCATACGGTAAATTATACTATTGATTGACAATTAGACAATGTTCAAGCCACGATTCGGCCTCCTTAATGTCATCATACAACATGGAGAAGGATCATATGCTTCATTCCCTCTTCTGGGCATTAATGAACTTGAGCATAGACGTGAAAGTGAAAAAGGGACCACCATGAATGACACTATGACATCCACTAATGACAATTTTCCCTCATCCATGAATGGTAGGCCATGCATTATTACACTTGAATGGTAAGGGGGGAGACCTTGTGGGGCCTTCTAGAATATTGATAACAAGAGGATTGTGATCCGAGTGGAACTTTTCAAATGTATGTTTGGAAATTTCAGCGATAGCGTAATGATCATTAATCCAGAAGAAGCACCTGTAAATCCTACTTTCTTGTTTTCTATTTCCTGTAATCCTTCCCCATGTGAATTTATCCCCTGTAATATGGACCTCTATTAGGTTGCACTTATCTAAGAAGCTTTCAAATTCCTCTACAGAATTATGAGAAAAATGAGGACCCAACCTTTCATGCGACCTTAGGATAGTATTAAAATCCCTCACAATATCCCAATTACTTTTTGTTTGGTCATTAATTTGTTTTAGATCCCTCCAAATCTCTCTTCTCCTGGTGTAGTCATAGGATGCATATACAAATGAAAATGTGGTGACAACACCACCTAGAACAGTAGAGATAGTGATGACTTGGGAACAAATCTCATAAAAAGTAATCTGAATATCATCATGCTTGAGAACCCATAGGGTTTCAGAGCCCTTGAGATCTCCATTGTGTGCAAACAGTTAGTATTTTAGAGAAGCCCAACTAAACCCTTTCCATTTCCCAAAGTTCATTTTGGGTTCAGCAACTTCAACTAGCATCGGCCTATTATGTGAATGAAAATTATTGAGCGAAGAGGCTGTAAGAGAGTTCCCAAGCCCTCGACAGTTTTAAAAGAGGGTCTTCATTGATTAATCTTCTTCTCTTTACCTTTCCCACCCTTCTTCTTGGGTGTTTGGGCAATGGATATTTTATCAGGATTCGATTTGCTTGTAACATCATCATCCAACTTCTCATGATTGTCATCACCATCATCTTCCTAGTATTTACTTTAGAGGGGTGAGAATTTTTTTAGAACACATGTATCAACCTTTGGAGACATTCCATCAGGATTCCTTTTCACACACTTCCTATCCTTCAGGGAGGTGAACATAGTTAAAAGGTCTCCCAGTGTGCCAGACTCCCCAGATGAGTGATTTGAGGTCCCCTCCAAGGGGGAGCCCACTATGACATCCTGAGGTCTCTGAACTGAATTGGAGGGACACCCAGAATTTGTGTTGGTGTATTTTGAATAGAAAATTCAATTCAATAAGTATTCTATAACATTGGGAAAGGATTTTTATTGGAACAAGAGGTGATAAGAGCTACATCGGTCTGTTTATGAACAGAAGGTTGATTGCTGACCACCTACATGCCCTTCTCTACCAAGTGTGTAGTGGTGTTCGAAAACCCAACATCATGCAGGGCGGAAGCAGGTTCCGCAGCCGCAACAACCTATTATAAATCCCCCTCCTACTTCCTATCAATACCCTATCCACCTCCACAGAAGGCAAGCGCCGAGTCAGCTGTAGGTGAAACTTGAGAATGTGCCTGGAGGGATGGTGCCTTCGGTGACTTGGGTGAGCCAAGGATCATTGTAATTCTTCCATAGCAATGAGGAATTCTAGCCCCTCACCAACCTGTACATTAACAGTTATAGCAGGAACATGGAAGAGGAATTTGGTGCCACCAGCATCTGATGTTGATCCATCCCTGTCAGCCTCCAAGAGATTGGCCTGGCCTGGACCAGGGCCAACAATTAAGTCAAGATTTTTTTCCCCTGAGGTAGATCCTAAAGTATGAGTAGGTCTTGGCTCATGACCTGAGTGATCATCCTGGGGGGATGTGGTGGCCACCTCATTATGAGTTTTCATAGCAGGGGAGAGTATCAGCTCAGGGATGAGTGACTTGACAGAGGGAGCCCATTTCCCTTCCCATTTCATATGACGATTGGAGACATATGCCTTCAAGATGAAAAAATGAAGTGTTTGATTCTCAAATAAAGGTAAATTTATTACATTATGGTGTAATTGAATATCATGTTACTAATATGTTCAAAATGAATTTCAGTATACAGATGTTCTTCCACTTTACCGTTGCTGATGTGATAGCATGGAAGTGCACGTTGAAAAATATAGGTAAGAAGTGGAAAGATTTTAAATGGTGATTATGGTGTGATGTCAATGATACTTCATTGACCACGCAGAAAATGTATGAGAAGCTACCCAGTGGGGTACCAAAAGAGCAATGGAAAGTGTTTGTTGACAGACATCGTGATCAGAAGCGGATGGTATTGAAATATATATTATTATATTATCCTCATTTTACATTTATACATGTATATGAAAAGGACATGAAATTCAATACATCAGTATTAGATTTCCTTTTATTTATTTAAGGATCTTTCAAGACAAAATGCATCAAACCGGGCAAAGCAAGTCATCCCGCACACTGCGGGCTCAAAAAGTTTTTCTAGAAGCCGAACGACATTGGTAATCTTTTAATTAGTTTAAATATTTATAAGACAATATTATCTGTTTAATATATTGAATTTTTGATTTATCTTTGTTTAATGCAGTCACAGAGTTTAGGCCATGAAGCATCCAAGACTGAACTGTGGTTGGATGTTCATAAGAAATCAGATGGAAGTTTTGTTAACGAGACTGCTAAAGAAGTTGGGGTATGAAGTCAATTTTTCATCATAATAACTTATTATCAGTTTTTACTGTGTTAATATATTTTGATATTTGATTTATAGGTAAAAATTAAAGAGCTATGGGATACCAATCCTGTGCAGTCCTACTCAGTCTCCCAGGATGACCCGGTTGCTAAGGTCCTTGGGATGGAGCATGCTGGGAGAGTGTGCGGGATGGGTTTGGGACCCGTACCAGCTGAGATTTTTAGCAGCTACATCTACTCCTAACTTTAGTCAGCACATACCCGGAGATGATAAGAGAGAGATTGTTTCTTTAAGAAACACAGTTCACTAGAAGGGGGATCAGATATCTGCATTGCAGAAAGAGTTGATTGAAATACGTCAGTAGATGAGAAGATATACCCCCGGTGGTAGTGCATCGACTGGTGGTATGCAGGTAAATCACAAAAAATCAAAATAATTTAGTTTGCTAACTTTCATTGGTTTAATGTTTTAATAAAAATATGCAATCGTATTTAATTTTCAATATAATGTTCTTACAGGTGACAGCACAAAGTGGAGATGAAGGTGGAGAGGGTGATGATGCATCATCAGACCCTGAGTAGTTGTATTGTTGATTTGTAATATGAAAACAGTTGGTTTGTATATGTAACATTTTTGGCACATAGTTTCCACCACACATTTTCGTGTCCTAAAATTTCCTTGATTTCTCATTTTCCTTTTATGCATTTTTTCGATTGCTGATGTTTCTTTTTATGTCTTGATTTCTCGAGTATCATATACACCATTTAGGAATAAATTGTTTGATTAGCCTACTCAGAACTTTTCCAATGGTTCTATATTATTATTTTTATGTGTTTGGTTATGAATACTTTATAAATCATGGTTATGAGAATTTTTATGAATTGTATGTGCCTTACAGATTTATTTTCTTCTTTCTATGATTTGGTTATGGTGTAAATTGAAATTGAGCTTTTATATTATTCTATATGAAGTGGAAACATTTTTGTGATACATGTAGATTTTATCTAACTATATTTATAAGAGTTTGATAATATTATATTGCATGAGGATGAATAATATTATATTGCATGAGGTTGAATAATATTATATTGCTCTGGATTTACAGCATGCACCAGACTGTTTTTTTATTTTCATGAGACAATGATTTTTTGGTTGGGGGTGGGGGTATTGTGCAGGGGGGTCTGAGTTTTCAGTTGGCATGTTTATTGTTTGAACATATCTGACTGTTTTGGGTTTCCTCTATTTGGATGGTTTTGCGGCCTCATTTCCCATTGAATCTGCTATATTCATGGCTGTCCGGGTTTGCTGAGGATCCTGAGTGCATCAAGGATGGATCAAATCCATTTCACTTGATGCTTTCGGACTGCTACCTATTCGTCTTTGATTGATACATGGCTCTGGATTTATAGCATGCACCGGACTACTCTGTTTTACAATTGATGTTTAGGACTCTCTTATCCAGAAGTGAGCCTATTTGAAGTATGTTTGATCTTTGCATTAAGGTGTTCATTGTTCTTTGCTTTCTTTCTTGTATACTGATGTTCTAAATTTGATATGTAGCAAGTTTACTCAGAGACCACAAGGCAATGCATAATATGATGTCCCCTTTGGCAAGGATGATGTCAACGTATGAACAACATTCAGGTTATACATGTATTCAGATTAAATAATCAATTCAATTAGGGTATTAATCAGATTTCATGTATTTTAATGGTGTTCATATTTTATCCACTTATATTCTTTTTTATGCATCAATATTTTGTTTCAATATGATTTCTGGTTGTCGTAACATGGTTGCATGGAGAAACCAGATGATAGAAGATCGAATTTTTATGGAAATAGGAGTACACAGATGCAAATGGTAAGCCTCCCATCAGATTTCTATCCCTTTATTCATGACTCTATATTTTCATATTCCTTAGAAATGGATTTCATGATAGATTGATATGTCTTGATGTTTATGAATAGTTGCAACATTTAAAAACTATGCTGTCATTGCCCAAAAAATACAGCACTGTATAGAAGCGTTTCCACGAATCCCTGCTACATGATGAAAAAGAACCGGCGCCGTTCAACAAGTGAAAAGCACACAATTCGCGTCCATGCATAAAAGGTTTGATTTACACCTTCTGTAGGCAAGACAACGATGCATATGGTGTGCGTTAAATGAAGATGAACATACTATACTATTTCTGTTTGCAGGGGTACATCAGTTGAAAAAAACAGAATAAGAAGTTCTCATTCTTGATGGGGTACATCAATCCGGAAATGGTAATTTAATGCATCATACATGCATGATTATGGAACGATTTATGCTCTTAACTATGACCTATACATTTTTTTCATTCAACATTATGAGTTTCAGGCTATGTTTTGTTTTTTCAATATGATCTGCTCATTTCTGTGTCCTGATAGTCAGTTTTGTTATCATTTTTTAATTATAATGACTACTATGCTTTCAACAGATTTTTCCAATCCTTGATAAGGTATTCTTCCATTGCATTCTCATACGGTATGTGGTTAGTATCCACACCCTAAACACAGTTCAACTGGTGCTTAACAGAATTTATGATCTTTATGTTTTTACATATTAAAAACATGTCATCAACATATAATAAAAGGTAAAAAGACTCATGTTTAACAGTTTTAAAATACACACATGCATCAAATCTACTTATAGAAAACCGATTCTCACTCATAAAGGAATAAAACCTTTTATACCATTGTCTTTAAGACTATTTAATCCCATGAAAGGACTTATGTAAAATAAAAACATGGTTTGGTTTTTACAATTTTGAAAATCATTCTAGAGGATTCATATAAAAGCTTTCATCAAGACTACCATGTAAAAAAGTGGTTTTTACATCGAGTTGTTCAACATGCAAATCAAGTTTGGTAGAAAATGTAAGCATAATTATAATGGATGAATGCTTAAAAAAGGAGAGAATATTTCACTATAATCAATGACTTCACATTTTAGAAAACCTTTAGATACCATACGTGCTTGGAATTTGATTTTAGACTCTCCTACATTGCTTTATTTCTTCTTATAAATTCATATTGAACCTATAACTTTCTGGTTATTGGGTTTCGGAACAACAACCTAGGTGTTGTTCTTAAGAAGGGAATTCATTTCTTTTTGTATTGATCTCATCCAATTACTATATTCTTTAGACTTAAAAGTTTACTTAAAAGTTTTAGGCTCATCATTAAACAATTCCTAAGCTACATTGAAAGCATATGCAGCAATGTATGACTAGTTGAAGTGGGCTGGAGGTTTAATAACTCTCCTTTCTTTATCTCCAGTAAGACAATTGTTGATCAGGCCCACAGGTTCTTCGTCCTCAGGTTCAGATTCCAAATTGGGATCTGATTTAGGTTGGGATTGGGTAACCAAAGGAGCAGGACCAACACTGAACTGAGTTTGGTCACCTGATCTTAAAGGAACATCAACACCTAAAGGTTCTGGGACCTCTAAGGGTCCTGCAGCTTCATCAGGAGCTACAATAGGTTTAGGTACTTTGTCGCTGGTCACACCAGATTCATGGAAGACCACATTGCGATTAACGATGCATTTCTAGTAACCTAGTTTATCTACTCATAAATAATACCCTTTAACACCCTCTAGATATCCCACGAATATTCATTTAATATCCCTATCAGCTAGCTTATCATTACATGAATGCACGTATGCTATGGATCCAAATATCCTAAGGTGAGCTAGATTTGGGGGTGTGACCTTCGAAATTTATTCAGGTGTCATAAAGGAGTTATCAGAATATGGACAACAATTAATGTGGTGCACTACTATTGAATCATCCTCAGCCTAGAAGGACCTAGAGAGTTTTGAGTGGGATAACATATACCTTACCCTCTCAAGAACAGTCCTATTCATTCTCTCTGCTAACCCATTCTGTTATGGAGTTTCCAAAATAGTCCGATATATCTTAATTCCTCCGTATTCAAAATATTCAATGAATTCATTAGATATATATTCTAAACCATTATCAGTTCTTAAGGCCTTAAGTTTCTTATTATTCTCACTCTCTACCGCAACTTTCCATTTCATAAAAGTCTGAAAGGCATCTGACTGGTGCTTAATAATATAAATACACACTATCCTAGAGAAATCATCAATAAAGGTTACAAAGTATAAACCACCACCATGGGAGGTAACCCTAGAAGGACCCCACAAGTTAGAATGTACACATTCAAGAGGTTCCTTAGCCTTAAACATGGATCTACTGAAGCTGATTCTCCTAGAATTCCCATATACACAGTCTTCACAAAAAGGTAAACTGTTATGGGCGATATTACTTAGATGGCACTGTTTCTTAAGCTCACTAAGACACATGGCACTAACATGCCCTATTATCCTATGCCATAAGGTGGTGGAATCACATTATGAACAAGAATAACTATTCTACTGATTTCTATAAACTTTTCCATCTAACACAAACAGACCATTGCGAAGGGTTCCATTTATTACAGTGAGGGATCCTTAGGAAACTCTAAGGCTTCCAGATCCAGACTTGAAGTCGTGCCCTTTCTGGTCAAGGGTTCCTAGGGATATTAGGTTTATTTTTAATTCAGGTTCCCACCTAAATTATTCATGAGTTTTAACAGACCCATCATGAAGCTCTAGTAAAATTGAGCCTATGCCCATGATGTTACCGCTCATATTATTCCCTAGAAATACCTCACCATTATTCAATTCCCTTAATTCAGTAAAGAATTCCTTATTTGGGAACATGTGGAATGAGCATCATGAATCCTGGTTCTATTCATATAAGATGGCTATATAAGTGACATTTAACACATTAGTAGTGTTGAAGTCTTGTTCAACTAATAGGGAATGGTCATTATTACTATCTTTAAAGTCACCCTTGTCCAGGTTGTTTACATTTAAAACATTTGATTACCTTGTTTATTGATTAAATTCTATATTTCTTGAACTATCCCCTATCTTTTCTCCTACCCATTGACTCACTTCAACCTCTAGATTCACCTCTTTCCCTAACATTTTTTTCATGTATTATACTTGTTCCCTCTGTTATATGTGTTTTGGTTTGGTTTTCAGGCTGTGGGGCAGCAGAATCAGGTAATTTTTTTTTCTGGGAAACCTTTTAGCGGTGGTTTAAACCACCGCTAAATGAAAGTTGGCCGCTATTTTGCAGTGGTTTTAACTGCCGCTAAATGTTCATAACCGCCGCTAAACGTAAAATAAAATATACATTTAGCAGAGGTTATAACCGCTACAAAATATTCGCATCGTGTAAGTCTCATCTTTTGGCGGTTCTTCTGGATTTAGCAGCGGTTTTACGGCACTGGATTTGAATTTATTAGCGGTGGTTATAACCGCCGCTAAAACCGCTGCGAAATGAGGCAGCTACGACCCTTCCCTAAAACCGCCACTAAACGAAAATAACCACCGTGAAAATATTGGCGACGCCGTATTAGGCGGCGGTTATAACCGCTGTTAAACGAAAAAAGAACCGCCGCTAGATGCCTATTCTGCTGTACTGTATTCACAAAAAAATTAATTTTCATGGTGTATGTAATACCCATTAATTAAATCTATGATCATATCATTAAATATATTCATATTTACATATCAAATTTATGATATCTATTTCATCGGGTATACGATTCAAGTGATTCCAAATTGATAAGGTAGTTTTGTCCCAACATGCCTTCTTTGAGATACATGTTATGTTATGGTTCTATATTCTTATATGATGTGTATATAATGTATTATAAAATTATTTATTATGAATCCCATTAATTTCATGATATTTTATGAATCATTTAATTTTATTCCCTATTATTTCGGAAATTTTTGTGCCCTCAAAAAAATGTTTTCTAAAAATGATAAAAAAAATTGTAATAAATGATATTTTAAAAATTATTAAGGGAAAATTGTTTCAATGATGTTTAAAATAGCTTTAAAGGATTCATTTTTATGTTTTCATGTGTATTTTTATATAAACAGTTTTTCCAAATTTATTATGAATTAAATATAATTTTTCAAAAGGGAATGTGTATTATCCTCAAGAACTATTATAAGTTGTCTTTTAAAAAAAATTGCCATCATTGAATTTTTTTTATGTTACTTATGTTTTAATAGGTATATTAACCAAGGATACCATTATAATTTATTATTTTAATGGTTTTTGTTAAATATGGAATGATATTTATGTATCCTATTTATTTTCACTATGTTATTTCATGATTAAGTGTTTGTGAAACTCACTTCGTTATTTGGGTATTGATGTCATGAATGATTTAAGGTTCTATTGAAAACATTTTAATAGTTTTAATTAAGTGACGATTGTGAACAATATCTCCCTAAATGCATCGGTTAATCATCAATGTTCCTTGAGATCATAGATTACATAGGTGTTCATCCTAAGACTGCTATAAGAGGGTACACAGGAGTTCATCCTTTTCTCAGAAAAATAGGGTAAAAGGTAGGTTATCTTAATTCCAAAAAAATAGGGTACATGAGAGGTCATTGAAATCCCAAAACTAGAAGTTTCATGGTAGGTCATCCTAATCCTGATGTAGTTACATCATTTATTAATCCAAGACCTACATAATATGTATTTCTTTATAAGAATCATTGATAAAATATATTCTATGATTATGTGAATGCCACAATTTCCAGGTATTATTTCATTTTTGGCCTCTCGTTGCTAAGGTTATTTTATTATATTATGATTCGTGTCTTAGGAACTAAAAATATTTATTCCATGACTCATGTATATGATATTTTATATTCATTATTTGATCTTGAAATCTTATACTAATGTTTTCATACCCTTATGCTCATGTTATTATTACCTATCATCCATGTTTACACTTACTAAGAATCTGATCTCACCTTTTATTATGATTATATTCCCTACTTTATAAAAAATGGATTTAACATTGAGTACTAATGGGGATGAAATTCATGGAATATGTTGAAGATCATTCAATAAATTAGAAGAATGTCTTCCATGTTTACAAAGGCACTAAACTGTTATAGTTCTCATGCATGTGTTTGGGTAATGTAATGAATATTAATCTAAAATGATGTAAAGACTATATCATTATAAGGTTCCATCAAGGACTATATCCTTGTTCCTCATTAACTTGATACACTAGATACACAATATTATTATACCATAAAGTTGGCTAGAAAGGATATATCATCCATTATAACATAAAAACAATCAGTTCCCCTTATAATGAAATAATCCAGTCAGTTGAATTGGACTAAAGTAGAATACATCTAGGTAAATTATTAACCACCTGATGGAGCACACTGAGTATTTTTTTAGTGTTTTTAGTATCATAGGGAGCTAAAATAAGAGCACATTGTATTTATTGGAATCATACTGTATACCTTGTGTCTTTGATAATTAATTATCAAGGATCATTAAATTATCATCTTAAAATCCTTCATTCTTCTCATGAAATCCTTATGATTTCCAAGGAAACCTCTATACCAATGAAGGCAATAAAAACCCTCAGGGATGTGTATATATCCTCATAAAAAATATATGAAAACGAATTTCTTGTGAAAAATTCATGATCATTCCATGAAATGATTTTACATGAGATAACCGAGGTATTTTCATTTCCCAGAATAAAACCCATGATTTTACAAACAAAATCAATTTTCGATATTCATTTTCTCTGCAATCCACTTGATCCCTTTTAACATTTATTAAGGGTTCATAATATAATACTTATATCACAATCTCATACTCCGTTATTCATATTCATTTAAATATTTTTCATATGGGTGAGTTATTTTTAAAAGGTTTATTAAAAACAAATCACTATATTAGTCATCTTAATCATTATGTTCCTACCACCATTCAATTGGGGGTTCTTCATTCTTGATTTGAATTAAAAATAATTTTGTTCTTATTTATAAATTTTTTCCATTAAAACTAATGAATTAATTCCTCTATAATTTGGTTTCAGTTACTATTTAACCAAAGGTATTAGTATAACCCTTTCGAGACATAATTTGTGGATGATACGTAGGGGTCATTATTTTTCATTTTCTGAACTCCATTTTCAATTTATTCCTTTTATTAATTTCATATTTTTATTTAACAATAAAATTAATGTTTTATCCATCACTATACTCAGTTTATATTGATTGTTTTTTACTTGAGTTTATTTATTGCATGATAATACCTTTTATGTTATATCATATTTTGGTTATGGATGATTATTATTGGTTATCTTTATATTTTTATATTATGTACCATTTTTTACTATTGGTAACCTCATTACATTTTTTTCATGATTCATTGAGGGATTATATCCATCACATTGGGTTCATGAATAATGTTTTTTCTTTAAATAGTGTGGTCAGATCCAAGATAGATGAGGTTTTTCTATTGGGTCTTGATAAATTTTGATGTCAGAGCATGGTTAGGATCATCATTGGGAATTTTATAGACAAGGGATGGTATTTTCAATACATGGGTTTTAGGTTTCAATGAATATATGGACATCCATCTCCTTGATGATCCAAATGTCATCATGGGTTTTTTTGGTTGTGTGCCCCATGTGTTGGGTTTTAATATAATTTTATTCTTTGATAAGGTTATATTGGAATTATACACAGGTTGTTTTTATATGATCTTTTCATTCTACATTTGGTACTTAAAATGATGACATTAATATGCATTATAATGGATTTATGGAAGGGTTCCTAAAATAATTAACCCTAATGGAATCCCCCGCAAAATCCGAATATCTTAGTGTCCATATTGAGGGATTTTCATGTCATGCAAAAGGATGTAAATTTTTTTAGAACCCCGATGTTGAATAAATGCATAAATATTTGAGATAAAACGACCATGAACTATTGTTCCTCCATGAGATGTATACTCATATTAACGGAAGAAATGAACCTTATGTATTGGAGGGCCATCTGGGCAAGACCGACATGGACTTAGACTTTTGAGTGATACCTACGTCTATTATAGTGATGTGTGAATCATTTTATCTAATGGGGATATGAAAATGATAGTGGAATTTTATGGTTCCAGTTAATTGAAATGTGTTAATGGTGTGGAAAGGATTCACACCCCTATTGTTTAATAAGTTCATCATGAAATCTAAAATAATGGAAAAATATATGGATATTTTAAAAAATATGGAAACCATTCAATGATAGATTACATCATCCCTTTTGCAGATTCAGTACATTTTTTAGTATAATTACAGATGAATAATCAAATAAAGGCTCCAAAATATGTATTTTGTTCACATCCTGACCCCCAATCATGGTTTTGAATAATTAAGTCCAATAAATATGCTGAGATAGATGTTAGGGATTTGATTTAAATATTTGATATGGTGGATAATAAATGATAATATAGATTGTCCTTCCACAAACTTTAAGATCTAGTAGTGAACATGGGATGTTGAGGATGTTCCATGATAGTTTTAATATTTATTTTAGTGGTTTTAAACTAAAAAATGTATCAAATACATTATAAGTGTCTTGAAATATACCATTGACAGGATACCATTTCAGAAGGTGGGTCCCACTCTTCAGTATTTCATTTCACCTACAAACAAAATCAGTTAATTTTTCCTCTAACGTTTTTTATAGGGGTTCTTCCATTTTATTTATATGTACAATTATGGTCATGGATATTCTACTCTATCATCCTCTATTTCATAGTTACATGATTTTATGAAAATAGGCCAACAACACAAGGCCTTAAAAGTGAGTCAACTTCTTATTTTGGTTGAGTTTCTATTTTATGTAATTGTGGTACCTACTATATTAGGATGTAATTTTTTTCATCTTATATTGTAACTAATATATTTGATATAGGATCCTTATAATCATTTATATCTACCCATTTCATGAATGTGTTGAAATTTTTTTAAAAATGTCATTTCTCTTTTATGGAGCTAGAAATTTCACATTGAATGTTGAAGTAGAAGGGGGTTTTACTTCAATACCTCTTTATATAGATATTTTAGAGTTAGTGAATTTATATCTCTTGATCATGATTTTTTTGATATCATCCTTCAGAAGTATTGGATGGTTTCTCCCAAATGTGATATTGATTGTTATCATCCATGGGTCTCAATTCTTACAACTGATTTGATCTCTCATGTGGTGTAGGGGGAGTGGGACATGAGGTCTTATCAAGAAGTACCTTCTCATCTATATGTTTTCTAAAATTTCAATTGATCCCAAGGATGTTTCAATTATATTAAATCTTCCATTGGGTTTTATGGATTTACATAATTATATCTTGTACAAATTCAAAATCCTTCCATTATAATTGGAGGAAGATATCTCTATTGATATGGTGTCGAGTATTTAGTGGATCTCAATATGTCCTTTTTTTATGTCCCCTTCAGATATAAAATATTTTATGGTTCAGTTGGATTATATATTTTAAGAGTGATTTTTTATACCCAACATGTCTCTCTGGGTGGTACAGATATGATTTTCTAGGATAGTTGATAGTTTTATACATACTTATATAGAATGTCAAAAGATAAATTATGTAATTGTGGAGAACAAGTATCATTTTCCTAATATTAATGAGTTATATGTTCAATTATATAGGGAAAATTTGATTTGGAAACCAATCGGTGATCATTTTATCATATGCTCATAAATGGTGAAGAGAATTAAATAGGAATATAATTATGATCATGATAACCATAGATTTTTTTGGAATCCTTAATGAGTCGCATAATTTATGTGAATAAATCCAATTTCAATTTATATATTTGAGATTTCATGTTCTTGGGAAGAATTATTTTTAACCATGGTCTCTCAATCGATGAGGAAAAGGTGGATTTAGTTTTTTCCTTGGAAGAACTATATAATTCCTTTAATATAATTATCTTCCTTGGTATGGATTTATACTACTAGTGGATCATCGCAGATTTATTGAGGATGGAACTGCTATTGGATTCTCTAACAATGAAGGGGTAAAATTATTAATTGACTATCTTTTCTAGGATAGTTTCCATAAGTTGAAATGACCTATGTCATCAACTCATATCAAGGTATTTCTAAAACTAATAAGGGATATCTGGTATCATATATTTATAATAGTGAAACTATAGAGTGTTTTATTCTATATAAAATCAATTTTTGAGTATTTTTCTTGAATGTTTCTAGTTCAGGATAATTATTATTCCCCTCATGACTTGGAGCTCATAACTTCTATGTATAATATGATGTGTTGGGGACACTATCATTTCAGGGATACAATCACTGTCTTTTATAATCATAAGATCCCGAGTCACATCATTCCTATGAAGTACCTAGACCTTTAATTGAGGATATGGGTATATTAACTCCACAAATATGACATTGACATCCCCTATACCCTAGATATGGGGAATAAACTCAATAATTCCATTAGTTGGAAATTCTATTACAAGGATAATCTCAAATAAAATGGGTAGTGGAACATTATGAGGATTTCAACTGAGTAATATTTGGTAATGTAGGAACACTGTTAAGGTATTATTATAATCAATTTCTAGTTTTCATCGTCTCTCTATGAGTTGATTCTTTAAAACATGTAAATATATGATGAGTCTATATGAGATAAAGAATCTATAAATAGTTTTTTGACTGTTAATTGATGGTCTATTCCCTTGAAATGAATTCTTCATTATAGGATCCAACACACCATCCCTTTATCCAGAAATAAATATTTGTTTATTTTATTATTATTTTCATTGAGTTCAATTCAATCTAGTTTGAATAGGAAGTATTATAACCTGAGAATACATTTACATAGACTGGGAATGATGTTTGAAATTAATGAATATGTTCCCCACTATTACATATTCTAATAGAATAAGGAAGATATCATAAATCCTTATGGTATTCTATAGACTCTACTAGACATTATATAGTAAAGGGAAAAAATTTACACAGACATCTTCACTGGATTACCACAAAATATATGATGAATGAATTCCATATGGGATGTAATTGATCTATTGGTAAATCTACTCATTTCATTATGACTAGGGAAATAAATGCTATTACAAATCTTGTAAAAATATATGTTATGGTCATTTTGATGTTTAGTGGGATCCCATCTAACACTATCTCTAATAGGGATCCCATGATTACATATTAATTTCTAAAAATTATCTAAGAGGTGATGGGGGCTCAAGTTAGATTATATACAACATAAAATCCATAGATAGATGGTTACATAGAGTGTTATTTTATGATTCTAGAGGATATTATCCATTCATAGTTCATGGATATTGGTCGATCATAAGATATATATCTTGGACTATTATGTTTTAATAAATAACAGATATGTGTTTTCAATCAAATTTTCACCCTTTGAGGATTTAAGTTATCTCTAGTGAAGGCCAACACATTGTTTGTTGGAGGTGGAAAAGGCCTTTCTTGGGAATAGGTCTCATTTAGTATATACCAGAAAGTATTGAGGATATACATAGATTCATGGTCACACCTCTGAGTCAGTAGAAATTGTATGATTATCCTTGATATTGTCCTTTTTTCATCAGTGTCATTTTCGTGTTGGCGGTTTCTTCATAGTTATGTCACTATCAGATTGGGAATCTTTGAAAGATGGATTTGAGATATGTCATTCCTTTTTAGATTATTGATTATCACTATCTATTTATTTATCTATTGGTACTATTGGCTTAGACTAAATGTATTTATAATAATTTCCATATATTTCATCTTGGGAATCACCATCCCATTGCTTCCCAAGTTATGAATTGGGATGGGATTTAGTTAGATCCTTTTGACCCATTTATTTATGAACTAGTGGAAATAATTGATTTATAGATAAATTATCATTAATGAAAAATCTATTTTATTTTTCAAAGTGTTATAAACATGTGGAACATATTCTCATGTAACATAGAAAATAGAATATTTAGTGACTGAGTAGTGGCCCCTCTTATTTCTAGAGAATTTTTCTTCCAAATGACATTATAAGGATTGAAATGACAGTATAATTAAGAATGAGTCTTCTTGTTATTGGTATATCTAACTTTTTTTAAAGGTTGCATATTTGGTTTGTTAGGTGTGTGAGGTGACTCATTTGTGTTTTATGTGACATCGACCTTGTTTGGTGACTATATATGGTCACCAGCCTACCTGGGTGTGCCAAATACCCACTAGTGTGGAGCCACATGATCAATGAATTCATCCTATAGCCTTTGGGAAACCCATTAAAATACACTATACCATTTATGGGTAGTCCAAAATCCTCTTAATGTTAGTGGTGTCTATTTTACATCCAATGTTCACCACCTAGTATCTGTGGGTCTCGAGATGGGCCTATCAAATAAGAGTGTTAATGAGATTTTGTGTCCCAGAAACCCATAATTGACATATTAATACCTTATTATCAAACCTAATATAACTTTATCTCTTAGAGATGCACCTTTTTGTGTCTTATTATTCTTTTATCTTTTCTAAATGTTTTTTATAGTAGTTTGATTGGTTCTAAATTTATCGGTATATCTAATTCAATCTTTGTCATTCTCTCTTTCTTCCTCCATTTTTAGGGAATTAACAATGGTTATATGATATTTTTTTTGAATATATAATTATCTAAAAGATTCATTTTTAATTTTTATATATTCACCTTTTTATCGTATACCAGATTCTTGAGCACATGTGGTTTATGACATGTAAACAGTGATCATTGAGGTATGTGTGGATCTATCTTCCCAATTGATAGTTTTTCTTATGGAAACATGAATCAATATTAATTGAATAATTTATTATTACCACCCCTATTTTTTCTTTAATTCACTATATTTCTTATGTGTAAATCCCACTATGGTTGGTGTGGGAATCATGTTTGAGGTTGGTGGTTTCATCACTATCTTATGATTGATGACCCGTTAATTATTATATTTATCTAATGGTTTTTGATATTTTAAAACACATGCATTATTGATATGATTATGTATTTTTATAATTTGTTTTTTGGATACATAATTATTTTCTCATTATTTTCCTAAATGAATTATGTTTTTCAAAGCACTATGAAATGGCATGTGAAATGGGTTTTCAAAAAAAATATTTTGGTGAAAACTATTTTCTTGAATAATATTGTGTAATGTTGTGTTATGTTTTAAATGATTTGATCAATATAATACATGAAATCCTTATGTAGTTGGTGGAGGGTTTGTTATTGTGCCATGTATCATTCCACCACAGGGGGCTCACATCCTAGGGTGTTAGTATATTCATTGATCTTAGATCTATTGGATATAAAAAACATCATTACCAATATAGGGGGTTTACCCAGGGTTATTCCCATATTCTATAGGACCTTTTGTTATAGGTATCATTAATAGCGTGTAATAGTATTGATTGATTTTAGGTATGAGTATCCAAGATAGCCAAACCTTTTTATTCCTTTGGAAAATCGATCTTGTTATTACCTTGTACTATTTTATCTTTATTTTGATATGATTTTTTCTTTAATAAATTTAAATAATATTTTAAACTTATTTATCAACATTTTGATATAAAACTATGAATATTTTATAACTATGTTATGATTATTTTTATATAGATGTTAAAAATATTTATCATTCCTTATTTTAATTGACATCGTTAATTTTGGGGATTTTTATAGAGACTTTTTATAGAAAACATATGTGGGATCCTTCTAATCATATTTATTTGACACTCGTCCCAATCCAGGTATGGTGTGTAGAAATTTTATTATGTGATTTATAAATTGGTAATGTTCTACATTAAGGTGGTGAGGTTCATGTTAGTAGGGTATGAGTAGATTATGGTTACTTTTTGGTTGATTATTGTATTTTTAAAGACATGTATTATATCATTTTATGATTACAATTTTGATTATGAAGCTAACATTTAAACCCTTTTTATTATGGAATATTTATTCTTTTTTATCATTATATTTTGTACTCCGTGTATCTCAGTTCACTTTGAAAAAATCATTTCGTATGGTTTTTGTGGATTTCCCATGTACTAGTCAACTTCCAATGGGGATTGGGAATGTCCCATAGGACATTCCACAATATTATTTTCATCCTATATGGATGGTTTTTCTAGGCCAGTTAAATAAAAGATGTTTTTTTAATAATTTTTTTTCTTAATAATACTAATATTGTATGTTGTGGTTCATATTAGTTTGGTTTGGTGTATAAAAAAGCTATGTAATTAATTTTTTTAATGGAATATACATTTTTAAATCTACTGCCATTTAATTATCCCCACTTAAATAAAATTTATCCTTAGTGTATTAATATTCCTGACTAATGGAATTGTTATAGGTGTCAATATGATAGATATGACTTTAGATATATATTTCTCAAAAGGTTTCATCCTTAATGTATTTTTTTGACTAGTATACTCATCATTTCTTTCACAATAAGAATATGACTCAAGTTTAGTTCTCCACCAATATTTTTTACTAAATACCCATATATAATGGGAAAATTTCTCCTATGTAGTTTATATTTAGAATTGTATTAATTGTTAATAATGGGATGTTTTTTAGATTTGATTATCCTATAACCGAAACTATTACTATCAAGTGTTCCAATCTAAGAAAATTTTCCTGTCTTATTTGACTAAAAGAAGGATAATAATATTTATATGAAGAAAATTCATATAAACATATATTATAGAAGTGATATATAATTTGTACAATATAATCAAACTAATAGTGATTTTTTTAATTATTAAACATCTATTCCTTAGGGTGGTCATATAAAGCTCTTTAAAAACATATTTGATAATATATAGTGGGTTGAAGAAGATGAAATTTCCAATACGATAGTTATTATGTACATGATTGTTTTCCATCACTCCATCTAAATTTCAAACATACTCCAGAAGTACTATTTTCTTAGGGGTTTTCATTTCAGAATTTGACAAAGATGTTGAAGATTTATATCTTTTATTTTAGCACTTAGATTAGGTAATTTTTATGGATAATTTCCAATTTCACACATTTATGAAAATGAACTATTTTCACTTTATGATTTGAAGTAATTTTTTATTTCACCATGTCTATTAAGATCCTTAAAGTTTTTCATCTAATAGTTCTCATATTCCCCCTTTTATAAATTAAAAAAATAATAATACCATTAAATTATTTTCTATTCTACCCCTTAAAACATTTTTTTACATATAGGCATGTCAATATTTTCCACCATCATATTCATTACAAAATATTTAATGTGGATAAATTATTCTATAATTTGGATTTTTAGTTATTTCATCTATGATAAAATTATAAATCCAGATTATTGATAGATGTTTTATATTAATAACCATATTCCTTAGTCTATCTACTATTATGGTGGGTTTATTATGGATACATTCACAACATTTTCACTTGTTACTACATTTAACATAGTTACTTCTTTTAAAACCACCACCAAAACAAATTTAGTTAACATGAGTGAAAAAATAATTTACAAAATTGATGAATTATCATAATCATAGAAGGAATTTGACATTAACATATATTTTTCATTTAAATTTTCACATAAGGATATAATTCTATTATATCAACCTATATGATTTTTAATAAAACCTATTTTATCATAATTATTTTTCTATTATAATACTTTACCTTATCCCCCAATGTAACAACTAAATCATTCCTTTATATTAGATTATGAGGATAATATGATGAACAAAATCATATCCCCAAGTACTTTGAAACTAGGTGTGATGTTAGGCCTGTTATTTGTATACCATGTGATGAATGATTTAATACAAAACACATGATTTTTAGTGTTATTTCCCCTATGTATATCTTCTATAGATCACACATACTCATATATTATCAAAAAATGGATGAATTTATTGGGAAACAACTCCTAATGAAATTTCCAATATTTTTGGAAATCATCAAATAGACGAATCCAACTCAAGGATTTCAAAAGGGTTGTATAACCGTAAGACCAAAAGAATGTAAATTAATATATAAAATTGAATTAAATTTCATATGATACAAATTTTAGTGACCATATAAATTATGCCTTTATTCTACATGATTTAAAGAGTCAAACATTACATTTATTTATAAACTTGTATTTTCTAAAATTGATAGGTTTAGAGTCAATAGATACTAAATACCTATGAAATATAATTTAAAATACTTGTGAACATTTCCCCATAATTTAACTCTACGCAGTATTCTTCTACACATATCACATGTTATATTCACCTTCATGTCCTAGGGAGTATAAATGTAAGGAAGGATGAGCCTTGATTCTCAGTATGTATAATCATAAGTGATAGAATTAAAATATCCCATGTGAGAATAAGTTGATTATATTGTTTCAATAAGAATATATAAGAAATTAATACCAAAAAATTATAGTTAATAAATCATGGAATAAAATATTAATACATTAGGAAAATAACGTATAACATAAAAAGTGGGTATACGTGTGCGTTATGTTTCATCAATATTAATTCTTATATAAAAATATTGGATCTGGTGTCAAAACCAATTTCCTATAGGGGTTAGGATTCAGTTACATATTTGACATGTTGAATAAGGTTTCACTCACCAGTTTACCATATTTTGTGATGCATCAAAACCTATTTCACATTTTTGAATGATCATTCATTATCATTTATCCATTATCTAATTAGATATTAAGATTTACCCAATTAATTTGAAAGGTGTATATGGAACAATGATCACTTACTGATTAACCATATATATGTGTACCATTGGAAACATCATACCATCACATAATAAAATCTCAAGATAATTGATGTGTTCTATAAAAAATTTCAATGTTAAACACTCACATTTTAGATAATAAATAACCACTGGAACCATAATGGTTTACATATAATTTTTAAGGGATTTAGAAAATAAATAATAAAATAATCCCTCAATATTAATGACATGATAATCCTAAGGTACAATATTTTTTAATGAAATCAAGTCAGTTTCTAGGTAAATAACAATAAATTAGGTTAGTAATGAATACAATATTTAAACAATATAGATAAATGATAATTGATAAAAACAATAATTTATATTATATATCAATGTATAAAAATATTGGTTAACAAACATTGATAAAATTTTTCAACAAATATAATTCATATTGAAATTCTAATGGAAGAATAAGTATATATATACACTAAATATGATTATGTAAGACCAAGGTAATAGAATATAATTTATAAAAAAGATATGGAAATTAAATAATCCATATATATATATATAAAGTTAATAGAAAAATTTGAAATATATATAAAATTATGAATATGTTATGTCAATGTAAAATTACACATATGAAAGAATATTTTAATAAGTTTAGGGAAAATATTGTTCGAAATATGGAATTCCATGATAATTTTAATTGATTTTTATGAATAAACTGTATAAGAATAAGAGAAATATAATTTCATTTAAAAAACCTTAAAATATAGAGATAAATTTTGAAGAATATATATTTTTATAATTATTTCATCCATTTTAAAAGATAATATATATATATTTAATGACAGTTTCAATATATTAATAAAATTAAAAAGTTAAGGGCTACACTTAATATTTATTTTCATATAGGTGAACAAAAAGATTCTTAAAACAGGTACCATTAAAATTTTTACTTAAAAAATTATTCCATAAAATTTCTTAAGGATTTTTAATGAAATTTGTGGTGAAATACGAATCATTTTATTTCAAATTATTGTATGGCCTATTTTTTATAATACTTTGAAATCACACTGTAAGAAAAACAACATATTTAAAAGAGTATAAATTTTTCGTCTTCAAAATGGATTGTGAGAATTATGAGAGTACTAGAAAATAATCTATATTATCTTTAAAAAATATAGGTAATATTCTTGTTATGTAAAATATAGACATGCAAGAAATTATTATTTTTTATGAATAAGTGTCACTCATACTAACATCATATATTTATTTAATAATTTTTTTGTATCAAAGTTGTTGTCATTGGTGATGATGAATAATTTCCCCACAGAAAAAAGGAAATAACATATAAAATAGTATAATTGTATGTTCAATTAATTCATAAAAATTATACTGATATAATGGATACTATAATCCAATCAATATGAAATTGAGTCGATGAATGCATGAAAAGCTGGTAATATAGAAATAAATAGAGTGTGAGAAGATTATCATTAAATAAAAATTAATATTTCATGAGATGGGAATTATTTAAAAATATGAATGTAATCCAGAAGTTAATACACCATAAAAATTATATTATGGATCACAATATCAAATATATCCTTTGGAGTATATAATGAGAAATCAAAACCCTTACATTGTTTCCCCACATGGTCAAATGAACTCTATGATCCAATATAGCCAAAATAAATATCATTATAAAAATTTTTAGTCAAATTTTATTATATATAAAATATTACAACATCATTATATTTTATATTTTAATTTAATGAGTTACATATTATCTATTTTTAAAATCACTATTGAGTATTCCTTATCGTATAGAAAACAGCAACAACATTGTCTCCATTTACCACATTCATATCCCTTAGCCTATTCCTACAGGATAATCATAAAATACTTCTTCGAATCATAAGAAATATAAAACATAAGATAGGGGTGAGCTTAGATGATCAGTAAGGATAACAGTATAGTGTAAAGTTTCATAAATAAGCATAAAAAATAAAGGCAATGTATAGGACTAAAACAGAATCCTTTAAAACTCAATATTCATCATAATATGGAAAATATAAATCAAATAATTCCATTTACTTATTCACAAGGATATTATAATAGTCTAATAATAACATGTAATATCAATAGCTAATTTCATAATGATGGAATGCATAATGTCTTCCTTCATAACCACATAGTTAAGGCTTCGTACGAAGTCTATAAAAAATATTCTGTCAAGGCCTTGTGCCAAGACACTTGTTTTTCACATGAGACCCACCGATGCATCGAGAAGCTATAGAGAGCTCCACCCATCATTTACTAAGTCCAATTCATTCTTCATATGAAACAGTTAAAACATAACATAAACATCCATATTAAAACTAGCATAAAAATGTTAATAATTTAACCATAAACCGTGAATTTTATATAAATAACACTTCCATAGTAAAACTTATCACAAACCTACAATACAATAAGGAAGATTATATCATAATAAATTAACTTCAAAAAAGTTTAAAATCCATCAAAGGATGTTGACAAAGATGAAATCAAAACTATTGGATAGAAATGTCTCTTTCTATTTTGAAATACTTTTAAAGTAAAATAATTATAAAAAAACATTTATTTTCAGAATATTGTTATAAGATTGTAAGGGATGCTTCGAAGGTGTTATAATAGGAGAAAATATTTGCACCCACAGTAAAAGTTAAAAACCCATTCTTACCTTAATTTTTCGAAAAGTTCATAAAGTACCGTGTTTGGAAAATGACAAAAATATTACTTTCAATTTTTTTTATAAAAATTAAACCAAGGGTATAAATGAATTTAACCCGTAGTCTAGTAAATAGTAAAAATGTTTTGATATACAAATTTTGAGAAACACAGATGTAGATAATAAAGAGATCCCAATAGATACTCACGTATATACAACCTCCGATAATAAAGATATTGTGAAATTTAACCCTTACCGTATACATTTCCATGATTGAGGGTAGGTAAAACTATTGTATGATAGTTAAATAAATTTTGTTATATTATAAAATAATCACATACATAAATATGATATCATATATGGTCTTCTAATATCGCTTTGTAAATAATATTTTGGTAGTATCATCATTTCAGGTGTTAACTGATTCGTTTTCCTTTATATGTTTGGTTACGTAAGTGATGTTTGTTATGGATAGTATGTATTTGATGCATATCCAGAATGATATTAAGTTCTTAAAAATTATTTTTAATCATAAAATGACAATTATTCTTGAATGGTTATGATGGGGAATGAATTTATCGCGTTCGTCGAGACGGTAATCCGTACGTACGCACGAGTGACAATATCATTCTATTGATGGTAAAATAGTATATAATTGCATGGTATATCATATATAAATAATCTTTAACATGTTATATTTATTATTTAAATCAGTTATACTAATTATTATACCCATACAAATAACTAAGTGTTTGAATAACAAACTACACCATGGCGTGGAGATGGTAAGCTTTACGTAGGCACACACAGTGACTTATCATTCATATGATGGATAGAATAATGAATATGTTTTTACCATATTTATAATAACATCACAGTATGTATAAAGAATTGGATTTCTTATTTTGTTATTGAAACAGCAAAGAAATAGTAAGTGGAAGAAGAAAAGAACTTTGAAAGAGGTGGTGAAATTTTTACCTCTTCTTCAGGTGTTTCCTTTTGAGTTGATAAAAAGTGTTTTTTAGGTGGGATTTCTAATAAAAGTAAGTCCTATAGGTCAAAGTGAAGGTATTTGGGATGATATTTGAGTAGGTTTTGTCTAAGACAAATGGATTTGGATGTGTTATTTTGAGAGATGGGGAAGTACCCTTTTATAAGAGAGGTGAGGGTTACTTTAGGAATAGCTTGAAATATTATTTTATTATACAATAATATTCAGTTTATAATGGCTCTAAGATGATTTATTTAGAGGCTAAGCTGGGGATGTGTTTAAAAAATCTCAACCAATAGGTTTTAGATAGGTTTAGGTCACCATGTTAACCTTATATTTTAGATTTAACTCTTGGTTAAATAGTTTAACATTTACCATGTCTCCTTGAATCTTTATATTACATGGTTAATAAACATACTATAAAATTCCAAGAGAACCCCAAGTGTTTTATTAATTATATATATATTATTATATAGTTCCTTTTGCTAAACCTTATATTTTTAGGATAATTATATCATTTAAAAATATAGTATTTGTTTTAAAAACTCATTTATTTCAATTTTGACTATATTTAGTATTTTATTTTGGTAGAAGTCCAAACAACTTGATTACTTAGAAAAATATTCATATAATAAACCTTAACATGTCATATTAACCTATAAAATTCTTGGAATTCATCAAAAGTCTCAATTTACATTTATTTGGATATTTATACTATCAATTATTTTAATCCTTAATTAATAAGGTAATTACTGCATCATCGTTGTGTCATAAATAAATTTAATTATATAATGTATAAAAATTATAAACAAAATACTAGTATGTAGGAAATATATTTAGTTTTTTAATTAATATTTATAGTCTAATTTATCTTATGTGTAACCCTATATTAAAGAATTTTTAGTTATGAGAATATGAATTTAAATCTTTTGACACTTCATTAAATAAAACAATAATAAATGTCTTAATCTAATCCATATGGAACAAAAGAATAATATTTTATTACTAAGGTTGATTTTGGTTGAAATACACTTATCAAATAGAATTAGGACATATTATATGGTAATAATAATATCATTTTTACCTTTAATTACTGTATTTCCTTTTAACAGTGGTAAATAAAAGCAAAAAGTTACTATTCATCAAAAATTATTTTCATCTTATTGAACCACATTTTTACATAATGATATCAAATGTGTCTCTCATATTTTTGATATTAAATTCACAGAAGTGGTAAAATTACATTTTTATCAAATTTTCTAATGTGCCTAGAAGGTGGGTAAAAGACGTTAAAAATTCAATAAAATTTTATACATCTTATTTTATTATAAAATGACACTAATGAATTGCATTGAACTAATATAAGTATTATGTATCTATTTTTAAGTAGAATAAAATTAAATAAAATAAATAATTATTTACATAAAAATTTAATTTTAAACAATAACATAGTGTTTTTCACTATTCATCACAAAATGATAGTTTTCAAAAAAAATAAAAAAAAACTCACCCTAAGCTAATTTTGATATTGAAAATCCAAAAATGAAGTCCATTTTAAAAAATAAAATTTATAAAATTCCAAAAAGTGGGTATTAATATACATAATATTTAGTTTGATTGGTCGTGGTGTGTTAAAACTTCATGCTGCGTACAACACAAGTTGTTGCATTATTCAAAGGGAAATGTATTGTGGAAGAATGAGGTGTTTCATTCTTCCATCCTTCAAATAATTTCGTCCTTGATTTTTTTTTGAAAATTACTGTATAAAAAGATACGAGTGGTTCTTCATCATAAGTTCTTCAGGTTCCCACATTTCCTCTTCCATCTTATGGTTTATCCATAGAATATTGACCAGATGATTCGTTCGGTTTCTCAACACTTGTTCTCCGGTATCAAGAATTCTGATGGTCTCTTCCCAATAAGACAGATCAGGTTCTAGTTCTATTTATTTATATGTGAGTACATGCATTGGGTCAGTCATGTATTTTTTTAACAGTGACACGAGGAACACATCATAAAATTTGGAGAGATTTGGCGGTATTTCCAATGATAAGCTACAATTCCAATTAGTTTTAAAATTTCAAAAGGTCTAATGTACCTGGGACATAATTTGTCCATCTTACTGAATTTTATAACATCATTCCATGGAGATACCTTTAAGAAAACATGATCTCCTAATTGAAATTTCAAATCCTTCCTTCATTTATCACCATATCCTTTTTGTCTACATTGAGATGCTTTGATGTGGGTTTGGATAACCTTCACCTTTTCCATTGTTTTCTCAACAAGTTATGGACCTATGAGTTTTCTTTCACCAATATCATCCCATCATGTTGGTGTGTGACATCTCTTTCTATATAACTCTTCATATGGTTCCATATGAATACTTGAATGGCTGCTATTGTTATAGGAAAATTCTACTAGAGGTAAATATTGATCCCACATACCTTGAAAATAAATTGAGCCAGATCTCAAAATTTTTTCAAAGGTTTGAATAGTTTGTTCTGATTTTCCATTAGTTTAAGGGTGGTATGCAGTGCTCAAACGAAGTTCAGTATCCATGGACTTCTGAATACTTTTCCAGAATCGTGATTTAAAAAAGGGATCACGATCAGAAACAATCAATAGTGGTACTCCATGAAGACTTACAAATTCATTAATATATAAGTCTTTCTAGACTTTCAAGTGGTAAATCTTCTCTTATTTCAAGAAAATGTGCTGACTTGGTAAGATGATCAACAATAACCCAAATTTAATCATTACTTATAGTAGTCTTTGTTAGCCCTATGAAAAATTCCATCGTAATATAATCCCACTTCCACTCAGGTATGGGATGAAGTGACATGACTCCTCTATGATGTTGTATTCCTTCCTTCACTTATTGACAAACTGTACATCTTTACACATAATCAGAAATCTCCCTCTTCATGTTGTCCCACCAAAAATGATCCCTCAAATCACTATACATCATAGTGTTTCAATGGTGTGTAGAGAAAATAGAGCTATGAGCATCATCCAAGAATTCTCTTTTTAGATTAGGTACGTTAGGAATACAAAGCCTTTTCCCAAATTTCAAAATTCCACCATCATATACGAAGTCAATCAATCTTCCATCATTTATAGCTTTAATTTTCTTTTGAAAATACTCATCATCAGTTAGATAACTCTTTATCCTTTCAATTAAAGATGGTTTGGAAACCATTTGAAATATTATTGATGTTTCGCCTTAAGTGGTTATTCCCATATCCATCTTTACTAGATACATGAAAATAGGAACCCTTTCATCTCTCATCTTGTTCGGAACTCCATGATCCTTTCTACTCAAAGCATCTACCACCTTATTTTCCTTCCCCGGGTGGTAGTGTATAGTGAAATAATAATCTTTAGAAGTTTGATCCATCTCCTTTGCCTCATGTTGAGTTCCTTTATTGTTAAAATTTACATCAAGCTCTTATGATTGGTATATATCTCACATTTTTCACCGTAGAGATAGTGTCTCCATATCTTCAAAGAAAATATTATAGCTTCTAACTCAAGATCACGAGTGGGATAGTTTTTTTAATGACTTTTTAGCTATCATGATGCATAGGCAAAAACTCTATTATTATTCATAAGGACACAACCAAGCCCTTTCTTTGAAACATCACTATAAATAACAAACCCATCATTCCCCGATGGTAGATTCAAGATAGGATCATTGACTAATCATCTATTTAGTTCTTCAAAACATTCTTCACACTCTTTTTTTTAATCAAATTTATACTCTTTACGTGTGATCTTGGTTAATGGGTTTTCTAATCAGGAAAAATTATTGAAAAAAATCTGATAATAACCTAATAAACCAATAAAAATTCATACCTCAGTTATAATTGTAAGTGATGGACATTCTTGGATTTCCTTGGCCATTGAAGGATCAATAGATATTCCATCCTTAAAGACAATATGGCCCTGAAAAGAAATCTCCTAAATCCATAATTCACACTTTCTAATCTTCCCATATAATTCATTTCATCTAAGAGTCATTATAACAATGTGCAAGTGATTTTCCTGATCTTAGTAGATTTTAGAGTATACTAAGATAAAATCAACAAATACCACTACAAATTCCTCCAGATATTCCTTGAAAACAATATTCATTAGATCCATGAAAACAAAGGATGCATTAGTCAATCCAAAGTCATTACAATAAATTGGTAATGCCCATACCTAGTTCCAAATGCTATTTTTGGAATGTCTTCCTTCTTCACACATAACTAATGATATCCAGATCGAAGGTCATTCTTTGAAAAATATTGAGCTCCATGAATTTTGTCTAATAAATCTTCAATGCGAGGTAGGGGATACTTGTTATTTATTGATATAGCATTGATCTCCCTGCAGTCAATGCACAACCTCAAAGATCTATCTTTCTTCTTAACAAAAATAACAGGGGCTCCCCATGGAGAAACACTATGGAAAATAAATCCTTTTTTTACTCAAATAATCTAGTTGTTTCTTTAGTTCCACCAATTCCAATGTGTCCATTTAATAAGGGGTGTTCTATGTGGTCCTTGAACCAGGAATTAAATCAATGGAAAACTAAATTTCTCATTCAGGAGGATGTCTAGGTAAATCCTCTCAAAACACATCAACATATTCTTTCACAATAGGTACGTCCTATATTTGAACATTCTTTTCCTCACCCATAGTTATTTCATTTTCTTTATCCCCAATAATTTAATTTAGTTGAACTACTGGTGCTGGATCTAGTTAAGAATTAGGTGGTGACATTTTTTCTCTAAAGATAAGGTACTCCTTATTATTATCAAAAATTGTAACTTACTATTTCTTACAATACATTTTCACATCACGGTTTGAAATCTAATCCATACCAAAGAGTATATCAAATTAAATCATAGTTATGATGAAGAGATCAGCAGATAAAGAACATTTATATGCCTTAATTGTGACAAATTCACAAAACATTGTTGCAATGATACTTCTCCTATGAGTTGTGACTAACAACTCCCTTGATAAATTAAATTGGAAATATCTAATTTTCTTAGAAAACTAGGAATATATGAAACAATGTGATGATCCAAAATCAAATAAAGCATTGGCTAAACTTGAGGATACCATTAAATTACCTTCCACCACATCTTTGGGAGCTTCAACCTCTATAGTAGTGATCACATAATCTTAGACTTGCACTAATGGCCTTTTCTTAGATATGTTTCATTGGATCTGAGGACATTCATTTGCATAATTACCCTTTTCTCTACAATTGTATCATTCAGCATTGACAGCCTCTTTCTTTACCTACAATCGTGATCTTGGTGGCTCTTTTAACCACACTTGAAACAAACTCTCATTCCTTTCAGGCAAGTAACATGGTGTTTCTTCAGACATTTACCACAGGATGGATATTCAACTTTTCCCTTCTTCCCCTTATTTCCATTTTTAAAGTGTTCAGAATATCTCTTATTCTCTTTATTTTCATTAATGTTGTAAGATTTAGAGAATTCCATTTCCGTCTTGATAGCACACGAGACAACATATTCGTATGACAAGAAGAATTATGAGACTAATTCTCAATGGAGAAATGGTTTTAACCCATCTAAGGATTGATCAATCTTACTCCTTATGATATTTATATAATCTGCTACATGCCTTGTTATCCTTGTAATGTTAGCCTCATACTATGTGACATTCTCATCCTCCTTTTTCATTAGACTCAAAAATTGTCTTTACATATCTGTTCGATGGTCACAAGGAAAGTAATTTTCTATAAAAATATTTTTAAACTCCCCCATTCTATATTTGATACTTCTTCATTCTTCTTTTTTTTTGAATTAATGACCACCATTGATCTATATCTCACATGAGGTGATAAACTACCGTGATAACCTTTTCCCTTTTGATACTCCCTAAAGCATGAAATATTTTCTCTAAGGAAATTATCCATTGTTCAGATACAAATGGATTTGTAGTCCCATTGACTTTTGGTGGTTATTTCTTCATGAAGTGGTCTAACATTGATCCTCTGTTATGTGGATCAGGGTGCTCCATACGGGTAAGGTTATTATTCATAACATGAGTGAGTTGTTGTAGTACGGTGATAAGCTGATCAGTACCATTTTCACCACCATATATACTATAATTATCTTGATTAGGATGGAAATCACTACATGGATTACATGAGTTGATATAGTTTCCATTCATTCCACTAGGTGCCATTTCTAAACAATGGAATACACTAGATTATTTTTTGAATCACAATACATAATTCCAAACTTGTAAAAACATTAACATAAATTGAAAAGTTTATTGATATAATCTATAATCATAAAAATTTATTCTTTGAGGAGGTATATACTCATAAATCCTTCATAATGGTTTGTAATGAAAATGTGAATAATCCTAAGCATATCTCCCGAGATTTTCATAACTAAGAGTGAAACATGGTCCGTTGTCGTGTACTAAGATACCCCGAGTCAAGTCCAAAACTCCTTGTCAAAATTTTCACTCCTAGGTAAATCTGTGCCAAAATCAGTTCTACTTTCTTGTATCCAAACAGGGATGTATTACTTGGAAAATACACAAAATCTCTACATTACCAAAATTCTATGAATTTTATCTGTAATAATCCTTAAAGTCTATCTTAGTGTAATGGTCTCCAATCAATGTTTTTTCTAAATCTAGCTTCAAAGGTTTGTACTAAATTTCTTCTAATACCAACTGTAACGCCCCGACCCCAGTTACCTAGAGTCGGTGCAATATTACATAAAATTTGAATGACACAATGAATCATGTCATGAAATACCAATTAGTTTTGTATCCTTGGAAGTACTAGATACAATAATAAGCATTATATTAAATTATAAAATTAAAAACCACATCAAAAGTTTCTCCATTGAAGACATTCATATCCCTTTTACTATTCCTCCAGATTAATCATAAAATACTTCTTCAAATAATAGGAAAAATAAAACAAAATAAAGTGGTGATCTCAGATGCTCAGTAAGGATAACAATATAACGGGAGCTTTCATAAATAAGAATAATCATTTAAGGTAATGTATAAGACCAAAACACAAGACTTTTAAACTAAAACTTCAACATAATATGGAAAATTTAAATCAAATAATTCCATTTAATTATTCACAAGAATATTCAAATAGTCAAATAATCACATTCAATATCAATATCCAATTTCATAATGAAGAAAGTCATAATGTTAGACTTCATAACCACATAGTCAAGGTCTCATGCCAAGACTACAAATAAGATTTTTTCAATGCCTTGTTCCAAGACACTAGTTTATCTCATGAGACCTACCGATTCATAAAGAAGCTATAGTGGGATCCACCCTTCACTTATTAAGTCCAACGCATTCCTCATGTGAAATGGTTGAAACAAAACATAAACATTCATATTAAAACTATCATAAGAAATGTTAATACCTTAACCATAAACCATGAATGGTATAAAAATAACACTTCCAAATTCAAACATATCACAAACGTTCAATACAATATGGAAGATTGTATTTAAATAAATTAACTTCAAACTAGTGTAAAATACATCAATGGATGTTGACATAAATGAAATAAAAACTATTTGAGAGAAATATCTCATTCTATTTTGAAATCATTTAAATGTAACATAATTATAAAAGAAAACAATTAGTTTTAAAATATTTTTATAATCTTATAAGGGATGCTTCTAAGGTGTTATAACGGTGGAAAATAGATGCACCCATCGTATATGTTAAAAAAACATTCTTACCTTAATTTGTTGAAACCGTCATAAAGTACCTTGTTTGTAAACCGATGGAAAGATTTCTTTCAATTTTTTTAATAAAAAGTAAATCAAGGTTATAAATGACTTAAACCCATAGTTTATTAAATAGTAAAAATGTTTTGAAATACAATTTTTAAGAAACACAGATGTGGATAATAAAGAGGTCCCAATAGATACTCATGTATATACAACCTCAGATAATAAATAGATTGTGAATTTTAACCATTACCTTATAATTTTCCTTGATTAAGGGTAGGTTAAACTCCTATATGATAGTTAAATAATTTATATTAAATTATAAAATAACAATATACATAAATATGATATCATATATGATCTTATAATATTTCTTTGTAAATAATATTTCAATAGTATCATCATTTTGGTTGTTAACTGATTCATTTTCCTTTATATGTTTGGTTAATTAAGTCATGTTTGTTATGTATAATATGTATTTGATTCAAATATATAATGATATTAAGTTCTTAAAAATTATTTTTAATCATAAAATGAATATTATTCTTCCATGGTTATGATGGGGAATGAATTTCATTGCGTTCGTGGAGACGGTAATCTGTACGTACACACCATCGAAAATATCATTCTATTGATAGTGAAATTGTATGTAATTGGATAGTATATAATATATAAATAATCATTAACATATTATATTTATTATTTAAATCATTTATACTCATTATTTTACCCATCTAAATAATAAATTGTTTTAATAACAAACTACACCATGACGTGGAGATGGTAAGCCGTATGCACGCACGCATGGTGAATTATCATTCATAGGATGGAAAGAGGTCTTTTCTTTCCTTTAATAATAAATGAGGCTTCGGCCCCAACCTTTAAAAAAAATCATAGGATGGAAAAAAAATTGAATATGGATGTGACATATGTATAATAACATCACATTATGTATAAGGTACTGGATTTATTATTTTGGTATGGAAACAACAAATAAATAGGAAGTGTATGAAGAAAATAACATTCAAAGAGGTGGTGAAATTATTACATCTTTTTGGGTGTTTCCTTTTGAGTTGATAAAAAGGGATTCTTATGATGGATTTTTTATCAATGTAATTCCTCTAGGTCAATTTTAGGGTAGTTTGGAGGATATTTGAGTAGGGGTTTACCAAGACAATTGTCTTTGGAGTTGTGATTTTGAGAGAAGGGGAAGTACCCTTTTATAAGAGAGGTGAGGGTTACTTTAGGAAAATCATGAAATATTATTTTATTATACAATCATATTCGGTTTGTAATGGCTCCAAAATGATTTATTTCGTGGGTAAGGTGGGTATGGGTTGAAAACTGCTAAAAAAATAGGCTTTAGATTGGTTTAGGTCACCATATTCACCTTATCTTATAGATTTAACTCTTGGTAAAATAGTATAACTTTTACCTTCTCTCCTTGTATCATTATGTTATATGTGCAATAAACTTATTATAAATTTACAAGAGAAACCCAAGTGGTTTATTAATGAAATATATATTATTTATATAAGTGCTTTGGCTTATCCTTATATTTTCTAGGACTATTATATCATTTAATAATATAGTATTCGTTTTAAAAATTCATTTATTCCAATTTTGACAATATTTACTATTTGATTTTTTTTAAGTCTTAAAAACTTGATTAATTCTAAAAAAATCATCTAATCAACCTTAAAATGTCATATTAACTTATAATATTCTTGTAATTCATTAAAAGTCCCAATTTACATTTATTTGGATATTTATAATATCAGTTATTTTAATCGTTCATTAATAAGGTAATTACTTCATCAACATTGTGTCATAACTAAATTTAATTATATAATGTATAAAAATTATAAATAAAATACCATTATATAGGAAGTAGTTTTATATTTCTAATGAAAATTTATAGTCGAATTTATTTTATGTGTAACCCTATATTAAAAATTAATTTGTTATGAAAATTTGAATTTATCACTTTTAACTCTTCTTTAAATAAAATATTAATAAATGTATAAATCTAATGTAAGTGGACCAAAAGTATCATATTTTATTCCTAAGGTTGATTTTGGTCAAAATACACTTATCCAATAAAATTTGGACATGTCTTAGGGTAAAAATAATATCATTTTTACCTTTAATTACCCTATTTAATTTTAATCGTGGTAAATAAAAGTCAAAAGTTTCTATTCACCAAAAATTATTTTCTTCTTATTGAACCATATTTTACATAATGATATCAACCATTTCTCTTGGATTTCTAAAATTCAATTCACAGAAGTGATAAAATTACATTTTATGCAAATTTTCTAATGTGCCTAGAAGGTGGGTAAAAGAAGTTTTAAAATTCAATAAAATTTTATACATCTAAATTTATTGTAAAATGAATCCAATGAATTGAATTGAAATAATATAGGTATTATGTATATATTTTTAATTAGAATAAATTTAAATAAAATAAATAATTATTTTAAAAAACCAGTTTTAAAAAATAACGCGGTGTTTTTCACTATTCATAAAAAATTTAATGTTTTCAAAAAAATACATAAAATTCACCCTAAACTAATATTGATATTATCAATCCAAAAATAAAGTCCATTTTGAAAAATAAAATTTATAAAATTTAAAAATGTTGGTATTACTTTTCATAACTGCTAGTTCGATTGGTTGGGGTGTGTTCAAACTTCAAGTTGCATACAACGCAAGCTATTGCATTATTCAAAGAGAAGCATACCATGGAAGATTGGGGTGATGAATTATTTCCTATGAATATGAGTGGGTACCTATGGGTTTTTGAATGGAGATGTTGTGGTATATTCATGATTCTAAATGGTGGTACAACCTGGTTTGACAAAGATGAATCATGAACTATATTAATTATATTGGTGGCATGGAATAAATAATGAGTTAGTGGGATTCATTTAATGATGTTTCCCATATCAATAAGTGAATCATGTGTTTCACAGTCCTCTATGATTCGTGCATCCTATACCTATTCTATAATACAATTGGGATGATGTCAGTATGGATTTTTTGATACAGTTCTCTAGGTAACCTCACAAGAATGATGTATTTTGGGTGATCATGGATCTACATATGAAGGTAGTATACTTCTTTCTTAATATGGAGACCATCACTATTGATAATATGTGAAGTATCTATATTTGGGAAATAGTTTTTTTCATGGTGTTTCATTGAGTGTAATTTCTGATCAAGATTACAATTTCACATCATGATTCTAGAAAGGTCTAAATAGATCATTTGGATCACATTTTATTCTAGCTAATGTCTACCATCCTAAAAATTAAGACCAATATTAGTAGATGATTCAAATTTTGGAGGATTTTTTATAAGCATGTGATTGGTCTTTAGTGGTTTAAGGGAGAAACATCTAGTGATTATTGATATTTCATATAATAGTATCCTATAGGAATCAATATAAATGGCTCCATTTGAGGAATTATATAGATGGTCTTATTGTTCACTTATTTTAAGGACATGGAATGGTGACTGAGTGCTTGTAGGACCCAGTTCACAAAGGAGATGACTGATATGGTTCAGTGGATTAGGAACCTATTAGTAACAACACATACTTGATTTAAATCATACATTGATCATTTGAGATGATCTATAGAGTTTGAGGTTAGTAAAAAAATTCATCCAGGTGTCAACTAGGTTGGGTAAACTTCATATTAGGATGCATGGTAATTTGGCTCCTAGGTTTTTCAAGTTGTTCCATAATGTGGAAATGGTTTTTCTAGTGGTGTACCATTTTGACTTTCCATAAGGATGTAGTTGCACACACGATGTGTTTCATATTACTTAGCTTTAGATATATCATCCACACCCTTCTCGCTGGATATAAATTTGAGACTATGAGATGGATGTTGATGAATCTTTAGAAGAGCATCTTATTTAGATTGTAGACAATTGAGAGAATAATATCTAGTAGAAAATCTGACTCGAGGACAAGTGTAGTGGCTCTATGGGTGTCAAAAACAATATAGTTTGGGGAGGTAGTCTGATATTATGACTCAATGGCCATTCTTGTTCACAAGTACATGCTTAGATTCTTTGAGGAACAACTTTGGAATGATCTATTCTTTTGAGAGACAATTTTATTATCCCATATTTTCTAGGTATGCATCTCTTTTAGTTTATGGTTTTTCTACTATTATGAATTTCTTATTCACTATGAAATTGTAAGAGAATTTGAGGAATCTTGGGCTGGAATAGGGAATGGGATGTAGAAGTGTAGGAGGTCTAGGCATTAGAGATACTATTCAGTGAAAATTATAAAATTATGTCATAAATTACTCTATCAGGGAAACCCTATTAATACTATTTAAATAATAATTTTTTTTATTATTCTAGAAAACATGAATTTCAATATAAAACATTATTTATGATGTAAAATTGTTTTTAATAATTTTTAGTATCGTAAAAATTTTCGTTTCTAGTTGATATGGAAATCACTAGATTTATGAGTAAAATACCTTATTTTATACTGAAAATAATCCACTCACTATGTGATTTAAAAAATAAAATGTATTTTTTCATTTGGATGACATATATACTCCCCTATCATTGATGACCTTTTTTATGTGACATCTATGGAATTACTTCTATAACAAATTTCATTTTCAATTTATATTTGGATTCAAGAATTGTGAGATTAAGGTAATCATATGATTCTTAGTCTTTTCTATAACTTATTCCATTAGGTTTCATTAGTTGTGAATGATAGTGTGATCAAGATACAAACCGTGAAATAAAATTTTTTGTGATAGTAAAGAATTTGGTTTTCATTGACGGGACTAAAGGAGAAAGACAAAATTTCCTACAATGGGAGAATTATCCTCATATACTATTCTCTTAATGATGGTGATCTAAAAAATCTATTTTTATAGATTTCAAATAACATAGTTTGTAAAATCTGTGTGATAATTCTATAATTCCATGTGTGTGTACTAAATTATTGGATAATCAATGATTATATGTGTTATACATATCTAGACCACCCACATTCGATCTCATTGTAGCCATTGGTGATACTAATGAGGCATCTTTCCACTATATTGTTTTTCATCCTTAGAAATTTTTGAGACTTGGTCATCTTGAAATTATATCCATGAGTTGACTTTGGAATTTGATTGGATAATCATTTAATTTTGTAACTTGGCATACAATATGAATTATGGTGATTTATTGACAACATATCTCTTTTCCTAAACTTAGTCTTGTAGAATGTTAATGAAATTTTGGATAAAATGATGAATTTAATGATATTCTAATACTAATTATTAATTTTGTGTTTGTGACCATATTAATTGAAAATTTCTATATAGAATGTCATTGGAAAAATATACCATTATGAAAAAAATTGGACGTGTAGTTTTTCTAGGTGTTTAGTCAAATGAATTTCTTTCTATCATTAATTATGAGATGTAATCTATTATGAATAATTCCTATATGCAAGATGTTACATGGACATTTAGTTCTTATTTTTACAAGACATGTTCTTTTCTTGGGTGAGGGAAGGCACAAATGTGATTCTTGATGGTGATGTGAATATAAACATTCCATATGATAGTCAATTCGATAGTCTCTTTATAGACTCCCCATCATTTTAGACATATTATTATGTCATTAGTAAACATAAATTTTAATTAATACAATTCAATAATTGTAAAGATATTGAGAATTTAGAATACTGGGTTATTAATAACAAACATGATGTCCTTATATTATTTTCTATTATGAGATCCTAAAATCCATTCATGCTCCAAAATATGTATGGGATAACCTGGTGAATACAATATGAATTTGGTGAGAAAAAATTTCCATCAAGGGAATAAACATAATAAGGAAACATAAAATATAGGTCAACGATATAACATGATACAATAAAATAATATAATTATGAGTAATCACATTGAATTATAATGTAAGGTACATGTTACCATAAATTAACAATAACACAGGGGATGTGGCATCATAATATAACATTACATAAACATGATTCAATTATAATTTCCATGATGACATCATAATGTGGATAAAGTCTAATAATTTATTATACTAACGACCTAATCATATATAATGTCTAATCATACTAAAAAATTACCCACATAATTAGAGTGTTATCATGGAGTTATAATCCTAAAATGCTCATGATCAATTTGTTCCACATGAAATACTTAAGATCGAAGAAATAATATATGAATTAACTATATAATGAAAATGGTTTTCATAGTCCTGATTCATATCATATTGAAAATAAATTTCATAATGAAGGTATTTGTTAAATGATCATAAGTTATTTTTTACCCTATTAAATAAAGGGAGAATAAAATGGGTATAAATGGGAGAGACAAATATACATAATTCAGAATAAACAAAAAACATAAAATTAATTTCTCCTTGATTAGAATACATTAAAAACATTCATATAGAAAATATAATTCACTTTAGGTAACATAAAAATAATTTATCTTATATGGAATAGAATTTAATAGATCAAATTGAAAATTTCTCAATAAAAATATCCATTTTTTAGAAAAAATGTTTTAAAATATATAGATCTATATAAAAAAATTAAATGGAACAATTTTTAATAAAATATTATTTGAAACATAAAAATAAATATTTAAAACAATTTGTGGTCAAGTTGGATGAAGAGTTATTTATATTCTGAATACATGAAAAATAATGATTCCTTTAAAAAAATTATATGAAATATTGAAATGTAATTTATTTAAATAAAACAATAAGATATATTTTAAAACATTTTAAAATAATACAATTATGTGTAAAAATTACATTAAACCATCATCACAAAACATTTTCTCAAAACATTTATATAAAACATTGATGTGGATGAAGAATTTTTTTAGCAAAAGAGAGAAATGAAGTAGTATTTTATTAAAAAAAACTTCTCAAAGAAATTAAAGTAAAAAAATAGTTTAAAAGGTAATATTTATTCAATAAATAATTTATAAAAAGTGGAGAATAAAATGAAATGGTTTTACTATAAAATATAAAATAATTTCCTTTAATGGAAATTCAAGCATAAAAAACTTTATTAAAATGATATGGAATCATAAACCCTTAATATATTGGTAAAATTTGAATAAAAACATCCCATTAATGAAGTAGGTTAGTTTTAACCTAAATTCTCATGATGTAGGATGGATTTAAGAAATTGTTTCAAAGGGGGATTTATATACACTATTCAAATTAAATTAGTTAAATTAAAAAATTTATGTCTCAAAGAAAGAGGAATGAGATAAAACATTAAAACATACACTACATTGAGGTGATATTTAATCAATGAGGTGATTTGGAATAATAACTAAACATATACAAATGTAAAAATATAAATAAAAAATGAATAAATGGCTTAATATAATTAATGATGTAGTTTTATAACCTAATAAATGTAAATTGAGTTAAGAACCACCTTTCCTCTAGATTCACTATAGTTGAGTTCTCCTGACACCCTATATAGTGGTTTTAAACATTTTTTTTAGAATTACTAGAACTATATAATTATTTATAATTTTACCTATGATATGTTAAATCATCTTATTCTTATTCATTAATAATTTTTCATTATTATTATTGTTTTATGTGTTCATTTCCTTATTTTATATTACACATTTCATTGTGAAGGATCTAGATATTGAACATTGGTTATTGATAAATCATATATATAATTATATTTATGTAATAAATATATTTTTAGATATATATTTACTATAATTATTGAATTCTGAACATAGACATGGAATAAAATCAATTTATGGAGATTGGTAGACAATATGTACGCACGTACGACACTATCATTTCTTGAAAGGGTGAAAGGGAAATTAAGATGATTGTATATTAAAATTATATAATAAATATCACGTCTTATATATCAAATATACTATCTAAATTAAAACATTAATACAATCCATGTAATGTTCTAGTGAAAAATTGACCACACTGGTTCATTAGGAGGTAGTCCACCATAAAAAAGAACGAAATTATCATATATACAATGGATGTTAATATAATAATGTATATGATATTTTTATTTGGTATAATGAATAATATTTCATCAATATCATGTATAAAAATAAAAATAATCCTTATTTCCTTCCTTGTAATGTGTATGTGATAAATTAATCACATCATTTCATGAGGCGGTTGTCGGTCCTACAGTTGAATGATGTTATCAAATTTTCTAGAGATTGGAAGGTAGGAAGGTATATATGAAACTATAATAAAAAAATGTATCATTATATAATATTTAAAATATATTAAAATAACATACATATTTATATACACCCATGTTAATTGGTGATCAAAAATGAAATAAATCAGTTCGAGAGGCAGTAGTCCACTATACAGATTATCAAGTGTTTCATTTCTCATTTGAGGTAGGAGGAGATGGCTGTAGTCCATGACCTTAACAGAATAAAATATAATTATGTGGATTAAACATAATATTTTATATCATCATGTTTTAAAAATAGATTAAGTATGTGGAGTAATAAAAAACATTAAATACTCAGTTAACAACATCACGTCTTCTATGAACAATATTTTGGGTGTTTTGAATTTTTTTTTCTTAAGATGGGGTTATGATCAAAAAAGGTATTCTAGAATGATTATATGAAAATAATTAATATATTTTATTGGTTTTTTGATAATATAATTTGTTTTTTGTGTGTTGAAATTAGTCTATAGGGTTTGACCTTTTATAAGTGGGGAAGTGGATGAACATAGATTTTTGAAAAAAAATGAATTCCACCAATGTTTATTCATCCCATTTGGATCCCATTAGAACCATATTCAAAAAAATTAATTCATAATACCAATAATGGACCATAAATATGAAATAGACATGTTTCGAGTTAATTTGAATCATTATCAATTTAGTTTCACCCCACCAGGATACATGCTTTTATAATAATGGTAGTAAATAATTTTTAGCTGTTTCAATATTCATTATAGAAACAATTTGTTTTCCATATTAGATAATATAATTTATGAATATTCCAAATATGGAATGCATTTTTTAAAATCAATATCACAAATTATGTGGAATTTAATGTAAAATTAAACTCACACATGTGTTAAAAAATGTGTTTTCCAAAGATAAACATTCAAAACATTAAAAGGATTTTATATTAAAATTTAATATGAACATGATTCCAACGACAAAATTAATTCAAATTGTAATATAATAATAATAATTTTACGTTAAAATTTATTTATAATATAATTTAAATGAAAAGACAACCATCAATACAAATCAATAGTTTTTCACTATTTATCAATAAATTTAACCTTTTATAAAAAAATTCATCAATTATACCAATGATAATTTTGACCTGTAGATATAAATAATAATTTTTTTAACATAGAAAATATCATAAATTGTTAAAAATGAAGTTTAAATTAAGGGTAAAAAACATGACTAACATATGTTTTAAAAAAATTATTTTTTAGAAAATATTTATTTTTCATTAATATGTAATTTATTTACTTTCTAATCGATATATAAACATTCTATTTATTATATAAATGATTAAAAAATAACTTTTTTAATTTTTTCTCTTTTAATATCATCAAATTTAAAAAATAGGTTATAATGGTCATGTTTAAATAATAATATATTAACAGAGTATCCATTTTTGTTTAAACCCATTGGTTTTTACATCACAATATATTAAAGTGGTTGAATTTATTTTAAATAATATAATGCATAATATCTCATTGTGATTCGTTATCTTCTATGAATAATGTTTTGTTTCATATATAATTAGAAATACAATGTTACTAATTTAATATCGGAGGGCATTACATTCAACCCCTAAAGAAAATTTTATCTTTGAAATTTATGCTTGATCTCTCTAATCAAGGGTTTGAAATTATAAAATAAATTTGCGTTAAACCCATATCATAAGAAGGGTTAAAAACATACTCTTGATAATGGGTAAAGGTAAGTACAAATTTCATCTTGAATAACATGTATTAGGTTTCCAAATAAGATAATATTTGTAGAATGTGAAGATATAGAAATGGATGAAAAGCCTAAAAATTGTAGAGAGTGATATAAATAATTGATCCAAAGGAAGTGAATGATCAATAGAAAGTTAATAATCCAAATCAATAAATCTATGAAGTGATAAATGGCTATTGATTTTTCACATATAAATACAATTATACAATACTTTTTTTTCAATGTCCTTTTACAAGATTTGAATAATTCTCATAGAATCTAGATAATTATCATTATGATATATACATATATTAATATAATAATTTCATAAATCAATCATTTTCTCTAATAATCACAACTTTTTCTCTAAATGATGAATATTCAGGATGATTTTTTTGTTCCTCAATTAAAAAAATTAACTTTCAACCAATCATATAATCATCAAATGAAAAAAATGAAATTATTATAGTGTGTACTAAAACAAAATTGGTTAGATAAAGTTATAAAATATAATACATTGATCTCTAATACCATAATTTAAATTCCCAACATTCATCATAATCAATTATATAGATTTCTTTCATAAACAATTTCATATTAAATGTCCAAAATTATAGTATAATTCTTCCAAAAAAAACCATTTATGTTATACCAAAAGATTATATATATTACAACTCAATAAATCATCTTAAAATATATCATTATTCACATATAAATCTAATTTATTAAACCCTAAAATGGGTATATATGAATTTGACATACAATCTACCTTAAAATCATAAACCCATGACGGTATCCATAACTCTTAAATAAATATTACATGAAGACATATATGTTTCCTAAATTAACACATTCCTTAAATGATTCATAGTAATAATTAAAAACTCCACTGTTAAAGATACTTATTTAGTATAATTATTGATTGCCATTACATAAATAATTCATCCATTTTACATCCTTGAATTTTTATAACAAATGTATTTTTGTTGTCTTGGGGACAATCATTAGTTTAGTGAATTGATTCATATAATTCCAAAAAATTGAAATCCTTTTACACATATAATTACATGATTATTCAATATAAATATCAATAAATAAAACACAAGGATTGTAAATTCCTAGGGTATATGGAAGGTTATGATCTTAATACACAAGACATGGAATTATTATTTCATTTTCCCTAGTGATCTCATAAAATCTCTCCAAACTCCTATATCTGTATGGGATGTCCATGGAAATAAATAAATAAAGCAGTGAAATGAAAATAATAGTAAGGAAATAAACATGATAATGAATCATAACATTTTACTCAATGGTGTAACATGATATCAAAAAAGAGGAGGCACATGAGTAATCACATAGGAGAATAATGTAATGTTCATTAAACCATAATACCATGGTAACATGGGAATATTAGAATAGACATATAACATGACATAAAAATGAGTCATGTATAACAACTATGATAACATCACATGGTGGAAAAAGTCCCATATTGGAATATGTGTACTCCCTAATCCCACGATTTATGTATCATGAGGCTAAAAAATTACCTAAAGATTTACATTATTATATTGGCACACTGATCAAAAAATGGTCATGGTCTATTTGAGACACATAAAGGAAATAAATAATTTGAAATAGCATATTAATAATCTATAGAATGAACATGGGTTTCATAGGCATTATTTATTTCATATTTAATGTAAATTTCATAATGAAGGAAACTGAGAAAAGATCATAAGTCACCTATTGAACCATAAAAGGAAGGTATAACAAACAAGGTATATAAGTGATAGATATATATACATAATTTAAAATAAAATCATTTTCACATCAGATTTTTTTGATGATAAAAAAATAATTTAGGAAAATAATTCAAGTGGAAAATAACCTTTTTTACTTTGAGTAAAACCAAATCACATCATCTTAGATTGATAATGAATTTCTAATATAACATTAAATTTTCTTAAGGAAAATATCCTTTAAATTTTAAAACAATAAATAAATAAATATTAAAATATATCAAAAATTAAATAAAATATTTTTCTTCAAATAAATGTATAACATTAAATTAATTATTTAAAACATTGAGTGTCCATGACATAATAATGGTTCTTTTCATGTCGTATATGTTAAAAATAGAATATTTTGTTCACATTTTAATGAAGATTTGTGCATTAAATTATTTGAAAAAATAGAGGAATATTCCATTTATTTATTTTTTAAAAATAAAATTAATGGTAAATATAAAATTTAAAATTCATATAAATAAATTTGAATTATATAAAAAAACATGGAATTTTAGAAAGACGAATTTTTGACTGAAGAGAGAAATGATATCATAATTTCATAAATTTTATATAAAAAACATAAGGAACAGAATATATTAAAATGGAACAATTACATGATAATTTCATGAATAACTGGTGGTCAATAAAATGAAACTGGTTTATTAGTTAATGATCATGATATTCTATTGAAGGGAAATTAAATCATAAGAAATACTAATTACATTGAGATTGAAACATAAACCCTTGGAGCGTTGGTAACATTTGAAAAATTATTACTATGAATTTAGTGGAAGAATTGACACATAAAATATCACTATGTATAATGTATTCATCATATATTAATTAAATGTCTAGTATATAAACCATTGAAAAAGAATTCATGCATAAATGAAAATGTGTCCTAAAGAAAGATGTTTTCGATGAAACCATTACAATATTTGAATCATTATGGTGAGAGTAAATATATAGAGTGATTATATGTAAAAAATTCATATCCATAGAAAAAAAATAAAAAAATATTCACAATTCATTTCACAATGAATTTTGGAATAATATAAAAAATGAGGAACTCGTACAAGACAACTAATAGATGTTGAGTTATGATACCCTTTAAATTGTGATCAAAATTAGTTAAGAACTATTTAACCTTATGTATAGTTATTTAAAAAATCTTAATTTCTAATATATAAATCAAATGATTATTTATAATATGATATAAGTTCCTTTTATAAACTCATTTTACCAATTTGTTTAAAACCATTCTTTATTTGTATTGTTTCGGGTGTTAGTTTTCTTGTTTTAGCCTCCATGTTTCATCATGAATATTATAGATAATGGAAATATTTTATAGTTTCATCATCTAAATAATTATATTAATGTTATAAATATCATTTTTTTCAAATATATATAGCCTTATAATAATTTCTTAATTTATAACATGGATAATGAATCACATCACTTTGTGGAGACTATTGGTCATACATACGCCTGAATAATGTTATCATTTCTTTAATTAGTGTAATAAAATAAGTTAGTGGATTATATGTGTAATAAAATAGATATCATCTCATATATATAACATATATTCATTAAATTTATATATTGTTTCCTTCCTTATAAAGTAGTATTTAAAAATGGAGAGCATCACTTCGCGAGGCGGTGGTCCTCCGTACACATGAACAATGGGATAATTGATTCAATGAATAGAAATGAAATAAATTTTATGATATATTTCCTTTTCAAATATTTTTAATATTTCATTAATTTTATATATCGTCATAAAATTTTTCATTATTACTTTTTATTAAATCATATTTTAAAAACAAACATGTCATTTTGTGAGGTGACAGTCCATTGTACACACAAAATATGTTTTCACATTCTCTTTAGAGTGGATTGTAAGAATGTATATATGATATTGAAATTAAAAAATTATAATTAAATCGTAAATATAATATGAAAATTTATATACATTATTATATCCTGATGTGAGAAGTGGTGATGGAGGATGAGTTACATCAGTTCACGAAGTGGTAGTCCGCTGAATATATGTTCAACAGTTTTATTTCCCATTTGAGGGAGGAGGAGATGGTTTTAGGTTAGGATCATAACATATAATGTTTTTATAATAAGGAATACAATTATATTACTATCTAATCATGTTTTAAACATATTTTAATGATTTCGAATATGAAATAAGATAATGTTCTTACTAAAAAATGTGACCACTTCTTTAGAAAACTTTTTTCGTTTCCACCAAATAACATAATCAGATTTATTTATGGAAAAAAATTGGATTCAATGATGATAATATGTAATTAAGGAAGTGAATTTTTGAGTTCATAGATGCAAAAATTTGTTTTGTATTTGTGTAAAATAGAGGAGTGTTGGTGGTTTTTTATAAGTGCGGGATAGGAGACATTAGGAAATTTTGAAATGAACGATTTTTACCAAAATTATTACAATGAAAAATATATATAAATTTATCATTATCAATAATTATAAAATATAATTTCCATATAAGACCATAATATATTAATTAGACAATATTTTAGTCATTTTTATCCCTTACCATTTATGTTTAAGTCCCATGGTAAACACATTGTTACCTTAATGATAGTAAATAATTTTTATTATTTTCACTATTAAATACTGTATAAAATTAAGTATAAATAAATAGATAATAAAAATTATTCTTATTCCAAATATTAAATCCATTTTTCAAATAAAATAAATATTACTACAATTATTTAATTTAAAATTAAACTCGCTGATGTATAAAAAAGGGGTCTCCAAAGAAAAACATTAAATGGTTCGATGTGTATTTATTTAATAATTAAATAATTAATAGATTGAAATGTCCCAAGATAGTTAAATTTAATTATTATTAAAACAATTTTACAATAAAAAGATTTAAAATATAATTTAACTTTAATAATAATTTAATTTTAAAAGCAGTTTTCAATAAAAATCTGTATGATTCAATATTAAAAAAATCCTTTTAAAAAAATCATAAAAATGGACCACTTTTTTTACGTTTATATTTTAATTTTTTTTATATATTTTTTAAAAAAAATATGTTGATAATTAATGATGAATTATGCCTGCAAATTTGGACTAAATAATTATTTATAAAAATATTGTTTTTTAGAACAGTTTTCCTTCAAATAGTTTTTATTCGATTTATAATCAATAAATAACCATTGAAATTATTTTATAAATATATAAACAATGACATATATATATTAGTAATTCTTATTTATACCCCCAAATTTTAACTATATTCTATAAACGTCATATCTCAAAAAATATTTTAATAGATTATATTACTTTATTTAAAATCAATGTTCCATAAGTCACAAGCTATTAAAGAGAATTTATTTATTAATAAATGAATATATATAGTAAATAATTAGGGTATTAATTTATATTATTAGAATTTTTTTCATTTTCATATAAATTAATGAAATATATTTTATTCTTTTAAAATAGTAGGGCATTTAATAGTGGATGCATAAGGGTGGGATTTATAATGACCACGAGGGGGGAATTATTAGAGAGCATGGGGGTGGGACAACCTAATTTATTATTGAAGGATTATAATTTTCTAGAGAGAATTTAATTTTTTTAATGTTATAATATGTTTTTTATCCTTATATGGTGAATCCTCCATCGGCTGGGGTGATTTTTCATTACGTAGGAGGATAAACCCTTAGAGAGAGATATGTAGTTGTGCGCCAAAGAATGGTTTGCATCCCCTTGTTGTATACCCATAACATTTTGGTCATCATGTTTATTTCATTTCTATTATTAATTTATTATCTTAATTCCCTTGTCTATTTATTTGTTTTATATAATATGTATCTCAGAATATATTTTTATTATCATGGTGGGTTGACCTACCGTGTTGTACTCACAGAAATCTTGGGATTCCATTTGTTACACAAGAATATTTCATTACTGCATGGTTGGAAAAGGTAATGTAAAATATTTTTGATTCGATTACTATATGTGGTGGATCATAGATTTGGGACCAACATGTGGATTGGGACATGAGTATTTAATTTAGTATCTTTAGTCATTTGTATTTTGACTCCCAACATATCAATTAGTGACATTCATCCCAAAATTTAATGATTCATTTTTTGATTGTATTTTCGTAGTTTGACAATAATTATTCAACGGATTCATGTTTAATTGTTTTTATTTTTATTCTACATTGATATTATTATTATTCATTTTTATTTCAACTATGTACTAGATGGTATTGTCTCCCCACTTTGATCCATATAATCTCACAGATAATTAGTCATCTATGTGGCCAGAGAGGTGTTGTTGGGGTCCAGTAAAAAACAATGGATCATTCATGTGATGGTGTACCAATATGGGATAAATTAAAAATATAATATTTATATTTACCACTTCCCAAGAGAAATATTTATAACCATATTTTATTATATTGGTTTCCATACAATTTATTGTTACGAAATGGGAAAAGTTTTTTCCTACCATTATAAATTGTTTAATCTTCCATAAAATTTTTATTTTGGATAAAATAAAATATTTTTTAATAAACCATTATTTATTTTTCATTTAAAATTTAAATCTATTAATTTTTTCTCTTTAGAATTTTTTATATTAAATTAAAAAATTTCCTATAAAATTTTAATTTTCAATATTGTGGAAAACATTTCATATGTAACCATTATGATCTCAATTCCATTTTCCTTTTCCTTTGTAAAAGTATTCAACTTCTATGTATTATTTTTTTATCAATAACCCACTATTTTAATTTTCATTTGAGGTATTGAACTCATGGTATTAAATAAACATGATTTTAACCCTTATTAGTAGGCATCATTCAATAATTTTAATTCAAGGATTTGTTCTATATATGTCAAAATAAATATAATTTTTTTATTTTTCCAGTGGTATATTTTTTTAAACAATCCACAAAATTTTATTGGATTGTTCTTGTTCTCGTTTTATTGAAATAATGCTAAAAATACTTTATTTCTTTAGTTAATAATAATTTTTTGAAATTACATATGAATTTATATATGGGGAAATTATTGATGTACATAATATAATGTGACTTATGGGTGCTAAATTATATAACCCTATAATTATTTGTGTAATTTTTTTAAACAATGATATGTGAAGTATAGTGTACAAGTAGTTAGTCTATGACAAATAAGTTATGGGATATGATTTCTCAAAATTATATACCCCACTAATGAATTTGTTATCTCTTTATATTAAATGAGATTTTATATATTGTATTATAGTGCAAATCTAATCCAATATGGGACTATTTCAACACTTTGATGAATGTATTTATAGTGGACTATATAATACCATGATTTTTATACATTATTAGCACATAAATTTATTTGTAATAATTTAAACATTAAAAATATAGACACCTAAATACCGTAGTAGTCTAGTGCATTTAGAATCATAAAAACATAAACACTGGCACACATGTTATCTACATTATCTCCCACGATGTTCTTTATGACTAGAAACTTTTTAGACACATCATAACTAGTACATATCTTCATAACCTAGGGAATGAATCGTATAAAAAGGGGTGACATTAGATTCTCAGTAAAGATAAACAAAGGAGACATGTAATCTTAGGCATGTGAATAAGGTTATGTAAATGCGATCATAACATTGTAAGATCATACCATACATATAATAAGTTCATAAACATGAATCACATAATAATTTTGGGCAGTTAAAAATACATGAATCATAAGGGAATATATATAATAAGCTATAAAATCATAACATAGTAATAAAACATTAAATTATTATAGTCTAAAAAGAACATATTTTGATTTCCATAATAGTCAAGGAATTTTTGTGAGACCATCACAGTTGAAAAAGTACATTACCAAACCATGTTCAAACCACATTCTAGAAATATATTTCATAATTGATTTCATTCCTTCTTCTATCCATGTATTACTGAACTGAGTTCACTTTTTTATTAAAAACCTATATTACTTAACCAAGTTCATTTCTCATTCCAGCTTTTTAATAATGAACATAGTTCATTTTTCATTTCATATGTTTCTATCTCATGAGATATCAATCTTTACCCAATTCATTGGAGGGAGATTTAGGTCCCACCCATCTCATTGGGAAATCGTACATACATGTTCCACAAGATCCTAAATAATCATATAAAAACCCATGAATTTAAATATGTATTATAAACATGTAATCTTCTAATAACATGTGGAAAAATATTGGTTTTATATTCATTTCATCACAAATATATCTCATGAGAAGGATTGGGTTTAAAAATTATATTACCCATGAAAGAGAAATGTGTTTCCATAAACAAATAACCCATGAAAGAGAAATGAGTTTTATAAACATAAAACCCATGAAAGACAAATAGTATTCACATAGACCACAACATCAATACAAACACATTTAGAGAAATAATAAGAATGGAACCACTATATATTTTCCTATAAATGTATGATTAATATTTATATATATCATATTATACTGAAAATAATATTGAAATATCTTTTAAACATCCTACTTGAGTATATTATCATTTATTCTTTGAAATAAGATAATTAATACTTAAAAATATTTGAAAATCATTTTCATAGAAAATACATTGAAAACATATAAATATGAAATGAAATCATTTTGAAAACATTTTCCATTGAAAACATTTAAAATAAAATTTAAAACAATTTAAAAACCCATTTTCATTGAAAACTTATAAAATAAGATTCAAATCATTTAAAAAAATATTTGAATATAATTTAAAAACATAAAATGGAATCTTGAATAAGTTTTAAAAAACCATTTCTTCGAATATTACATTGAAAACATATAAACAATACCTAAAACCATTTAGAAAACCATTTTTCTTGAAAACATATAAATAAAGAATGAAATAATTTTGAGAAAAATTTCGTTGAAAATAATTTTTAAAAAAAGTCTTAAAAATTAACAATATAACATGCAATAGAATCTTCATAGGAATGAATGTCGGTAAATCCATACATGTCATATGAGGTAAAATGAACATTCCTTTTTCATGATAAAAAGGGTAGAAATAATCATTGATGATAAATCACCAAGAATATTCCATTGAAAGCATTGGTAAGAGAAAAAGTCTAGTAATTTATTTTAAATATTATTGGAAAATATAGAACTACTTTTGGAAACCCTTTTTAGAAAACATTTTATGTAAGGAACATATATTTCTGACCGAAAGGGTAATATCCAGATTTCCTAAATACAAATTCTTAACTATCCTATGTCCCAAATAGTGTAAAAATGGTACCAATTCATGAATATATCCTGAATGAACATAGGATAAGATAATTTATCTTATTTTTTAAGATATGGATCATAATATTTTATCAAATTAATCATAAACATAAACAAATTTGTCATACGATTAGATTGTTTTAATAAAGTACTACCAGATGGTAACATTTAACCATACTAACCTTTTAAGAAAATGGAATTACATTAACCATAAAATATAATGAAATGAAGTTATTTCGTGATATAAAATTTCAAATGTAGTTTATAGTCATAATGGAAAAATATAACTGCAAAACATGGCATGTGTCTCAAATAAGGTAAATTGAGACAAAATTACTTTATCGGTTTTGAAAGTTTTGAAACATAAAACTAATAAAATAAATATCATAAAATTGATATCTAAATACACATTAATTTATGTATAATAATATTATCATTCATCCATGAAATGTATACCGACCACAAAAAATGAATGGGTGGTTAATAAAGTTGTATATCACTAAAATAAAAAGTGAGATGAAATCCCCATACCATGTGCCTTGACACTCTTCATACCCATAAATGATTCCCGTATAATGAATCTACGATTATTATAAAACATTTAAAAAATATATTCTTAAATATAAAACCATATATGGTTTTATTAGAACCTTGTTTTACACTCTTGTTGACAATCATATGTTAAGATTTGACTTGGGGAAATAATCATTTTGTTATTCATATAGGACTTTATTTGTTATATATATGGACTTTATAGTAATATGTATATATAAATAATTTAAAACATGGTAAAAACATAATTAATATTAAGAATATTTTTATTGTGATAATCTAGAGAATAATTAGGTATGAGATGGATTACTCCGTTCATGGAGAAGGTAAGTCATACATATTCATGAATGATGTTTCAATTTTTTTTATGGTATTTAATGAGTAAAATAAAATGACATATATTTATAAATTAATTTAAAATTAAATTAGAATTATTATTTCATATATATCATATAACATCACTAAAATGATTCCTTAATATATTACTTGTAGTTTCGAAATGAATCACATCTCTTTGATGGGGGTGTAGTCTACACTTCCCCAAACAAAATTATCCAATTTCCACTAAATTTACTGTACAAAGATATTCATGGTAAAAAAATTAAAAAATCATAATGAATTTATGAACATAATATATATAATATATAAATATATTTTTCATCATAATTTCCACCATGATAGGTGGTAATGGAAAAATAAACAATCATCAATTTGTGAGGCGTTAGTTTCCATACACGTAAACAATATGTTCGTTACCCATTGGAATGAAGTGTGTGTAAGTCTAGATCGAACACTAATCATCAAAAAATACTAGTATATTTTTTATACTGGTGTCATTATTTAGGCATGAAATAAAGGTAATGGAGGGGTGGATAAAGAAAAGAAAAGAAAGGATCTTGAGATAAGATATTACCTCATAATCGTGTCAATCCTTTTGGTTTGTTACAAATGTCTTCCTTGGATTATATTATGACCAAGGGGAGGATTATAGGATTAAGGGAGGGATTTGGGGAAGTATTTTGGGTATATATTGTCTTAGAAATATTGTCTTGAGAGGTGTGAGGAAGAGGGAGGATAAGAGGCCTCTTTGTAGTGGAGTAAGAGTGGAACACTTGTAAATATTTGAAGAGAGAATTCAACCCACGTTTTTCATTTTGAAAATAGATCTAATAATTGACCAAAGTCAATCCAAGGGGGTATAGGTTTCAAATATAGTCTTAAAATGTCTCATAGACAAGTGTCAATGCCGTTTTTTCACTTAATTTAATGGATTAATACATTATTAACATAATTTTTCTCTTAATCATTTTAATTACATTCAATCTCTTTCATTAATAGTTTTTTTTTGTAAAAAAACATAGTTGACCTTATTAGAAATTATAAATTTTACTGATTCCAGTTATGGAATCCATTTTTCTAAATTATAATCACTAATGAATACGAAATTAAATTAAAAAATAATCTATCTAGAGAGACAAGCATGGAGGTTTTAAAGTAAAAAATTTACAAATGTTTTCCATGTTTTTTACCCAAGTTCAAATTGAAATTTATTCCAATGAATATTTTTTATTAATTGATAAAAATATAATATAAGTAAAAATTTAAAACTAATTAAAATATAACATTACATTACAAACAAATTATATGAAGAGAGAGTTTTGAATGAAAATTTGGTATCTTTTACTATTCATCCAACAATGATGTTTCTTAGAAAAAACATAAAATTCACCATAAGAAAGTTTCTACATTCTAAATTAAAAAATAAAGTTTATTTTATAAAATTAAATTTATAAATGTGTCTAAAATTAATTTTATTATTTTTCTTAGAGCGACATTAAAACTAGTTCATTAGAGAAAATATTATATTTAAAAATATAATACTTCATCAAAAATTATATAATTCACTATCAATATGTTTTATTTATATAAAAACAATATTAAAAATATTTGAAAAGTAGTTATTAATATTCATATTTCTATGTTTAATTTCTAGGTTACAATTATCTCATTTAAATAATTATGATAATAAAATGATGCTTCGTAAAAACACATTGTTGTGTATAATGCAAGCCAAGTTGGTTCCATGTGGAAGGAAATTTTGAGTTAGTGATTTAGTATAAAAAATATTTTTTTATTGAATGAAATGAAAATTTTAAAATGATTAAATTAAATTGAAAAAATATATATTTCACAAAAATCACGGGGAGTTTCCTTTTACACCCTTAAAATGAATTTCACCCAAAAAATTCTTCTCAATTATTAATTTTTTAACACTTGAATGTTTATTTAATAGAACACAACATCGTAAAAGTGAATACAAAAAAATCATTAAAAGTGGTATTCCAGAATGATAAAGGCTACCCAATGTAACTTATTACTATCTTTCCAGATATGAGAACATATGATGAGAGTGAATATTGGATACAGAGGAAAATCATAAATAATTATAGCAAGTGATTGAGGTCATCAATCATAATCAATTTAATGATCAATGAATAGTTGAGGGCCTTAAAGCCAAAAATATGTGATGATATCTAAGTCCATTAGTTAAAAAAATTAATGTATTAGAATAATTTTTTTTATCATTATCATAGATTTGAGTAATTATCTTATTGGATAATAATAATAGTAAATAAGCATAAATGATATATTTTTATAAAAAAAATTAATTATTTGGTTGTACTTTTAACTATTTCTAATTCTTCCATTAAAACAATAAATAGATGACCAGAAATTATCTTTCATGCTCAAACAACTAAAATAAGCTTTTAACAAATATTAGGATTTATAACAGTATGAAAATTCTAACTATTTGACTATAAATATTCATAAAAATCAATATGGTTATGAAATTAATCTCTAAAAATAAAAACTAACAACACTGTTATATCATAAATAATTATTCATCAAAAATAATTATACATTAACCAGGATATCACATAGGCTAGTTGTAGGTGTGAGATCCTTATCATCATTCGATCAACTGTTCAAGACCCACAACATTACCAAACTAGACTGGTTATCACCTATTATGCATGATATCCTTTTCTAAAATCACACTAATATATTTTTTTAAAATATAAAATATGGAAATACATAAAAATATTTAATCACTAAATATCATTTTAACCATGAAATCCTATACAAAATCAATACATAAATACTTCCTCTAATGTTTTACTTATTTTTATAATTATTATCCTTATAAAAGTTATAAAAGCTAAAAATCCAAAACATTAGAAAGAAAGTTATGAAATTATATTAAAATTGATTCCCCTATATATAACAATGTATCTCTTAGTTATTACATTCCAAACAAGAGAATACACTTATTATATATTCTCGTGAAAGATGGTAATAACCATAATTACTATAAATACATATTGAAAACATGCATGATTCATTTTTTCCTTATATTACTTGATATATTTCACAAAACCAAGAAGATTTAAAATGTATCCATGATATCATAAAATATATGTAAACTTGTCCTCAATTAATTCCAAGGTAATTATTATCATAAAATTTACATATTAATATCAAACATATATTTATCCAAACAAATTACCATAACATAAGGAACATATTAGGGGTTATCATTTCATAATCATTAGTTTTCCACAGACATCACCTTTACATTATGTAACTTCTATATTCGATCAGATCCATTAAACATATTCTTGTAAATCTGTAGTAAAAAGACCTAAACTGAACAATCAATATATCATATTATATAATTCATGAATCCATATAATTAAGAAAAATTAGTATTCCACTTTGTCATTATTTCATTAACAAGGATTCCACTTCCCATTATATAATTCCACTTTCCATTCACATTTCAAATGTATTCTCATCAATATTTGTAATGTAACCATTACCCAAACCACCTTGATGATTCTGTTCAATAGATTTCTTCATGGGATATTTTCTTTCATAATGACATATTATTACACACATAAAACACATAACCATTGAGAATTCCTTAGGGAGGACAATCTTATCAATCATTTCATTTACTAAACTTTTCATTTTTTCATTTAAATCGTTTTTTGTATCCTTTTACATAGTGAAAACATATTATTGATCCTCTAATACATTAACTTAGGTGATTCTATTAACACAAAGAAAACTGATTATAATTTTCTCTATGGTCCTCATTTATAGAACTCCAAATGAACTCATTCTTTCTCTTCCTCGATGAGTCCAAATGTTTGTCAAAGAACATGTTGTAAATCATGTTCCTTGTAAACTTATTAGAAATGATCAAAATAACTTTTACACTAGTGATTATCTAACATGACTAATCATTATAAAATCTTCCATCACATTCAACATTAATCTAGTTCCTTCTTATTACTTCCATTTAAAAAACCAATAGTATAGTGAGAGCTTTACATGTCATAGCAGAAAACAATATAGTGCTGAAAATATATACATATAAGATATCTAAATCATGAAAGATTCCTTTATATTGTTCAAAATAGGTTCATCCTAGGTTATTAATATCCAAATTGTATGTAAATTCTACATGATTGTTGGTGAAGAGATTGTGAATTCCCAAAGCATATCCCTCGGGAGTGTCAAAACATATGCGCAGCAAGGCCCGTTCTGGTGTACAAGATTACCCCGAGTAAAGAACCAAACATCTTTTCATATTTGTTACCCCTAGGTATATCTTTCCCATATCCACATCCAATTTTAGTATCCCGACATGGATATATTTCTAGGAAAACACTCAATCTATCCTTTACCCAAATTCTATGATATTTTTCTATAATTTACTTTATCCTTAGAAATAACCCTATACATATCCTTAGAGTTATCACTGAAATTTTCTCATCCTATCTTCCAAAGGATAATGAAACCTTTTCTCTGATACCATATGTAAGGACCTTCTCTTTTCAAACATTAACAATTCTTATCTTTTTCTAAATACTTAAAAAATTAAACAAATAGATTCCCAAAGACCGTATTATTGTAGTGTCATTGGAAACATGGAATCATTTACACTGGTACATAAGTGAGCTTCATTATGTCCCATAATGTTATTCACGACTAGCACCATTCGGAGGCACATCAAACCTAAAACATATCTTCCTAAAATGGGTAAAGAAACTTTAAAAGGGGTGATCTGAGATGTTCAATAAGGGAAAAAGGGAGACATGTAATATTAATCATGAGCATAAGAGTATGATAATGTGATACTGAAATTGGAATATCATATCCTATGTGTCATAAGACCATAAACATGAATCATAGAATAATTCGTTAAAATTACTAAGACATAAATCGTAAGGATATAAAGAACATAGTGCATGAAATAATAATAAAGGAAGAAAAAATTGAATTTTGGTAGACACATAACCATATATAATGATTTCCATAGTATTCTTGGAATTGATGTTATGTTTATATTAATTGAAGAAGTCCTTTACTGAACCGGGTTCACACCTCCTTCCAACCCTGTATTATTAAACCAAGTTCACTCCTCGTTCCAGCACTATATCACTGAACTGATTTAATTTCATGTTCCAACCCTATAATATTGAATTGAGTTCATTTCTTGTTTCATCACAGTAATACTAAACCAATATCATTTAATGTTCCATCCATTTATATCTTATAATATATAAATATTAACCCAATATATTGGAGGGAGATATAGGTCCCACCTATCTCATAGTGAAATCATACATACATATGTCACAAGATCATAAATAATCATATCATAGCCTATGAAATGAATTGGGTATTATAAACATGTAATAATATCATAACCTGTGAAATAATAGCTTTCATAACCATTTCATCATAATAATAACCAGTCAAAAGGAGTGGGTTTCAAAATTATGTAACCCATGAATGGGAAAAAAGCTTCTATAAACATATAATCCTTGAAAAAGAATAAGTATTCATAAACATATTACCTGTGAAAGAGAAAAATGTATCATAAAGACCATGATATCATGCATAACCCATTCAAATAATGATTATTAATGGAACCTTTAGATAAATTCCTAGAAATTCATGAGTAAAATAAAGGAATGTCATCATATATAGAAAATAATTTTGAACTTTATTTCAATAAAACGTAGGGAAAATACACTTTTTTATTTGAAATGGATTTTTAATACATAAATCCTTTTAAAACAAATATCCTTAGACAATACCAGGAAAACTTATAAAGAATACTTGAAATAAATTTTAAAACCTATTTATGTGAAAACTTATAAAATAAGATTAAAAAAAATTGATTTACATATACCTTGAATACATATAAAATAATATTTAAAACATTTTAAAATCCCTTTTCTTTGAAATTTTTTAAAATAAGCTTCAAAAAATTTTAAAAACCCTTTATTTGAAAACACCTTTAAAATTTATAAAGAAGTATTGAAAACAATTTAGATACCAATTATTTGAAAATAACATTCAAAACATATAAATAATGCTTGAATACATTTTGAAAACCATTTTACACAAAAACTTATAAAAGAAGCAATAAAACGTTTTGAAAAAAATTCATTTAAAATAATTTTAAAAAAACTCTATAAAAAAAATGTTTAAAAAATAAAAAGGAAGAATCATAAGAATGATAACAGGTATATAGGAACATGTCGTATGAGGTAGAAATAACATTCCTTTTTCATGGTAAAAGGGTAGAAAATTCCTAGTTCTAAATGTGATATGATTATTCCTTTGAAAACATTTGATAAGGAAATAATTATTAAAATCATTCTTTTACATATTATAGTTTAATAATAGAATATTCTTGGGAACCATTGTTAAGAAACATAATTTTTAAGGTGGATAGATTTTTTACCATAGAGAGTGTAATTTTAGGCTTTCTTGAAAATAAATTCATAACAATATTATGTACCAATGAGTGGAAAAATTGTTGCAATACTTTAATATTTAATGAATAACAATGTATAAGAAAATTAATCAGTTTTCTTAATAAAAGGATTAAATATTTCCTCAATGGAAGAATAGAAATAAAATATCTCTAAAAGTGATGACATTGTTTTATTAAGATCATACCACATGGTAATCTTGAACCATACTCCGCATGTAAAAAAATGAAATTAAAAAATTCTTAAAATATCATCAAATAATGTAGATTCATGATATAACATTTCAATGTAAGTATATACTCCTCATGGAAAATTATAGGTCCATAACAAGTCATGTGTCTCAAAGTATGCAAGTTGAGACATAATTAATTTACTTATTTTTAAATATTGATACATAAACCCCATTAAATAAAGATAATATAATTTATATTTAAACACTAATCAATTTTATTATAAAAATCATATAATTCATTGATATATAGTACACACACCACAGAAAAGAAATGGGTTGTGAAGAAAACATGTATCTCATAGAATTAAAAAGTGACATGAAATCAACAATCCTTGTGTTATGACACTATTCTCACACCTATAAGACTCCTTTATAAAAATTTTAAGTTTCTTAATAATGTTTTAAATAAAAATATTTTTGTATATAATACCATATGTAGTTTTATTGTGACCTTATATTACATTCTTGTTGAAAAGCCTATGTTAAGGGTTCACATTTGGAAATATTATCTTTGTTCTTCGAATGAGTATTAATTTGTTATATATTTGAACATTATAATTATATCATGATTTATAGAATTTAAACCACAATATGAATATAATTTTTATTAAGAATATTTTTATTATAATAATATATATAATATAGAAGTATGATATGGAATAAACCGTTTATGGAGACGGTAAGCTGCATGTACGCATGGACGTTGTTTCCTTTTTTATTGTTAGATTGAAAAAAAGAAATAAAATGAATTATATATATATATATATATATTATAAATATAGTATATTTTTATAGATATATCATATAATTTCACTAAAAACATCATTAATAAATTCCTTGTAGTGTGTAAATGAATCATATTTCATTAAGGGGTGGTAGTTTAGACTTCCTCAAACAAAATTATCTTATTTACACAAAATGGAAAGTAAAAACTAATGTGTGGAAAAAAGATTAAATAAGATTAAAAAGATAATAAATATAATATATGAAATATATACGTATATATTCCATTCTTAGGGCCTTCATGAGAGGATGCAATGGAAAACTGAACAACCATCATTTTGTGGGGCGATAGTTCACCGTACACGCAAACAATATGTTCATTAACCATTACATGGAGTTGTGTGTAAGTGTATATTGAACACTTATAATAAATAACCTATGATATGTACTATAATGTTTTCATTATAAATTAATTTTTCAAAGATTATGCAGGGGTGGATAATTAAAATAAAAGAACTGAGCGTGATAGAATACATTACCTCTTAATCGAGTAACTCCTTGTGGTTTGTGACAAAAGGCTTCCTTTGATTGATTTATTCACAAGGGGTGGATTCAATGAGTATGGTAGTGATGTTGGTAATTATATTTTTGAAATTTTTTTTGAGTAAAAGTGTGTTGATAGTTGTGAGGAAGTGGTAGGATAGGAGGAATTCTTATATTTGAGGAGGATTAACACTATTTTAAATATTTGAAGAGAGAATTAAAACCATAGGTTGAACATTTAAAGTGAATATAATAATGTAAAAATGTCAATAAAATGCACCATAGGGTTAGAATAAGTCATTACAATGGCTCTTGTATTGGTTTCTAGGTCGATTTCTGTCCTAAATTTACGGTTTGGTACTTAGTTAAATTAATTTTTCTCGTAATCATTAAAATTAAATTTAATCACTTTCACTATTGTCTTTCATAAATTACTGATTTTAATTTTTTATAATTTAAAAACAATGATAATTTAAAATATGGAATTAGTTTTTTCAAATTATAATCTTATAATTGGTAGAAATTAATTTTAAAAACAATCACATTGACAGGACAACACTTGAGTTTTTAATGAAAAACTTCAAAAATATTGCTATGTTTATATAAATAATTTCAAAGTGAAATTGATTCCAATTAACTAAATAGGAATTATTTATAAAAATATGATCTAATAAAACTTTAACAAAAATTAAAATATAATTTAACCATATAAATAAATTATATGAAAAGGTTGTTTTGAATTACAATCTGGTAACTTTCACTATTAATCCAAAAAATGATATTTCTCAAAGAAATCCCAATAAATCACACAAATGTAATTTTGTATTTTAAATTAATAAATTATTTTTATTTATTAAACAAAATATCTAAATGTTTCTAATTTTATTCAATTATTTTTTAGAGAGATATATTAAAATTAGTTTATTTGTGAAAGTAGTATTTTTAATCATATAAGGAGGTGACGAAAAAATATTTGGTTATCAATATGTTTTATTTCTATAAAACCATTATATAAAATATTTTAAATATAATAATTATTAATCAAATTATTCTATTTAATGGATAGGTTGTAATTATTTCAATTAAAAAAATATTACAATAAAATGATGCTTTGTAGAATCAGAGTGTTGTGTATAATTCTAGACATGTCAGTTTCATATGAAAGGAATTTTTTATATAGTGAATTAAAATAAAAAATATATTTTTAGTGTGGTGTGAAAAAAAATTATGAAAATATAAAATTAATTCGAAAAAATATATATTTCATAAAATCATGGGGTGTTACACAGACCTTTAAAATTTTAAATGATGACTTGAATAATACCATAGTCACAATTTTATAATTCCATGATAATTTTATATATGTTTCATTATGATAATGACTCATGTACTGATTCTCATATTATAATCTATGTTTTGATGGGTATGGATTATGAATATCAATTCTATGTTCCTTTTTTATATAAGAATACCCATATTCTCACAATGTTCTCACTCATTATCTTGATTGTTATCTTTTATGATTAAATATAGGGAGAAAATGCACTCACCCTTTCTTTTTTTGGTTTCCCCAAGTAATTAATGAATGTAATAGATGCAGTATGTCCCATATATTACCTTGTGAAAAGAATACATGATAGATTATTATGATTTAATATTGTTAGTAAGTCCTTATTATTGTAAAAAGATATCCATATGTTGTGAAATATATTAATTTTATTTGATTATGGTACTTTCTTTTTCAAATTAATATAAATACAGTAGGCTTATCAGTCATTGGTTTGTATGTGTTAATGATATTTATTTTGGATTAGTTCATGGGTAACTATAATTATGATAAATAAACCTAATCATGGCCTCTACGTAAAATTATAAAATCACAACACATACCATGATAAGTAAACATATTGTACATTGCATCATATCACAACAGTCCCTAAAATCCCACGTTCAAGAATATATCCCTTGTCTAAAGAACGTATGTATCCTAGATGATATTTTTTACATACCAAGAAATGCATCATAACCAGTTCCTAAAAATAGTATATATATCTTATCTATAAACAATCAACATTGATACCACTCATTCATGACCCCCGCAACACAAAGGCACCAAAACTAGGTTAAACTTTTTAAAAGAGAGATAAAAAACATCAAATCCCCCTCTAAAAGGACACAGATCGGAACCTATCATCATGAGTTTATTAATAACATTCATGGGAGGAAGAAATGTGTTTTCATTGGCTGTTGTGATGTTATGTAGATAATCTTCATTATGGAGGATCTTATTTCATAGTTATTATAAGGAATGCGATATTTCATGGGATGTGTTTTGATATTGGTTGTTGGATTTATTTCATACTTTGACTGAATTGGATGTTTGTGTATAGTAATTTTTTTCCTCAAGTAAAAATTTATATGACATTATCTATAAATTTGTGAGACCTTATATTTATATTTTTAATCATTGTGCCCTTCAATTTGTATCCCCTTAAAGTAAATAGTTAGGGTTATCTTTATACATTGATTTTGATTTATTCCATATGGTTACTTCAGGGATTTAAAAATTCTACCTAATGGATACCATGTTATTGGGTCCATAAGAAATGATTTAATATACCTCTTCATCCTATTATTAACAAAAAACACCAGAACTGCATTGGATATGGTATGTATGAATCATTCCTTGGGAATGGTGTTGAAATTGAGAAAGTATCTATTGAATGTGTATCTATAACATTTTTATGTTAATTCAATTTTTCTCTCCTCGATCATAGTGACATGATGATATAGTCTAGGGGTAGCATATGTTTTTAACAAATGTAGTACTTAAATATTCTATAGGGACTATTTTATGTAGTTTTGGTTTAATTTAATGGTTATTTATATATTTTCATTCATTCTATTTTTAATATTTTTCCTTCGGATCAAGGTTTTGAAATTTGTCTTGATGGAAGGGGATGTTTCATATTTCTTTCATTTATTATTCTTGAATTTGTATTAAATTATTTTTCACTGTGTTTTTAGTGAAATTATTATTTAGGGTGGCTTCAATATTTTATTTTATATGGCTATATTTATAGATGATTTTTTATTTTTTTACATTTGGTAACATTATATAAATTTAAAAGATATTTTTTATATAATGATTATTTTAATTTTTTGTTTTATAATTTTAACAAATAAATTATAATTTATTATAAAATAACATTCTTTTATAAATCCGATAACTCTTTTTCTAAAAAAATAAGAAAATTTATTCAAATTATCAATATATTATTTATATTTTCATTAAAATAGAATTATTTTTTCTTAATGTAAATATAATTACTATTTAGTAAAGATTATAATTAAAACAATCATTTTGAATCAGTATATAAAATGATATAATTATTTAATCGATATTATTATTAATAATAATTTTTCATTAAATATTACATAATATTATTTTTTTTAAAAAGGATATGTAAACTAATATAAATGATATGGTGAAAAAAATATAATTACTAAACTATTATTATTAGTAGTAATATATTAGTAATATAATTAAAGTAAATATTAATAAAAATAATAAATTTAAAAATTATTATTAAATGTGTACATGTATGGTTAGAGATATTTAATATTATTTTTAGAGATTTAAATGTTACTTTTTATAGAATAGTACAAGTCATTATTAATTATCTAAATGAATTTTTATTTGAAAATCCATAGTTTTCAATATATTTTCTTAAATATTTGTAATTCCAATTTAACATTGAAGTGATATTTTATAATAAAGAGTGTAAAATTAATAAAATAAAGAATTTAATATTTCATAATTTTTTTGTAACATCCCAAGTAAGTAATGAATAATAGATATTTTTATCTATGTCTATTAATGATTAAGATAGTGTTTTAGAGGCTTAAAATGAAAATAAATACAATCTTATGCATGGAATACACTAATATTCTTAAAAGATTGTTTTACTTCCTTATGATGGAAAACCCTTTTTGAATCTATATTTTGACAATTTTATAAACTATGTTTGTCAAAATAAACTTAACCTTTATAATTGGGACATCAAAATTTACTTTGTGTGAATTTTTGGTATTTTTCTGACAATGTTCATTTTTTAATGAATAGTGAAAAATACTGCATTTTACATCAAAACTGCTTTTTAATATAATTTATTTATATGATTAGATTATGTTTTGAATTGGTTTTGAAGTGAAATTAGAATATATTTTTACCATTTTATCTAATGGTGGTCATTGGAATCAATTTCACTTTGAAATTAGACTTAAACTGGTGTCAATATTTTGATACTTATTGTTTTGTAAAAACACGCTATTTGCTCTGGCAGCGGGAATTAATTATTGAATTAATTAATGTGACTTATATGATTTGAATTTTTTAAAATTGACTTCATTTTTGAATTCGGAATATCAAATATAGCTTAGGGTGAATTTTTGGTAATTTTCTGAAAAACTTCAATTTTTGATGAATAGTGAAACCACTAAGTGGTAATCAAGCAAACTGATTTTTCAGTTAAATGAAAGTTTACCACTAATGTGTATTGAATTTTGAAAATCCAACATACATGGTTGTCATTAAGAATTAAAATGTGGTTCAATGAGATTATAATATTTTTTGGTGAATAGTAACTTATTAAGTTCTTAATCGCGATTAGTGGTAATTAGGGTAGTTTAAGGTATAAATAATGCTTTAATAATAGGAAATGACCTAGACACATGTCCCAACCTTATTGGTTGTGTCATGGACGACCAAGACAAGCCATGGGTCAACTTGGAGACCCCATGGAGACATTTTGGTTGGGAAATGACATAAATAACTTTTTATTAAATGTTAAAGTAAAAATGACACAAACAAGAGATGTTTTACGAAAACAATTTTTACATGGGGTTATAAAGATCAGATTTTTGATTATAAATAGTACTTGGAAAGATAAAAATATTTCCTACATAATAGTATTTTTTTTATTATTTTTAGACATTAAATAAATTAAATTATTTATGACATAATAATGATGCAGCGATGACATCATTATTTGACGATTTAAATAAAATGGAAAGACAATGTAAAATCTATGAACTACACATGGCCAAAACCAATTGGATGAGTGTATTTCGAACCCTTATCACCTTATCCAAGAATTATATCAATGTTGGACCTTTTGAAACCGAAACACATTTTCAAATAAAGTAATATTTCTTTACTTGCCAAAAGTGCCCCTCCTCTCCTCTTATAAAAGGCCCCCAACTCTACCTCATTTCACACACCCCTCAAGCCTTTGGCTCGGCCAACCCCTGCCCATTTACTCTCTCCACATCCCTCTCCTCATCCTAGAGGATTACCTTTGGGAATAATCCTTTCAAAGGAAGCCTTTAGGCTCAAATCAAAAGGAGTTACACTTTTAAAGGTAATTCATTCTCTCATGTTCATTTGTTTTATTTTGTTTCTCCAACCCCCTAAACTCTTTTTATTTACTTATTTTGTAACAACACCAATATCTTCAATATACAAGTATGTTTTTATAATATTTATTTGAGCTACAATCTCACACAACTACATCAAATGGTTAAAGAAAATACGGTTTCCGTGGATGGCGAAATTCTGCCTCCCGAAACGATGATTGTTCAATACTCATTTAACACCTTCAAAGGTGGCCATTATGATGTCACTATTTTTATATATGATATATAATATGTTTATGTTTTCCTTAATCTTCTGTTTTTTTCATTTTGGTCATACCTTTATGGTTTCCATTATGGATAAACACGATATCTTCATTTTAGGAAGTGCGGACTACCGCCCCCTCAAAGTGATTTGATTCGTTAAATACCATATGTGGGAAATATAAAGGATGGAACTATGATATTATACATGATATTATACTTGAATTATAATATACCTTTATATCATTATGATTCCATTCTATAAAATACTAAATAGAAATGAAAGTAGCGTTCATGCGTACGTACGGCTTACCATCTCCATGAACAGTGCATTTCATTTCTTACCTCTAAATGATTATGTAATATTATAAATGCATGTATGTACTGGATATATATGACATAAATGATATCTACATCATGAATACCATTCTTGAAATAATGAACCTTTGACCAAATTAACAACATGTAAGTGTAAGAAGTCTATTTTTGACTTAAGAACCAAATACCAACAAAATGAACATTATTAAATTAACTGATTACATGATGTTCATAACATGGTATAAAAGGAATAATGAACTTGAAAAAGATTCATAAGCAAGTAGAGATTAACTCAAGTTTATTATTCAGGAGATTAAAGAACGGTCGGGTCAAGTCGGATACGAGGTATGGGACTTCGTCTCAATCTCCTTTCATTGAGGCATATTTTATTTTATACACAACATTATTTTATACGGTGTGTAAAACCCTTTGACTTTTACGTTTATTCAAAAGGAATATTTTTTATACGAAGCGTTTACTAAACGACAAAAGGGAATGTTTTTGTCGTACGTATGCGGCGACAACGACTTCTCCGCCGTCGTGACCGTTATTTGAGTTTCGGCTTCCTCTACAAGCCATACCTTTTTTTAAAACGAAAAATAAATACCATGTTGTACTTTGGTATTGAAAATGGTTTTCATAATGTTTTTATTATATCAATGTGTTGTATTGATATCTCGTGATTGAAATGTGGAAATGTTATGTTTCCTTTATGCATGTTTTATGTGATATTATTATGTTATGGTTCTTGGGAATTATTATGAAGACGGGTGGTTTCGTGATAAACTAAGGGCGGGTGAGCCCGTTATAGCTCTACAATGCATTGGGTAACGCGAAGGAGTGAAACGTTAAGGTTTCTCCGAAGAGATTTTTGGGAATATACTGTGATGGGTATTCCAAACGTAACCAAGAGGGTTACTCCCTACGTAAGAATGTTATGAATGCCTCAAGTTACCTTTATGTCTTATGATTTCTATGATTTATTCATGATTTTATGAGGTATGTTAAAGTGCCTATGTTTTATTGGTAAATTATGATTTCATTCTTATTTATATATGAACCCATGTTTCCTTTCCATGTTTTTTTTATAACCCATACTGAGTTTTTATGCTCATCCCAAGTTTTTGAAATGTTTTTCACAGGTCAAGGGAAAGGTACTTGATAAGATGATAGAGTCAAGGAAGTGTCAAGAAATAATCCATGTTTTGTTTTAAATGTGTTTCCATTGATGGGAATGAAGAATACTATCTTTATGTAACCACTTTGTTTATATGTGGAATGTAATGCAAGTTTTATGATCTAATTCTCTAAAACTCTAAACCCGAAAAGATCTTCAATGTGTAATCTTGTAATAACTCAAGATTAAGTAAGGTTTAAGGCTGGGGCCTTATAGTTGGTATCAAAGGTCGGTTTAGATAACTTTAGGAGTTAGAATTATATTAAATGATTATCCAAAAATATTTTTTTTTCGAAATGATATAGCATTTAAAGATTACCATGTTGCTTCATCTAAGAAATGTTTGTTCAGAATGGTTTTCCGCAGAGGAAACAGGGAAGCAGTGCTAGGAAGGCATACAGAAGGAAATAACCTTCCGAATCAGCATCCATAAATGGTCGGAATTGGAACTGAACAGTTTGTTGCAGTAATGGCGCAGTTGACTCAAGCGATAAATGGCGGGGGTATCCATACACGAGATCAGCCAGACCAACCGCAGAGGAAAATGTCAGTGGTGGAACATTTCATGAGGCAACATCCACCATCATTCAGAGGATCATCTGACCCTGTGCTAGCTGAAGGGTGGATTAAATCACTGGAGAAGATTTTTGATGTCATGGGGTGTTCACACAATCAAAAGGTTAGTCTTGCTATTTACCGTTTGGAGGGTGAAGCAGGTCAATGGTGGTCTATGGTTAAAAATATCAGGTATGCCGATGAGATTGATGCACTTGACTGGGATGAATTCAAAGGTATGTTTCTTGAGAGGTATTTTCCTAAGGCTGTTCGACTTAGGATGGAAAAGCAATTCTTGGAATTGAGGCAAGAGGAAGACTCAGTTGCTGCCTATGAAGAAAGGTTCACTCGATTGGCAAGGTATGCTCCAAATTTTATCTGGGACCTTGATAGTAAAATCAATCATTTTTACTCAGGATTAAAGCCAAAATATCGAAGGGCATTAGCTTCTCGTGAGTTTAAAAGTTATGAAAATCTTGTTCGATGTGCTGAGAAGGTGGAAATGGAGTTTGCCGATGAACAAGTGTTCTATAACAACCAGCAGAAGAAGAGACCGAGGTGGCAGGAGAAAGGTAAGAATTCTTCAAAAAAGTCTGATGGTAGGAGAACTAAGTTTCCAGTTTGTGATAAATGTGGCAAAAGGCATGCTGGGGAATGTCTTCTGAATTCTGGAAAGTGCTACCGATGTGGTAAGATGGGACATAAGGCTCGTGATTGCACTGAAAAGGATCAAGGTGAAGGTAAGAACAAATTTGATTTACAGTTAGTGAAATGTTATAAGTGCAATGAGATGGGTCACTATGCAAACGAGTGTCCGACAAAGAGCTTGAGTGATGGGAAGCAGTTAGACTACAAGCAGAAAGGGGTGGTGAAATCCTTTGCAACTACTTCAGCAGATGTCGGGCCATCAAATGAAGTTGTATCAAGTAATTTGTTTGTTTTTTCAGATTATGCCAGTGTGTTGTTTGATTCGGGGTCTACACATTCTTTCATCTCCAAAACCTTTTCTAGTAAAATGGGAATACCATCTCAAGAAATGACTCCTGAACTTTTGGTAAAAACACCTGGGGGAAATGTCGAGGCAAAAAGAATTTATAAGAATCTTCCTATCCTTATCTGTGGAAAGAACCTACTTGCAAACCTTATTGTTCTACCTCTAGTAGAGTTTGATGTTATCCTGGGTATGGATTGGCTCTCTATTTACCATGCTAAGATTGACTGTAGAGCTAAAGAAGTTTATTTTCAGAAAGACTTTCAGTTTGTTTACAAGAATGAACCCTCACTTATGATAACATATCAAGAGGCTGAGAAACTTGTAAAAGATGGAAATGAATGTTACCTTGCACATGTCGTTGAAAAAAAAGGAACTGTTCAGATTAATGATGTGCCAGTGGTAAATGAGTATCCTGATGTTTTTCCTGATGAGTTGCCTGGAATAATACCAGATCAGGAAGTTGAGTTTACTGTTGACTTAGTTCCTGATGCTAAGCCAATTTCAAAACCCCCTTATCGAATGGCACAAATTGAACTTTTAGAGTTGAAGGAGCAATTGCAAGATTTATTAGAGAAAGGTTTCATTAGACCTAGAACATCACCATGGGGTGCTCCTGTTTTATTTGTTAAAAAGAAAGATGGTTCTATGAGACTTTGCATTGGTTATAGAGCCTTGAATAATATCACTGTTAAGAACAAATATCCTTTTCCTCATATCGATGATTTGTTTGATCAGCTCCAGGGAGATCAGTTTTTTTCAAAGACTGACCTGAGATCGGGGTACCATCAGCTGAAGGTTAAGGAGGCAGATATTCCGAAGACCGCGTTCAGTACGAGATATGGCCATTATGAATTTGTAGTAATTCCTTTTGGGCTAACCAATGCACCTGCTGTATTCATGAACTTAATGAATAGAATTTTCCATGAGTTCTTGGATAAGTTTGTGGTGGTTTTCATTGATGATATTTTGGTGTTTTCTAAAAGTAAAGAGGTGCATGAAAAACATTTAAGGGTTATCTTGCAAACCTTAAAAGAAAAGAAACTGTATGGGAAATTCAGCAAGTGTGAGTTTTGGTTGCAACAAATTTCTTTCCTTGGTCACATTGTTTCTAAAGATGGAATAACTGTTGATCCTGCAAAAACAAAAGTTGTGGAAGAATGGCCAAGACCCACAAATGTAACCGAGATTCGTAGCTTACTTGGTTTGGCGGGCTATTACCGAAGGTTTGTTAGAAATTTTTCACGGTTATCTAGTCCAATGACTAAGCTAACTCGGAAGGGTGTTAAGTTTATCTGGACAAAAGAATGTGATGATTGTTTTCATGAATTGAAAAGAAGATTGGTGAATGCTCCAGTTTTGGCACTACCTTCCAGGAATGGTGAGTTTGTTATATACAGTGATGCTTCATTGAAAGGACTTGGTTGCGTCCTAATGCAGAATGATCAGGTAATTGCTTATGCTTCACGACAGTTGAAAACTCATGAGGTAAATTACCCTACACATGATTTCGAATTAGCTGCTGTTGTTTTTGCTTTAAAAATTTGGAGGCATCATTTGTATGGAGTAAAGTGTGAAATATATACCGATCACAAAAGTTTAAAGTATATATTCACTCAGAAAGAGTTAAACATGAGACAAAGGAGATGGCTGGAATTAATCAAGGATTATGATTGTACAATTCATTACCATCCGGGAAAAGAAAATAAAGTGGTTGATGCTTTGAGTCGAAAAAGTAATGCTTCATTAACAATGTTTCGTTTAGAACGTGATACTTTGGTTAACGATTTGATAAAATTTGGCATAGAAGTTGTTGGTGCAGGAAGTCCTTCTGTTTTGTTTCAGGTATCAGTGAGATCTTCTCTATCAGATAGAATCAAGCAAGCACAGAAGCAAGACAGTGAGTTGCAGAAAAAGGTAGAGCTGGTTCAGAAAGGTAAGTTGCCTGAATTCAACATTGATAATGATTGTGTTTTGAGATTTGGGAAGAGATTGTGTGTGCCTTGTGATTCACAGTTGAAGAGAGAGTTGTTATGTGAAGCTCATAGTTCTCCGTTTTCAGTTCATCCGGGCAGTACTAAGATGTATAGAGATCTGCGGGAGTATTACTGGTGGGATGGAATGAAAAGAGATATTTCTGATTTTACTGTGAAGTGTTTGACATGTCAATAGGTTAAAGCAGAGCGGAAGTTACCGAAAGGGATGCTTCAGCCTTTACCAGTGCCAGAGTGGAAATGGGAGAATATATCCATGGACTTTGTTGTTGGATTACCGAAGACATCTCGAGGTAATAATGCAATCTGGGTTATTATTGATCGCTTGACCAAATCTGCTCATTTCCTTGCTATACGAGATACTTTCTCTCTTGATCAACTTTCCCATTTGTATCTTAAAGAGATAGTCAGGTTACATGGAGTTCCTCTCTCCATTGTATCGGATCGTGATCCCAGGTTTACTTCTAACTTTTGGAAAGGCCTTCAGAAGTCATTGGGTACTGAATTAAATTTTAGTACAGCTTTTCATCCTCAATCAGATGGGCAGTCAGAACGAAAAATTCAGACATTGGAGGATATGCTACGAGCTTTTTCTATGGATTATCAGGGAAGTTGGGAACAACATCTTTCTTTGGTTGAGTTTTCATATAATAACAGTTTTCATTCCAGTATACAGATGGCACCATTTCAGGCATTATATGGGAAGCAGTGTCGAACTCCAGCTTTCTGGGATGAAGTGTGTGAAAGGAAGTTGATGGGACCAGAATTGGTTGAAGATATGGTAGAAAAAGTTCAGCTGATTCAGAAACACATGAGAACATCTCAGAGCAGGCAGAAGAGTTATGCGGATAACCGGAGGAAGGATCTATCTTTCGAGTTAGGTGATCATGTTTTTCTCAAGGTTTCTCCATGGAAAAGTTTGATGAGATTTGGTAAGAAAGGAAAGTTGAGTCCAAGGTTTGTTGGACCATACGAAATTCTGGAGAGAGTTGGATCAGTTGCATACCGAGTGGCTTTACCTCCGAGTTTATCTCAGGTACACAATGTTTTTCACGTTTCGATGTTGAGAAAGTATATGCCAGATCCATCTCATGTTTTGAGCCCAGAGGTAGTTCAGCTGGAAGAGAACCTATCTTATGAGGAACAACCAGTCCAGATTCTTGAACACAGGGAGCAAGTGTTACGGAATAAGGTGATTAAGCAGGTAAAGGTTTTGTGGAAAAACCACATGATTGAAGAGGCAACATGGGAATCTGAAAATGCAATGAGGGATAAGTACCCCCATTTATTCGATAAGTAAATAAATTGCGGGGACGCAATTTTCTAAAGGGGGGAAGGATGTAACATCCCAAGTAAGTAATTAATAATAGTTATTTTTATCTATGTCTATTAATGATTAAGATAGTGTTTTAGAGGCTTAAAATGAAAATAAATACAATCTTATGCATGGAATACACTAATATTCTTAAAAGATTGTTTTACTTCCTTATGATGGAAATCCCTTTTTGAATCTATATTTTGACAATTTTATAAACTATGTTTTTCAAAATAAACTTATCCTTTATGATTGGGACATCAAAATTTACTTTGTGTGAATTTTTGGTATTTTTCTGACAATGTTCATTTTTTAATGAATAGTGAAAAATACTGCATTTTACATCAAAACTGCTTTTTAATCTAATTTATTTATATGATTAGATTATGTCTTGAATTGGTTTTGAAGTGAAATTAGAATATATTTTTACCATTTTATCCAATGGTGGTCATTGGAATCAATTTCACTTTGAAATTAGACTTAAACTGGTGTCAATATTTTGATACTTATTGTTTTGTAAAAACACGCTATTTGCTCTGGCAGCGGGAATTAATTATTGAATTAATTAATGTGACTTATATGATTTGAATTTTGTAAAATGGACTTCATTTTTGAATTCGTAATATCAAATATAGCTTAGGGTGAATTTTTGGTAATTTTCTGAAAAACTTCAATTTTTGATGAATAGTGAAACCACTAAGTGGTAATCAAGCAAACTGATTTTTCAGTTAAATGAAAGTTTACCACTAATGTGTATTGAATTTTTAAAATCCGACATACATGGTTGTCATTAAGAAGTAAAATGTTGTTCAATGAGATTATAATATTTTTTGGTGAATAGTAACTTATTAAGTTCTTAATCGCGATTAGTGGTAATTAGGGTAGTTTAAGGTATAAATAATGCTTTAATAATAGGAAATGACCTAGACACATGTCCCAACCTTATTGGTTGTGTCATGGCCGACCAAGACAAGCCATGGGTCAACTTGGGGACCCCATGGAGACATTTTGGTTGGGAAATGACATAAATAACTTTTTATTAAATGTTAAAGTAAAAAATGACACAAACAAGAGATGTTTTACGAAAACAATTTTTACATGGGGTTATAAAGATTAGATTTTTGATTATAAATAGTAATTGGAAAGCTAAAAATATTTCCTACATAATAGTATTTTTTTTATTATTTTTAGACATTAAATAAATTAAATTATTTATGACATAATAATGATGCAGCGATGACATCATTATTTGACGATTTAAATAAAATGGAAAGACAATGTAAAATCTATGAACTACACAAGGCCAAAACCAATTGGATGAGTGTATTTAAAACCCTTATCACCTTATCCACGAAGTATATCAATTTTGGACCTTTTGAAACCGAAACACATTTTCAAATAAAGTAATATTTCTTTACTTGCCAAAAGTGCCCCTCCTCTCCTCTTATATAAGGCCCCCAACTCTACCTCATTTCACACACCCCTCAAGCCTTTGGCTCGGCCAACCCCTGCCCATTTACTCTCTCCACATCCCTCTCCTCATCCTAGAGGATTCCCTTTGGGCAGAATCCTTTCAAAGGAAGCCTTTAGGCTCAAATCAAAAGGAGTTACACTTTTAAAGGTAATTCATTCTCTCATGTTCATTTGTTTTATTTTGTTTCTCCTACCCAATAAAATCTTTTTATTTACTTATTTTGTAACAACACCAGTATCTCCAATATACAAGGATGTTTTGATAATATTTATTTGAGCTACAATCTCACACAACTACATCAAATGGTTAAAGAACATACGGTTTCCGTGGATGGCGAAATTCTGCCTCCCGAAACGATGATTGTTCAATACTCATTTAACACCTTCAAAGGTGGCCATTATGATGTCACTATTTTTATATATGATATATAATATGTTTATGTTTTCCTTAAGCTTCTGTTTTTTTCATTTTGGGCATACCTTTATGGTTTCCATTATGGGTAAACACGATATCTTCATTTTAGGAAGTGCGGACTACCGCCCCCTCAAAGTGATTTGATTCGTTAAATACCATATGTGGGACATATAAAGGATGGAACTATGATATTATATATGATATTATACTGGAATTATAATATACCTTTATATCATTATGATTCCATTCTATAAAATACGAAATAGAAATGAAAGTAGCGTTCATGCGTACGTACGGCTTACCGTCTCCATGAACGGTGCATTTCATTTCTTACCTCTAAATGATTATGTAATATTATAAATGCATGTATGTACTGGATATATATGACATATATGATATCTACATCATGAATACCATTCTGTACATAATGAACCTTTGACCAAATTAACAACATGTAAGTGTAAGAAGTCTATTTTTGACTTAAGAACCAAATACCGACAAAATGAACATTATTAAATTAACTGATTACATGATGTTCATAACATGGTATAAAAGGAATAATGAACTTGAAAAAGATTAATAAGAAAGTAGAGATTAACTCAATTTTATTATTCAGGAGATTAAAGAACGGTCGGGTCAAGTCGGATACGAGGTATGGGACTTCGTCTCAATCTCCTTTCATTGAGGCATATTTTATTTTATACACAACTTTCTTTTATACGGTGTATAAAACCCTTTGAATTTTACGTTTATTCAAAAGGAATCTTTTTTATACAAAGCGTTTACTAAACGACAAAAGGGAATGTTTTTGTCGTACGTATGCGGCGACAACGACTTCTCCACCGTCGTGACCGTTATTTGAGTTTCGGCTTCCTCTACAAGCCATACCTTTTTTTTAAAACGAAAAATAAATACCATGTTGTACTTTGGTATTGAAAATGGTTTTCATAATGTTTTTATTATATCAATGTGTTGTATTGATATCTCGTGATTGAAATGTGGAAATGTTATGTTTCCTTTATGCATGTTTTATGTGATAAGATTATGTTATGGTTCTTGGGCATTATTATGAAGACGGGTGGTTCTGTGATAAACTAAGGGCGGGTGAGCCCGTTATAGCTCTACAATGCATTGGGTAACGCGAAGGAGTGAAACGTTAAGGTTTCTTCGAAGAGATTTTAGGGAATATACTGTGATGGGTATTCCAAACGTAACCAAGAGGGTTACTCCCTACGTAAGAATGTTATGAATGCCTCAAGTTACCTTTATGTCTTATGATTTCTATGATTTATTCATGATTTTATGAGGTATGTTAAAGTGCCTATGTTTTATTGGTAAAGTATGATTTCATTCTTATGTATATATGAACCCATGTTTCCTTTCCATGTTTTTTTTATAACCCATACTGAGTTTTTATGCTCATCCCATGTTTTTGAAATGTTTTTCACAGGTCAAGGGAAAGGTACTTGATAAGATGATAGAGTCAAGGAAGTGTCAAGAAATAATCCATGTTTTGTTTTAAATGTGTTTCCATTTATGGGAATGAAGAATACTATCTTTATGTAACCACTTTGTTTATATGTGAAATGTAATGCAAGTTTTATGATCTAATTCTCTAAAACTCTAAACCCGAAAAGATCCTCAATGTGTAATCTTGTAATAACTCAAGATTAAGTAAGGTTTAAGGCTGGGGCCTTATAGTTGGTATCAAAGGTCGGTTTAGATAACTTTAGGAGTTAGAATTATATTAAATGATTATCCAAAAATATTTTTTTTTCGAAATGATATAGAATTTAAAGATTACCATGTTGCTTCATCTAAGACATGTTTGTTCAGAATGGTTTTCCGCAGAGGAAACAGGGAAGCAGTGCTAGGAAGGCATACAGAAGGAAATAACCTTCCGAATCAGCATCCATAAATGGTCGGAATTGGAACTGAACAGTTTGTTGCAGTAATGGCGCAGTTGACTCAAGCGATAAATGGCGGGGGTATCCATACACGAGATCAGCCAGACCAACTACAGAGGAAAATGTCAGTGGTGGAACATTTCATGAGGCAACATCCACCATCATTCAGAGGATCATCTGACCCTGTGCTAGCTGAAGGGTGGATTAAATCACTGGAGAAGATTTTTGATGTCATGGGGTGTTCAGAAAATCAAAAGGTTAGTCTTGCTATTTACCGTTTGGAGGGTGAAGCAGATCCGTGGTGGTCTATGGTTAAAAATATCAGGGATGCCGATGAGATTGATGCACTTGACTGGGATGAATTCAAAGGTATGTTTCTTGAGAAGTATTTTCCTAAGGCTGTTCAACTTAGGATGGAAAATCAATTCTTTGAATTGAGGAAAGAGGAAGACTCAGTGGCTGCCTATGAAGAAAGGTTCACTCGATTGGCAAGGTATGCTCCAAATTTTTTCTGGGACCTTGATAGTAAAATCAATCGTTTTTACTCAGGATTAAAGCCAAAATATCGAAGGGCATTAGCTTCTCGTGAGTTTAAAAGTTATGAAAATCTTGTTCGATGTGCTGAGAAGGTGGAAATGGAGTTTGCCGATGACCAAGTGTTCTATAACAACCAGCAGAAGAAGAGACCGAGGTGGCAGGAGAAAGGTAAGAATTCTTCAAAAAAGTCTGATGGTAGGAGAACTAAGTTTCCAGTTTGTGATAAATGTGGAAAAAGGCTTGCTGGGGAATGTCTTCTGAATTCTGGAAAGTGCTACCGATGTGGTAAGATGGGACATAAGGCTCGTGATTGCACTGAAAAGGATCAAGGTGAAGGTAAGAACAAATTTGATTTACAGTTAGTGAAATGTTATAAGTGCAATGAGATGGGTCACTATGCAAACGAGTGTCCGACAAAGAGCTTGAGTGATGGGAAGCAGTTAGACTACAAGAAGAAAGGGGTGGTGAAATCCTTTGCAACTACTTCAGCAGATGTCGGTCCATCAAATGAAGTTATATCAGGTAATTTGTTTGTTTTTTCAGATTATGCCAGTGTGTTGTTTGATTCGGGGTCTACACATTCTTTCATCTCCGAAACCTTTTCTAGTAAAATGGGAATACCATCTCAAGAAATGACTCTTGAACTTTTGGTAAAAACACCTGGGGGAAATGTCGAGGCAAAAAGAATTTATAAGAATCTTCCTATCCTTATCTGTGGAAAGAACCTACTTGCAAACCTTATTGTTCTACCTCTAGTAGTGTTTGATGTTATCCTGGGTATGGATTGGCTCTCTATTTACCATGCTAATATTGACTGTAGAGCTAAAGAAGTTTCTTTTCAGAAAGACTTTCAGTTTGTTTACAAGAATGAACCCTTACTTTTGATAACATATCAAGAGGCTGAGAAACTTGTAAAAGATGGAAATGAATGTTACCTTGCACATGTCGTTGAAAATAAAGGAACTGTTCAGATTAATGATGTGCCAGTGGTAAATGAGTATCCTGATGTTTTTCTTGATGAGTTGCCTGGAATAATACCAGATCAGGAAGTTGATTTTACTGTTGACTTAGTTCCTGATGCTAAGCCAATTTCAAAAACCCCTTATCGAATGGCACAAATTGAACTTTAAGAGTTGAAGGATAAATTGCAAGATTTATTAAAGAAAGGTTTCATTAGACCTAGAACATCACCATGGGGTGCTCCTGTTTTATTTGTTAAAAATAAATATGGTTCTATGAGACTTTGCATTGATTATAGAGCCTTGAATAATATCACTGTTAAGAACAAATATCCTTTGCCTCATATCGATGATTTGTTTGATCAGCTCCAGGGAGCTCAGTTTTTTTCAAAGATTGACCTGAGATCGGGGTACCATCAGCTGAAGGTTAAGGAGGCAGATATTCCGAAGACCGCATTCCGTACGAGATATGGCCATTATGAATTTGTAGTAATGCCTTTTGGGCTAACCAATGCACCTTCTGTATTCATGAACTTAATGAATAGAATTTTCCATGAGTTCTTGGATAAGTTTGTGGTGGTTTTAATTGATGATATTTTGGTGTTTTCTAAAAGTAAAGAGGAGCATGAAAAACATTTAAGGGTTATCTTGAAAACCTTAAAAGAAAAGAAACTGTATGGGAAATTCAGCAAGTGTGAGTTTTGGTTGCAACAAATTTCTTTCCTTGGTCACATTGTCTCTAAATATGGAATAACTGTTGATCCTTCAAAAACAAAAGTTGTGGAAGAATGGCCAAGACCCACAAATGTAACCGAGATTCGTAGCTTCCTTGGTTTGGCGGGCTGTTACCGAAAGATTGTTAGAAATTTTTCACAGTTATCTAGTCCAATGACTAAGCTAACTCGGAAGGGTGTTAAGTTTATCTGGACAAAAGAATGTGATGATTGTTTTCATGAATTGAAAAGAAGATTGGTGAATGCTCCAGTTTTGGCACTACCTTCCAGGAATGGTGAGTTTGTTATTAACAGTGATGCTTCATTGAAAGGACTTGGTTGCGTCCTAATGCAGAATGATCAGGTAATTGCTTATGCTTCACGACAGTTGAAAACTCAGGAGGTAAATTACCCTACCCATGATTTGGAATTAGCTGCTGTTGTTTTTGCTTTAAAAATTTGGAGGAATCATTTGTATGGAGTAAAGTGTGAAATATATACCGATCACAAAAGTTTAAAGTATATATTCACTCAGAAAGAGTTAAACATGAGACAAAGGAGCTGGCTGGAATTAATCAAGGATTATGATTGTACAATTCATTACCATCCGGGAAAAGCAAATAAAGTGGCTGATGCTTTGAGTCAAAAAAGTAATGCTTCATTAACAATGTTGCGTTTGGAACGTGATACTTTGGTTAACGATTTGATAAACTTTGGCATAGAAGTTGTTGGTGCAGGAAGTCCTTCTGTTTTGTTCCAGTTATCAGTGAGATCTTCTCTATCAGATAGAATCAAGAAAGCACAGAAGAAAGACAGTGAGTTGCAGAAAAAGGTAGAGCTGGTTCAGAAAGGTAAGTTTCCTGAATTCAACATTGATAATGATTGTGTTTTGAGATTTGGGAAGAGATTGTGTGTGCCTTGTGATTCACAGTTGAAGAGAGAGTTGTTATGTGAAGCTCATAGTTCTCCGTTTTCAGTTCATCCGGGCAGTACTAAGATGTATAGAGATCTGCGGAAGTATTACTGGTGGGATGGAATGAAAAGAGATATTTCTGATTTTACTGTGAAGTGTTTGACATGTCAACAGGTTAAAGCAGAGCGGCAGTTACCGAAAGGGATGCTTTATCCTTTACCAGTGCCAGAGTGGAAATGGGAGAATATATCCATGGACTTTGTTGTTGGATTACCGAAGACATCTTGAGGTAATAATGCAATCTGGGTTATTGTTGATCGCTTGACCAAATCTGCTCATTTCCTTGCTATACGAGATACTTTCTCTCTTGATCAACTTTCCCGTTTGTATCTTAAAGAGATAGTCAGGTTACATGGAGTTCCTCTCTCCATTGTATCGGATCGTGATCCCAGGTTTACTTCTAACTTTTGGAAAGGCCTTCAGAAGTCGTTGGGTACTGAATTAAATTTTAGTACAGCTTTTCATCCTCAATCAGATGGGCAGTCAGAACGAACAATTCAGACATTGGAGGATATGCTACGAGCTTTTTCTGTGGATTATCAGGGATGTTGGGACCAACATCTTTCTTTGGTTGAGTTTTCATATAATAACAGTTTTCATTCCAGTATACAGATGGCACCATTTCAGGCATTATATGGGAAGCGGTGTCGAACTCCAGCTTTCTGGGATGAAGTGGGTGAAAGGAAGTTGATGGGACCAGAATTGGTTGAAGAGATGGTAGAAAAAGTTCAGCTGATTCAGAAACACATGAGAACAGCTCAGAGCAGGCAGAAGAGTTATGCGGATAACCGGAGGAAGGATCTATCTTTCGAGGTAGGTGATCATGTTTTTCTCAAGGTTTCTCCTTGGAAAAGTGTGATGAGATTTGGTAAGAAAGGAAAGTTGAGTCCAAGGTTTGTTGGACCATACGAAATTCTGGAGAGAGTTGGATCAGTTTCATACCGAGTGGCTTTACCTCCGAGTTTATCTCAGGTACACAATGTTTTTCACGTTTCGATGTTGAGAAAGTATATGCCAGATCCATCTCATGTTTTGAGCCCAGAGGTAGTTCAGCTGGAAGAGAACCTATTTTATGAGGAACAACCAGTCCATATTCTTGACCACAGGGAGCAAGTGTTACGGAATAAGGTGATTAAGCAGGTAAAGGTTTTGTGGAAAAACCACATGATTGAAGAGGCAACATGGGAATCTGAAAATGCAATGAGGGATAAGTACCCCCATTTATTCGATAAGTAAATAAATTGCGGGGACGCAATTTTCTAAAGGGGGGAAGGATGTAACATCCCAAGTAAGTAATTAATAATAGATATTTTTATCTATGTCTATTAATGATTAAGATAGTGTTTTAGAGGCTTAAAATGAAAATAAATACAATCTTATGCATGGAATACACTAATATTCTTAAAAGATTGTTTTACTTCCTTATGATGGAAATCCCTTTTTGAATCTATATTTTGACAATTTTATAAACTATGTTTGTCAAAATAAACTTATCCTTTATGATTGGGACATCAAAATTTACTTTGTGTGAATTTTTGTATTTTTCTGACAATGTTCATTTTTTTAATAAATAGTGAAAAATACTGCATTTTACATCAAAACTGCTTTTTAATCTAATTTATTTATATGATTAGATTATGTTTTGAATTGGTTTTGAAGTGAAATTAGAATATAGTTTTACCATTTTATCCAATGGTGGTCATTGGAATCAATTTCACTTTGAAATTAGACTTAAACTGGTGTCAATATTTTGATACTTATTGTTTTGTAAAAACACGCTATTTGCTCTGGCAGCAGGAATTAATTATTGAATTAATTAATGTGACTTATATGATTTGAATTTTGTAAAATGGACTTCATTTTTGAATTCGGAATATCAAATATAGCTTAGGGTGAATTTTTGGTAATTTTCTGAAAAACTTCAATTTTTGATGAATAGTGAAACCACTAAGTGGTAATCAAGCAAACTGATTTTTTAGTTAAATGAAAGTTTACCACTAATGTGTATTGAATTTTGAAAATCCGACATACATGGTTGTCATTAAGAAGTAAAATGTTGTTCAATGAGATTATAATATTTTTTGGTGAATAGTAACTTATTAAGTTCTTAATCGCGATTAGTGGTAATTAGGGTAGTTTAAGGTATAAATAATGCTTTAATAATAGGAAATGACATAGACACATGTCTCAACCTTATTGGTTGTGTCATGGCCGACCAAGACAAGACATGGGTCAACTTGGGGACCCCATGGAGACATTTTGGTTGGGAAATGACATAAATAACTTTTTATTAAATGTTAAAGTAAAAATGACACAAACAAGAGATGTTTTACGAAAACAATTTTTACATGGGGTTATAAAGATAAGATTTTTGATCATAAATAGTCATTGGAAATATAAAAAGATTTCCTACATCATATTATTTTTTTTATGATTTTTAGACATTAAATAAATTAAATTATTTATGACATAATAATGATGCAGCGATGACATCATTATTTGACGATTTAAATAAAATGGAAAGACAATGTAAAATCTATGAACTACACATGGCCAAAACTACTTGGATGAGTGGATTTCGAACCCTTATCACCTTATCCACGAATTATATCAATGTGGGACCTTTTGAAACCGAAACACATTTTCAAATAAAGTAATATTTCTTTACTTGCCAAAAGTGCCCCTCCTCTCCTCTTATAAAAGGCCCCCACCTCTACCTCATTTCACACACCCCTCAAGCCTTTGGATCGGCCAACCCCTGCCCATTTACTCTCTCCACATCCCTCTCCTCATCCTAGAGGATTCCCTTTGGGCATAATCATTTCAAAGGAATCCTTTAGGCTCAAATCAAAAGGAGATACACTTTTAAAGGTAATTCATTCTCTCATGTTCATTTGTTTTATTTTGTTTCTCCAACCCCCTAAACTCTTTTTATTTACTTATTTTGTAACAACACCAGTATCTTCAATATGCAAGGATGTTGTTATAATATTTATTTGAGCTAAACTCTCACACAACTACATCAAATGGTTAAAGAACATACGGTTTCCGTGGATGGCGAAATTCTGCCTCCCGAAACGATGATTGTTCAATACTCATTTAACACCTTCAAAGGTGGCCATTATGATGTCACTATTTTTATATATGACATATAATATGTTTATTCTTTCCTTAAGCTTCTGTTTTTTTCATTTTGGGCATACCTTTATGGTTTCCATTATGGGTAAACACGATATCTTCATTTTAGGAAGTGCGGACTACCGCCCCCTCAAAGTGATTTGATTCGTTAAATACCATATGTGGGACATATAAAGGATGGAACTATGATATTATATATGATATTATACTGGAATTACAATATACCTTTATATCATTATGATTCCATTCTATAAAATACGAAATAGAAATGAAAGTAGCGTTCATGCGTACGTACGGCTTACCGTCTCCATGAACGGTGCATTTCATTTCTTACCTCTAAATGATTATGTAATATTATAAATGCATGTATGTACTGGATATATATGACATATATGATATCTACATCATGAATACCATTCTTTACATAATGAACCTTTGACCAAATTAACAACATGTAAGTGTAAGAAGTCTATTTTTGACTTAAGAACCAAATACCGAGAAAATGAACATTATTAACTTAACTGATTACATGATGTTCATAACATGGTATAAAAGGAATAATGAACTTGAAAAAGATTCATAAGAAATTATAGATTAACTCAAGTTTATTATTCAGGAGATTAAAGAACGGTCGGGTCAAGTAGGATACGAGGTATGGGACTTCGTCTCAATCTCCTTTCATTGAGGCATATTTTATTTTATACACAACTTTCTTTTATACGGTGTATAAAACCCTTTGACTTTTATGTTTATTCAAAAGGAATCTTTTTATACGAAGCGTTTACTAAACGACAAAATGGAATGTTTTTTTCGTACGTATGCGGCGACAACGACTTCTCCGCCGTCGTGACTGTTATTTGAGTTTCGGCTTCCTCTACAAGCCATACCTTTTTTTTAAAACGAAAAATAAATACCATGTTATACTTTGGTATTGAAAATGGTTTTCATAATGTTTTTATTATATCAATGTGTTGTATTGATATATCGTGATTGAAATGTGGAAATGTTATGTTTCCTTTATGCATGTTTTATGTGATATGATTATGTTATGGTTCTTGGGCATTATTATGAAGACGGGTGGTTCCGTGATAAACTAAGGGCGGGTGAGCCCGTTATAGCTCTCCAATGCATTGGGTAACGCGAAGGAGTGAAACGTTAAGGTTTCTCCGAAGAGATTTTAGGGAATATACTGTGATGGGTATTCCAAACGTAACCAAGAGGGTTACTCCCTACGTAAGAATGTTATGAATGCCTCAAGTTACCTTTATGTCTTATGATTTCTATGATTTATTCATGATTTTATGAGGTATGTTAAAGTGCCTATGTTTTATTGGTAAATTATGATTTCATTCTTATGTATATATGAACCCATGTTTCCTTTCCATGTTTTTTTTATAACCCATACTGAGTTTTTATGCTCATCCCAAGTTTTTGAAATCTTTTTCACATGTCAAGGGAAAGGTACTTGGTAAGATGATAGAGTCAAGGAAGTGTCAAGAAATAATCCATGTTTTGTTTTAAATGTGTTTCCATTGATGGGAATGAAGAATACTATCTTTATGTAACCACTTTGTTTATATGTGGAATGTAATGCAAGTTTTATGATCTAATTCTCTAAAACTCTAAACCCGAAAAGATCCTCAATTTGTAATCTTGTAATAACTCAACATTAAGTAAGGTTTAAGGCTGGGGCCTTAAATTTTTAATTTAAATTTTATTATGTAATTTAATTTTTAGGAATAAAATTTTTTACAACCCAGAGACAGCCAAGAGACACCTCGACCACACATAAGGGACCTACAAGGACAACCACATGGGAGAGGTCAACCCTATCCATCCATGGGAGGTAGGTGTGAATTGTTGGGAAATAATAGATCTCATTAGATATAAAACAAGGCACACATGATTGATACATATATCCCTTAAATAATAATAAATGTTAGGCAGACATGTGAGACACATCCGATAAGGGGAATGTAGAGTGTTGTGTCTAGGTTCTCATCCCATGGATTCTTGTAACATTGTATTAGTGGGTCATGATAATATATATAGTATAAATTTTATTGATGAAAGATTATTTTGGGTTTGGAAACATGGGTTTGTATCACCCATTTTAAATACCGACGTTTATATAAAAACTATCTAGTCAAAGGAAATAAAGTTATCCAATCTCTTTACATGTTGTCTCAATCCTTGAAATAGACCAAGATAAACATTATTCCATAATTATCCTTTTATTCTCCTCTTGAAAATGGAATCAACGTTAACTACACGTGCATGACCCAAATACTTTTTGAACCATGAATATCAGATTTTTTGGATGAAAAACCTTAAGTAATAAGATTGAAAAACTATGGAACACTTCATATGAGAATATCTATATATGAAATGTTTCAATCAACATTTACCTCAATTAAAATAAAATAAAATCACAAGATTAATCATGTTTTCAACATGGAATAATTCTATCAAGATAAAAATAGTTTGGAATGTAATAAATATTAATGGGTGTTATCTCATTTTGAGGATGCTTTATATGGAAGTGCATCATGATGAGTTATTCTAATAAAATATAAACACTGTTAATGATTATAATTAATACCAAGGACTCTCAGCAGTTCATATTATAATCATTATGCAATTTTTACTCAATGAGAAAAGGAAACTAAAGGGCCAAAAATAAAAGGTTGTGGAAACAAGGCTATAGGGGTCTGAAATGGTGAAGGCCGAGGGAATCCCCTCTAAGAATATTAGTCCCTATGAGTTCCAGGCTGTGAAGGTTATGAAAAAATAGGCCCACTGATCTAGGAATAGTGATGTAGGATAGATAATATTCCCCATTACAACCCTCCCTCCAGGTGTGGGACGCTTTAATGTTGTTTTCGAGGAAACATTGGCACTTAAAAATGACATACCCAATGGAAATAGGGATAACACTTAGTCACTAGAGTGCATTAAAAATGATCATGTAATTAGTTTCAGCCTCTACGAGATCCACCCTCCGTTTCTTGTGCACGGTGAGACAAGCTATCATGGGTTTTTCCTTAGCTAGAAGTGAATTTCCATGTACCAACTGGGTAGAAAAAGCTAGGATGACCAATCTATTTGTAACAACCCGATATTTTATGATAAGTATTCTCTTTAATTTATTTGATGACATGTGTTTTATACTACAACAAGATTATCTTGTGCTATACGCCACACTGTATTAGCTTGAAGTATACACAACACTATTCTTAGATTGTGTTACACACAATTTCATGTTCGTTTTATAATAGTCATTCTACGCAACATTGATTATATATATATATATATATATTCAATGTATAAATGAAATATGGTGGGATTATGTTATACGAAACAACTAAGGATTCTTTCACAACATGCAACCCTTACGTGGCTTGCATTACACGTAATTGCGACTTTCCTCGATAGCGTGTGTTGTACGCAATATCAGGTTTCACTAAACAATGATATATGGTTATAATATTATTACGAACTAGCCTTTATGAATAGTATTAACTAAATTTTGAATGTTATAACATTATTATTTCATCTTACACATTTTCTAGAACATGGTATGTGAACAAAATAAATTTTTCGGGTAAAATAAGTATTTTTCAAAAAAATGCATTTTTGCCACCTTTTGATGGCGCACCCACATTAAATCTAGTTTTTTACATGTTTATAAGTTAAATTTTACAAAATAAACTTCTTCTTTTGAATCGGGATATAAAAATTTACATTGGATAAAGTTGTGATATTTTTCTGATAACTTTCATATTTTAATGGATAGTAAAAACACGCTATATTTTAATTAAAAACAACTTCTTTCATCGTAATAATTTATATGGTTAAATTATAATATTGAATGGTTTTAAAGTATAAATATAATATATTTTTACCATTTAATATAATTTATGTCATTAGCATTGAGTTTACCTTGAATTCGTAGGTTAAATCAATTCAATCTTTTGCAATGTTTTAAACAAAAACCCATTTTCTTTCGACAACCAAATTAATTTTAATTTAATTTCTGAAACTTTTGTTTATTGAATTTTGAAAAATGGATTTCATATTTGGAATCAGTGGGTCCAAATTATGTTAATAGGCTAATTTTTATTTTTTGGAAATTATGAATAGTAACTATGGTAAATTTTATTTACCATAGTTAAAGGTAAATCCAGTAATTAAGGGTAAATATAATATTATAAAATTACCGTAACACCTGCCAAAATTCTATTGGATGACTAAAAGACGACCCATATCACCTAAGGGTCTGATTAGATTCATTTAATGGACTTTTTGCCATGAAAATAATTTAATTATTATTAAAACCAAAGAAAGCGACAACATGTCACTCTCTTAAATATTATAAGTATAATAATTTTAATTTAGTGATAAACTTCATGAAACTTTGAACATGATTAGTATCCAGAAGGCTAATAACATTATCTACATCATATGAATTTATTTATAACTTTTAGGGATTAAATAATTATCATTAATTATGACACAATAGTGATGTAGAAATTGTTTATCTAGTGAAAAATCAAGAATATAGTTTTTATTAAACTAATAGTGACCATAAAATGCACAAAACCCTGACCAAAACTTATTGTTCATGTAAATGTAAACCATAATCATCCAATGGCCTAATATGTGACCATTTGGATCCTTATAAAAGTGATTATGACACTTATATTATTTTATTTTAAATGATGCCAAAGTTGTCACCTTCATAATTTAATAAATATAACAATTTAAATATTGTGATTTTAAGATGATAAAATATAGTAAAAGAAATATTGTTAAAGTTAATAGATTTATATTCATCATAGGATTTTAATTTTAATTTGTATGCAAAAAATAAGTATATTAAATAATTATACAAAAATGTTGTAGTATTTATTTTATTAAGAGATAAACCAAATAAATGGTTTTAAAGAAACTAAAATTAATAGTATATGAACTATTTAATGTGCTAAACTAATTTTATAGACACATATTACCTTTTATGAATCTATTAAATATTTTTTTTCGAATATATCCTCTGTTTATATTTTATTTAAATTCAAATAAATGAATAGTGTCAAAAATTGACACTATTGTTATTTTATAAAAATAACATATTATTAAATTGTTTAGAAATCACAAAAATATTTAAAAATTATAAATTTAAATTTATATAGTCTAGAATGTCATAAAATATCCAATTATGTAAAATTTACAACACATAAGTGATTATTTATAACCATTTAAAATTTGGAATTTTATTACCACAAATATACTAAATAGATTAAATAAGGATAAATCAAAATGATAAGGTTTAAAATAAGATCAAAACATGTCTAAATTTGATTGGTTGATGATATTACAACCCTATCTCATATAATATTAGAATATGAGTCATTGTGGGAGGTTTTTAAGTGGGGTTAGATTTATTATAAATTAATATTTTTAAGAATTCCAAAGGTGCCCCTCTCCTCCCTTATAAAAGGGCAACTCATCCCTCTCCTCCTCACACAATTTTGTGCCTTCATGCTCGGAAAAACCCTGAACAATTATCTTCTACACTTCCCTAGAAACATCCTATAGGTCCTGGTATTCTTTAAAGACCAAGTTTAGTGCCCTAAGAGGAGGTCTCAAAGAGGCGCTTCAAAGAAGAGGTAATGTCCGTTACCGATTCTTTCAACTTTATTTCTTCTTCATATTCTTCTTCTTAGGTTGTTTCATTATGAAGTAATAAAATCAGTATCAATCATATACTTATATGTTATTATAAGTATGAAACAACCCTATTTCACCATCTATCCATCCTACGGAAAATGAAATCACCGCGCATGCGTACGTACGGAATACTGTCTCCACGCCGTGGTGTAATCTATTTTCCACCCCCACCTTACTTGGATGGGTATAATGGTGTAAATAATAACTATATATGATTATTGTAAAGTGATATTGAGTCTGTAATAGTATACATACACTCCAATAAAATTCCACAATCATGGGAACAATATCATCGCTCGTGCGTACGTACGGAATACCGTCTCCACGACGCGATGAGATTCATTCTCAATGATTAACCATTCATTAATGATTATAAAGTATATATAATAAGTAATCAGGAAATATATGACATAATAATGATACTGTATTTCTATATATATATATATGTATGTCATCCAATTAATTCCATTCAATTCAATGAGGAAACGAAAACAACGTTCATGCGTACGTACGACCAACCGTCTCCATGAACGGTGTATTTCTTTCCATTTATCGATCTATTATATATATGTATATTCTGAATATATATTATATATATCATGTTTTATATTCCGTAATTATGTAATCATGATCTAAGTAATCATATGAATAATTACAAGTCAAAACACGGACGACAAATGAAACGATTTTACCCAAAACGCTCTTTAACTTGGAATTTACAAAAGAACAGGTAATATAATGTCATAAGTGAACCATATATGATATCATAACAATGAATATGATTCTGTAATAAGTCAATAACTTTATATAAATCATTATACAGGAGGTTCAGACACTTACGAAGCAAATCGGACCTAAGGTAAGGGATAATTTTTCAAATCTCGTTTTTATCCAAGATTGCTTATTCGTAAGTATTTACTGAGGGTTATTGCTATAATCCATGTCCATGTTTTATAAAAGTGTATTCATATATTTTTAAAGTAATTTTTACCCATTTTGACTTTTACCCCATGGTATGGAAGGAATCTTTCTTTTATTTACCCTACAGGGTACTTTTTGACTTTTCCGACAAAAGTACGAGAATAATGTTTTTTTAACTTATACGACATGAAAGGATTTTTACGGTTTTATAAAGACTTATTTTTAGGATGCTTCCTCCAAAGTATTTCATGACTATTTTCAACAAAATATCCATCTTTTAAAATTTCATGACGTTTTGTGAAAAGAAATTGATTTTGAAGAAGAAATGATATTTTCCTCAAGAATTAATTTCAAGTGTTTTATCAAAACCATTTTCCATCTAAGATGAAATTATTTAATATGTGTATGTTTCAAAGATAATGTCTCTATGATTTACATGGTTTCACTTTTCTTATGATGATATATCCATTTGTTTCTTATGGATTATGCAATGATGGGATGATGTTTATGAAACCCATTTTATTCTTTGGGTTATGATGAATGTTTTAAGTTTAGTTTGTAGAACAAGTAAGAATGATTTCATTATGAGATGGGTGGGACCTATATCTCCCTCCAATGCATTAGGTGAAGATTTATATCTCATGAGATAGACATGGCTGGAACGGTAAGTTAATCTGGTTCAGTATTACAGGACTGGAATGAGGAGTGAACTCGATTCAGAAAGGGACTTTATCCACTAAGATGGTCTTGGAAGCAATGCCTTGGCTACTATGGAAATAATTACATGTCCTTAATGGATTCCACAATTACATGTTTTATTCCCATGCTATTTTATCATGATTTATGTTCCATTATGATCTATGCCTTATGTACTTCCATGTTTTATGTCGTTGCTCAAGATTTTTAAAGTTCATGTTTTTCTTAAGTTCAAATGTATATGGTATGTTTTATTTTATCCCTGCTTACCCTTACTGAGCATTTTAGATCACCCTTTTTATGTTTTCTTTTCCCCCAGGATTAAAAGAAAGATTTTAGGTAAGGAAACAAAAAGTGGAAGATCTTTATGGGAGATGTTGAAGATCTTTCACCACGATTAGAAGATTATGTTCCAAGTTTCCAAAGACACTAAACTATTACGGTCCTTGTGTGTCTATTTTTGTTATGTACTAAGTATTACGAAAAAGTAATGTAATGTCCATGTACATCAAGATTAGAGTCTCTACAGTTGGTATCAGAGGGAAGGTTTAGTCACCCTTTGGAAACTAGGATGTGAGAACTTTAGTGAGATCCCTAGAGATATTTCAATGGTATGTCTAGGGATGTCTCTAAGGTTAAGTATAAGTATAGGTTATAGTCCTAGAATTACGGTAATGATATTAGAATTAAACCTAGGATGTTAGATGTTGAAGGTACTCCCCCTTGATTATGTTATTTTCCTTGTATGATTTTTTCCTCTCACAGAATTCTTTTTGTGTTTTAGTCAATGGAGGGAACCAGAAGGAATTTGGTTAACATTGAATCCAATGGAAAAATTGGTGACTATGAGCAAAAAAATTGCGTAATTACTAGAGGGAAAGATATTGTGATTATGCTAAACAGTCATCACGATATATGATTAACAAGGTGAAATTTAGTGGTATGCCTAATTCATCAAATAAGAGGAAGATAGACTTTTATGCATGTTCGCATGTTGAGGAGCATAAAGAAAGTAATATTGAGATTTCTAAAGAAGGGAAGAAAACATTGAGGAATACCTAAAATGGAGGGATAGATGTTATCTGGGTGGAGAAAAGGGACATAGAGTGACAGACTATTATGGAGTTCAATGTCTTATTTGTGGAGAACATGGGCATTACACAACTCAATGCCCTGACCAAAAACGTTACTTCTAAATCAAGGAAGGACTTATTCTAGGACAATCATTGAAGAGGATGCATTGAAGTGTTTATGTATTGGTATTCAAGAATAATGTTGTTGAGGTACTTTTATGGTGTATTAGAATATTTTTGTATTAGTCTATTGTGGATTTCAATAATTTTATGGTAACGGTACCCATGAAAAGTGATTCAAATATTTTGGAAAGAAAATGATATGTGCATAATGAAGGGATAAGGAGAAAATTAAATGTTTGACAATATTCATGATCTCATGATTGAAATATGGACTATGTAATATCATGGTTTGAGTATATAGAATTTTGAGGATTTTGGTATGTGGAAAATTTTAACTTTTAACTGCATTCATGTTTTCACTAAGGTTCAATGGGTATTCATTTTTTCAAGAAAATACATGATTAAGGCCTTCGAATGTTTGGAATGTGACCAAAAAACATATCTTATGATATATGGGGATCAACGATGGTATTAACATGCTTGTTATATGAAATATCTAGTAATCATTTTCACTATAATATGAGAGTGGACTACAGTATTATGGATAAGCCTAAAGATTGGAATGGATAATGATGGACATAAGTTACTATTGTTTAAGTATAGAATTTTTTTTGATATTATTAATGGGATGTTATAGTAATGTAGTTTTAGAAAAAGGACAACTTGTAGGTCGGGTGGCAGCCCATCGCGTCGGACAAGGCTGTGGGAATCGAACCCACAATCGAAGTGTGACTGGCCTTTATCGCCTACCAGTGGCCTACAAGAAGTCCCTGTTTAGTGGAAACTAGTTTTATTATCTTAAGCAGTATGATATATGAAGTATAAGTCCATTTTAGGAACTATATATGATTAATCTCACTATAGATGGACTTATGTATATTTGATAACTTTTGATAACCTTTTGTTTGAAACAGATGGAATGGCCCATCATTCTATCACATGATCTGTTAACACTTCACGAATAAAAAATTCAGCTGCATTTCTTTAAGAGATGAAGTGGAAATTGTTCAAAGCACGAACAATAGTGAGATTGTACCAAAATCAAGCAATTATTTCTTCTAATTCAAAATTTTCAACTTTAGAGAAATGATCTTGAAAACCAAAAATGTTGTCCTAGTGCTCTTATATCAGATGAATCAGATGGTACCTTAGATCATCACCAATTTATGGATTTTTGATTGATGTCTTTTTCATAGCCATGTTCTCTACCACTCTCCATCAGAACTTGATGGTTAGATTTTTATTCCATATCCATATTTTCACCTATGTTATACTATATGGAACCCCAGTGATGAGTTACTTTGGGTAATCATTACGTTTCATACGTTAGTTTTTAAAATTATGGTTCAGTATTCCTTTTTATGATGTGGGTTTCTATGAATAGTAAACGATTTATAACCCCAACGAATTTCGAGGGCGAAATTCATTTTAAGGGGGGTAGAATGTAACAACCCGATATTTTATGATAAGTATTCTCTTTAATTTATTTGATGACATGTTTTTTATGCTACAACAAGATTATCTTGTGCTATACGCCACACTGTATTAGCTTGAAGTATACATAACACTATTCTTATATTGTGTTACACACAATTTCAAGTTCGTTTTATAATAGTCATTCTACGCAACATTGAGTGTATATATATATATATTCAATGTATAAATGATTTATGGTGGGATTCTGTTATATGAAACAATGAAGGATTCTTTCACAACACGCAACCCTGACTTGGCTTGCATTACACGCAATCGCGACTTTCCTCGATAGCGTGTGTTGTACGCAATATCAGGTTTCACTAAACAATGATATATGGTTATAATATTATTACGAACTAGCATTTATGAATAGTATTAACTAAATTTTGAATGTTATAACATTATTATTTAATCTTACACATTTTCTAGAACATGGTATGTGAACAAAATAAATTTTTCGGGTAAAATAAGTATTTTTAAAAAAAATGCATTTTTGCCGCCTTTTGATGGCGCACCCACATTAAATCTAGTTTTTGACAAGTTTATAAGTACAATTTTAAAAACTAAACTTCTTATTTTGAATCAGGATATAAAAATTTACATTGGATAAAGTTTTGATATTTTTCTGATAACATTCATATTTTAATGAATAGTAAAAACACGCTATATTTTAATTAAAAACAACAATTTTCATCGTAATAATTTATATGGTTAAATTATAATATTGAATGGTTTTAAAGTATAAATAGAATAAATTTTTACCATTTAATATAATGTATTTCATTATCATTGATTTTACCTTAAATTCGTAGGTTAAATCAATTCAATCTTTTGCAATGTTTTAAACAAAAACCCGTTTTCTTTCAACAACAGGATTAATTTTAATTTAATTTCTGCAACTTTTGTGTATTGAATATCAAAAAATGGATTCCATATTTAGAATAAGTGGTTCCAAATTATGTTAATAGGATACTTTTTATTTTTGGAAATTATGAATAGTAACTATGGTAAATTTTATTTACCATAGTTAAATGTAAATCCGGTAATTAAGGGTAAATATAATATTATAAAATTACCCTAACACATGAAAAAATTCTATTGGATGACTAAAAGACGACCCATATCACATAAGGGTCTGATTAGATTCATTTAATGGACTTTTTTCCATTAATATAATTTAATTATTATTAAAACCAACGAAAGTGACAACATGTCACTCTCTTCAATATTATAAGTATAATAATTTTAATTTAGTGATAAACTTCATGAAACTTTGAACATGAGTAGTCTCCAGAAGGATAATAACATTATATACATCATATGAATTTATTTATAATTTTTAGATATTACATAATTATCATTAATTATGACACAATAGTGATGCAGAAATTGTTTATCTAGTGAAAAATCAAGAATATAGTTTTTATTAAACGAATAGTGACCATGAAATGCACAAAACCCTAACAAAAACTTTTTGGTCATGTAAATGTAAACCATAATCATCCAATGGTCGAATATTTGACCATTTGGATCCTTATAAAAGCGATTATGACACTTATATTATTTTATTTTAAATGATGCCAAAGTTGTCACCTTCTTAATTTAATAAATATAACAATTTAAATATTGTGATTTTAAGATGATAAAATCGAGTAAAAGAATTATTGTTAAAGTTAATATATTTATATTAATCATAGGATTTTAATTTTAATTTTTATGCAAAAAATAAGTATATTAAATAATTATACAAAAATGTTGTAGTATTTATTTTATTAAGAGATAAACCAAATAAATGGTTTAAAAAATAATAAAATAAATATTATATGAACTATTTAATGTGATAAACTAATTTTATAGATACATATTACCTTTTATGAATCTGTTAAATATTTTTTTTCGAATATATCCTCTGTTTAGATTTTATTTAAATTCAAATAAATGAATAGTGTCAAAATTGACACTATTTTTATTTTATAAAAATAACATATTATTAAATTGTTTAAAAATCAAAAAAATATTTAAAAATTATAAATTGAAATTTATATAGTCTAAAATTTCATAAAGTATCCAATTATGTAAAATTTACAACACATAAGTGATTATTTACAGCCATTTAAAATTTAGAATTTTATTACCAAAAATAAACTTAAATAAATTAAATAAGGATAAATCAAAATGATAAGGTTTAAAATAAGATCAAAACATGTCTAAATTTTATTGGTTGATGATATTACAACCTTATATCATCTAATATTCTAATATGAGTCATTGTGGGAGGTTTTTAAGTGGGGTTAGATTTATTATAAATTAATATTTTTAAGAATTCCAAAGGTGCCCCTCTCCTCCCTTATAAAAGGGCATCTCATCCCTCTCCTCCTCACACAAATTTGAGACTTCAAACTCGGACAAACCCTGAAAAATTATCTTCTACACTTCCCTAGAAACATCCTAGAGGTCCTGGTCTTCTTCAAAGACCAATTTTAGTGCCCTAAGAGGAGGTCTCAAAGAGGCGCTTCAAAAAAGAGGTAATGTCCGTTACCGATTCTTTCAACTTTATTTCTTCTTCCTATTCTTCTTCTTAGGTTGTTTTATTATTAAGTAATAACATCACTATCTATCATATACTGAAATGTTATTATAAGTATGAAAGAACCCTATTTCACCATCTATCCATCCTACAGAAAATGAAATCACCGCGCGTGCGTACGTACGGAATACTGTCTCCACGCCGTAGTGTAATCTATTTTCCACCACCACCTTAATTGGATGGGTATAATGGTGTAAATAATAACTATATATGATTATTTTAAAGTGATATTGATTCTGTAATATTATACATACACTCCAATAAAATTCCACGATCATGGGAACGATATCATCGCTCGTGCGTATGTACGGAATACCGTCTCGACGACGCGATGAGATTCATTCTCAATGATTAACCATTCATAAATGATTATAAAGTATATATAATTAGTAATCAGGAAATATATGACATAATAATGATACTGTATTTATATATATGTATGTATGTATGTATATCATCCAATTAATTCCATTCAATTCAATGAGGAAACGAAAACAACGTTCATGCGTACGTACGGCCTACCGTCTCCATGAACAGTGTATTTCTTTCCATTTATCGATATATTATATATATGTATATTATGAATATATATTATATATAAATCATGTTTTATATTCTGGAATTATGGAATCATGATCTAAGTAATCATATGAGTAATTACAAGTCAAAACACGGACGACAAATGAAACGATTTTACTCAAAACACTCTTTAACTTGGAATTTACTAAAGAACGGGTAATATAAAGTCATAAGTGAACCATATATGATATCATAAAAATTAATATGAATCTTTAATAAGTCAATAACATTATTTAAATCATTATATAGGAGGTTCGGACACTTACGAAGCAAATCTGGCCTAAGGTAAGGGATAATTTTGCAAATCTCATTTTTATCCGAGATTGCTTATTCGTAAGTATTTACTGGGGGTTATTGCAATCATCCATTTCCAGGTTTTATAAAAGTTTATTCCTGTATTTTTAAATTACTTTTTACCTATTTTGACTTTTACCCCATGGTATGGAAGGAATCGTTATTTTATTTACCCTATAAGGTACTTTTTGACTTTTCCGACAAAACTACGAGAAGAATGTTTTTTTTAACATATACGACATGAAAGGATTTTTATGGTTTTATATAGCCTTATTTTAATGATTCTTCCTCCAAAGGATTTCATGACTATTTTCAACAAAATATCCTTATTTTAAAATTGCCTGACTTTTTGTGAAAAGAAATTGATTTTGAAGAAGAAAGGATATTTTTCTCAAGAATTAATTTCAAGTGTTTTATCAAAACCATTTTCCCTCTAAGATGAAATTATTTCATATGTGTATGTTTCAAGGATAATGTCTCTATGATTTACATGGTTTCACTTTTCTTATGATGATATACCCATTTTTTTATATGGATTATGTGATGATGGGATGATGTTTATGAAACCCATTTTATTCTTTGGGTTATGATGAATGTTTTAAGTTTAGTTTGTGGAACATGTAAGAATGATTTCATTATGATATGGGTGGGACCTATATATCCCTCCAATGCAATGGGTAAAGATTTACATCTCATGAGATAGACATGGATGGAACGGTAAGTTAATCTGGTTCAGTGTTACAGGACTGGAACGAGGAGTGAACTCGATTCAGAAAGGGACTTTGTCCACTAAGATAGTCTTGGAAGAAATGTCTTGGCTACTATGGAAATCATTACATGTTCTTAATGGATGCCACAATTACATGTTTTATTCCCATGCTATTTTATCATGATTTATGTTCCATTATGATCTATTCCTTATGTACTTTCATGTTTTATGTTGTTGCTCAAGATTTTTAATGTTCATGTTTTTTTAAGTTCAAATGTATATGGTATGTTTTATTTTATCCATGCTTACCCTTACTGGGCATTTGTGCTCGCCCTTTTTATGTTTTCTTTTCTCCCGGGATTAAAAGAAATATTATAGGTAAGGAAACAAAAAGTGGAAGATCTTTATGGGAGATTTTGAAGATCTTCCACCACGATTAGAAGATTACGTTCCAAGTTTCCAAAGACACTAAACTATTACAGTCCTTCTGTGTCTGTTTTTGTTACCTACTAAGTATTCCGAAAAAGTAATGTAATGTCCATGTACATCAAGCTTCGAGTCTGTAAAATATTAGAGTCACGGGCGATCCCCCCACCATTCCTGATCCCCAATACATAGAACTCAATAGTGTTAAGCTTGAGGCCTTGAAGAGGAGTGTGCATATGAACCATTTTCTAGAGGAGATGTTGGTGGTAAGAGAATGATCATGCTTGGTATGAATGATCCGTTGTAGGGTGGGGGCCTCCCTCATGATACTGAGAACCCTAACCACATCAATCAGTAGTTTTTAGTCCTTATAGTAACCACACACACAGATGAGGACACTCTATCATGAAAGTATCTCTTCCGAGCCAGCCACATTGACCAACAGCCTGCATGAAATACCCAGAAGTGTGCCCTTTTCTCTGAGCCCTGTGTACATGAGCTTTGAAACCAATGAATATGAAAAGGATTATCCACCATGGTTGGAATGGAAAAACCAGTAAAATCACCAAAACATGTCCAAACCTCTTTCACCCAATCACTCTAAAAAAACAAGTGATCTGAATTACATCCTTATACTTCTTATAGCAGACACATCGGGAGGACATACTCACGCCACATAACTTGATATTATTGTAAGTGGGAATTGCTCTGTTGTGGATCCTACAAGTGAGAAAGCTGATCTTCATGGGGATGGCCTGGTCCCACATGACACCATTTATTTCATCCACAACAGCCTATGAGCTAGATACCTGATTATAATCAGTGGATGAAAGGAGAATGAGAGGTACATGGTGAACAGCCAACGGTTAGGGGACAAGGTCAGGCCGATGAGATGGAATAAATCTAGCTAGTACCTATTTAGAAAAACATTGATGGTGGATAGATATCTGCTGGCCTCCATGAAGGATATGTTTTTGACAGGGCAACATGGGTAACCAATTCTCTCCCCACATTAGTTATCATGCCAGAATCAGACATACCCCATTCTGAAGATCCATCAAGAGTGTCCCCTGAGAGAATAAATGAGGGGGGAGATCTCACTCTAAGGGGGGGGGATATAAACATCCCATAAAACCGCATTCCCTACATAACATGTGTTCATGGTTTGTCCTCATAATGTATACTTCTAAGACACCTCTAATTCAGTTTTCGCATGAATGTTGGTAAGGGTGTTGTTGAGAAATCAAATGTTGATATCGCCATCATTTTTAGGCCTCAACAGATTTTTCAAGAGGCACAATTCCATCTTCCCTAAAACATGGTATCCTAGATGAAACCTGAAATATTCTTATCCATGATTCGAATAACCCCTTTGGGAACCTTGATGGCAAAGAGGCCATGGGTCAGAGTTTCCAGGAGGATACTATTAATCAAGGCAATCCTACCTCCAAAAGATTGGTATCAATTCTTCTATTTGAGAACACTCTTTGTAATTCCATAGACTATGGAATTGAAATCATGAATGCGCAGAGGCTTCGATGAAAGAGGGGTTCCTAGGTACACCATAGGGAGATTTCCTTTTTTTCATGCCCAGAGAGAGACTCATGTTAAGAACATTCCTATAAGACAGTGTCTATAAATGTATAAATTACACTTACTTTTATTTATTCCCTCACCGATCCAATAATAGTAGGACTCCAAAACATTTTGTAGTCCATGAAAAGTTCTACTGGATGCATTTATGAAGAAAATGTTTTCATCTACGAGAATAAGATGAGACACAAAGGGGAATCTCATCTTTCTGTGGATGGGAAGGATATCTCTATTGCTTATGTTGTGATGAATGAGACGACTAAGGACATCCTGAGTGATGATAATGATGCTCGGGGAGATGGGATCCCCTTACCAAAGGCCACACATACCTTTGAATAATCCAATAGTTTTTCCCATGAGCGAGATAGCCATCCATCCTGAACTGAAGCCCCAAAAGATGATATCAATATCACAGGAGAAAAGGACCATACCTAAAAAACATTATTTATGAATCTCCACTCCACTTGTTGGTAGTCCTTTCTCATATCATGTTTGATCACTATGTTTGAGCCATGAGTTTTTAAGTTGAGATCTCTGATCATTTCCTTGGCAAAACTGGTCGCCCCCTGTATGGAACGCCCTATCATGAAGCAGTGATGTTCCACAAAGATCCATTTGGTAGGATGGATGGATTGCATCACATTAATGATACTGGAGAAGATTTTGTAAGATATATTAGACATGTTGATTGGATGAAAGTGCTCAATAGATGTAGGGGATTTGGATTTGGGAATGAGGACAACTGTGGTGGAGTATGCTACTCAAGGCAAGGAACTGCCCTTGAAAAAGTCCTAAATGGATGTAATAAAATCCACCTTCATGATATCCCATAAGTATTTGTATAAGGCTACAGGAAACCCATCAGGACCTACCACACTAACAGGTTTCTAATTCATAATGGCATCATATATATCATCCTGTAGTGGAATGGCACTCAGGACATCATTACCGTGAGTAGAGATGTAGGGCTGAATGATATCAAAGTTCACCATGTCACCCCCAGTGTACCAATTTTCAATGTTTTTGTTTGAACCAACAAGTAGATTGCAGAAGTTGGAGTTGGAAGGCTCTCATACCACATCCATTTCATCATAGTATAAGCCATCCCCTTTTTCAATGTTCAATATGATCCACCTTTTTCTTTCCTTGATAAAAGAATGAAAATATGTTGTATTATTGTCAATATATCTAAGTCATTTAATCCTAACATCCCCCTTTGCCTACCGCTCTTTTCTCAATAGCATGTCCGACATAAGATCTTTCTTGCTAGAAAGTTCCTCAATAGACCGATCATCCCAGTCCTCTTTGAGGTGCCTTTTCATACAATCAACATCCTTCATAATAGCTTCCAAGTCCATGTCAGCTAATGGAGGATCCTTTTACCACATTTGGATCCTCTTCTTGAGCAGTCTCAAATTTTTTGTGGAAATCTAACCATGTATGGCATTAGGTGGGTGTGTCCCAAGAGACACTTACCAACTTATTATAGCCAAAAGTGTTTACCTGGTGCTGATAGAAACAAAAGAGAGTGTGATGCTCTTGTCCAGATGATAAAGTGATCAAGAGCAAGGAGTGATCCAAAACACTGTGTACCAAGTGGGACACCTGAGTACTGGAGAAAACATCAGTTTATCATTTATAAATTCCAAACCATTTTTGAATACATATTTGGATGACGTGAACATGGGAGTTGGATATATAAGATGATAGAGAATAGAAGTGTCCTTAAATAAGAAATGCTTGGAATTATGGATAACATCAACCATGGTATTTTTTTGGAAATGAAGTCTTAATGGGCTCTGCGTTAGGGTTTCCCCATGTCCCCACCTTCCTCACCCCTGATGCATATCAACTGTTCCTATCCCCATATGGCTCCTTCCCCCTCCAACATTCGGCTCCGCCTAGGGTTTCCTCTGAAATGTTTGATTCTGGTTCGGCGGCGCGTATGAGCATCATCCCCCCCCCCCCCTTTTCTTCTTTTCTTCCCCTCTTTTCCCATGTCATTCCTTCTTTCGGCCCCGTTGTGCAGCTTCTCTGTAGCTTCTGCCCCTTTTCCCCTTTCGCGGCTTGTCTGAACAGGTTTTTTCCTCCTCTTTGGTTTCATCTTCAGCAGTGCTTATGTGACCGCTCGGGTGATGGTTTTCTGGTTTTTTCACCATCTCCTTTTTTTAGTGTGGTTTTACTATTTGTAGTAGGTTGTGTTGGAAACCGTTGTCTCTCATCTGCTGCTCTAGCCCCATGATCATCTGCATCTCTCCTTTTCGGATCTGTACCGGTGGATACAACGAGGTTTTTGGATTTGTGGTTTGGTTATTGACGGTTTTCAGGAAGTTCCCATGTGTTTCGTATAATTTTAGTAAAAGAAAAGAAATGATTTGATAGTGTATACAAGAAAATAAAGGAAAAGAAATGATTGTGATTTCTCTCCTTGTGTTTGGATCAATAACTTAGTAAAAAAAGAAATGATTTGGATTTCTCTCCATCTTGTTTGGTGAATCTTTTTAAAAGAAAAGAAAAGAAATATTTTGGAAATATGATAAAAATAACAATTATTAAAAAATATAGTTTTTCGATACTCGATTTTTCCAAATAAAAAATATTATAATTCCAAATTGTATCTTCAATTTTTAAATAAATAAATATATAATTATTTATTTATTCATTAAAAATAAATATATATTTTTATAAAATATTTATATGATTATAAATATATATATATTTATAAATATATTTATTTATATATAATTATAGAAATGCGCGTTCATAAATATATATATTTATAAACTAAATTTATTATTATATAAATATATATTTTTTAATATAATAAATATATATTTAAAAATATATTTATATATAAATATTTAATTATAAATACATATATATTTTTAGAAAATATTTCTATAATTATAAATATATATTTATAAATATATTTATATAATCATATATAAAAATATATCTATAAATAAATAAATATATATATATATATATTGAAATTGAAATTATTACCAGATTATTAGTCCAAGTGAGTTCAAATAAGATATTAAAAAATATTGTTTTCCACTACTCAATTATTCAAAATAAAAAATTAAAATTTAAAATTGTATCTTTGATTTTTATATCATGTCAATTATATAGACATTTAATTTTGAAAAATTTATTAGCAATGATTTTTTTTATTTTTATATCATGTAAATTATATAAACAATAATTTTGATTTTAATCAATCATTATCTTTCATGATACCGAAATTAAGTAAACATTAAACTATGAAAAATATATTTATAAATTTTTTATTTTTTTAAAAAAATATGTATAAAAAAAATTAATTTCATATATTCACCAAAATCATTTTCACAATCCATATATTTATTTATTTGTACAATTATTTAAAAATTACATTGAATAAAATATTTATATTCACATAATCAAAAAAATTTATATACACATAATTATTTAAAATCAAAATTATTTATACACACATAATCAAAATTATTAATTCAATGAAATAAAAATTATTTATATAATTTATTAATTCAAAATAATAAAAAATATTACGTCAATAATTATTAATTCAAAATTATTTATAAAATATGTTTATAAATTATATATATAAAATACTAATTCAAGATAATCAAAATTATTTATAATTGTTTTTTTATTATTAATTATAAATATTGTCTAAGTTATAAAAATAATTATTTACAAATCACATTTAACAAAATATATATATATTCACATGAAAATACTAATTTTTATTATTAATAATCACAAAAAATATCATTTAGGTAAATATTAATTAATGAAAATATTGAATAAGATATAATATTCACGTGAGGATAATATAAGCAATTTTAAAAAAATGGTGCACAAGTCTGTTTCCTTGCAAGTCTCCCCAAAATCGGGGTGATTTGAAACTGGCCATGGGAGAGAAATATTTCACTCCCTTTCCGCTCCTAATTATCTCTCCCAGTGGTTTCTGTCCCACCAAACGGTGGAAAGCAGTTTCTCTCCATTCAAATCATTTCTTTTCGGTCAGTTTCTCCCCTGCCAAACGGCTTGCCTTAGTTTTGTTGGGTCTGGTTTTTCTTGCCTCGTTGACGATGTGTGCTCAGAGACCTCGGTCACCCTTTCCCTGCTCTGATTTCTCAATCCCCTGCAACTCTCCAAGATGGACTGGTAGAATTGGTACCAAGAGGTTTTGGGTGTGTGGTTCGGGGAACATAATCCATCTAATCGTGCGCCCTTAGTCGATGGATCAGATTCAGATTCTGCATCAGCTTCATTACAATGTTGTTTATGTTTATGGGTTGTTGATTTTGTTTGATGATTCTTCATCTTTTATCAGTGAAGTTTATGTTTTCTACGACACTTTTTCTGGTTGATTCTTGTTCGGGATTATGTCAAATTGTGTCTAGTTTTAGGTGTCTTTTTTGGTTGTGGTGGCGGATTACGGTGTTCACTGACGGTGACAAGATGACAATGTTGGTATTTTGACTTGGGTTTTTCTCCTTACTGGTGGTGTGATGATGCTTTGGTAAGTCGTCCAGTTCTCTCAGACGACCAGTGACAATGAAGGTGTAGTTTTTTGGGGGGCACGACTTGAGGTTTTCTACTCTAGATCACGTGGATCGAGGTGTTCAGGTGGTGATGGGTCTATTCTGGAAGATTTTGAATTTCAAATTTGGTTTGTTGGATGTCTCATTGGATTTGAATTTTGGATTAGGGTGGTTTTTTTTGTATTCAATGGTTTGTGAGGATACCACGTATCCACAATGTGTCTTTAAAAATAACAAAAAATTGGATTTGGAAGGACTATTCCTCTCCTCGGTGCTTCATCCAGGTGGACTCGTGGCGTGTGATGTCTCTTCGTATGGCGGCGTCATGTGACTCCATGGGCTCGAATAGCTCGGAGAATCTCACTATTTTCTGGCCTCTTCTCATCCTTCACTTTGATCTAGACAGGACTCTCGTGGAAGCACGGTGATGGTCCACTGTTCAAGTTTCCATCCACTACGATTAAGGTCACCTCCACATTTCCACATTGGATGTGGGTATGTTGAGCAGAGCTGGTCACTGTGAGGGGTCTTGAATGCGATGATGGCTTTTTCATTTTAGACATGCACTGACGCTAGCTCCAATGATGTTTTTTTTGTTATGGTTTATGTTGTTTTCGTTATTGATTTAGTTTTTTTATTCTAGGTAATAACTTTGGATGGGATTTTGGTTCGTGTTTCGGTTCTGGGTTTGTGATTTGAGGTTGGCCTACTCTGGCGTTGTAGTGGTGGTGTGGTCTCAGTAGCAGTAATTGATTCATTCATGAGGATTTTTTTGATTTTGTCAATGGTAGAGGAGATTGGAAGGCTACATGTTGTTGATTGATCTATTTTGTAATGATTTTTATGTTTGGGCATTGATCCTTTCATTATTGTGGAATTAATATTCAGGGTTTTTGCATAGGGGTACTATGATCTGCAGTTAATTAGACCAAGAAACTGGTTCTCCTACATGAATCCTCCATAGGAGGTTCAGATTAAGGAATTTTCACAATTTGATACTATTTGTATTTGGATGTTAAATAGGGTTTCACAATTTCCATCGTTACACGGCATGTGCAATCCAGCACGAGATAGCTAGCCGAACATCATTGTGATGGTTAAAGATGTTCTTTATGTTATTAATGATGGGGATGTGTTATCTCTATTTTCAATTTTGTTCTTTTTCCTTGAGATCATGGACCATTGGGGCATGTTTGAATGTTTTAAGTAGCTGATGTCATGTTAGGTTCCCCCTTGCCCTTAAAAAGAGGTTTAGGATAATAAAAAATTATTATTCAGACAGCCTTAAGAATAATATCCTCAAGATTATGTTATAGGAGTTTTATTATTGAAATTACAAAATTATGTGAGATAAAAAATTATTTTCAAAACTCCCATTCAATATTTTTGTTTCAAAACCCTCTACTAAATGAAATATAATTTTGAAATGAAATTAATATTTTCTAATGAAAAATGTTAAGGAAATTTTATTTCATTAAAACAAATGTTTATTGTTTTTGACCAACCCTTATTATAATGGAGATTAAATTTAAAATTATTATATTTGAAATGAAAAATTGAAATAAAAATCAATTATTTTAAAAGATCTTTTTGAAAATGAGTTTTTTTTTAAAACTACCTTTCATTTTTTTAAGTGGCCTTAAAATATATTATTTTATTCATAAAATTGAAATTTAATCATTTGGTTGTTTGTCATTTTTTTGATAATGATATACACTTTTATAAACTTGTTTATTCCATAATTTTTTAAAAAAATCATCCGCTTGTTCCTCATTTATATGTTTTATTCCATGTATTAATTTTGAAAATTGATTTATTTAATCCTTTATGTAGTGTTCATAAAATCGATATTTTGAAAATATTATCTGGTATTAAATATTTTTCTTGCGGAAAACCTATTTAGTTTTTGAGAGGTAGTTTTAGTGGAAATGAAATGAGAACATAAATCCCTACCTATTTTTTTTACATAAAATTCATCACCTCATTTTCGAATGTGATGATGAGTAATGGGGTGATATCCCAAAACCTTATAGGGGATATTATCCTAATTTTTATACTAATAATGGAATCATGTATTTTTATGGGTTTCCACATTTTATTTCCTTCAATTGTAGTTATTATTTTTCGAATAAATGATTTTATTTTCATCTCTAGAAATCCATGTACATATTTAAACAATTTTTTTTAAGAATAAATGGTTTTTAAAATGTGTTATATATTTTTAAAAGTTTTTTAATAGTATATATCATTTATTGAAAATCCTAGAGTAATATTTTGAAAATTATTTGTTATATAAATTTTTTTAAAATTTTACATAAAATAAAATTTTTTAAATGGAATATTTCCAAAGGATTGTTTTGAAAATAATATTTTCATAGTATTTTATCCTTAATTTTATACAGCACTCATGGAAATTTTATTCTCAAAATAATTTTTATAAATTATTTTCAATGGATTAGTAGAAGCTCCAATGGTGTTTGGTTTCATTTATTATGGTAGTTAAAGTGAATTCTTCTAATTCTTTATAAATTTTGTATTAAACAAGGACTTGATGTTTGAGTTTCCCTAATAATATAATACATTGAATTAAAATATCCTCGGTTGTAAAGTGCTATATATTTATCAGTTTTATGTTCTATAAAAAATATACTGTATGTTTCTAGAACTAGATCCAGGAGTGCAGGTCCTAGGATGGAGCATTTGGTATCAATGGAACATTTTATGAATAATATGGGAATAAAATGTTTTTGTTTGAGGATAATATAATCTTTAGATGTTTCATTTTGTTGTTATAGGACAATTAAATTTTTTAAAATTATTATATATATATATATATATTTTTTAAAGACTTAGTTTCCCTAATCCAAAATATTTAAATTCATAATTTCATTCTATAAAATGAAAAAATTGTTCTGGAATAAGAGGAAATGTAACATGACAAACATTTTAAACAAAATTTTCAATATAATATAATATTAATATTTTGTTTTATAATTGAAATAAACTAATGTATTATTTAACATAAAATTAAGTGATTTTATAAATTCAATATCACTTTTTATTATAAATTATATTTATATATTTATATTATCAAATTACTATTATTAACTAAAAAATTGATTTTAATTTCTCAACATAAATATAATGATTTTTAATAAATTTTAAAATTAAAACAAAACTTTTTTAAAAAATATTTAAAAAGTTATAATTCATTAGTTTATATTAATATTATTATTTATTTTTCATTAATAATTACTATTTTTTTATTAAATAATTATATTTAATTTATATAAAAGATATGGTTAATAAGATATTATTACTAAACTATTAATACTAGTATTAATCGTGTTGCAATAAAATTTATGTAAATATTTGTAAAAGATAAAAATAATAAAAATAATAAATTTTAGAACATGTATAGTCAGACATATTTAATACTATTTTTAGATATTTAAATTGTAAATTCTACAAAAAAAATAAATGTGATTATTATTTAGTACAAAGTTAATTTATATAAAATAATATATTTTTGAAAATATTATCTTTAATTTTTGTAATCCCTAGTTAAATTGAAAGATATATTTTACATTTAAGGTGGGTAAAATAATAAAATTAACAATATAACATATGCTATAGTTTTAATTTTAAATATTTTATATAATTTAAAATTTACTTATATTAAAATATTGGCCAACCCATAGCCATATGAGGGAACCCTCAACCAAAAATATGGAACCCAAAATGTTCCCCATGTGGGAGACATCATCCCTAACCTACGATGGGTGAAATGTGTGATTTAATATGAAAGAGTATCAACCTCATGATCACTCATAGGGAGAACATGGTGTATGAAATTGGTTCACATATGAATCCAAATACGGTCCAAGCCTGTGAGGAAAAAATAGTGAGGGGTGTGTCTATATTCTGATCACCTGGTGTCTTTTCATATCCTCTTAATGAAGAGGATAACATAAATTGGAGCACTTGGACGAATGAGTCATCAATGTTGGATTAGAATCTTTGATACTATTCTCCCATGTTAAGAATCAACATTTATATCATGACTATTTGATCAAATGTTTCTGAGCCATCATGACTATTCAAATGTTTTCTTCAACCTCATGATATGCCCCCAAAAAACCAATGAAATTGTTCTATTTCCCATATCCAAATGATAATGGTATTGATCAAATCATTTCATACACAACCAAATTAGATTCCATACAACAATTTCCATCTCTTATAAATTAAATACCTGATGTAATAAAAACAAAAAACTATTAAATTATTATTATGATAATATATTAGTATGTGTTGTTCCTTCCGCTTTTTTTAACAGTTAACACTGATTAAAACAATGTAATTTTTCTTATAGTCATTTTGAAGTTATCTTATCTAGTCTAATATTGTTTTCAGTATGAAAATTTTCTATGAGAGTTATCTCATTTGAAGGAATATTTCTAAAGATGAACTTGAAGATGATTTATTCATGTACAATATAAACACTATTAATGATTATATTCTATACCAATGATTATGACTAGTTTATATATTAGTTGTAGTATTGTTGGGTAATACATGTTACAATGACATATATGAAACTTTAGGTACATTTTCATATATATATATATATATTTATACATCTCTCTATTGATATATTTTAATCCTTGATTTTTTCATATATCATCCATCATTCATGGAATGAAAAGAACATGTGGTCAACATTTTGGCTATTAACGATATAGAATTCTTTTGACCCTTGTTTTCTATCATTTTTGGTGTTTTACAGACAACCAAATAATTCTTGATGTTTTTAGAAGATTTACATATATACATCAATATATATAGATATATATATATATTAATATATCAGAACCATCCATTAATACTATATATTTCTCTATATAGTCAAATTTTATCTAAATAAAGGATGCTTCCTTCATGAGTTTCACATTTAGAAAACCCATTTTAGTTTAAAATACATTAGAGGAAGAATATAATAATAGAATAAGAGAGAATGTGTGCGTGTGTCTAAGAATATGAGTATATCCTAAAGTAGAATATATTCTGGATGAAGGTATGATTGTTTTTTTAAATGATATTTAATGTAAGGGAAAAATTCATTTTTAAAACACATATTAAATGTGTTGTTTTCAAAACCCTCATGTAAGGGAAATTATATTTTAAAATTAAATTCTTATTATTTGAATAACCCTTTTTCAAATAAATTTCTATTATTTAAACAATTACTTTGTATTTATACAAATACATTAACGTAATTAATATTTAGGGTAAAATTTATTTTTTTGAATGGTAAAATTATATCATGTATATAATATCATCTAAAAATTTTCAAAATGATTTCATTTCATTAAAAAAAATTATTTTTCTTGTGTGTTTATATGTTATCATTTTGTGAATAATTGTTTTAAAAATTTGTATTTTGATCATGATTGTGGATATGGTAATAAAATATTATCAACATGGAAATTAATTTTTTTATAAAAATCATCATTCTATTACTTCATTAATTAACTAATTCAGAGTTTTAATTATGAAATTTGAATCTCTCCAAACCTGTATACTGTTTACTTAATTTCAACATATTCTAATGATTACGTGATATAATCATTTTTCTATTGAAAAACATTAATCAGTTTTGGAGAGGTGGTTTTAGTGTAAATTAAAAATAAAATCAAACCGTTAAATTTTGTTATCAAACATGAACCTTGATTATCAGTTATGACGATGAGCAGTATAGAGTGAACCCACAACCTAAAAAGGGAAATTATCAAAATGGTGATACTCCTACTGGCCTCATGGATTTCTTAGGTGGTTAAAATTTTGATTTATTTATATAATTATTGTTATTTTTAATTAATTTCTTCAGAAAAATTTTTTATAAATAAATTTATAAATTTAAAATACTAATATTTTTTAAAGGAATTATATTTTTAAAATTGATATGAATTTTTAAAATGATTTTGAATACAAATAACATTTTTTTGAAAACCCTAGAGTTATATTTTTGAAATTATTTATTATATAAAATGTGTTAACATTTGATATATATAAAAATATTTTAAATGAATGTTTTCAAAGAATGGTTTTCAATGAAAATTATCATAGTATTTTTTAAAGGATTGTAACAATTTTTTGAGAAAAAATTAGTGGAAAATTGAATCCACATCCTATGTTTTCAAAAATATTGTCACAGACTCAGTAGATTTTTAATATGTGTTATGATTCATTTAATGATCTAGCTCATTTAAAGACAACTAGTTGTTCATAAATTTTGTCATTAGACATTGAAATAATTTAAGATTTTTCTTAATCCCCAAAAAACCTAGGCTGAAATGATCCTTGTGTGTAAAGGAAATTATTTTAATAAGTTATATGTTTTATTAGAAAAATGCATAACAATTTCTTAGTAGTTGATCTAAGAGTGAAGGTTGTGTGCCTTCACAAATTTAGTTTTTATTTTTAGTTGTATGAGTAATTTATAAAAATGAGTTATATATTGTGGTTGCTTTTAGTTCATTCTTCATCTTGGTTCTTATTTTTGCCTTCTATTTTTTCCCTTAAACATTGTATGTAAATACATCTATAGTGTGTGATTAATATACCATAAGTTATAGGTACTAACCTAGGACCCATTAGAGGTGGTACATTAGGGGGGTTATTATTTCTATTTGAACATTTTTAATGAATGTGAGGATCATTTGGATAATGGGGATACTATAGTGAAAATTATTTATTTTAAAAAACTGTTATTTTGATGACACATAGTTATGAGAAAGGAACAAAGGGTTTTCATTTTAGGTTTTTACAACATATGTAAATTTTAATAAAAAGTTATTAGTGAAAAATACATATAGAATACTTTAAAATTTTATAATTATTTAAGGAAAGCTACAATGGAATGTTCACTATGACTTATTAATTTAATATTCAAATATTAGGAAATCATTTAAACACAAACGATTAAATCCATATTCATAATAAACAACTATCAATGTCTCTCCTTTTTTAAATTCAATTTCAATTCATTTAACATAATTATCATTTGAAATAAATTGTAATTTCATAAATGAACATTCTTTAATTATATAATAAAATACATTATCATAAAAATAAATTTTTCTAATCTGTCTCTAGACATAAGTTCAAATATATTGAGAGAAAAATATAAGTGGTAACCCAATGACTGTGACTTAGAAGAAAAATATAAAATCACAAATAATAAGATGATAAAAATTATTATTTAAATATATGAGAAAAATAGAATAACAAAAAATATAAAAAACCAAAATTAATCCCAATATAAAATTCATTTTCATAAATAATGGTTATAATAGAAAAGAAAAATTAATGTACTAAAAGTGATATCCTTTAGTAAATGCAAGGATATAAAAACAAAAACACGTCATAAAATGTGTCACATTTGAAAATAATGACATATAAGAATTAATAAAAAAAATTGGGAAAACAATATATTATTAGAGAATAATGAAAGAATACAATATGAAACATCCCCTCCCCCCATGATAAATTTATGAATATTAGGCCCTATAGAAGTGATTAAGAATAATATAAAGAAATATATGCAGTTTAACCTTCTCCAAGACCAAAAATACCCCACACCAAGTCTGAGATATGAGATATATAATTTATATGATAATAGAAGGTCCTCTACCTATACTATACATTCTAAAAACATAACTTAAGGATAGAGTTATGGGATGAAATATACAAGGATAGAGAACCTGTAACGACCCAAAGCTTCTCAATGTAAATTCCCTTCTTATATTTATGTAATAAAATCACATGAAAACCCAAAATAATGAACTAATAAGTGATAAGTGACCTTTAAACATAAGTTTGTCACTTATGTGTTTGGAATTTAAAAACCCGGTATACACGGTTGTGTTCAAGATGTTTTTTGGAGTCAGATAAGAAAACAAAATTTGGTGAATAGTAACCTACCCTGATGAATAGTGACATACCCTTAGGAAAAGTGATATACCATAATGAATAGTAACATCACCTATGATTGTATAAAAATAATATTCATGTTCGAAGTACAATATACCTATATTTTAGAATGTGTTAATTCATGTTTTTAATCTGGGTTTTGATAATAAAATATGATTTTAATTAAATATTAAAATAATCATATTTTGAAAACTATTTTTGAAAAATTGACTTCATTTTTGGAATCGACATGTTGAAAAATGGTTATGGTGAATTTTTTGGTTTTTTTTAAATACATGAATTTTTGATGAGTAGTAGAATCCGATAATTCACAATATATGCTAAATATTGGATTAATTGAGTCATTGATGATGTTCTGCTGATGTAAGCCCACTTGGTTCGGGATCACATGATAAAATCACTATTCTTGGTCATTGAATAATTACTATTCCTTGTATTGGGATGAAATAATAAATTAATTATTATTATATTATGAAATCCCTCCTCTCCTCCACTATAAAACCCCCCTTCACCCCCTCTTCTCTCCACTCCTCTCAAGATCCAAGTATTCTCTAAATTCTGCGCAAAACTCTCCCCAAGGTCCTCCTCCATTTCCAAAATCTCTCAGACTCCTCAAAATACCAAAACCTCTCCCCTTATGAGGTTCTTAAAGGAGGAAGTCTCAAGAGGTAAATTCCTCTTCCCAAATTTTTTCTTTTCTTTTAAGTTATTTTCTTTCCTCACCTCCCTTCACCATAATAGTATTATAAATCCAGTAACATAAATTTAATGGAATTTCTTCATGTTAGTGGTATATTTGATTATCTTCTCCCCTTTCCCCATCCTTTTTTTAAATAAATGAAAGCACCATTTGAGATGTGCTAATTTAGCACATTCAAGGACAACAGCTTATCAATTTCTATTATTATCATTAATTCTGGTAATGAAACCATTTGTGTTATGGTTGAACCATATTATTATATATTTAATATATCCTATTTTTGGTTCTGTAATCTTTTTGTACAAATGGAATTAATTTATAAATGAAAACACATTCTTTGTAATCAAACCCACCGAATAACAAAAACGGTTATCACTAAGGTTATATATGTAAAAAATTCCACATCAATCTAAGTAACATAATTAAAATTAAAACCATGTAATATTCTGGATATGAACTAAAGAATATAACTTCAATTCTGGAAAACCACTTTCATCTAGAATATAATCCATACATGAATATAAGTGAACCGATATTTAAAGCCAAGTAAACAAATGAGCTCGAACAAATGAAATTCAACCTTATAAGTAAACAAAAAGTATTTGAGTGATATAAAAAGGGTTATAATAAATAACTTACATATAGAATAGTTCATGGACTTATGAATTAATAGTCCTAATTTTTATATTCAGGTTATTAATAACAAGTGGAGAACACCACCAGATTTAAGGTAAGGGATCCTCCCCTTTTCTCTCTAAATCAAGATTGTCCTCTATACTTTGCCTTTTTATGTGTACTAGAAAATTATGTGGTATGTTTAAGAACCTCCCCCATACTTCCTTCTGGATTTATTTGAGATGAAAAAACCCATATCTCTCTCATCAATCCATCTTGGTCACACCTGACACCATGCCGATAAAATCATAATGAATTCTACCCGAACCTTCTTTGTTCTTTCGGGTGCCTTTTCATTATTCCAAAATGGTGTTATACAATATATCAATGTGATTCTTATGAATTATGGTTCTTTGTATAAGATTCTAATATGAATATCATTTCATCACATTCTTTTGGGGATATACATGATTTTGAAGGATTCCCTCCATAGAACTTTCCGATAAGCAAACCTGTTTTAAGGGGACTTCCCAAAAAAATTTCCCAAATTTCAAGGGAACTATATCCTATGTTTTAAAAATCCATTGTATTTATAGAATCAGTATTTTTTTTATGAAATCCTTATTGGTTAAATTCTGGTTTTATATAAAATAATGTCATCTTTTCTATTTGAAAAGCTCTAGAGTGTTTTCCTTAAGACCGCACAAAAATGTTTTAATGCTAATGTTGTTAAAATGCATTTTTTATATGTTTTCACTTATATTTGACACCACTTACCATGTTATATGCCTATATTAACCTATGAATTTCCATGTATGTTCTATTCCTTTCCTTTCATGCACACTTTCATGATACGCCCGTTGGATATGTTTGGTGTCATGATTGTGGTACCCAATTCATTCCATGGGTACCCACATGTTTATGTATAGTTGATTATGTATGATTATTTATGTGGAATGATTATTTATGTGGAAAGAATATTCATGCATATGATGAGATGGGTGCACCCAAATAGCGCTCCAATGCATTGGGTAAGGTTAAGTCTCATGAGATGTGATGTGAAACAAGATTGGCGGTTAGCCTTGAACCATACTAAAGATATGATTTAAGATTTTGCCACATTTATATGATAGCATGTTTATATGATCCCATTCTTATATTAAATGATTTCATAAGTTGCATTCTTTTGATATCATTATGTCATGCCTCTTAATTCATGTTCTTGAGGTGTATCCAAATGCTCATTCCCTTACTGGGTATTTTTAGCTCATCCCTTTGTTCATGTGTTCCCCAGGGTACCCTATGCAGATGTAAGGGAACAAAGGAAGTTAAGATCTCATTATGGATATTAAATAAAGAAGTGTTTTTCGCCCCATGTTTTTTTATATGTACATAGTCTTCCGAGACACTAGACTTGACGATCCTTGGCTTGTACTCTAATGGTCATTTATGCTTGAAATAATGAAATGTTTTATGTAAAAGGATTGGGTCGATATAGATCCCTTTCTATGTACCAAATCTCTATATAAACTTGAGGTATTCCTAATGTCTAATACATACGATCTCTTATGGAAATTTTTGTTTAGGTTGTTAATCAAAGGATTAAGTGGTATAGACAATCGTGGATCAGCTGTTAAATAGGTGGGCTTCAAATAAAAAGATTTATAGAAATTAATTTTTGTAGAGCATATGGATAATAGTAGAAGAATGGTGATAATAAAGATCACTGACTTCATTGGGATTGTACAGACCTGAAAATTCCATGGAAATTTCTTTTTAAATACAGGGGAATTTTACGAGTCCGTAGTTTCTTATGGCACTTGATTTTTAGGCCCGGTGTGCCTGAAATCAATTTCTGAAGTTTTGTTCGGGTACATTCATAAATGTACATGTAGGATTTTTTATCTTTTGAACCATTGCTTGGAATTGAAATCTGAGGGCACCATTGAACACGCAACACCGATAATCGCTTAAGGAGACCTTTACCACAGTTTCGTTTTATCGAGGATGGAAGTTAATTTTTGGGGGTTATCTAAATAAAATAAATAAAAAATATGTACAACATATTTTTATATGTGGCGGTTTAATCCTCCAAGGGGAGGTTGGAGGTGGGGTCCACCCGTGCATAACCTCCCTTGGGAGGATGTTATGTGGTGGGGCCCACATGAGGTCAAACCCCCCTTAAACCCCCTTTAAGCCCTTGAGTTCCCCATTAATGGGGGAAACTCTTCACTTCCCCCATTATTTTTTGGAGCCTCTTCACCTTTCCTCTCCAAATTTATGGAGCCAACACCACCTTTTAATTATGTGATGTAACATAATGAATTTGAATCATTTTGAATTCATTATGCTAACATTATATTAAGATGTGTTATTTTATTATTTGGGGTTGGCTAAATATTGTGGTGGAGTCTTGGTAGGATTGAGAAAATATCCACCCAATGAAGAACGACATCTTCTCCCAACAAAGAACGCTCGTCTCCACCGAGGAACGGCACCGCCGTCTTCTCCCTCTCCAACCGGGGCAAGAAAGGGAAGACACCACCTGTGAAGAATGTCGCCAATCACAACATAATCTCCTAACGACATCAACGGAATGACGTTGCCTTCCTGTGACTCTGACGAGCGAACACCGATTAAAAGGTAGGGGTTTTGAATTCTTGTACCTGTTCTATGTGATTGAAATTATGGTTTGACAACCAAATGATATCATCGTAACATGGGGAAATTCAGACCATACCAACACACCCGACACTTCCACTTTTTGATCTTGTTTGTGGTTGATGATGGGAGTGGACAATGGTGGCCGACGTCAGACCGTCTGCGAGGAGACCGACAGCGCAAGACCGCCGGGTCACCGGAAGGGCATTACACCGTCGTGCCACGCAGAGGAAAGACAAGCCGTGGAGGAGGGGCATGGATTCATCGCGCCGCACCGGTGGAGCAAGATAGTGGCCTTAGGCCATGATAGATAGGGGAGAGGGGCAGGCTGAGCCGGTCGCCGGTGCGTGCTAGGCGGGACGCTATGGGTCCTGCATTTACAGGGGCAGGCGCCTTGCGCCGGTTGTTTCGGGAGTCGGGGGGCGTAACCCCCCCCCCCCCCTTTATGTGGCTAGCTGGCCAGCCGGGCGCCACACGGCCAGCCGAGCTGGGTGCCCCATGGCCAGCCGGGCCGAGCCACAGGGCCAGCCGGGAGCCACACGGCCAGTAAGGCCGGGTGCCACACGGCCAGCCGGGCCGAGCCACAAGCCCAGCTTGGCACCACACGACTTGTCGGTCCGAGCGCCACACGGCAACGGTCCGGGATGCACCTTCATGCCGGTCCGACAAGTCAATTGAAGCCGCACTTTCGGACCAGGTCAGACCCTGGTTCGGACCGAGTCGGGATGGGTCGGGCCAACTGGGTGAGATCGGACCCGGGCCCGCTACGGGCATTTACATCTTTTAACCCACATCATGGGCTACGGGTGTCCGAACGACGAACCATATTTGGAGATGGAATTCGTGGAGTGAGATGATTCTTTTGGAATACTCGACATGAGTTTTGGATGTAGTTGGTGTACATCCGGGTTGGTTTGAGCCTAAAAATCCACCGGGCCCCTAGAACAGAAATGCTAATAACTCTCAGACCGAGTGTCCAATTGACGCACCGTCTGTCATGTTGGGTTCTATTTGATGAGATAGAACTATGGCATACATCAACATAGGACTTCGTGATAGTTGATGTGTCAACACTTGGATCGAGGAGCAGACCCTCCTGGAATCGAGCATGTTGTGTGTGGGAACCCTAGGGCTGGCTGCGATGATACTCTACTAGAATCCTCAGTGGGTTCGATAGCGATGACTACTATTGCGGAATCCACTGTGGGTTCGACAGCGATGAATACTGTACCAAAATCCTCCTTGGGTTTGATAGCGATAACTACTGTCCTGGGGTCCTCCATGGGTCCGAATGTTCTGACTTATGTTTATGTATCCTCTGTGGGTCTGATAGAATAGCTGGTCCTATATCTTGTGTGGGTCTGATTTCATAGATGAATCAGTGAATACATATAATCATATCTATTACTCTACAAAATATGTATGCATGTGTGACCTGATTCATGTCTTTCAACCATTATCATCATGGTGATTGACTTTACTTTCTGTGTGGAATGGTTTGTGCTTGGGCTCGAGAGTTGGAGCCGGACTATGATCGATAACGTAGGTATATGTATGGGCGTATACCTAAGTAGTGTTGGTTGATACTTCATGATTGTATCTTTCTACTATGGTTTATCCTTTGTGTATTCTAGGAGACCATTGAGGGTTTTGGGGTCCCCTACAGAGTATTGTTATACTCACCCCTTCACAGGCTTCACCCACACATTGTTGTGTTCTATGCAGACGACAGTCAGTAGTGATCGAGGTTAAGGGTGACGAACAAGAGGCTGCTTTGAGATAGACTAAACAGGATATTAAACAGGGACAGGTTGTTCGAGTTCTGTAAATACCCTTCAGGTAGTATTCCCCAGTGGATGATCCAGGAGCTTTTTTCCATTTTTACTTGTACTTATTCAGTTGGTTTTGTATACTGGGCCACTTATTTTCAGCACACTTTTCTTTTCTATTTTAATACTTGTTGCTTCAACAGCTTATGTTCAGAAATTCTATGTTATAGGTTTAATGGAAGTTCATTCACCTTTTATCAGGATTATGCCATTGGGGCTTGTCACCAGCCCCTGGCCTATGTAAGGTGAGCATGGGGTAGTCACAGAATGGGCCCCAAGGACATGTCGTGGAAATTTGGTATCAGAGGACTCAGTTCTACCGTAGAACATGGACTCTGATTCTTTTAACATCAATAATGTTAAGTGTTTTGGGTGTGGTTATCAGTTTAGGGAAACTGGTGTTGGTGCGGCGGCCGATATGTCCATACACTAGGACTCTGAATTTTGATTTCCAACTCAGTGCATGAAAACAATGATTGCATGCGTGTTTTCATTGAAATGTTTTCTTAGTGATTACTTTGTGTCAGCTCACCAGGTATATGATTTTGACCATGATGCACCAGTTTCTTTTCAAGATGTCCCCACGAATGTATCCATCTAGGGTTTTGAGTTTCGTACGAGATGGTAGCCCACCGAGTGACGAGGCCTCTGTGCAGGGCCCCATCACAGCAGAGGTACAAGCGGTACCACTACCCGCTGGGCCACCGATACCACCATCTCCAGCAGTAGAGAGTGAATGCCATCTGAGTGTGTTGCACAACTTCTAGTTCCAGAGGCCACACATGTTCAAGGGATATACGGACCCATAGGTAGCTAAGGATTGGCTGGAGGCTATCGTGAGAGTTTTCAGATTGGTAGGGACACCAGCCAACCTCATGGTGATCCTTGCCGCGAGTCTCCTGCATGCAGCAGCAGGTAGATGGTGGAACCTGATGCTCCAGGTGCATGACGAGGCATCATTACTCTGTATAGACTTTGAGAGTCTCTTTTTTCTTAGAGTTTGTTCCAGCCACCCTTAGTGTGGTGCGGATTCAGGAGTTACTTCGTCTGGAGTAGGGAAGCATGACAGTAGCTCAGTACTCAGTGAGTTTCACCGACCTATCACTCTACTCCATTGATATGGTACGAGATCCATTATTTAGGGCCCATACCTTCGACCAGGGACTCAGGCATGATATCAGGGATTCGATGATTCCCTTTAGCATCTCGAAATAGGTGGGGGTGTTGGAGAGAGCCCTTCTAGTGGATATTTTTCTCACTGAGCAATCACAAGTAGTGAGACCCACCACCGGGTGACAGGTAGCAGCGTCTTCTGCAGTTGGAAGTAGACAGATGTCGTAGAGGTCCAAGTGGACTAGGCATGAGGTGGGCGACCCTAGAATACATGTGCGGTTGTGCATGGCACATGAGACATATCCAGTTATACGACCAGCAGGCGGTGTTATGCATGTGGCGGGCAGGGTCACATGGCTCGAGACTACCTGACCCTCCATGCATATGAGAAGAAGACAATAGAGGGACCTCCGAGGAAGAGGCAGAGGTTTGACCTTGGTGGTCCACTGGGAGCAGGCAGATGTGGTAGAGGAGCGGGCCAAGCAGCGGGTGGTGTATGAAATTTTGAGGACCTACCACAACCACCACCAAGGGGTCCACCCCGACCATAGGGAGCTGGTGGACGGAGGCAGGCTCAGCTCCATGTAGTCGAGGCCGATGACCACGGCGCACCTAAGATGATTCGAGATACTATCGGTGTCTACTCCACCCTTTCTGCAGTACTTATAGACACAGGTGCGAGTCATTCTTTTACTCCCACTACCCTCATTCGGAGCCCGGAGATTCTGACGGAGCCGTTGGAACGATCCTTATAGATAGAGACTCCTATTGGAGCAGACTCAATGATTATGCACTAGTGTCGACAGTGTGAGCTTACTCTAAGAGGTGAGCTCATCGGTTGGGATATCCTCATAGCGGCGTCGAGGCCTTACGACGTCATCTAGGGTATAGACTGGTTATCCATAGTTCATGCTTAGATTGACTGTATTAGGTGAAAAGTGTGGTGTATCCACATGGATGGGACCACATTCACATTCACCAATGAGAAGGGAGCCTTTGCAGTGTAGGATGGACTAACATATAGGAGTGGGTAGCCGATCACACATCAGTAGGCTAGTCTCATCCTAGGAGTGGTTGATTTGTCCAGTCATAGTTTTCATATTGTATTGGATCAGTACGCGAATGTTTTCCCTGATGACATTCCTGGACTAACTCCTCGCAGAGAGGTAGACTTATACATTGACCTATACCCCGAGATGACATCGATATCTGGTACAGCATATTGGATGGCTCCCGATGTTCTTTGTGAGCTGTGGTTATAGGTGGAGGACTTACAAGGGAAGGGATTTATCCGACCCAATGTTTCACCCTTGGCATCCCTGATTTTGTTCGCTTAGAAGGATGATGGGAGCTTGCAACCTTGTGTTGACTACCGTTTCCTAAATCAGGTGACTGTAAAGAACATGTACCCACTCATGAGGATTGACGACCTCATTGATCAGCTCAAGGGAGCACGATGGATCTTGAATATAGAACTTAGGTTAGGCTATCACTAGCTCAGATTTTGAGATTAGGATGTACAGAAGATGGCCTTCAGGTGTCGGTATGGCCATTAAGAGTTCTTGGTTATGCCCTTTGGCATAACCAATGCTCCAGAAGTGTTCATGATTCTCATGAATAGGTTCTTACAACCTTACCTCGATCACTTCGTTGTATTCTTCATCGATGACATACTGATCTAATCGACTACATAGAAGGAGCATGCCTACCATTTGCAGGTAGTACTGGACACAGTCTGAAAGAACCAGCTTTATGGTAATCTCTCGAAGTGGCAGTTTTGGATTCGAGAGGTTCACTTTTGGGGACACATCATCTCGGAGGTTGGAGTTCCATTGGATCCAGTGAAGATCGAGGTGGTACTTCCATGGGAGCCACCCATGAGTGTGACAGAGGTATAAATATTTCTTGGACTGGCTGGGTACTATCAGAGACTTGTGCTAGACTTCTCCAGAGTTATAGCACCGCTTTCATCATTGACGAAGAAGGGGGAAAAATTCACGTGGTCAGAGAGATTCCAGTAGAGATTTCAAGAGCTGAGGTAGAGGTTGAATAGTGAACCCATTGTGAGGATACCGGAGGAGGGCGTTGGGTAAGTAGTTTAATGCGATGCATTAGGGATCGGACTTGGGTGTGTCCTGATGCAGGAGCAAGTAGTGATTGCGTATGGATCTCGGCAGTTGTGACAACATGAGCAGAACGATGCTACCCATGACCTGGAGTTTGTAGCAGTGGTCTTCACCTTGAAGATGAGGTGGTACTATTTGATGGGTGAGCGTTTTATAGTCTACTCTGACCACCAGAGTCTCAAGAACATCTTCTTGTAGAAAGACCTAAACCTAGGACAATGATGGTGGATCGAGTTCCTCCAGGACTATGAATTAAAGATAGTCTATACACCTAGTAAGGGGAACTTTGTAGCTGATGATCTCTTCAGAAGATCAAGAATTTAGCTGCTAAGAGTGGTGACAAAGGAACTAGCCACGTTGCAGATTTCCTTTGTGGATCGAGATGGAGCATCCTTTCTGCAGTCTCTCACAATCACTCCTCCACTTCTTCAGCAATTCAGGGAGGCACAGTGTGGGGAGGTTGACTGTGAGACGGGACGTGCTCAGGTATCCTCAGGACAGGCACCCGATGGATTTTCTAAAGGTGGGGAGCATGTCATTCTCTTTAGAGGATGTACTATGGTACCAGTAACACTACAGGAGGAAGTGTTGAGTGTGTTCCACACATCTCCTTTAGCGGTAAATCCCGATGTGGTGAAGATTTATTAGGATCCTTGATGACATCAATGGTGTCTTGGTATGAAGATGGCAATAGAAGATTTTGCCTAATGATTCCTCACTTTTAAGCAAGTGAAGGTGGAGCACCATGTTCCAGCAGGCTTGGTTCAGCCCTCAGAGGTCCCCGAGTGGAAGATGGACGAGATATACATTGATTTTGTGACGGGACTTCCATGTACATCCAGAGGACACGACTTTATCTGGGTGATTGTCAACCGACTCACCACGTCGGCTCACTTCCTACTGAACCGTGAGCAGGGTTCAGTAATGAGATTTGGGATTCCTCTACATTCAGGAGATCCTACAGCTTCATGGTGTGCCATCGATGATCTTATCTGATCAAGATTCTCGTTTCACTTACTGGCCATGGAAGGGGTTGAAGGAGGATTTAGGGACACAACTTCTATTTATCACCACCTTCTATCCTCAGACTTATGGTTAGACTGAGAGTAACATTCATACTCTCGAGGACATGCTCTGTGCATGTGTCCTCGACTTCGGTCGCAGCTGGGAGGATCACTTACCCTTGGTAGAGTTTGCGTATAACAACTGCTACCACTCCACCATCGGGATGACACCTTACGAGGCACTTTACAACCGACCATGCAGATTGCCTATGTGCTGGACTAACCAATGGGAGTCAGAACTTGTAGAACCAGATATGGTGCATGCTATGATGGAGAAGGTTCATATCATCCAGGAGTAGATGAAGACTTCACAGAGCAGACATAAATCCTATTCTGATAGGAGACGGAAACCATTGGTGTTCGAGGATGGCGACTATGTCTTTCTATGGATCTCAACTCGATGAGGTCTACGGATATTTGGTCAAGGCGACAAGTTATCTCTGAGATTCATCAGACCTTTCCAGGTCCTTAGCAGAGTAGGCGAGAAGGCTTACCGCTTGGCTCTTCCAACAAGTTGTACTGTGTGCACGACGTCTTCCACGCATCTTAGCTGAGGAGATACATGCATGACACATACCACATCATCGAACACAGGGAGAAGGACATCGATGCCGGGGTGAATTTCATAGAGGTTCCAGTGGAGATTCAGGATTGAAAGGAGAGGGTCCTAGGTGGATGGTCAATTCCACTAGTGTGCATTCACTGGCTTCACAAGAACCTCCAAGAGAGCACATGGGAGCGGGAGGCTCAGATGCATGCTCAGTACCCCCATTAGTTTCCTTAGTGTGAGTTGTAGCTTATGAGGATATAAATCCCTAAGGTGGGGATAATGTAATGACCTACAAATTCCGTGGAAATGTTTTTAAATACACATGAATTTTTTGAGTCTACAGTTTCTGACAACACTTGATTCCGAGGCCCGATGTGGCCAGAATAAATTTCTAAAGTTTTCTTTAGGTACATTCAGTAAACGTACGTGTGGGATTTTATATATTTTGAACCAGTGCTCAGCATTGAAATCTGAGGGCATCATTGAACTCGTAACGCCAGTAATCACTTAAGAAGACCTTTACCACAGTTGTATTTTATTAATATTGAAAGTTAATTTTTGGGGGGTTTTCTAAATAAATTAAATAAAAATTTGTACAAAATATTTTCATTTGTGGAGATTTAATATTCCAAGGGGAGGTTGGAGGTGGGTTCTACCAGAACATAACCTCCCTTGGGAGGATATTATGTGGTGGGGTCTGCACGAGCTCAATCCCCCTTAAACCCCCTTAAACCCCTTGAGTTCCCCATTAATGGTGGAAACTCTTCACTTCCCCCATAAATTTTTAGAACCTCTTCACGTTCCCTCTCCAAATTTATTTAGCCAACACCACCTTTTAATTAAGTGATGTAACTTAATGAATTTAGATCAATTTGAATTCATTAAGCTAACAATATATTAAGATGTGTTATTTTATTATTTGGGGATGGCTTAATCTTGTGGTGGAGTCTTGGAAGGATTGAGAAAATATCCTCTCGATGAAGAAAGACATATTCTCTCAACGAATAACACCTGTCTCCACGGAGGAAAGATGAAGCTGACTTCTCCCTCTCCAACCGTGGTAAAAACGGGAAGGCATTTCCCACAAGGAACGTCACCAACGATGATGTCATCTCCTCCCGACGTCAACGGAACGACGCCACCTTCCCGCGACTCCGCTGAGTGAGCACCGATTACAAGGTAGGGGTTTGAATTCTTGTACCCATTATACGTCATTGAAATTATGGTTTCACAACAAATTGATATCACCATAACATGGGAAAATTCTGACCTCACCAACATGGCCGACTCTTCCCCTTTTTTATCTTGTTTGTGGTTGATGATGGTAGCGGAAAATGGTTGCCGGCATCAGAATGACCGCGAGGAGACTAGAAGCGCAAGACCTCTGGGTCACCGGAAGGGCGCGACACCGTCACGCCGCTCGGAGGAAAGCTAGGCTGCGGTTAAGCTGAGCCACGACAGAGGGGTGTGGCACCGTCGCACTGTGCCAGTGCTACAAGAAGCCACGACCAGGGCATGCCACAGTGGAGGGGTGCGGCTCCGTCAGGCCAGTGGAGCAGGACAGCGGCCTTAGGCCGTGTCGGACAGAGGAGAGTGGCCGGATGAGCCGGCTGCCAGCGTGTTCTAGGGGGGACCCTATGGGTCCCGCGGTTACAAGGGTCGGTGCCTTGCACTGTTCGTTTCGAGAGCGGGGGGGGTGTAACACCCCCCCCCCCCCTCATTACGTGGATCACTGGCCAGCCGGGCGCCACAAGGCCAGCCGAGATTGTAGACACACAACTAGCCATGCTGAGCCACATGGCTTGCCATGTGCTGCACAGCTAGCCGGTCCGAGCCACATGCCCACTTGGGCGCTGCACGGCCAGTCGGGCCGGGCACCACATGGCCACGGGCCGGGCCGTGCCATCGGTCCGGGATGCACCTTCAGGCCTGGCTGACCAGTTGGGTCGAGCCGCACCCACAGACCGGGTCAAACCCGGTTCAGCCTGGGTCGGGCCGGGTCGGTCCAACAGGGTGGGAGCAGATCCAGACTTGCTACTGCCATTTACACTTTTTATCCCGCATCTTGGGCTACGGGTGTCCAAACGATGAAACATATGTGGTGATTGAATTTTTGGAGTGATACTATTATTTTGGAATACTCCAATTGATGTTTGTACATAGTTGGGGTATAGACGGGTTGGGTTGAGCCTAAAAACCAACAGGGCCCCTAGAACGAAAATGCCAATAACTCTCAAACTGAGCGTCCGATTAACACACCGTCTATTGTGTTGGGTTTATTATGATGAGACGGAACTATGGGATACATCAAATCAGGACTTATTCATAGATGATGTTTCAACACTTGGCTCGAGGAGCGGACCCTCCCGGAATCGAGCGTGCTGTGTGCGGGAACCCTAGGGTTGGCTACGACGATACTGTACCAGAATCCTTCGTGGGTTCGACACCGATGACTATTGTAGCAGAATACTTTGTGGGATCGAAAACAATGACTATTGTACAAGAATCATCTGTGGGATTCACAATGATGACTACTATACCGGGATCCTCCGTGGATCCCACAGTTCTGACTTCTGTTTCTATATCCTGTGTGGGTCCGATAGAATAGCTGGTCTTGTATACTGTGTGGGTCCGACAGCTTAGCTGGTCCTGTATCATGTGTGGGTCTGACAGCTCAGATGAATCGGTGACTACATCTGATCATCTCTATTACTCTATAAAAGATGTATACCTATGAGATCTGATTCATGTCTTTCAACCCTTATCATTATGGTGATTGACTTTACTTCTATTTTGGAATGGTTTGTGGTTGGGCTCGAGAGTTGGAGTCGGACTGTGATTGATAACTTAGGTATATGAATGGGAATATACATAAGTAGGGTTGGTTAATACATCGTGACTGTATCATTATACTTTGGTTTATCCTTTGTGGATTCTGGGAGACCTTCGTTGGTCTCGGGGTCCCCTGCTGAGTATAGTAATACTCACCCCTGCACGGGCTTCACCCGCACCATGTGGTGTTCTGTGAATATGATGTTCAACAGTGATTGAGGCTGAGGGTGATGGACATGAGGCTGCTCGGAGCTATACTAGATGTTAATTACCATAGGGATGAGTTGTTCGAGTTTTATACCTACCGTTCATGTAGAATTCCTCTGTGGATGATCCAGGAACTGTTTTACTTTTTTACTTGTACTTGTTGTTCAGTTGGGTTTGTATACTAGCCCACTTACTTTCAACACACTTTTCCTTTTTATTTTATTAAATTTTTCTTCTACAGCTTGTGTTCAGACAGTGTGTGTTACAGGTTTAATGGTAATGCCATCCTTTTTTATTGGGATTATGACTTTGGTGAAAGTCTCCAGCCACTGGCCTATGGAAGGCGGGCTTGGGGTAGTCACGATAGGGGCCCCAAGGATGGGTCGTGAAAAATTGGTATTAGAGGAGTCAGTTCTACTATAGAACTTGGACATTGATTCTTTTAACAGCAATAGTGTTAAGTGTTTTGGGAGTGGTTATTAGTTTAGGGGAAACCTGTGTTGGTGTAGCGGCCAATGTATCCATACACTTGGACTCTGACTTATGATTTTAGACTTAGTGAACGAAAACACTAATTGCGTGTGTGTTTTCTTTGAAAATATTTCTTTGTGATTACTTTGTGTCCGCTCACTAGGTATGTTTTTTGACCATGGTGCACATATTTCTTTTTAGGATGTCCCCATGAAGGCAGCCAACTAGGGTTCCGAGTTTCATACGAGATTGTAGCCCACCATGAGACGAGGCCTCAGTGCAGGGCCCCATCACAACGGAGGTACCAGCGGTACCACTACCCGCTGGGCCCCCGATACCACCCGCTCCAGCAGCAGAGAGCGCACGCCGTCTGAGTGCGTTTCATGAGTTCCAGCGCCATAGGACACCCAGGTTCTGTGAATAGATAGACCAACAAGCAGCTGAGGATTGGCTAGAGGCTGTCGTGAGTGTTTTCATATTGGTAGGGACACCAGCCAACCTCATGGTGGTCCCTACCATGAGTCTCTTGCATGCAGCAGCAGGCAGATGGTGGAGCCTAATGCTCCTGGTGTACGAAGAGGCATAATTATTCTGGACATACATTGAGAGTCTCTTCAGCATAGATTTTGGTTCATCTACCCTTCATGCGGTGAATATTCAGGAGTTACTTCATCTATAGTAGGGTAGCATGACAGTAGCTCAGTACTCAGCGAGGTTCACCGACCTCTCGCACTACTCCACGGATATGGTACAAGACACATTCTATAGGGCCTAGACCTTCGAGTAGGGACTCAGGCATGAGATCAGGGTTTTGATGATTTCCCTTAGCATCCCGATGCAGGAGGGGGTGCTGGAGCGAGCCCTTCTAGTGGAGAGTATTCTCGGTGAGCAGTCACCAGTAGCGAGACCCACCATAGGGAGACACATAGAGGAGTCTTCTAAAGCCGGCAGTAGACAGATGTCATTGAGGTCCAAGTGGACCAGGCCATCAGGTGGGCGACCCCAGGATACAGGATCAGTTGTGTAGGGCACATGAGACAGAGCTAGTTATACGAGGAGCTGGCAGTGTTATGCATACGGCGGGCAGGGTCACATGGCTAGAGACTGCCTGACCCACCATGCAGCTGAGCAGCAGACAGTAGAGAGACATCCCAGGCAGAGGCAGAGGTTCGACCACGGTGGTCTACTGGGAGCAGGCAGACGTGGCAGAGGAGCTGGCCGAGTAGTGGGTGGTGGGTGACATTTCATGGTTCTACCACCACCACCACTAGGAGGTCCACCCCGACCACAGGGAGCTGGCAGACATAGGCGTGCTCAGCTCTAGGCAGTCGAGGACTACAACCACGGTGCACCTGCGATGATTCAAGGTACTATCTGTGTCTACTCCACCCCTGCTACAGTACTTATAGAAACATGTGTGAGTCATTGTTTTATTGCCACTACCCTCGTTCGGAGCTCGGAGATTCCAACAGATCCATTGGCTCGATCCTTATGGCTAGAGAATCCTACAGGAGAAAACTCGACAATTATGCACTGTTTCCAACAATGTGAACTTACTCTAGGAGGCATGATCTTCGGCTGGGATCTCCTCATAGTGGCATCGAGTCCTTATGACATCATCTTGGGTATGTACTGGGTATCCATAGTTCATGATCAGATTGACCGTATTAGGTGGAAATTGTGGTGTATCCGCACAGATGGGACCAGTTTCACCTCCACCGGTGAGAAGGGAGCATTCGAAGCATTGGATGGACTTACATAGAGGAGGGGTCCGCCAATCACACATCAGTTGGCTAGTCTCATCCTCAGAGTGGTTGATGTGCGAAGACCGAGTTTTCCAATTGTAGTGGATCAATGCACGAGTGTTTTCCATGAGGACGTTCCATGACTACCTCCTCACAGAGAGGTATACTTCTACATTTACCTGTACACTGGGACGACACCGATATCAACTCCAGCATATCAGATGGATCCCTCTGAGCTCCGTGAGATGCGGGTACAACTAGAGGACTTTCATGGGAAGGGATTTATCTATCCCAGTGTTTCACCCTGGGCATCCCCGATTTTGTTCTCCAAGAAGGCGGATGGGTGCTTGGGACTGTGTGTTGACTACCGTCACCGAAATCAGGTGACTGTAAAGAACAAGTATCCACTCTTGAGGATTGATGACCTCTTTGATCAGCTTAAGGGAGAAAGATGGTTCTCTATGATATACCTTAGGTTAGGCTATCACCATCTCAGTGTTCGAGATGAGGATGTGTAGAAGGCATCCTTCAAGTGTCGGTATGGCCACTACGAGTTCTTGGATATGCCCTTCTACATAACCAATGATCTAGCAGTGTTCATGAGTGTCATGAACAAGATCTTCCAGCCTTAACTCGATCACTTTGTAATAGTCTTCATCGACGACACATTGATCTAATAGACTACTGAGGAGGAGCATGCCTACCATTTGCGGGTAGTACTGGACACACTTTGAGAGCACCAGCTTTATTGTAAGCTCTCAAAGTGCCAGTTTTGGATTCGAGAGGTTCAATTCTTAGGATATGTCATCTCGGAGGCTAGAGTTGTAGTGGATCCAGCGATGATCGAGGCAGTACTTTCATGGGAGCCACCCAGGAGTGTGATGGAGGTATGAAGATTTCTGGGACTGGCTGGGTACTATCAGAGATTTGTGATAGTCTTATATAGAGATGCAGCACCACTTTTAGCATTGATAAATAAGGGGAAACAATTCACGTGGTCAGAGAGATTCCAGAATATCTTTTAGGAGCTAAGGCAGAGGTTGACTAGTGTGCCAATCGTGAGGCTTTCAGAGGGGGGCGTTGGGTATGTAGTTTACTAGGATGCATCAGGGACCGGATATGGGTGTGTCCTGATGCAGGAGTGAGTAGTGATCACATATGTATCTTGATAGTTGTGATACCATGAGTAGAACTACGCTACCCATGACTTGGAGTTAGAAGCAGTGGTCTTCTCCTTGAAGATATGGCGGCACTATCTAATGGGAAAGCGTTTTACAATCTACTCTAACCACCAGAGTCTCAGGTACATCTTTTCGCAGAAGGACCTGAACCTGAGACAACGATGATGGCTCGAGTTCCTCCAGTACTATGACTTCGAGATAGTCTATACTTCTGGGAAGGGGAACATTGTTGTAGATGCTCTCAGCAGGAGATCAGACATTCATCTGATAAGAGAGGTGAAAAAGTAGATGGACGCGTTGCAGATTTCCTTTGTGGATCAGGATGGAGAAGCCTTTCTGCAGTCTCTCACAGTCACTCCTCTACTTCTTTAGTGAGTTATGGAGGAACAACATCAGGACATTGAATATGAGACGTGAAGTGCTCAGGTATCCTTAGGGAAGGCACCTGATGGATTTTCTGAAGGTGGAGAGCACGCAATTCTTTTTAGAGGACATACCATGGTACCTGTCACACTACAGGAGGAAATTTTGATGGAGTTCCACACATCTCCTTTAGCGGTACATCTAGGAGTGGTGAAGATGTATCAGGATCTCCGACGACAGCCCTGGTGGCTAGGTATGAAGAAGGCAGTAGCAGATTTTGTCTCACGATTCCTCACTTTTCAGTAAGTGAAGGTGGAGCACCCAGTTCCAGCAGGCTTGGTTCAGCCCTTAGAGGTCCCAGAGTGGAAGTGGGATGGGATATCCATGGATTTCGTGATAGTACTTCCACATACCTTAAGAGGACATGACTCTGTCTAGGTGATTTTCGACTGACTCACCATGTCGGACAACTTCCTACCGATCAGAGAGCAGTGATCAGTAGAGATCTTGGGACGCCCCTACATTCAGGAGATCGTATGGATTCTTGGTGTGCCATCGATTATCTTTTCCGATCGAGTTGCTCGTTTCACTTCCCTGCTATGGAAGGGGTTGTAGGAGGCTTTCAGGATACAGCTTCGCTTGAGCACTGCCTTCCATCCTCAGATGGATGGTCAAACTTAGAGGAGCATTCAGAATCTCGAGGACATGCTCTGTGAATGATTCATTGCCTTCATTTGCAGTTGGGAGGATCACTTACCCTTGGTAGAGTTTGCGTATAACAACAGCTACCACTCCACCATCGGGAAGAAACCTTACGAGGCACTTTACGACGAACCTTGCATATCACCTCTATGATGGACTGACCCAGGTGAGTCAGCACTTGTGATACCATAAATGGTGCAGGCTACAACAGAGAAGGTGCAGATCATCTAGGAGAAGATGAAGACTGCACAAAGTAGGTAGAAGTCCTATACTGATAGGAGACAGAGACCACTGTTGTTTGAGGATGGTGACCATGTCTTTCTATGTGTCTCACCTTGATGAGGTATACATAGATTTGGCGTACCACTTGGCTCTTCCACCTTAGATGCATCGGGTGCACGATGTCTTCCACGTATCTCAGCTAAAAAGATACGTGCACGACCCATCCCACATCATCGACCATGGTGAGATAAACATCGATGATGGGGTGACATTCCCAGTGGTTCCAATGGAGATTGAGGATTGACAGGAGCGGGTCCTACGTGGACGGTCGATTCCTCTGGTTCGCGTTCGCTGGCAGCACAAGAACCTCTAGGAGAGCACATGGGAGTGGGAGGCTCAGATGCATGCTCAGTACCAACGTTTTTTTTAGTGTGAGTTTTAGCTTATGGGGACATAAATACCTAAGGTGTGGAGAATGTAAAAATCCAAAAATTCCGTAATTTATTTTAAATAAACGGGAATTTTACGAGTCTACAGTTTCAGACGGCACTTGATTTCGAGGCTCGGTGTCCCCGGAATCAATTTATGATTTTTTGTTCGGGTACATTCAGTAAACGTATGTGCAGGATTTTATATCTTTTGAACCTGTTCTCGGAATTGAAATCTGAGGGCACTGTTGAACTCACAACACCGGTAATTTCTTAAGGAGATCTTTACCACAGTTGCATTTTTTATAGGTTGGAAGTTAATTTTTGGGGGTTTTCTAAATAAATTAAATAAAAATATGTAAAACATATTTTTATTTGTGGTGGTTTAATCCTCCAAGGGGAAGTTGGAGGTGGGGTCCACCTGTGCATAACCTCCCTTGGGAGGATATAATGTGGTGGGGCCCGCATGAGCTCAAACACACTTAAACCCCCTTTAATCCCTTGAGTTCCCCAATAATGGGAGAAACTCTTTACTTCCCCCATAAATTTTTGGAGCCTCTTCACCTTCCCTCTCCAAATAAATGTAGCCAACACCTCCTTTTAATTAAGTGATGTAACTTAATGAATTTGAATCATTTTGAATTCATTAATATAACATTATATTAAGAAGTGTTTTTTTATTATTTGGGGTTGGATTAATCTTGCGATGGAGTCTTTGAAGGATTGAGAAAATATCGTCCCAACGAAGAACGACATATTCTCTCAACGAAGAACACCAGTATCCATCAAGGAATGATGATGTCGTCTTCTCCCTCTCTAATTGGGGAAAGAAAGGGAAGATGCCACCCACGAAGAATGTCACCAATGACGATGTCTTCTCCTCCTGAAATCAAAGTAACGACGCCGCCTTCCCATTACTTCACCAAGAAAACAGTGATTACAAGTTTGGGGTGTTTAATTCTTGTACTCGTTATACGTCATTGAAATTATGGTTTGACAACAAAATGATATCACAGTAACATGGGGAAATTCAGACAGCACCAAAATGGCCGACTATTCCCCTTTTTGATCTTGTTTGTGGTTGACGATGGGAGAGGACAATGGAGGTCGGTGTCGTGTTGTTCGTGAGGAGACCGGCAACACAAGACCGTCGGGTCACTGGAAGGGCGCAACACCGTCATGCCACCCGGAGGAAAGCCAGGCCGCGACGGAGGGGCGAGGTGATGTCGCACCGCGCTGGTGGAGTAGGACCGCGAACTTATGTAGTGGTGGGCATGGGAGAGGGGCCGACTGGGCCGGCCGCCAATGCGGGCTAGGCGGGACCCTACGGGACCCGCGGTTACAAGGGCCGACGCCTTGCACGGACCGTTTCAGGAGCTGAGTGGGGGGGTGTAACACCACCCCTTTACATGGATAGCTGGCCAGGCGAGCCGACCAGGTGGGCGCCACATGACCAGCCGAGTCGGGCACCACACAGCCAATTGGGTCGTGCCATAGGGCCAGCTGAGCGTCGCATGACCAGCCAGGTCGGGCGCCACATGACCATCCGGGCCGAGCCACACGCTCGGCCAGGCCGGGTGCAATACAACCACAGGCTGGGATGCCCTCGGGCTGGGCCGCACCCCCAGGACGGGCCGCACCCACCTACCGGGTCAGACCCCGGTTCAGACCGGTCGGGCCGGGTCGGTCTGACTGGGTGGGACCGGACCCGCTACGACCATTTACACCTTTAGCCCGCATCATGGGCTATGGGTGTCCGAATGAAGAATCTTCTACATCGATGGAATTCATAGAGTGAGATGATTCTTTGGGAACACTCCACTTGAGGTTTGGACACAGTTGGGGGATGGCTAGGTTGGTTTGAGCCTAAAAACCAACTGGTCCCCTAGAACAGAAATGCCAATAACTCTCAGAATGGGTGTCTGATTGACGCACCTTCTGTTCTGTTGGGTTCCTTATAATGAGACAGAACTACGGGATATATCAACTTAGGACTTTGTGATAATTGATGTATCGACACTTTTCTTGAGGAGCAGACCCTCCCAAAATCGAGCGTGCTATGTGCGGTAACCCTTGGGATGGCTGCGACGATACTGTAACGGAATCCTGTGTGGGTTCGACAGTGATTAATACTATACCGGAATCCTCTGTGGGTTTGACAGCGATGAATACTATACCAAAATCTTTTGTGGGTTCGACAGCGATGACTACTGTACCGAGATCCTCCAGGGGTTCGACAGTTCTGACTTCTGTTCCTGTATCCTGTGTGGGTCCTACATCTTAGATGAATCAGTTACGACAAATGATCATCTCTATTACTCTACAAAATATGTATACCTGTGTGAGCTGAGTCATGTCTTTCAAACATTATCATCGTGGTGATTGAATTTACTTCCTTTGTGGAATGGTTTGTGCTTGGGCTCAAGTGTTGGATAAAAACTGTGATTGATATCTTAGGTTTATGTATGGGAATATACCTAAGTAGGGTTGGTTGATACTTCGTGATTGTATCTTTCTTCTGTGGTTTATCCTTTTGTGGATTCTGGGAGACCTTCAGGTATCTTGGGGTCCCCTACTGAGTATTATTATACTCACCCCTACACAGGCTTTGCTCGCACCTTGTTGTATTCTGTGCAGACGACGGTTAGCAGTGATCGAGGATGAGGGTGAAAGATAGGAGGCTTCTCGGAGCTAGACTAGACAGGACATACCACAGGGATGAGTTGTTCGAGTTCTATACATACCCTTCAGGTAGTATTCCCCAGTGGATGATCCAGAAGCTTTTTTCCCTTTTTACTTGTACTTTTTGGTCAGTTGGCTTTTTATACTGGCCCACTTACTTTCTGCACACTTTTCTTTTCTATTTTATTACTTGTTTCTTTTAGAGCTTCTATTCAGATAGTGTGTGTTATAGGATTAAAGGCAATGCCTTCCCTTATTATCGAGATTACAACTTTGGTGCTAGTCGCCAGCCCCTGGCCTATGGAAGGAGGGCTTGGGGAAGTCATGGCACGAGCCCCGAGGATGGGTCGTGATAGGGATAACAATCAAAGAGTTCTTTGTGAAATAGGAAAATTCAATGGCCTCTAGAGATGAAATGTCCTTACCCATCTCACTCATTAATTGGTGGTCGGTCCAAGCATCACATGACCTCAAGCACATCTCCCCATATGCCAGAGGCTGCCGACTAGCAGCGAGGGTCTTAGGAGGTGATAATGGGAGACTATACATTCTTATTAGAGTTTCAAAATGTTATATTAGAGTAAATAACAATCAATATTGAATGTAATAATACACAATTGAAAAAAAAGAGAAATACAAATTTCATATAACAGATGAATGCATGACATTTTATTGATACATATTTGAAAGAAGTAAACAATACATCATGAATTACATATCAATAAATAAATAAATAAATTATGAATCAATCCCCAAGGGCATAATCCTCAAGTATCCTAATCTTCCGCTTGGTCTTATACTCCTGTCTACTATGTATATGCAAACAACATAATCCTACAACCAAATAGAATCTACCCGTATACCCCAGTGAAATGACGGCCCGAGTTGGGTGTGATATATAAATATCATTAGGTCGGGACCACCGGTGTCTACCCTAAATGAAGACAATAAATAAATAATTTAAACAGTATGAAGGAATGCATAAATAAAGTAGGTAGTATAATGTAACTATATAACCAAGTACCTGCTTCAGTCCTCAACTGGTGTATGAACCTAGATTATACATTTTTCATCCATACACAACAACCATCACACATTAATTTTCTATTATCAATTATTCAAGCCGGGTTAAATTATATAAGCCTTATTAATTAATATTTTTATTTAACCTCATAAATTCATTGGTTCCTCTGGACACTCATATCTCAATACCTACCTTGGTCGTGTCGGGGTCTGAACCATTGTCCATATTCAATCACAAATCATTACATCACACTAGCACTCACTAACCATTTAATTCATTTTATTTAAGACTAATTGGATCCAATTCCAATGTCAATTAATGGGTGTATAATTTCATGTCTAGCACCCTCGGGGGGTATTTCGAGCATAAATCCTTGTCTCACAACTCATGGGTATTTGGAGTATCAGTCCCTGTCCAATAAAAGTATATTTTCATGTAAGATGGATCTTGAAGACAATTTCTTGAACCCTATGTGTATTTGGACCAATAGCCTCCATCTCACAACCTGTTTATCAATCATACATATATATTTATCATTGGTGTAGAACGTCATGTCTAACACCCCAAATTTATCCATTAATTAATTCAAAAATTAATTAATCAAATCTGTTAATTAATTTGATAACTAATTAACAACATAAATCTCTAATCAAATAATATTATAATCAATTAACAATTTAACATTGCAATAGTTAATAATTAATTAACAATTAATTATTCTTAACCACAAGAAATTATAATAGATGATTAACTCAATGTTTAATTATCCCAATTCCTTGACTGAATACATGATAAGCAATTCAGAATTCAAATATCCTAATTCCCTTACTGATCCAATCGATGTGTTAAATATATTAAATCTATTAGTTAATGCATCAATTAACTATGAACACATTAAATTAATTAATACATCAATTAATTAATTTATAAAACAAATCACATCCCATAATTAATTTTCTAAAAATTAATTATATCATTCTAAAAATCAGCTCTCCATATTTAATTTCGACAATTAATTGTTTAAATCAATCACTATAAAAGAACATAATTAATTCAACATTAGTTACATAAATTAAGACAAAATGACTTATCACATTAATTAATTTTGTTAAAAAATAATTAATCACATCATTTAATTATTTAATCATATAACTTTATCCAATTCAACAATACATTTTTAAACTAACACATGGTTAGGTAGTAATTTATCACATGTGGGAATCATCATTTAAAAACATTATATAATGTTCATCAACGTATCACATTTAAATGGAATTCAATATAAATACTTCACTACATAAATTAAATACAAAAAAAGTATATCAAGAATTTTATTAATGCATTTATTGAAGTTGAGGACTTGAAAAATGATCCTACCTCTGGTTGGAACAAATTCAATACTCAGTAGCTTGACATACGGTGGCAATTAATCCACAATTGGTCTATATTCATACATGTGCACACCTTCATATATATATATATATATATAGGTATATATGTGCACGTTGTCTACAAAATTGATTAAAAATTCATCAAATCAATAATAAGAGACCAAAACCATTGCAACAAGGTCTACACACCTACCGATATATACCAGGGACTCAGATAAAATACCAGACTCCAAAATAGATAGTGAAAAACCAAACAGCGGTATAAAATCTTACATCAGAAACAATATTGATTAACCGAATCTGCTCGAACCACCTCGCCTTTGGTGGAGGTTGCCATAATGTGGACAACAGGTCTCGAGAACCCCATTGCTCAACCTTAGAATCGATGAAACAAGGAATCCCAAATTAACCTAAACCTTAGGGTTTCATCTGAGAAAAAAAGGCGAGAGAGGAGCCGAACGGTAGATGAGAATCATGAAACATATGCAACCAGACTCACCTTGATGAGGTGGACAAGACTCATGAAGACACTAGAAGGATATGAGCATGTGAAGTGGATCCTGTAAGGGGGTGTAGAACGCCTCATAGGGGTGTGGGTTCCTAGTGCGTGTCGCTGCTCCTAAAGTGTGCCTCCACCTTTCTTCTCTCTCAATCAACATGTTAGCACCCTAATAAACTAATATATATAATATAATAATAATAAAATTTATTATTATCATTTAATATAACATTAATGCATTATTTAACCATTAAATAATGGTTTCTTAATAAATTCTGAAATCCCCATTAAGCATCCAAATAAATTCTTATGGAATTTATTTAATTAATTAAATACAATAATAATAATAACATCCTTATTATTATTATTTGTAAATATATCTTTAAATTAAATAAAATAAAATCATATTTTAAAAACTAGGTAACCGCGCAGATGAACCACATAGTTTGACTAACCGTGCACAACCCAATTACACCCAACTCTTCATTCACATGTATTTTAATGTTACCCATCGTTGGATAACCACTAAATCCTAATTAACCCAGTATTTAATTAAATTCATTCAAAAAAAAATTTATAAAAATTCCACACTTCATGTTAGTTAATTAAATTCTCTCAATGCATATTAAATTAAAATAAAAACTCCAACTCAATGTTATTTAATTAATTCCCTCAACATGAATTAATTAAATAATTCCTTCGCATCACATAGATTAATTAAATTCCTATTGACATTGAATTTAATTAAATGAAACCCCCAAAAAATAATTTAATTATTTTCATTTCAACATCAAATTAAATAAATAAAACCACCATAATAATAAACATATTTATTATCTAATAAAACACTTCTTTGATAAAAATCAAAAATCCCCACTAGATATCCTTTAATTAAATTCCATTGAACTCAATTTATTTAAATGAAGCCACTATTTTCAACAATTAATTTAATCCCCCTTTAACTTGGATTAAGTTAAAAAACCCAAAAATCCATTATTACTATTATTCAAAATATTAATAATAACCATAATTATTAATAATTATTATACTAATAAAACCATAATAAAATTAATAAAATTATTATTATCATTCAACCTAATATAAATTCCAACACCTCTATTAAATAAAAAGGTTTCTTTATTAATGAATAAATTATATATTTAATTAAATGTTTCTTCATTAAATATGAAACTCCTCATTTAATTACACGTAACTGTTACTCCTCATTTAAATAAAATTTCATTGAGAGACCCAAAATCCATATCAATTTCACAAAAATGTTACACCCCATTAATCAGTCAATTAAAATCTTTTAACATAAATGTTACACCCCATTAATGATGAAACTAAAATCTTTTAACATCCAAATTATTTTTGAAACCATTATAATAATAATAATAAAATTATTATTATTAACAGATTCTTATATTTAAAAAATCTCCCATTTAAAATTATTTAATTAAAATAAATAAAATAATAATCTAGGTCAGTTGCACGTGTTGGACCACAACTGTGTGCTGCCCGAGCAGATCCATTAACGTAGAATTTTTTGGATCTGGTGATCCTGAGACTTATTGGGATAGTTTTAACAATTATTGGTTATTTATCCATATCCAAAAACTACAGCTTTATGTGTTCCAACAATTAGAATAATGTTCTAGAGCTCAAATTAAAAACCGACACGTTGATACACGGAAAAAAAATCGAAAACCATTGTAATTTAAACCTAGTTAAAAAAATAGGACTTCCTAGTCTACACACCTTAAAAACTTATTATACCCATGAAGTTGTTGTAAACTACTACAATAGCTTCTGACCCACCATGGTTGAGAAGTTTCAATTGAAAAAAGACCTTACATTTCCAAACACCAAATGCTCTACTAACCAAAATATAAGTTTACTTCATTATTTAATACATGAGCTAAATCACACCACAACCAAGCTTACATATGAGGCCATTACAAGGTCCTAATTTATGAAAATGGTCGAATCTCGATCGACCAATAGAAACTGGTTGTGCATGATTTCATGGAAATACATTACAGTCCCAAAAACCCACACTCACCCTTAAACTAGCGACATGCCTTTAAAAATTATTACATCACCAACCGCATATACACAGAAGTCCATACCCTACCTCAGATGAAATTACTAAGTCAAGCCATCATAATGCTATTTTAATAAAAAATAGTGTGCCCCAACATGAATAAAGGCATAACCCAAAGAATCCATGCATCACACATATATCCCAGATAACAAACACTCATCAAGACTAACAACATTTAAAACATTATCATGGTGTAATAACGATGATATATTAGTGTCCTCATGATGAGGTCAAGATAGGGGAAATGAAATATCATTTGGAAGAGATCATTACGAGAAAACCAAGATCACTAAAAATATCAGTAGAACTAATACTGAATGACTATGTTGAAAAAACATAGCATCACCTATTGAAATGTTTACCGAAATCGATGTGACACTACCGAACTTAGTATTTTCCATGATGTCGAAATAAAAGACCTTCCACTCAACATCATGATATTTCAGGACACCTTAACATATGCATGGGACATTCCTGAAACCACAATCACCACACCAAAATTGATCATAAAATCCGTAACTTAAATCTATCGGCGTGTCGAAACACTCAAGTCACCAAATGTCATCCCAATTAGTGGGAATATCTTACCTTAAATCCTAAAACATTCTATGGGTACTACCCACCAAGGGTTAACCCCTTACAAAATATAAACATCGACCCTCTTTCTTGGTCACACAAAACTGAAATCATAAGTTTCCAAATCCCATTTTTCATTTCATCCATTTAAATTAATTCATTTCATTCGTTCAACATTTGAATGAATTTCAAGAAACACAAAATAAATTTTTCATAACTTTCCACTTTTTTTTTCAATCAATTCCCAACAGGAAAAACTGACATGATATAACATACATCCTCTTTAAACATTTGAAATTTATTGTTATCCGTATATAAATAGTTAATTTAGCATGTAAATTCCTTTTACCGAAAAGCCGACCTCCTAAGTTCCCATTTATTCAATCTAGGCTCTTCAGAAGGAAACCCCACAATTGTTCAGTTCAATAAAAAATCAGTAGTTTTACATTCATAACCATTTCCAAACATACTAAAATTACATGGTTCAATCCTAGGGATGTCAATCTACCAATCAAAAATGCACCCATATACCTTACCATTGATATTTGGATCCCATATAAGATATCCAATTTTTTCATTTAACTTTTTATCATTAGAATCCCTTTTTAAATATTTAAATAACAATGCAACCTTTTTAGGAGGTAATAGGAGACCATGAACCATGTAACTAAAAACCGGTTCCAATGTAATTGCACCAAAATAATTTTTTCCAAAGAAACCATCACTTATCAACAAGCTATCATGTCACTGCATATAGATCACTCAGATCAACATGATGAAATCACTAAAACATGTTATAACATAAAAGAATGGAACATAAAAATTTCATATTATCACATAAGAATGATAATTACATCACAAAAACATGCTATCTAAAAAGGAATGCTAAATAAATACAAGAAATGGCATATATTCAAGGCACACAATCAATATTTTCACGCATCAAACTAATCCAACTACATGACATGGAATATATGCATGAAATTTCAATATCTAAGTACCTAGTATGATTCATGTAATGAATATTACTTGTCATATCTAGCCAAGGTAAATTTTTCAAAATTTTCATAATCAATAAGCAGTATAAAATACACCTTTCACTCATGGTGAAATCATATCAACTATTATATCAAAAAGCATTAATATCAATTCCCAGCCCTAGACACTTCGTTATTTCCCATACATGGGGTGATCAGTCCCAAGCATGACTACTAACCCAAGCGTTGACACTTTCCTAGAATCATTTCTACAAAAACCAAAATAGAAAGAAAAAGGAAAAAGATCCATTGATAACACTTTGTAACGTCCCAATCTAACTCAATCCTAAACCAGTGGTCAGACCAGTCACCACAGATTCTGAAGTGGATCTTCCCATATGCCAGAGTTTACTGAATAACAGTGAGGTTCTTAGGAGGTGATAGTGGGGAGACTACAACCTCTTATAATATTTTCACAATGATATACACTACTACAAAAACGGGCAAGGGAAGCGCGCCCTTATAACAGCGCTAAGCAAAAACGCTGATAAAGGATACCCTATATCAGCGCTAATATTACAGCGCTGAAAAAGCTAATTTTTATCAGCGCTTTCTTAGCGCTGATAATATAAATATTTATCAGCGCTAGAAAAGCGCTGATAAATATGATCTGTATCAGCGCTAAAATATTAGCGCTGATACAGTTGGTCTTTATCAGCGCTTTTTGAGCGCTGATAAAGGTTTCCTATATAAGCGCTAAAAAAGCGCTGATACAGAACACCTCTATCAGCGCTCAAAAAGCGCTGATAAAAATTATCTTTATCAGCGCTAAAAAAGCGCTGATAAAGAGACCCGTTATCAGCGCTATAATTGTAGCGCTGATACGGGGAATCTTTATCAGCGCTTTTCTAGCGCTGATAAATCATAATATTATCAGCGCTAGAAAAGCGCTGATAAAGCTAGATTTTATCAGCGCTATAATTTTAGCGCTGATAAAGGTAGCCTTTATCAGCGCTTTTTTAGCGCTGATAAAACCTTAGTCGACTTTTTTATAAAGTCGGTCGCACAGTGCCCTCGTTTTATCGCAGCTAAAGCTCTCGCGGAACCGTAACCCTGCTACTCTTCTCCCGAATACCGCTGCTGTGTTCGCTTCGCCGGAGCTTGCCGCCCTCGGTACAGTCGCCGTCCTCCGCCGCCCGCAACACCCTCGGCCGACCTCCACCGCCTGCCGCCCTCGGCTGCCCGCAACGCCCTCGGCCGCCGTTCTCTGCCGCCCTCGGCCGCCCTCCGCCGCCCTCGGCCGCTCTCCACCGCCTCCGTCGCCCTCCGCCTCACTCGGCCGCCCTCGGTCGCCCTCCGCGGCCGCCTTCCGCAACCCGCAACGCCCTCGACCAACTAAGGGTATGAATTCTATTCTAGTTTTATTTATTTGTTTCAAACATTCATGGAATCCCTTCAAGTTGTTATGGAATGTATAAAACCTACTAGAATTTGTCTTATGTAATGGAGAGTTGAGGCATGGTGTAGTTTAATGTCCTAAAACCAGGACCTTTGTGCAGGTTTCCATTTTGTTCTGATAAGGAGGGGAAATGATTCACCCTTTTCACTATAGTATAACCAAGAATGTTCTACCATAATCATGCATGAGGGGGGGGGGTGGTAGATGTAAATTTTAACCCAGGGGTTCATGAATCCAAGGATTGATATGGTACTTAAATGTCATAGGGTGTTTGATGGTAGTAAAATCCATTATTGAGGACGAAATTGTCTTTGGTTGACATGCCTTTTTAGTGGGAAACATATGCAGATCCACCAGTGCATATTGTGATTAGTCAAATAAAGGTGACCTTAGGACGATGACCGCTCATTTCCGATGGCCATGGAAGGATATGAGGATTAAGACCTTTTTGTGCATAGTGTATGGTTTTTGAAAGGAAGAGACCTTTTTGGCTCCGACATAGTGACAATGGGGAAATTTATGTCTCATGAATAGACCCTAAATATGATGTTTATGTATCACCATGTTTCTTGTGATGGAAAGAATCAAGCTGTACATAGATATTTTAAGTTAAAACTACATGCATGGGTCTAACCCACACAAAGGGAGGGGGAATGTTTAGTTTTTGGGGTGTCTGGACTAGAACATAATGACTTAGGCATTACTATAGAATCAAACCAACTATAGTACTTGAAATCATGCATTTTAGAATCATGCAATTAGAACTATGGTAGAACTTTTTAGTGTCATATTGTGGGGACTGATTCCTTGAAAATCCTGAGTAACTTAATGGAAAATCAGTCTAAGATAATTTGACATGCGCTGGACATGAAGGTGGAGAAAGGTGTAGACTATGACACCATGGATTCTCGAATCGATAAGAATAAGTCCATGCACGCAACTTTTTACCATGCACGCAACTCTCTTTACAAACTCCTATTGAATGCAATTCTACGCGATTCAAAGCCTCATATTTTCTATAAAAGTTGAGATACTAAATTAAGGGGGTATCCTATTATTTATAATCGTTTCTGAACATGAACACATGTTTATCCCAAAGTGTGTAAAACCATGTTTGATGTCACATTAGGTGCATACGTATCTTTTTCTCCTAATAAAGTGATAGATAATCATCTTTTTAGTGAATCTAATATTCTTTTTTATGAATCTTGATTATAGGTTAGACTACTTGATCTCCTTCCAAGGAAGTGGTTCCCTTCTACTGTATTTGGAAGTCTTCTTTTGTGTACTTGAACCATAAATACTAATATTTGAGATTCAAATAGGATGAAGATGAATAAAGATTGGATGGATTCTAATCGTTTAACAATAGAGTACGAGAACGGAGTGAAAGAGTTCATCAAGTTTGCAAAGGATCACACAAAGGATCCTTCTCAAATCCTTTGTCCGTGTTTACGTTGTTGTTATTCTAGACTACTTACTCCAGAGGAGTTGGAAGAACATTTGATATGTCACGGAATAGATCGGAGTTATAAATGTTGGAATAAACACGGAGAAAAAGCGAATGTAGCTACTGGCTGGGATAAAACTGCGTTTTATGGATCGTCAGATATGAATACAAATATAGATAATGAAGAAGACCGTATGGAGGATGTGATTACAGATGTCAATGATGATGAAGATCGTATTGAGGAAATGACAAAGACAATTCAAGATGAACCCCGTGATTGCCCAAAATTGTTTGAGAAGTTAAAGAGTTGTGCAAAGACGCCATTGTATGCTGCTTGCACTAAGTATACAACATTGTCAGCTGTACTGAAGTTGTATAAATTGAAAGCAGGCAATGGATGGAGTGATGTCAGTTTTACGGAACTACTTGCTCTCTTGAATGACATGCTTCCGGAAGATAATGAGCTCCCAAGCCGGACGTATGAAGCTAGACGAATGCTACGCTCGATGGGAATGATTTCTGAAAGAATACATGCCTGCCCGAAAGACTGTATATTGTTTCGAAAGGAGAACAAATCACTTACAGAATGCCCAAAGTGTGGTGCTTCTCGATACAAGAAAGATAAATCCAATCCTACGAAAGTTGTATGGTACTTTCCAATCATTCCAAGGTTTAGGCGTTTATATGGAAGTAAAGAAACTGCAAGACAATTGTCGTGGCATGCAGATAAAAGAAATAAAGATGGGTTATTACGTCATCCGGCCGACTCTCCTCAATGGAAGAAAATTGATCATGAGTATCCTGAATTTGGAAAAGAGCCGAGAAACCTTCGTCTTGCGTTATCTACAGATGGAGTGAATCCTTTTGGTTTTCAAAGCAGCACTCATAGTACATGGCCTGTTATGTTGCTAAATTATAACTTGCCACCCTGGTTATGCATGAAGCGAAAATTCATCATGTTATCTATGCTTATATCAGGACCAAAACAACCAGGTAACGATATTGATGTTTATCTGACTCCTTTGATCGAGGATTTGAAGTTATTGTGGGACTCAGGTGTAATGTTGTATGATGCTTATAAAAGTGAATACTTCACGTTGAGAGCGATGTTGTATGGGACAATAAATGATTTCCCTGCTTATGGAAATTTGTCAGGCTATAGCATTAAAGGAACTCAAGGGTGTCCCGTGTGCGAAGAAGATACAGAATCAATTAGGTTGAAACATTCATCGAAATCTGTGTTTCTAGGACATCGTAGATTTCTACCTCGTCGGCATAAGTACCGATCTTGGACGACATCATTCAATGGAAGTTCAGAAAAACGCACAACACCGTCTCCACTAACAGGTGATCAGCTGTTTGAGAAAGTAAAAGATATGAACACTGTTTTTGGTAAACCATTTTCGAAAAACCTTACGAAAATCGGTTGGAAAAAGAGATCAGTTTTTTTTGAATTACCATACTGGAATTGTTTGTACGTCAGACATTTTCTTGATGTGATGCATGTGGAAAAAAATGTATGTGATAGTGTTATTGGAACGTTGCTAAATGCCCCTGGCAAAACAAAAGATGGAATTAAGGCAAGGTTGGACATGGTTGACATGGGAATACGAGAAGAGTTGGCTCCCGTGAAAGGTGAAAATCGAATGTTTCTTCCTCCTGCTGCTTATACTCTTTCTAGGGCAGAGAGATATCAGTTTTGCAACTTCTTTAATGATGTAAAGGTTCCAGAGGGGTACTCATCAAATATCAAGAACATTGTGTCAATGAATGATTTGAAGTTAAAAGGTTTGAAATCACATGATTGCCATGTTTTGATGCAAGATCTAATTCCTATAGCTTTACGTTGCATTTTACCCAAGAATGTTCGTCATACGTTAACCAAACTTTGTTTCTTTTTCAAAGCTATATGTAGCAAAGTTTTAGACCCGGGGAAATTGCCAGCTATGGAAAAAGAAATTGTCATCATATTATGTGAATTAGAAATGTTCTTCCCGCCAACATTCTTTGATATGATGGTTCATTTGATGATTCACTTGGTGAGAGAGATTCGACTTTGTGGTCCTGTGCACTATAGATGGATGTATCCTGTTGAACGGTATATGAAGATTTTGAAAGGATATGTCAAAAATCGAAGTCGGCCAGAGGGTTGTATAGTGGAGCGATATATTGTTGAGGAAGCCATTGAATTTTGTATTGAATACCTATCTGATGTGGAAAGCATTGGTCTCCCGAAATCTCGTCACACTGGACGCATTGAGGGTGAGGGAATTTCTGGAAGAGAAGTTGTAACAATCAGTATTACAGATCGGGAGCAGGCTCATCTTTATGTTTTGCATAACAGTTGGGAGGTTGCTCCATATATTGAAACTCACAAAGAAATTCTTAGGCAGTTGAATCCATCGAGGGCTGAAAAATGGTTAGCAGATACACATAATCACCAGTTTATAGGATGGTTTCAGGACCATATTTTTAAGCAGTTGGATGAAAATCCGAATTCAATTTCAGAACGACTTCGATGGCTAGCCGCTGGACCAAGTGTGTATGTATTATCTTACAGTGGGTATGTAATTAATGGTTATACATTCTATACGGATGAACATGATGAAGAGAGTACCATGCAAAATAGTGGAGTTACACTAGTGGCTGAAGCGATGCATGTTTCTGGTAGTAAGGATATAAATCCAATTTATGCAAATATGTCATACTTTGGCATTATCAAACTAATATGGGAGTTGGATTATACGACATTTCAATTGCCGATTTTTCAATGCAAATGGATTGATAACAATAGTGGTGTTAAAATAGATGAATGGGGATTTGTGAAAGTTGATTTTAGTAAAGAAGGGTACAAAGACGAACAGTTTATAATGGCATCACAAGCGGTACAAGTTTTTTATGTTCCAGATCCCGCAAACCGAAAGTGGTCGATTGTTCTGTTATCGTCCAAAACTATTGAGGGTTCCGATGAAAATTCAGTTGAGGACGATCCTTTTAGTGGTACGTCACAATCAATTCAGAGCGGTCCCAATGCAGATGATGTTTTGTATGTTAGAGGAGACCACAATGAAGGGATTTGGATTGTCGATAGAGGTGTCAAATCTCTTCAACCTTTGAAAAAAAGAAAGAGAGTTCAGTAAACAGGTTATATTTTGTTTGTAATATAGATCTTGTTATCTCATGTTATTATCTTATCATTACAGAATTTATGTAATTTGAATGAACTGTTCAACCACTTTTGCAGATAATGACTTCTGCACATTCTGGTGCTCCTAACCTTGAGACTGAACAAGTCTCTCAAGCAGCTGCTGCTGCGGCTGCTGCTGCTCCTGCTGCTCCTGCAGCTCATTCTGCTGATACTGTTGCTCCTGATGCGGCTCCTGCTGCTCCTACTGCTGTGACTCATACTCCTCCTCCTGCTGTGGCTCCTGGTGCTCCTGATGCGGCTCCTGCTGCTGCTCCTGCTGCTCCTACTGCTGCTCCTGCTGCTGCTCTTGCTGTTGCGGCTCCTTCTCTTAGTGTTGAGGTCCAACAACCATCAGCACATGCCGTTGATATCATAGTAGATGAACATATAGATGATGTTGATATCGATGAAATGGTCGGGAATGAAGGACCGAAGTCGCAGAAATCACAGGTGCGTCGTAGTTTGACAGTGTTAGCCAAAATTCTTAAGGCGAAAAGCAAAGGCATCAAATTTGAAGTCGGATGGAATGCACGAGGCCAACATGTGAATCCCAACAAGGCTATGTTTATGACTCAAGCACTACGGGAAATCTACTCGATCATTTCGAGATTCCTCTTGGTCCTCTTATCCTATCTCCCATGTATATGGAAATAATAAAATCTTGAAACCAAATAGAATCCACTTAGGTACAATAGTTCAATGGTTGCCCGAGTAGGGTGTGAGATATAAATTTCATTAGTATGGGACCACCAGTTTCTACCCCAAATCTAGACAATCAATAAGTAATTTAAATAGTGTGAATGCATCCATAAATAATGTAAGTAGTACAGTGTATATATATACCCACATACATGATTCAGCCCTCAGCTGGTGTCAGAACCTGCATTATACATATTTTATGCATTTATAATAGTCATCACATAATCATTTTCAATTATCAGTAATTCATGCATTTGTTAAATTTTATAAGCCTCGTTAATTGATATTCTTTATTTAACTGCATAAATTACTAGGTTCCCCTGGACACCCGTATCTCAATATCTACCATGGTCGGGCTGGGGTCTGAACCATTTTCAATATTCAATAACAAATAATTACATCACATTGGATTTCATTAACAATTTAATTATGTTCATGTATGACCTATTGGAACCACAGTCCAATGTCAATGAATGGGTGTAGAACATCATGTATAGCACCCTTGTGAGTATTAGGAGCATCAGTCCCTATCTCATAACCGATGGGTATTTGTAGCATCATTCCATGTCCATAAAAGAATTTTTTGCATGGAAGATGGATCTAGAACACTGTGTCTATCACCCTGTGAGTATTTTGAGCATTAGTCCCTATATCACAACCCATTTATCAATCATGAATATATATTTATCATTGGGGTAGGACGTCATGTCGAACACCCCAAAACCATCCATTAATTAATTCATAAATTAATTAACCAAATCCATTAATTATTTCGACAACTAATTAACAACGTAAATCTCCAATAAAATAATTCTACAATAAATTAACCATTTAACATCTCAATTGTTCATAATTAATTAACAATTAATTATTCTTAACCACAAGTAACTCAACTAGATGATTAACCCAATGTTTAATTGTCCCAATTCTTTGATCAAAAACCTGACAATTAATTCACCAATAAAATATCCAAATTCACTTACTAATCCAACTGATTAGTTAAATATAATAAATATAGTAGTTAATGAAAAAATTAACTATTTACAATTTATGATTAAATAATACTTCAATTAAATAATCTACAAAACAAATCACATCCCATAATTAATTTTCCAAAAATTAGTTATATCATTCTTAACCTCAAATCTTCATATTTAATTTCCAAAATTAATTATTTATATCAATCACTATAAAGAACAAAATTAATTCACCATTACGTATGTTAATTAAGACCAAATAGCTTATCACATTAATTAATTTTTTTAAAAAAATAATTTATCGCATAATTTAATTATTTAATCGTATCACTTTAAACAATTCAACAATACATTTTTAAAACCAACAAAAGGTCATGTCCTAATTTATCTCACGTGGGCATCATCATTTAATAATATCAAAAGTTGTGCGTCAACATATCACATATCACATTTAAAAATTTAATCAAACATACTAAATTCACATTTGAATGGAATTCAATATAAATACTCCACTACATAATATAAATTCCCAAAAAAGTGCAGTAAGAATTTTATTAATGCATTAAATAAAGTTGAGGACTTGAAAAATGATCCTACCTCAAGGTGGAACCAATTCAATACTCATGAGCTTGAAATACAGTGGAAACCAATCTACAACAGGTCTGAAGTCTCACGCGTGCACATTGTCATATATATATATATATATATATATATATATATATATATCTATGTGTGTGTGTGCGCACACACGTGCATTGTCTACAACATTGATTAACAATTCATCTAATCAATAATAAGAGACCAAAACTATTGCAGCAAGGTCTAAAAATCTTCTGGTATATTCCAGGGACTCAGATAAAATATGAGACTCCAAAATAGACGGTACAAAACCAATCAAAAATATAAATTTTTACCTCCGAAACAAAATCGATGAACCGAATCAGCCCAAACTGACTCGCTTTCAGCTACAGCTACCGGAATATGGACCGACTAGTCCCGAGAACCCTGTTACAAAACCATAGAATCAATGAAACAAGGAAACCCAAATAAACCGAAACCATAGGGTTTCATTCGAGAAAACAAAGAGAGAAAGGGTCCAAACAGTCGATGCGAATCACAAAACACATGTAGACGGACTCACCTTGACGATGTTGATAAGACTCATGAAGACACAAAAGGTATCATAGCATGTGAATAGGAAACGACAAGTGGGGTGTAGCGTGCCTCATAGGGGGTGGGGGTATGGTGCGTGTCGCTGCTCCTACAATTTTACTCCTTTATTATCTATCAATTAACTAGTTACCACCCCAATAAACCAATAGATATAATATAATAATAATAAAATTTTGTATTCTCATTTAATATAATGTTTCGAAATTAATTAACCATTAAATAAATGTTTCCTAATTAATTTTGGAATCCCCCCTTATTAATACAAATAAATTCTTGTAACATTTATTTATTTAAATAAATAGAATAATAATAATAACATCATAATTATTATAATTTTTCAATCTTTATTTTATTTAAATTAAATAAAAATATATTTTAAAAAACATGAAACTGCGTAGTTGAACAATAAGATTGGACTAACCGTGCACATCCTAATTACACCCAACTCCTCATTTACATGTCTTTTTATACTACCCTTCGTTGATAACCTATAACCACTAATTAACACATTATTTAATTAAATTAATTCATAAAAATTAATTAAATGAATTCCCCACTTCGTGTTATTTAATTGAATTCTCTCAACAAAATTCATTTAATTTAAAAACTCCAACTCATCATTATTTAATTAATTATCTCAACACGAATTAATTAAATTGAACATCCACTTCACAACGATTAATTAAATTTTTATTAACCTTGAATTTAATTAACTGAAACCCCCAACAAATCATTTAATTAAAATCATTTCAACCTAAAATTAAATAAATTAAACCACAATAATAAAAACCATTATTATTATTATCATAAAATAAAACACTTCATTGATAAAAACCACAAATCCCCACTACACATCATTTAATTAAATTTTGTTTAACTAAATTTAATTAAATGAAACCACTATTTTTAAACAATTAATTAAATACCCCTTTTTATGGATTTAATTAAAAAATCCCCAAAATCCATTTTATTATTCTTCATAATAATAATAAAAACCATGATTAATAATAATAATAATACTCATAAAACCATAAAAATAATAATCACATTGTTTTTATTATTCTACCTTAGATAAAACCCAACATGTATATTAAAAAATGTTTCTTTATTAATTACGAAACTCATTATTTAATTAAACACATCTTCATTAAATATGAAACTCCTCATTTAATTTCACAAAACTATTACATATTATTAAATTAAATGTTTCATTGAGATACCCAAAAGCAACATTAATTTCACACAATTTATTCAACCCATTAATCATGCAATTAAAATCCTTTAACATAAATGTTACACCCCATTAACCATGAAAATAAAATATTTTAATGTCCAAATAATATATGGCTACATAAAAATAATAATAACCTTATTATTATTAATACACTCTTCTATTTAAACATATGTATCCCATTTAATATTATTTAATGCAAATAAATAAAATACTAAACTGGAAAAGCTGCATGGGTTGGCTGCAACCATGTACAACCCTTGAATATCTATTAAAGTGGAATTTTCCAGATCCGATGCTCCCATGACTTCTTAAGACACCCATAAAAAGTATAGGGTAATCACCCAAGTAAAAAAACACCATTAAGTGTTCCAACACTAGGAATAATGTTCCGGGGCTCTGTTTTAAAAACCAAACCATTGATACACGGAATTTTTTTCAAAAACATTCATAATTTTAGCCTTGTTAAAAACACAAGAATTTATACTAGATATGAAGAGATACACATAGGAATTCCCTATTATTGGGAATGCATCTAATGCTTCCAATAGACCCTTGATTTCATTGAATGAAAATCATCATAAAAATAATATGAAAATACCTATAATGGAATTAATTATTCATTGTAATTGTTGTGGAACAAGAATAACCATTTCTATTACATCCCTTATAGAAGTATAATATCAAATTAATAATCAATGCTTCCACCCAAAAAACTAAACTTATTGGTATATCAACCACATTCAATAAACTCTATATATATATATATAATAGACCCTGATACTTCTAAATAATATTTCATTGATGATTTCATTGTTTTATTGTCTAAGCATTATTGTCAACTACCTCCACTTGTCACTGATCTTTTAGAACAATTTACAAATCAAGATTTCCATAAATGTAATGAGGAATCAGTCAAGATTCCATTCTAAAAGGGAAATATATTTCAGAGACTCTTAACCTAATCAATTAATTATTTATAGTTAACTAATTAATCCATTTTAACCAATTTACATTTTCCACTAATTATAAATATAATGTATAAAATCATTGTGTGTGATGCTTACAAATATATCTACCCTATAAGAAGCATAAATCCACGTATAATTTTATGGGAATTTTATGGTCCTTACAGTAGGTCATAGGACCCCCAAAATCACATTTCATAGATAGTATATCATGGTTATGAAAAGTACTAAACTCAAACGGTTCATTGGACATATAGAACCATGAATAATCCATAATTTCTAACTCCTTAATCATTCATTCCATTTAACCATCAACTTTGACCACACTCTTTCAAGACAAAATTACTCCAAATTTAATCCTCCATAGCTGATAATGAAGAAAGGGAGATAATATCCACTAAATCCAAACTCTATTAGACTGTGGGATGGAATCTAGAAATAAATATATAAATATCATAGATATGGGAGGTATTACCCTCAAATATAGATTATGGATAAAGAGATATTATGGAAAACAACTAAAAAATACTATACATAATCCATAATCAATCATAATATATAATTTTACATCACAAATAACTGAAAAAACTAAAATATACCAAAATATACCAATTTAAAACTCCATAAAATAGAATTTAAAAAATAAAAAATCACATCATTAATCACTTCACATGCACAAATAATAGTGTACAAGAATATAATTCACAATATAGAAAAAATAATAAAATATTATGTAGATAATGATGAATGAAGAAAATGAAACCTCACCTTCCACCAAGATAAAATTTAGATCACCAGGACTGAGAGAATCGATTGAAAATAACATAATGGAATACATATAAATTCCACTTCCACTGAAGTGAAAATACATCAAACCAGTCAAGAGAGTAGAGGTTCATAATGAATATTTGATTCTGTATCCCTCCCTCATACCATATATTCAGAAAATTGACCACAATGAGATTGTAATGAAATAAAATATCTACTATTAGAGTCACCCTTTACACAATCCATATTATCATATCAACACCTATTGCATAAAATAATTTATAATTACTAAATCAGAATGCAATTATGTTGTATTTTTGTAAATAAATATTGAGTTGTTGTGAAAAGTCATAGATCAAGGATTAAATTTGGTAAATATTATTTATATTGAATGAAAACCATTGTAATACACTAATAATGATTGAATGATGATAATACTTGTTAATCATATCTTGGGTGTTAAAATAGAATGGTTAAAAGATCAATAGGTAATTAAAATTTTGGAAAACAGACTAGGAGAATAAATAAAAAATCATCATTAGTGGAAAACCATCTATTGAAAAAAATATAAATTTGCTTTCAATGAATGAAAATCAACATGAAAATGATCCAAAAAACCCTCCAATGAGAAGGCCAACTCATTTTAATTTTTATGTAAGAAGATCAACCACTATAAAGATTCAACAAAAACATCATCAAAGTCAATGAAGACACATTTCTTATATCATCTAAATAAGTAAATTAATGATATATAAATGGAATTTATTTATCCACCTTTCCATGAATCGAAAATATAGACTTAATTATCCTCTATAATAAGGCCCTAAATCTATCAAGATGACCATATCTATGAATAATTTTTTGTTTAACACATATCAAGAGTTATTTTATGGTATATCATGTTAATGATATTTGATGTGAACCCGAGTAATAAATATTGTGTTTTTGAAAATAGATTTCCAAATAAATATGAAAATACATTGATGAAATAATTCACCAATAGTATATCATGTTCCAAAATGAATATCTTCAAATTCATTTGGGGGAAGTCATTATATCTAGATCACAAATTATTTTACATAGGCATGATATTAAATAAAAATATTCTCATGTTTAAAAACATCACATCATAGTAATTTTACCACATTACACTTATTATTAATGTATTATCATTCCTTTAAATTATCAAATTATCTAATAATGTAATAATAAATAATGTAACAAATTTAATCAATATTATTTCTTACATATCTAGATGAACATATCATAAATAATGTATGTTATCATGGTTGTAGTGAAATTATTTTTGTTGTACTCACTGTTAATGTCTAGAATGTAACCAGTTAATTAAAATCAATTTTAATTGAGAAAAACTAAAAAATATAAAATGAAATAACAGAAAATTAACATGTAAAAAATATTATATTATTCATAAAAATAGTTAATAAAAAACTTATACTTGAATATTATATTATTTCATTAAACCAAGTAGGTTTATGAGGTAAAATAATTAAATTTTATTTATTTCAAACTTTTTTTTATTTAACTGATTATATTTAAATTTAAATAGCATTTCATATTAAAATATGTTAAAATATTAAATCATGATTCTATGGAATGTACACTTATAAATTTTTATTTAAAATTTATAATAATTTAAAACCTTTATAAGAAATTTTTTTAATCCCTCTTGATAACAGAGAATTTTAAAAATAATATTTTTTCCGAAAAATAGCCAAAATTCATTAAAAAACAACTATTTAAAAAAATTAATTTCCATGGAAGAAATATCATTATTTAATTAGGAAAATTTATCACAATTGAAACATATTTTTATATGTGGGTCTCACTAAATATTTATAGCCATATTTTTAAACAACACGAATGAAATTCAAAAATACTATATACACGTTATCAAATTTTCCCCAAAAAACTACAATTAATTAAACAATCCAAAATTTAATTATACTTAAATTTAAAACATATAAATATTTTTTATTATTTAATTAATATTGAATAGTTTTTTCGAATAATTTTCATTGAGTATGTTATCATTCACTATGATTTCCCTTATTTGGATTTCATATTACCATTTTAGAAATGTGTACCTAAAAATTATCACATAGAGGGGGTCGATGATAATGATTCTAGGAGGAGGGAACTCTAAGTGTTTAAGATATATAGTCTATAGAATCATGGGGGATCCATTTCAGATCACGAGAGAGATTTTTGAATTTAGTATGAAGTAATAGAATTCATGTTAGTTTTTTCTTTATATATGAATTGTGTTTTCATTGGCTTCAATATGGTTATGTAGGGAAGATTGGATACAATAATTATTTTTTATATGGTGTTAAGAGTATTACTCGAAAAATTATTGAAACCTTTTTTACATACATATTTATTATTATTTTATTTATTCATTACATAAAATTTTAATAAATTACAAATAAATATAATATTAATATCATTGGAAACATGTAAAGGAAAACAACATTTAAATAAAAGATCTACATGATTTTTCACATAGTATTTCAAAATGATAAACCCTATTAGAAAAATTATACATAAAACATTTAATCATATCCATGGAAAAATAAACCATAATAAAGGGAGTTATTATATTCTTACTAATGTAAAGAAATTAATATTTATCTTCATTTATGCATATCATATGAAAAAGAGTATGATAAAATGATCTTGATATTTTAAATGTACCCTCGTAATTCATATATCACAATCATGAGTCAGGTCATAATGATTGGTATTACCAAATACAAGAATCATAAATTAATGAATGAAATGGTTGCAAGAGTTTATAACATTTTTTTTAGAAGAATATGAGGCCTTACCCAGAAAAGAAAGGCCCCTAAATTAAGATAAAAAAATTCCAACTTACATAATTCTAAACATAGGAGTTTTGTTCAAATCCATTTTCAAATGGGGTAAAAAAGCAGTAGGGAGATTTTCATACCATGTGAAATCAGCATCGTCAATTCCTTTGTTAGTCAACCCATCTGCAATAGAATTCGCCTTCCGATAGACATGTGTAATAATGTGATTCAAAGTCCGAAGGGAGTCCAAGCAATTTATCCAACGATTTTGGAATTTCCAAGATAAGTGATAAGAGCATTCCCTAATGGAAGACACAATACCAGTCAAGTCACTTTCAAACCAAAGATTATTCCAACCACAATTTTTAGCCTGCTCCACCGCAACAATAATACCCATCATCTCAGCTTCCAATGAAGAAGCAAACCCACAGGAGCCATGAAAGCAACCAATTGCCTTACCCATATGATCCCTGAAAATGGATCCATATCCAAAAGGCCCTAGATTTCCTTTCTATGCACCATTAGAGTTAATTTTCAACCAACCAAACATTGGTGGTTTCCAAATAACTTCAAAAGTATTATAAGAGGGCCTGAAATTACCTTTAACACCAATACGAGTAAGCACAGAGAAATCATGAATAGAATTGGTGAAGAAATGTTTTTTAGGGAGGCTAAACATGCGTGTTTCTACAATGATGTTCGAAATAACAGAAGTAATTGAAAAATGTTGCTTTCCGTGAATTGAAATATTTCGAGAAGGTCATATATAATGAAGTAAGTCAGAGGCATCAACCTGAAATAAGTCCAATAACTATGAAGAAAGAGGAATGTATTTCCATCTCTGAATGAAACCAGTGATAGATGTCATCAGAGGAAGTGAGACTTCAAAGATTCTTTCAAGAGCCTTCCACATTGAAGCAGCAGTAACACAACAATGAAAAAGATGATCTGCATCCTCCCTGTGTTGATTACAAAGCACACAAGATGAGCATAAAGAGATACCACAATGCTGAAGGTAACAATCAGTAGGTATTTTTCCATGAGCAATTATCAAGAATAAATTGGAACGATATGGTCTAATGAAGTTTTTATTCAAGTTCCCCATACAGTGATTGGAGAATCTAGATTTTAATAAAAAATCATAATAGATTTTGTAGGAGAGAATACCATTAACCGTAGGTTCCCAAGCCCAAAAGTCTTTCTTGTCAGAAAAATAGTGATTGCTAACAATGTTGACAATATGAATTGGAAGACCATCCATGTTCTCTAATTGATCCTTGAAAGTGAGTTCAATATCAATATCTCGTTCATCCATTACAAGATCAAGAAGTGGGTTTTCAGTCCATTTGCTTTTCCAGCAAGAGTTTATAACATAAGAATAAGATCAATTCATAAAACTATTTATTTTTTCCCATAATCATCATAATAGAAATATTATTTCAAGGATATGCATCAAGATATTCATCATATGTTAGTCATGTGCCTTCACCAATCTACCAATATGGAGAATGGGATAACCTCCATTCTATCCACTTTTTGGATAGGGATTACCTAATTTGTACCCATTGAGCTATAGAAATTAACCAATTACAAATTTAAATGATGGTTTTTTAATTCCAGTCCCACCCATCACATAATGAAATATCCCATAATATGTATTCCAAAAGATCATAATACATTCACCATATAAAAAAATTACATGTATAAGGTAAATTGTATTGTTAAATGCTTCATTAAAAAAGTCATAAACCATCCAAATATGGAATAATTTGTTTATAATTAGTTCATATACATATTAATAAATATTTAACATCAAATTATGTTTATATTGATGTGTAAATACTTTTAAAAGATCATTTGAATATTTAAAGAGGAAAACAAACTTTTTATATTCAAATAGATTACATAAAATAAATAAAATTATAAAATATTAGGGAAAACATTTTCAATTAATGTTACCAAGGAATATTGTTTTGGATTTTATAAGGGATTGAGTTGTTATGATTGTGAGAAAAGTTTATCATTCTGAATATGTTAAAACTACCATTTCAGTAAGTATTTTTTATAATAATTAAAAATTACATCATTCAAAAAACGGAAATAATAATCCCTTGAAATTTTTTTATAGAATTTAAAACATTGAAAAAAATGAATTTAGAAAATTATAGAAAAATGGAAAAAAAATATTGAAAAACTTTTAAAAAAATGACATTGATGAAAAATAATTCAAACAAAAGAGAAAAATAAATTCATTTTTTCATTAATTTTTTATAGGTTCAATTAATAAATAGAATAATGTTTAAGTATAAAAATTAATTTTAAATAATTAAAAATAAGAAAACAAATTTCATGTTATTTTAGAGAGGTATTTCATAAAATGTTTTGTCATAAATTTAATGAAAAAACTCATTAAAAATTATATTCTTAAAAAAACACTTACCTCATGTCCATCATGCTTAATAAGAACACTAACCTCATCTATAATATATCTAAATTTATTATACCTCTATAAAATAATTAATTACTTACTGTCAATATAATTTATTATCAACTTTCTACATTTCAAGTCCCATGTATTAGTGATTCTACAATTAAACTTTTTTACCAGTTTTAACTATTTCATTTTCAAAAATGTTTTAGTTATAATGTCAAATAATTGTACATTGATAATGGTTCGATAAATTTATTATCTTCAAATTTTTAATCATCCATAATATTAGGCGATTTAAAAATGAATTGCACTATTCATGGAAACAATAACCCATATATGTTCGTGAACATTTTCTAATTTATTAATTGAAATTGAGAATGAAATATAAATAATAATGTATAATTTTACCATAATAATTATATCATAAATTATATATATGAAAGTTATATCCATCATAATAACCATCCATGAATAAAGGTGATGGAAAAAAGAATTATATAATTAGATGTGGTTGATAGTCCACACGTACAAACGAGAAGAACATTCATTTACCATTTTTTGGGAGACAATATAGATAATGATGTTCCATATATAATAATAAGACATTCTGGTATTCTATTGAATTTTTTAATTATTGTATGTGTAATACCATGTATTTGAGGAGGAATAATAAATTAACTGAAACATCTTAGATAAGACGATTAACACTTCATTGAAAAAACATCATCAAATCCATTAATAAGGACCCTTGGAACTATGTTTAACCAAGAAAAAGACCTAAAATTTGTAGATGGTTTTGTTTATATGATATATTTTATAGTTTTGGTCAATCTAGGTTTCTCAAATTTGAGTAACTAGGAGATAGGAGGGGTTCCCTTTAATAATGGGGGAAAAGGGAACACATATAATTTTTCAAATGAATATAATATAATAACGTCAAACTCAATGAAAATGCTTCAAAATGGAAATTTGTTGAAATTTATAATAATATGAGCTCCAAATATGTATTGAAAATACTATTTATAATTTTTTTATATGGAAATTACTCAGTCATTTCATAGTTTAACACCCAAGAAACATCTTATACCATTTATCATAGTAATGAATTTTTACATTTGTTACTATTAATAAAAGAAAAAAATTATTTTCTAATTATTTTACCAAATTAACTATATTGATTCCAATTATGTAGTATATTTTTTTTTTCAAATTACTTCTCTCTAACTAGAATAAATGCCTTTTTAATAAACCAGTTAAACGAATTGAATACAAGTTATCAAGAAATATGTATTTTTATATATAAAATTTTTTTTATACCTAATATAATTATGATGTTGATTAAATTAAATTTAAAAGATTATTTATAATAAAATAGAGCTAATTAAAATTTTAAATCAATTACTAAATTATTTTTCTTTTTAAATACATTAATAAAAAATAGTTTCCTGTAAAATTATTAATTTTATATTATTCATTTAAAAATTAATTTTTATAGAATTTTATTAATGTTTTTATAAATTCAATATGACGATTTCGATAATAGTATCATTTTTTAAAATTTTAATTTATATAATTTAATGAAGTCCATTATAATATCCATGCCAAAAATGATATTAAAACTATTTATGTTGAAAAGTAAATTTTATCACATAAAATGACATTACTAAATATTGAGTAATTATATATAATGAATTAGTAAATTTATTTTCATTAAATAGATAATTTATAAATAATTATAATAATGGGAAAAATTTTAACCATACCCACTAATAAATGGCTTGTTAATAAATTTAAATTACATAAACGTTCACATAAACTTGGGGTTGCATGTAAATAAAGATATCAAATAAAAATTGTTAATTTAACAGGAATTGAAAAAAATATTGGTGGTATTATATCCTATAACCAGCTAAATGAATTTTTGAATCAGATTTCCAATTATATTATTCTAAAAAATTAGGATATCTCTATCTCATCACATCCTCTAGTTCCTAGATAGCTTCTTTGACTGTCTACTTCATCCAGAGAACTTTATCCTCTTGTGAAATCCTATTCAATAAACACTATCTATAAAATAAATTATTTTTGGGTATTCAATATAGAAAATATCAATGATGATTTATCATATCTCGGAATATATTATATCTCATGGATCATGTATTTTGTTCTTTTATTGAGATAAATGTAATAGATCATGAAATTGAGAGAGGTTTGTTCGAAGAACCACGTGACAAGAAACCCACACTAATCTATGAAGAATAATTATGGGGATAACATGAATATCTATTATATTTACCGCATTTACAAATCCCACGAAATTATTCCAATGATATATTCACAGGAATACAATTTCAATGACTTTGAATTCCATATTTCAATGATGGTTGTTAGAATATCATTTTTGTCAGCCATGAGATTCTTTATTGTGACGTTGAATGGATATGAAATCATCTACTATTATTTAATTAAATTAGGTCTGAAGATATTAATTTTTTTACATTATTATATTAAATTAGTGTTCTTTACATTCTTCTATATAGGTATTAATAATGTTCCATTTGAATGCTCAAGTGAAAGATGTCATTAATAGATAATTCTATAAGATGAAGGTGTTTTTACCAAACACCGTTAAAATCCATAGAACATGATCTCAACATATCCCTTATGGTTTTAATGGACATATATGACTAACTATCAATCTTAGGATGATAATACAAATTTGTACATGTCATTATATTAATTATATTCTAATGAGTATACTTTATCATTGAGGTAAAACAAAGATATCAATAAGATATATTATAATCTTGTACTCCATGAACCTTTATCACTTAATTAATTTATATATTGGAATGTTGATTATGGGAGAAATATTATTCGATATAAATGAATTATGGTGAAATCATTAGGAAATTGAATGTAACTCAAATTTCATTAGGGATAATAATTGTTTTTTGGAGTCTGATGATGAAATAAATGGTGTTGTTTTTTCCATTTTTATTATGGTATTGGAGTTTTTTAAAATTCCCCTTATATTGTTATCTCTTACTATTAACATGATCACAAACCAAGAACTAGGATACATACGCTGTAATTTATCTCTTCACATTTTTATAGTAGAAATACTTTTTCATATCCGTATACATATTCATTTCTCTGAAATGAATAGATAATGATAAACTATGAAATTTAACAAATTTTTTCCCTAAAATGTCATTGTAATGGGAAACATACATTTTTCTCAAAAATTTTCATTTCATCATTATAAAGGTTGAACTCTTGAAAATTTTATTCTTTCTATAACAACTCTAAATTTTATTTATTTCCTATTAAAACATCTAATCGATATATGGTTGAATAATCGTCCAATAAAGATAATATTTATCCACATCCAAAATGATATCAATGTGTACCTTTATAATACCTATAAATAATGGATCTTTTATGATCCTCATCCAAGATGAAAAAAAATTATATTTTTGACTTAATTCATCATCCACCTTGTTTTCTATCCCATGATGGTATTGTAAATTTAATTCATACTCTTTTAACAAACTAAAACCATCTTTTATGGTGTCTATTCAACACTATTAGGTGAATATAGAAATTAAAAATTTATGATCAATTATTATGTCCCCAAATTCTCAATAAATGTAATTCCACTATATCTTGAATGATAATATTATCTCTTTAAAATACAGATCATGTGTCAGGTAATTCTTTTTGTTAGCTTTAAACATGAAAGAGGTGTAATCTATAACCATATCACTCTATATGAGGATGAATTCCAATATTAGATTAGATAACTTAGTATAGTCAAAAAAGAACTTTTCCCTTGTGAGGTAGTGTAAGAATATTTATATTGAAGAAAATCTTTTCAGTTCCATGAAAATTTATTCACATTCAACTTTCCAAATAATCCTTTCCCCCTTTTGAGTCAAAATTGTATGTGGAATATATATCCATTTATAATTCATCACAAATCATACATAATTTCTATAAACCCATTATAACAATGGATACTGTAAACTTTGAATGGACTAGAATAATATTTTTAAACATAATTCATTTATGGTTTATCGATATACCATTAAATGATATTTCATGACAAAAAAATTAATCCTTCTATAAAAAAATTCATACGTGGTAAATTTTATTTTAAATACTCCTTCCATTGGGTCTTCAGTAAAAATACACTACTTCTCTTCCTCAATTTTGGAATATATAAAAATAACGCCTCTAAAGGAAACTACTTATTGATTATGGTATTCTCAAAATAAACTATTCATTAAATCCATGAATATTTTCATTGAATTAATAATACTGAATAGAATCACTATAAATTAATAATTCCCATAACTCTTGTATAAGTATTTCTTTAATATGTCACTAATTTTCAGGCACAATTGAATGAATGTAGATCAATTTTCAATCATGGGTTAATCTTGATCTATATTTAATTAATCAAGAAAACCATAAATATGGGGAAAAAGAAAATTATTATTGATTTTTGATCTTTTTTAGTTCTCAGTTATCAATATAGATTCCATTTGATCGATCAGTATTCACCCTAAAAATAATGTGCGCACACCATTGCAACACACATGGATCAATGAAACCCTTATCATGATTAATCAACAGTTTTATTTACGATTCATATAATTTTATCAGGGACACTGTATTTGGAGTCTTTAATATATATGTTGATCTAGATTTTAGTTCTATTGAAAACAATCACTATAAAAAATGAATTATATCAATGGATTTTTTTGATAGGTGATATATGTTGTCACACCCATATTTTCAATTCCATGCTTCAGTTTAAATATTATTTCGGGTCCTTGTATTCTCTTGGTTTCAAGGTGTTCCGTGTTTGAAATTTTGGTGTCTCTAGTGTTCTTGATCTATGACCTTGGTCTTGGGGGTCTTGTGTAGTACTTGACTTACACTTTTTTCAATGGTATGGTATGAGGTTGTGGGTTTATGGAGTTGGATTAGTGTCACTCCTAATGGAACCACTTTTGGGGTAAGTTGTTGAGGTGGTTTGTATACTTTAGTTAGATGTGTTTTGGGGTGAGAAGAGTGCTTTGGTTTGTGTATTTTTATGCCCTTTCTTTTTCATATCATTAACCATTGGTTTCCACCTTGGACCCTATTTAATTGGAGGAAAAAAATTACTTTTTTGGGTGGCCAGAACAGGCTGCACGGTTTGGCCATACATTTTACTAAATCGTGCAGCCAAACCATGTAGGGTGTCTAGATCATTAAAATTTTGAGTGTTTTGACCATTTTCCCTTCCAGAAATAAACCAAATCCACCCCTATCTACTCCATTTTGTGCCCTACCTCTTTTGATAGACTCTAATATCTCTCACCCTCCCTTGGAACTCATTTATGAATTGATATTAGATAGGGGAAACTTGAAAATCATGTAAGTCTTTCCCTTTTTGATATCTTCCCTTTACTTAGGGTTTCATTCCACATTTCCTTAGTTATAAATTTTCTAGAAGTTAGGGTTATGAAATAGGGTTTAACTTATTTCCTTTTGGGTGAAATCATGAGGATTTATTTTTCTTTTCAGTTCCTTGAGGTTCAGTGGTGGGGCGGTTGATGTTTCGCACCAGATATTAGGGTTTCAACACTTTCAGTAGGTTATTCTAGGTGTATGAAATTATTTATGAGTTATATTTCTTGGTTTATTAATTTAGAATGTTTTTAATCTGTTGTGTGTGGTGTGAAAACCATTTCTGGTAGCAATAGTAAAGCATTTAGTATAGATGTTACATTTTTTTTCAAGTGTGTATTTTTCAATTGTAACTCATGTGTTATCTATTGAGGTAGTTTTATAAAATGTTAAAGGGATTTATTAGTTATTTAATGGGGCTTCCATTTATGTTTTGGTAATTTTTTAGTGTCATGTGGGCCTCAAAAGGGAATTTTGAATCGGTGTTATGTGTAAAACCATGTTTCACCCCTTGAAAGTGTTTTATGAAAATGTGTGCTTCTCACATGTACCTTTTTTTTTATTATTTAAGGTAATTTTATAGCACTAAAGAATGGTTTATTTAATTTTTAACGTGATTCCAATTATTTTTGGGTAGGTTCTTGGTGTGATTTTGGCCTTGAAATAGGGGTTTGAAAAGTGTTTTTTCTGCAAAACATAGTTATATCCCTTGAAATTGTTTTGTGAAAATTGTAAATGTTTTATTTGGTGAATCAATGTTTTAAAATGGTGAATATGTATTGTTTTGGTGAGTGTGTTCACCTAATATGGGTTTTTTTAAAGTTAATACAGTTATTTAGGATGTCAAACATGTTTAGAATATTGTGTAAATTTCTAAAATGTTTTATCAAATGGAAAGAGAGGTGTGAAAAACATTTGTGGGATGTTTTGTGTGAGTGTGATGTGAAAAATTATTTTTTCGATGAAAGAAGTATTATGTGATATGTGTGTGGGTTTTTATGTGGGTTTCACTATCTAGGAATGGTTTTATAAATTTTTTTAAAGGATTTATGGAAGATTTAATGAAATGTGAAAAGTGTTTTGGGCTATTTTGGTGTGAGTATTATTTAAAAATGCATTTGAATGAAAAAGTGGTTTATGTGACTGGTGTGATATAAATGGGGGACTTTTGGTAAATTTCTGATATGGAAGTGGTATTTTAATGTTAAAATTTTATTTCATTTATTATTGAACTTGTTTGAGCACAGGAGGGAAGCCTGGGTTTCTAGATGGGTGGACGTGTAATAGTATGCTAGTTATCCCATGGGGTTTGGCCTCAGTTTCACATAGTATGATGAACAATGAAAAAACTAACTAAAATATTATGATGATGATGTTGTGTGACCACTAGGTTATGGGTATGATCCCTACTAGTGGCACATGTTTATGAGAACAGATATTGTGATGGTTACTTTCACCAAGATACAAGGTACCTGGGACCCACAACAAGCTAGTGCCTAGGGGTTATTTCCCATTGCTTATACCCATTGGATGATTTATGTTTACCATCGTCATAAGATATGTTGGGAGGGAAAATTAATTATGTTTGATATTTTATTTAAATGTTTTTATTCTTTAAAATATCCAACTTCAAAACTGTTTTTATTTATATTTGAATGCTTTAGAAATTGTAACTAGCATTTCTTGTTTACAAAACATGTAAGCTTTTTGTAATCAAATTTTTACCACATGAAATATTTTATTGGTGGAATCCTACTAAGAATTTTATGACACCCTACTTCCACCTTTGAGTTAAGTCGACTTGGTTATTTTTATCGTAGGTTTGGGTACCTCTTTTATGCCAATAGTTCGAGTTTTAGCAGTCCTTCATGATACAATGTTGTGGAGATGGCATGAGGGTGGTACCTCTTTCCATTTAGAGGTTCTTAGGCGGTATTTTTTTGGTTTTTTACCTTTTTAATGGTCTTTAATCATTCCTTTATGTTGTGTAATTAAATTCATATTTTTTTAGAGATGTTTTGGTTTGAAAAATCAATTTTTGGTTTCTTGGTATCATTTGTTGTTTTTTGTTTGTAAATTCATGTAAATAATTTCCCAAAATTCTTTTTATGATACCTGGGCACTTGTGCTAGCCTATGGGGATTGGGAACACCCTTTGGGGCTTTCCATGGGCCGGGTCGGGTGTTTGTTTTGATGGAGACCAGATTTGGTTCGTGACAAAATGGTATCAAAGGAGGTTAAGGATAACTCCTTGGGTCATGTTATTTGGGAAAAAATTATGATAGTCTAGAGCTAGGATTAATGGGACTAGGCATTCTGGTTCTGGGGAGTGTGCCTTTCCAGAATAGCTCATGATATGATTCATATCTCCTGGGGAATTCATAATTTTTCTAAGTCCTTTCGTTTTCTTGGATTGATGATGATTAGGGGAAATGTAAAGAGTGTTGGGTTAATGGTCTCAGTGAGATGGCAGGGTCTGAAAAGCTATGTGGATCTGGGCATAATTCACCAAAACACTCTATAGATGGTGAAGTGATTGGTGTATGGCCTCCAACTATATGTCCATGTCACCCACCAAAACTAGTTTCCTCTCTCAATGTCTTGTGTTCTTTAGTTTTGAAATCTTGGATGTTTGGTTTTAAAAAAATGACTTGGTTTTGAGAAGAGTAAAGTTTTGTGAAATGGTTTTCTATTAAAGAGGGAATGGTTTGATTTTTGAAAAGTTGGAACTAAATTTTTTGAATTTTTTTTGAAATGGAAAATGGTGTATTTGCACCTCTTTTAAAAATAAGAACTATGTTAAAGTTGGTTTTGAATAAGTGTTTCCAATAGAGTTCAATAAACTATTGAAAGGTATTTTAAAGGGATGAAATGTATTGAGATTAATGTAAATTAATTGAAATTGTTTTCTTATTTGAATGATTTTATCTCTCTGAAATGTTTTGTAAGATGTAAACTGGAATTTTGATCTCGTGGTTAGAGGTCATGAAGAAAAGGATGTATTGGTTGACCATTTTAGTTTTGAAAACTGGATAGAATTTTTGTTTTATCCTTTGTTATTTCCATGTGAAACAACTTGAATGGGGTTATATGGGATGATGTATGAATGATTTCATGTATGGATGAGTTCCTGGATGGATATGAGGAGGGTTCCTGGTGTGGCATGTAAACATGCATGTGTGAGGCCCATCAGGTACCATCGGTGGATACGCTAATCGATGAACTGTTTTTTTTTTCAATGAAATGTTTTTAAAGGAAAACAAGATGTCTTGATGACTAGTTTAAGAGAGTTTGTATTATGCGTTTTTAAAAATGTTGATTTTGTGGGGTGTATTAATTCCAAGAACCCCTCCTGTTTGATTGGTGTTTTGGGTTTGTGATTGGACGGTAAGCTGGGTTGAAGGTCCAATTACTGGTCTCTTCTATGAAATGTTTTGGAATCCATTATGGTGGTTCCCCCCATCTATTTGGGTCTAGTTTGTGGCATATTTTGACAAATTGACCAACTTTTTTGAGTAATTGGGTTCCCTCATTAGATAAGGTACACCCCCATTTAGGGTTAGTTCACGATTGAAGTGCAACCCAGATTTTTTCTCCATTGAAAGATCCTCCAGTTGACCAGTATAAGGAATCATTTTTTTAAGATTTGGAGATTGAGTTTAAAAAATTTAATTTCGTTGTATTTTGGACCCTTTTGTAGTATGAGAGTTCTTGTGGAAGGTTGAAAGAGACATTAGTTTCTTAAGATAACTAATTTGTCAAAGGCGGAAGTGGTCTAGGGTTGTCGATGATAGATGTTATTTATGAGGGCCTCTTGGTCCGTCATAGCCTCTTCAATGTTGGAGTTCATGTTAAACCACCAATGTGGGAAATCTGGTCATGAGAGGGTATTATGGATACTTTCTAGAATTTTGTGTTTTTTGGGGATGTTGCATAAGGTCCCTTTCCATGTATTTTTTCTTTTAGTCACAATGGTCATGTTTGGTGATGACTTGTGGTGTTGTGTGATAATTTTTCTATAAAGGTGAAGGTTGTGCAGTCCTATGTGAGTCTCTATTATGTTGGGAGTATGTATCCATTGGAAAATACTTAAAAATCATTTGTTTTAGAGGAAGGTGATTGTATGTGTTCTTTCCTTCTATTTTTCCTCACCCAAAGAAACATGGTGTGATGCTTGTGCATCTTCTAAGCCCTCGTTTTAGTGAAGTGTCAGGTTTGGGTAAGGTGAGTTTATAATGTGTTATGTCTTGGAAAGACATTCGGGGACTATGGGGTAGTAGTTTGTATCACCAAAAGAAGAAGTTTCATTCAGGGGGTTTTGAAAGCCCAACTACAAGGTTGAAGTTGCTTCAATCATTTGATCTCCAGCCATAGGTTCTCGAGTGAAGCTGGCACGTAGTCAGGGTAAATCCAAGGGTCTTCCAAACCCTTGTACAAAATCTTATCATTATTATGAAACATTATAATAGTTTAAACTTATAATTTAATCATGGTTGGGACCATGGTTTGTGAAATATTAATAGTGACCATGTTCCAAGAATCCATGAGGAAAGAATGATCTACACAGTTAGTGCACGAATTCCCAAATTATACTGAATAACCATGCGGTCATCCCAACTCTTTAAATTTTGTGGTCTTTGTATATTATCCCATACTCTTCAATTATGATGGTTGGTTATTATGGTGGGGAGACCCACTATGATTCTCATGTGAGTGCCCATGTTGGGACATACCAAATCATCATCGTAACCAGGCAGGGAGTCAAGGTAGGTCCCTCACTGCACTCACCTTTAAATGTAGAATTAATTAATTTCTTGATGTTTTATTAATTTTTAATAAATGTGAAATAATATAAGATAATAAAATTTTAAATTATTAATTGGGGAAAAAAATCCATTTATTTTATACACAACACTTGAAATATTTTAATGATGAGAGGACACATAGTAGTGAAATAATGCCAGTTTTTCCTTTAAACATAATTCACAAAATTTAAAATGTTGTTCTGGATTTAAAGATAAATGATTTCTTCTGAAGTGTGAACAAGTGTTTTGAGTTTTCTTGAGAAATGATGTTTTTCGTTAAAATTGGTGAACTCCTGTTTAGAAATTTAATAAAATAATTTTTTTTGGAAAAACTCACATTGGGGTTACTCAGGGGTGATCATTGATGTGCGTTGATTGCATGAGTTGTGTGTGATATTTGAGCTTCATGACTGGTTGATTTAAATTATAGACGAACCATATTTTATTGCATGTGTTGACATGGGAACCTGGCATAGTGAGTGAATCTTCTGAGAAAAATTTCTACACTAGATTAGATTACACACTGGCTAGTGGCCCCATAGTAGGGGAATACTGAGTTATTGCTGCTATGAGGATTGGGTCCCTTGGTTAGGCCGTGAAGGCCTATACCGAGCATTAGGGCGTTAAGACGTCATCGAGTTAGGGCATGCCTTCAGGATGAGTCACATTTATAGTACGTTCTAGATTGTTCATGATCTCCTAAGTTAGAACCATATATCTTTTAGTGTTTATTTGTATGTGGCGGACGATTGAGAGCTCTAGTTCGGTTGTTGGCCCCTGTGTGCCACTCTTTCCATTTCCCTTGGTGTGTGTTTTGTATTATGTGTGATTTTTCATTTTTGGCTAATGAATGAATTTTGGATTTCTAAATGGATCGCGAAAAATGATTTAAAAATAAATATACCTCTTCCTTTCAAACATTAAACTTTTTTTTAATTAAAATGGGAAATGGACTGATACTTGTTTTAGAAATGAATGTGTGTGTGGGTAAACTAATATTTTATATAATTTAGTTCAAACCTGGAATTAGTAATTGTTTTATTTAAAGGTAGTGCATTGGGAAAAGATATCAGGATAGCCTACTGAGTTTTAATACTCACGCCTATAGTTCTTTTATATTTTTAGTGCTTGTGCATGCTACAACTAGGGTGTGCTCTCTTTGGGTGATGTTTAGTCATGAGTTGGAGAGTGACCCGTGAGGTCACACAGAGATAGTGGTTGTCTCTTTCGGTTAGTTTTATTTTCTTTTTCTCTTGTTTCGTTACTTTAATATGTTTATTTATTTTCCACTGCTTTGTTTTATTTCTGCTACTTTATTTATTTATTTTTACTAAGAAAAATCATTTCCACAATCTATGTTGATTCCCTAGCATTTGTCACTAGACCAGGAAGATCGGGAATGCCTATCAGGCCATGTTGCGAACCAGCTCGGGTGATCGGTTCAGGGTTGACTCGGGTTGGTTCGTGATAAAATGATATCAGAGTGGTTGGCTCTTAGTATAACTCACTATTTGGAGCGCCCTTTAATATTTGGGATGTCAGATCGATGGAGATTAGGACTATCGGGGCTCAAGATGTAGGTTACGGGTCGGTGCCTGATCACCACCACTTGTGACGAGACCTGAGTTAACAAGGTCAGTACGGGATAAGAATATTTTATCTTTGGATGTCTTGGATTGAGGGATGACAATGGTGGAGAATCAGTTCACTTTGTGACCTCACATGGGGTAGTGACCCAGGTGAAGTCCAAGTGTCTGACTCAAGGTCCTCTTAGTGTTATGCTTTACTGGGGGCATGGATCACCACCATGTCAATGGGTCAGACATACACACTAGTTCCTCATTCAAGTGGGTTATTTTTTCTTGGGTTTTTTAATCTCGATTGACTTGAGTGTGTATTAAAAGTGAAATTGGTTTTGAAATGGAAAAGTTTTTCTGCCAAATTATTTTTGAAATTACGAAAGTGGGTTTTTAACGAGAAGGTGTATTAGTTTGGAATAACTTGGTATGTGTTGGGGTTTGGTGATGAAAAGGAGAGTTTCAACCTTGTAACTCCTTATAGAGGGTCACACATGTGTGGGTTTTTATGGAAGTGCATGGGGTAACTTGTTTGCAGGTGATGTGAGCAGGATTGAATAAACGCACATGTGACGGTTCATAAACTGCCATAGGTGAGTTTTTAAAATTCCAAAGAAATAATGGTTTTGGAAAAGTGATTTATCCTTGTGTTTTATATGTTTTGATTATGGGCCTATTGCCCGTGGCTTGTGTTGTTGCCTTGATTGAGTTTTGGCTAGATGTCGGTTTTGATGGAGTTTTTTGTGTTGTCATGAGTATGCCACCCAGAAAGCCTCCAAAAGTTGTTAATGAGTTATGCTCAGTTCACAGTTCATTTTGTGTGTTGCTTGATTTTTGAGGTAATCGATGTTTGTTAGAGGCCATTTTATAGTTCAGAAAGATAGTGCATCTTCAGGTTGTTGGGAACTCCTAGGGTAGTTAAGGTTCGCACCATCCCAGAGTTATTTTTGGGTTCAGTTCTGGATGAGTAAAGGTGGGATGTCTCATCATCGTTAGATTCTTGAGTGTAGTTGGTGGGATTTTCCTCTTGTGAATATTCCCTTTCTGGAAAAGATCATTATCTGTATCGACTCCCAGTTTTTTAGAGCGTTCTCTCGCCTACGACTAGTCTAGCCGATTTAGGCGTTCTAAGCTGCCTTGTCACATCCCTCCGAATTCTTCTAACCATGCGACTGTTCGGGCCACTGGGGAGTGTTCTGGAAGAAGTGTTGCTCGTGAGGAAGGAGTTAGTGACTGGAGGACGAAAATTCCTGACTTTGAAGCAGAAGATGCTTCAATTATCAGGGCCCCCACCATAGGTCTCAGGGTGAAGCTCTCGCACAGTCAGGAGTTGCTGAGGGTGTGTGGAACCTTGATCTAGAAAATGTCGTTGGATTTGTAATAGAAATATCCAAAATTTCCATTGTTCTATTCTCACTACTTTCGTAAGCTCATCCTTATTGTGGTGGCGTGATGATCTCATTCCCCCATAATCCAAGCAGTCTTATCTACTCTCAGTGTGGTTCTTAAGTTGTTTGGTCTCTCTGAATGGTGTGGGCCCTTGAATGAACGGACCTGTTCTGATTTTGATTTGGTTCTAGCTCTGTTCGAGAGGGGAATGTTTTTTTCGTGAAGTTGATGGGAGTTGTTGAGTTAATTTATCATCCACAAGTTGTTGGATTGTTCCGTAACAAGATTTTCGTCAAGTCTTAGGTGTGTTGTTCGGTACATGTGGGAAAAATGAATGAGTTTGGATTGGGAGTTCCCGTGTTGCCGCCCCGAGGGTGGCTTGTTCGGATTTCAAGGGTTTTTGTGTTAGTAAATTATTTTGGTGGGGAGAACCCTCTCATGTTGTCCCCTCAATCTCAGGTAGTGGTTTTACTTGAATTGGTCGGGTGTGACGTTTGTTGGAAAATGTTACCCCGAAGCTCTCAGTTCTCTATGATTTTGTCTGGGAATGAACTCAAGTTGTGTTAACTGTTGGCTTGGTGACTTTCTGGAGGTAGAAAGTGTCTGTGGTGGGGAGAATTGTCACACCCTAACCATGGACTCCCATGTTTTTATTCTTTTCTTGGTCTGCCGACTCTAGGTAGAGTCGGGTTTGGGCCAGGGGTTGAATTTTTGAAGATTTTATGTTTTTAGTGGGTCTCGTGACAGTACGTGATCACTGCACTTCTAGCGATCATCGCGCATTCGTTCTGGGGGGGTGCGCGGTCACCACACATTCGGTCCGACCGTGCATTCAGAACTGGTGAGTGCGTGGTTTACCACCTATTTAGATAATTAATAAAATTAAATTAATAAATTAAATTGAAAAGAATTTTATAAAATGTTTAATAATAATAATAACAATAATTTATAAAATTGTTATTATTATTATTATTATTGTTATTATTATCATTTATATTTTATTATTTATTAATTTTCTTGTTATTTTATTTTATCTTTTCTTCCTGTCTTTCTCTCTTTCCTTCTTCATTCTTCTCTTCTTTTTTCCTCTAAGCGTTTGTCCCCTCCCCTATTCTCCACTTCCTGCACAATAGTGCCAGTCCAACCCCCTCTCCCTTTGTGGCCTCCTCATCTTCCCGCTGCACTGTCCACCTTTCCCCCCATCACCCACATCCCGACATCTTTCCTATGCCTGCCAAGCTGCTCCACCTGGATCCCTACACCCTCTACGGTGCTCCCTCATGCTCCCCTTGTAGCACACAACCCCCTGGTTTTCCATATTGCTGTGCCCAGCTCCAGCTCGCTCGACGTCCTTCAACGCCGCACCCAGACGGCCTAGAAGCCCCCTGCTCCCTCATTCTCCCTTTCAGAGCACTGATTACAGTAGCCCGAAGCTAGTCCTCCTCCTCCACCCCATAGTCACCTCCTACTCGTCGTTCCCTCCTACTGTCTTCGGCCTGCACACACCAAAAACGACGCCCCAGCCTCTTGTTTCTTCTCTCCCACACCCCGCTCCTCTAGTCACGAACCTAGCCCGCCAGCTATGGATCCTCTTCCCAGTGCTGCATCACCCTCGTTCTGCATTCCTTCTAGGTGTCACACCTACTGCAGCGCTCCACTCTGGCACAACCTTCACCCAACATCCCTGACACTCTCTGCACACTGCTACCCCCCCTTCCGTCTCCTCTTGTCGTGGCAGTTTTTCACACACCCAGCTGCCCCATCGTGCACCCTTCACAGCCCCTTACTGTGATACGACCCACATTGACCCCTCCTTCCCTATCTTCCTTCGCCCCTGCCAGCCCCTGCTCCCACTCTCATGCAATGACCCGATGACCTCCCGCCTTCCCTACTCGCCTCTGTATTCGTCCGGGACACCACCTTCTATCCGGTGGATAGCAGCGAAGAACATGAATTTCATCCCGCATCACCTCCTCATTGCTCTGATAATACCACGAATCCCCTCGCTTGGTTTGTAAAGGGTATCTTGGGTCACGTCAGACCGCGCTCTGCGATGCGATTCAGATCGCTTCAGATTGTCCAACTTTATTTGTGGGGCGCACCTTGTTTTACCGCATTTTTTGGGTTCATTTCATTTCTTATACACCAGTGTTCAGGTGGGTTTTACTCTATTTATTCTTTTGGATTATTTTAAGACAGTGTTTCTATGTTTTTAGATGCTTTTCATTGTTGCAGCGCATTTGCATGGTTTTTTCGTGAGTTTTCGGTCATCGGCAAGTGGTACATACTTGTGTGCATATTGGGAAGTACCACATCATCATCGTAACCAGGTTGCGAGTCGAGGTAGGTCCTCCACTTCACTCACCTTTAAATTTAGAATTTATTAATAGCTTTATGTTTTATTAATTTTTTAAAAATGGGAAATAATATAAGATAATTAATTTTTAAATTTTTATTTCGTGTAAATGGATCCGTTTATTTTATACATGACACTAGAAATATTTTCATGATGAGAGGACACCTAGTAGTGAAATAATTTCTATTTGGACTTTAAAGATAATTCACAGAATTTCAAATATAGTTCTAGATTTAAGGATAAATTATTTCTTCTGAAGAGTGAATGAGTGTTTTGAGTTTTCTTGAGAAATGAGGTTTTTCTTTAAAATTGGTGATGGCCCGTTGGGCACTTTAATAAAATAAATTATTTTGTAAACACTCAAATTGGGGTTATTAAGGGGTGATTGTTGGTGGGAATTGATTTCATGAGTTGTGTGTGATATTTGTGCCTCATGACTGATTGATTTACATTGTGGACGCACCCCTTTTTTATTTCTTGTGTTGACACGACAACCTGGCATAGGGAGTGAATCTTCTGAGAATGATTATTGCACTAGATTAGATTATGCACTCATTAGTGGGCCCATAGCAGGGGAATACTGAGTTATTACAGCTATGTGGATTGGGCCCCTCAGTTAGGCCATGAAAGGCTATACCAAGCGTTAGGGCGTTATGAAGTCATCAAGTTAGGGCATGCCTTCAGGACGAGTCACATTTATAGAACATTTTGGATTGTTCATGATCGCCAAGGTTTGACCCATGTTTTCTTTATTGTTTATTTGTATGTGCCCAACGATTTAAAGGTCTAGTTTGGTTGCTAGCCCATGTTCGCCACTCATTCCATTTCCCTTGGTTTGTGTTGTGTATTATGTGTGATTTTTCCTTTTTGGTTAATGAATGATGTTTGGATTTCTAAATGGTTCTCAAAAAATGTTTTAGAAATAAATATATCTATTCCTTTCAAATGTTAAAATTGTTTATAAATTAAAAAGGGAAAAGGTCTGATACATTTTTTAGAAATTAAAGTTTGTGTGTAAACTAATATTTTATATAATTTAGTTCAAACCCAGAATTATTAAATTTATTAATTTAAAGGTAGTGCATTGGGAATAGATTTCGGTCTAGCCTACTGAGTTTTAATACTCACGCCTATAGTTATTTTTTTTGTGATTGTGTAGGCAACACCTTTGGTGTGTTCACCTTGGGTGATGTTTGGTCATGAGGTGGATATTGACCTACGAGGTCGCACAGAGATAGTGGTTGTCTCTTTCAGTTTGTTTTATTTTCCTTTGTTATTGTTTAGTTACATTACTCTCTTTATTTATTTTGCGATGCTTTGATTTATTTCTGCTGATTTTTTTATTTATTTTTACTGGGTGAAATCATTCCCACATACTTTGTTGATGCCCTAGTGCTTGTCTCCAGCCCTGGAGGATCAGGAATGCCTCTTGCTCCATGTCGTGAACCGGCTCGGGTGACCGGTTCAGGGTCGACTCGGGTCGGTTCGTGACACATTTCCTATTATGGGTATTCACCATTGTACACTTATATTTATCAAACATGTGACATGAATGTATGTATTCCAAAATCCTTAATCATGGAATAAAATATGACGATGAATGTATCCATTTTATATGATCTATGCAGCATAGTCAAGCATGATAATGAAATAAAAATGATGGTAGTGCCTTAAATAATGTAGTGTTGTAATGAATTGGGTAATTATTAGTCTCAGGAGACTTCATTATGGGACATTTAGTGAATTTGATTCCATTGTGGGACTTTTTCAAGCATGAAATATTGGATGTTTTCATTGACCTATTTATATTATGTAGTGTTTTACATTATTTCACATTTCCCATGCTTTCTTAAGGCCATCAGTTTATATCATACCTACTTGTTCATGTTTAGGATTCAAAATTCCTTATTGACCGATTTATATGACTATTTTATAATAATTATTATTATTTTTGATTTATTACATGTTTATTCCATTATTGGGATTTATAGCTTACCCCTTTCTTATGTATGTCCCTAGGTTTTCCCATTAAATTTTATGATGACATAATTTTATGATCATGTTAATGAAGTTTACAAAAAGTATTATATAATCCTTATTTTATTTTTTATGTAATGTACCTTGTTCCGAAAGACATTATACTTCTAAATCTTTTGAGTTGATTTAATAAATAATGAATTAATGTTAAATAAAGAGCATGGTTGTTCTACTTTTTATCGAAGAAATGCATATTTATTTTTGGGATTATGATTAGAATGATCTTGAGAAAGCCATATATATAAGACTAATTATAAGAAAACATATATAAATTTTGGTTTGTATTGAGAAATTAATTTATCACAAAAATACATCCATGTTTGGACACTACACGTTTATGATGCTATAACATAGAATATTATATGTTTAAAACAAAAAAAACACTGAATTATGGTTGACTCAACTGGGAAATATTACATGACAATGATCTTTGCTACATAGATGGTTTGAATCTCCCAAGGGATATAATTTTCTAAATTAATTACCTCATTAAAAACCATTTTAAATGGAATATAAAATACCACTAATAATTAATGTCATGAAATAGATCAAGGATAACATATGTTGAGGCCAAAAAATTCATAAGTTATTGATATACATGAAATTTATATGTTTCTATTTAACTTCATTGCTTTCCATTCAATGAGTTTGGTAGTTTAAAAATAATCATTCATAATTTTACTTAATTTTTGACAATGAAAATAAATAGGATTAATCAGGTAAAAAATCAATGCAACAATAAATTTTATTACTACCCCAATGAGAAACCCACCCCTATTAGAGTAAGAATCATAGACTTTGTGATGATAGACAATTATATGACACATGTTATTAATAGAATCCTAGAACTGGAGGAGTTCTAGAATCCCTCTAATAATGTAAAGGATATAATTGATATCATTATATGAAAAAGTCCCCTGGCATTCAATAGATCATACGATCCATCAATAATGGAATAATGAACCAAATACATAGATATTATCTTATACATCCTTATATTTTCTTTGAAAGTGATGTTTTTGTAATATTTTTATCATATTGAGGGGGAAATTGATAATTGATGGACATTGAACAAGAATAAACATCATGAGGAAGAGAACAAATCGATGATGAAGAGTGAATTCTACAAAATCCTTTTAAATAAATATTTTTCCCACACTCTACAACATAAATTGTAATGATATTTTATTTCTCTCTTGGAATAAGATTACTAAACTATTAGGGAGTATGAGTAAAACATCACAATACCTGCCTGATACACCTCTGTCTTTGTCGTTACCCACCAATGCAATGTTGACCACTTATTTGGGGGGCTAAACACAGTCTATAAAAAAATGGTGATCCTAGAAATTGATATCATAGAGTAAATTGTATGATTTCCCTCAATGTTGAAGTGGATTGTAAATAATATCAATGGTATCACATGGAAAATACGTGGAAAGTAGTGTTTAATTCTACATGTATGATGGAGAAATCTAATTGTGTCAATATATTTTAACATCTAAATTGTCAAAATTATTGAATGAAGAACCCTGTAAATTTCATAATGGAGAATGGAACTATTTTAGGTGTTATAAGGAAGGGAATATAGCTAGTGATTGATGATAGAAGTAACCCACTAATGAGTTGGAGGTGAGTAATAATCTTGTCAACCATTAATGAATTATTTATTTATTCAACTACAAGTAACCATGTATCTTTGTAACTTAATGCAATAAAATAAGTGTTCTTAGAGATAACCAATAACCTCTAAGGAAATTTAAGTGAGAGTTTTCTATGATAATCACTAAGTTAGATAAAAAAATGAAGTGGTGACATGTAAGCTAGTTATTCATTCAATAATATTGAATGTACTTTTTGATTCTAGTTATAAACATTCCTTTGTATCATGAAAGTATATTAGAACTATTTTGAAACCACCACAAAGCACAGATGTATAGTTTTCAATAAAAATGAAAAATGGTAAAATTATGGAATCAGAAATATAAAACTACCACCCTTTCAAAATTTTGGGATGATCTTCCAAGAGATCCTTTTCATAATCCCATTAGTGGAATTTGATGAAATTCATGGTATGGATCGACTTTACCAGTAATGATCCAACATAATTTTCCATGAGAAGGAAATCAATATTTATAGTTTCAATAGACTCCTGATTATGTTCATGTGCAATGAAGATGATGAAAATCATTTATCACCAAAAACTCAAGAATGGACATTATTTCCCGTAGAGAAATCACATCAACTTGAAATGATTGATTATGTGGAATGAATCATCTATGAATGAATTCCCAATGATGCATTTCATAAATAGTTAACTTTTCTCCCTCCTAGCTGAGAGGTTATGTTTTTAATCGAACATATACTTGGGGTGTTACTATTATCCAACACTCTCTATATAATGACTAGTGTGGATGTTAAGGAGATGAAGAAGCAACTCCAAGAGAATCTATATAAATGTTTTATACACCAACGTGCTTCACCATGTGGTGCACAAGTCTTATCTATTAAGAAGAAGGATGGATCAATGAAACTTTACATTAATTATCATGATCTCAAGAAGATTATGACAAATAAAAAGTATCATATTCCATGGATTAATGAATTGTTTGATTAGTTATGAGGATCTGAAAACTTCTCAGTGTGGATATCTAGTACAGATATTACTATGATTGTGTGAATAAGGGGGATGTCAAATTGGAATTTTTTTTATTTTAATCCTTTTATTTCGGAGTGAATTTTTTCTCTTGGTTTTTCTACTGAGAGATAGGTGTTCTAGATTTAACTTTTATGGCCTAGAGGTTTTGGGTTCATTTTGGTTCTATTATTGTTTAGAATGAAAGTATGAGTATGATATGGAATGAGAAATATTTTTCCAACACCCCATGTGACACCTTTTTATGGAGTATGTTTGTTTAATGGTTTATCCCATTGAGTTAGATGAGTTTTTGGTTGAAAATTGTGATAAATGGGGACATTTTTTCAGGTCACATGTTTGATTCGAACTGTTAGATTAGTTATTTTGTTATGTGTTTTGTGGTATCACATTTATCTCATGGGTTAGAAAACTATGTATCCATAGTTTGTAGCTTGTGTAGTACTAGATAGAGGGAAATCACATGGTTTGTACACAGTTTGTTAAAATATGTGAGGTAAATGTGTATACCACTCATGAAAGGGGTTTTTGGACTTTTCTCCTTATTTTTGATTGGAATTTCTTCCCTTAGCCTCCCCCATTTGAACCCTTTGATGAAAACCCATCCCATGGAGGTTTTTGACTTATATAGTTCTCTACGAGTGGATTTCAAGGTGGTTTCTTGGTGAATCATTACTCCATTTAAAATGTTTGGGCTCCGCTCGCTTTCTGCATGGGTTTTCATACATTTTAAATTTCCCATATAACCCTAGTATCCATGTATGGTCGATTATTTTACCTATGGATGTGTTAAATTTGGTTTTTGTTTGTTTATGGATACATTTTATAAATCTTGGCCTTTGGAAACCTAGTAGCGCGTTATCGGGTGTGTGTTGTTGAGGTATTGAGAGATTGAGGCAGGTTTTCCTTGAACATGCCCTTTTAATTTTAGAATCATCGATTTAATTGTTTTTACCTTACAGGAATATTAAATATAACTATTTTATCCTTGGAATAATTATTGGGTGTTCAAAATTCACATTATTCCCTTGTTTTGTTTTAAACACTATTGTTTTGGTCACATTGAGCATAACAATACTTAATAAAATGGTTGGTTATATTTTATGAGTGATTTTGGATATAAAAAATCATGGATTATATTGGTAAATATATCAGCTAAATGTGAAATGGTGTTTTCAGTTCCATTTATTGGTTCTCTATGTGGTTTGGTTTTAAAAAGGAATGTGTATAGGATTTAAAATGTGGATTGGCATGACAAGATGGTCAAATGCCCTTTTCGCATTATTATAAAAAATTTATTTGGCATGGAAGTGTTATGTGATTATTTTATTAATGATTTTTATTGAAATAATTGTGTGTTCACACCCTTTTATAAAGGTTGGTTTATTTATCCTTAAGTGATTATTTTGAAAGAAAAACATAAAGGCCCATTTGAATTTTTTTTAAGAATGGTGGAAGTGTTTTTCATAAAAAATATCATTGGAAAATAATCTTTCCAAATTTATATATGAAAATTTAATAGGAGGGATGTCCTCACTCTAGATTCCTTGTGACCTGTGAACTTTTTATGCAATGTGAGATCCTTGATTCCGACTACTTCGTGACATATGAGTTATATGGAAAGAGATTTATTATTTTTGTGTCTCAGTTTGATATCTCTTGATGAATTGTTATTATATATTCATTTGATCGGATCCCTACATGGAATCAGTTGGATCACCTCCATTATACGTGAGACATGGGAACCTAAAATAGTGAAAGAATATTCTGAGATATATTTCTACACTTTCTAGATTATGAACTAGCTAGTTTCCCATTGTAGGTGGATATATTGGGTTTATTTACATGGTATTTTCCCCTCAGTCTATCTCGAGTTAGGGTGGATGAGAGTATTTAGGGTGTGCTGACATCATCATTTGAGGAATTTTTCCAGGGATGGGTCTCATGTTTTAGTATGTTATGTATTATTCATGATATCCTTGGTTCAACCATGTCTATTGGAACATAATTTATTGTGGAGACTAATTTAGATTCACTATTGGTTGGTTACTCTAGTATGTTTTTTTCCATTTCCATTATTATATGATTATTTTTCTTACTCCACGTGTTGTATGGTTTTATGTAAAATGGATTTTTTCAAGTGCTTATGGAAAATTTTTTATTAAATTATTTTCACTCTTTCTCTATTTCATAAATGTAATGACATCTTCCCCTTTTGAATATTAATTGTTTCCTTCTTGATTATAATGTTCGGGTTGAATGATAAAAAGGAAAATGGACTGTGTTTGAAATTATTTTGAAAATTTAATAAAAAGAATATATTCATTGTTTGTATATAAATTTTTTAATTATTTTTAATTTCATTTCAAAGGATGTTCACTAGGGATAGATTATTTTGGATAACCTACAGAGATTAAATTCTCACGCCTATAGTTTCTCTTGTTTTTAGTTCATGGTGAAGGTCTGAGATTAGAATTGATCGCCATGAGAGATGTTTGCTCATAGTATTGGAGAGTGACCCTAGGGGTCACATGGAGATGTCGGGTTGTCAGGTTTTAGTTTATATTTTATTATACATCTTGGTTGTATTTTTTATATTTTTAACAAATGATCAGTTGAATATTTAGTCATGTGGGATTCTTTGGTAATCTTTTTTATGTTTATATTTTTATAAATTATATTGGTAAATCATAACTTATTTATTAATTTGTTTATGACCAAAACTAGTTCCCAACCCATGGGTATCAGTAATTCCCTTTGAGCCAAGTCCTAGATTGGCTCAGGTGACAGGTTTGAGATCGAAATGTGTTGGTTCATGAAAAATGATATCATAGCATGTTGGATATTAGAGGAACATTCATTTTAGAGCACCCTTTAGTAACTGGGCATGTCATGGTTTATAGAGTAGGATGGTTGAGATGCAATAGGTTATAATGATAATGAATTAATGAACCCTTGATCATTATCATCATTAGGTTTCCATGGGAAGTTCAATTTAATTGGTTTATTTAGGTCTAGTCGATTATTTGGTGTTTGGGTTATAAAATCAGAGTTGGGATAGAGGGCTCCATGAGTTCCTAGGGCCTAGAAAAACATGTGGTGTGAGGGAAATGGTCTTATAAGTCTCTTTGTGATAGTACAATATTTTTAATATGGCCACCAACCATATGGATAAGTCACTAACAAGCACTAGTTTCCATTGTGAGCTTCATTGAGTCTTCATTGATCCTAAAAATTATTTTGATACATTTCATTTTTGAATCTTTAAAAACATTTCTTTAAAAATGATATGTTTTAATGTAATTGGATTTTACAATAAAAACATAGAGTTTAATGAAATTGGTTTTTTGGAAAATGGGAAATTGTTTTAAAAAGGACATGAAAAATTATTTTGAATGAGATAAAGTGGATTGATGTTTAATGTTATAAAATTGATACTTGACTTTAAAGTTAGTGAGATTTTGAAATGTTTTTTGGATATCGAAATTGAATTGAATTTTTGGTCATTGGTATTCTCATCGGTGCACATATACATGGTTATATATGGAAGAGAGGATGACTTCCCAGTAAGGCATGGTTGATAGTTTCTCGGTGGGGGGGGGGGGAGATTGTTCATGTGAGTTAGACTCTATAGAAAACTATTAGTGAGTGTGAAACCCACAAAGTTGGATTTCCTTTGAAAATTAATTTATATAGAAAGTTATGATGTGTTTTAAAACCAATTGTGTTGTGGTTATTCTTTTTACAAATTGGATGTATTATTTATATACATTTTATAGTTTGAGAAATATTATTAATGATTTTTTTTTTAATAAAGCTACTGGTTTTCTTGTTTCATAGTGTTTTCCCACATATATATTTGATGGATTTCATTGAGTGGTTATGGTTGGTTCCCCATTAGATGGGATTCTAGTTGATAATCCTATGTATTTCGTTCTTGAGTTTTGAAAGTTGAGTCCACCTATGTTTTATGTAATGTGTACCCTCTTGAAATGTAATAGTGTATTTGGAAAATGGAAGGGATATTTGATTCCATTTAATTTTCCATGTCATTAAATGTTAAACATTCTATCTTTATGCTTAAATATTCTCCTTATAAATGGTTGAAGTCGATGTCTCGAAACAATCCTTGGTAAGATATTACATGGGTGTTTTTAAGGATTTATTCATCCAATAGTATTTTTCAAAGATGAAAAAGATGATATTAGGAATGGATAATTTCTATCAATAACAGGTCAATGGAACAATGTTGGAGTTCTATCATCTCGTTGTGGATTAATGTTTATATGATATGAGGTATGGTGTGAAATATTACTCTAAGGATTGGGATATCGAGTGTGGGATTCATCGTGAACTATTTTCTAAGGTGTCAGAGTTCAATATAACTAATTATTCTGATGTGGTGAAGAAATATATCCCTACAAAAAAAATTTCAAGCAGGTGTGCTTGATGCAACCAACCTTCCACTAGTCCATATGAGTGGTGAGGGTAGTACCGGTAAGGATGTGGGGAAGCTACCTGAAGCTATTGGTTCTAGTAATGTAATCAAAATGCCTCAATAAAATACTTCGTCCTCTTATATGCAATAGATATTGGTGTGTAATTATTATGGAGAGCTACGTCACATGAATTTGTCATGTCCAAGTGCTCCAAGTCCCATCCATGCATGTGGATTCTTAGGTAACTTGTAGTGGTTTTTTTAGGGTGTTTCAAGAAATCGTCATAAAGACAATTCCTAGAATTGATAGAACTTTTAAGGTCTCATTTAATTACTATATGTTGTATGTGTACTTAAATTTTTAAGGGAATGTCATAAGACTTATTATATCATCTATGTTATATTTAATTATGTTTGTTATTATTTGGGGATTCTGGATTCTTCTTTGAATATATGTGGGTAATGCATGTGCATATTCTGAATTTCTATTTCGGAAGAAGTGACTTGAATGTGTCTTATTCTGAGGACAATAGATGAAAATTGTAGTGAAATGGATACTTCAAACATAATATCTCCAACCATTGGTCCTAGAGTGAATCATTTGATGGGGTCAGGAAACAATCAAGGGTTCTAGGATCATTCACTCAATTCATGTCCCCACCATTTGGGAGTGGGAAGTCTAGAGGTGGTTGTTGTGTTCTTCATACCCATGGTTAGTAGGATTTATATTGTCTCATGTTTAATTTTCTATTGATCATCATTATTTAGACACTTATAGTGTGGAGTCTATTCGGGCCTTTGATAATGATTATTTAGTGTGGTTCCCGGTGAATAGTCATGAGGCATTTGTTTCCATTTGAGGCTATCTAAATTTTTTTCTACCTGGTATTTGGTAAACACTACGATTATTTAGAAGTAACCCACCATATTTGTTTTATGAATGGTTATGGAGGTTGTAAATTGAGTTTTTCTATCATTTTTCAATAAATGGATTGAGATCTTGATTTTTTTCAGAAATATGCTCGGGTTTTGTTCGGTTGTGGTTTATATATCCTTGGTGTGAGAGGTTGTATTATATAGATATGGAAATCCTCAACCTTTGATCAATCAACTGGAATGTCTTATTTCTTTATATGGGTAGAATTCATTATGGTGGGGATCAATTTCACACTCAGATTTTATATTTTCATCCTTCATTATGGAATACCTTTTTCCTATTGTGTTTTATCCTGAGTTCTAGGTGTTCTGAATTTAAATTTTATGTCTTTGATGATTTGTTTTGTTTTTTAAGATATTATTGGTTAACACTACTGTATGAGGAGGTTGGGTCTTATAAAATTAGTTTTTAACACCCCAAATGGAACCTTTTTATGGAGTATGTTTGTTGGATAGTTTATCCCCTTATGTTATATGTGTTTTTGTTTGTAAATGGTGATTTTTTTGAATTTTTCTAGATCTCATAGTTAGGTAACACAATTAGTTTAATCATGAAGGTAAGTGTGAAAGGGTCTCATGGTTGGAAACTTGTTTAACAAACCATGCATCCAATGTGTGAATCCCCTAAAACACTAAATAGTGTGAAGTCATAAAAATTTAGAAGACATATTCCAATTAAATGAAATGAGATTTCTGGGTGAAGGAAGTCACTTTATTGGCATATATCATGACACGAAATGGGTTATTTGATGACCCTTTAGAGACATAAGTAGTTGATGAATGGATGATTCCAACATCAGTGATAGATATTGGTAGTTTCCTTGTATTATCTGGTTATTACAATCAATTTGGGAGACATTTATCATTATTTTCAAACACATTGTTCAAGAGATGTTTGAAGGGAGGAAATTTTTCTTATATTGATAAATCATAAGAGAGATTATAGAATTTCAAAAGGAGGAAATTCAATACACCTATGGTAACACTAACCCCAAGTAGAGAAATATTCATGCTATTCAGTGATGTTTAGAAGAAGGGAAGTGGTTGTGTGTTAACACAGAATGACAAAGTCATATCCTATGATTCAAGGTAGTTGGATTTTCATGTATAAAACTACCTTATCTAGTAACTAGTGTTTTATGTAGTGGTCTTATATTGAAAATGTGGAAGCATTATCACTTTTAAAAATGTGTGAAATATATACAATTCACAATATCCATAATTATATATTTACATATAATGAGATAAATATACGCCAATGAATATGGTTAGAGATCATCAAGGGATATGAATACTGAATTCACTACCATCCTGGGAAAGTGATCAATATTGCATATGATTCAAGTGGAAAGTATTTAATTTTTTATCATTTATTATAATAGAGAAGGATTTGATCTTCTTTGACATAAAGTGGATGGACATGAGAATCAAAAAAGGAAGGTGAATCACCAATCCTTTCACAACCTATTGTCGAACTGTCTCATTTGGAAAACATAAAGGGTGACTAAAGAGTAGATATGGGAATTTAAAATAATGTGGAAGAAATAATAAATGGGAAATACTCAATGATCAATGTTAATGAATAAGGTGTTGTGATATTTTGGTCAAAACTATGTGTACCATCAAATCATGCAGTAAAGAAGCGGTTATTGGATAGTGCACATAGCTAAACCTTCTCCTTCCACCCAGGATGCACAATGTGGTATCAATATGTTTGTATGCACTATTTGTGAGATAATATTATGAATGATATTTCAAAATATACATAAAGATGTCATGTATGTCATCAAGTGATATAAAAATGGAAAACATACAAGGGGATGATGCCACCATTACCCAAACCTACAATGAAATGGGAGGAAATTACTGTGAACATTTTCCCTGGTCTTCCAAAGACATATAGAGGAAAAACTTCCATCTATGTTGTGGTGTATCCTTTTATAAAGACATAACTCTTCATTTAAATCCTATAGGTCTTCTCACTCAATCAACTTGAGAAGATATACAATAGAGAAGTGGTGACGCTATACAGAACACCACTATCGATTGTATCTAATCAAGATGAATGATTTACCTCTATCTTGTGGAAGAGTCTCTAATATGCACTAAATATTGAGTTGAACTTAACCAATGATAATCACCCTCAATATAATAGATAATTAGGGAGGACTATCTAGAAAATTAAGGACATTTTGAGGAAATTCTCAATTGACATCAATGGAGAATGAGATCAATATCTTCATCTCGTCATGTTATAATACTATAATAGTGTCCACTAAAGAAACCATATGGCTCCATATGATGTATATTAAGGGAATAGGTGGGGAACCCCTACTTGTTTGGATAAATACGGGGAACACAATCTTCTAGGTCCTAAAATGGTCGAGAAAATGATTGAAATGACTAAGACCATTCCGAATAACATCAAGGGTTCTCAACGTCAAAAGAAGAAAAATACTGACAATCATCGATGAGACCTAGAGATTGATGTTAGTGATATTGTATTACTACCAATAACTTTAGTGAAGAATGTATTGTGATTTGGAAAAAAGGGGAGATTAGTCCAAGATACATCGACCCTTTGAGATTAGTGGTCACATCAGAGTTGTGTCTTATTGACTAACCATCACACCTAAAATATCTCATGTTCATGTTGTATTCCATGTATATTCATTGATAATGAACAAACAAAACCCCTCACATGTACTCAATCATTAGGTGGTACCATTGGAGAGTGATCTCTCACATGTGGAGCAGTCAATTAACATCTTTATCATAGAGACATGGTTATATGAAATAATATATTTCACATGGTCAATGTGATGTTAAGATACCAAAATTTTGATTATGATTAATGGTAACCCAAGGATGTGATGTAACAAAGTTACCCTCATCTTCTTTAGTTTGGTAAACAAATTAGTTTATGGTTATATTTATGAAGGCGTTATATGGAAATTTCCAGAACATTGATAAATAAAATCTCTATAATGCTTTAAATTAAATGTTATTATGTATTATAGTTATAAAAAACACATGCACTTTTTTTTCATTATATCCTAACTGATTTAATTAACCATTAAGAAACATTACCCTTCATTATATATCCATTTCACAGTGATCTTTTTGTTAGTATAAATTTATGGTTTTAACAAATCCAATAGACACAAAAAAGGACGTGAGGGCCTCAACCAATAGTATAATACACTATGAAGCCCATTTATCGAAACCTACTATGGACGAAACATAACTATGATTTTCCCTTGACCAAGCCCATTCTGAGTCAAATTAGCTAAAGCATGAGTAAACCCATTTATGGGAGAAGTTCAAGTTCATCTATATCACGACTTAGATCATGTACATCAAACCACACCATGAATTTTTCACCGCTATGCACCTTACACTTTGGGAGTTATATGGTGTATTAATATGATTTGTATAATGAACGTAGAAATATGTGTATGTTCATTATTTTAAATAGAATACTAGTTAAATATAATTTTTATTTTTACATTATAATGATTTTTATTTTGATTCAAGAAAACACAATGTTTATTTCTTGGTTAAATTTAAATTCAATTGAATATTTTTCTGATGAATTAATATATTTTTTAAAAAATAATATTTCAATAATATATTGTTATTGAATAATTTTTATTAAATATAAATTATCATAAATTTTTTATGAATTGAAATGTAATTTTTCTAAGTGTTAAAAATCTATTTTTTTTTAAAACATAGAATTTCTCAACAAATGAAAATTTTATTTTAAAATTTAAAATTCAAATATTTAGAATTATATTCAGTTAAAATAAATATTATTTTTTAATCAAAACATAAAAATTATCCAATTGTGATGTTTTCTTAATTTAATGAGACAGTTAGTTTTCCAGGAAAAAAATGAAAAATTTATAAATATATGTCGTGTATTATGGCATCTTAAAGAGTCAAAGGTCATGTAAAAAATACAATAAAGTGTTTCCCGAAATAGAAAAATGTTTAAAATTTAAAATAATTTTATTTTATGTTTATTTGGTTAATTTTATAATTCTTTAAGAATCCTATAGAACCATGAAAATATTTGAAGGTTTGAAAATCATTTAATTAAGAGTATGATTCACTTCCAAAACACAACGGGCATTATTTTATTAATTTAGTCCCTTATACTAAAAAAATAATGAAAACCACTCCCATTTGGTAGAAAAAATTGGAAAAATCCAATATAAATTTTTGTGTTTTTATTTATTTTATTATATAATGTGCAAAACCTGTGCTTTAGAAATGATAAATAATTCCCCACTCAATTCCTATAAAAATCAAAAAAATCTCTGATTTCTCATCAATAAAAATTCATTTAGAACAACATTCATCTTCTCTCCCCTCTCTAGAGTCCCCTAATGTTCCCCCAATCTCTCAAGAATCCCCTTATTAGTATCATGAGTCACACAATCAAGGTAAAGGATCCTCACATTCTATTCTTTATTCAAGTTTATTTATTATCTTATGCCTTATAATTCAATTATTAATTTTGGAAAATTAATTTCCATGTCTATTTTAATACAAATTTTATTTAAAAATTATTTTAAACCCCTTTATATCTCATCAACCCATTTAATTAAATTTTGTGTGACAATATTATTTTGTCATAATTTCTCTATGATTTTCCATGACATGAAAATTTTGTAGTGAATAACATATCCATTTCCTATCAAGGGTCTTAACCTTTATGTAATTATTTATATTTGAATTGTTAAATACATATACCCCATGGTCATGGAATAATATATGGATTTTAATTAATCCATGTTCTATGATATATGTGGCACACTAAACCATGATAATGAAATGAGTGTGATGGGTGAACCTAGGAATATATAGATCTTTAATGAATAGTTAATGTCCAATGTCATGATATTTCTTGTTTGGAAAGGTAGTGAAAAAGATACTTTATGTTAATTTTTTCATCACGATGTCTTGTTTGTTATCCTTGGCCTATGTTAATTATATAGTGTTTTAAGTTGTTTCCACATTTCCAATGTTTCCATTATGTTATCATGCAATATCATGCATCATTGATATTGTTTATGATTCATACTCCTTTTATTACCCATGGATATTTTTTTTGTATAAAATATATTATGCTCTTCATATTTTTGAATTTTTATTCACATAGTGGGATTTTTATAACAAACATTCTTATGTATACCCCCATGTTATCCCATGAAAATTTATGTATGATGAAATAGTATGAATATGGTAAATATGTCGTCAAAAAGATGATGTATTACCTGTTTTATGTTCAATGTAATGTACCTAATTACAAAAGTCATTGGAATTATCGACCTTTTAGGTTGTATTATGCATAATATTTTGTAATAATATCTATAATAAAGATAAATGATGAGAAATTTGGTTATATTATTACATATACCATATTGGATATTTGTGTCCTTATAATAAAATGGATAATAGGTCATGAAAATATTCCAACCTCAATGATTGTTTTAATAGATAAACATGAAAAATTATATTGTTAATGTTCTTAAAAATACCCACAAGCTCTAGAGGTTTGTAAGTTTATTATTATATTATTGTAATATATTTCAATTTATTATTATCATTTTATTTAATGCTATAAACTCAAAAAACATGGACTATTATGTTTCAATTTTTTATGTAACACACGAATATATTAATGGGTTAAAAATATAAATTATATGTCTCATGTAAATAAGGGACACATTACTTTTTGGGATCTTACCAGATTAGAGTCCCACGGTTACGTGTTCTTATATAGGAGTAGTAATCATGATGGGTGACCTCTCTGGATGTTTCCCATGGTGTGTACGAGTGAGTAAAAATAAAAATGGAAAGAACACATGTTGTCCAGGGTGAAGAATAACTAGTCTAATGACCCGTTTGGCCATTGTGGTGGGCCATTATGAGGGAACATGTTTTAATGAGCTAACAGGTTGAACCTAGAGGGCTAGTATCCAATGACCTTGTTAAGGCAGGGTTTCTGTGATATTAAAGGGGCCATGTTTTTTACATTAGAATTTGAGGAGGAACCTACCCATAAGTGCAGTGGCACCACCTAGGTGGAGATAATGGATCTAAATTTGGAACATGGTTCTATAAAGGTGGGGTTGGGTGACTATAACACCACATAATGATATGGGTTTTAATGACTAAATAATATGTCTCTTACTAAAAAGGGTAACCTTTATTTTCTGGTGCCTACCTAATTATAACTCCAGAGATAAGAAATCTAGTCCTGAGGTAGTAATTAAGATTGGTGATATTCTGGAAATTTTAGCAGGGTGTGTGAAAGTGAGGGGAATGCACACTATAAATAACATATTTTGGCATTTGGGTACTATCATTAGTCTGATGACCCATTTGGGAACGTTGGTGGGCCAAATAGAGGTGTCCACATGTGAACATAGCAACTAGTGGAACATGGGAGGCCAGAACCTGATGGCCATGTTAGGGTATGGTTTCAATTATACGAGTGAGGCCTAGATTTTAAAATTTATACCTAATTAACTATAAAAAATAAAATTCTCTACAATTTCCATGTTGATAAACTTCAAACATGGATTTATTCTCAATTTGTTTTGATGAGAATAAATTATCAATTTTAGGTATATGTGGTTTGTTGTATACATTATTTTCTATTGAAATAAACTTATTTAGTATTATATAATTATTATCAAATAACTAACTATTTGATTAACAATATAAGAAATTATATTTGAGTCCCACAATGGAATAAAATCAATGAATATGGCAATGAAAGAAAAATAACATATGAAGATGTACATATCACAATACATTCATTATATATTAATATAATTTATATCATTGCAATTTTATCTTTCTATTTTGTTCGAGAATTAATTGTTCCTATAATTGAAAAAGTCAAATAATAAAAGTGTAATATCAACAAAAATTTTAATTAAGTTATCACAGTAGGTTTACTTATGATTTCCCTGTTTTTTTGTTTTTTTTATAATCATAATTTATATCCAATATATCATGATTTTATATTACATAATAAAAGATATTTTGAACATTATATAATGTATCCAATAAAACTCATTTTTTGATAACATATAAAATATTTTTCAAAAATGTATTTAACATTATACAATGTATAGAATCTATATCAATTTTATGTTCTCATGCTAGCTCATAATCAGGATTTAGATTGTGCTTATCTAGAAGAACTATTCTATAATAATATTCCTTCAATACTAGAGATATTTTAAAGGAATAGTGTTGTTGTATTTAATGAAATTTAAGTGATATTCTATAGTTTTGAACAATATTATTTGATATTACCTATGTTTGGCTTGTAGAATTTTTCTGAAAGCAGTGAATGTCATGACATTTTAATAGGCATAAAATTGATGTCGTGCATATGTTTACAAGACCAGTTTAATATATTTCATTAATAATTATTCATTGATGGATCCTGAGTGGTTGATCAAATATTAAAATTAATTATTATACTCTTGATATACTGGGGATTATAATATTCAACTATCTATAGGGATTTGTTGATGTTTTTTCAATTCAAGTTTGAATTTTTTTATACATCATATTCCTATTATTTTTGATGATATAGTAAGATGATAGAAATTTATTATTTTTTTATAAATGAATTTGTATCCATCATATCATAAAAATATAGCTTCACTAATTATATTTTGAGAATCCATTTGATAGACCTCTCAAAATTATTAGTTAGGATTTTAAATAACCAACTTTATTTTAGATCATGTGATAGTCTTCAATTGTACATTAATTTACATGATTCTATTCAATATGAATCATAGAATCACAATGTATATTATATTGTATAATATTTAATGATATTTTAAAAAATAAATGTTATAATATAATAATATATTGTTCAATTATTTTTATTTGATAGTTTGATTAGATATGTAGGTAACATGGGTTCTTAGTTTTATCTGAATGATTGTGTTGAATATAAATTTTCACAACTTTGTTTTTTTTTAGTATCAATTCTACATTTATATGGATGTTTCCCTTGAATTTATTATAGTGAACAGTCGATCCAATAATTTAGTGATGATAATCAACAATATAATCAGTTATACATTATTTAACAGAAGTGAAAATTATTGGTAGGACATGATGATGATAAAAAATATTGGTACAATATAGATGAATTCACTATATATTCCACAAAATATAAAAAATTAATTTGGAAAAAAACCCTAGTTTGGTTAATGGATTGGATTCCAGGGGATGGAAGATATCTAATAGGTGATCTATATGTAACATAATTGGATTTTTGGTTCATAATTCTTGGAAATATATTTTATATGGATTCATATACATATTTTAGAAAATAAAATTTGGCCCTTTTTTATGCATTTTAGGTATAATTTGTTGATATTATATACCAACAACCTCTAATTATATTTTATCATATTTGGATTATGAGGACTACCATGTGGTCACTGGTAGTAATCTTAAGAACACCCAAGATTCTTTGTACACTCAATTATTTTCTACTTTACATGTTTCATTCTGTAATCATTAATATTTTTATGTTCATTATTTATTGTAAAGACCGTACACACCATTTTCTATTAATATAATTTAATATGGATATATCTTCTCTCTTTTCAATAAAATATTGTTTTATTATTATTCGATACATTGTGTTAGGATAAATTTTCTAAGTCTAACTTCATAGAAACAATGATAAGAATATGATATATAATAGTTAAAAAAATATATAATTTTATACAATACACCCATGGAATTATAAAACAAGTGAATATTTAAAAACTATAAAATATATAAAAAAAATTTACAATTTATACGTCAAGTAGCTTATGATATGTATTTATTCTACTAACCATTATTATTAGTATAATATTTATAATCTATACTCACAATATAGATTATGAATAGAAACATTATTATTTTTTAACCTTGGATTACTTTGTCAGTATATGAACCATTATAAAAAACATTCTGTAATATTATTGATCATCAATGTCATGGAATGATATGTAATATACCAAACACATTAAAATCAGAAATCACTATATATTTAATATATTTCCTTGTATATAAAAAATATTTGTAATCTATCTATAACCCAGAATATTTGAATTAAAATACAAAATAATTACATATTGCATAATCTATAGTACATGTTTGGAAATATTTTTTAAAATATTGAATATATGCCTATAATATTATTTTAATTTGAAATTATTTATAATTCATCATATTTTGTCTGATATTTTTTACCATAGTATTCTTCAATCATTATGTAGTTTGGGTTTAGAAATTTAAAAATAAGAAAGTGAATAATAAAATATATTCTCATATATCTCCATTGTATTATGATTCTTCTCAAGGAAGATTATTACTACTATAAATTAATATAAAACCATGGTATTGATTCCATTACCCTCAATGAATATACTCCTAGAAAGGGTAAACATTAATTCTTACAATATGATTGATACTCTGAGAATGTATTTGTGATGGATTAACATTTGCATAAATATATTATAAATAAGAGTGGGAAGAAGATAAAAGGTCATGAATCCAAAAACAAATATTATATTTAATTGGACTTAGGAATGGTTATGCCAAATATTATAGTATTAATTTTTTATATGATGATATTAGAAACATTTTTCTTTGAAAATGACTAAAATAATTCTTGGCCATCAGTGCAATGTTATTACAATATCAAAAAAATTAATAAGTAATCATTATATAACAATATAGATCAATATATGTGTTTATAGGTATGTTTATGGTATTCAATACTTCAAATACAATCATGGGAGTATCATGAACAAACGATTTAATTTTAAAATCAATAGAAATAAAAACCCTATAATAAATATATATTTTTTCTTAATTTCCTTTATCGTTTGGTGAAAAAATTTCTAACATGGGGATTAAAAATATAGAATTTTATATGTGTTTTTTATACTTAATTAATTTATGATATTTCAAATATAAATTTATTCAATTATTTATTTTATTTCATTCAACAAAAAAATCATTTCAGTTTTTCCTTTTATTTTTTATTTAGTCACCTAATTTCGTGTATAAGAATTCTTGAATATTATGATTCCTTTCATTGATGTTATTTTTAGACATGTGTATTATTACAAAATTTTTCACATATTTAATTTATTATGAAATAAATGGAATATTTTTCTGAATTCATTAATATCATGTTTTCTTTAGGAAACCATTTGGTTCATATAATATTTTTTAAATGATATTGATAAGTGTCATATTCACCACATCATGAGTGTTTCAATGATTCATGTGGATTCAAATAAGATTTATGAACTAATATACATTGTGGATGTGTTGGTTAATGAAGTATATACTATATTTATTTTTATTGAGGTATATTAGAAAACCCCAAAATTCTGGAGACTTTTTTAAATGGTTGAAGGTGAAATGGAATATCATCAAATAATAGAAACTATTTTTTTCTATGTTATAAAATGAAATATTCATTGAATGAAATTGAAATAATATAATTTACTCTTTATTTAAATTTAAATTTACAATATTTATTCTTTTTGACGTATTGAATTTTATGGATTGAGTATAATAATCAATGGTGATCTTGTTGATTAAGGTGTTCAAAATTTCTAGAGTTGTTAAAAAAATTCAAGGTTTTATAATTTTTTTACCCATTTATAATAATTACAATTTTTTAATTTTTTTCCAAGGTAATCATTATATTAAGTCAATGGGATCAAATATGTTTTCATAGAATTTGAAAACACTCATACTTATTGAGTTTTATTCTATTTTGACAAAACCATTTATTAAAACCACATAAAATTCTTTGGATTATTTGGTTTTTATCTTTTCTATGTTATATATTTTATGTTAAAAATTAAAAACATAATATTGAAGAAATTATTTTAAATTGGTCATTATTATAACATTTATTTGTAATTTTGGAAGTATATTAATCATCTTTCTTTAAATATATTGCAAAAAAAATATCAACTCTTGATTTATAAAATCATATTTGGGGTTTCAACCATGATAAAATTCCCTTGATCTGATTTCATTCATTATGATTTATCTAGGTATCATGTATTATGAAGAACACAATATAGACATGTTACTATAGAAATTTTTAAAGCCAATGTCCTGAATTTTTTTTCATATATTCCTATAAATTTCTCAGTTAATGGATTATATTATTTTCTTCTTTTAATAATGTGAGAAATCTATGAAAAGTAATTATTATTATGTTTTAATTTAATTTTTATTCATTGGTTTTTATCAAAATGACTTATAATATATTGAATACAATTTAGTGAATTTTGTTTATAAATTTTACAAGAATTATAGTATTATATTCACACATAATTATGGAACTATGTTGGGGGGAAAAGTTTTGTTTTTTATATTATGTAATTAAATAATCATTTCTTTTGTAGTAAAGTTTTTTGGGGATTCACCCCTCCCATATCCTTTTATGATTTAATATCATCCCTTAATTTTTTAATGGTATTAGGGATCATGAAAAAACAACATAATCATGTTATAGAAGACACGTGTGAAGTGAAAGGGAATTGATTTGTTGTATCTCCTATCATGAATTAAGGTAGAAACATTTTGATATAGATAATTTAATTCCATATTCTTAAGCCTTCATAAATAACCACTATTTTGAAGAGAAATGGATCTAAAACAAATGATTGATGGTAATTATAGGGATATTATACTAGGGATAATTGTGATGTATTCTTCTATTTTGATTCAATCACCTATAATATTTTTAAATGATAGTATGTGTGGAATCATTATATCACACTAATAAATGAATATTTTGATAGTGTGTTGGTAATTTTTTTAATTTTAATATGTACTTGAAAATTAGAAGTAATATTCATTTCATTTCATTTTTAAAATGGAAATATATATATTTCTACTCCATATCATTGAGCTAGTAATTTAAATAATCGAACCTTCTTATTATAGGGTAATATTTGGGTTGTTATAATGGGTAAATGATGTTGAATTTATTCCAAATATATTTATGGAAATTTGATTTTTTATTTTATAAGTTTTCTAGATTCTTAGTGATTGAAAAAAAATAATAACAACTACATATAGAATCATCTAGTTATTTGAAAACTATAAATTTCCATGTTACTAATGTATTGTTTTTGTGATATGATTTTAAACTCATGAATTGTTGCAATAATTTTATATGTAATGTACTAAATTTAATTAAAATTTCACATGTAGACCACATAATTATCTTCAAATTTATCCCATTTCTCCCATAACCCAAGGTGCCTGAAATGATGTATTACTATATATCATACTAGACATTTGTACTTCTATTTGGGTTTCGAATTATTGATTTCTAAATCTCCCATATTCATTTCTACCTTGATTGGAAGGGTCACACTAGAAAGCTAGTATGTCTTATGTTTTTTTCACACAATATTTAACCTATTTTATTTATTCACTAAATATTTTAATGTTATGTTTGATTTAAATGAATTATTTGAGTGTTGTTTTATTGAGGCTATAGAGAGTCACTTCCAAACACGTTCGATAAAATGAGAAAGTAGGATCTAGTAAATGGTAACATTTTTCTTCCTATAACAATCATAAAAATATCATCAGGAACTTATTTATTTATATATCCTTTCTGTTAGACCTTCAACAATAATGTATAATATTTTTTAGAGAACTAAATTAATGATTTTGTTTCTATTTATGTATGTAATAAACTAATTAAAACTATAATTCTTTGTTATTTATATTTATATTTTCTTCCCTTTAATAGCGAATAACTTAATATAAATTTTATTTCATAGGTTTATATTGGAATCTTATTGTTATTTTCTAAATTTTTTTTGAGAAAAAAATATTTAAAAAAAATAATAGATGATATTTTTTCATATGAAAATATTTATGTATTTATAAATATTTTGTTTTTATGAAACTATTGTACTAAATATATATGATTTTTTAAAAATTTATATAACACATGGGAAAAAATTAATGGAGTTTGGTTAATGTCATCATTTCATTTTCATCTGAACTATAACAATTGGAAACATAGACCTATTAGTCAGCCTCAATGTTTGATTTGGCTGTGACCGTAATTTCATGTGACATGATGATATATGTTTATGGCCCCATTTTTTATGTTCTACTCATACTAAAATCCAAAAAAAATTGCATCAATAGATCTGATCAACTTCTTCATTAATCATTCAATCAACCCAATGCTAGTGAACAACATTATGATGTAGATTGATGGTTTTTTTTCAAAATTTAAAGGTTTATAATTTTTATTAAAATTTTACTTTTTATAAATTTAATTGTGTTGGGGAGTGGGATGTGAGGCTATTGTATTTCGTCTTGGTTGTTTCATGTAAAACTCACTAGTTAAAATTTATGGTTTAGGTGTTTTTTCCACTGATGGTTGTTATTATAGAATAAATTAATGGCTTTTTTTATGTGGAGATAATGATTTAATAATATGGTCCTATTTAATTTGGATTATTAAAAATAGTTATATATTTATAATATAATAACTATATTAGATATATTTTATATAGGTAACATAATAGATATCATATAATAATTTACCAACATATATTATAATAAAAATAAATGTTTAAAAAAATAAAAAAAATATAATGAAATGGATACAATCATTGGTATTTCATAAAATGATAGATAAATTTATATGGTTAACGATATCATAGAAAAAAATAATGTGTTGGTTATACTATTGTCAACGAATAAATTATTTGGTGAACATTTTTGACAATACATATATTAAATATTGGTCATATTATAATTATAAAAGAAATATTTTATCTGTCACTATACAATTTAGAGATATAGTTTTTACCAAAAAATTTAGTGACATGGACATATCAGTTGGTAAAATGTTTCATTAATAGAAAATTTTCCTTTACAAATAGATATGTATCTCTTAGAAAAGGTTTTATATTTTGTCTTGTCAATATGATAATTTAGAGGAAGACTAGGAATATCATATAGATAGAAATTAGAAAACTCGCATACAACAGTAATATCTATGATATTTAGTTTCTCCTAATCCTTTGGAGATAAATACCCCATTTTCATATGATTTAGGACCCATACAATAGAATAATTTCAAATATAGGTTCTAATTTATTTAAACAACAATATACATTCATAGTTTGGTTTATAATTTCAAATTTGACTTCCCTTACCCTGCAATTAATATAGGAATTATATAAGGAAATCAAATCCAATAATATAATAACATCATATTCAAATGAAGGGATAATAATGATATATATTGAGAGAAACTCACAACAAAAATAAATCATATAAGAATAATAGTCTTGAGATTTGATAATCTTACCATTAAGATCCATTATTGCTAATTTGACATCTAAACATTGAGTTAATATTATGATACTCAAAGACAATTTTCAGATATAAAACTATGGGATGATATATAATCAAATATGATAATAGAGGTTCTAGATTTGATGGTATCTATACCATTCCCCACATCATTATCACAGCTAATATAAAAAATAGTGGTCTGAAAATATTTACCATTCTATCTGGGATTATAAGGATCCTATTTATGATCATCATCATTAAACTTCAGACTTAATCAATAGTTAGCCTAATTCCCATAGTCCTTTTATTTTATATACACCATGGGTGGTTTATTTTTTGGTTCTTTTTATCTATTCACTTAATTGATTAACCTATTCCTATCATATAATCAATTGATTACTAGATTAGCTTCCATTCCCCACATAATAAATTTACTTGTTCCCATAAGATAATTTTATCAATGATTTCTTCTACACTAAGTTCATCTTCTTTACTCTATTATTTTTAATATTATAATTTCCTTTAAATTACATAGTTATTTTCTTATAAAAAATATGGGATTGATGGGTAACTGAAATATCCATTTATATCAACATATAACAATAAAAAATTTATTCATTTCTACTAACGTCCTTATAGATAATTCCCTTTATATACATTTTATAATCAACTAAATAATTGATAAATAGTAATTTTTTGTTGGATGATAATACTACATTCGTACAAATTGATAATATAATGTTTTCCTCAAAGGTAGAAATTGATTCAGTATCCATCTTATTTTTTCTTGAAGGTTTCATTGTACATTATCTTAGAAAGAATAAAATGAAAGAAATTTTTTAAATATAACCCTCTAATCTCATTGAAATCCTTATAAAAAATTTCAACCCATTTCCTATTATTTTTTATATGATTCGTCCATTTATTTTCTTCTCCTTCTAAATGATAAATAATGTAATTAATATTTTCTTATTTCAAACACAAGATAAAAAAAATTCTTTAGTGGTACAAACCTATTTTTCAATAACTAGTAGATCAACACACATACTTAAATAATCAAGGTGTTTCCTCCTAAAGGACTAGTAGAACATTGTCTATCCAATTTTTTTGAAATCTAAACACAATTCATGACATTTCAATGTTATATAAGAATAGTAATGATTTTATTACTTTCAACTACCACTACATTCTAAAAATTATATTGAAAATAATTTAATATGGAATAAAATTCAGTATTATCCAAGTTCATCCATGTCCATTCCTTTTACTAACACCATAGAGTATAATATGAGAAACAATAATCAATGTGAGAAACCGTATAATCATGAAAAATCAATCATATGATATCCAAATAAAGAAACCATGTTTTCAACCATTGGAACCTTATGTTTAATAGATTTTACCAATGATAATCATATATTAAAATCCTACATAATTATTCTTCATGAAAATGATAATTAACCCAATATTACATAATGGGAGTTTCTATCTATGTGTGACAAAAAACTCCCACTCATTATGAGTAGGTGATGAATTAGTTACCACCAAATCTAACCCATTTAGAGTTTATACCCATGAGGGAATTTCTTATACAACAACTTCCCCATTTTAATACACATATAATGTTATATATTCTAGGAAAACAACACTTATTTATATAAAATAACACAGGTTATTATCCAATACATTTTCTTATCCATGAAGATCTCAATAATGTTTCCCCATCATAGTTTCTAGAAATAAGTAAACATTGATCTGGTAAAAACAATATTGACCCATTATACTTGTACATAAATATCGAGAGTTATTATATGAATAGTCATTACAAAATTTCTTGGTCCAGAATATAAATATAAATATTTAAGGAATATGGATTCATGGATACAAATACATATACTATATAAAAGATCAAAAAAATATCTGATTTTGTTCCTCACATATAGAACCCTTATTAGAAAAATCATAAATAAAAGAATTCTTAACATCATGGAGGAATGAAAACATATTAAAGGGTGAGATTAGATAATTATTAATGATAAAAATTGGAGGTTCCAATGATCATTTATGTGTAAAAAATAATAATGGTATAATAACATGAGCATAATATTTCAAAAATGTACCTTGAATGTCATTAATCATAACCATGATTCAGGGAATATTCATTTGAAATTCATATGACATGAATCATAAATGAATAAAATAATATGATCTATAAATTCATTACTTTAGTATATGATTATTCATAAAATATTTGAATAATGTGTGGCAAGATAATAATCATTGTAATAATGTGTCATGTATACCCACCATACCATTAATCACATTTTTGGATATGAATAACCACAGGTTAACCTACCTTAGGATTTAGATAGCATCCAATGTACTTTATTTTTGGCCTCGAATAGCTCCCATTTAATAATTGATCGCATAAAACATTAACCGCTTCCTAATTTGTTATATGGATATATAATTAATATCCCACCTATAAAATAATCATAAATCAATTTTTATGTGTTCCATAGGATCATAATACATTCACGATATCATTATATGATAACCCATATAAATTAAATTTATAAAAAAAATATCATCATGATCAACATAATCTATTCAGAGAATGAATTAGGATCTTATCATTGTATCACATATCCAATGATGTAGAATAAATTTTTTAAGATGTTATTGTATAGATATAATACATTCAAATGATCATTATAATATTTCATGAAGTTAATTTCCATTATATATTTTAATATTCAAACATTTACTGTTTTAAAAATTATTTTGTGTTTGATAGCATATGTTACAAGAATTACTAATATTAAATTATCAAAAAAAATATTTTTTTTACTTAATATCTTCAAAATATTATGATAAAAGAATCTTCATTACTAAAATGAAATGTATTCCATGGTAAAGAAACCTTTTAATTATCTGGTGTAAATAGTAATAAATAAATAATGAGAATTATATGTTGTTCAAAAGTATAAAATAATTTAATTTCTTATCCTTCAATTATAAGAAAATTCATTTAAAATAAATAATAAATATTTTTATGTGATGAAATATTTCTATAAAATTATGTTTCATCATACTATATGGACATACATTATAATTATTTTGTTCCACACATAGAAATTTTATTTTTCAAAAATAACTTCATTTTTTACATAATCATGCTAACATGATCTTAGACTGTTTTTTAGAGATTGTTCTTAAAAGATTAATTTTTTGATGACTGTTGAAAAATAATGATATTTAAAAAAACCACTTATTCTACTAATTTAAAAGATAAATCTTGATTCTAAATTGTTAAAAATGTAAAATTAGTAAAATTAGATTATAAATAATCAATTTTAGGTAATTTAGATCAATTATATGTTAAATTTTAATATCAAAACATCTTATACTTATGGAAACATTTCCATTAGAAATCCTATTTTTATCATATTTATTGGACTAATATTAAATTAAATTTTTACAGTTATGTTAATTGAATTAGGGAAAATATATTCCATATTCAGAGTTCGTATAACAAATATTATATAATAAGTTCAATTTATTTTTTTGGAATAATGAATAGTAAATGAAGAAAAATTATAATGTACAGTTATGGTAAAATCATTTTTACAGAGGGATAAACTATGAATATATAGGTTAAATTGACATAAAGACATTCATAATTATTATGTTTTAGTCAAATTTAAACCATATATCCTCCATATATTGATATTGAACAATTTCTGAGCCTTGTGGCAAGTGAAAAGATTGGGTATCATTTTTTTATTTTTAAAAATCCAAGTCTTTCCTCTACCAACATATAAAAGTCAGCCACCTGTCCTCTATAGTTTTTCCTCCCAAAGAAATTTTCATCACACCATCCATTCCAAATATATTCCTTAAATCCCACCTAACATCCTAGATTATTTTCATTTCTTATAAATCAAATATTGGAATACATTATGGATAAACATAGTGATGTTATCCAAAGAAGTGGTAACATTCAAAACTATGAATTTTCATTTTTTCACTTCTTATTAAAACATTATTAATATTATAAAAATAGTCCAATATTATAACATATGTACACCCTCTTTCCAGATATTTAATTTTTGTAATGTAATAATCTATATACATCTCCTCCCACTATGAATGGGAAATGAAATCGTCAAATGTGTATACAGAAGACTACTACCTCGTGAATCAATGTAATTAATTTCCATCATCACCTCTAATGAAAAATATAATGAAGGATTAAAAATATAAAAACAATACCTATGATAGTGATATATTTCCATAATTTCAATACCATATATATCGTCTTACCTTCCAATACTTTAGAGAATATTAACGTCGCTCCTACGCACATATGGACTATCACCTCCATATAAGAACGTGAAATGTTTTTCATTTTATTATTATATGGATTGTTAAATGATAATTTTGATGAATAAATATGGAATACATGTAATAATATTGATTTAATAAGGTAAAATATTATTTAAATTTCATTCATTAAATTATTTGTAGAAATATAAAAAAATTCCATCCCTAAACATGACCTTCCATCTTCATAATCTATGAAAATAATTGTCCCATATTTAACATTGATAATATAATATAAATACTAAAATAATTAATTTATATTTTATATTATTTATTTTTATCGTTTTTTAGATGTTTGAATTCAGTTAAGTGAAAAAATATAGAAATTTACAATCGAAAACATACATGAAAAATGATCCAATTATCTACTAAATTAATGATTTTAACAAATAATTTTAAATAAAATGTTTGTAAAAGACTATAGGTAAATCATATATAGAATATAATATATTTTTATTTCACTTGAAAAAGTTTATAAAAATCTCTAATTGTTTTAATGGACATACAGACACATACGATGGAAATCAGAGTTTAGGTAATGTATTTAGTATTAATTCCCTTTAGTTGAGGTGTTTTGTAATGTTATGGAACAAATCTCATTAATATAGATAATGTAAATCACCTTATTATTTCTATAAAAATACTATATTAATATTAATTTTATTTAATGATTTCTTTGATATTATTTATTTCATGGGTGGTATGATTCAAAATTTTCCAAAGTAGAATTGCAACGAGCTAATCCAGGTAAACTATAAAGGACACCCAAACTATATTTTAATGTAATATAGGTAAAATAGGATTGAAAAAACTAGTCTCTATTGTAATAAAATAAAGACAAACAATCTGAGTAAAAAATTAAAAATAGATAAGATACTATAAAACCATATAATCCTTGAAAAATAGGATAAACTAGGATGTGGAACAAATCCCCACATGACTAAATGGCACACCAAACCAACCCAAACTAAAAGTATTAACAATAGAAGAATCTTGTATACTATAATACACTATTCCATTTCCCTGAATCCTATAATAAAACATTTGAAAACTCCCAAAGGTACATGTAGGGTGTGTTTTAAAGCCCTGTAGGATACCACCATGGTCTCTATACATGGTAAAATATATAAAATGAAATAATTCTAAATTATATAAAAAAAATATTTTACAAAACATTTTCATAATTTGAAACCATTAACAAATAATTTTTAATTTTATACAATATTTTTATTAAAGTACTTACATTTTATCAAAATGGAACTATTTAAATTAAAAGGGATAAAACAAGAAATCATTTCCATACATTAATAGTTACAAATTACCCATAAATAACCTATCATTCCATGTTATGTGCCACAACCTCAAATAAAAAGAAGTGATAAATAATTCATTTTAAAAAAAAATTATCTAATAAATAACCAAAATGTAAAAATTAAGAAATCACCATGTACTAGTGTCTAGAGTATAGAACAATGTGTACTAGACACACATAATTCTAGATTGGCATACATTGGATCTAACAAATTTCGAGACCTTCTAGTCGATATGACACATGTTATGCTCCTAATGGTGTAATAAAAAAAGGATAGTCATGTCTTTTTTTTAACACCCCCATGGATCCTAATGTGAAAGTTTACAAATTAATTTGACAAAAAATCGAATACAATTTTAAATTTTTTTTAAAAGTAAATAAATTCATCTTTATTCATTGAAAGCATATAACTAAACCATGAATATTAATTTTCAATGAAAACATTTTTCAACTTCATGAAATCATTTGAAACCACATATACCAACAAATATTTTAACCAACAAAATAATTTTATCATGGAGGACATGAAATTCAACAATTTAACCCATTTAATATAATCAACTACATAAAAAATGTAGATACCTGGCCTCCTTCAACAACAGTGAAACTAACCCTAGAGATTAGCCTTTGAAAGACGTAGCATGTGAGGAAAGTGAACAGGATCAATAAAAAACAATATACGATAACATACATAGCCAAAACCATATTTTTATCTAAATCCATAGAATAATAAAAATGATTACATACCTATAGAGAAACAATCCAATTGTAAATTTTATTAATCACTAAAAATTGAGCTCTAGAAGGGAATGAGTCACCCAAAATCATATAGTAGGATCCTATATTTGGATAAGGAGAAGATCGTCCATAGTATGAAATGATAATTAAGATGAGAAGTTCCCAAACATCCATACTTTTGACTATTACAGAACATGTAATCCCATTACACATTCTGTATTCCACAAAACACACATACATTAAATTTTTATTCTTTTTTATCAAAAACCAAAAAAAATTCATTACATAACATGTTCCCCTTACACTACATGCATACCCATCATTCTATTTACCCTATCTAGGAAATCTTCTGTATGGAAATTACATTGTGTGTACTCCAATTACATGATGTGTAGTTCCCCAAAATCCAATAAAAACTACAAGTTTTAGATGAAAATTGCAACAAATCCCTGACATCACTAATAAAGGAGTCCTCCTAATTCCATTTTGGAATTACTCAACCAATGAAAATGAAATCAAACAATAATGGTTAAAACATAATTAATATAATATTGATTTTTTATTATAATTTCAACTCTATAAATGCTTTATTACCTCCATACATCTGTCAAAATAATAGATTTTCAAAAAGAGATGGAAACAACTGCCACATCAATAACTCCTAGTACCAAATCTCAGGGATATACTATATTAACACCAATGGAAAACAGAACATTGGGATCAATTTACCACAACATACCTTATCCTAGTGATACATAATCTAAACTGGTAACTAAAATAAAGAGGTATCTGGATCATGTTAAATATCCCCTTTTAGTCACATGGGAAGGATTTTTATATTCATCCACCATTGGGAAACATGAATCATTTTTAGGATATCTATAACAACATATGTATATTCCAACCAATAGGACACCCAATCATGTGTTCCAGTGATCTCAAAGAGGACCACAAATCATGGCTCCAAAATTACAATTATGTCCAAACGACGATGTCTAAAAGTGAGGAGAAACATTGAGAAAAACGAATCACCATACTAAAACTCTATTGGTAGATTATGATAGACCACATAATATTTTTAATGACTATATTCTTTGTTCAATATCTTCTAGATCATCTTCACCATCTTTGACATCTCTTCATCAACACACTTCCAAAACAAGGACTGCTCTCCAAAATTTTCCTAGCATAAGGGAGATCCACATGGATACAAATAAAATCCCTTTAAGGGAGAAATATTATTAAAATATTGAAAAATATTTCTATAAGAAATTTATGCCATAGTAAAATTCATTTCACGTGATCCTCTGAAGTAAAGAACACAAGTACAAAGCATAACCTCTAGAAACAAGAAAGTCCTATCTCTTTTTCCATCTACTTATTGTTGCTATGTTGTGCATAATTTAATCATGGAAACCAAAGACTCCAGAAAATATTTCCAAAAACTAGATGTTTTACTAGTTTCCCTTTCAAATACATCATCATGGGGAACCCCATGAAGCCTCAAAATCTATTAGACATAAAATTCCATAAGCTATTCCACATTCATCATCACCTTTATTGGTAGGAAATGCACGGATTTTGTGAGTCCGTCAATGATTACCAAATTCTTATCCTTCCCACTACGAGTCAATGGAAAACCAATAGTGTAATTTGTGGGTATATCACCCCACTTCCATACTAGAATGTGTATGGGATGAAACAACCTAACATGTATCTGATCTTCCACTTCACCTCTCTAAAAAGTAATACACGACAACATAAAATTTACAATCAGCCACCTTACCACCTACCACCTACTCTGATGTCTCAAATGATGATACATATTGGTAATAATTAGGTTCAAGGAATAAAAAGATTAGTTTTCACTAAACAACTACTCATGCCTCATGAGAAAATAAACAACCAACTAATAATGGAAGACCAAAGCACCATAGGGATACTAGGACCACTCACCCTATGTCTCCCAACAACAATGTCTTCCACTAAAACATTGAAACTCACTATGAGACATATACTAAAGAAAATGTTGATTATCAAATGATGAGTAAGAACCATCAAATCCATACACAACATCCCACCGGCCTCATCCACTACCATTATTATCTCAGTAAGAAAAATCACCATAAACCACTCCACAATTAATTCCTTTAGGTTTTATGATGATAATTCTCTTATTACTGATTCATAAACCAAATTCCCTTTCCTAGGGTTTTGATAAATATCAAAATAATATACTGATGATACTACACACCGAATCTTCACTGAATATTCATATCCCTTTGAAAAAAATATTTTTAGGATCTTATGATTAGAATATACAAAAAATAACCCCCAAAGAAATTGTGGCACCAAATTTCGAGTGCATGAAAAATCAATTCCATCCCAAGATCATGGATAGGGCAGTTATTCTCAATGGGGGAAAACTGGTGAGATCCATAATCCACTACCTATTTCCCGTGGATTAAAAAACTTCTAAAATTCACTCAAGAAGCTTATCAGAAAACAACATAACCTGACAAAAATTCTATAATAAAAAATATTGACTATTTAAACACAAAATTCATATCCTAAAATGAAATTTAACAATTTTCATTCCATTCAAACCATACACCCGTATATATTAATATTGACATCGAAGATGTGATCTTGGAGAATTTATGATCAAACTGTCTATATTAACCAGCCAAACCCAAGGAGCTCTAAATCTCAGCCACATTTCTGGGTTTCCCCCAGGACTTAAATGCTGATAATTATTTTGGGATCTACTGAGGTTCCCCCCATATACATCATATTCAATATAGAAATCACTTTCTAGATCCAAAACTCATATGTGGAAGGCTTACCATACATATGATATTTTCTGAAGGATCAAAGAATGATATCAAAATGGTCTATGATATCCTCATCTAACTTCATATATGAAAATATATCATCCCTAAAATAACAACATTTGAGTCCAAGAACTAATGAATAACTAGTTTCATCAAATCCATAAACACCATGTATAATAAGTGATACTAAATAGAAAATCCCAAGACTAAAAATTCCCATATCGACTCTTAGACAATGTATTAGGATTATCCTCTTGGAATCTCAATTAGCAATACCCGGACAACCAGTCACTTATAGAAAACCTATTATCCCATATATACTGGTCAAGGATATCATCATTACTTAGAAATGGATATTTCATTTAAAAGGTCACCATATTAAAATATTGATAAAAAAATTCTACATCCCTTGAATTCCTTCTTATAAAAACGGAAATGCAAATACCATAGAGACACTCTTGGTCGAATAAATCATTCTTCCTATAGGCCCTTATGACATAACTTATGTTCCACCAACTCAGTGGGTTCCATATAATAATATGGAATATATATGGGTATCATTGTAGAGACCCGAATCTAGACATACATAGATATTACATTACTTTTGCGGAATACATAATACATAACAAAAACAGACACACAAGGACCGTAATAGTTTTGTGTCTTTGGAAACATGGAATGTAATCTTCTAATCATGGTGAAAGATCTTCAACATCTCCCATAAAAATCTTCCACTTTTTGTTTCCTTACTTAAAACCTTTCTTTTAATCCTGGTGGAAAATAAAACTTAAAAAGGGTGATATCAAATGCTCAGTAAGGGTAAGCATGGATAAAATAAAACATACCAAATACATTTGAACTTAAATTCATGAACATAATGTTTAAACATCAAAATATTGAGCAACGACTTAAAACATGGAAGTGCATAAGGCATAGATCATAATGGAACATAAATCATGATAACATAGCATGGGAATAAAACATGTAATTGTGGAATCCATTAAGCACATGTAATTATTTCCATAGTTGCCAAGGCATTACTGCCATGACCATCTTAGTGGACAAGGTCCCTTTATGAATCAAGTTTACTCCTCGTTTCAGTCCTGTAACACTGAACTGGATTGTCTTACCGTTCCAGCCATGTCTATCTCATGAGATATAAATCTTTACCCAATGCATTGGAGGGAGATATAGGTCCCACCCATCTCATAATGAAATCATTCTTACTTTTTCCACAAAATAAACTTAAAAAACTCATCATAAACCATAGAATAAAATGGGTTTCATAAACATCATCCCATCATTTAATAATCCATATAAAACAAATGGACATTTCATCATAAGAAAAGTGAACCATTTCAATCATAGATACATTAAACTTGAAACATACACATATCAAAAAATGTCATCTTATATGGAAAATATTTTTGATAAAACATTTGAAATGAATTATTGAGGAAAATATCCTTTCTTCGTCAAAATCATTTTCTTTTAAAAAAATTACATGAAATTTTAAAATAAAAGTATTTTGTTGAAAATATTCATAAAATCATGTAGAATAAGCTTCATGAAAATGAGGCGTTATGAAACCATAAAAATCCGTTCACGCCATATAAGTTAAAAATAACATTCTCCTCGTACTTTTGTCGGAAAAGACAAAAAAGTTCCTCGTAACGTAAAAAAAAGAATGATTCCTTACATACCATGTAGTAAAAGTAAAAAATGGGTAAAAAGAACTTTAAACATACATGTAAACACCTTTATAAAACATGTACTTTGATGATATAAATAACCCCAGTAAATACTTACGAATAAGCAATCTCGGATAAAAATGAGATTTTCAATAATTATCCTTTACCATAGGTCTGATATGCATCATACATATCTGAACCTCCTGTATAATGATTTAAATAATGTCATTGACTAATTCCAGAATCATATTCATTGTTATGATATCATATATGGTTCACTTGTGACCTTATATTACTCGTTCTTTTGTAAATTCCATGTTAAAGAGCGTTTTGGGTAAAATCGTTTCATTTGTCGTCTGTGTTTTGACTTGTAATTATTCATATGATTACTTAGATCACAATTACTTAATTCCAGAATATAAAAAATGATTTATATATAATATATATTCAGAATAAACATATATATAACAGATTGATAAATGGAAAGAAATACACCATTCATGGAGACGGTAGGTCGTACGTATGCATGAACATTGTTTTCGTTTCCTCATTGATTTGAATGGAATTAATTGGATGACATACATATATATATACATAAATACAGTATCATTATTATGTAATATATTTCATGATTACTTATTATATATACTTTATAATCATTTATGAATGGTTAATCATTGAGAATGAATCTCATCGCGTCGTGGAGATGGTATTCCGTACGTACGCACGAGCGATTATATCGTTCCCATGATTGTGGAATTTTATTGGAGTGTATGTATACTATTACATAATCAATAATAATTTACAATAATCATATATAGTTATTTATTTGCACCATTTTACCCATCCAAGTAAGGTGGTGGTGGAAAATAGATTACACCACAGCGTGGAGACGGTATTCCGTACGTACGCACGCGCGGTGATTTCATTTTCTATAGGATTGATAGATGGTGAAATAGGGTTGTTTCATACTTATAATAACATATCAGTATATGAGTGATACTTATGTTATTACTTCATAATGAAACAACTAAAGAAGAAGAAGTGGAAGAAGAAATAAAGTTGAAAGAATCGGTAACGGACATTACCTCTTCTTTGAAACGCCTCTTTGAGGCCTCCTTTTAGGGCACTAAAATTGGTATTTGGAGAATACCAGGACCTCTAGGATGATTCTAGGGAAGTGGAGAAGATAATTTTTCATGGGTTGGCCGAGATTTAAGGTGCAATGTGGTGTGAGGAAGAGAGGTAAGAGGTGACCTTTTATAAGGGAGGAGAGGGGCACCTTTGGAATAACTAAAAATATTATTTTATTATAAAGCCATATTCGGTTTTAAATAGCTCCAAATTGATTTATTTTGAAGCTAAGGTGGGAATGGGTCGAAATACTCTCATACAATAGAATTTGTACAAGTTTAGTTTACTATTTTAACCTTATCATTTAGATTTAACTTTAAGATAGATAATTTTACTTTTACCGTGTCTTTTTGTGTTCTTACACTATAAGGTTAATAAACATACTATAACAATCCAAACGAACCCCAAGTTGTTTATTATTAATATATATAACCTTATCTAAGTCTTTTGGCCGAACCTTAGATTTTTAGTAATAAAATAACAATTAATAATATAATATTTTTTTAAAAAACTATTTTATGTCAATTTTGACACTATTTAGTAATTGATTTTTGTGAAAATTATAACAGAATAATTAGTTCTAAAAATGTTAATTAAATCAATAATGACATGTCATATTAACCTATAAAATTAGTTTAATTCATAAAAAGTCTCAAATTATATTTATTTAGGTATTTATAACATCTATTATGTCAATATTCCATTAATAAGATAATTAGTGCATCATATTTGTGTCATAAATACATTAAATTATTTAATGTATAAAAGTTACAAATAAAATACCATTATGTAGGAAATCTTTTTGGATTTCTAATTAATATTTATAGTCGAATTTATCTTATGTATAACCCTATATTAAAAATTATTTACTTATTAAAAATTGATTTTAACTATTTTAACCCTTCTTTAAATAAATTAATAATAAATGTCCTAATCTAATCCACGTGGGCCTAAATGGTCATATATTATTCCTAAGGTTGTTTTTGGTCGAATTAAACTTATACAATAGAATTAAGACATGTGTTAAGGTAATAATAATATCATTTTTACCCTTAATTACCCTATTTACTTTTAACCGTGGTTAAAAAAGTAAAAGGTTACTATTCACCAAAAATTATTTTCATCTCATTGAACCAAATTTTAGTCCTTCATATTAACCCTGTCTCTTGTATTTTTGAAATTCCACTCACAGAAGCAGTAAAATTAAGTTTTATGAAAAAAACATTTTTTTAACTACCACTTAGTGATTTCACTATTCATCAAAAAATGAAAGTTTCCAGAAAAATACCAAAAATTAGGCCTAAGATATATTTGATATTATGAACTCAAAAATGATGTCTATTTTACCAAATTAAAAACATATCAGTTGCATTAATTAATTTAAAAATTAATTCCCATCGTCAAAACAAATAGCATGTTCTTAAGAGATAATAATTATCAAAAGATTGACAATTGTTTATGTCTGGTTTAAATGTGAAATTACATCCAACGACCAACATTGTATTAAATTTTAAAAATATATTCTAAATATACTTTAAAACCACTCAAATTAATAATTTATCACTATTAATTATTTCGATAAAAAATTGTTTTTAATTAAAATTTAGTAATTTTCACTATTAATCAGAAAATGAAAGTTATCCGAAAAGTACCAAAATTTCACCCTAAGTTAATTTCAATATTACGAATCCAAAAATGAAGTCCATTTTAAAAGATAAAATTTATAAACTTTCAAAAAGTGGGTATTACTATTCATAACGACTGGTTCATAATAATATTATAATAATATCTCATTTAGTGAAACTCGGTATTGCGTACTACACACGCTATCGAGGAAGGTCACAATTGCGTGTAATGCAAGACAAGTTAGGGATGCGTGTTGTGAAAGCTCCTTTTGGTGTATCGTAAAACACAAGATATTAATGAAATTAAAAAGAATATTTTTCCAAAAATCTCAGGGTGTTACATTCTACCCCCCTTAAAATGAATTTCACCCTTGAAATTCGTCGAGGTTATAAATGGTTTACTACTAGAAATTGTCTTTAATAGAAACCCACATCGTAAAAAGGAATAAAAAAACTTGGCTTTAAGAAATATAGTATGAAACTCAATGGTTACCCAAATTAACTCATCACTGGGTTTCCATGTAGGAGAACATAGGTGAAAATATGGATATGGAAGAGAAATCTAACCATCACGTCCTGATGGAGAGTGTTAGAGAACATGGATATGAAAAAACTATCAATCAAAAAGCCATAAATTTGTGATGATCTAAGGTACCATCTGATTCATCGGATATAAGGTCACTACGACAACATTTTTGGTTTTCAAGATCATTTCCCTAAAGTTGATTAAATTGTAATTAGAAGAAATACTTCCGTGATTTTGGTAAAGTCTCACCGTCGGTCATTCATTGGAAAATTTCCACTTCATCTCTTAAAGAAATGAATTTGAATTTGTCATTCGTGAAGTGTTAGTAGATCATGTGATAGAATGATGGGTCATTCCATCTGTCTCAAACAAAAGGTTAGAAAAGTTATGAAAATTACATAAGTCCATCTATTGTGAGATTAATCATATATGGTTCATAAAATGGACTTGTACTTCATATATAATACTTCTTAATATAATAAAACTAGTTTCTACTAAATAGGGACTTTCTGAAGGCCAGTGGTAGGCGATAAAGGCCTATCGCACTTCGGGTGTGGGTTCGATTCCCACAACCTTGTCCGACGTGATGGGATGTCGCCCGTCCTGCAGGTTGTCCTTTTTCTAAAAATACATTACTATAACATCCCATAAATAATATCGAAAAAACTTTTATCTTTAAACAATACTAACTTATGTCCAACATAATCCATTCTAATCTTTAGGCTTATCCAAAATACTGTTGTCTAATCTCATATTATAGTGAAAACGATTACCAAATAGTTCATACAACTAGCATGTTAATACCATCGTTGATCCCCATATATCATGAGATATGTCTTGTTGGTCACATTCCAAACATTTGAAGGCCTTAATCATGTATTATCTTGAAAAATGAATACCCATTTAATCCTAGTGAAAACATGAGTGCTGTCAAAAGTTAACTCTTTTCACATACCAAAACCTCGAACCATGATATAACTATTTCCTTATATCAGTCATGAGCTCATGAATACTGCCAAACATTTCATTTTCTCGTTTTCCCTTCATTATGCGCATATAATATTTTTTCCAAAAACATCTCAATCACTTTCCATGTTTACTGGTACTATAAAATTATTGAAAACCACAATAGGCCAATACATAAATTTTCCAATATTCCATGATACTATATATAACATTATTTTGGAATCCTATTACAAAAACACTTAATCATTCCCCCACATCGTTGTCATATTCAACATCGCCAATAGTGATCACATGTGACTTCCCTTTGTCCTTTTCCTTAAGTGGTTGCTCATGTCGATCATCACTAACCCTTGGATTAGGGCATTTATTAGCATAATGCCCCATTTCCTTGCACTTGAATCATTGAAGTGTTGGTGGTGCGTTCTCTAAAGTCTTTTCTTTATTCACATCATTAGAAACCCTTTTTCCATTACTTCGACACCCAGCTGCTCGATGACCTTATTTTCCACACTTAAAACATTTTCTAGTCCCTTTAAGACAATCTCAACCATGCTTCTTTCCACACTTTGAGCATAAGGAAACATTCATCTTCTTTTCAACATTATTCTGAGATTTATCCTTGAAGTCCATCTTTAGTTTCTTGTCCAAACTATGAGATGAATAAGTAACACCAACTTCCATTTCTACCTAGATATCACAACACACAATTTCTTCATAGCTATTGAAGTATATTATAGCTAATGCCCTTCGAAGATTTGGATTTAAGCCACTGAAAAATCGATCAACTTTACTTTCAGGTTGGATGATAAATCCAGATGCATACCTTGCAAGCCTTGTAAAATTCGCTTCATATACACCAACAGATTCATCATCCTTTTCCTTTAGTTCAAGAAACTCTTTCTCTATCTTTGTTCGAAGAATACGAGGGAAGTACTTATTTAAAAATAAGTTCATGAACTCATCCCATTCCATGGACTCAATTTCATCTCTTGTCCCCGTATTCTTGATACGATTCCACCATTGATCAGCTTCACCTTCCAAACGATATACTACTAAGATGACTTTATCTTGTTCATAACATTGAAGAACTGAAAATATCTTTTCAGTGGTACTAATCCATTGTTCAGCAACAAGTGGATCAAAAGACCCACTGAAAGAAGGTGGATGTTGCCTCATGAAGGACTCAATAGAATATTGTTCCCTTCTATGGTCATTTGGAAGTCCAGAATGATTCATAGCTTGTGTAAGTATAGAAATAAGATTTTTCACTCCATCTCCCATAACATTTGTTTTTTCAGGAGGACAATCATTGCATTTTCCATTGCATTGATCAACACGGTTCCTTCGGGTTCTAGCCATCATCTAAAACCCAAAAAGAATAGTGTGAGAGGCAAAAATCATGCTAGGGAAAACAAAATAATAAAGGGGGAGTATATTCAATATCTAACATCTTAGGTTTAATTCTAAGATCGTCACTGTAATTCTAGGACTATAACCTATACTTATACTTATCTTTAGGGACATCCCTAGACATACCTTAGAAATATGTCTAGGGATCTCACTAAAGTTCACGCGTCCTAGTTTCCAAAGTTTTACTAAACCTTTCCTATGATACCAACTATAGAGACCCGAAGCTTGACGTACATAGATATTACATTACTTTTGCGGAATACATAATACATAACAAAAACAGACACACAAGGACCATAATAGTTTAGTGTCTTTGGAAACTTAGAACGTAATCTTCTAATCGTGGTGAAAGATCTTCAACATCTCCCATAAAGATCTTCCACTTTTTGTTTCCTTACCTAAAACCTTTCTTTTAATCCTGGAGGAAAATAAAACATAAAAAAGGGTGATATCAAATGCTCAGTAAGGGTAATCAAGGATAAAATAAAACATACCATATACATTTGAACATAAAAACATGAACATAATGTTTAAACATCAAAATATTGAGCAACGACTTAAAACATTGAAGTACATAAGGCATAGATCATAATGGAACATAAATCATGATAACATAGCATGGGAAAAAAACATGTAATTGTGGCATCCATTAAGCACATGTAATGATTTCCGTAGTAGCCAAGCCATTACTGCCATGACCATCTTAGTGGACAAGGTCCTTTTCTGAATCAATTTCACTCCTCGTTTCAGTCCTGTAACACTGAACCAGATTAACTTACCATTCTAGCCATGTCTATCTCATGAGATATAAATCTTTACCCAATTCATTGGAGGGAGATATATGTCCCACCCATCTCATAATGAAATCATTCTTACTTTTTCCACAAAATAAACTTAAAACATTCATCATAACCCATAGAATAAAATGGGTTTCATAAACATCATCCGATCATTTCATAATCCATATAAAACAAATGGACATTTCATCATAAGAAAAGTGAACCATGTATATCATAGTGAAATTAAACATGAAACATAAACATATCAAATAATGTCATCTTAGATGGAAAATGGTTTTGATAAAACATTTGAAATGAATTCTTGAGGAAAATATCCTTTCTTCGTCAAAATCATTTTATTTTCAAAAAATGCCCTGAAATTTTAAAATAAAAGTACTTTCTTGAAAATATTCATAAAATCATGTAGAGTAAGCTTCATGAAAATGAGGCGTTATGAAATGGTAAAAATCCATTCAGGCCGTATAAGTTAAAAATAACATTCTCCTCGTACTTTTGTCAGAAAAGTCAAAAAAGTACCTCGTAACGTAAAAAAAAAGATTCCTTACATACCATGTAGTAAAAGTAAAAAATGGTTAAAAAGGAATTTAAACATACATGAAAACACTTTTATAAAACATGGACTTTGATGATATAAATAACCCCAGTAATTACTTACGAATAAGCAATCTCGGATAAAAATGAGATTTGCAATAATTATCCCTTACCTTAGGTCCGATATGGTTCATACGTATCCGAACCTACTGTATTATGATTTAAATAATGTCATTGACTAAATAAAGAATCATATTCATTGTTATGATATCATATATGGTTTACTTGTGACTTTATATTACCCATTCTTTTAGAAATTCCATGTTAAAGAGCCTTTTGGGTAAAATCGTTTCATTTGTCGTCCGTGTTTTGACTTGTAATTATTCATATGATTACATAGATCACGATTACTTAATTACAGAATATGAAACATTATTTACATATAATATGTATTCAGAATATACATATATATATATAATAGATCGATAAATGGAATGAAATACACGTTCATGGAGACGCTAGGCCGTACGTATGCATGAACGTTGTTTTCGTTTCCCCATTCAATTGAATGGAATTAATTGGATGACATAAATATATATATACATAAATTCAGTATCATTATTATGTAATATATTTCATGATTAATTGTTATATATACTTTATAATCATTTATGAATGGCTAATCATTGAGAATGAATCTCATCGCGTCGTGGAGACGGTATTCCGTACGTACGCACGAGCGATGATATCGTTCCCATGATCGTGGAATTTTATTGGAGTGTATGTACACTATTAAATTATCAATAATACTTTATAATAACCATATATAGTTATTTATTTTCACCATTATACCCATCCAAGTAAGGTGGTGGTGGAAAATAGATTACACCACGGCGTGGAGACGGTATTCCGTACGTACGCACGCGCGGTGATTTTGTTTTCTGTAGGATGGATAGATGGGGAAATAGGGTTGTTTCATACTTATAATAACATATCAGTATATGAGTGATACAGATGTTATTACTTCACAATGAAACAAATAAATAAGAAGAAGTGGAAGAAGAAATAAAGTTGAAAGAATCGGTAATGGACATTACCTCTTCTTTGAAACGCCTCTTTGAGACCTCCTTTTAGGGCACTAAAATTTGCCTTTGAAGAAAACCAGGACATCTAGGATGTTTCTATGGAAGTGGAGAAGAGAATTTGGAAGGGTTTGGCTGAGCCTGAAGGCTCCAAATGGTGTGAAGAAGAGAGGGAGGACGTGCCCTTTTATAAGGGATGAGAGGGGCACCTTTGGAATAACTAAAAATATTATTTTATTATAAAGCCATATTCGGTTTTAAATAGCTCCAAATTGATTTATTTAGATGATAAGGTGGGTATGGGTCGAAATACCCTCATCCAATATAATTTGGACAAGTTTAGTTTACTATTTTAACCTTATCATTTAGATTTAACATTAAGTTAGATAATTTTACTTTTACCGTGTCTTTTTCTGTTCTTACACTATAAGGTTAATAAAGTTACTATAACAAGACAAACGAACCCAAAGTTGTTTATTATTAATATATATAACCTTATCTAAGTCTTCTGGACGAACATTAGATTTTTATGAATAAAATAACAATTAATAATATAATATTTGTTTTAAAAACTATTTTATGTCAATTTTGACACTATTTAGTAATTGATTTTTTTTGAAAATCATAACAGGATTATTAGTTCTAAAAAAGTTAATTAAATCAATACTAACATGTCATATTAACCTAGAAAATTAGTGTAATTCATAAAAAGTCTCAAATTACATTTATTTAGGTATTTATAACATCAATTAGGTCAATATTTTATTAATAAGATAATTACTGCATCATCTTTGTGTCATAAATACATTAACTTTTTTAATTTATAAAAATTACAAATAAAATACCATTATGTAGGAAATCTTTTTAGCTTTATAATTAATATTTATAGTTGAATTTATCGTATGTATTACCCTATATTAAAAATTATTTACTTATTAAACTTTGATTTTAACTATTTTAACCCTTCTTTAAATAAATTAATAATAAATGTCCTAATCTAATCCAGGTGGGCCTAAATGGTCATATTTTATTTCTAAGGTAGTTTTTGGTCGAATTACACTTATCCAATAGAATTAGTACATGTGTTAGGGGAATAATAATATCATTTTTACCCTTAGTAACCCTATTTACTTTTAACCGTGGTAAAAAAGTAAAAGTTTACTATTCACCAAAAATTATTTTCATCTAATTGATCCACATTTTAGTCCTTGATATTAACCGTGTCCCTAGGATTTTCAAAATTCCACTCATAGAAGTGGTAAAATTATGTTTTATGAAAAATTCATTTTTTTAACTACCACTTAGTGGTTTCACTATTCATCAAAAAATGAAAGTTTCTAGAAAAATACCAAAAATTAGGCCTAAGTTATATTTGATATTATGAAATGAAAAATTATGTCTATTTTACCAAATTAAAATCATATCAGTTTCATTAATTAATTTAAAAATTAATTCCCGTCGTCAAAACAAATAGCGTGTTCTTAAGAGATAATAACTATCAAAAGATTGACACTTGTTTATGTCTAGTTTCAATGTGAAATTACATCCATTGACCAACATTGTATTAAATTGTAAAAATATATTCTAAATATACTTTAAAACCACTCAAATTAATAATTTATCACTATTAATTATTTCGATTAAAAAGGTTGTTTTTAATTAAATTTTAGTAATTTTCACTATTAGTCAGGAAATGAAAGTTATCCGAAAAGTACCAAAATATCACCCTAAGCTAATTTCGATATTCCGAATCCAAAAATGAAGTCCATTTTGAAAGATATAATTTATAAAATTTCAAAAAGTGGGTTTTACTATTCATAACGGCTAGTTCATAATAATATTATAATAATATCTCATGTAGTGAAACTCGGTATTGCGTACTACACACGCTATCGAGGAAGGTCGTGATTGCGTGTAATGCAAGGCAAGTCAAGGATGCATGTTGTGCAAGCTCCTTTTGGTGTAGCGTAAAAAAAAGACATTAATGAAATTAAAAAGAATATTTTTCATAAAATCTCGGGGTGTTACAATCATGAAAATGAGAAGGTCTCCTAAAAAATTGACCAATATCTAAGGTAGAAAATGGGAAAAATCATCTGAAAATACCACATTGTATTCACATGCCACTTTAGGAATTCGACCAACCAGACAATGGTCATCCTCCTTTGGAAAAATATATAACAACAGGAATGAGATTATAAAATAATATGAAACACTAATCCCTTACCTTCTTGATCCATAATTCCTCTCACCTGTGAAAGAAAGGGAGACCCAATCAGATGTTAAGAACATACCTTGATAATTAAAAAATTCTATCTATTCCTTAACAATAACCATCCAATTCATGAAAATAATTGGTTCTAATATGTCTATATCAAGCACTAGAATAACCGCACCACCTCAAAGTTAGATATCTTCACCCCACACAAATAAAATCTAAAAACTTGTTCATAACACATTCCCAAAGTCATTGAAAGATCACATAAGAAGGGAATAAATTACAAACACAATAAAAAAATGTCAAATACAATTTACAATAACAAAGAATGAGTACCACTTGAATAAAAAAATGATAGCCCCATATAAGATGGGATAAAAACCATTCCTCTAGAAGTAGTTGTCCTTGTTTCATGTTCATCAAGAATATAATCCAATGAATAAATTTTTATTTTCTTATCTAGTTGAATATCCCAATTAGCGTGAGGATTACACCAACTAACCTTGAAAGAATTATTATTAACCCATAAACCCATAGTAAATGTGGATCTAGACTTACTATAATAGTGCGTCCTTTAACTGAAATATTTCTGATGGACCAACCATCCACATTGAGGAAAATTCCAAGGAGTGACTATAAATTTAGTCCTTATAGGACTAAAAATCCCACATTGGTAGTAGAAAAACTTTTATTGCTATTTTGAAATCCCTAAAACTTGTCTTGAAGAAGAAATACCACTCTTACACATCCTCTTTTATCTAGAAGATACACCCTGGCTAACCACTAAACAAACTGATGCTCCACCCAAAACAATCTTCATAGATATGTCACCCACTACAAAATATTTCTTTTTGAAAACCTCTATAACGGTTGTAATGATCATGAGAATCATCATTGATTGAATATCAGGCCTCATTCCTAACACAAACATTGAATTCTTTATATACTCATTAGTAAAAATCATTATTTCTAGATGCAATAACATTGAAAAATGTGTAGATTACTCGATAATTGTAAGATCCCATGATCTAAGGTTTGAAACTCTATAGTCTTCTCCATATACATTATTTTAGTTTAAACATCTGGATAAACAGTTTCATGAAGGAATCCCCGGTATGATCTTTATGCAACATTTATTTCTCAATAGAGTCTCACAATATCCTTCCCTATCCATCAATCATATATAGGGATATCCCCACCATAGATTCTTTAATAGACTTAATGAATGCAAGGATCCTCTCTATCTAATCAGTCTACTCCAAATATTCCATAGGTCATTTATAACCATGAATGATCGGTGGATGCTTCTTATTAAATTACAATCCCGAATTTACCACCCATCATATGTTCCTAACCCACAAATGACCCTGAGTATAAATATTATAGATAATCACTTCTAACAATGTTTGTTTCATTAGAAGATTAACCTAAAAAACCCATCTCATTGCTTCCCCTCCTGGATTTAGATGATATCATCTTGGAGGCATTTTCTGAAAAAGACAAAAACATATCATCGAATAGAAAATTTCGAAATCATAAGACCAAATTCATGTATTGATAAAAAAACTTAATACATTAATAACTATAATTAAAGACAAAAGACCATACATTATAATGAATATTAAAATTTAAATAACAATCCCTAATACTTCATTTAAATTATCTCAAACTCAATGTCTCAAAATTGGTATAAGTCCCTAACCAACTATGGTTACATGGTATTAATCATGAATGTTAGAAGGCCAGACCCATTTTCCACACTTACTATCTGAAATCCAGTTTTTTTAACTCTTATAGACCCAAGACAGAGAACTGAACATAGCATTCCAGACCCCTTTTCCCAAATTCATTTCAAAACCATGCTCAAAAATTTTATAAACTATTTTCAATTCCATGAAAAACCTCTTTTATGATTTAAAAGAAATTACCAAATCAAGAGAATTCATTTTTAAAGAATGATTCCTTTTAAAAAACAATTAAATTTTCATAAAATCACTTGAAAACAAATATAAATTTAAATATATGAATAAAATGAATGTTTTTTTTTCATGAACAACTTCCAATTCATCAAATAACCCATTGTATGGAATCATCTACCCCAATGTGGTTGAAGCCCACCAACCATTTATAATAGTTACTAGAAACCAAGAAAACAACATTTGAATGATAAGGCACACCATAAAAATGAAAATAATTAGTAGAAAACACTATTCGTTCATTTTTGTAATCAAAAGCATAGTTTTTTCTAAATCCATATAAGAACTAAAAGGACTGTGTGCCTGAGGAGAAGAAATCCAAACAAAATGATGATCAATTGATGAATGAAGAGATATGAAATGGAATTATTCACTAAAAATCAACAAGGAAGAACATCATGGTCAATTTGGTGATGATACTCCAAAATATAAATTTATAATTTAGCAAATATTCACCTTAAAATAAAAAATGTATATCATTATACTATGTATAATCCCATTGCATGTTGTGCTTTCTAGGAACTTCACACACTATGAAAACCCAGTCGTCTTTTTGTTAGAAACATTTTATTTTCAATTATATTTAGTGAACCCCTTATATATCATGTAATCCTATAATGATATGCATACAGTTCATATTTTATTCCTAGAATCTATTACATGATGTTTATTCCAATTTCGTATTTTTCAATTTCCCATAGAAAAGAAAAAAATAGTGGATAAAGCTGACAATTATTATAAATCCACAACCTCATCATTATAGTTATCCTCTAAATTTTTTTCTACATTATATAAATAATGAAAATTTAAACCAACAATAAAGGTTAAAATGTACCAGAATTAATGAAAATGGGGAGTTTGAGGTAACATTTTCCTATTTACAATTTACTTATGGGAATGTTATATCATATTCACAACTTATTTCAATTATTATGTATATATAATATCCCATTTAAAATTCATATTATATATATCATTATCTTCATGGTATTTAATGTTTCATTTTATTTTACATATTTCACAAGGAATACAATTCAAAAATTACCAAAGTGACAATGTATTATTTCACAATATCATCATTATTCAAGATTGTTTATTTTTAATCATCCATTGGAAAAATTTTCTAATATTTATGTTCTAAAACAATCTATTATACTTGTATCTAATTATTCTTGAAAATTCTATGAAATAATAATAATTCCAAATAATTAGTATAAAAAATTATTTTAAAAATGTTTTCCATAAATATAGTCGTTATTTATCTATTCGTTGAAAATAATTTTCTATTGTATCAATTTCATATAAAAAATCGAAAAATGTTTTTTAAAATTGAAAAAATCATATATTATTTAAATTTTTACACATGTTTTAATTTTATTAAAAATACTCAAAATATATTCTTTTCATTTTATGAAAAATATATTTTCTATCTTTTATAGAATATTTTAAAGGAATATTGGTTTTAACACACTATAAATGTACAAAATTTTAATCTACTATGGAAACTAATTTTTTTATTTTTCCTTTACAGTTTCAAGTGGATATTTTTAAGGAATATTTTTCTTAATATTCAATAAATTTATTTTCCTTCAATGTGATTTTCAATTTGAAAAGTATATTTCCCACAAGAAACGTTTAATGTAAATTTTATTGTATCTTTATTCATCAATGAAAAAAACATCTTTTTACAATATCATATTTTCAAAATATATTTTAATTACAGAATCCTTAATATCTTTCGGGATTTTTTTGATTAGTTTGAATGGGACATACAATTTTGATACCATTCTACACAGTACTCTATATGGTTTGTTGTTATGTTTATTTATTGTGGAAATTACTAAAATTTTCCATGATAGTTTTTGAATTTGATGGATTTCATAGATTATGTTTAGGCCAATTCATATGAGGAATGAATTTGAATTATTATGTTATTGATGGGGCATGTTATAACACCTTTATTCATCAATATTTATAATTATAAAAAATATATTGGGTTCTTAGATGAGTCCTCACGCATTTATGCATCTTATATTTGTATTAGGCCTTCATTGTGTGGTTATGATGTCCAAAATTATGAATTTCCTCATTATCAGAATAATTTTTAATATCCATGTGATTATTCAACAATTTATAGTATCCATGGATCTATTTTTAGATTATGTGACTATTTATATAGAATTATATTGATCATCAATTATTTCAACCATATTATTCTTCATGTTCATGTTAATGATTAAATGATACATTTTTTAGTAATTTAACATTCTATATTGATTTTTCCATATGTTTTAAAAAGAGGTTTTGATGTACACATACCCTTATTGAATATTACAGTTAATAACATTCTTTTGTTTCCATTCCCTTGGATGTGAGGAAGTGTATTATGAATGAAATGTTGTATATGATAAATGGAATAACAATGTTCTCAAAGAAAATTATATCATGTCTTTTAAATGTTTAAATTGTAATTTTAGTTTCAAGTATGTATCTAATTTTATAAAAATACTAAACTATTCAGTCCTTAGGGATACAATACATTCTATCTAGTGGAAATGTAATTATGTAACAATTTACTTTGGGATACTATTGTTAGGGTCATTATAGTTAGTATTAGAGGAAGGTTATTATAATCATCGGGAACTATAATTATTAAATTTAAATTATAGATAATAACCATATGAATAAATTTGAGAATAAGTTTTAGTATAAGAATATATCCTAAAGTTTAGGTAAGGTAGAGATTTTTTGGATTTCCTACAAAAACAATCCTCTATGGATATTGGAAGTGGATTTGGATATAACATAATAATAATGAGGGGTAACAACACTAATAATGGTGCATTAGTCATTGACATGGTCATCACAAGGAGTGCATCAACATGTCTTGATACACACCTTTTTTGACACTCCAAGGGGATAGTATAGGGATAATTCACATTTTCATTAAAAGTAGTTATGAATGATTTCAAAATATTTTTTATGACTTGATATTATTCCCATAGATTCCATGATTATTATTATGAGATAAAATATGCATAATCTTTTATATTTACGTAAAGTGTGTAACTATTTTTGAAACTATATTTTTTGATTCATATACTTATCATCTAATAGTATTGTATTTTTTATATATATAAATCACACCTAGTATAATTAATGAAAACTATATCAATCCACATTATCGTTTTAGGGATTTATCTCCTTATAATGATAAAAAAGCTGGAGATGGATCTATAGAATGAGTTAATCAACTTATAAAAAATTGGTCAAACTAACTAAGGTTATGTATAAAACCCGTTCCTCTATAGAGAATCCCACTAATCCACATCACAATATAATAACGATTGACCATTTAATACATCAATAACGTTAATAAATTAATCTTCAAAGTAATATTTTTATAGCTGTAGAATAGATTATTTCCATAGAGATGATATATTTTTCTCTTTGATGTATTAAAAGGGATATTGATTTCAATGAATTTTATCATCTATGAAGGGATTAAAATAATGGTTCTCCATTTATTTAGAAAAATAATAATGGAGAATCTACTAAATATACTAATAGTAGCTATCCCTTCAATACACGTGTACTTTCATCAATTTTCCAGGCTTGAGGGCAGTATTTCTTCAACATCGTCCCTCTTCTTTTACCAACTACCACCGCTCCATCCATCGTCGCCAAAAAATTCCCTAGGTTTCCTCTCCCACGAGGTTGTCTCCGCCTATTGTTTCAGCATCCATCACCTACGCCTATATATTTATTCCCGCTCATTTTTTTCACTTCACCCCCTCTCCCACCATTATTTTCTCATTCATTTTTGAAACAAATCGGTGCCCTACACATCCCTGAATACCCTTCCCGACTCCCTCCCCGATTTCACTTTTCACTGTCCTTTCAAACTCAACTCTCCTACTCGCCTCTTTGATTCTACTATCCAGTCGCACATTCACATCCATCTCCACTGTCTCCCTTGCATGTGACTCAATAGCTGTTGCGGCTCCTCTCACTCTCTCTTGCGTTTTTAGAGTTGCACCGTCGAAAATTGATCAACAGAGCCACCACCATGAATTAAATTAATGGTCGCCTCCACTATTGAAATCTCGGCAAGCTGACATAAACAGATCTCCTATGTAGCACCAACAATCAATACTCTATGATTTATTGAAGGTTGGAGATGGACCATGTGAACCGTCGATGTTGGGAAGATGACGTCGTACTATAAAAATCTAAAATCGAGTTTTCATTTGATGCAAGATGACGATGAGCCTGATCTTGAACTAAGATGTCAGTGGATATCTTCCCTCCTGTAAAGATATTGAAAATCATTTTAAATTAAAAACCACCACCAATATAGCAACCTCTATGTGAAGAGGTCAATTGGATTAGTTCAATTTTTTATGTTGATTCAATGAACCGTGTTATGTCTTGAGTCAAGGTTTGTACAATATGCAGTTCTCTCTAATATCTGCTATGTTATTGTTGGTATACTAATAAATAAATGATGGTAATCCACTATTCTATAGGTATCTCAACCAGAAGATCTGCGTGCCACAACTTCATCGCCGATATAGCTTAGTCTGTGGATGCATTCTACAATCACAGTCCATGATTTTCCCTATATTAATGCAATAATTCATCCACATTCGATATGATCTACGACCAAACATATATATTTAGTTTCTCTCTTCAATTCAATTTGTAGTATTTCCCTTTTTTTTAATAAATATTCTTCTATAACTATAATACATATGGTTTTCCCATTCTCCAATTATAACATCTATTTCAATTTCTTAAACAATATTTATTCACTTATCTTTCTAAAGATCCAGATATATTAAATTGATGTTTTGCATCTATTTATATTTACTTTTACATATTGTTTATATTTCCATTTACATATTTTTTCATTTATTTAAACCATAAATAATTCTCAATATGATTTATATTTCCATTTAAATATTATTTCTTTTATTATATTGATGCATGTCATAAATATTTTTTGATATATTATTCTTCTGCATCTTCTATGGAATCATTGTTTGATGTATTTTTTGTTATGTATATTTGTTTCAACTATTCTCTATTATCAGTATTATTATTTATAATAATGTTCTATCACATTAATTGGGTTTCTCATTCCATTATCTATATATTCTTTCAAATCAAAGCATCTGATGGAAGGAGAAAATTATTTTTTGTTATGTGATATAAAAATATGAAACAATATCAATTTGGTTTCAGGTATGAAGAACAAGCTTCACTTCAAAATTTTAATTAAAATTTTCATTTCATTTAAACATAGTAAATTCATTAACTAAATTAATTTCCCTCCCATTTGTTTGTATTTCTAGGGAGAATGATCAAAAGGGAATCAGGATGCAAGTCACAGTTACTCAAGATATGAATTAATTCTCTATTTAATAGACATTTATGTGACTATTCAATTCAATATTTTTTCTTGATATAATATTCTTCTAAATCATATATGAAATCATTATTTCATGTATTTTTTGTTAGGTTTATTTGTTTCAACTATTTTCTATTATAAACATTGTTCTTTATAATAATGTTCTCTTTTATTAATAGGATTTTTCATTCTATTATCTATATTTTCTTTCACTTCCAGGAATTTGAGAAAGGAGAAAATTATTTTTGTTAGGTGATCTAAAAAATTAAAACAACTTATATTAGGTATTAGGTATGAACAAAAAGCATCAATTCAATATTTTATTTCAATTTTTCATATCTTTTAAACACACTAAATCAATTAAAAAATTCATTTCCTTTCTATTTTTTAGTGTTAATGCGGAGAATTCTTGTAAGGGATGATGGTTGTAGGTCACTGTTAGATAATATGTGATTTTTTTCTCTCATTAATGGACATTTATGAGCCGATTCATATTAAAATATCTTCAGTTAGTGCATTTCACTAATATTGTTCATTAGTTTCCGTCATCTGGTCACTACATTCAATCAGAAAATTTTTATTCAATGTAGAGGAACCTGATTATTTTAACAATATTAATTTTCATTATCCATTTCTTATTTCACTTAGAGACTTTATAAAAAGAGGAAAATAATTTTTTTATATGATATCAAAAAGATAAACAACTTTTAATCGGTTTCAGTTATGAACATTGAGCATCCATTCAAGGATTTAATTATAATTATCATTATTGTTGTTACAAAGAATAAATACATTTCCTAAATACAATTCCCTTATCGTTTTCTTATATTACTTCTATATAGTTTAGAGTAGAGGATAATACTTTATGTCATCTGAAGATGTTAATATACTTATATTTGGTTTTAGGTTTTTTCAGAGATGGTCTTCCCTTCATAATTTTATTTTATTTTTTGTTATTGGTATTAAATATTTTTAATTAATTCCCCTATTCAATGATGCCTAATTATAAATATTATAAAAAATAATGAAATATTTTATTATTTCTATTTATATGAGGTGATGTTGATATTTTTTAAAAATATAATCATTTACATTTCTTATTCATCAATTATTTTATTTTAATATGTTTTTAGGATTAATAATATCCATTTGATGATGAGATATGAAAACCAAGATTTTTTGTGATAGTCATAGTTTTACATGCTTATTTATTATCATAAATTTGTTATTTATTTTTCTTTCAGGTGGCCACCTCTTATTCAAGCCTTAATGTCCAAGAATTTTCCCTTGATCACCATTATTGTTAAGGTGTTGACCTCACGACTCTCCTCTCTCATATCTATGATGTTTTTTTTCCACCTCCATCGACATAATGTATTATGAGCCATATCAATTTACAGTATTTTAATTCCTATTTTCAAGTCCCTACATCCACTGATTGAACTACATTGGATCACTTGGCTTAGACTACTTTTGACTTAAGAGTTCTCTAATGATTTCTTAGTTTATATCCTTCATGTAAAATTTGTATTTCCATTATATAGGTTTTATTTTTATTGATTTCAAATATCCTTGATTATCTAATGTTCCATCATTTTTATTTTTCATTTAGATATGGTTTATTAGATTTTTTATTTATTTCTCATCCATTTCAATAATAAAATTCTCTTAACTTTTCGTTATCCCCTTTCACCAATCCCCTTACATTATAGGTAAAATGGATAACATGATTTTAGCTTCTCACCAAATTTGCATGTCATTCCTTCAATGTATGTTCACATTTATAATTTAAAACAAGTTTGTTAAATGTTTTTTATTTGAATTCATATTTTAAGAAAACTAATTCGATTTATAAATATATATGCTCTGTTTTTAAATATATGAATCATTTATTTTTAATTATGTTTCAAAATATATGTTTTTTTGTTTCTTCATATATTCCAAATGCATCGAATTTGAATTAATCCAAAATATAGTTTCCTATTTGTTCATCGAGTTCGACCAAAAATGATAATTCCAGCTCTTACACCTATATTTATTTCTCACTAATTCTTTTTATAGTATGCACTTTATAAATTTTCAAAGTAAAAATCATTCATAAAATATGAATTTAATGTATAAATATTATATATAAATATGGAATTGTTCTATATGATATGTACACACACACTTCTCATTAAGTATTTTCCCCCCTGATTCATTATAACAAGTATCCCATATGACCTGCCATAAGCCATAACATGCATTTATGCTCCATCTTTTAAAGTAGAATGTGGGTTTGTTAGTAGGAATTTGAAGTTCATTATCATGTAAATGGATTAAAAAATGAGTAGAAAATTATCTGGTTCAGCACTTCAATTTCCCCACTTAAACATAGAATAGTAAATGAGCTCATCTAGCACAACAATATTGTAGTTAAGATTTCTGTGGACTATTTTAACCTAACATGTAGTGAATCCATATGCTTCAGTTATGATGGATTTTTTAGGTGAGTATGTATCCAATTCAAAATATTCTTGGTAAAATTGATTCCATCATATCTTCTTCTCACTAACCTTGTGCGTCATTCATTGAATATATGTTCTCATTCCAAATTTTGGAAGTAATTTTGTTAAAATATTGTAAATTTTTGTACAGAATATTTTTATTATTTGTATAAAATCATGTTATGTTGATCATTATTTGATATAATGAGAAGATGTTTTCCATTATATGTTCTTAATTTTTTTTATTAACTATTTTTTGAATTAAATAAACAAATATGTTTGTATTAGTAAAAATTTATTCACATATCTAAATAATAATTTTATAGTGTTTTTACTGTACTATGGATTATTTTTATTAATTGAAATTGATCAGATTTTTTTCTGTGAATTTTTGTTATTTATTAAATTATTTTTTTATTGTTTATATCAATATTTTAGCCTTCAAATGAGTTAATGTATTGATTGGTAAAATAAATGGATGGAAATTAAAATTTTCTACTGCAGATCAGTGTGGCTTATGATTGGTTCATCTGCGGGCACAGTGGTACAAAACCCATAGGAAAGGTGAACCATACATTAATGGTAATGTAAAAGATAGATATACGGGAGATCATACATTTTTATTATGTTGTTTCTAGTTTTTTATGGATTATTTTTATTGAGTTAAATTAATCTGATTTATTCTTTGTGTTGACTATTTTTTATTATTAAATGGTATGATAACAATTTATATAAATCTTTTAATAACACGATTACTGAATAGATAGGATATAAAAAAATCTAGTCTTCAAATGACTCAATGTGATGATTGGTAAAATAATAGGAGGGAAATTAACAGTTTCTATTATAGGTCGGTGCAACTTATGGATGGTTCATCAGAGGGAACGACAGTGCACAACCCACAGGCAAGAAGAACCATACATTTATGGTAATGGGAATCTGCATGCAATTCAGTGTGACGATGAAAAAATGACATAGCTACAGAATCTAGGTGATGATAATGGGTAAAAAAATACAAAGTAAACAATGCCACTTACTTTCTTCACTAATATTGAAGTTATTTTATTATAATGGTCAAAATTTCAAATATTCATTTCATTTATATATTAAATTATTTAAATTAATTATCCATCATAAATACCAAAATTACTTCTTATTTCATAAATCAACTACTAAATTTATTCAAATATATGATTTTTGAAAAAATTCTCTTATCCTAGTTTTTTCTACTCACTGATACTAACTGCCGTAGGGATTCAAAACACTATGAACTCAAAATTTAAAATAGTGGTTTCATTGTAGTAATAACTCACACACCTTTTTGAATCATTGACCAAATACTATTAAAAATAGATTCTACTATTATATAAGTCAACCTTCATTTCAAAAATAAATATTGTTGGGAAAACATTTTTTAATGGTTTCTTTATTTCAAAATGTATATTTAATGTTTCCATTCTCAATAAAATGTAACTAATTCAATATAATTTTTTATTTTTTATTATCTTAAATGTATGTGGTTTCATTAATATGATTTATCAATGGTCAAAATAAATTTTCACTTCTTTTCATATCTCATTTTTGTTTTCAATTATTGTGATGATGTTTAACAAGTTATAAATTTTTTTCAATATTATATATTAATAGTTTGTAATTTTACCATATTTTAAATTAATTTTGATCCTTATTATTTTAAACTAGTAATGCCTTCTAGAATTAAATGCAGATTTAAAGCTCTGTGTGAATTCACAGGTGACGTATTAGTTATATGAAACACTAAGTGATAAAATTGTTGCAAATAATTTTCCCTCAATAGAAATAAAAAAATATTGAGGTAAAATTATTTCTATAAGTAAAATAAAATTAGAAAATGTTCCTACGTAGAAATATTACATTATTTTGATAGCAATGCCTGCATAAAACTATATACATAATCCAAAGACCAGGATTTTCTATCACATTCATGGGGTTATGAAAATCTTTCGATGGAAAATAGTATCCAAAAAATATCATCATACTAGTACATAGTATCATGTTCTATTGATATAAAAAAATAATTCTCCCTATATTATGGATCCAAAGAGAAGAAAGATAAAAATAATATGGTAAAAAATAAAATGGGAATGGGGAAGAAGTTAAAAAGGATTAATTAAATGGTAAAAATATTAAACAAAATGACCAGGTTCATGCATAAAGGGAATGATAGTTTACAGTAATTATGGATAGAAAGGATGGCGTTCTTGGGATTTCAATGGAAATTAGTAGGAGTCCTATTTTCAATTCATTAATTGTAATAAAATGGAACATAATATAAATGATCCCTCATAAGAAAAGGAAATTACCCCAAAAATGACTAGCGAAGAAGGTAATGGTTAATCTAATAATACAACCAAAGTCAAATTATTATGGTTTTGGTGTATTTGGAATCATGAATTTGGTTATTTAGGAACATTTAAAAATTGTATTTTGGTTATAATAATAATGAAATATCTAAGGATTGATTTAATTTTGGAAACATATATGTCTTCATGTAATATTAACATAATACTTGTTTATAAAATCATGGTTTTATGAGTTTATGGTTGATCATATGTTACTTTTCTTAAAAACAATCATTTGAGGATTTAAATATTGGGTTTTCATCTTGATTTATGTTTTATTTTGGATACATTTTGGGCATATAATCATTTTGTCTTGTATCTTATTAATTAAAAATGTTATTTAAAGATGAATGCATTTACTTTTTTAAGAAATAATACTAAACATATTAATAACTATTAGTTTTAATATGATCATTAAAGATAATAAAATTATAGTCAATTAATATTATATGACTTCGTGAAAAAATTAAGACTTATAGAAAATACTTTCAATTATAAATATGTTCGTTAAAATTTTTATTTAAGATATTTAGCATATTTTTGGGAATATTATTATAATTGTATTAATGTTGTCTTAGAAAGTGGACATCCCGCGTGTCTGGTGATAACCCATCCAATAAAGAAAGGTCATGATGCTTGAATGAACAACCAAAGGCTGATAAGGATGCATCAACAATAATTATTTTAAATTAATTCATGGTTTATATGACATTATTATAAAATAAATTATTTTTTAGATACATAATTTTTAAATGAATTAGGTTGATCTTTGGATATTAATGTTGAGGTTTAGATATTCATGTATTGTATAGGATATATAATGTTGTCAATTATGGGTTTATTTGATATAAATACATTATACAAAAGGACTTGTTACTCTTTTATGGATCATATTATTTATTAAAATATAATATTATTCAATCGGGCAGAATTAAATTATGCATTGATATTAATTTCATGTAGATATAAATTGAATGTAAATTTATTGATGCCCATGAAAAAGATGAAATTATACATATTTTTTTATTTATTATCTATTATAATATTGAAATAATGCCTCAACTCTTGGAAAATGATATTTAAAAAAAGAGTTATCTTATTAACTTTTTATATTATGGATCAATGGTATTTTAACTGACCATATATTTATATTTTAGGGTCTCTTATCTTCCCTTAATGATTCAATTTCTTGTGATCAAAGATCTCAATCGATCTAAACAATTTTTCACTCCTTTATTCAATGAATATATTTTAACATACCCATAAGTTTTTTATATGTTGGAAAACTAGATATTTTTTATTCTTTATTTCCTTCTTACATATATTTATCTCCTATCAAGAAGAATTTTTATTAACACATCTTACGATGCATGACTTAAAGAATTATGTTTTCAAATAATTAATCATTAATTACAATGAGCTTATTTATATTGAGATGATAAAATTTAGTAAAGGGTGGGATACTATAACAACTCAATATTTTAAAAGTAGAATCATTTTTTCAATAGTCAATATGATATGAAACACCCTGATTAAATGATCCATGAAATACATTTCTCTAAATTTAATCTCATTGATATGTTGTGATAAATGATACCATAATTCTAAATGAACTATATACAATTTTAACCATATAAGTATATTTTTTAGAAAAAAATAAGACTAAATAAATTATTAGAATTATTATTTTTACAGATGAACAAGTTTTCATTAAATGGTTTTCATTTTATTAAAACAAAATTAAAATGATTTGAAATATAATTGATTTTTTAAATACTATATTTTTTTCTAAAATGTGGTTTCGTCACTATTTGATCACATAAATTATAATAATTTTGTAACATTGCCAAAAATATAATTTTAAAAAAATTGACATCATATTTTGATTCATCAAGTCAAAATTATCGTTGAGTGAAATTTTTAGAATCCCACGGAAAGAATAACTTTTAAATGAATAGTGAAAATATACTAAATTTTTATAAAATATCTTTTCTTTTGAGGAATATAAAAGTTATAATTTTATAAATAATTTGGATAAAAGTATAATTAATTAAATTAAATTATAATTAATCCAAACTTTAGAATTTTTGTTAATTATATGGTGAAATTTAATTTTAAATGTCTAATACTTACAAAACCATTTCTATTGGAAAGTCTTTTTTTTCACTACATCTATGAACTAATTTAAAAAAAAATTCCCCAATTTTTTTATTGATTTTGGAAAATTTTATTCCATTTTAGGAATCATCCAAATTAATGTAACATAATATTTTGAACATATTTTTTCACTATGAATAGTAATGATAGTAAAAATCAATTTTCATGGATATGGTTAAAAGAAGTTTTTCAAGGGGTAAACTAAGAAGATAACATATAAAATGTCCTAAAATTTTTTCTAATTACTATTGGATGCACATAATATTTTTTTAAATTATATTTTCCTAAATAATGATAAATATTGTATCCTTCAACATGTAAAAAACATTGGTCCATCTTTCTGTTTACAAAAATTCAATGTGTTTCCTCTCTCAAAATTATAAAACTTCACCCAAAAATCACTCAAATTATTTCTCCCAAATACTTATTATTAATCCAATAAATAAAAAAATTCTTCCTGACATATATATCAACATCATCGAGTCCTTGGTATTTTAAATAATCCAACCAGTGATTGCATTTGTTATAAACCTAAGAGGTTTTCCGAAGAAGTGGTAATGTTCAAAACCATGCGTTTTCGTTTTACCTAGTATTATAATTCCTTAAAACATTCTCAAAATTAAATTAAATAATAACAAAAATTATCTAATATATAAAAATATGTTTTTATTTTAATTTATAATATATACACATATCCTCATCCTTCAAATGGGTAATGAAACTGTCAATAGTGTGTACGGAGGACTACTACCTCACAAACCGATGTATTTTATTTTCTATCACTACATCTCATGGATTGAAATAATGTTGGTTTAATCATATTTATATGATATTTATGAAATTATTTAAATTATATAATTATAATTTCAAATATAAATTCTTACCATTTAATCTGTTAGAATGTAATAACGTCACTCATGCGTACGTGTAGACTACCGCATCTACATACTCATGTGAAATGTTTTTCATTTTATTTTTTCAGGGATTGTAATAAGGATATATTTAAAATATATATATAAAAAAATCATATTATTTTTTTAATGCATAATATTATTTACATTATTTACATTATATCATTTCAAAAAATATAATCAATGTTCATGCATACGTACAACCTACCACCTCTATAAATGGTGTAACTCATTTCCCAATCACTTACATTTTTAGAAAATTATAAATATTTGTATAATGATTAAATATTATATTTATATCTTTTAAAATAGTTGTGAAATTATGAGATATGGATAATGAACTCTAGAATTTAGAAAACCAAAATATAGATGAATAACTCAGTAGTTATCACACAAAACAATGATTTTAATAATGAATTCTGAAGAAACATTCCATATAAGAGTATATGTAATTCTTATATACTATAATATAAATTTTTACTATTATATAATTTATTTAAAATTAATTTATATGTATTATTAATCATACAATAAAATCTAAAAATTGAATCATACCTGAAGTATATAATTTTGTCTTAATTTCTATTAATTAATGAAAGTTATAATGCTATGCACCTAATATCAATTATATGATGCAAGAAATATCCATTTTAAATTTCATAACAAGAATATAATATAATTTATGTTATTTAAATGTTAACTTGAATATATTTATATCATGGGGTGTATAAATTAAAACATATCAATGTGGTAATGGTTTCTCACCCCACATTTAATTCATTGAGAAATATTCCATATTCATTACTTATTTATTTTGTGTGGGGTATATAATACACTACTAATATATTATAAAATGATTTTATTTTTATAAATTATATTTTATGTAACATTTTATTAAATTTATTTCATAGGGATTATGGTTAAAATGTTTCCAATGTGGTAGGGATTATTTCACAAGGTCGTCATTTTTCAATATTCATTTTTTGAGAATCCAGTAGGATAATTGTATGATATTTATAGGTTGAATAAAATAGTTTTTCCTCCTATGGTTATTCAGGAACATTACATGTAATAATAGAATATCCCCCTATATGGAACCTAAAATGAATTTGAGAATATTTTTATGAAAACGTTACATTATTTCAATCTTATGTCAAAAATATTTTTTCATCTAAATCTATTTCATCTAAAAATATATTAAAAATATATTTTTAAAAAATAAATATTATTTTCTAAATATATATTTTACCGATGATTTATGTTTTTCTAAATTATTTTAATTTAATATTGTTATTTTATTCTGAATAAGGTACATTTTATATTTTATATAAAATGTAAAACGAGTCATTATTTTAATATACTCGACAGGTAAAAAATTCTCCACCATCAATACCACACATTGTTTTGAATATAAAATTTCAATATTACATGGTTTTTTAAACTAATGTTTTTTCATATTATTCTATAAATTTAAACTTTTTTAAAATTTATTTTCCTCCAAAAGAATATTTTTCAAAAAAAATTAAATGGAATTGTTATCGTATTTATATTAATTGATGAAAGAACCCTAATTTAAATAGAAATTATTTTTTATTCAGAACAAACTAAGTAAAATGTGGTAAACCTCATTGGTTCAACCCAAAAATAGTATTAATGAAATAGAAAAAAAATCATTGAATATGTGTTTGAGGTTTATATAATAATGTTTCATATATAATTTAATGTTAAGGGAATATACCATTGTATTTGGATCATTCTTGATGTGGTATTAAAAAATATAATCCATCTTGTCCAAGCTATAAATGTACAGCTCAAAATTTATCTTCCTTTAATTGAAACCTCTTATCAAAATAAGACATTTCTTATTAATCTATGCACACACTATATATTTGTATCCAAAATAATCATTGGTTCAACCATCCCATTAGATTCCTATTGAGAAGAATTAATATGGATTTCCTCCTACAACATTTATTCCTCATTGTGAATAATAATATACAATGTATGTTTTTTGAGCCATCCTTCTTACCTACTTCCAACTGTTGTGAATCAATAACCTCATTACTTGTTTTAGCCAGTAAGATGTTTTCATCACTGATAAGTTCATATGTAGCCAGAGATTCCTCCTCAAGTAGAGGGTTTTCATCCACTATAAGTAAACATACAATCAATATCATTATAATATTTGTATTCATCCATATTTTTTTCATTATGATGATTTAGAATCATTTTCCTTCCCCATACATTCTCAGTGAGTTCACAATCTATTCCCTTAGACCTAATCATTATGGACGTCCTTGAATCCATTTGGTTAGGTAGGAAAGATTTTTCTTTAAACCCTTTACATTTACCATTTCACATAATGAAACTATCTAAATAATTATCTCTTGTAACACCCAAAGCTTCTATGGTGGACTTCCTTTTAAATAATTCCATAACTTGCCTTGCACTCAATGCTATGTTCGAGCACACCGTGATGAATCAAACATAAAATTTAAAAAAAATTTATTAATTTTATTACTAAAATTATGAAATCTATATACTATATAGATTGTAATTTTTGGACATCCATCCTAATGATTTTATAAGAATAAGATTATAATTAATCAAATGTTAGTCATTTAAAGGATATTTTTTTCATGGAAAACCTATTTTAAATTCAATATTTGAAACATTTATATATTAAATTTGAAAAAACAAACTTCAATTATTAATTTTTAATATAAAATTTAACATTTATTAAATTATTTTGAAGTGTTTCATGTATTGATAAATAGTGAAAAATACTAAATTTAAATAGAAACCAACTTTTTTCATCAAAATAATTTATACAATTAAATTATACTTTGGATTGGTTTAATGTATATTAAGATTAAATTTTTATCACTTAATATAATTTAGTTTATTGGAATTATTTTCACCTTAAAAATTACATAAGAAATTGTCAATCTTTTGATAGTTTTAATGTTTAAATCCTCATTTTCTCGTTCCACCAATAAGATTAATTTTAATATTAATTTCTTTAACTTTTGTGTTTTGAATTTATTAAAATGGAATAAATATTTAAATTAAGTGGTTCTAAATTATATATATAGCTTTATTTTATATTTCTACATTATGAATGTTATATTTAGTAATTATTTATTACCACGGTTAAGGGTAAATCATTTAAATAATTGTAAAAATAATTAAAAAAACTAACCTAAAACCTACCTAAATCCAATTAGATCATTAAATTATACACTAATTATCTATGGTTATAAATTTAATCAATAAATTGAAACTATTACATGAATATTTCATGGATATTATTAAAATCAATGAATGGGACAAAATGTCACACTCTCATTTCTTATAAGTAATATAATTTTAATATAGAGATCATCAAAAGATAAAATCAACTATAAATATTCTATAGAAATATAAAATAATTACCGACATCATAATTATTTATGTATAAATTTTAGAGATTTAATAATTACAATTAATTATGACATAATATGACACGTAAGTTATATTCTTAATAGAAATATGAAATAAATGGTTTTAAGAATATATATTAAAATGTAATTTGAACTAATTACATTCTCCAAGAATTTTATAGGATAATATATAATTTTAAGAGTAAATCATATATTTTGGTTCAATGTTATATTCATTTTTTATTAGAAAGTTATGTCAAATAATTAATTGTGTCAAAATTGACATGATTGATATTTTATAAAAATGTCATTTTATTAAATTATCTAAAAATCATAAAAAATCATTAAAAAATACAAAGATATAATTTTATTTTCAATAATATCATACCTTTCCCATTTGAGTAAAATTGAAACAATATAAGTAAATATATTTATCCATTTAATATTGAGAATATTATTACCAAAATTAAAATTTAATAGATTAATTAAGGATAAATCAAAATGATATGGTTTAAATTAAAATCAAAGAAAGTGTAAATTCTATTAGCTGAAATTATTTTTATATATTATCATCTTATAATATAAATAACTAACCTTGTATCTATTTGAAATCAAATATCAATTTATATTAAATTAATAGTATTTGAGTTTCAAAATGTAGCCCTCCCTAATCCTATAAAAGGGAACATCTCCTTGTCTTTTATTCACACCTATCAAGCACTTTGGATTGGCCAAAACCTACAAAATTATCCTCCTAAATTCCATAAATTCATTATAGAGTCCATTATTTGGGAATAATTTCATCCTAAGAAGTCTGTTTGTGATAATTAAATGTAGATACACAAAGAAGTAGTAATTGTTTTACCATTTCAATTCAATATCATTTCATATTACACTTCCTCTTCCTACATTTTTTACATACTAAATTAGTAAAATAATTATAATATACATGATTATATGTTATTATGATTATGTTACAAACATATTCTTCCTTTTATCCATCCTATGAATAATAATATCATCATGCGTACGAAAATTACGACTTACCATCTCCACATTGTGGTGTAATATGTTATTCCACAATACTTTATTTGGATGGGTATTATAATGAGAATAATGTATATAAATAATTAATATGACCTGATAATGAATTTTTTATTACTAATATACTATCCAATTCTATACTATTTAACCATTAAGGGAATGATACCATCGCTCATGTAAACGTACAGACTACTGTCTCCACGATTTGTTGAGATTTATCCTCCACTAAAAGGATTGAAAAGTGATTATGAAAATTATATAATTATTTATTATCATTTTTATGACTCAATAATGTTTTGGAAATAAATATGATATATTCGATGTATAAAAATGAGACATATGTGAAATAATAAACCTAATAAATTACACCAGTTCATGCCCAAAATAATGATAATAATTAACTATTATTATGAAAATGATATAAGAGGATCATATATGATATCATATATCATGGAAATTGTTTTGGTATAACTTAATAACATTTTTTTACAATTATAATAGAGCTTAACATATCATCGACTAAAGGAGAGTACAAGGAAAGGGTTAATTTCTAAATCTCTTTATTATCTAAGATTACGTTTACAAAATAATTTACTAGGAAATATTTATCATCCATGTACATGTTTCATTTAAATTTATTTAAAAAAACTCATAATATTATTTTATTAATTTTAATTAAAATTTTACCCAAGTTCTATTATATAAAAATTAATTTAATATTGTTTTCATTTGGAGGTACTATTACTTTTCTCCCAAAGAATTAGAATAATGTATTTTAACTTATACGGTGCAGGTGGTTATTTTATACCATTTGGACACCTTATATTTTTGAATACTAATTTACAATATTACATGTTTATTTTTCAAAGAAATGATTTTTTTACAATTGAGAGACATTTAAATTATTTCAATATAAAATAAGGATATTTCTCTCAAATAGTTTTAATAATTTTGTTATATTTTATCTCATCTATATCAACATCCTTTGATATATTTTATGCTTAATTGAGGTATAATTAATATGATACTATATTACATATTATATAAGAGGTTTTATGATATGTTTTATTATAGATGACCTATTTTGATACCATTCATGGTTTATGGTTAAATAATCAACATTTTGAATGCTTGGTCAAATATGAATGTTTATGTTTTATTTCACCCTTTCATAAGAGGAATTAATTAGACTTAGTAAGATAAGTGAATTTCCCACTATATCCCATTGATGCATCAGTAGGTCTCATGAGACAAAATAGTTTGGGTTGTACATGTTTATGTACGGTCTTGGCATGGTGCTTGACAATATGGTTATGATGTTCGACATTACAGATTCCCTCATTATAAAATTAGTTATTGATATTACATGTGATTATTAGAAAATTTAATATCCATGTGAATAATCAAATGGAATTATTTTATTTATTCTTACCAAATTATACTGATGATTATGTTTAAAAGGCTTTGGTTTCAATTTTATACATTTCCTTAAACTTTTAGGATTATTTATGATAGATTCCACAATATTGGTTATCTTTCGTGATCATTTGAGGTCGTTCTTATCTTAAGATTAATTTTTCACAAGATGAATAGATGTATATTATGAATAACTTGTAGGGATGGTCTAAGGTATATAAGTGTTTTGAAAGGATATTCCATGTTGTTTTTAATTTCATGATGCAATGTAAAACATTCATTTGTATTTATTTTTTACAAGGATACTAAACTGATCAGTACTTTGGGATTTAATATTTTACGATCATCAAAATGTAATAAAATATTTTACTGACTATGAGAAATTGGTTTCTAGGCATTAGAGTTGGTATTAGAAGAAGTATAGTACAAACCGTGAAAACTATATTTAAGAAAAACATTGATTATGGAAGATTTCCTTAAGATATAACTTGAGTATAAATTGATAATAACATCCAAAAGATTATGTAATGTTGAGATTATGTGGGCCTTATAATAAATACATCCTTTTTTGGATAATACAAGTGGACATAGTTCCGACACATAAGTACTTAGGAGTGAAAACTCTGAAAAGTTGTTATAGGCCTTACTTGGGGTGTCCTGGAACATAACAATGGGACTTATTGCATACCTGGTTAGAAAATCTCTGAGGATATTCTTAATATGGATAACATTTTATTTTAAAATAACTATTAAGTATTTATGAGTAAATATTTCTTGAAGGAAACCATTTTTATGATTATGGATTAGTTATGCATAATTTTTTCAATTGATGCTTGGTATTTTAGAAGTTTCGAATTATACATTATGATTTATAACATAATCAAGTGTATTCCATTTTTAGAAATGGAGCATTGTGTAAAGAATTGAAACCATATCAACATAAGTAATCCTTATAGGGATTCTCATCCTATTAAATATAATGATTGTGCAGTGGGTGATACAAAAGCTGCTGAACATATTATAACCATAATAGGATAGATAACTCAGGTTATGAATTATAACATTACCGATATGGATAACCCTAATCCACAACATGGAGGATAAATGTTATACCTATTCATGAGACAAAAACCTCCAACATTCAATGTGTCTAAAAATCATTTCTATAATAATGGATGATTATCTTATAGAAAATATTTCGTTCATTGGGGAGAAATGAAATGGGAAAAAAATTTCATGGATGTTTATCATCACGTAGGAGATTTAGATAAGTTATGTTCATTAATTCATAACATTAATGAATATGAAGTAGTATAAAATATGTAATGGGTGAGTTTAATGATATTTTATTATAAAAATACTTTATTTGTGAAAAATGATCTCATATACAAAGGAAATTTATATGTAAGAGGAAAATGGAGGAAAATATTGTTGAAAAGAATGAGGATAACATCAAAAAATTATCAAGGATTTATGGAGACTTTATATGTAACCCAATAAGTAATATTGATAAATTACTTGATGGATTAAAACCATTCATCTTACAGGTGATGGTCACACAATCATTCTTATTGTATGAAAATATATCTTCATATACTATCAATATGGAAAATGGAATTATATATGTATTATGTATTAAATATAAATAAAGATAGGAAGAGGGTATCTGAAAACTTTGGAAAATTAAATATGGGGTTGAAGGGAAAACTTGAATTTCCATCCTATCATAATTGGTGGAAGAAACACCCTGGTACCTGCCTATAAAGAATGAGAGTTTGTTACAAATATGAAGAAAAATGCCACTATGATTGTGATTTAATGAGGATTAAAGAAGCTATTAATATTCAATGGTATAATTGTAATAAAATGGGACATTGTGGAAATGATTGTACTAGGATTAAAGAATATTTTCCCTAAAAAAGGCCAATGTACAAGGATAATATTATGTGATCCCAAGTGCTGAGGTTGAAGTTACCAATGACATGGTCGTGGGTACTTTAATTATCTCCTCAAATTTAACTAAATAATAATTTTATTCGGTATAATCACATTCATTTATATCTTCCTATTTTTATTTAACAATTTGATATTATCAATTCACATTAACAAGTGATTTTTCAGTCAAAACCCCTAATAGAAGTCACATTTCAACAAATATTTTTCAGGTAGTTCCCTTTATGGAATATAAAAGTGACTTATCAGCTAACTTAGTCATCATTACTATGGGTGAATTTGATATAATACTCTATATGTAGTGGATATTATAATATGATGTGAAAATCTATTTTAACAATAAGGATGTTAGTATTTTTTAGGAATATGTTGAATCTATTATATTTAGTGAAGAAACTTTATCACCTGATTCCTGTAAAATCCACCCCTAGTAGCATTAGTAAATGAGACTATTGTGGATGAAGAAGAAATATCATCTAGGTATGAGGAAAAAATATTCAAATTGATGACACACTTATTTTAAATGAAGACATTGATGTTTTCTAGAAATATTTACCTAGACACCACATAGCATTAAGTTGAGTTTTTTATTGATTTAATCCCTCATGAAAGACCAATAACATAGACTCGTTTTGTTATGTCCACTGTGGAATTTATTGAGATGAAGAAACAACTAGATGAGTTGAGTAATAAAGGACTTATTCGCCCTAGTTTTTACCTATGTGGAGAACCTTTTCTTTTTTGTTAATAAGAATGATGGATCCTTGAGGTTGTGTGTTGACTATAGATAAATCAATACTATTACAATAAAAAGGTATCCTCAACATTGCATTGATGATTTGATTCATCAAATTCATTGAGAAAATTTTTATTCAAGCATTGAACTTGGTTTTGAATATCATCAATTGTGTTAAAAGAAGGAAGATATTCCATTGTTATCATTCCGAACTAGGTATGGAAATTATGAGTTTACAGTAATATCATTCTGACTGACTAATTCACCCTTTTTTTTCTTGTATAAAATGAAAATACTGTTCAAGGAATATCATGATTATTTTTTCATAGTACTTATTGATGATATAATTGTATACCCCAAAATCTACGAGGAATATGAGAACCACTTTTAGATTGTTCAAAATAATCTTATAATAAATGAACTATATGGGTTTTTAAGAAAGTATGAATTATGGATTCAATTTTATTATTGGAAATAGTATATTGAATGATGTAACATCCATTGATCATGAAAATACAAATGAAATCCCAAAATTTCCACCACCAATGAACAAAACTAAGGTATACAATTTTATTGGTTTAGCAGGTTACAATCGTCATTTCATCTGGAATATTGTTGGATTGGATTACTTGTTAACCAATATCACATGTAAATGGGTTATATTTATTTATAGAAAATATTATTAAGAGTGTTTCAATGAATTTAATTGAATTTTATCCAATGATCATATCATAACCTTAATATATGGAAATTATGGTTCTGTTATTTATAGTAATGCATCAAGGATAGGAAATGGTTGTGTCCTTTTAAAAAATGATAATGTTATTTATTATGCATCCAGGAAATTAAAAATTCATGATGAAAACAATCCGAAACATAATCTTGAGTTAGTAGTAGTAATATTTTCTATGAGGTTATATAGACACTATATCTACGATGAAAGATGTGAAATATATGTATATCATAAGAGTTTGAAATATAATTTATCACAAGATGAAATCAACATGAGACAAAGGAGATGACATGAGGTACTCAAGGATTATGATTTCACTATATAGTACTACCCAAGTGTAGGAAAATAAGGTGGAAATTTTTTTAAGTGGGAAGGACCATAGAGTTATAAAAATAATGAGTGTTTAAAGGGATCTTATTTTCAATAATCTAGTAAAGATGGATATGGGAATTATCATTGATGTTTAAACATATCTAATTTTTCAATTGGCCACCAATACATCTTTACTAGAAAGGATAAAAAGATTTCTTTCTGATGATGCATATTTTAAAAAGAAAATTAATGCGATGAATGATGGGAGATTGATAGAATTCATATATAAATAATAAATTTTGAAATTTTTAAAGAAGTTGTGTGTTCTTTATATACTTGAGCTAAAAGGGGAATTGTTGGATAATTCTCATAGCTAAAATTTCTCTATATACCATAGTGGAATTGAGATGTATAGAGATTTAAAGGAACATTTTTGTGTGACAACATAAGGAGGGATATTCCTGATTATGTGTTGAGATGTTTGGTTTCCCAACAGGTGAATATTTGAACACAACATCCAAGAGTATTCCTTCATCCTATTCATATAACTATGTAGAAATGGGATGATATTATGAAAGACCTTGTCATGGGGCTACAAAAGGATCCATGAAGAAATGATGTGATATGAGTTATTTTTCTCATATTACCCAATCAACACATTCTCCTACTATAAGAAAAGATTTACCACATGAAAATTTATCAAGACATTACTTTAATGATGTATTAAAACATCATGGTGTACCCCTCTATATTGTTTTGGACTGCGATCCCCATTTTACATTATGATTTTGAAAAATTATTTAGAAGGAAATATATACTATACTTTTCATTAGCACTACCTACCACCCTCAAAATTATGGAAAATCAGAAAGGACTATTAAAACATTAGAATGAATGTTTATATCTTTTTCACTTGACATTCAATGTATGTGGGATTAGTATTTACATATAGTATAATTTTGCTATAAAAATAGCTTCTATTAATGTACTCAAATGGAACCATATGAATAATTATAAAGAAATGGATGCAATAAAACAACTTTTTTTATGATGTTGGTGAAATAAAACTTCTAGGACAAGAATTGGAAGAGGAAACAATGAAAAATGGGAAAATTATTCCAACCCATATCAAAATAGATCAATGTCTGAAAAAGTACTATGAAAAAAACTGAATGATGTATTAAGAATTTAGTTTGGAAAATAATGTTTTGTTGAAGGTGTCTACATAGTAGGGTATTATAAGATTTTTTAATAGGGGTAAATTATTTCCTAGGTACAACTATACTTTCGAAATTCTAGAATAAATTGGAGTTGTATCATACTATTTAGAAATGCCACCAAGTCTCTCCAAATTTCATGATGTTTTCTTCAAATTACTGAAAGGAAATAAATTCCAGAACCAACACATGTACTCACCTATGAGGAAGTAAAATTGAAACCTGAGTTGTCTTACTGTGAAGAGCCTATCGAGATTATTGACAGTAGAGAACAAGTGATGAGGAATAAGATGACAACATTGGTAAAGGTTCTTTGTTGAAACTATAAAATAGAAGATGTTACGCGGGAAATTGATGAAATTATGATGAAGATCCACCCAAATAGTTTTATAAAGTGATAATCTATAAATTTATATGACTAAATTATTTTAATTATGGTATAATGCAACACTCCAAGCTTCCACAATACACTTACTTTTAAATAATTCAATAGCTTGCACTACAAGCAACACCATGTTCTAGTTCACCTTGATCTGTCAAACTAGTTGTTTAAAAATAGTTACTAATAGTATTAACCAAATTATAAAATTTATTTACTATATAATTAATCATATTTTTTTATATACATCCAAATGATTTTATAATCATAAGATAAGAATTAATCTAATTTTACACATTAAGAGGTTATTTTTTTATTGTCAAACCCATTTTAAATCCAATAGTTGACACTATTATATGATCTATTTTACAAAAAAACATTGGTTTTGAATGAGTAATATAAATTTTTAATTTGATTCAATTATTTTTATTTTTCTGATGACTTTCATGTTTTATTGGATAGTGAAAAATACTAATTATTCTTTAAAACAACCTTTTCATAGAAAAAAATTTATAGTGTCAAATTATAAATTTGATTGGTTTTAATTTATAATTGGAATATATTTTTTTCATTTAACATAATTTCGGTCAGTGGAATCATTTTCACATTTAAAATTGGATGTAAACACATGTAAATCATTTAATTGTTTTTACTTTTAAAACCATGTTTTCTCATTCCATCAAGGAGATTAATTTTAATTTAACTAATAAAAAATATTTGTTTTGATCTAGAAAAATGGATTCCATATTTGGAATCATTGGGTATAAATTATGTATATATTTTGAATTTATTTTTTTGATATTATGAATAGTAACTATAGAAATTATTTTACAATGATTAAGTGTATATCAAATAATTAAAGGTAAAAATAAATTGTAAAATTACCCTAACACCTGTACAATTATATTTTGTATGAATTTATTCTACCATTATAATCATAGGTTATAAATAGAGCCATTTAATGGAAATTTTTATTTGAATATGACATGGATATTATGAAAATCAATAAATATTACAAAATGTCACACTATCATTTCTTATAAGTATAATAATTTAAATTTAAATATTACTAAAAGACAACATAGGTATTCAATTTTATCTAGTAATCTAAAATAATTTAAAAAATAATAGTAATTTTTTATAATATTTATAGATTAAATAATTACCATTAATGATGACACATTAGTGAGACACATATTATTTCTTTAATAGATATATCATATAAATTGTTTTATAAATAAAAAAATAAACATAATTTGAGCTAATTAAGGTTATCCAAAATATTTATAGGTTAATATGAAATTATAAGAGTATATTAATTATTATTTTTCAATGTTATATTTCGGTTTGGATTTTAATTTAAGATAAAGTAATGAATAGCATTATTATTGGCACTACAAATTTTTTTTAAAAATAATATTTTATTAAATTATTCCAAAATAATAAAAATTATTAAAAACTAAAAATTAATTATCATAAGGTCTAAAATTTCATAATGTGTCCATTTATTGAAAATTGAAACCATATAAGCAAAAACTAATTTCTTTTAGTATTTATAACATTATTACAAAAATTAAAAATTAATAGATTAATTAATGATAAATCAAAATGATAAGGTTCAAAAAAATTATAATATTGTAAAAAAACATTGTGGTTGAGAATATTTCAACCTATTATAGTATTATCTTATAAATAAATCACTTTTGAGATATTTGAAATAGAAAATCAATTTATATTAAATTAATAGTATAGGTGTTTCCTAAAGTGCCCCTCCCCTCTCTTATAAAGGGAACCTATTCTTATCTTTTATTAACACCACTAAAGCTTTTATTTTGTAGGAAAACCCTACCCATTTATCATCCTAACATCCCTATATTCATCTTAGATTCCATAAGTTGTTAATAAATTTAACCTAATGCGTCATTTTTTGAAAATAAAAAGGAGATGCTCAAAGAAAAAGTAATTGTTTTACCACTTCAATTCAATTTCTATTCCTCTTCTACATAATCTTCCAATGTTGTTACCATACTAAACTAGTATATCCATTATCATATAAATTTTAGGATTCTATCATGATTATGGGAAAGCAATATCCTCATTTCATCTGTCCTATGAATAATAATGTCACCATGCCTATATATGTACGACTTACTATCTCAATGTCATGGTGAAATTTAGTATTCAAAAATACTTTATTTAGATGGTTAAAATGATGAGTATAATGTATATAAATAATTAATATGAAATTATATTAATTATTTATAATTAATATACCATACTATTACATTTCATTTTAATAATAATGAAATGATACAGTTGCTCGTGCGTACGTACGACCGACCATCTCCACAACGCGATGGGATTCATCCTCCACAACCACCATTTAATAATGATTAAGAAAATATATAGATTGAATGAATTTAATATTAATGAACACTATACCATCATGGATATGAAAAAGATATATTTAATTCCATGGTAACAAGACTTATGTAGAAAATTATACATAAGAAAATAAAGCATTTCACACCCGAAATAATGATAATAATGAGCTATTTTTAAGAAAACTATATAAGAGGATAGTATATGATATCATAAAAATGGGATATAGTTCTAGTATAACATAATAAATTTATTTAACCTTTACATGGGATTTTAGCGAACCCTCAACTAAAGGAGAGTATGAGGTCAGCGTTAATTGATCAATCTTTTTATTATCTAGGATTGCCTTTTACTAAGTATTTATTTGGACATATTTATCATATGTGTCCATGTTTCTTAAAAATTTATTTCTAAATATTCATACAATTATTTTAAAAATATTTAGTGAAATTTTTAACCATGTTAAATTTTATAATATGGAATATTTTTTTCATTTTCCTTATGAGATATTATATTTGACTTTATTGAGAAAGTACGAGAAGAATGTATTCATAAATTATATGAAATGAGAGGCTATTGTAGAGACCCGTATCTTGACGTACATTGACATTACATTACATTTGCGGAATACTTAGTACATAACAAAAACACACACTAAAGGATCGTAATAGTTTAGTGTCTTTGGAAACTCGGAACGTAATCTTCTAATCCTGGTGAAAGATCTTCAATATCTCCCATAAAGATCTTCTTTTTTTTTACCTAAAACCTTTCTTTATATCCTGGGGAAAAGAAAACATAAAAGGGTGAGCTCAAATGCTCAGTAAGGGTAAACAAAAGAAATATCAATCACATCATATTCATAAGAACATAACATTTTGGAAATCATAACCTGCAAAAGAGAGCATAATTTCATAACATGGGATAAATCATGGTAGTGAAATGTAATCACAATAATCATAACATAAAACATGAAACTTTGTGGCATTCACACATAATCATAGAGAATCATTTCTTGTTAGTCATGACTCATTGCCAAGACTATCTTAGTGGACAAAGTCCCTTTCTGAATCGAGTAACCCTCGTTTCAGTCCTGTTTCACTGAACCGGTATAACCTACCGTTCCAGCCATGTCTATCTCATGAGATATAAAATCTTTACCCAATGCATTGTAGGGAGATATAGGTCCCACCCATCTTATAATGAATCCTTTCTTATGTGTGCCACATAATCATAAACCATACATCATTGCATAACCCATGTAATAAAAATGGGATTCTTGAAACATCATGACATCATAAATCAATTCATATAAGATAAAGGAATTCATAAAAATAATTCCATCACAACATGAACAAATCAATTTAATAATAGGGATAAAAACAGAACCCTTTATTATCTTAGATGGAAAATAATTTTGATAAAACACTTGAACTCCATTCTTGAGGAAAATATCCTTTCTTCTTCAAAAACATTTTTCTTTTCATAACATGTCTTACAACTTTAAAATAAAAGAAGTTGATTAAAAATAAACTTGAAAACTTGTAAAGGAAACTTCTTGGAAACAATGTTTTAAAAATCCATTCATGTCGTATAAGTTAAAAAAAACATTCTTCGTACTTTTGTCGGAAAAGTCAAAAAAGTACCTCGTACGAAAAATGACAAAATATTCCTTTCATATCTTTTACTAAAAACTCACCAAAGGGTAAAATTGGATTTAAAAAATTGTAGGTGAATGGAAATAATATTACATATTGAGGAAACATGGATGTGGATGATAAAATACACCCCAGTAAATGCCAAAGTATAAACAATCTCGGATAAAAATGAGATTGTGATATTTCCCTTACCTTAGGTCTGATTTGCTTCGTATGTGTCCGAACCTCCTGTATAATGATTTAAATAATGTCATTGACTTATTACAGAATAATATTCATTGTTATGATATCATATATGGTTCACTTATGACATTATATTACCCGTTCTTTTGTAAATTTCATGTTAAAGAAGCGTTTTGGGTAAAATCGTTTCATTTATCGTAGGTGTTTTGACTTGTTGTTCTTGACATTATTATTACTTATATCATGATTTACTTACTTCCAGAATATAAAATATGATTTATATATCATATATATTCAGTATATATATATATATAATAGATAGATAAATGAAATTAAAAACACCGTTCATGGAGACGGTAGTCTGTACGTACGCATGAACGCTGTTTTCCTTTCCTTATTGTCTTGAATGGAAGTAAGTAGATGACATACATATATATATATACATAAATCCAGTAGCTTTATAATGTCATATATTTCATTATTATTTCTTATATATACTTTATAATCATTCTTAAATGGTTAATATGGAGAATGAATCTCATCGCGTCGTGGAGACGGTAGTCCGTACGTACGCACGAGCGATGATATCATTTCCATAAATGTTGAATTGAATTGGAGTGGTTTATACAATATATCAGAATCAATATGATGTTGTAATAACTATGTATATTTATTCTTTACACCATTATACCCATCCATGTAAGGTGGTGGTGGAAAATAGATTACACCACGGCGTGGAGACGGTATTCCGTACGTACGCACGCGTGGTGATTTCTTTTTTCGTAGGATGGATAGATGGTGAAATAGGGTTGTTTCATACTTAAAATAACATATCAGTATATGAGTGATACTGATGTTATTACTTTGTTATGAAACAACTAAAGAAGAAGAAGTTGAAGAAGAAAGAAATTCAAAAGATCGGTAATGGATATTACCTCTTCTTTGGAACACTTCTTTGAATCCTCCACTTAGGGAACTATGATTGGTCTTTGAAGAAGACCAGGACCTCTAGGATTATTCTAGGGAAGTGGAGAAGGGATTTTGGCAGAGGTTGGCCGAGCTTGAGTGCTCAAATTGGTGTGAGGAGGAAGGGGGAGGAGGTGTCCTTTTATAAGGGAGGAGAGGGGCACCTTAGGAATATCTCAAAATATTATTTTATTATAAAGTCAAGTTCGGTTTTAATTAGCTCCAAATTGATTTATTTCGAGGATAAGGTGGGGATGGGTCGAAATCCTCTCATCCAATAGAATTTAGACAAGTTTAGGGTATTATTTTAACCTTATCAATTAGATTTAACTCTAAGTTAAATAATTTAACTTTTACCGAGTCTTTTTGTTTCCTTTCACTATATGGTTAATACACTTACTATAACCTGCCAAAAGAACCCCAAATTGTTTATTATTAATACATATATCCTTATCTAAGTCATTTGGCCGAACCCTAGATTTTTAGGAATAAAATAACAATTAATAATATAATATTTTATTTAAAAACTATTTTGTGTCAATTTTGACACTATTTGATATATGATTTTTTTGAAAGTCATAACAGAATTATGTGTTCGAAACAAGTTGATTAAATCAACACTAATATATCATAGTAACCTAGAAAATTAGTTTAAGTCATAAAAAGTCTCAAATTACATTCATTTGAGCATTTATAACATCAATTATGTTAATATTTCCTTAAAAGGGTAATTACTGCATCATCGTTGTGTCATAAATAAATTAATTTATTTAAAGTCTAAAAATTATAAATAAAATATCATTATTTAGTAAATCTTTTTATCTTTCTAATGAATATTTATAGTCGAATTTATCTTATTTATAACCCCATATTAAAAATGTTTTAGTTATTAAACTTTGATTTTAACTATTTTAACTATTCATTAAATAATATAATATTAAATGTCATAATCTAATCCAAGTGGACCTAAATGGTCATATTATATTCATAAGGTTGTTTTTGGTCGAATTACACTTATCCAATAGAATTAGGACATGTTTTAGGGTAATAGTAATATCATATTTACCCTTAATTACCCTATTTACTATTAACCGTGGTAAAAAAAAGTAAAAAGTTACTATTCACCAAAAATTATTTTCATCTCATTGAACCACATTTTACTTACTGACATCAACCGTGTCTCTCGGATTTTTGAAATTCCATTCACAGAAGCGGTAAAATTAAGATTTATGAAGAAATTAATTTTTTTAACTACCACTTAGTAGTTTCACTATTCATCAAAAATTGATGTTTTTCAGAACAATGCCAAAATTTCATCCTAAGCTATATTTCATATTCCGAATTCAAAAATGAAGTCTATTTTACCAAATTCATATCATAGAATTTGAATTAATTAATTTTATAATTAAATCCCGCTGTTAAAACAAAGAGCGTGTTTTTAAGAAACAATATCTATCAAAAGATTGACACTTGATTATGTCTGGTTTAAATGTGAAATTACATCCAATGACCAAAATTGTATTAAATTGTAAAAATATATTCTAAATATACTTTAAAACCACTCAAATTAATAATTTATCACTATTAATTATTTCGATTAAAAAAGTTGTTTTTTAATTGTAATTTAGTAATTTTCACTATTCATCAGAATATGAAAGTTATCCGAAAAGTACCAAAATTTCACCTTAGGATAAATTCGATACTCCGAATCCAAAAATGAAGTTCATTTTGAAAAATAAGATTTACAGAGTTTTAAAAAGTGGTTATTACTATTCATAACGGCTAGTTTGAATAATATTTTAATAGCTTATCGTTGTTTAGTGAAACTCGGTATTGTGTATTACACACGCTATCGAGGAAGGTCGTGATTGCGTGTAATGAAAGGCAAGTCAAGGATGCGTGTTGTGCAAGCTCCTTTTGGTGTAGCGTACAACACAAGACTTTAATAAAATTAAAAAGAATATTTTTTTATAAAATCTTGGGCTGTTACATTCTACCCCCCTTAAAATGAATTTCGCCCTCGAAATTCGTCGGGGTTATAAATGGTTTACTATTTGAAAGTTTCTTTAATAGAAACCCACATCGTAAAAAGGAATATCAAAACCAATCTTTAAAAACAAAAGTATGAAACGTAACGGTTACCCAAATAAACTAATCATTGGGTTTCCACATAGGTGAAAATATGGATATGGAAGAGAAATCTAACCATCATGTTCTGATGGAGAGTGGTAGAGAACATGGATATGGAAAAGCCAGTAATCACAAATCCATAGATTTGTGATGATATAAGGTACCATCTGATTCATCAGGTATAAGATCACTAGGACAACATTTTTGGTTTTCAAGATCATTTTTGAAAATTTGAATTAGAATAAATACTTACTTTATTTTGGTACAATCTCACTGTTGTTCGTGCCTTGAACAATTTCCACTTCATCTCTTAAATAAATGAAGTTGAATTTGTTATTCATGAAGTGTTAGCAGATCATGTGATAGAATGACGGGTCATTCCATCTGTCTCAAACAAAAGGTTAGCAAAAATTATATGCATAAGTCGATCTATAGTGAGATTAATCATATATGGTTCCTAAAATGGACTTATACTTCATATATCATACTGCTTAATATAATAAAACTAGTTTCTACTAAACAGGGACTTCCTGTAGGCCAGTGGTAGGCGATAAAGGCCAGTCGCACTTCGGTTGTGGGTTCGATTCCCACAGCCTTGTCCGACGCGATGGGCTGTCGCTCGTCCTGCAGGTTGTCCTTTTTCTAAAACTATATTACTATAAAATCCCATCAATAATATCGAAAAAACTTCTATCCTTAAATAATTCTAACTTATGTCCAACATAATCCATTCTAATCTTTAGGCTTATCCATAATACTGCAGTCGACTCTCATAATATAGTGAAAATGATTACCAGAGATTTAACACCATCATCGATCCCCATATATCATAAGATATGTTTTGTTGGTCACATTCCAAACATTCAAAGTCCTTAATCGTGTATTCTCTTGAATACCTTAGTGAAAACATGAATGCAGTTAAAAGTTAACACTTTTCACATACCAAAATCCTCAAAATTATATATACTCAAACATAGTCCTTATATCAATCATGAGCTCATGAATACTGTTAAACATTTCATTTTCTCGTTTTCCCTTCATTATGCGCATAATATCTCAATCACTTTGAATACCACATTAGACCAATACATAAATATTCCAATATTCCAAGATACAACATTATTTTGGAATCCCATTACATAAACACTTAATCATTCCACCACATCGTTGTCATATTCAACATTGCCAATAGTGATCGCATGTGACTTCCCTTTGTCCTTTGCCTTAAGCGGTTTCTCATGTCGATCATCACTAACCCTTGGATTAGGGCATTTATTAGCATAATGCCCCATTTCCTTGCACTTGAAGCATTGAAGTGTTGGTTGTACGTTCTCTGCAGTGTTTGCTTTATTCACTTCATTAGAATCCCATTTTCCATTACTTCGACACTCAGCTGCTCGATGACCTTCTTTTCCACACTTAAAACATTTTCTAGTCCCTTTAAGACAATCTCCACCATGCTTCTTTCCACACTTTGTGCATAAGGAAACATTCATCTTCTTTTCACCATTATTCTGAGTTTTCTCCTTGAACTCCATCTTTCGTTTCTTGTCAAACCCATGAGATGGATATGTAACACCAACTTCCATTTCTACCTTGATAGCACAACGCACAATTTCTTCATAGCTACTGAAGTCTCTTATAGCTAATGCCCTTCGAAGACTTGGTTTTAAGCCACTGAAAAATCGATCAACTTTACTTTCAGGTTGGATGATAATACCAGAAGCGTACCTTGCAAGTCTTGTAAAATTCGCTTCATAGGTACCAACAGATTCATCATCCCTTTGCTTCAGTTCAAGAAACTCTTTCTCCATCTTTGTTCGAAGAATACGAGGGAAGTACTTACTGAAAAACAAGTTCTTGAACTCGTCCCATTCCATGGAATCAGTTTCATCTCTTTGCCTCGTATTCTTGATAAGATTCCACCATTGATCAGCTTCACCTTCCAAACGATATACTGCTAAGATGACTTTATCATGTTCAGAACATTGAAGAACTGAAAATATCTTTTCAGTAGTACTAATCCATTGTTCAGCAACTAATGGATCAGTAGACCCACTGAAAGAAGGCGGACGCTGCCTCATGAAGGATTCAACAGAATGTTGCTCCTTCCTTTGCTCGTTTGGAAGTCCTGCATGATTCATAGCTTGAGAAAGTTGTGTTAGCATGGCTACAAGATTTTGCATTCCAGCTCCCATATCGTTTGGTTGCTCAGGGGGACAATCATTGCATTGTCCATTGCATTGATCAACACGGTTCCTTTGGGTTCCAGCCATCGTCTAAAACCCCAAAAGAATAGTGTGAGAGGAAAAAATCATGCTAGGTAAAACAACATAATAAAGGGGTAGTACCCTCAATATCAAACATCTTAGGTTAAATTCTAAGATCGTTAGAGTAATTCTAGGACTATAACCTATACGTATACTTAACCTTAGAGACATCCCTAGACATACCTTAGAAATATCTCTAGGGATCTCACTAACGTTTTCGCATCCTAGTTTCCAAAGGTTGACTAAACCTTTCCTCTGATACCAACTGTAGAGACCCGTATCTTGACGTACATTGACATTACATTACATTTGCGGAATACTTAGTACATAACAAAAACACACACTAAAGGATCGTAATAGTTTAGTGTCTTTGGAAACTCGGAACGTAATCTTCTAATCCTGGTGAAAGATCTTCAATATCTCTCATAAAGATCTTCTTTTTTTTTACCTAAAACCTTTCTTTATATCCTGGGGAAAAGAAAACATAAAAGGGTGAGCTCAAATGCTCAGTAAGGGTAAACAAAAGAAATATCAATCACATCATATTCATAAGAACATAACATTTTGGAAATCATAACCTGCAAAAGTGAGCATAATTTCATAACATGGGATAAATCATGGTAGTGAAATGTAATCACAATAATCATAACATAAAACATGAAACTTTGTGGCATTCACACATAATCATAGAGAATCATTTCTTGTTAGTCATGACTCATTTCCAAGACTATCTTAGTGGAAAAAGTCCCTTTCTGAATCGAGTAACCCTCATTTCAGTCCTGTTTCACTGAACCGGTATAACCTACCATTCCAGCCATGTCTATCTCATGAGATATAAAATCTTTACCCAATGCATTGGAGGGAGATATAGGTCCCACCCATCTTATAATGAATCCTTTCTTATGTGTGCCACATAATCATAAACCATACATCATTGCATAACCCATGTAATAAAAATGGGATTCTTGAAACATCATGACATCATAAATCAATTCATATAAGATAAAGGAATTCATAAAAATAATTCCATCACAACATGAACAAATCAATTTAATAATAGGGATAAAAACAGAACCCTTTATTATCTTAGATGGAAAATAATTTTGATAAAACACTTGAACTCCATTCTTGAGGAAAATATCCTTTCTTCTTCAAAAACATTTTTCCTTTCATAACATGTCTTACAACTTTAAAATAAAAGAAGTTGATTAAAAATAAACTTGAAAACTTGTAAAGGAAGCTTCTTGGAAACAATGTTTTAAAAATCCATTCATGCCGTATAAGTTAAAAAAAACATTCTTCGTACTTTTGTCGGAAAAGTCAAAAAAGTACCTCGTACGAAAAACAACAAAAGATTCCTTTCATATCTTTTACTAAAAACTCACCAAAGGGTAAAATTGGATTTAAAAAATTGTAGGTGAATGGAAATAATATTACATATTGAGGAAACATGGATGCGGATGATAAAATACACCCCAGTAAATGCCAAAGTATAAACAATCTCGGATAAAAATGAGATTGTGATATTTCCCTTACCTTAGGTCTGATTTGCTTAGTATGTGTCCGAACCTCCTGTATAATGATTTAAATAATGTCATTGACTTATTACAGAATCATATTCATTGTTATGATATCATATATGGTTCACTTATGACATTATATTACCCGTTCTTTTGTAAATTCCATGTTAAAGAAGCATTTTGGGTAAAATCGTTTCATTTATCGTAGGTGTTTTGACTTGTTGTTCTTGACATTATTATTACTTATATCATGATTTACTTACTTCCAGAATATAAAATATGATTTATATATCATATATATTCAGTATATATATATATAATAGATAGATAAATGAAATGAAAAACACCGTTCATGGAGACGGTAGTCCGTACGTACGCATGAACGTTGTTTTCCTTTCCTTATTGTCTTGAATGGAAGTAAGTAGATGACATACATATATATATATACATAAATCCAGTAGCTTTATAATGTCATATATTTCATTATTATTTCTTATATATACTTTATAATCATTCTTAAATGGTTAACATGGAGAATGAATCTCAACGCGTCGTGGAGACGGTAGTCCGTACGTACGCACGAGCGATGATATCATTTCCATAAATATTGAATTGAATTGGAGTGGTTTATACAATATATCAGAATCAATATGATGTTGTAATAACTATGTATATTTATTCTTTACACCATTATACCCATCCATGTAAGGTGGTGGTGGAAAATAGATTACACCACGGCGTGGAGACGGTATTCCGTACGTACGCACGCGTGGTGATTTCTTTTTCCGTAGGATGGATAGATGGTGAAATAGGGTTGTTTCATACTTAAAATAACATATCAGTATATGAGTGATACTGATGTTATTACTTTGTTATGAAACAACTAAATAATAAGAAGTTGAAGAAGAAAGAAATTGAAAAGATCGGTAATGGATATTAACTCTTCTTTGGAACACTTCTTTGAATCCTCCACTTAGGGAACTATGATTGGTCTTTGAAGAAGACCAGGACCTCTAGGATTATTCTAGGGAAGTGGAGAAGGGATTTTGGCAGAGGTTGTCCGAGCTTGAGTGCTCAAATTGGTGTGAGGAGGAAGGGGGAGGAGGTGTCCTTTTATAAGGGAGGAGAGGGGCACCTTAGGAATATCTCAAAATATTATTTTATTATAAAGTCAAGTTCGGTTTTAATTAGCTCCAAATTGATTTATTTCGAGGATAAGGTGGGGATGGGTCTAAATACTCTCATCCAATAGAATTTAGACAATTTTAGGGTATTATTGTAACCTTATCAATTAGATTTAACTCTAAGTTAAATAATTTAACTTTTATTGTGTCTTTTTGTTTCCTTTCACTATATGGTTAATACACTTACTATAACATGCCAAACGAACCCCAAATTGTTTATTATTAATACATATATCCTTATCTAAGTCATTTGGCCGAACCCTAGATTTTTAGGAATAAAATAACAATTAATAATATAATATTTGATTTAAAAACTATTTTGTGTCAATTTTGACACTATTTGATATATGATTTTTGTGAAAGTCATAACAGAATTATATGTTCTAACCAAGTTGATTAAATCAACACTAATATATCATAGTAACCTAGAAAATTAGTTTAAGTCATAAAAAGTCTCAAATTACATTCATTTGAGCATTTATAACATCAATTATGTTAATATTTCCTTAAAAGGGTAATTACTGCATCATCGTTGTGTCATAAATAAATTAATTTATTTAAAGTCTAAAAATTATAAATAAACTATCATTATGTAGGAAATCTTTTTATATTTCTAATGAATACTTATAGTCGAATTTATCTTATGTATAACCCCATATTAAAAATGTTTTAGTTATTAAACTTTGATTTTAACTATTTTAACTATTCATTAAATAATATAATATTAAATGTCATAATCTAATCCAAGTGGACCTAAATGGTCATATTATATTCATAAGGTTGTTTTTGGTCGAATTACACTTATCCAATAGAATTAGGACATGTGTTAGGGTAATAGTAATATCATATTTACCCTTAGTTACCCTATTTACATTTAACCGTGGGAAAAAAAAGTAAAAAGTTACTATTCACCAAAAATTATTTTCATCTCATTGAACCACATTTTACTTACTGACATCAACCGTGTCTCTCGGATTTTTGAAATTCCATTCACAGAAGCGGTAAAATTAAGATTTATGAAGAAATTAATTTTTTTAACTACCACTTAGTAGTTTCACTATTCATCAAAAATTGATGTTTTTCAGAACAATGCCAAAATTTCATCCTAAGCTATATTTCATATTCCGAATTCAAAAATGAAGTCTATTTTACCAAATTCATATCATAGAATTTGCATTAATTAATTTTATAATTAAATCCCGCTGTTAAAACAAATAGCGTGTTTTTAAGAAACAATATCTATCAAAAGATTGACACTTGATTATGTCTGGTTTAAATGTGAAATTACATCCAATGACCAACATTGTATTAAATTGTAAAAATATATTCTAAATATACTTTAAAACCACTCAAATTAATAATTTATCACTATTAATTATTTCGATTAAAAAAGTTGTTTTTTAATTGTAATTTAGTAATTTTCACTATTCATCAGAATATGAAAGTTATCCGAAAAGTACCAAAATTTCACCTTAGGCTAAATTCGATACTCCGAATCCAAAAATGAAGTTCATTTTGAAAAATAAGATTTACAGAGTTTTAAAAAGTGGTTATTACTATTCATAACGGCTAGTTTTAATAATATTTTAATAGCATATCGTTGTTTAGTGAAACTCGGTATTGCGTATTACACACGCTATCGAGGAAGGTCGTGATTGCGTGTAATGCAAGGCAAGTCAAGGATGCGTGTTGTGCAAGCTCCTTTTGGTGTAGCGTACAACACAAGACTTTAATAAAATTAAAAAGAATATTTTTTTATAAAATCTTGGGCTGTTACATTCTACCCCCCTTAAAATGAATTTCGCCCTCGAAATTCGTCGGGGTTATAAATGGTTTACTATTTGAAAGTTTCTTTAATAGAAACCCACATCGTAAAAAGGAATATCAAAACCAATCTTTAAAAACAAAAGTATGAAACGTAACGGTTACCCAAATAAACTAATCATTGGGTTTCCACATAGGTGAAAATATGGATATGGAAGAGAAATCTAACCATCATGTTCTGATGGAGAGTGGTAGAGAACATGGATATGGAAAAGCCAGTAATCACAAATCCATAGATTTGTGATGATATAAGGTACCATCTGATTCATTAGGTATAAGATCACTAGGACAACATTTTTGGTTTTCAAGATCATTTTTGAAAATTTGAATTAGAATAAATACTTACTTTATTTTGGTACAATCTCACTGTTGTTCGTGCCTTGAACAATTTCCACTTCATCTCTTAAATAAATGAAGTTGAATTTGTTATTCATGAAGTGTTAGCAGATCATGTGATAGAATGACGGGTCATTCCATCTGTCTCAAACAAAAGGTTAGCAAAAATTATATGCATAAGTCGATCTAGAGTGAGATTAATCATATAAGGTTCCTAAAATGGACTTATACTTCATATATCATACTGCTTAATATAATAAAACTAGTTTCTACTAAACAGGGACTTCCTGTAGGCCAGTGGTAGGCGATAAAGGCCAGTTGCACTTCGGTTGTGGGTTCGATTCCCACAGCCTTGTCCGACGCGATGGGCTGTCGCCCGTCCTGCAGTTTGTCCTTTTTCTAAAACTATATTACTATAAAATCCCATCAATAATGTCGAAAAAACTTCTATCCTTAAATAATTCTAACTTATGTCCAACATAATCCATTCTAATCTTTAGCCTTATCCATAATACTGCAGTCGACTCTCATAATATAGTGAAAATGATTACCAGAGATTTAACACCATCATCGATCCCCATATATCATAAGATATGTTTTGTTGGTCACATTCCAAACATTCAAAGTCATTAATCATGTATTCTCTTGAATACCTTAGTGAAAACATGAATGCAGTTAAAAGTTAACACTTTTTACATACCAAAATCCTCAAAATTCTATATACTCAAACATAGTCCTTATATCAATCATGAGCTCATGAATACTGTTAAACATTTCATTTTCTCGTTTTCCCTTTATTATGCGCATAATATCTCAATCACTTTGAATACCACATTAGACCAATACATAAATATTCCAATATTCCAAGATACAACATTATTTTGGAATCCCATTACATAAACACTTAATCATTCCACCACATCGTTGTCATATTCAACATTGCCAATAGTGATCGCATGTGACTTCCCTTTGTCCTTTGCCTTAAGCGGTTGCTCATTTCGATCATCACTAACCCTTGGATTAGGGCATTTATTAGCATAATGCCCCATTTCCTTGCACTTGAAGCATTGAAGTGTTGGTTGTACGTTCTCTACTGTGTTTGCTTTATTCACTTCATTAGAATCCCATTTTCCATTACTTCGACACTCAGCTGCTCGATGACCTTCTTTTCCACACTTAAAACATTTTCTAGTCCCTTTAAGACAATCTCCACCATGCTTCTTTCCACACTTTGTGCATAAGGAAACATTCATCTTCTTTTCACCATTATTCTGAGTTTTCTCCTTGAACTCCATCTTTCGTTTCTTGTCAAACCCATGAGATGGATATGTAACACCAACTTCCATTTCTACCTTGATAGCACAACGCACAATTTCTTCATAGCTACTGAAGTCTCTTATAGCTAATGCCCTTCGAAGACTTGGTTTTAAGCCACTGAAAAATCGATCAACTTTACTTTCAGGTTGGATGATAATACCAGAAGCGTACCTTGCAAGTCTTGTAAAATTCACTTCATAGGTACCAACAGATTCATCATCCCTTTGCTTCAGTTCAATAAACTCTTTCTCCATCTTTGTTCGAAGAATACGAGGGAAGTACTTACTGATAAACAAGTTCTTGAACTCGTCCCATTCCATGGAATCAGTTTCATCTCTTTGCCTCGTATTCTTGATAAGATTCCACCATTGATCAGCTTCACCTTCCAAACGATATACTGCTAAGATGACTTTATCATGTTCAGAACATTGAAGAACTGAAAATATCTTTTCAGTAGTACTAATCCATTGTTCAGCAACTAATGGATCAGTAGACCCACTGAAAGAAGGCGGACGCTGCCTCATGAAGGATTCAACAGAATGTTGCTCCTTCCTTTGCTCGTTTGGAAGTCCTGCATGATTCATAGCTTGAAAAAGTTGTGTTAGCATGGCTACAAGATTTTGCATTCCATCTCCCATATCGTTTGGTAGCTCAGGGGGACAATCATTGCATTGTCCATTGCATTGATCAACACGGTTCCTTCGGGTTCCAGCCATCGTCTAAAACCCCAAAAGAATAGTGTGAGAGGCAAAAATCATGCTAGGTAAAACAACATAATAAAGGGGTAGTACCCTCAATATCTAACATCTTAGGTTAAATTCTAAGATCGTTAGAGCAATTCTAGGACTATAACCTATACGTATACTTAACCTTAGAGACATCCCTAGACATACCTTAGAAATATCTCTAGGGATCTCACTAACGTTTTCGCATCCTAGTTTCCAAAGGTTGACTAAACCTTTCCTCTGATACCAACTGTAGAGACCCGTATCTTGACGTACATTGACATTACATTACATTTGCGGAATACTTAGTACATAACAAAAACACACACTAAAGGATCGTAATAGTTTAGTGTCTTTGGAAACTCAGAACGTAATCTTCTAATCCTGGTGAAAGATCTTCAATATCTCCCATAAAGATCTTCTTTTTTTTTACCTAAAACCTTTCTTTATATCCTGGGGAAAAGAAAACATAAAAGTGTGAGCTCAAATGCTCAGTAAGGGTAAACAAAAGAAATATCAATCACATCATATTCATAAGAACATAACATTTTGGAAATCATAACCTGCAAAAGAGAGCATAATTTCATAACATGGGATAAATCATGGTAGTGAAATGTAATCACAATAATCATAACATAAAACATGAAACTTTGTGGCATTCACACATAATCATAGAGAATCATTTCTTGTTAGTCATGACTCATGCCAAGACTATCTTAGTGGACAAAGTCCCTTTCTGAATCGAGTAACCCTCGTTTCAGTCCTGTTTCACTGAACCGGTATAACCTACCGTTCCAGCCATGTCTATCTCATGAGATATAAAATCTTTACCCAATGCATTGGAGGGAGATATAGGTCCCACCCATCTTATAATGAATCCTTTCTTATGTGTGCCACATAATCATAAACCATACATCATTGCATAACCCATGTAATAAAAATGGGATTCTTGAAACATCATGACATCATAAATCAATTCATATAAGATAAAGGAATTCATAAAAATAATTCCATCACAACATGAACAAATCAATTTAATAATAGGGATAAAAACAGAACCCTTTATTATCTTAGATGGAAAATAATTTTGATAAAACACTTGAACTCCATTCTTGAGGAAAATATCCTTTCTTCTTCAAAAACATTTTTCCTTTCATAACATGTCTTACAACTTTAAAATAAAAGAAGTTGATTAAAAATAAACTCGAAAACTTGTAAAGGAAGCTTCTTGGAAACAATGTTTTAAAAATCCATTCATGCCGTATAAGTTAAAAAAAACATTCTTCGTACTTTTGTCGGAAAAGTCAAAAAAGTACCTCGTACGAAAAACGACAAAAGATTCCTTTCATATCTTTTACTAAAAACTCACCAAAGGGTAAAATTGGATTTAAAAAATTGTAGGTGAATGGAAATAATATTACATATTGAGGAAACATGGATGTGGATGATAAAATACACCCCAGTAAATGCCAAAGTATAAACAATCTCGGATAAAAATGAGATTGTGATATTTCCCTTACCTTAGGTCTGATTTGCTTCGTATGTGTCCGAACCTCCTGTATAATGATTTAAATAATGTCATTGAATTATTACAGAATCATATTCATTGTTATGATATCATATATGGTTCACTTATGACATTATATTACCCGTTCTTTTGTAAATTCCATGTTAAAGAAGCGTTTTGGGTAAAATCGTTTCATTTATCGTAGGTGTTTTGACTTGTTGTTCTTGACATTATTATTACTTATATCATGATTTACTTACTTCCAGAATATAAAATATGATTTATATATCATATATATTCAGTATATATATATATAATAGATAGATAAATGAAATGAAAAACACCGTTCATGGAGACGGTAGTCCGTACGTACGCATGAACGATGTTTTCCTTTCCTTATTGTCTTGAATGGAAGTAAGTAGATGACATACATATATATATATACATAAATCCAGTAGCTTTATAATGTCATATATTTCATTATTATTTCTTATATATACTTTATAATCATTCTTAAATGGTTAACATGGAGAATGAATCTCATCGCGTCGTGGAGACGGTAGTCCGTACGTACGCACGAGCGATGATATCATTTCCATAAATATTGAATTGGAGTGGAGTGGTTTATACAATATATCAGAATCAATATGATGTTGTAATAACTATGTATATTTATTCTTTACACCATTATACCCATCCATCTAAGGTGGTGGTGGAAAATAGATTACACCACGGCGTGGAGACGGTATTCCGTACGTACGCACGCGTGGTGATTTCTTTTTCTGTAGGATGGATAGATGGTGAAATAGAATTGTTTCATACTTAAAATAACATATCAGTATATGAGTGATACTGATGTTATTACTTTGTTATGAAACAAATAAAGAAGAAGAAGTTGAAGAACAAAGAAATTGAAAAGATCGGTAATGGATATTACCTCTTCTTTGGAACACTTCTTTGAATCCTCCACTTAGGGAACTATGATTGGTCTTTGAAGAAGACCAGGACCTCTAGGATTATTATAGGGAAGTGGAGAAGGGATTTTGGCAGAGGTTGGCCGAGCTTGAGTGCTCAAATTGGTGTGAGGAGGAAGGGGGAGGAGGTGTCCTTTTATAAGGGAGGAGAGGGGCACCTTAGGAATATCTCAAAATATTATTTTATTATAAAGTCAAGTTCGGTTTTAATTAGCTCCAAATTGATTTATTTCGAGGCTAAGGTGGGGATGGGTCTAAATCCTCTCATCCAATAGAATTTAGACAAGTTTAGGGTATTATTTTAACCTTATCAATTAGATTTAACTCTAAGTTAAATAATTTAACTTTTACCGTGTCTTTTTGTTTCCTTTCACTATATGGTTAATACACTTACTATAACATGCCAAACGAACCCCAAATTGTTTATTATTAATACATATATCCTTATCTAAGTCATTTGGCCGAACCCTAGATTTTTAGGAATAAAATAACAATTAATAATATAATATTTGATTTAAAAACTATTTTGTGTCAATTTTGACACTATTTGATATATGATTTTTGTGAAAGTCATAACAGAATTATATGTTCGAACCAAGTTGATTAAATCAACACTAATATATCATAGTAACCTAGAAAATTATTTTAAGTCATAAAAAGTCTCAAATTACATTCATTTGAGCATTTATAACATCAATTATGTTAATATTTCCTTAAAAGGGTAATTACTGCATCATCGTTGTGTCATAAATAAATTAATATATTTAAAGTCTAAAAATTATAAATAAAATATCATTATGTAGGAAATCTTTTTATATTTCTAATGAATATTTATAGTCGAATTTATCTTATGTATTACCCCATATTAAAAATGTTTTAGTTATTAAACTTTGATTTTAAATATTTTAACTATTCATTAAATAATATAATATTAAATGTCATAATCTAATCCAAGTGGACCTAAATGGTCATATTATATTCATAAGGTTGTTTTTGGTCGAATTACATTTATCCAATAGAATTAGGACATGTGTTAGGGTAATAGTAATGTCATATTTACCCTTAGTTACCCTATTTACTATTAACCGTGGTAAAAAAAAGTAAAAAGTTACTATTCACCAAAAATTATTTTCATCTCATTGAACCACATTTTACTTACTGACATCAACCGTGTCTCTCGGATTTTTGAAATTTCATTCACAGAAGCGGTAAAATTAAGATTTATGAAGAAATTAATTTTTTTAACTACCACTTAGTAGTTTCACTATTCATCAAAAATTGATGTTTTTCAGAACAATGCCAAAATTTCATCCTAAGCTATATTTCATATTCCGAATTCAAAAATGAAGTCTATTTTACCAAATTCATATCATAGAATTTGCATTAATTAATTTTATAATTAAATCCCGCTGTTAAAACAAATAGCGTGTTTTTAAGAAACAATATCTATCAAAAGATTGACACTTGATTATGTCTGGTTTAAATGTGAAATTACATCCAATGACCAACATTGTATTAAATTGTAAAAATATATTCTAAATATACTTTAAAACCTCTCAAATTAATAATTTATCACTATTAATTATTTCGATTAAAAAAGTTGTTTTTTAATTGTAATTTAGTAATTTTCACTATTCATCAGAATGTGAAAGTTTTCCGAAAAGTACCAAAATTTCACCTTAGGCTAAATTCGATACTCTGAATCCAAAAATGAAGTTCATTTTGAAAAATAATATTTACAGAGTTTTAAAAAGTGGTTATTACTATTCATAACGGCTAGTTTTAATAATATTTTAATAGCATATCGTTGTTTAGTGAAACTCGGTATTGCGTATTACACACGCTATCGAGGAAGGTCGTGATTGCGTGTAATGCAAGGCAATTCAAGGATGCATGTTGTGAAAGCTCCTTTTGGTGTAGCGTACAACACAAGAATTTAATAAAATTAAAAAGAATATTTTTTTATAAAATCTTGGGTTGTTACAGCTATTTTACACTATTAGGATGCCTTAATATTCTGAAGATTCCCAATACAAGATTACTTGTTTATTTTGAGACGAAATGTTTTGTTTCATAATTGAGTGACTTTTAAAGTATTTCAATGTAAAAAAGGGATATTTCTCTCAAAGATTTTAAATAATTTTTGTTGATTATTTTCATCTGTTTCAAAATTCTTTGATGGATTTTATGATTATTTAAAGATTATTTATTATGATACAATCTTCCATATTTTAATTGTTGTTTTATAAAATGGTTGACTATGGATTTTCTATTTGTATTCTAATAATGGTTTTTGGTAAAAGTATTGACATTTAATCTGCCAATTATAATATAAATTTTTACGTTATGTTTCACAATTTCATAAGAATAAGTCGTTGGACTATTAAGTAATGGGAGAGGCCTGTTATAGCCCCTCGATGCATCTGTAGGTCTCATTAGACAAACTAGTTTGGGTTTTTACCCATTTACTCAAAGTTTTGGAATGAGGCCTTGATAGTATGGTTATGGTGTCTGGTATTATGCATTCCCTCATTATGAAATTACTTATTGATATTACATGTGATTATTAAATTAGTTGAATATTCATGTTAATGTTTAAATGACCGTATTTTATTTTTATTACCAAACTATATTATGTCTAAAAGGATTTTGTTTAAATTTTATATCATTATTTAAATGTTTATGCTTATTTATTATTTCATCTTCTATATTGTTTATCCTTACTAGGAATCTAAGCTCACCCATTTATTATATTTAATTTTAAGTAGGATGAAAAAAAGTTTATTATGAATGACCTATAGGGATAGTATATGGGATATGATTTCATTCAAAGGAGATACCATGTTGTTATTTATTTCATGATGTAATTTAAAACATATATTTGTATATACTTTTTTCTTGGATACTAAACTAATTTTTTCTCCAGGATTTGATTTCTTATGATCATACCAATGTAATAAAATAATAAACCAACTCTGGGAAACTACTATTTGGGTGTTATATCTCCCTTATGAGAATTCTTTCTCTATGTTCTATTATGTCCCCTATTTTTCCTTTCAGCATTAGTATCAACTGAAAAATTTCTGGAATATGAATATTTTGATTCTTCCACATCTAAGCCTTGATCATCAGTTGGGTAATATGTCTATTCAGAGTCCCTTGGATGATAATTTGAATCATCTATCTCCTTACATTAAAATAATTGTTTTTGTGAATAATATTCTACATGTTCCTTTTATGACTTTACATGATCCTTACATTCACCCACCCCTTGCACAACTAGTGTGATCTATATAGAATTCACATAGACTCCTTCACTAGTTGACTTCCTCACCACCTCTTCTATTGGGTGATTTCAATGATGAACTACCTCTAATTACTATGAATTATTTGGTACGTTGGTGATTGGTTCCAATAATTTTATTCCCCCCATATTTAGTACCCATATCTTAAACATGTCTTGAACCATCGAACTACGAATAGTGTAATTACATTTCAAATAGTCAAAGATAACAACTGCCTTTGGATTATAATTTTAGGGTCTTGCCTCTTTTTAGATGGGTTCATCAAGTGTTTTCCCTTATCACCCAATTGATCCATTACAAGAGAATCAAAATCCTCTATCCCAAATACATGATGATCTATAGAGCTAGGTACAACCATGAATATCCTAGTATGAAAAAAAATAAGATTACTAGTGAACCAAATCTTTAATAAAGTATAATTATTCTATCCATGAATCATATTTCACCACCTGTTTGTGGAAAAAGTCCTCCCAAATTGTGATCCAAACCCACTCAAAAATTAGTCTCGAATCATTAAAATAAAAAATACACAGAGATATTGGATGTAAATTGGACTTCATCCTAAAATCATAACACTTGTATCATGTGACTAGATTAATATGAATATGAAGAATATACGGGTTTTGGAAAGGACGTAGGAGTTCTGTAATGATTACCCACAACATGGAAGTAGGGGAATCCCATTTGATGAGGAAATAATATGTCTATTAGAGTAACTTGATCTATAACATGTTAAATGTTATACATTTTAAATATTAATGATTACATTGATTATGTTTTTTCCCATTTATATGGGGTCTTTGTTATAGTTAGTATGTGATGGGAAGGGACTACTATATCGTTTTGATGAATAAGTATGAATCATTAGACAAACTAGCTAGGTTTTGGGATGAGGCCTTACCCATTCATGTATGATGTCTTGGAATGAGGCCATATATTATGGTGATGTTTTTAGGAATTGTGAAATTTCAAATTATGATAATTTTTATTGATGTCTACCTTATTATATTTTTTGTTAGAATATCCAAGTACATTTTTGTAAGAATATATTACTATTTTAATGTTATTATTTTGATCATCAGTTATTCCTACCATATTAATCTTCAGGGTAAATTTCTATATTAAATGGAATGTGTTTTAGTTATTTACCTTATATATTGATTATGATGTATTTTATCATGATTGCTTCAGATATATTCATACCGTTATATATTGATTATGACATATTTTTTCTATTTTACCAAAATTACTAAACCATTATCTCTATGGGGATAGGAGATCTTGTTTCTCGTGAAAAATTAATAATATATCAACCAATTATGGGCTAATTGGGATGTGGTCATTATATAAATATTTTATTTAAAATATATAAATACATAATATTAATGAAAAAAATGGTTAAAAATAAGTCTATATTCCTTTAATATGAAATTTATTGAATTTATAGTTCTCTATGGTAAGAAATTTCATTCATATTGTGAACATTAAAAAATGAATTGTCTAAATTTTTGTGGTATAAAGAAAAAATTTACGCACTCAGAAAATAAAATGAATAATCTGTTGAAAATGTTACCAATAAAATCATAATATACTATAAATTTTATTAAACAATAACATGATATTAGTAAATAAATCTTGAAAATGTTTTTAAGAAGTCATGGATGTGGAAGAAAAATATTCTTCAAAAAATATGGAAATAAATATAGTATTTCATAATTTGTTTTGGATCTCTTAGGTACCTAAATATAAGAAAATGAAATAGAAAATAATATTCTTAATAAATAACCATTCAAAAAGAAAATTTGGGATGTTTTATGGTCATAAACCATATAATTTCATATATATAAATTTAAATCATAAACAATCCCAGTATAAATTAGATTCTAAAATACATCCTTTACCACAAGTTCAACTTGCATGATAATATATCTACTCCATAGGATAATAAATTTAATTTTTTTAAAATTATATCCAATAATTATGAAATAAATATTAATGTTATATATGATCCTATTATAACATTTATACACCCATTTATTGGTATACCTTATTAAAATATTTGTTTCCTAGTATTAACTATTTTGAATTTTCCAAATTGTTTTAGTTTGACAGTTTGAGTGTTTATACATTGAATATATTTCCATAATCTAACTAAAATTAATAATTTCATAAATATAAATTAAATTCATTGAATTCATATTTCTAATCACCCATAAATGGTAGAGATAGAAAAATTTATTACACTGTTCATAGAGAGAGTAGTTTGTATATACTCTTTAACATAGTATTCATTCTCTTTTTTAAAATAACGAAATAAAGATAAAATTATAAAGAAATTATAAATCCATAATTATATGATTAATATAATATAAAAAAATAAATTATTTTTAATAACTATTATGGAATCATTTTTAATAAAAATTAATTATATCACAATTTGGATGTGGTTGTCCACACTTACGCACTATTGATAATGTAATTTCCATTTGATTTAAAAGGGGGTGGAAATTGATTTTTAGAAAGTAATAATAAAATTTTATTTCAATTTGGACAACAAATTATTATTTATTAATGAATACCATATATATCTAGGAGATATATTAATAAATAAAATGAATTATGTTTCGTATGACAAATAACTCTTCTTCACTAGGCATTCTTTAAATCCCTTTTAATTGTCCATTGTAATAGTCTATTAATCATAGAAGAACCTCAAAATAATAGATAGATTAGTTTATATGTGGATAGTGTTTGGTGTTATCTATATAGGGGGAATAATAGGGTTTCTATAAGAGAGTTTTGGGGCGTCCTTTTATAAGGGAATGTGTGGGAAAACATATAATTTTTTATAAGATTAAAATATTATAGTATCATACTTATTAAAAATTCATAAAAATGTTCCATGAAATTATTATATGTTAATATATTACAAAATTACATTTAAAAAATATTATTAATAAAACATTATATTGAAATTTCATCCTTATCTCTTTGTATAACTCATAGTAAACCCATTATCACATTAACTGTAATAATGAAGTTTTATCAAAAATTATTACATATAATGAACAAAAATAATGTTGAGATTATTTTATATAATTAATTATTCTCATTAGAAATATAGAATTATTATTTTTATTTCATTCTCTATAAGTGGATGTAATTAATTTTAAAAAAATAAAAAAACACAAGAATGTTTTTCTTCATAAAAATGAATATTTATGTATACAAATTCTTTTTTACAAAAAAAGTAATAATATGAATTATAATAAAATTTATTGAGTTATTATTAATTAGATTAAAGTTATGATATTTTAATATAAATTAAATATAAAATGGAGGTTTAAAATAATCCAATGGGAAATATAGTTTTATATAAAATAATTTTTTAATAGTCGATGAAAAATTGGTCTTTAAAAAAATAAGAATATCTCAATATAGAATACATATGATTTTATGATTTAAAATTATATTTCCATTTTAAATAATTATATTTTTAATTGTTTTTAAAAAAATATATAACATGCACACACAAAATTCAAGAAAAAAATATTTTAATTGAAACATATTTTGAAGAATAAAAATAAAATTTCTATTAATTGTGTATTTATATATTATTATATATTATGTTATTTGGAATTAAATAAAAATTCACAATTACTTTTATCAAAATTATTAATTTTATTCACACCCTAAAATCCAATAAATAATTAAGAAGTTATAATATGATATATTCTATTTTGACTCAAGTATGGGTGTAAAGAATGATATTGTAAGAATCATGATTGTATCAAAGGAAATAAATATAAAATATTGGGGTGTTACGATTTCGTTACATGGGTGGTGTTCAAAGATCAATTTTTGGAATATTTTATTCCTTTAAATACAATGGTGGATGACATAAGATATTATATTCCTCAATCAGAATTTTTTATGATATGATCATGATATGTTATGAGCCATTTGAATTACTATATTAAAACTAAAACCCTTTTTTAGTCCTTCAAATGAAATGATTGGGATTATCATTATTAATCAATAGTTATCCCTTTTTTATTGGATGTTTTAGTTTCCATATATCTTAAAAATTGAAACCTACCAATTGAATTCATGATACATTATTTCTTATACCAGTTATACCTTTGATTTTTACCTACACTATAATTTCTTTTAGATAGGGAATGCATAAATAATTCATTGGGACAAATATGGGGATATATTCCAAGGAAATGGTATCTATGAAATTATTCAATTTATTTCATAAATATCTCCTTGGGTTTGATGTTAATAAGATTTGATCATAGGGGGAGGGGTTCTATTATCAAATGGATTATATAACATTTCAATGAGGCCTAGTGTGGTAGTGATTTGTATTAGTGGAAGGGGATGTTTTTTGTTTTCATCTTTCATTATTCTCTTCATATTATTAGATTTATTTTTATTCCATATTTTAATTATGTTCATGTTTTTCATTCTATTTTCATATGAGTATTTGTATGATGTGTTTACGATTTTATGAACCTTTATTTGTGATAGGATTTTATATTTTGGTAAAATCAATTTTTCATTTTAGATCTATTAGTTAGTTTTTATTTTAAATCTAAATTTGGATTTTTTTTTGTTATTTAATGGTTTTGTTGGGTGAGTTATCCCATTTATATCTTATTCCTTAAAAAAGTAGTGTAATTCCAATAATTTCTCTAACTTATTTTTCCTTGGATACTGTCTCAAACCCATGTGTAACACCACAATATTTCGAAGAAGAGAAAATTATGTTTGGTAGAGTGAATTAAACAAAAATGAGACTAGAAGAAAATATAGTAGACCAATACCTTATGATATATTTAATTCTAGGTAAATGTAATCACATTACTATCTGGCAGTACAAGAAACACTGATACTAAACGAAACATGATTCTATATTAAAATTTTACAATTTAACCCTTACCATTTTAACATAGTTGTCAAATTGAAGAATTTAATCAATACTAACTAAGTAATGAAAAATATATTGTTTAAAAATAAATAAAATCAATTTCTGTTCATTTGAAATAAAATTATATCTATTTTGCAGAAAATTATATATTATTTGAAAAAATATATTTATTAAAAAACAAATTAGTTTTTTTTGCACATATAATTTAAAATCTACATTTTCCAATTATAGAAAATTAATTTCAAAAAATAAACAACCTTTTGAAAATAAAAATATAAATTTTTAGGTTTAAATTTTGGGATATTTCGAATAGTATTCATTTATAATGAAATATAGTAAAAATTTAAATTTTTTATTTAAAACTTCATTTTTTATTATTTATATTGATAAATATTATTATAAATTATTTTTAAATTAAAATTAGAAAAAAATTATATCTAATTATCTAATAAATTTCATTTGAATCTTTTTTATATTGATGTTTTATATAGAAACATTGTATATTATTGAACAATTTCTCTTTGAATAACTACTTTCTAATCATAGATATGGGAATATTTTTGAAATAATTTTTCCAGATCAATGAATTTAATTTTAAAATATGGATTCCATATTTGGATTCATAATAAATTATATTTTATAATAATTTAAACAAAATTTTTACCATAATTATTAGTGGAAACAAGATTTAACATGGTCTTGTAATATAATCTCAATTCTTCAAACTCATCATCAAATGTTTGGGTAGTGCACTACGGTAGTGCCCATATGCATGGAATTATCATTTCAACTGTCAAAAAGGAGAGGTAATATAAGAATTGAGTTTTGGGAGAACCAATTCCATGGATGAGATGTATGGGAGAAGGAAATAGAAAGATCTAGTCCTAGAACAACGATGCTAGGGTTGATGTTTGTAACTGGTTTGATGCCCTGGTAACTGAGGAGGATTCCATGGATAATCGTGATACATATTGGGTAGAGATCTGCATGATGGGTTATGGTTTATCTTGGGATCATTCAAGTGATTAGTTCTAATGCCTTGTTTCTATTTATAGTTGGTAGTATGACCATATCAGAGGGTTTTACAACCAAAGGAGAATAAAATGGAGGAAGGGTTCTCAAGACTCGGGAAGCTACTTTCTTGTCAAGAAAAAATCTGTTAAATGGGGAAGGGTTACTCCTACCTTCCTAAACAAATGGATACCAGATCAGCCACTATTATGAGATGGTAGGAGATAATGGGAACCATAACATGCACTAATAATGTATTTAAAGGTGATATTTCCAAATGAAATGTGAATACATCTAGTAAAAGTGAGTTCGTTAGTGTGTCTCTGGGTGATGCGTACTTGAAGTATATCCATTGAATAGAAGAAACTGAGAATAGTGTGGCCATATTTGACAAGGTTATCCTTCTCAAGGGTGACATGAAAAAAAAGATATTAGTGATAGGTGAAGAGGATTCTATTAATGGGAAAACAATATAATTGCTTATTCCTTTTAGAATTAAATGATAGAGGATCCTCATGAGATCAATGCCACACAAGGTGAGGCCGAAAGAATGTTGGAGAGGTTGATACATGTTGATATGAATGATGATAATTGTCATTGATTTAGTAAGAAATATATCATTCCAATAAGAGGATTAAATGAAGGGAAGATCAATATATATAAGTATATATATTCCTAGAAAAAATTGTATTTTCAAATCAAATTCTTTATAAAGTACAATCTAGTGAAATGTAATAACTAAATTCTGGAAATTATTTAAAGAAAATGATTATAATAAGATTAAGATATTTTTCAATGAGTTTTTGAAATATATTTCAGTTTTTAAAAATGGTTAAATTTTTTTGGTTTCTCACATTCCTTCTAAAATGTCCATTGATTATAAGAAAGATAATTTCCAATTAGTCTTATATAATGTTATTTTGTTCATAAATATCTTTTATTTTTTCCCATAAATTTTTTTTGATGAAATATCCAGTGTAAATACAGTAGTATGTTAATTATAACGAGATATTATTATGTTGATGGAATAATATCTATCCACATCCACTTCCATTAAATTGATTTAGAAATCAAAATGTCTCTGTAAGATGGACTACGACCTTGTGATCCACTATCATTTTTTTCCATTACCACCTATTAAGGATGTATATATTGATAGATATAATGTATATTTGTGATATTTGTAAAATTATTATACCTAGGAGGTAATTATATCATATATAAAATTTTTACCTTCCACTTTATAGGTGATACGATAATGTATTTTGTGTGTACAACAAATTTCTTCCTCATGAAAAGATGTGATTCATTTTTCACTAAATCATTACATATAGAATAATAAGGCTAATGATAAAGTATTTGTGTCATATAAGGAAAATAATTTTTATATTCATTACACATTTATCTTTATTAAAAGATTATTTAATATTTTATTTCTTATATTTTCACTCACAGAGAAATGATAACATCATTCATGAATGTGTGAACTACCACCTTCATGAAGTGACGTGACTCTATTATCATCACCAAACCTAATGGATGATATATATAAATATATTTAGTGAAATAATATATTATATAATATACTATGATCATTATAGGAAAATAATATTATACTTACCTCATTTTTTTAATGATCATTTAAAAGGATATGTTACTCACGTGTACATATCAATTACGGTATTTAGGATCATAATATAGTTTATTTCTCAAAATTGAAATTAATGATTGGTCATAAATGTATAGATTTTGTATAAATAGAATAATAATTTCATTGTTATTATTACTGATATGTTTATATGATTACTACATTAAATATAGTTATCCTTCCGATGTCATTTCGACACATAATCCGAATATGGTCTAAACATCCAACATAAACATAATAGAGAAAGTTATTTTTTATAATATTGTAATAAGGGAAATAAAATTAAAAATAAATATATACAAAGGTTATAAATAAACTAATTATTAAATATAAGTTTATTATTTAGGATGATAAACAAACATGTGACCTGATGACATCAATGTAATTGGCTTCCTGTAAATTTCCATTAATTGAGGAATATTTTGATGTTATGTGTCTATATTATTTTATAAGGTGTATATACTAAATTTTTAAATGATATATCATGAATGTATTTATTATTAGTATATTTCATAATTTATTTTATTTAATTATTTAATTGTATATTAATTGACGTTTCTTCCATGTGATAAGGGACATTTCTTATAAAAATCATGTTTTAATTTTTTTCTCCCAAAACATTATCTTTCATGTCAAAATTTTGGAATGATTTTATTACTATTTTTATACATGAAAATAAGTTTCATAAATAAAATTATATTCTAATTTTATTTTATATAATTGGTTCCCAATATGAAGATTTTTTTGTTTTTTATGCATATGGTTTTGAAAATGAAAAAATAAATGTTCTATTTTAATGGTTTACTCAGAAAATGAATTTTTCCACCTCTAGGAATGTCAGTTTATTCCATTATTCCATTTCAATATTTCTATAACTATTCATAAAAAATACATTATCACATTTTTAGTAAATTTTTTATTTAAAATCATTTTTAAAAAAAAATTGTATTTTGGTTTTGAAAATGAGTTTTTAAAATAAAATGGTATTTGATATCCAAAAGTGATATGTTTACGAACACAAAATTATTTTTAAAAATATATATGATTTAAAAGTGTAATTATTTTTATTCATTATTTGGTACTTTATCATTATACATGCGAAATAAAAAACACAAATAGCACTAGGTGAGCCCATTATGGCTTATATGGTTGGTGTGGCCAGATAGTGTTGATTGAGTTCATTGTAGCTTCTACGATGGGATTGAGATGATATCACTGGGTGAGACAATTATAGATTATTCTCTGGGTTACGCAAGATAATTATCTAATGAATTGGTTAATAATACTAGTCTAAATAGGAATGAATGAGGGATTTAGAAAAGTGTTTCTTCTAATAATTTAATATGGATCCAGTTACTTCTGACATGGGTTTAAAATGGGTTATGAATGAGTTTCTCTATGTTACTGAAAAGTGATTATCAATTCATGATATGGATATTTGACGATATATTTGAGATGAATTTTTATTGTTTAAAATTGTTTTATTTCATATTCTCAATAAATATTTATGATAAAGGTAAATGTATTATGATTTTTCATGTTTTTTATTAAACTAAGAGTTATCACTATTTTTCCCTTAATGATATTTTTTAATTCCATATTATTAAAATGATTTACATACCTTTAAGGATGGGTTATGCAAATAAATAATTAAATTTGAAGGTCATGATAGGATTTTAATAAAAATAAATTATCATTTATTTTAAAAGTGTTATATTATTGAAAAAATGGACAATAATAGGAAGTGTATACATTCAATTATATGATTTTTATGTATGTGTCTTGGAATAATTCGATAAAACTCTAAAACTGAAAAGATCAAAAAATGTAATACATTTAATTCTAGACATAAAAGAGAATATCATTTAAATTTTATGTCTGAGTCCCTTCTATTTGGAATCAAAGGATGATTTATATAAATTTTTAGGTTAAAATATAGTCAATATCATTCTATAGAATGATTTATCTTTATGTTTATGTTTTATTGAATTTTAAAATTAAAATGATTCTTTTTCTTTACAATGTCTGTTCAAAATGTTTTTCAATATAGGAAATAGATAATCTATAATGGGAAAGATCCAAGATGAAAATATCTATCCATATTAGCATATTGAGGTGGGTTAAATTTTAAAAAAATAGTTTTTTTTTGTAGTGAGGGATATGTTGACATATGCTATTTATTTAGGTGGTTTCCAAGCTAGAGAAGAACATGATCTATCATAATGTAACCTATATATATTTGATCATGTATGAAACAACATACCCCATCATTCAATAGATTATCTAACTATATTATATTTTAAGTATGGATCAATTCCCTGGATAAGATATTTTAAGTCATGGAATGTTAGGAACGCCAATGTGATAAAATTTCCATTTGTAAATTTGAAGGATAATTTGATCAATTTGTGTAATTGGTTAAGAATAATAGAGATAAATATTATCATGATGTCATTTAATGTGAATAATTTACACATATTTTCCTTAATAAATATATACAAAAAAAAATTTCCATATTATAGAGAAACATTTCATGTAATTAAAGAAAATAGGAGATGATTCAGGGGACGCATGAATCAATCATCACGAGGTTTTCTAGGATTGTGCATGATTTATGTTTTCACTTTTATAGTAACATTAATAAAATTCACCTTGTATTAATACCATATTTGCAAAGAGATTTCACCACATGATAATTTAACTATTATGGTAAAGTTGTTCATCTTGCCGAGAAAGGATAGATAGTGTTTTATGACACTTATGTATTATGAGATGAAAATAGTATGAAATTTAAATAGTGGAAGGAAATATCGATGAAAATAACTAATAATATTGATTAATGTCTAAAAATTGTACCAATTGTTAAAATATTCATTCTGGTGAATGTTTTTTATGTTCATTAATGTGTTACAAATATGGTATTTTTAGTCAAAATGATTGTGACTACAATGAAAAGGGTAATGCATAACCCATTAATGATATAATTTATATCAATTCATTAGTGATATATCATAGAAATAATGAATTGGGACATTATAAAATTGTGTATCTGATGTTACTTGCTCTTTGTGGAATGAATCATTATTAGAAGTTAAATGGGGTTAAAAAATCATTTTCTCCATTTGTAGTTGTTGTTGGGTAATCTATGAAAGTGATGGTAGATTTTAGGAGATCATGATTTTTTAAAGGTAAATCATAGGTTGAATTTTTTAGATAATACTTCTGAGTTTTTTTGTGAATAAATCTTATATTTTTTAATTTAATTTTTGGAATACATTTATTAGGTTTATATATATGCATGGATTGGTTTAACATGACCTATTCTAATATATTTTTTGGCAATGAGTTTTATGGTATTGGTAACAATTACTTTTTAAATTATCATGGAGGAATAAGGTTATTTTTAAGGATGTTCATCATATTTTGGGAATGTTATATAGATTAAATTTTATGATAATGGTTATATCAATGGTAGGGAAACAACATGCAAGGCCTAGAATGGCTATGAGGATTGATCCCGTAAAACATGGCCCATAAGGGTACAATGCCAATCACAAGCCTATGTGATGTCCTGTTTAGTATGAAGTTATTAAATGAAGTTAAACTACTTATATGATAATGATAATTTTTATTTCCAAAATATATTTTTTATCATATAGAAATTCATGGGAAAAATTGATTTAGTGATTAGGTGTTCAATGTTGCTTCAGAAAAAGATCATTGTAAACTATAAGTGACATATCTAATTATGATAACCATTTTAGTAGTAGTTAATTTCTAATTATATAATGAATATATTTTTCATCCCTATTGGTGATTACATGATTCATTATTATATGATATTAGTGCATTATAAAAAATTCATTTTTTGGATATTCATTTCATCAATAATGAATAAATTAGAGATTCATCGAAGCACAACCAAAGGATTAAATTTTTATTTAGACATATAAATGTATCAAGTATGTATGTTTCATTATATTATCAGATAGAAAAATAATTCTTCGAGATTATGATAAGGATCATAAATAAAATATGATATCCAATGACATTAATATCTGAGGAATGTCATATACTTTTAAATAGTTGCATATTTATGGTTGTGAGGCACTTAAATTTTCATTGATCATTCACATGATTCTGATGATGGTCCTAAATCACTCTCTGTAATTATTTATTCTTTTCTTCCATGTCCATATATTCAATTTCCACCAATATTCTTCTAATTATAAACCTAGTTATATGTTATTCCATACAAGACATATACATCCCATTACCACTTATGAAGTGATTTTTTATTAACCATTTTTTTGATTTGGGATTAGAAATAATTATATTAAAATACACATATTTTAACTACTGATATAAAAACAAAATTTCAAGGATGTTATTTATTAATGGGGGGATATGTGTCCACACAAGATTTATAAAACAAGAAAATTATGCTGAATTGTGAAAATGATAGAAAAAATTATGTGTAAAATAGAATATAACAAACCCAATATGTTACGAGTTGTTTCCATTGAAATATATTTATTCTTTTTGATTTATCATAAAGAATAAAAAACCGTGTTTAAATGAAATACGATACTCTATTAATAAATTATTATTTAAAATTTACAATTATAAACTAGTCCCCAAATTGGTGGGTATGATTAGTAATAACTAATGAATAAATATTATATGGCCAAAAAATTAATAAAATGGACATCTTTTAATTAGAGATAAAATTAGATCTATTTGAATGAGAAATATTTTTTTCTATAAAACAACATTTTTTATAATGATTGTTCAGGCATTTTTTTTTTGAAAAAAATTAAAAAATAACATTAAAACATTTAAAAAAAATTATAATAAAATAACTTCATTTTTTTAATAAAAATATAAAAATAAAGATATCATGAATATTTAAATTTTTTCATAAAATCATAATTTCGTGATTAATATTTTAAAATAAAAATTCTTAACTGACAACATTCTTGTAATTAAATTAATTATAATTGTATTTTTTATTGAAAATAATTTTAATGTAAAATTTGAATAATTATATATATATATATTAATCCAATATTATTCTTTGGAAACTATTTCAAATTAAATATTTATATAAAATCATTTTAGGCTTTTAATAATTTTCTCTTTGAAAACTCGCTTCTCATCACCTCTACGAGATAATTTTTAAATAAATATTTTTCACTTATTTTAATTAATTATGAATATTTGGATTCAATATATGGAATCATATTAATTTATATTATTTGAAAATTTAATCTTAATTTTCCCATAATAATTATATAATATAGTTAAAAAGTAAATATCATAATTATTGTTGAAATAAGGTTTTGTGTATTACATTCATTTTTCTTAAAATTAATTTTACAAATATACAAATTATTATTTAAGAAATTTTATTTTTTATTTGAAATACATAGGAATAAATAATATAATATGGCTATTTTAATTTTTATCTTAATGGATAAATTATCCAGGATAACAAATAATTACAATTTACTGCGTTAACAACTAAAAGGGTATAATTGAGTAATCATAAAAAATAAGGAATAAAATGAATAGAAATTTAATTAATGATTATTGTAGGAGGTTTTAATCAATGACATAATCCCTATCCTACAATATTTATCAATTATGAAACCACATGACCAGAGGTTGACCTCCAATTAATGAATACTTTTGTGTATTTATGATAATGCAACTCCCCATCAATTATATAAGGCCACTCACTCTCCTACCATATTTAATCCTATAAATACATTTGGATAAACCAAAAAATAAATAAAATACCTAATAAAAATAATTATCTACATTCAAGAGTATATGTTCATACCTAAATTCCATCCCTAGTGACCTTTAGAAGAGATGCAAATGGGTTTTCTCTTAGAGAATGCAATTGTCTTAACAATGCTCTTTTGTTTTATTTCTTGTTTTTACACCATATATTTTGTATTAAAAAATAATTTATAATAAAAAACATATATTAATTAAAATTATATGTTATTATTTTTATGTAATAATGTTTATCCTCGTCCATTTCTATGTAATGGTACATGTAATCATCATTCATGAGTACGACAGACCAACCCCTCACAAATGGATGTCATTTATTTTTCGATTACTACATCCCATGGTTGTGTATGGGGAATTATATAATGTATATCTGGGATATTTATGATATAATAATACATATAATGTAATTATATAAATATATATATAATATTATAAAATCAATTTCGTAAGGGATACAATTACGTTGTTCAGGTGAATGGTGGACTACTACCACACGGAGCAATGTGATTTTTTCTCAGTACTACATTAAATGGCTATAAATATGGGAAATAATAATTAATATATGTGATATATGTGAAATAATTATGTGATTTTGTTCCAAAAATAGAAACATGTGATCCGGTTATAGCTTATATGATTGGGCATCCAAGATAGTGTCTGGTGATCCCATTATATCTTAAATGATGCATATACCAAGATAAATAACCAATGAATTAGGTATTCATACTTTAAATTATAGGATATGAGGAGGGTTCTATTGAGGGGTTTCTCCTATGGATTGAAATGGGCTCTAATTACATCTACCCTAGGTTTAAAATAGGTAATGAATGTGATTTTATATGAATCCAAAAAGTTTATTTTATTATGCTGTATGGTTTTTAAAGATTCCATTGTGTAAAAAATATGTTTTTTTTAACTAGAAATGTTTTATTTGATATGATCAATGATCATTTCCAATAATGGTAAACATTATATGAGACTTCATGTTTTCTCCTATAGGAATAGTTCGATTCTTTTTTATACCTTTCTGATACATTTTTATCAACCCACATTTTTAGAGAATTTAATGGGTTTATAGATGGGTAAGGGAATTTAATGTTTAATGTTGAATGTCATGAAAAATTTTAATGAAATAAAATAATTTTTTAATTAATTATTTTTATATTTTTAGGAAAATATTTTCTAATCATAATTCTCTAATTTCAATTATATAGTTTTGTTATGTACGAGTTATGCCTGAATTAATAAAAATTATAAACCTCAAACTAAAATGAAATTTTAGAGATTTACTTCATGAAAAATAAGTTAATATTATTTAATTTTTATAGTAGAATCCTTATAAAATAGCCTATTGAAGGGGAAGTCATTGGTAATTATCAACGAATATTCATTGTTGGTCCATTTTGGGTACCATTGGGGGAATGGGCCATGAGATTAAAATATTTTATGTGATGAAATCCAGAATTTTAATAAATTTTATAATTTTATTGATGAAATGGAAAATTAAATAATGATTTATATTGAGAAACCTTTATAGTATAAAAATGATACATTTAAAAAAATCTAATGAAAATAAATTTTTATGATGGATGTGATATTCATAGGTGTTATAAATATTAAAAAATATTGGGATTCATGATTTTTTATTGAGTAATTAGAGTTCATATGGAAGAATTAAATTACAAGAAATATATTATACATGATGACCAAATTGTTAATTTACTAAATAAAGAAACCAAATATGATTATACATGATCAATTTTTATTTGTTTGAAATATAAAATATTATTGTTAATCATGAAAAATTTGACAAAGGATATTGAGCTAATATGCACATAAGAACTTAGTAAATGATACAAAATTTTACTATATAAATGTGAATATTATCTTTATGTATTCCCTGATATTCAATTAACTCCCAAGTATTGAAGAAATATTCAATGAATGAATTTAATTTCATTGTGATTTTATTCATTATATGATAAATATTTATCTATATATTAAATTTTATATTTAAATGGAAAATGATAATTCATGAAGAATTTAAAAGATCAATGTTCGGCAGTTAGATGAGAAAAATGAGTCAAAATAAAAATCAATGTATCTTCATTAATTATATAGTATGCAGTAGGTTTAGAAAAAATATATATAAATAATTAAGGACAAAATATATAGTAAATTCATGAGAATATAATGGGAGATAATACGAGACACCCATGTATAATACATTGATAAAAATAATAAGGATCACCCATATTGATTTAAATTATTTTCTACATTCTAAATATGTTGTATAATATTAATCAGGACCAACATATAAAATGAAAAAGAATAATGGAGAGTGGGTGTGTTTGTGAAAAAATATCTCAAGAAGACTCTTCACAATATACTAATAGATGATTGATATTTAGAGGTAAAAAACTATGACCCTATTTTTATATGTTTGGATTATATTTTTATTCAAAAAAGAGGATAATGATTGTGCAACGATTTTAATTGCAGAAACATGGGAAGAATATTTAAGGGAAAACCAATTTGAAAACCACTATAATGCGATGATGAGATTTTTGATATAGATATTTTATGTTATTGAGGATATTACTATTTTTAGAAGATGAAAAAGACATTATTTGGTGTTTTGGAATCAAGGTGAGTAGATTCTATAGAGGTGATATGATTCTATGATTAACTGGGGATTTTTTTGTGTTTTAGATATGAACATCTTCTTCCATAAGAATCCCATTTTACAAGTGGAATGATATGTATTCTAAGTATCCCATTTAATTTTTATGATGATAAAATATCTTATTTTACATGATCTAGAATGATTTCGATGTATATACATTATAGGAGGTTGTGTAACTTGTGTGCCTCAAGGTAAGCAAAAAATTTATGGGGTTAATTTATGACCTTACTTTTCAACTAAGATTATGAAAAGTCCATTTATAACTTTTCATGTGTATATATTGTATTCCAATTTTAAAATTTGAGAATAATAGAACCATTATAGTGAATGATAGATTATTTTTTATAATTCATGATTCAGGTGATTAACAATCATTAAATGGAGTTTGTTTCCAACATCATGTGGAATCATTGTAAAAATGATTCATGACACCATTACATAATTTCATATATATCAAGTATTTTATGATTTCATGATAAAAAATAATGTAATAAAAAATTTTTAAATATAAATAGAGATTCATAACTAATGTCATTTATAGTTTTGAAAGGATAAATATTCATTTAGTAAAAAATAAACATATAATTCAACCCCTTCTCAGTTTTTTGGACATAATAATTAAATGAAAATTATTTGGTATTAAATAACAGGTTCTATATAGCTATATATACATTTAAAATCTCTTGATTATTTATCTAGATTAAATAAATTGTATATTAGAAGATTTATTTTCATAATAGGATCATAGGGAAGAACAAATTATTATTCCTATAGTTATATCTAGGGAATTAAAAACCAATACCTTGAAAAATAGAAATTAGAAGGATAAAAATAATTTGATGAAAAAATTATTTAATTAAATGTATTAACCACTATATAGATTTTTTTAATTTGGTATATGTTCTTAATATGCTGTCGTCACTGATGATAGTTTTGATTACTCTAGTACATTATGTGGGGAGTATGGGGAGATCAATAAAGATGAAGCATTCTACACTTATGTTAGATATTTTTAAAATAATTTTATTATTGTTTTTATCCTATATAATCGATCTAAAATGTATTTTTGATGAAAAATAATAACTATAATTTGAAGATAATTCTGTGAAATTGGGAATTGAAAAAAAATGATTAAATAAATAACAATCATAGAGAACTAGTGAGAGAAAAATATAAAACTATTTGACATTATAATAGAGAATACATTGAAACTATTGATATCAAAAAACACTATCTTTTGATAATGATGGGTATTAATATTTTTTATTGATTTAATCAATTCATTAGATATTAAATATAAATTCATAGTTATGGATGCCAAAATTGGTGGAATATTAAATAGAGTGAATGAGATTGACAATTAACTTCACAAGATTACTATGATGAATCATGATAATAGTAAAAACGTGATGAGATATTGGGAAGAGTGAGTAATTATATTTGAGATATAAAAATATTTTCTTACCATTATGTTTCTTGATTTGGAGGTCAAATTAAATAATATTTAAATGATGTAATAAGTAACTTCACATGCAATAGAAAGACATAATTCTACCAAATAGTATTCTATGAATTCCATTTCTATAAAATGGATTCATTATTTTTTTGAATATTTTATAAATAATTACATCGAATCCACCATGTCATGAACATGAAAAAGGATACCCCATATGATTTATTATTTTTTGAGTATAAATTTATTTCTTCAAGTGTTAGAAAATATTAAAAATATTTACAAATGTGGGAATAAAAAATAATGATAAACATACTAATTTAAAAATAGTTGATTTGATGATATATAAACATAGATGGTTAAAATATAGAAAACAAAATAATGAAATATCTATAAAATCAATGAATGGTTATCAAGAATAGAATTCGATATGTCAAGGACCTAAATATAAAATAACAACATTTATAGGATATTTTTTTATTTTTTAGAAGATTGGGATCATTTCCATTTATGTTTTTCATAATATATAAACGCATTATATTCATATAATGTCGAAATTATGAGTAATCACAACTAATTATGTGAAAAATCCATTATGGGAAAGGTCTTTTCACATTAAATGAAGAATTTTTCCTTGAAGAACATATATGATACACTAAAAAATTTCAATGAACTCTATAATATTAATTTATTCAACTATAATGTGTGTTCATTTGTAATATCTAAGAAAAAATCTTATTTGTATGAAATGAGATGGCCACAAAAATATAAGATTCGTATAAAAAATTGTAAACCCAAATTAACTTGTAAAAAAGTGAAGTTGTTTTCAAAGACTTTTTCATTCATAAAGATGGAATGAATTATGTGTAATATTTCACAAAATAGATGTGAATGTGATTCATTTTTTAAAATTAAAATCGATGTCCATATTAATATTTCTCTAATATTCAATGTTTAATGGAGCAGGATAAAATTAAAATAGTGAGCCAATCAAAGAAAGGAATAAGAAGATTATCATGTGGAAAGATATAGTAAATTATCTTCTTGAGAGGTGGATGTTAACGGGAAGTGGGAGACCTCTCCTTTGATGCATCTATGTTTTCTAGGGTTTTAGAAGCCTCATGGTGGTTCTGAAAAACATCAGATTAAAATATCTCAATACTTGTGGTGGATCTGCATCGATGGTTCCCTTCCTTATATTGTTGGCAGTTCATTTATCATGTGATTCAGATTATACTTGTACATGTAAGGATTATAAGAAGTTGATATATCCATTCTATCCTCAAATGACCCTACATACAGGTTATTTTTCCAAATTTTGGCTTATTTCATCGCTTGTCATCCTATGATCCACTGTGGAGGAAACAATCAGCCAGGAGGATGTGACAGCAGTGAAGCATTCTATCTCATATGTGGTGTTGTAGGATACATGGACAAATCTTTGAGAAGAGGATTCACATAGATCTTTTGTTAATGTGAATATGAATTTTTCAACTATAGGGACACTGTTAGGTGGGTCCAGGTCATTGTCTTCGGTAATGGATTCATGTCATGGTAGAATCTTCCATAAGGTCTCATCAACCAACATTGAAGCCAACCGTGCAGCGTTTGATGATATAATCGAAATTGGAAACAACTATGTGATTTCATGAATTATTTTGGTTAATGGTAACAACCCAATAATCAAGAAAATTTTGTTCATATGATCTCAACTTATTGGGGTTTCTCTAACTGTAAATGATTCTCTATTTGTAATGGGTTTTTTTATTGAATGTTTCCTTCATATGACTTTGAACTTAGAGCATGAGGTGTTGGATCAATGTTATTGAAACTAGGATAACATCATTTAAATGAATGATATTTGAACATTAGTGTCTCATGTGTACAAAATGCCTATTTTCTGGTCTGGTTTCATTTAAATGGACTCATTTTGGTGATTTGGAATCCGAATATTTTTCATGAAATTATCACAAATATTGAGACTCTTATATGCCTCTACAAGAAGACTGAGGATGTTTAGTTTACACAAATTTCCAGGATTCTAATGGATATTGATCATAGTTACACCTTTATTAACAAGGAATCAATTTTGAATCCTTTAGAAAAATGAAAATTGATGCTGAGTACGAAAAAATCCTCGTTTCTACAGTGAATGTATGAAATTATGGAACATTGTGGAGATATGTTGGATGAAGGTTTGTTGTGATGTATGTTGGATGATAGGTAACCCTACCAATCTATGTTGATTGAACTTAAAGATGAAAGATGTCAACTTACCAAAATATATTGGTCATCATGGAGATTACCTCAAAGATCTGGTTAATAATGTGGAAGATGTGTTGATTCTTAACTCTAAAGAGCTTAATGGAAATGGATATCTAGTTGAGTCTCCGATGAGAGAGAATAGTTGTTGGCTAAGCAATTCAACCAATTTTAATGTCTCTAATAACTGAAACAATCAATAAAGTCATGGGATACTAATTTATAGGAAGAGGAGAATTTCAACGATGTTGATACTTTTAGAAATGAAAAATAGTTATGACTTTTAGCTAACTAAATCACAAATTAGAGGTAGTGACAATTATATAATCGTTAAAAAATTCATTAATGAAGAAATAAAAAAAGTCGTTGATCATCATCTTTTAATTCAATAAATGGATACATTAAGTAACTGAAAGGGTAAGAAAATATTAGATGTTGATTCCCCTTTTATATATAATTTTTTTCCCTATTCTTAAAAGTCTATTGTGGATAATGATGTTTTCCAACTTTTTTCCTACATGAAGACTAGGTCTCTTGTTGATCCAAAAGTGGTGTTTGAGAAACCAACTATAGGTTATGTTGACCCTACCATGATCAAAAAAATTGATTGTATCATTGATATATAATATATAGTTCTTGCTTCTTCTGATCCACTTCATGAAAAAACAAAACATTATGATATGTTTCCTTAGTTTGGATCAATAGAGGTAGAGGTGATGATGATATCAATTGACACCTCTCCTGAAAAAAATCACTGAGAAGAAGGCGGATATCTTGGACTCATAAATCAATCATGCCAAGACCCTATACTAAAGGATTATATATATTCCATCATTCGGGGGGGAGATCTTGAAGTCAGGGGGTGAAGAAGAAGAAGAGCGTACTCAGATGCAATTTGAGATAAAGAAAGAAAAATGTGTGCAATATTGATGAAAAAATTAGGTATCTTTCTTTTATGTATTATAGAGATTATTTTTATTTTATGTACCCACTTTGGATCATATGTTTTGTTTTCTTATTTCCAATAAAAGTGGAATATCCTACATCTATTAAAAACTGATCATATCTTGAGTTTTATTAAGAAAGAAACCTAAATGGATTGTTAGATATTATATATAAGGTAGTGGTATCACTCATAATAATTGTATGAATGTACTAACTGGTAAACTTGAGTTAGGAATGAAAAAAGGGAAGGAACCATTTTTTTCAAGAATAAAATATATTGCATCACTGAAAAATTCCGCACAAAAGGGGAATTAATAATTGGAAACTAAAATATTTTTTATATTAACTTTGTTTTTCAGAAATGTACAAAATGATATTCAATTAGAATAATATTCATAATAACCCATGTTTTTTGATCATATAAAATACATATTATGTTCGATAACATAAGAAACACAATAAAAAACATAAAAAATCAAAAAAAAAATACTAATTATCCATTATTGAAATATCTATATTAATAATTAACATAGTAAACCACCATTTTTAACATTAGAAGGAAAATAATAAATATCACTTCATATTAGAATATTTATTTTCATTAAATGTTTATTTCATTATATTATATACTATTTTGTTGGAAACATATGTTTATAAATTTTTTAATAGAATTTTTTTTTTGAAAAAATGATTTATGAATTACTCATAGAAAAATTCTCTGATGATTTATTGTCTACATTTTCATAAAATAATTCTTTCTAGGTCAATAGTGAAAAATATTTTTTCCCTAAATGATGACTTTTTTCACATTATTAGCATAATAAATAAGACTAAAAGTTTAGTAAATATTTTCATTTTTCAAATAATCATTTTAGGAGAATAATATTGAAATATAAAATATTATTTTCATTTTATATGTTATATTTTTAATATTATAGGACTTGGGAAAAATTTCATAATAATTTTATATCGGTTTTTTGTTTCTTTTAATTAATCACATTCGTGGTAAAATTTAGTTTTTTCATAATTTAATATCCACATTCATTTTATTTTATACAGAATAATTCAATATCTCTATTGGAAATTTTTAAAAATTAAATGTATCTAAAAATTGGAATCGTAACATATGAATTTGTAACCATTGTTTTAATTATGTCTTCATTAGTAAAAAAATTTACATGTTTAACAATGAATTAAGAATAATAATTGTTTAAATGCCTAAAAAAGTTGTCTTGAATTTATTTAATTTAAAATTACCAATGGATAATGTAAAATTAAATTTTTATGTATTAATTTATAAAATTCATATCATACAAATAATCCATCACCTACCACAGATAATTTTTTTTATATTAAATTCTTTCCCCTTACATAACATTCTTATCCATGGATTTTCATTTTTTGTCACTTATAAATAGGAACAAAAATAAACCATATTTACACTCAATTTTATTTCAATTAATTTGTGATTAACATACCATTAATTCATCCTATAACATTCTATAATTAAACTAATTCTTTTATCTTCCATAGATAGCTAAATAAAATCATTTCCGATGATAATAATATAAAAAAATAGTTATCAACATGTGTATTACACTCCTCACAATCCTTATTTTATTTTTTGTATCATAATTTTAGTAAAATTGATAATATATGAAATATATTAGGTAATATTTATTGAAATTTTTTTTAATTTATTTTTGAACAATTATTCATCAACTCCATAGACCCGCTAATAAATTCAAAGACATTGATCATGCCTATGTGAGGACCGCCATATTCAAAACATGATGTGGTTCATTTATCATCACTGAATATTGTGGTTTGTATTAACGAAGATTTTTATGATGTATATTTTTTGTGTGACCTTTATATGTTGGGTCCACTAGGCAAGATACCCTGAGAGGGGGGTGAATCAGGGTATGAAAGATTGAAACAACTGCCCCTTTTGATCTTGTTTTGTGGTTAGAAAAAACCCTCTTCTCTCTCCTTCCCGATGTAGAGTATGAGTAACCATTAAAGCATGCACATGACACATCGATTTTTACTTGGTTCACCCTCACTGGGCTAGGTCCAAGGAGAATACACCGGCAGTGTGCCGATGTACCAATTCCACTACAAGCACTCTGCTATTTACAAGCTTGAAGGGGACACATTGTCCCTCCTGGTTTACAACCATACACAATTTGAGAACCCACTACTCTCTCAACTGAAGTGAGCTCACTGCTTCTTCAGAATATCCACTCATAGTTTATAGACCTGTAGGTCTCTTCATTTGCATGAAATCACGCATCCTAAACTATAGATAGATTCTCTGTTAAAGTCCAACTTTCATCCACTGATAAATACCCCTTTGCCTCTTAAAGACTGGGAAATTCCTTTGGAAACACCTTCGCAAAGCACCCTACTTCACTAGGCTCCCAATTTCACGAAGCTCAAATAAGCATTCGCGAAGCTCCTGCCTTTTCGTGAAGCACAACCGCGAAGCAAAACCGCGAAGTACTACCACGAATCTCAAGTCGTTGTTGAGAAACATCCCTCGCGAAGCTCACTGAACCAACACAGAGCGCACAACATTCGCGGAGCTAAAATAGCTGTCGCGAAGCTCTTGTTTCGAAAAGCACACAGGCTACGCGAACTACCTTCGCGAACCGAAATCAAATGATTTTCTCTGAAAATCTTCTCTACTTCTCTCGAGGGTGTCAGCCTCTATTTATAGGCGATTCCACAGACCCTCAAACTTTTCGCGCGAAGTCAACGCCACGTCATCTCAAATCGCGAAGCTCCGAAGTTTCCGCCAGAATTCTATCTAAATCAGGAATCACCTCGGAAATTTTTTGGATCGTGGAGCTCGTTGTAATCATGGAGCATCACCGTCGACATTATTTCATGCCTTCTCCGCGAAGCTCCCTCGCAAATCCCTTTACCTCCACGATGCGCTTCAATTCTGCCGTTCGCAATGCTTTGACGTAATCATGAAGCATCACCACCTCCATTTTTCTGGTCTTCGCGAAATCCAATCCATGCATCCCATCTTTTCGAAACTCATGAATTTGCCATATAAAAATATGATCTTCATGGAAATACACTTTTCGAGATGCTCACCAAACATCCAAATTTTGGACCCCAAAAATTTGGAAAACACTGGGAAACGGCGCCACCTTGTACTGCTCTTTTTTACCACCTCCAGATCGTCCTTTCCTTTGTCATCATTCTTTGTCAACAAGGATTTCCAAAAAATTCTCGGGAACTCGACAATTCTCCATGGAAACCTGCTTTGTCAACAAACACAATCAACCCAAAAATACTGCAATGTTACCTTGAGGGATTTTTGTCCAACAATATCCCCCTTTGGGTTTGTTGAAAACTCTTCATAACTCTTCTCAGAATGATTTTCTACACATTGATACCTCCCTGAGTCTTCTTCCAACTGCTACCATCGTTTGCCTCTTGCGATTCCAATAGCATTCAACGATTCACTTAACACGTACTCTAAGCCCGCATGAGCAATGCTCGGCATGAGAAACAAGAGTAGTATGAAAAGTTCATCAATGAATCACTTCATGTAAAACACCAATTTTTGATTCCAACCTGATACCAATTCTTAAATTGATACCAATTGTTGAACCACACTGATCCCAATTAGTGATAGCTAGAAACCTTCTCTCACCATTCCAACACCACTGTTCTTCTTTTATCACGATCCTCAGCTTTCGTAATATCTATTCCTTGATCGATCACTTATAGCATCGTCGGATTTTATACACTCCCTCTTCCTGCATGCACTCCCCCTATCTGGCTTCTCCACCTTTCAGCTTCTCCCCATATCATTCATGATTTATCAAATCTCCCCTCTATCTCCCCCGTGAACAATCACTATTTTCTCCCCCTTTGTCGACGAACCCAAGGTCACTCCTTTGTAGTCAGTAATAGAGTAGAGAACACATATTAGCACAACAGGAAAAAACACATCATACCTCAGGGAGAGGGGGGTTCCACATCCACACTAGTTCAAGTGTGGGGAATCGACTGAACAACCAGAGCCAGTCGAAGCCTCTCAAAAGCTTCCTTGGGTAACTCCTTTTTCAGAATGTATGTAACCTGTAGCTCTATAGGCACATACTCCAACTTCATGATTCTCTGCTCAACCTTCTCCTTGATAAAATGATACTTTATCTCAATGTGCTTTGTCCTTGAGTGATAGATGGGATTTTTTCTGAGATTTATAGCACTCGAGTTATGACACTGGATTCCGATTGGAGACTTCACTTCAACTCCCATACCTGCAAGCTGCTGCTTCATCCACAATAACTGTGTTCATGCTTGAGTGGTCGCAATATACTCAGCTTCCGCGGTTCTCAACGAAATGCAATCTTTCTTCTTGCATAGCCAAGAAATACACAATCCACCATGATAGAATGCACCACCTGACGTTGATTTTCTATCATTCGCTGAACCGGCCCAGTCTTCATCAGTATATCCCAATAACTCTGTCTGAGATTTATCAGTATATGTCAAGCCAAAATCCACTGTACCCTGGATATACCGAAGTATTCTTTTCACTGAAAGAATGTGGATTTCTTTGGGATTACTCTGGTATCTCGCAACTTGGTATGTGGATAATACAATGTTCGGCCTTGTTGCAGTCAAGTATAACAAAATTCCAATTATTTTCCTATATTCTGTGATATTAACTGCCTTTACATCCTCATATTTGGAAAGTTTCATCTAGGTAGCAACCAGAGTCTTCATCTCCTTGGAATTCTCCATTCCAAAACTTCTCAGAACCTCCTTGGCATATTTATATTGAGAGATGAATGTTCCATTCCTTCCTTGTATCACCTGTAGACCATGGAAAAACATTATCTCTCCAATCATTGACATTTCAAACTCATTTTTCATTAATTTGGAAAACTTTCTGCATTGAGCTTCATTTGATCCGCCAAAAATTATGTCATCGACATACACCAGCACCATCATCCTTTGATTACTGTCATTGCTGAAATAGAGATTGTAATAAACTCCTCCACGTTGACAACCAAGTTTCTTCAAGTATTGATCAAGCCTTGAGTACAATGCTCTCGGTGCTTGTTTCCGCCCATACAAGGCCTTCTTCAGCCTGAAAACTTTGTTCTCATCCTCATGAATGAGAAAACCATCTGGATGCTCAATATACACCTCTTCTTCCAGAGCACCATTCAAGAATGCGGATTTGACATCCATCTAGAACACTTTGAACTTACTTTGCACTGTAATGGATAGGAATAATCTGATTGTCTCCAGCCTTGCAACCGGTGCAAATGTCTCATCAACATCTATTCCCTCGATCTGGGAGTACCCCTTGCACACTAGTCGTGATTTGTTCCAAATCACTGTGCCATCTTCATTCATCTTGTTACGATAGACCCATTTAGTCCCGATGACATTCTTATCTAATGGCCTCGAAACAATCTCCCATGATTGATTTTTCACAATCTGATCTAGGTCTTCATTCATTGCCTGAATCCATTTTTCATCATCAGCTGCATCAGCAAAGCATTTTGGCTCAACCTGAGATAGGAATGATGTCTGCTGCAGTGATTTTATTCTCCTAGTATGAACCGGAGTAGACTGATCACCAATGATATTCTTACTATCAATTTCAACTCGACTCCTTGGCTTTTGTGTAGATACAGACTTTAATTCATCATGCTCATCATCAGTATCTTCTTTCTGAATCAACATCAGCCACTTCCGCTTCCCCTGCGTTGCTTTCTTCCTCATCACTCTCATCAGGAAATTTTTCACTGCATTGTTGAATGATCTTCTCATTCTCTACTACACTGACATCATTGCTCTCAACTACCTTTCTCATCCTTTCGATAAAGCATTTATATGCCTTGCTTTTTCTTTAGTATCCAAGGAATATCCCCTCATCTCCTCGAGATTCATATTTCCTATGTTTTTCCTTATTGAGGATAAAGCACTTACTTCTAAATAATCAGAAGTATTTCAACATTGGCTTATTTCCATACCACATCTCGTATGGAGTCTTTCCTTTCATTGGAAACAATAGAGCCCTGTTAGAAATGTAGACTGATGTTAAAACTGCTTCCTTCCAAAATTTCTCTGGTAGGTCCTTTTCAATGAGCATCGTTCTGGACATGTTATTGATGATCCGATTTCTCCTTTCAACCACTCCATTCTGTTGGGGAGTTCTTACTAAAGAAACATGATGCCTTATCCTGTGTTTCTCGAGATATTCTTCCACCTGACTATTTTTGAATTACGTACCATTTTCAGTACGAAACTTCAGAATTTTCTGTCCAAGCATCCTTTCACACTCCCTTCGGTTCTGTTTTAAGCAGTTGAACACATCGTACTTATGGAAAATAACAAATACCCAAGAAATTCTACTATAGTCATCGATGAAATGAACTTAGTACCTCTTTCCATCAATTACTCTTGGTGTGATGGGTCCACAAACATCTGCATGCACCAATTCGAGTACTCTTGTTGACTTTTTTTCTTTTTCCTTATACGTCTTTCGGATGAGCTTCCCTTGTTGGCATGTGTCGCACGTGTGAGTACGATCACATGATTTCTTGGTTAGGTCTCCTGCTGCATCACACTTTACCAGCTCTTCCATGGATTGTTGGCAAAGATGACCAAGTCGTTTATGTCACAACCTGTTTTCTTCCTCCCTAGACAGAAAACACATATCTTCTTCTCCACTCACCAGGTAAAGATTTCCCTTTGTTCTTTTTCCCTGTAGAACTATTTCCATATCTCTTCCTTGGACGACACACATCTTCTTAGTAAACCTTATAGAATGTCCTGAGTCACATAGTTGACTGACGCTGAGAAATTTGTGACTGAGGCCTTCTACTACTAAGACATCAGCATGTCTCATCTCTTTGCACCCAAACTTGGCCTTTCCTGAGCCAATAATCTTCAGGCCTTCATCATTTCCAAACTTGACAACTCCTTCTTTGTCATATTTCATGTCTGTAACAAGATCCTTATTACCTATCATGTGATATGTGCAACCACTATCAAGGATCCATACACCAGATCGATCTAATGCTTTAAGGGAAATTTCTTCCACCATGGGCTTATCATCCTTCTTCTTAATGGTCCATATTTTTTCCTTCAAACTCGTCATGGATTGAGACTTATGTTATTTCATAGAGCATGACGGACCCGCTTCATCTTGCAGAGGTGAAAATCTATTTTTCATTTTCAACTCACCTGTTTGTTCATTGATCTGGTGTTTATGAACATTTGGGTTCTGCTTTGGCATATTCCTTTGTATGGTTGAAGTGCAATACCTAGCCATATGCCCGAATCCTCTGCAAGAAAAATAGTTCCCTTCGAAATATGTTGTAGATAACCTTTCTCTGTTTGGTTTCCACCTCTGTTCTTGTGCCCTTAGATATCTCTTGGCTATGGAAAACACATACTGTGAATGTCCCATTTTTCCACAACAATAACACCTGATATAAGGCGCATTCATTCATGTTACTTCTGCACTGCTAGTTTCCCTTTGAGATATCTGAATATTCTTATTCTTCCTTGTGCCAAAATCCACCTTCAGTCTCAGAGTGGGTGCTTGCGGTCTGACCTCAACTTTCACAGATTTCTATTTTCGATCAAGACTTTCATCAGTCTTAGCATCTGAACAAATTTGATTCTTCTTTTCTGCTAAACCACTATTCTCCACTTTCAGCTTCTCAGTTTTCTGAGTGATCTGCTTTGATGATAACCCAGTAGGATTCAAAATCTTTTCTTGATCTTTAACCTTTTTCCGCAGACCAAAAACTTCTCCCTCAAGTTCTTCAATACGCTTGATTTGTTCTTTCCTTGTGTTATTCAAGCTATTGATCTCCCTTTTCTGTTATTAAATTATTATTTTATACTCACTTACTGATTCTGAGTCCTCTGGTGTTGATAACTTGAGTTTATCGATTTCATCCATCATCTTAGATGTCTCTTCTTCCTGCTGCTGCATATAGAGTTTGGCTTCATGAACAACTTTGTTGGGTTTCTTTGTTTTACCTCTCCAAACATATATCTCTTCAAGAGCAGCCTCTAACTCTATTTTCATATCAACTCTTCCCTCAACTTCTTCTTCATCTTCATTAGCTTCAATTTCATTCTTATTCGTAGAACTACTGATAACTTCCACCATAAAATTTTCTCCTTGTTCTTTGCAGTTCTCTATCTCTTCAACCTCCTCAGCCTCTGACTCATCTGAACTGTCATATTCTTTTGAAAGAAGGTTCTTTTTCTTAAAGAAATTTCTCTTGAACTGTTTGTTTTCTTTCCCATAGGCTGAAGACCTCTTCTTGGGAATTTTGATTTCATCGACATCATCATCCTCTTGGAACTTTTTGGGGCACCGTGTCGTAAGATGTCCAACCTTTCCACATCTAAAACAAGCAAGTGCAAGTTTCCCTTTAAACTTTCCTTTTCCTCTTTGAAGGTTTGAGGAGAGGAATGAAATCACTTCATTTGTCTCTTATTATTCCTGAGAGTCTTCAATGGTGAGCTTCTTCATGGCCTTGAATGCCACCTCTTTAGATTTCCCCTTTTCCATAGCATCATTATCATCATTTCTCATTTCATATGCAATAAGGGTGCTGTGTAGGTTGTCCAATGTCTGCTCTTTTGGGTCTTTATCTTCCAAAACTGAAACTTTTGGATTGAACCGAGGTGGAAGTTTCCTCAAGATACGCTTTACAATTTTGATGTCTTCAATAAATTCTCCAAGACCTCATATGTCTTGCACTACAATATTTACCCTGTCAAAGAATGCATCAACAGACTCATTCGGGATCATCTTCAGATCTTTATACTTATTCCATAGAACTTGAAGCTTTGCCACTCTGACCTTTGCATCTCCTTCATATATATTCAATAGTTTTCCCCACATGGAATGTGATGTTTTACATGACATCACCTTCGTATAGATAGCATTGGATAGGGCTCCCCCTAAAGCATTTATTCCCTTGGTGTCAGAATCTAATTCTCTTCGCTCGGCATCCAATAATGCCCCACTGTTGATGTCAGATGTTATACCATGCATTGCTGCTGTGAACACATCCATTCCCAAAGATCGAAGGTAGTGTTGCATCCGATTCTTCCATAGGTGAAAATTGTTTCCGTCGAAGATCGGAATCCCTTTATGACTGGTAACCTCCATTTGAGAGAGAATCACAGATATTAACCTTTCGCTCTGATACCGATTGTTGGGTCCACTAGGCTAGATACCCTGAGAGGGGGGGAGTCAGGGTATGACAGATTAAAACAACTTCCCCTTTTGATCTTGTTTTGCGGTTAGACAAAACCCTCTTCTCTCTCCTTCCCAATGCAGAGTATGAGTAACCATTAAAGCATGCACATGACACATTGATTTTTACTTGGTTCACCCTCACTGGGCTACGTACATGGAGTATACACTGGATATGTGCTGATGTACCCATTCCAATATAAGCGCACTGCTATTTACAAGTTCTAAGGGGACTCACTGTCCCTCCTGGTTTACAACCATACACAATTTGGGAACCCACTGATCTCTCAACTGAAGTGATCTCACTGCTTCTTCAGAAGATCCACTCACAGTTTATAGACCTGTAGGTCTCTTCGTTTGCATGAAAGCACACATCCTCAACTATAGATAGATACTCTGTTAAAGTCCAACTTTCATCCACTAATGAATACCCTTTTGCCTTTTAAACACTGGGCAATTCCTTTGGAAACACCATCGCAAAGCACCCTACTTCACTAGGCTCCCAATTTCATGAAGCTCAAACAAGCCTTCGCGAAGCTCCTGCCTTTTCATGAAGCACAACTGCGAAGTACTACCGCGATGCTCAAGTCATTGCAGAGAAACTTCCCTCGCGAAGCAAACTGAACCAACGCGGAGTGTGCAACTTTCGCGGAGCTAAAATAGCCGTCGTGAAGCTCTTGTTTTGTGAAGCACATAGGCTATGTGAAATACCTTCGCAAACCGAGAGAAAATTATTTTCTCTGAAAATATTCTCTACTTCTCTCGAGGGGGTCGGCCTCTATTTATAGGCAATTCCACAGACCCTCGATCATTCCATGTGAAGTCAACACCACGTCATCTCAAATCGCGAAGCTCTGAAGTTTCCACCAGAATTCTATCTAAATCGCGAAGCACCTCGGAAATTTTCGAATTGCGGAGCTCGTTGTAATCGCAGAGCATCACCGTCGACATTATTTTGTGCCTTCACCGCGAAGCTCCCTCGCAAATCCCTTCACCACTGCGATGCGCTTCAACTATGTCGTTCGAGATGCTTTGACGCAATCGTGAAGCATCACCGCCTCCATTTTTCTGGTCTTCGCGAAATCGAATCCATGCATCGCATCTACACAAAACTATGCCATTTCCATATAAAAATATGATCTTCATGGAAATACACTTTTCACGATGCTCACCAAACTTCCAAATTTTGGACCCCAAAAATTTGGCAAACACTGGGAAACGGCGCCACCTTGTACGGCTCTTTTGTACCGCCTCCAGATCATCCTTTCCTTTCTCATCATTCTTTGTCAACAAGGATTGTCTACAAATTCTCGGGAACTCGACAATTCTTCATGGAAACCTGCTTTGTCAACAAACACAATCAACCCAAAAATACTGCAATGTTACCTTAAGGGATTTTTGTCCAACATTATATTTATTCAATAATATATTTTCATATACCATCTCTCCATATATTCATTTAGATTGGGGTTTATTAATCTTGTGTATGTACATATTACCACCTCCATGAATGATGGATTTCAATTTCTAAAACCAAGAAAAATTAATTTCATTAAGATTATATTTATATATATAATCCATAATGTTAAAATTCTAATTTTATTTAAATTTATTATTAACCTCATTTAAAATCACTTTCTAGCTTATTCAATCATTATAAAATGCTTTTGTTCTGGTCAGTTTACTGTCAATATATGAGATGCTGTCAAAATAATTGAGTGAATTATTAAGGAATGTTATATTCTCATTATTACCAGTAATAGTATGATATTAATTATGTATTCGAGCTTCTATAGTTATAATATTAATATCTAAACATGATAATAATATATCATCTTCATTCATTAAAAACTACCATAACATGTTTTTCTTCGATGAAATCATTTAGTGGATTAATTAAAACACTTCAGTGATGAATGTGTAAAACGATAAATGAAAATGTGATATATATATTTCATAACCATATATATTATAGTATTGATGAAACTGGTGTCAGTGATATGTAAAAATACATAACATTAAAAATCATATTCAAGGAAATTGGAAGTGTTAAAATCCAATATTGAAAATAAGGTTTAAAAAACTATTGTATTAATTATTAATAATTATTAATGAATTATATAAAATTATTATAAATATTATTCATTCAACAATTAATTATTATTTTATTTATAGTGGTATTCTAGGATATTTTAGTGTGATAATGTATGTGGGGATATAATGGACAATATTTTTTTGTCTCAAACTCTTCTCATTATGGAAAATTTTATATTAAAAACCAATTTAAATTCTTATATGGTATGTGCTTCCAAATTAATATTCTATAATTATGTATATATTAATCATGGTTTATTATATTCAATTTCAAGATCTTTATCCTTCATTTTTTTTTCTAAAATGTTACTTAGATCTAGACTTGTGTTTTATTTCCATGAGTCCTGAATTTTATTCTTAACATTGATGTGATAAGTCTCTATTATTATATAGTTTCAAATTAAACATTATTTTTTAATCACATTTTGATGAATATATTCCCATTAATGAAAATTATTATGTTTGGGGGATAATAAAATATTTTAAAATAACTCACTTAAATGAAGGATTCCCATCTAAATTATACACTTATTTTATTCCATATCTATTTTTTAATTATCAATATTATATTTTATAATATTTCAAGTGAAAATCATATTTCATTTAACAAATTATCAATAAAGTGTTTTTAAATCCTTTTATCAATTTGGTTTCACTAAATGGTTTAAATGAAAATTAAATATTTTCCACATGATAGGATTTAAAAAAATGTTTTTTTATAATGTAATGTTTAAATATTTTCCAAAATAAAATATTTCCAAAATGTTTAGAAAGGTTATTTTAAACTACCATTAAAATATTAAATAATATTTTTTAAAATTATATTGTTAAATTTGTCTGAATGTGTTATTTTTTAACAAAATGAATATTTTTGGCACGATAACATGTGAATATATCTTCCCACCACCATAGTCATTTTATAGGGAACTTATTACCTACAAATTTATGTTAAGAAAAAAATATCATCATCATCATTGTTGAATTAAATAAACTTTTTGAATTTTTAAAATGGATTAAAATATTTTTATTTTCAATGATAATTTCCCTACGGTTTTATTAACTATTCATCAAATATATCATATACTTGATTTATGATACTCTATGAATAGTAAAAACCTCATTATTTGTTTGGATTTCTTATGAAGTTATAATTTACCTATATGGAATAATATATCATTTCTTTTTTCTTGATTAATCACCCAAATTTATATGCTTGATTTACTTCCATTTTTATTGCCATTTGAATTCCCTTTGATCCATTACCTATTTTAAGGGTGTTAACTTAGATTCCCAATTCATAGACTTAGTATTGAAATTATTCTCCAAAACGTATATCGATTTTTTTAAAATATGAATTCCTAATTCTTAATCATCATTATTAAGAATTATTTTCCAAAAATTAATCTTAATATTAATGGATACCCATTTATTTTTCATGGGATTGTCATTGAATATTTATCGATGAAATCATGGAAGAATTTTTAAAGGAACCACATGACATGTTTTGAAACCCCATTTTATATACATCATTTTTTGTGATCTGATTGACCAAACTATATGAATAACATAAATATGATATTATATATGTGATAGGTGGGCATACAATAATATTCCACTCTAGTAAGTTGGTTATGTTTTGAAGCTCATCATATTTCATGGTGTGTTGTATTTGATACTGTAAAACTATTGGATTGGCTAGTTACCATATCCATCTATGTTATTCTAATAATGAAGGGAGAAATGGATTTTTATTATGTTATCATGCTTATTTTCTTTTCATATTAATTTGATTAAAGTATCTTATAATACAATCATTACGATTCCATACAATTATGTTATCATTTTCCTTATATTAATTATATTCCATTTAATATATAATGTTATGACTCATGTCACTATTGCTATAATTTATTTTTTATCCTTAATGAACAATCTTTCTCACAGTAACTCATTTATTCATTTCCAAAAATTATTTAAGGAATATATTATACATGTATCTATAAGAAGATTATCTTGTGTGGAGGATATATGTTCTATATTTGGATTATATTATATATCTACCTTATTATATTATAGGAAAAATTTCATTTGTTGAGAATAAAATAGATTTAGTAATTTAATATTTTTACATATTGTTTAATACTCTTAATATAATGGTCCTTGGATTTAAAATTTTATGATGTTATTTTATTAATATATATTTCAAGTAAATTAATTTATGTTCTGTGTTTCTACAAATGGGAAATACAGTTGGTATGAGAGTAGTGTTTAAATAAATTAATTGGTTAGGTTGTTATTCGTTGAGGATAATTTAAGATCTAAAAATGACATACATAGGTGAAATGTAAATAATAACTTTTTATCAGCAATGTAGATAAATTTTTCTGTTTATATTATTTAATATTTTATGTTGTTGGGTATTTGGAAAAGATAAATATAGTGAATACCCAAATAGTATATCTATTTATAGAAAACCATGTGGATTTTTTTTGTAAAGTAAATATTGTGTGGATTTTAGAGAAAATAAATCCATGTATAGATACCAACATGTGGATGCATCTCTTTCATTGTTTTTTCTAGGGGTACGATCCATTTAAAGAGTTATTCTGGTATATCTAATTAGTCATCATTGTTAATGGTGAGAGGGATTTAATTTTACTTCTAGTCAGATTCTATTAGGGGATAATCTTGTGTTACTTCAAAATATCTTTGGAAACCATTAAGAATGATTTAGATATATACTAATTTGGAATTTAGCAGGATTAAAAACCTAATTGTAAGATTACTAAGATAACCTATATTATTGATAATGTCCCACAAGCTAGAGTATACACATAATTTATGAAATATTTCTTCCCAAATAATTTTTATCCCACTTTAGAATATCATTTTTATGTCATTAAATCCATAATAATTTTTTTAGTCAAATCATTATATCATGGAGGATCCAATATAATAGCAGATTAAATGGACAATGTCTATACTATCAAGAACTGAAATCATTTTGGAAAATAACTGGTGAAAGATATATTATTAATATCTCTAATCAATAATCAGTAAAAATGATTAAAAATGTGAACATAATCAAAATGTCACGAAGAATTTATTAAATGAACTAGAAAATTTTTAATGTGAGGAAAATGTGGACATAAAGTATATAGATGTTAAGGGAATCTGTATAATTCAATTAACATAATATAGGTGTAAGATTTTTCTTATATTTTTATGTAAGATATAGATGTGAAAATTTCATTAGAAATTATATCATAGGACATGTATTTATTTTTTATCATCAACAATTAATATACTTATAAAAGTTGTAATGATGCATTTTATTTATGGGTGTATAATGTAATGACCGATGATTTTGGATCCTTTAAAATACATACTATTTTCTATAGCTTCTATCACAAACTACACCCAACATAATAAAAAAGAAAAAATAATAGTAAAAAATTATCAATAATTATATTATATACACTATTATGGTAATCCATTAATATTTGTTTAAATTTATAATGTGAATATTTATATGATGTAATAATGAGAAATATTTTTGACTAATATTCATTTCTTTATATTATACATTTTCCTTTTATAATATATGTTTTCAAATATTAGAATTTAAATTTGAAAAATTATTATTTTTTAATTCCATAATAAAATATCATAGGATATATTTTTGATATTTTTATAAAGTAATCAATTTTAATGTGACTAGTTACACTATTTTTTTCTCCAAATTAGTGACTTTTATTAAATTATTTGGAACTCTACAAGGTGAATTTTTTTATGAAATGTGTTAATTGACAACATTTAAATTTTAAGGGAATAATTATGAATACATGGATATTAATTTTAACTGATAAATTCTATTTTTAATATTTTTGGTCATGATTAGTCACTGAAAGTGGCTAATATTAATTGTTAATATCTTTATATTCATTTTTCCAAAGTCCATAAACATTTTTTTTAGTGCATTACATAAATAGAACTTCATTTCTCATCAAAAATGCAATTCATGTTTAAAATGCAAATTTGGGCCCAATCATTCATTTGTTTGTTGACAATATTATATTCATTTTATGAATATGAAATTTTTGTATATGATTGATCACTTTGTTTGGAACATTTTATCTTTTAGGTCCGATGGATTAATTCCAAAGGAAGATGGAGAATTTTGCGCCTGAAGCCAGAAACTTGCTGGAAAAAGCATAATGGGCCTAAGGCCCATCAAACAAATGTGGGGCCCAGAAACCAAGCCCAATGAAGCTCAAATTTATACAGTAGAAATATAAAAATATTAGGATCATTTTATTCAACTGTGGTAGGAGCTAATTCTGATGTATTCATGATGATAAAGGGATATGAAGTTAAGATTTAAATGGTGGACCCGACATTAATGCACAGAAATCCGTTCCACCATTTCGACCACAACATCCAAACGGCTGAGCAAAATTTCCTGAAATTTTGAGAGCTTCTATAAGACAATTTTAAGAAGATATTTTATATTTATGACACCTTCGGATTCGGACATATGAAGTGTCAAACTCACACGTCAAAATGGAGGACGAATCTGGACAGTTTTCCGGGTCAACTTCGAAATGTCAATTTCCTTTTGATTCTTCACCCTCCTTTTGACTCTCTTAATTGTTGGGGGGTGAATTAAATGTTGGGGGTGGACATAAGGCTCCTAATATGCCTATATAAGGAGATTTTGGTGAAGGGAATAATCATCTAACATTTTTCTTTGAATCCATATTTTCCTTTCAATTGTAATTTTCTGCTTTCATTTTGTAATCGTATCGTCAATTTTTCCCATGTAAGTTTTTCTTTCACATTGAGTATCTTAATAAAATTTTTTCTTCTTATTTATTTTTTCTTTTTATTTTATTCACATGTTGATACCGTTGAATCTAGGTGTGAATTTATTCACACCCGTACTTGTGAATTCATCACACAACGGTGGAGTGTTCGTTCTTTTAATAATTTTCTTCTTCTTCAATTCCGCCCCCATAAGTCTACATACTGCTTCCATTGGTAGAATATCATCAATGGAGGGCTAACCTCTTAAGGGTTGATCCAAGGGAGTAGCAAGGTCATGGATTGAATGTCATTTCATGTACTTAATATTTAAATCTATTCGTTATTTTAGGATTTCCATTTGATGAGTTACATTCTTTCTCATCTTTTCCAACATTAACGATGACACATTTTGAGTGCTAGTACGATCTATTTACTTTGAGTGCTCATTAAAGTGATCCTCAAAGTAAATTAGTGATTGGCCTTGGAATTGTGTAGGGATTAAATTGGTGAATGATTTGGAAGAATTATCTCATTGTTTGGATATGTCTTGAATTAATGACATGAAATTTTCTAAGAAAAGAAATTCATCCAATCCACCCCAAGAAAAACCCTAAGATCAACCCACCATCAATAATTGTTTAGTTAACATAATTATTTATTATATCTTATTTAAATTATATCTTTAGTTCTCCAATTAAAATCTACCTCAAAGTTGGCCACTTCATAGCCAATCCATCAATAAATCATAGCGTCTCAAGGTTACTTCTTCGGTCCCTGTGGATTCGATCCCTACTTGTACTTCAACGACCGCTTTTACCAGTAGGGTAAATTTGGGCGCAACCAGGTCACAAGAACCATTTTATAATAATTATAATATTTTTTTATATGATTATTTTAATAATACCTTTTATTGGAGAAATTTTAATTTTAACATTGATTTAAATCCTCAAAATTATTATTTTTTAAAAATGAAATCATTATGTATCATTAAAATTGGTTTCCATAAATATGTGTCTATTAAATATTATTAATGTTTAAAAACAATAATTTATTTCTAAAATTGATATTTGTTATATATATTTATTTTAAAATAAATTTGTTTCAAAATTTTGAAATTAAATAAGTTAAATGAAAATAAAAAACCCGAATCATCATTTATAATTTTTTTATTTATCGTATACTTATATTATTAGTGAAATAATAATTTCCATGATTAATATTTCATTATTGTTAAAACCTATGTAAATGAAAAATCTATGGTGGTAGGAATGTTCAAAAATTAATTAGACCTATAACCTTTTATGTAACACTAGTGCCTGTATTAAAATATGTGAATTTTTTTAATAAACCTATTATAAAATGTATATTTTTATATTTCATAGTACAATTATAATAATTTTATTGCATGAATATTTATTTTTAACTTACTAGGCCAATGTATGCATAGAATGATTTTTTAAATTTTTACTTAGAAATATACTGTCAAGAATAATTGAAATAATTTTACTTTACTATTAAAATTAATAATTATGACAATTTTTAACAGTATATCAAATTAAAATAATTTTAAGTATAATTTTTTTTGAAATAATAATAACATAATATGGTGGTAAAATGTAATTTTTTGTTAAAATGTTTTTTATCAGAAAATAGATTTTCGTTAAAAAGAACTAATATATATACTTTCTAATAAATTAAAAAAACTTTTAATAATGAAGTATTTAAATTAAATTAAAAGTTCAAGTATCGAAATATACAAATTTAAATCCATATAGTGATTTTTATAAGTGAGATAGTTAATATAGGAACTTCTTAAAAATGAAAAATCAATTTATGGAAAAATAATTTTTTGAAAATCATTAGTGGTTGATTTTAATATAGAATAATGAAAAATATGTTTTTAAAATTTGATTAAATAGATTCCATGTTTTTAATATTAATAATTAATATTGAGTAATAAGGACAAATTAATTGTTTTTTAATAATTCATATAAAAAATAGTAAAAATTAATTATCATGGTTAATGTTAAAATGGTTTAACCTGAGGTTAATATATAACGATAACTATGAATATGATCTAAGAAAACCCAATTGTTATATATATTTCAACCTTTCCCCTTTACAAATAATTTTGAACCATTTTGGGACCATATTTTTTAGAATGTTACATGAAACTATGGAAAAACATTCACAAATTACAAATGTACCACTCACATCAATTATAAAAGGGAATCACATCCCTTCACACAATCACAATAATAAATCCATATTTATAAACCATGAAATTAAATAATGATTATTCACATTATCATTGGGATGAACTTATTAACGTACCAACCCTAAGTTCCTTAATAAGAGATCCAAAGGTGGTTTTTCTAAGTGATGGTAGTTTTTTCACTAAGTTATTTAATTTTTAATTATTCTTTTATAATAATAAATTATGAATTAAAAATTCCAATATAGTAACATAAATATCTACCAGACATAGATATGGAATTAATTTTATGTCATAATATATATTTCTCCTCCTCCATCAAAAGGGAAAATCATTACTTGTGTGTATGAATGACTACCGCATTGTGAATTAATATATTTTTTCGATATTTGAATCACTTGGAAAGTAATTATAATGAAAATAATTAATATATACATGTAATTTAAGGCATGAAATCTATTTTTTAAAATTAACACATAAAATGATTCTTCATACTTTCACCCATTGAGAAAATTATGTCATCACTCGTTATTTAGTACTACCAACCAGTTCCCTGACATGACTAGATTCTTTTTCCATGTCCAATATTAAATAATTATCCAGAAAAATCTATTATGACTTAATATGATATTTTTAACCTTAATATAACTCTTTAGATTATGGTATTATATCCTAATCTCATGAACCATAACATTTGTGATAAAATAATCACGATAAAAAGAATTAGATACACCTGATACAACGATAATAATGAATGATTGTGAATGAATAGATGATAGTAAGTTATAATAGTAAAAAATATGATATTTTTAATATGCATATAAGTTACATATATATTAATAACATGTTTTAAAAAATAATACATGATTTTAGAGAATTCTCAACTAATGGGAAATGGTGGATAATGTATTTCATCTCAAATTGGTATCCATTCAATCAAATTTTGTAATATAAACCTATTCAAATTTAAATTTAATATATACTAACCATTTAATATAATTAATATTAATACCATTTTATTCATGAATATTAATTTTTGAAATAATTTTTATTCTTTCAAGGGGGATAAACTCATATGTTACCAAAGAGGTAATAGATTATTTTATAGTGTCACTTTATATTGGGAGTGCTTATATTTTTGTTGATGCAAACTTAACAATTATCCTTAATAAGATCCATGAAAATTACTATCAATTTTTTTTCAATATTTAAATAAAAAATATCCCCATTATCCCATAATTATCCACATTCATTGCCGATGATATAATTATTAATAAAATTATATATTATTTTATCATACATTATATTATTTTTAAGGTTATTTTATTTAATTGGGATATATTTATATTCCCTATACATTATTAGAAACAAAAATTCACTAATAAGGCATATTATTTATTAAATTAATTTATTATTAAATATATGAGGAATGGGTTGTACATGTAGTGAAGAGAATGACCAATTACTAATAAACCATCTATGCATAGACTTATTTAATGAGAAAAATATATTCCCCAAATTAAATGGGTTTTATTTTTTACCATCCCATTAATTAAATTGTTGTGAATAAAGGAAGGTATGGTATAAATATCAGGATGTCTATGATCAGTACATCTAATATTAACCATTTACATAATTTACAATTTAGTTATTATTATACTTGAAATTAGTAAATTGATTCTATAAATATATTCATTTAGTTCCTAAGATATTGATTAAATATATTTAATATTATGTTAAATGACATTACATATTAATTATGCCTTATTTTCTCATGATATCATCCATTTTATGTAAAAATTATAATGAATTTTAGCACACACCGTCTTTTTCCCCATTCCCCAGGGCATGAAGATGAATTATTTGAATGAGTTCAATGAATCCAAGAAATTTATTTCGTTATGTATTATATTCTATTCCAAATGAAAAATTAGTATCTTTTATGTATCTAGTTTTGTATGAATATTAAATTGATTGGACTATTGTGATTAAAATCAGTTTCTATCTTCTAATGGAATACCATAGACATCAGGTATGGGTTACTGGGAGTCAGTTTTTAATAGTTGGTATAATAGAAAGGTAAATTGGAATTTTGGGAACCAAATTAAAAAAAAGGTTTAGGAAAAATAACCTAATGAATAGAATTTTTTATACATCATGATGTGGAATAAAATCATAAATTTTTGGTAAGGTATATATTATGTAATATTTACTGAAATTAAATCCCCATCTATATACTATATGTGGATTTGGTTCTAGCATAGATGTTCCTAGGTGTACCAATTCCAAAAGTGGCTCATTGGGCTTTGACTCGATCATCACTTGGTACAAAAAATGGCCTTATTGAACAACTTGATTGACACAACTAAGGGGTATTCTTAAGGTAATCCACATATTATATATAAACCATCATACTAGAATTTAAAATATATTTTTTGAGTTAAGGATATTCAAAAAGTAACCATTTTTATGATTCCACAAGTAATAATGCATTAGATTTTAATTTTTGTTATGTGTTACATTATATTTTTAATTATATGTCATGATTTTAAATTAATAACTCTAGGAGTCAATCTAGAATATGAAATTTTATAGTAATGGAATATGGAATAGGTAATAGTCTCAACAGTCATGTTCAATGTAAAAATTTATGTACTGAGTATTCTAATACAACATGGATTGAAATTGAGTATATCATTGGTATATTAGGTGATGATAATATGGATATGATAAAAAATTTATGAAAAATACGTAATCCTATTACTACAGATTTTCATTTTACTATTCTAAATCATTTCATTCGATATAATATTCCACAATTATGGGGACTAATAAACCTATAATAGTCGATAAGTGGATTATGTCCATTGGAATGTTAGTTCTAGATTTTCTATGTGATGAAATTGATAATTTTTAACTAGATATTTATTTTCTCAAAGGAGATTTGGATTAATGGTTTACATGGGTCCATAATACTGGGGATGAAAATTAAATAAAACACATTGAATGGACATAATTTATAGAAAAAATATTTGAAAATTATTTCCTTCGTGAGAAACAAACTGAAATGAATAAATAGTTCTAGAACATAATGAAAAATGAAGGAGGAAATGTAACTAGGTTTGAGGTTACCAATAAAATATTATCAAGGTATGAGAGATATTACATATTAAATATAGGATGAATGATTTACCATTTCCTTATATATGTTAATATAATTACCTAAAGGGAACTAGTGGTCGAAAAAAAATTTAATAATATGATGAAATAGATTTATTCTATATCTAATTATATAAGTAATTTTATTGTTCTCATATAATCAAGTGGAATATAATGAATAATTTTTCTGTTGGAAACCTTGAAAAGTGGAACACATCCCTGATAAGGAAGTATAATGTACAAATATATATCATTTGAAAATTATTGGGTTAATCATACAGGAAAACATTTGAAGGATATGGGATTTTTTTAATAAATTAAAATATTATTCTTGGATAAGAATTTATGGGAAATAAAAAACCCCCTACAATCCCATACCTCACTAATAACGAAAAGAGAAATTATTCAACACATTTCCCATATTTGAAGAGAATATTACAAAGAAATGGCCTATATAATATGGATAGGAAAATATGATCACTATATTTATTTTTGAAGTTCCAAAAATATGTAGTGGTAGATAAATTAATACTAACCTAAAATTTAGATAAGGGTTTATTTGACTATGGATTATCACACCTTTTTATATCATCCATACATCATAAGATAATTTGATATTTCCCAAACACATTAATATGGGAGATGTATATCTATAATACTCATGAAATATTTACTATAAAAAATGTAACACCATGATTATTTATGATTTTCTCTTTCAAATTAATTTAATTTCTTTGATAACATTCATCACACAGATCATTGAGCTTTCACAAACCGTGATATAATATTAATATTATTATTTAAACTTGTCAATCAGATAATTTCCTTTAAACATGGATGTTTGAGTAGTAATAATAAAACATTAATTATTATATATAATAGTTTTATATAAATGAATCATATTGATAAAAATTTACTTAATTTTTTAGTAATATCTTTATATGTTTCAAATGGATAATTTCTAAAAAATGTTGAATTTTGATAAAAAATTATAAATATTATTTTTCTGAATTTTAAAAAATGTATGTTAAAAAATAATAATGATTTTTGATATATACATATAAGAATTATATTTTAGAGAATTTTATAAAATTTTATAGAATTTTTTAGGAAGATTAATTTAAGATGAATAGTAATAAATACCGATTTTTTAACTAAAATGTTATTTAATTTATAAAATTTATTTGTTAATTTTTATCCTAACATAGGTTTTAAGGTAAAATTAGTAAATTAATATATTTATTAAACCAACATAGGTTATTGGATTCAATTTAACAATTATTTTATATATTTAAAAATCCAATTATTATTAAACTTTTATCATTGGAAAACAACTTTTTATTTTTATCTATAGGGTTTACCAAAAATTTATTTTTTCCACAAATACGTATGGAATTAATTAAAATGGATTCCATATTTTTAATCATACCCATTAATTTTTTATAATAATTTAAACATAATTTTTTTAAAAATTAATAGCAAATATAGAAAAAAGTAATTACTGTGGTTAAGGTTTAATCATGTTTATGGGGGGGTAAATAAAAGGATATTGGTTAAAATGAAATAAAATATTTTCCAAATAATATTTTATGAACATATTTATACCATATCAAATATAATCATTGAAAATGTTCCATTTTGGTTCTTTGTGGCATGCGAAATATTTTGGCACATTACATTCTTTTCAAAAATTCCATTGGTTACCTCTTCCACACTTATAAAAGGCCACCCACTCTTCACATCAATTAAAACAACCAAATAAATTTTCAGTAGACAATATCTACCAATATATAATTATTAATTCCAAACCCACTTCCTAGAGGGAGTCGTTTTTTAGGCATCTCTCTTATTAAGGGTTTATGTATAAACCTAAAGAGGTTCTCCAAAGAGGAGTTAAAATTAATAATCTTGTATTTTTGTTTTATTTTCCCTATCAACTAAATATAATATTTTTAAAACATGATTATATGTTATAATTGTTGTCTCCCATACATTTAGATGGTATTATGTTAATATCATCACCCATATCTATCTCATATCCCATCAAGTTGTAATGGAAACTGTCTATCACGTATAGGGTACACTACTACCATACAAACAGATATAATTTGTTTTCCATAACCACCTACCATTGGAGGATATAATAATGGATATTACAAATTTATATGATATTTAAGAATTAATTATAATTTTGTATTATAATCTCTCATGTACATTCTAACTATTTATTCTTTTTTAATATGATAACTATTATTTTGTGTATATCAGACTACCGTCTTGCAATGTGATGTGATTAAATCGTCACATTCTCATTAAATGGAAGAAAATATGTACATGTGTAATCGAAATATTATATATATATATATATATATATATATATTTCATAAAAATTATTTTTCAAATAAAATTTATTTTTTTTATTTTCTTTGATTTTATTCTTTGCTAAAATAGAGGCATCATTCATGCATGCGTATGGCCTACCATCTCCATGAATGGTGTAATTAATTTTTTTTCTATAAACATATTGGATTACTATAAAATAATTTATAATTAATATATATTAGATTAATATAGTGGATTAAATTAACGATATTATTGAACTATGATCATTGTAAAAGAAACAAAAACGCATCACCAAAACATACATAAGAAATGAACTAGTTATTAACCAAAGATGATTTTGACAAGTAATTTTTTTATAAATTGGTAAAAAAATTCATATGTAAGTCATATATAATATAGTTAATATTAATAATTTTTTTCAAAATGATTTATTATAAACTTAAATTTAATCAAATGGAGGTTCGAATGTGCATAATGGAAATCGAGGTATTTGGTAATGGATTTTTATCTCAATTTTATTTCTATGGGGCACAAATGTTATTCTTAATTTTTTTCTTTTATAAATTTATTTTTATCCATATAATGAAGATTAAGGGATATAAATATACATATAACGTTATTTCATTCATGTGTATTAATATTCAAATGATAACAATGTTGGAAAAGATTAATTTTTCAATCACAATGTATAATGGGGGGTTTTTGTGATAATATTACATTGATGAGATCTCATGATCTTCTTATAAGGAAACCCATATATTTTCATGTCTTATATTTATTTATTTAAAATAAATGTATTCTATTAATTTTACTCTATTAATGGGTTCATGAAAATAGAATAATGATTTTATGTAAAATTGTTATAATTTATCTCTTCGATAGAAAATACTTTTTCTTATATATCAATGTTAATTAAATTTTTTTAATTTATTTATTTATTATTCTCCAATAAATATATTAAATTAATTTTACCAATTGGGTTTTAATACAAAATGGTTTAAAATTAATATTTAGATAGTTTTAAAACAATTCCTTTTTTAATTTTATCAAAATGTAAATGGAATTTCTATTTTAAGATATACAACATGTACACAATTCTATATCATCATAAATGATTTATGATTTAATGATTATTTAATATGAATGATATTTTATTTTCAAAAGAAATATTTTCAAAAATTATTTGTAAAATATTTTTTTAAAGAAGTGATTTTCAAAGTGGAAATTCTATTTTCCTCATGAAATGTTACAAGTGAACATTCATAACCATTTTCATGTAAGATGCAATCCTTCGATTTAACAAATGTTTTACTGGGTATATAATCAAAATGTACTATCTTCATTTTTATCTTGGTGGTTTATTTTTATGATGTGTATATTTTTATGAAAACAACTCTTTTACTATGTGTTGTCTGTGATTAATTGATGATATGATTATGTTGCCCATTTCTATTTTATGTATTATGTTATGCTTAAATGTTTATGAGAACCTTTTCAATTCATGTGTTATGATATGATGAGTAATTAGAATCTCTTAGATTGATTATGTATTGTTTTGAAAATGTGATAGTGATTATGTTATAACTAAAGATAGTTGTGACATTATAAACAATGATAGTGGTTACATTTTTACCATGTATTTTGGTGATGTTATAAATAATGAGGGAGAGACCTATATGTACCTCAAATTAATTAGGTAAAGATTTATATCTCATGATATAATAATGTGAAACATGTTCATATGCTTGATCCACAATGGGAAACTGTCCAATGGGCTTGATCCATATTGGAAAATTAGGTGATAGGCTAGATCTATAATGGGAAATAGGTGGAGACACCTAATAAACCAGTTTTTAATGTTCTTGTTAGTTGAAATTGGTAAATTAAAATCCTTTTATATAATTTTTGTTTCTACAAATTATGAAAAGAGATTATGGTTACTTTATTATTATGATTATTCACACTTATGAATCATGTATTTTTTGATTCATAATGATTAATGCCCTGAATCTTGTTTATGATATATAACAGGGTTGGTGTGGACATTTTAAGTTATGTTCATGATCACATGAACATATTCATATGGTATTATTCATATAATCATAGAATAGTATATCCCATGATTACCGTTATTGGGTTTTAGAGATTCCCTTACCATTTTTCCATTCCCATGTGTTATAAAGAATGGTTTTACATAGCATTTATCTATAATGACTACAAAATTAGAAGATATTATTTGGAGAATATTCTTATATACAAATAATTAATAGGAATTTTTAACTAGTATCCAAATACATTATACAATTTTTGTCCCTTTGAATTTATTTTTTAACTTAATTGAATGTTAATTTAATACGTTTTGTTATTTATGAATGAAAATAATGGTTTGTAATAGTTTATATCAGAGAAATGTTTTATAAACCTTTGTAAAAAATAGAGAGAAAATTTTTTGGATATCCCTAATGATATGACTATGTATAAGTATAAGGGAAAGTAAAATTATAAGAAAATGTCCTTGAATTTTTAGTAATGGATGGAGTGAGTGGATTATATAAAATTACATCTCTGACCATATAATACTAGGGTATGTGGATATAGTAAATTCATACCTTGGGGTAATAATTCTAAAAAGGTTATATTGGGATGAACATGATCATCACCTAGTGTATGGGAACAAGACATACCATACAACCATATTGACACACCCACGGGATATTCATTAAAGTTACCAAAACAAATCACAAACCATTATAATGTATTTTCATAGAATATGGCCTAGAATGACCTAGGTGTAACCCATTATATCATAGAAGAAATATTATTTTTCATGATTTAGGCATCCTATAAATGAATTTTAATATTAATGAATCTGATTAAGTATGGTGGATGCGTGATTTGTAATATATTGAAGATAGAACATTGAAGTTTAGGTGGTAATTTGTTTGATAAAATATATAATTACCCTATCTTAGCATAGTAATATGGATCCCTTTTTATCATGGATGGTCTCTAGGAATATTAATTCATAACATTAATAATTTAATAATAAATTATAAGTGAAAAATAATAACGTTATAATGATCAATTCCCATGTCTATGATTCATCTTTACAGGTTTTTTTAGGGGAATTTGATCCTTGAATATCTTGGCATGGTCCCTATGGATGAATTTTATGGTATCATATGAATGGATTGTATTTATTTAAAAAAAATTACATCAATTACTGAGGATGGGATGTGATGTTTGATATACCAAATAAACCAATCATAAGAACAAAGTGTGATGAATTTAATGAACATTTAATATAGAGTTCTTCCACTTTATGAGTATTGATTCTTTTTCAAAATTGGTGTTAGTCTCAAATAGATAGGGTGAAACTCGACATCAAATATATTCTAGTTTTGAAGGATTCTATTGTTTTAATTCATAATTGTTAATTAAAATTATAAATAATAGTTATGTTGAGTTCTAAAAAATACCATACATAGTATTAGACCTATTTCAAAGACTATTAATATAATGTTCCAATTGAGTAACAAGAATTGATGATTAAACAACAAGAGAGTATTGAAAAAGAATTTATTAGAGTAAGTGTGTCCCCTTAGGGATGAACATGTTCTATTTTCAGAAAAAAAATTCGATATATGTGACACAAAATTGATTATTAGGAGGTGAATAATATCAAAATTGAGTACATGTATCCCCTACACCATACTGATTAAAATTTTTACAAACTACTAAGAGATCAATACTTTTTCAAGATTTATCTTAATTCATGATTTCATCTATTGCGGGTTGATATAGAGGGTATACCTGAATAACATTCCTCACATGGTATATATGTTGTTAGTACATAGTGATTCTATTTGGTAGTAATAATTCCCATGATATCATCCTGCATATAATGAGTAATTGTATTATATATTATCTTAGTCCTTTAGTGTTAGTATTTAAAGAAAATATTATTATATATTCCATTATAAAGGAAGTGAATTATGATGTATTGAGGACCCATTTGAAGGTGAAAAAATATGGAAAATTTTAAATTTTAAATTTTTGAAGCAAAAGGTTTCAGTTTTTGGTTTTAAAATATCCAAAGATGGTATATCCGTGGATTTATTAATGATAGAAGTTATTTAAAATTCCCTAGACCAAAAACAATGATTATGATCCATAGTTTTCTTAGTATATCTTAGTATTTGTGATGAGTTATGGATTATGTATTCTTAATATCTAATCCAATAACTATGTTATATTGTAAGGTAACCATGTTTTTCTAGATTGATGAATGGGAGGAAAATTTAGAGGAACATAATAGAATAGTAGTCAACACACATTTTAATATATTACCTTTAATAGGCAAAGGGTATGAAATCTATAGTGATGTATCCAATAATGGCATTAGATGAGTTCTCTTTAGTAATGAATTGGTTATCGACTATGCATCGTATAAATTGATGTTTTATAAGAGATATTACCCAACCCATGAATGGGGGTCAAATTTTGAAATATTTTAATCAATTACAATGATTTATTACCTTTGTAGTAAAATGATTGATATTTATACTAATCACAAATATTTAAAGTACGTATTCACATAGAAGGAGTTAAAAAAGTTATCATAGAATATGGTGAGAGATAATTAATGATTATGAATGATGAATACATTACCATCTTTGGGAAGTGAAGAAGGTGGTGGATTCAATGAGTCAAAAGTACCATGAAATCTTTTCAATGAGGAGGATCAAAACAATTACAATATTTTTTTCTTTTAAAAGGAATAATATGGAAATCCTGATGGAATGGGATAAATATTGTCTTCCGCAAATGATTATTCAACAATAAATCTATGTGAACATTAAAAAGTCACATAAGACTATTGTGGTGCAATAGAATAAGGTGAGAAATTATCCTCTACTAAAATATTATTTTTACTTAATGATAAGTTTTATGGACCATGTATATGTTTCTAATATACAATTTCATAAGAGGGATCATCTATTTGGGTCCTATTGTTCATAATTAATTATTAATCATATAAGTACAAATATATATAGGGATATTAAAGAGTAATTTAGGTGTGATAGAAGGTAAAAATATATTACAGAGTATGTATATTGGTTCGTAGTATAAAAAATGTTATGGTTGAGAGACAAATGGATATGTTGTTGTTACAAAAATTACCTATACAAAAATTTATTTAGGGAAACATCACAATGAATTTATTTCATTAGAATCCCTGAAAAATATAATTTGATTATTATATATGGGAAGTTTTGGATCACCATATAATTTCTGTAAAATTCATTGTTGTTAGTTAATATTTCTAACTATATCAACTTTATAGGGTAAACATTAATGAATTTGTATGTTTTCATGGAATACATAGTTCTATTTTTTCTGATTGGGCTTTGTGTTATATTTCAATGTTATGCTTATGTCTTCATCATTATTTGGATACAAAGTTATATTTCATCCTAGCATACCATCATCATAAATATGGTCATTCTATGATATGAATTAATATAATAGAAGATATTATGAGATCATGTTCAATGTTTTTATATTGTGGTTGAGATCATCACCCTAATCATGTTTTTTCCATTCAATAGTCACATTCACATAAGTATATATGTGGCTCCTTTTGAATCCCTATATGGAAATAATTGTAGAGAATCAATGTTCTAAGATGATGTTTTAGAAATAAAAAAATTGAGACTATATATTTTTGATGAAATGGAATTAATGTTTAGATGGATTCAGTAAAAAATAATGGAATCACAATGTCAATATAAATGATATTATGAAAATCTACATCATGATTAGGAATATGATGTTAGTGAAATGGTCATCCTATGAATTTATCCATGAAATTATGTAATAATATTTGGATAAGATAACTATTCCCTAATTATATTGTACCTATTTAAAATTTTGATCATATTATCCCATAATAGTTTCAATTTCTTCATAAACTAAAACCTTCTTAGGTTCACAATGTGTTCCATGTATCACTATTGTGGAATTACACACATGATGCTTCACATGCACTAAAATAAGAGAACATATCACTGGTGAATGAAATTTATTTTAAGGAACAACTATATGAGATTATACATTGTATAGAAAATGTTCTATGAAACAAGGCCACTTTCCTAATCAAACATTGTAGTGATACCTCTATATTGAGAAGATAGTTAGGAAGCTAATGATGTAATGATGCATAAGAATCATTAGTTTATTATACTAATGTAATATAATTTAAATATAAAAACTAATATTAATATGTTTAAAAATTAACACCACATGAATTTATGAAATTTATTTTCAATTAAAATTACTTTCTTTGACATATTCCATTAAATGATACAAAAAGTTCAAACAAATGACAATATACATTTAATAATGTTATTTAAACATGATCATTATAGTAAATATTTTAAATACAGAATTATGAATATAAATATTATATTTTAAAAATTATGTATAATAGGTTTATTTAAATAAATCATTTTGTTTAAAAGTACCTTATTTTTTAGCTATGTCATTATATGATTCAAAAAAACTATTTTTATCAAAATAAAATTATTTCTTCTTCTAGAAAAAGAATAAAATAAATTCATTAATGTTTTAAAAGATTTAATATAAAAATAAACATCATCTTTGAAATATATATTTCTAAATTATAATTGATTAAATTTGTCAGCATATTATGAATAGAATAATTTTTAATGAATTTTAAAAATACACCGACTTTTATTAAAAAATTTAATTTAATTTAACAAAATATCAATCCCAGTTTATTTTAATATGGTATTAAAATTAAACATTGATCAATTATATATATATAAATATAATATTGGTCATTGGAATGAATTTGTTATTGAATTTGTTTGTTGAAAACTTCTACAGTTTTGAATATTTTATCATTGGAAACCGATTTTTTTGTCACATCTATATTGAATTTTTTGAAAAATTTGTATGAATTTTGGAAAAATGGATTCCGTATTTGGAATAAAAATAATTAATATTATATAATAATTTAAAATTATGTTTTTTAACAAAACTAGATTTTAAAAAAGAACTACTATGCTCGATATCATACAAGATATCCCCCCATCATGCTTAAATGAACATCATAATATTATTATTTCAATTTAACTTTTGTTACATAAACCATAAATTTACCAGAATGAATCTTGTTAAGAACATTATGAAATATGTAATTTTGATAGATATTGATAATATATTATTTAAATAATTTTCAATAATTTTGATAATTTTAATATATTCACTCTATTATATTTTCAGTAATGCCATTTCGTTGATCAAAAAATAAATTTTTTTCACAAAATGATATTTTATTTATATTTCTATATAAATTATATAATTTATTTTTAAAAAATATTAAAATATTATTTTGAAAAATAAACTACATCTTTGAATCCATCGTATCAAATTTTTCTTACAGGGAAATTTGGATTGGTTTTTTATAATTATTTTTATTTTTATGAATAGTTAAAATCATAATTTTTGTTAGAAATTGTATTTTATTTTAAAAGTAAAAATATTATTTGGATAAGTATTAAAAATATAAATAGTTCTTTTATTTATCTATAATTAAAATTATTGATTTTGTTAAATGTTTTTATAATTTAATTTCATTTATAAATATTTTTTATTTTAAAAGAGGAATTTTTTGGAAACTTTCTTTTGGTTTCATTTTATAGATTAATTTTATTTAAATTTTTTACACTTATGTTTTTTATATTCTGAAAAATGTATTTAATATATTTAAATTAAATGTACACATTTAAAAAATTCATTAATTTTATTATATCATAGATTCCTTTAGTTAGAGTTAATTACGTAATAGTATTTTATTTTAATAAAATTCAAACTTATCATAGTCTTATTTTTAATAAGTATAAAATTTTAAATATATTGGTATATAGAAGATATGTTTGACCATATATATTATTTTTATGAAAAAAAATAATTATATTCCTTTTGGTAATTTATTTTAAATTTTTAGCAAAGAACAAATTACATTAAAGGATTCCACGATGATAATAATGTAATTATTAAATTATTGGAAAATAAAATTAATGATATTAAAAATTATAGAATAAATATAATTTGATATATTCCTAGTGATAAAAAAATTACATATATAACTCTTATAAATCTAGTATATTATAAATGAGTTAGTTCAAATACGCCTATTTTTTTATGTTGTCAAATTTATAGTAATTACTAGTATCAAATTTTACAATAAAAATATTTCATGAATATAATATTTTCTTAAATTATTTTAAAAATCATAAAAATAATAAGGCCATAGAAGATAATATAGGGTTGAAAATTTTATAGCCATTGCATTAAAGGACAATTATTAATTATTTGACTATAGAATATTCTTATTATTTTTTAATATTTTGAGGAATTCCTAAAGTACTCCTCATCTATATAATAAATGGGAACCAATTTATTCTCTTCATTTCATCACCTCGAGAATTAAATCTCAATTATACTCTACAAAATTCTCATCTCTGCTTCCTTGGACATATTAAATATGTTCTAGTATCATCAAATGACTGATTCCACATTTCATAAGGGGTCATTCAAGGAGTAGCTATTCAAGAGGTAAATTTATTAAACCACCACTCATCATATATTTACTTATTCTACCTTATACTAATATAATTAATCCATCATTTAATAATAAATCTTGAATCATTTATATACTATTGTTTTATATTTATAATGTAATATCTTATATCCATAATTTTTCTCAACTTCTCTTATTAAATGAAAGGAAAGCATTTTCCAAATTTGTGTGATTAACAATCTTCGTGGATAAAGAGATTTCATTATTCATTGTCATATTCAAGGATGGTCATAAAACTATTATTATGGTAAAATTATATTTTAATATGTATATTATCACTTATTTCATGTTATTAATCTGTTATATATACATAAAATTTTATAAAGTATAACTAATTTTTTGATATGAAAAATAACCAAAATAAATGAAACAATTATCATTAACATTCTATAAAATGAATCATCCTCATACAAGAAGGAAAAATGAAATATTTGACCTTTTTACTATTCTATATGTTTTTGAATACCATATAATATCACTTAGGGAGAACTATTTACATTGTTCTATAACATCCATAAATGTTAACATGTTTACCCACAATGAAACCATGAATCAAACTCTACCAAATTGATGAAAGTAATCCTTATAAACAATAAAAATGGGAATAAATGAAATTTATAACATTATAATGAATAAACTATATATGGAAGAGGTTTTTAATTTTATAATTAATGAAACCAATTTTATTTTCCCTGACATTAAGAAGGAGTGGAAAACACATTCAGGCAGACAGTATGGGAATTATTAACTCGATTTAAATTATTTTAGTTAAAATTATACATTAATATGTCATGCTAATATTATTTGTGAAAGAACATTTGATTATATTATTTTATATTGATATTATTTATGGATTTAAATATAATAGGAAAAATTGAAATGATTGAATATTTATCAATTCAATTATATGATATTTAGAAAGGGGAATTCTTTCAAAAATTGTTTTAATATTTATTTTTTAAAAAAGATAAAAGGATTTTTTTTATCTTAAAATGAATTAGAAGATTTTCCCACATAAAGACATTTTTTATGCCATCATTACAATATTTAATTTTTTTTTCAAATAAAATTTTTTACTTTTAATTTGCAAGGTATTAATTTAAAATAAATTACCATCCTAAAGGATAGTTTTTATGATAAAAGTATTCATGTTCTATGATTTTGATATGGTTTATATGAATTGTCTGTGAAAATGGATGGTTCTATTGTAATCTAAATATAGGTGTGTCAATTATATACTTCTATTGAATTTGGAGTTTTTATGTTAATCATGTGATTATTCTATATATAACTATGATGATAACTCAAATTATAACCACGAGGGTTATGTCAAGTATAACCATGAGTGTTATTTTATTGTTTCCATGAGGGTACAATGTTTGTATGTATGAAATTTTTTCCCATTTTAATTATGATAATTTTGTTCCTTCAATGTTTTTATATAAATCTCATCCTTTAAATTATGAATTTTTTTTGTTCAAATAAAAATATACCTTACTTATAAAGGGTGAAAATTATATCTTTGTTAATATGTTTTCATTAGTTTATCATCTTTTCAACTAATATTTTATGAGAATTATTTTTTAAAATCATAAATGTTATAAAATCACTTATAATATTTTTTTGGGATGAAAATTTGATTTCATGAGTAGTAAAATTATTATTTATTCTATATTTTATAATGAAAATAAAATTTGTTATATGATTCCGAGGAATAACAGTATATTTTTATAATTTATTTCACTTAATGAGATCTTTTTCTCATACTATGTTTTTAGAATGCTTTTCATAGTGATTATGGGAATTTAGGGGAAATGGTGAGATCAACGTCAAAAAATTGATCAAATATATTGAAAAGAAATCATGTTTTATTTTAATGATATTTGTTTTATGGAAAAAAATTGAAACTGTATTGAAGTTTCTAAAAGTAATGTATGGGGTAACATTGTTATAGATTATCCTAATTATATAAATATATAAACTTAAATGATATTTGGTGATTATGGAAGGTGAATAATAGTATTAATTCACTATAATATGTGATGTTTATGTTGGGGTCCCTAATATTGGTATTATATGTCAGCTTAGTTAACTTTAGAGGCCATGATTTCATTTGAGAAGAAGTTAAAATTACTATATAACCACAATGGTAAGCATTTAAGGGACATTCATGGTTATTTTGGATAACATGAAGAATTTTTTAGATAAAATGAATATGGATATATTATTTTTTATGATCCACATAAGATGGTGTGTGGCGATTTTGAGGATATGCTCACACAAACCTTTTTGGTTTTAGTAGATGAATGGATCTAGTATCCACCAATGTAATAATGGATCTAAAGGAAAATTTAGTGGTTTCCTGAATGTCAATCCAAATAATTTGGGTGTTTTAATGATTCCCATTTTTGTCAGTATAAAAAAGCTATATGGACTAATAATTAACAACCTGAAAAATTTTGAGTATCTTAATACTTCAAATACAAGAGAAATGAATCCATGTAGAATTTTAGATGATAATGATCAATTAGGTAAAAATATTTAATAACTTATATGTTAATAATTTGGAAATAATAACCTAGGAAAATGACATAAAATGATGATAATATATTTTAAATTCTGTAATGGAGTCCACAAAGAAATAATCACCCAAGGAAAAAGGATGCGTTCAAATGATTCCATTTAAGGGGAAAATGTTCTTCCAGGGAGATAATTTTTTTAATATGGGGAATATATTAATTATAAATATAAATATCCAATGAATTAGGATAAATAATGAGATTATATATATTGTATAAATGTTTTTTCGGACATACTTAGTGCCATTAAAACTGAATATGATGAAATTACAAATGATATATGAAATGTATAGATTATTTCATGGATCATGATTTGACAATGTTGAATCATAGTAAATGATTCATGTTTTTTATATGAAATATGTATTAAAGATGAATAAGGAAGATAATGGTTAACAGATTATGAGGAATTTTTAATGTTAAATATATCAACATACAAGATATTCAATAGTTATGTTAGAATTAATAATGATGAAATGTATAAAAGTATTTAAAATATTTTGATGATGGGAGTACATTAGAATAGTTTTGTTATGTTTGACTTATACACAACTCTTGTGTTTTTCATATGAAAATTATATTCAAGGAATAATTTTCTTTTCTTTTTCTAGATATAATTATAATTTTATTTATTTATATTTTTGTTTATATGATATTTATTTGATTGGTAATTATGGGGTGAAAAATTAATTGTATAAGATAACCTTTTAGGATAATTTTTTCCCATATTGATATATATATATATTATAATTATTTTTAAGGATGTTTCTCATGACATGCACCAACCAGGCTTGAGTTACATATACCCTAACCTCACATTCATATTTCATGGTCCAACACTAAGCAATAAAATTCATATCTAAAAATAAAGGAATATCCCAATGTACCTTTATGAACACACTGGACCATATAGATGAAAACCTTTAGAGGAATAATATTAAAAATATGAAATATCTCGAATATATCATTACATATAAACAATTTATAGGTTATAAAAGAGTACGATAGTGGAAAGTAAAATAATGGGAAAAAATACACGGGAAAAAAGAATGATATCCCAAATAGACAAAAACGGAATATTAAGTGATGAGATATCCCAAATATTATTCTAAAATCTTTAACCAAGTTACGTGGTGTAATGAAACAAGTATCCCTAAGCTTATTTGTAGTGTCCACAGACATATCTATCACCGAAGAAAGACATGAAAGGTTTGAGAGAATCCAAAAAAGGGAGAGCATACAAAACCCAATTAGGAAGACATAAAATATGAAGGGGTCAAGTATGTGACACATTAGGAATAAATAATGTACAGATTAACCCAATGAATGGTGATAACTTAATCCAACTATAGGGAGATCAACACATCATGTCAATGGACAACACATATTGTCTCTGTCACCAATATAAATTGACTAAAAAATTGCCAAAACATGGATACATAGACATACATACACACAAACATAGATATATATATATTTATATTTATATGATCAATCCAAATAATCCTAATTGAAAGAGAATAGGATCTCCTTTTCATATCCAAACATACGAAAAGAGTGTCATCAGTTCCTGAAGTCCATCATCAATGCACATCATCTCATGTGACCGTGGAAAGAGACATATATGTAAAAACAGACAATTATATTGTGATACACTATCTAGGGGAACAATATCTTGGTACATAACCCATTACCTTATACTATTGGAGGGTTCCAGTCATTAGATAGAAAAAGAACCATAATTCTTAAAGGGAAACAAACATATAATATATAGAGAACTCATTCCCTTCTGAGATTGTTGGTGATACACTAATGGTATGTAGAAGACCCATTAATAGACCATATAAAGGGTTATATTCATGTAATAAGAATAGGAACCATGATGAGATCAGTTACATGGTTCCACTCTGTAAATTGGTAAAGGACTGATGCCTAGCCCAACTACAGGGTTCTGCTCTCATTGTCAATGGATCATAAACTAAATCCATAGGAGGTTTCCAAAAGCTAGTTGGGTAGAGTAACAATTAACTTCACTTTAGTATTGTTCCACAATCATGTATATGGACCCATTATTCAACTCTATAAGAGGGATCCATTTGATATTCTATAGAGGACACATTCCCTAATAGAACCTGAGTGTGCCACTCTGATAAATGATATGGGAATCATGACCTAAATGATTAGAGGGATCCACTTGAATAATATATATATGACCCATGACCTACCCCATAGGATGGTTTCAATCTAAGTATAGGTGGAGGACCAATGCCCAACCTAGTTGAAGGGTGCCACTCTAAATCCCAGTATGATCCCTCTTGATCACTATCATCATCAAGCAATACTAACGTAATAATCATCCTTAGAACATCTATCATCATACATAAAAATAAACTACGTAGGCCACTATAGGGATATATATGGGGAAACACTCAGGATAGTTTACCCCTGATCCAAAATATTCATCTAAACTAAATATATAGAATATATTAATGTTTCCTAAAAAGGGAAGATGGGGTAAATGGTGTATAGGGGACCTATATGGTGTGTTGTCCCATTATTTCACTTGGCCATTTCCTCACATTCACACAAATACATACCCATGTAGATTAACATGGTGTTTAGGTAAACTACACAAGTTTCAAAGATAATTAGGGTGGATTAGTGTTCTCAGGGACATGTCCCTAATGTTGTGTCAGTGTACGATGTTTGTGTGCCAGGAAGTTCCCATGAACATGTACTCCTAGAGTATATGATGGGTTTCAATCACTTTCTACATGACATGTTGGGATTCCACATTATGTTTTATATGCAATTCATCACCAAAATATTTCTATCATAGCTATGGCACTACAGTCAGTGTGTTCTTTAGAAAACATTTATATAGTTAAGACTTTCTAGAATGTTAGATCAATTATAAAAAATCCATACCTTGAATCCCCACCATATAATTCATTTTTTGACCACCCTAAATCATTGGATCTTACATTCAATACCCATTTAATACAATTTGGTGGCTTTAAATGTAAATTATAATGATTCATATGATTGATTTTAATCCCTCTCATACTGTCAAACCTCTGATTATCTCTATTTACTATCTTGGATTCTAGAACAAAAAAAATTCACCCATAGTCCAAAAAACATTCCATTTCATCAATAAATTATTATTCAATTTTTTGTTCATGTTTCTTCCACTAATATATGGTTCCGATCTAGATCGATACCACTGGAAAATGTCAACTTATTATATTATATCCCAATAGAGAAGAACATGAATAATTATATGGATAAAATAACCAAAAGAAAAGGATTAATATCCATTGGAATTTTTTTTCCAAAAGATTCAATTAAAACATCAAGGTGAAAAAACAATTGAATAAACAATTAACTTCAATACACGGTGAGATGAAGATTTATATTGTTTGAAAAGATTAATGAAAGGGATTGATCATGCTAAAACATTTAATCAATTTAATAATAATCAAAAAATGATGAGTCTTATATTGGGATTGGATAATTAGTTGTAGAATAAAATGTTTTCCAACAATATAAAGGTTTTGTTGCATTCATTGCATCCCAATAATCATCAATATGAAGTCTCGTCATCATCAAGTATTGATTCACCTACAGGGGGAAGAATGTATCTAGATTTTCTTAGGTTTTACGAAGGTTACCCTTTGAAAATCACCATAATAGGGTATTAATAAGAAAAATTAATTAGTTTAATTAAATCAAATAAATGTATTTAATTATTTATTTTAATATAATGCATCCTCCAATGGTCAAAATATTAGAATACCTCACACTAAAATATTTTTGGCCACACCTATGGTAATCATCATGTTATGGAATCAAATATAATTTCAGATTTCTAATCTTGTATGTTATTTAATATTTATCCCATTTTATTTAAGAAACCATTCACATGTTTTATAAATTATATTTAATATTTTTATAAAATTAATTTCAGGATCCCTGGGCCTCAGAATCTCAGGTCAGTGTAGAACCATGATATGATATTATATAAATAAATATTCCAAATTCTTACAATGAAAAGGGACTCTACATAATTCACTCCATCAATATTTTCATACAACAAAAGAAAAACAGTACAAAAAGATCATGATAGTCAGCCCGAATATGGAGCTCCTACTCCAAGGAGCTCCCTATCATGATCCTCAATTTCCACAACACACAGACCAATGGTATGGTCCATCCACACAGGGTTACCTCCTATTGTTACTTACTTTTTAGTAGGCACTCTACGAAAGTGGATCCATTATCATTATCTAGACCTCCCCATCAAATAATGTGCATGGGTTCAGCAATGTATCACCACATATGAGACACAATGAAGACATTGTGAACTTTGTCTATCTATGGGGTAGTAAGAGGTGGTAAGAAACATCTCCAACCATATTTGATATCTAAAATGGCGTGATAAATCTCTAGGATTGCTCTCCACACTAGCTGAATCACTAAAATATTCATCATCTAGAGATTCTCAATAAATGTGGTCTCACTATTTGAACTCTAAGGGCCAACTAAATTGATATATTCATGATTTCCCTCATCCAACTACAGATTACATTAACTCTCTATGTCATCACGTACACCGACTCTGGTCCCATAAGTTATGAATTTATGATCATTATCCAACAAAATGGTGACCTATAGCGACTCTTGAACATGGAATCCAAAGGTTCCATGCTGATAGAATAGTGGTAGATATTTTTTTACACATTAACATCACTAAGAAAGTGATCCTCCAAGATCTATACAATTTCAAACTTGAATTCCCTCATCATATAATCCAACACTAGGATTGTGTGTTTGGTCTTCCTATCTATCTCGTAGTTAAGGGAAGTACCAATCCTTATCTGAGTCATGGATTCCTCATACTGGACTCTCCACAACAATGAAAAGAACTAGAAATTATGGTTGTGGATAAATGTCAATATATCCCCATGATGAATAATAATCACCCATATGTACATCATCTCAAAAATCTCTACAAAAATATTATCAATGATAGTAAGGAAGTGTTCTTACTTCGTGAGTCTTTAAACAATGACCCAAATGAAATCATGTATCTTCAATATCAATGTAATCAATTTTACTTAATTCTATTTATATGTCATCCCAATTAAATAATAGTATTTCCAGGAGATATTAAAAACCATTTAGAACCTAGTGCTCATCCATTTCCTATGGACTGGTGATGCACTGAGAGATGAACCCAATCATGTTTATATAATGATATACCTCTAAAACTTCCTCTAAGGATATTTTTACAACATACCCACAATGTCATTTCCCTAAAAAGTGGATGTGTGAAACTCCCTCATCACCTAACCCCATGTCATGACCGAGAAAACTATTCATCCCTAAAAACAATGGCATGAATCCCTAATTGAATAATTAAGTATAGACGATCCAATTTGGATATATATTCATGTAATAACTCACAATTTATGTATCATAGTTAATAATACCTCACATTCATGAATGTGGATGAGTCATCACAATCGACTGGATAAATGGGTCACCCTCATGATCCACTATGGTGTGCTTGTAGAATTCCAAATACAAAGAAGCATCCATAAAAAAGAGAGCCAAAATTTTTTGTCTATGTGTATCTGCTAACATATTTCCCTTACCTAGTATATAAAAAATCTCCAAGTCATAGTTTGTAGGAACTATGACTAGCGCTACTATCTAAGATTCAATTCTCTTTGAGTGAAGACATAGCTAAGACTCTAATTTTCTATATAAACTATGAAAAAACACTCCCATAAGGTTTTCCCCTACATCCTTAGGGAAAAACTACCACTGCTAGTTCTATGTAATTCCCTATCTCTAAAATCCTATAGTTGGGGAATTATTTTAATTAGTATAATAAAACAAACAAATATATTTATTTATTTGTTTTAACATAAGTCATCCTCTAATGCTATAAATATATGAATACCCCATACTAAAATATTTTAGGTCACACCTATGGTAATCATCCTATTCTAGACTCAACTATCAAATATGATTTCTGATCCAAGATTCCATTGAATATTTATCCCATTTTATTTATGAAATAAATTTCATGTTTTATTAATAATATTTAATATTTTTATCAAATTAATTTTAGGAACACTAATCCTTAGAATCTCATGGAATTTTAACACCAAGCTATGAAATTATATATATAAATATTCCAAATTCTTGCATGAAAAAACAACATCTACATAACTGACTCCATCCATATTTTCATCCACCAAAAGAAAATCTAGACAAAAACATCATTATAGTCATCCAAAATATGGATCTCCAGCTCCCAGGAGCTCTCTAGCATGATCCTCAATTTACCCAACACAAAGACCAATCATATGGTCAATCCACATAGGGTCACCTCCTATCGATACTTCATTCCCACAGGGAACATTGAGAATGTGGCTCCATCCTCGTTATCTATATCTCCCAAGCTAATAATGTACATTGGTTCATATATGTATCAACTCTTATAAGGCACATGGAGGAAATCGTGAACCTTCTCTTTCTATGGGGAAGTAAGAGGTGGTATGAAACATCACCCACCCTATGTAGGATCTAAAATGTCTTAATAAATATCAAGGACAACTCTCCACACCTACTGAATCATTGAAATATTCATCATCAGGAGACTCTCAAGAAATGTGGTCTCCCTATTTTAACTCCAAGGGCCTACAAATTCATTCTATTCTGGGGTTTCTTCATCCACATATAGATTACATTGACTTTAATGTTGTCACCTACACCGATTATTATCCTAGAAGATATGAATTTTTGTTCTCTATCCAACACAATGGTGACCTATAACGACTATTGAACAGGGCCTTCAAAGGTTACATGTGGATAGTAGAGTGGTAGATATATTTTTACAAATTCCCTTCCCTAGGAAAGTGATCCCCTAAGATCTGTACAATGTCAAACCTAAATTCCCTCATCATTTCCTCAAACACTGGGATTGGGTGTTTGGTCACAATATCTATCTAGGAGTTAATGGAAGTACTAATCCTCATCTGGGTCATGGATTCATCCTAAATTACTCTCCACAACCAATGTTAAAAACCAAAAATCATGGTTTTGGATAATAGTTTAGTGATCCCCATGATGAATAACAATCTCCCATATGTACATATTCCCCAAAATCTCTACAAAACTATTCTCACTGATAGTAAGGAAGTGTGATGAATTTTTGAGTCATTAAACTATTACACAAAAGTAATCATGACCTTCAATATCATTGTAATCCCTTTTCCTTAACTCAATTGATATTTCATACAAATTATATTCTAGGATTTTAAGGGTCTACTAAAAACCATTAAGACCATAGTGCTCATCCTTTACCTACGGATTAGTGATGCACTGAGAGATTAACCCAGTCATGCTTCTCTCAAAACATTCCACCAAAACTACCACTAACGGTCTTGTTAAAACTTACCGACACAATTATTTCCATAAAAAGTGGAAGTGTGAAACTCCCTCGTCACTGACCCCTATGTCATGAAAAGGAAAAATATTCATCCCTAAAAAGGATGGTATGATTATATCCTTTAAAATATAAATATATTAGATCCCATTTAGATATTTATTCATGTAATAACTTGTAGTTGATGTCCTATAGTTGGTACTCCCTCAAATTCATGAAAGTGGAGTCATCACAATCGACTGGATAAATAGTAAACCCTCATGATCCCCTATGGTATGCATATAGAATGCCAAATACTGAGAAGCATACTTCAAAAAGAGAGTCTAGAAATATTTACTAAGGGTATTTGATAACTGATTTTCCATCCCTAGTGTGTAGAAAATAATTAAGTCATAGTATGTAGGAACTGTGACTAGTGATAATATCCAAGGATCAAGTCTCTTTGAGTGAAGGCATACCTATGACTCTAATTGTCTGTGTAAACCATAAAGAACACTCCCAGAAGGATTTTAACCGACTTCCTCAGTGAAATAACTACCATTGTCAGATCTATGTAACTCCCTGACTCCAAAACCCTAGAGCTGGTGTATTATTTTATTACATCGACATGATTATAAGTACCCAAATCCAGAAGGAACAATTAGTTTTGTTTTATTGGAAAGACATATTACATTAAAAATATGCATAATACACTTGAAAATATAAATTACCAATAATATAAATAATAATTTGGAAGAAATTACACCCCATAAATTATAATCAAAGATTTATTCATTCATAACCAGGACAAATGAAACATAATAAGGGTGATATCAAATGATTGGTAAGGGTCAGAGAAAAGGAAAACTATAATGAATCAATGAGAAAAAATTAACATTGAATGGTAAATGTCTTATTCTACATGTCATTAAAATAACTATATTAAGTAAATTCAATATTTCAATATAATAAAATAAAAACATTCAATTTAATCAATGAACTGATAATTAAATGTATCCATATATATGTCGATGAAAATTGTCATGGATGAATAATAACTAAAGCTATATGATGGAAATGTCGCATTGTTGGATACCATGTTCACTAGTTACATGAAACCAGTACTTTCAAGACCTTTTACAAGATGGATTAGCTATCAGGTAAAACCCTATATAATTTTGAAAATTATTTCATCCCATGAGACTACTGATGCATCGAGGGTCTATCTATAAACAGGCCCCACCTATGTCGTAACAAACCAAAATTCATCATATATAAAATAAATAATGTTACTTATCAAATATACAATTTTAATAAATAATATAGATTTATCAATAATATGTTAAAGTAGGATAAGTAACAGAAAGGGTTATTGACATTAAAACATTATTGAGGAGAAATAATATTTAATCAGCCAAATGTGTCCCATTAAACAAGGAAAAATTTAAACAATAATTCCCCATGAATTAAACTAAACATATAAAATAATGAGAATGAGTATATTTATTATTAAACTTATTAAATGGTATCATATACAACAATTTAATGTGAATTGGTGCATAATAACAAATAAGTATCAATGGATTGTAAATTGAGAACAAATTCCACTATATTACCTTAGTTTTGTTTTGTGTTCATTATCTTCTTATATAGTGGTTTAAAAAATGTTAATATCATATTCCAAGACCATAATAATGTTTATAATGTCATATATTATTTAATTATTAATTTATTACCTATTTTGAATATTCTTTCAATAATTTTTCTATTTCGGGTGTCAATTTCCGAGTTTGTTCGAGTATGTTTTAACTTGATATTTGCTTTTATCATTAAATATATCATAGTTTCATCATATATAGAATGATAAACATGGATTAATTACCACATATAATCATTATATATTTATTTATTGTAGTCCATTATATTTTTAGATTAGAAATCATGTGCACCATTCATGGATATGGTAGGTCGTACGTACACATAAAGGCCAGTTACATTTCTTTGTTGTGTTAAAAGAATGATAAATAAATGATAAATATGTATATTTTAGTAATATAATAATATATATGTTATATATTCTATATTTTTTTATTAAAACTATCTGTTATATGATCCATGTATGTTAGGAATGAGTCATATCGCCTTGAGGTGGAAGATGTCCAGACTTCCTCAAATGAAATTATCGAATTTACACAGGATGGATAACATCAAAGTATGTTCTGAATAAAAATTAAAGAATCATAAATAAATTAAAATATAATATATAACATATATAAATAGCGTTTCCATCATAATTTTAACCATGATAGGTGGTAAGGGAAAATGAACAATCATTGTTTCGTAGGTAGTAGTTCATCGTAAATAGAAACAGTATGTTTGTCACCCATTATATGGAGGATTGTGAATTTTTTAAAAAACTATTTACAAAAAACATCATAATATATTTCTGATATAGTTTCCATTTTTTAAGAATATAATAATAAGTGTATAGTGAGTGGATCATTTGAATGAATCTAATAATATTGGGAAAAAACGTGACTTATTAATTGGAAAAATTATTTTGGATTGTATAACAATTCTTAATTGAAATTATGTACGCACAAAGGGTGGACTCAAGGTTTAGTAGAGGTATTTAGGGAAGATATTTGTGCAGAGTTTGGAAAAATATATGAGGTTTTAGATGTGTCAATAAGTGGTATAATTGGTGGCCTTTTATAAGGAAGGAAAAACAAAAACTTGGTATTTTTTAAAAGAAGTTAGGGGTGCACATGTTTCTACCTAATAAAAGTAATTCCAAAAATATATATATAATGGAAGGAATATTATTCATAAATTAATATAAATTAGGTTGTGGACAAGTGTCTAGGTTATTTGGGCCCAAATGAAAAATGTTGAGTCCTTTATTAAGCTCAATTTTTCCATAATAATTGTAATTAATATTAATTAAATTCACTAAAACTTTTGTTCAATAACTAACCTAACCATATTAGGTATTATAAATTAGTATTATTAAAAAATTTAATCCATTTTAATTAAATTATACCATATAAGTGGTAGAAATTAATTTAAAATTCATTTCGCAGTTGGGGGGACAATGTGTGTTTTTAAAGTAAAAGCATCCAAGAGTTTTATGAGTTTTTACATTCAATTTCAAAGTGAAATTGGTATCTATAACCTAAATTTTATTATTTTTAAAAAATATAATCTAATTAATATTTAAAAATAATTAAAATTACAGTTTTACCTATTAAAAAATTATACAAAAATGCTTTTTTGAATTAAATATTAATATTTTTCAATATTAATTAAAAAATGAAACATTTCATCAAAATATTAAAACATTACCATAACCTTATTATTATTTTTATCTTTCAAAAATATTTTTATTTTGATATATTATGTTAATGAAAGTGTCAAAATTTATATTTAATATGGGGTTTCAATTAAATGGAGTTAAAATTAACTTTATAAAAATATAGGTTTTATGTGAAAATAAATTTATTCCTTTTATTATGTATATAAAACATAATGAATGAATATAAAAAATATTTTAATGAATATATAACCTATATATTTGATTAAAATCATTCAAAAATTATTATTTAATATTTTTATTTAGTCAAAATTCCATTTGAAACATAATAATATTTTTATTATATCCAATTAGTACTTATTTTCATTTATCATTATTTGGTAACCAATGAATTCATATTAAATTAAAAAAAATTACATAATTATTTCTGTGATATATCATATTATATTATATTTTTTTTAATAATACATTGTCATTTTGTGATACTATTTCATGTGTGTAACACAGGGTATCGAAGAAGGACACTATTGCATGCAATAGAAGCTAACTCAATGTTGTGTTCATTACAATATATATCTTTTGTTGATTATATCTAAAATATTAAATATATATTATAGTCTTGGGTTACTATTTTCTCTTACGATCTTGGTGATTTATGTCATGTATGCTATCGAATATAATTTTATACATTTGAATTTTGGGGTGTTACAATATACTTCATGATTCATGTAGTTCTGCCCATGGGGTCTAAAATTCCTTGAAACATATGCTATAAAATCCAATCTCTACATCAACACATATTCTTGCCTAGTACCAGAGGAATCACATTACATTATGTACCCTCCCTCATCTGGGAGTCTCAACATAGGATCAATAATGAAACTCAACCTTAAATCCTTGAATTCCATTAGGATCTTCTCATTCCTTGTAAAAGGATTCCATTACAATGTTAGAGTGATCAAAGGGGATGCAATCATGGATATTTTTTCCGTAATCATCCTAAATCTATAACTGATACAACAAGAGTTCTCCATAACATCAGTTCTCTTTGAGCATGTCTATAATAATTCATATAGTGTCTCGCATGATCATAAGTAGATTATAAGGACCCAAGGGTATCCAAAAGGTGACTAATAGGAATCGATAGATGAAGGGTGTAAGGACACAATTTTGATGTATCTCAACACTGTTGGGCATTCAACATGTTTTTTTGTATCACCATCAACTAAAAAAAATGTGTCTCAATGAATTCATTTTTGATGAAGCATCATCTCGAACATGAATTTGGTGATAATATATCTGAAGGTCACGCATCAAGAACCCCATAAACAGCTATCCATGGGACTTATCTATCACATATTGACACTATCATATTTACGAAAAAGAGGATCTCCCTCACAAGTTAGGACTGTATCACAAGAATCCATATTATTATGGAATATCTCCCTCTTATATAAATTTCTGAAGCTACTGTTTATTTGTACATAACAGGGACATGAAAACACCCAGAATCATCTTAGATTGATCTCATGTGAGGACCACTATCTAAAGGGGTCTTATTTAAAAAAAATCCATACCATAGGACTATCCGTTGCCCCAATCTATTGAGTATTGAGTCCAGATCAATATAAAAACTAAGTGATCCCTATCTATGAATCATACAATGCAATATCAACATAGGTGAATCATGTTCCAGTACCACTGAAACCAACTAATTCTCTAGGAAGATATCTGGTTGCAAGCACAAAAATCCAATCAGTTAGGATCTACGCATGTTTGGGAACTCAGATCAGTAACTTAATAGGTGGGGGTGATGCTTACTATCCTCCTAGATGATGGATCATACTAGAATAACCCTGAAATGAGTCCTCATATCTCATTGGATCATCATCAACATCAAAAAATTCTTACATGGAATATTTCCTTCATTGAACCATAAATAACCTTTAATCAAGATGTACCACTGTCAGATACATATATATATATATATAGATATATTGTAATGATGAATAAATAATTATAATAGAATACATAATCTTATATTTTGTGGGTACTTGTCAATCTATAGAACCAATGTATTTTTTATATAGAGATGGTAATAATTTAGTCAAGGTCCTAGTGAAGGGATACATCAGTCTCTACACTAATAATGGATTACCTATATTGAAAACAACACTTGAAACACTTCAACCCTGTTTCACTAAATAACAACCAAATCCTATCAAGGGGAATACTCCGAAAACCATCCCAATTATTGAAAACCCACAAATACAAATTTTTCAGAAATTGACCAAATAGAGAACAAGCTACAACTATCCCAATATTTCCTCTATAGCTTTGGGGTTGGAGACAAGGACTGAAAGGCATATCTAATAAGGGAGGGGTTTTTATAATGTACCTGTAGATACCCAACCATCCATTTTGTGGAAAAATTAAAGAGAAATAAAAATAAAAATATGGATTATATATAATGTAACAATATATAGAAAAATCCACTAGGGTGTAAAAGAGTACGATAGTGAAAAATTTAAGTAAAGAGACAAAATACAAGCCCAAATGGAAAGATACCCTAACAAGAAACAACTATAAAGTTCTAAGATATCCTATCTCAAAATCTCCATGCTCTAGCCACCATATATTGTTCAATGCACCAGGTATCCCTACGATCCTCTCTAGTAAATGAAGACCAATCTATCATAAACATAAGAAGCAAAATTTAAGGGAAACTCCCATGTAGGGGGGATATATACATACCCAATAGGATTCCACAAAATACAAAGGAGGAGCGGTATGATATATGATAAGAATAGATAGAATGTAGGTCATCCAATGTTACGAAAGTAACTCCATCCAATCACAAGGATCTCAACACATTGTGTAGATGGACTAAAAAACATGTATCTTCCACCCATAGAAATAGTGTAAGAAAATCCATGATGATAGATATAGATATATATATGATCAATCCAAAGAATCCCAAATCTGAGATATGGGGATCTCCATCTCATAGCCCAGCCTTGAAAAGTGTTCCATCAGTTCCAGAATTCCATCACCAATACACTGAATCTCCACAATCTTTTTGAAGAGTCATCCAAGTTAAAATACACCTCCCAAAATTACAAATACTATCGAGACATAATCAATTGTTATAATAATCGTTCCTTTTTATAACAAGAGGTTTACACTAAATTAATAGTGGTCCCACGCCCTAATGACATATAGGGGTATCACTCAGATAGTTAATAGGGGACCTATTCCCTGTACAATAGGAGGGTGACACTCTAATGGACGATAGAGGACCCATTCCCAACCAAAATGGAAAGGTCTACTCAATTAATTAGTAGAGGATCCATGAATATAATGGATTGTGATATCCACTCTAGTTATTTATAGAGGGAACATTCCCAGCAGGTCTGGTAGTTTTGACTCTAGTAGTTGCGGACCCATACCCTGAATCCAAAAGAGGGTTCTACTCATTGGATAACTAGATCACCCATGCTCTATATTAGATGGAGGTGACACTATGAGGGATTTGGGTCCATTCCCTAACTCTTCATGTGGATCCCACACAATAGTCGATAGATGACCCATTCCCATATAAAATATGAGGGTTCCACTTTGATGCTTGGTATTGGACCCATACCTAGCCCATCTGGAGGGTTCCACTCAAATAATTGATCGAGGAACCGTGCCCTAACCCACCAGATGGTTTCATTCTAATAATACCAATTAAAACACCCCAAGAACCACATAGAGGGTTCCAGTCTTTATCTTTTGATGATTCTTCTTGGTTAGAATCATCTTCGTGTGTCTCCAAAATTAGAGTCATGTCTAAAATTCTTGCATAGTTTCTCAAAATACACAAATGAGACTACCAACACATTACACATGGAATGACAAATAGTATAGGATACTAATTGGATAAATGATTTTTCTAAATGAATGAGATGAAAGAGGTAATCGTTTTCTCAAAAGGGAAAAGGGGGTAAATGGTGTGTAAGGGACACACATCTTGTGCAGTCCCACTCTTTCACCGGATTGTATCATCTATAGAACATGACACCCTATCCATGAATAATTATATGAAATTAAAGTAGAATACAGGGTGTTTCCATGCTACTCGTGTTCCAGTTGTGTTCTCTTAACCATGATCCATAAGTTGTGTAAATGTACATTAGTGATGTGCCTAGTCGTTCCCATGCCCGTGTTCTCATAGATTACATTTCTGGTTGACATCACCATACCGCATAGGTACTGAGGATCCCATATGGAATGTTATAGATATATCATCCCAAAACCCTAGAAACTACATCCAAGGACCTACATGTAGTGTTTTATTTATACTACATATTGTGTAATGAAGATTTTTCAAGATAGTGAGATTTATTCACCTCATTCTCGATCGGGTATCTCCCCCTTCAAATCCATTATTTGACAACCAAAAATAGGAGGATATTGTGCTTTCTCATCATTTTTCCAATATAGTGGTTGAAAAATATGATTCAATTGATTCGTTCAAAGTCCATATGACAAAATTTGAATCATCATGCCTCTTATCATCTCCAAGTCATAGTTTGGTTCCATGATCAACAAACCATAAACCCAAAACCCATAAAAACATTTATTTCATACATGATCTAGTACTCTCGTTTCCGTACATGATTGTTTTGTGAATCCTGGGGTATTATTTGGATTTATACCACCCAGAAACATCGAGACATTTCCTCATAGGACAATAGTGATGAATTCAAAAAATCATAGGGTGAAAAGAAAAAAAACAATGGTTTAACTGTGATTATACAAATGGTTTTTTGCAATGTATACAATTGGGATATATTGCTGAAAAAACAATTGAATAAGAAACTAATTTCAATATATGGGAACATGAAACTTTCAACAATTAGAAATTATAAAAGAACGAGATTGGTCATCCTAAAAAAATTAAGATAATGAAAAAAATTCACAAATGACAATTCCTATCTAGAGATTTGTATCATTATTAATTTATGAATTAATTCACCGATGATTAATAATTGATTTTTCATTTACCACATCTTGATCATCCTTGATTCGACATCTCATCATCATAATATCTTGATTCTATATGTGAATAATAAATAAAAACTCTCTATTCTCTACAGGTTTATGTGGATAACCCTAAGCTAATCACCATAAGATTGTATTAATTGAAAAAAAAGTATTATAAATTTTAAAAAAGTATTTTAATTTTTTTTAACTTAAGGCACCGTCCAACAATCTAAATATCTAAACACCCCTAAGGAAAAGGTTTATACCAAAACTTGGGTATATATCATAATCAAGACTCAACCATGGTCTTATTTTTCTGATCTAAAAATTAATTTTATATTGCTTCCATTTCTAGTAAACCATTCATAGGTAGTATAAAATTTATTTAATAGGTTTATAAATTAATTCCGAGCACACCATGCCTCGAAATTGCACACAGTTTAAGTGCATAGCTAATGAAAAATATATTGAAATATTTTAATGTATTATAAGGTAAAAAATATCCTTTAAATGTTTTTCAATTTTCTCTGTATATTAATAGGATTATAGTTTCTTAAAAAGGACAGCCCATATGCTGGGGGATAACTCATATTGTTTGGAAAGGTATTGAGATTTTAACCTACAACTAGAGGGGGACAAGGTTTAAATTCCTACCACTGTCCTATGTGAAGTCCAAGATAGAATGATTTTTTCAATTAATTATATGGAGACGGAATAATTTTTTTTGGATTTTTTTTTTCAAATAGATAACCAAGGGATTGAATTTTATTTGGTAATAAAGTGATTAATGTTATTTCTTAAGATGTTAAATATTTTTAAAATTTTATATGATTAAAGTGAGAAAAATATTATAAGATTTTATTTAAAGAATAAAGGTTAAATAATATATTTGAATAATATATGATTTTATTTTGGATTTTTGGTGAATCATTGTATTTTTGGAAATTGTTAAAATCTCATAGAGATTATTTAATTTAGGAAGTAATATTTTTTGAATGAGTCTTTGAAATTTATTAATAATATTTGGTGATAAGTATTAAATATAACTTGGATTATTATGTGATATAATACTTATAATTTTTTGGAATCAATTTCAGTGAAGAATAATTTTGACGAATTTTGAGGATAGTTATTTTTTGAATGGTCTACATTAATCTTTGGTTATTATGATTAAATTTTGGCGATTAATTATTTTTTAGTAATTATATTATATTTTTATAACCATTATTGATTTTTGATAACTTCAAAAAAATAAAAGGAATTGATTTTTTTTATTTTTTGGATTTTTCATCATTAGAGGATGACATTATTTCTTCAAGCATGTCAAATTCATACTCATCATTTGAAGAAAATGTTGAATTTGTGGTAGAATTACTTCCTTTTATGTATGTAAATTTACTAATTTTATATGACTTAGTAATAAATTAATATTGAAATATGAACTTTTATCCATCAAATTTCCTTACATAGAAGTCAAATTAATTTAAACGCATTACATATTTAAGATTTTTTGTTGGTTACATTTCTCAAGAACATGTTCTCCATCACTCTGCATAAAAATTTGGGAGTTAGTTTTATCTTGCAGATCAACATTTTCACTTCCAACAAATGTTATCGTAAATGGAATCCTATTTTGTGTAATCATATGTGACCTTCCTATTTTAATATGACCATCCTAACCAAGATATTAAATTTAAGGAAAAGAAAAATATTAATGACATTATGAAATATATAATTTTCATACTCATTTAATATCTATTAATTAAATAATTTTAAATAATAAATATAATTTTTTATGTATATTTATTGTATTATATTTTTTTGGAGCCATTTTATTAATAAAAATATATTTTCTTCAAAAAAAAAATTTATTTATTTTTTATTTAAAATATAATTAATTTATTCAACTATTATGAAAATTATTTTATAAAATATACTTCATTTATTACGTTAGAGTATCAATATTTTTTATAAATTTAAATTTTGTAAAGTTTACTAAAAAGATTGATTTTTCAATGAATATTGAAATTAATTATTTTCATTAAAATCTAAATTTTATTTATAGGGTCAAATTATTCTTTGGATAATTTTTAAAAATTTTATTAGATGTTTTTTATTTATATTATTCCAATTATGAATTTTTAATTGGTCTTATACAATAATTTAGTATATAAATATTTTATATTTTCAAAGAGGCATTTTTTTTCAAAAAAACTCTTTTCATTTAATTTTTCTGGATTAATTTTATTCTAAATTTTGTGATTTTATTGTTTTCAAATTTTCAAACATATTTCAATATTTTAAATATAAATTTCAAAAATTAGTTAATAGGTTCCTTTTATTTTAATACAATATGAATAATAAACTTAGTAATTTTTATTCCTAGAGTTAGGGTTATGTCAGGTTATTATGGGTAAAAATAATTTTATAAGGACAAGGAAGTTAGCCTAAAACATTTAAAAATATTATTCAATGGATATTTTTTGAAAAAATTCATCCATATGTAGAATTAATGACCCATTGGTTCAATTTGGATTACATTAAGTCCCTTATAATATATATTTTAATGAAAAGTCATTCATGACACACTTCTATTTTTATTATGTATATTATTTAAATATATAGTCATGTAGAAGACATGTATGACCATAAATTGTATTTGTAATGATAAAATATTTATCTAACATCAATGGTATTTATAGAATAATACAATTTCATATCTATGAGTATTATTTATTTTAATTATTATTTTTATTTAAAGGGAACACTATGTATGATAGCGTACCTGACAGTCAACAACATTTTTCTTCGAAATCTTATGTTTCACACAACACTGAGTTTTACTGAAATATTATAATACAATAATATTATTATTTTAAATAGTATTTAATGCCTAGCCATTGTATTGGTGGTAATGAACATAAATAACTATATTATTATCTTATATATTTTTTAAATGTTTATACACTTATCTAGTAATTTTTTAGGCTTAAAATGATAATGAATCCAAATTTAATCATAATATACTCAAATATTTTTAAATGATCCTTTACCTCCTTTTGATGGTGAACAATTTTAAAAAATAGTTTTTTCACATTTATATTTTATATTTTTTAAAATAAACTTCTTCTTTAGAATTACTACATCAAAATTTAATTTTGTTATATTTTTTATTAAATTAATTTTTTAATGAATCGTGAAAAATATTGGATTTTAATTTAAAACGTCAATTTCATCTAAGTTTTTATATAGGTATATTGTAATTTTAGTTATATTAAATTTTAATTGTATTATGTTTCTATAATTTAATGAAATGTTGTTCATTGGAATTAATTTCAAATTTTAATTGGACATGAACACATTTTAATTTTTTGAATGTTTTTACTTATTAAAAACCAATTTTCTAGATTTTACCACAATAATTATTTTTAAAATAATTCCCTCTAATTATGTGTTTGAATTTTTAAAAATTGGATTCATTATGTTTAAAAAAATGTACATATTATGTAAATAAGTACCTTTTATTATTGTATACTATGAATAGTAACTTTAGTAATAATTTTGTTTACCACTGTTAAAGGGTATATAATTTATATAAGGGTAAAAATAGTATCCTAATATTATAAAACTACCCTAAAACATTCCATAATCCTATTTTATAAGATATGTCCAACCATTAACATACATAGGATGATATTTTGTCATATGGGAACCACTTTTGCATGAAAATTAAATTTTATAATATTTAATTTAAAGAAAATGGAAATACCACATAAACATGTATCTTCTAATAAAAAAGCATTAATATAGGGTTATATAACTAATGTCTTTGATAATAAATAGTCAATGGAAATATAAAAATATTTACTACACCATTGTATTTTATTTATAATTTTTAGACATTAAATAAATAAATTTATTTGAGACACAATGATGATTTAGTGATTACATTATTAATGAATGATTCAAATAAATGACATTATAAATGATAAATTAAAGGAAATTTTTCATATTTGGATGCCATTAAATAATTATTGAGATTACACTAACACTTGAGTGATATTAAAATGCATTTGTTTTGAAGGAATAAGGTTTTTATGACTTTAAAAATAATGAATTACTAAATTGTGTCAAAATTGACATAAATGGGTGTTTTAAACGAATAATGTTTTATTAAATAATATAATTTCATAAAAATTAATATTCATCCATCTGACTTATATAATGTTAAAAATTTCATTAATGATCCACTTTCGGTTTGATTTGTTTTTTATAGTAACTATTGTAACCATATATTACGAAGATACCCGAAGACATGGTAAATGATAATGTTTTTAACTAAGGGTTAAAGCTAATAGATAAGATTAATTTTGTGACATAAACTTATATAAAAACAATTGGTTGAGAGGATTTCGACTCATACTCATTTTATCCTCAAACATTATCACTTTATAACTATAATAATTTGAAAAAAAAATATATAATAAAATGATATTTGAAGTCATTCCTAAAGTGCCACATCCTCCCTCATATAAAAGGCCACCACCACTTCCCACATACTCACACCTATCAAGCCCATTGGATCATCCAAATTTTTCTAAATAAATCTCCAAAAATACCTATATTCTTCTAGGCTCTTATAATTTGGTCATAAATCTATATTGATGAGGCCATTTGTGAAAATCATAGAGAGATACTTGAAAAAAAAGGTATTTGTTTTATGACCTCTTTCAAAATTATTTTCTTCTTCTACTTCCTATTGTTATGCAGTTTCCATAATAATATAATAAATCTAGTATCTTATAAATAATGATATGTTATTATAATTATTGGAGAACCATATACCTTCTTTTATCACTCCTAAAAATAGGAATATGACCATGTGTGCGTACGTACGAATTATCGTCTCTACGTAGTGGTGTAATTTTTTTATTCAATAATACCTAATTCATATGGGTATAATGATGAGTATAATATACTATAAAAATGAATAAAACATGGTAATTATTCATTAAATTTAATATTCCATCCAATTATATATCATTTAACCATTATGTTAATGACATCTTCGCTCGTGTGTATGTACAACCTACCATCTCCATGATGCTTGCGATTCATTATACATGATCTTCATTAATCCATGATTATATACCTGGATGGAATGAATAAATATGATATATATTATATTTATATTGACACTATTCTTTTTTAATTTTTATTTAAAAAATTATTTTATGCTTTCCACATTGTTTAAATATGATAATTTCATTTCAGGAAGTGTAGACTACCGCCCCCTCAATGTGATACAACTCGTTCATTCCATACATGGAACATATAAAGGATGGAATTAAGGAAATTATGTAACATATATAACAAAGATATGAAACTTGAATTATAATATACTTATGTATCATTTAGTTTTCATTCCTTTAATATGAAATAGAAATGAAAGTAGCATTCATGAATACGTACGACATACCATCTCCATGAACCGTGCAATTCATTTATTATATCCAAATGTTATGGAAAAATATATATAAATATATATTGTATATATATGCTATTTAAATCCAGAATAATATTCTTGAGATGATGGACTTTTGACAACATTTACAATTTACATCAAACAAGTTCATTTTCGACTCATGTAGGAAATATCAACAAAACTAGGAATATGAACATAAATAGTTATGTAATTTCTATAACCTGGTAAGAAGTAATATAAAAGGAATAATAAAAATGAAAAATGTTCTCATGAAATTATTAATTAACATTTGTTTTTCTGTTAGGAATATAAATAACCAATGGGAATAGTCGGATTTGAGGTAAGGGACTTCATCTCAATCTCCCTTCATTGAGGAATATATTGATGTTATACGCCACCATAATTTATACAATGTATAATAAAACCCATTGATATTTAGTTTCCATTCAAAGTGAATCATTTTTTTATGTATAATTTTACTAAATGAAAAAAAATAATGTTTTTAATATATGCGGAGACAACAAATCATGCACTACAGTAACAGTTATTTGATATTTAGCTTCCTCGATAAGATTTAATATTTTTTAAAGGAAAATAAATCCCTTATTACATTTTAGCTGTTTTGGTATTTAATCTTTTTAAGGGATTGAATATTTCAACATCTTGAAATTGTTTATTATTATTTCAAATGAAATGTTTTTAGTGAAATGTTGATATTTTCAATATTTTATGTGTTAGGATTATATAATGCTAATTGAAAATGTGATGGGTGCTTATGTGATAAACCAATGATGGGTGGTTACGTGATAGATCCAAGATGGGTGGTTCCATGATAATCCATGGATTGGTGGTTACGTTATAACCTCCAATGCATTGGGTATGGAAGTTGTCCATATTCCTATTCCATTAAGTGATATGTATGGATGTTGACCATATGGTTATTCCATTCAAGTATATTTATGTCCCAAGTAACATTTATATGTTATAGTTTTCTTTCTATGTGATTTTCAAAAATATTTTGGTTACAAAAAGGGTATTCAATGATCTTATATTAAGTGAAGTATATTTACTAATTCATAAAGTGGAAAGTTATTCCATTATGAAAAAATCATTCATGGTTTTTAGGTTTTCCCATGGCTAACAGTTTTCCTCCTTTATGTATCCCTTTCTGTGATTTTTAAGCTCATGACCTATTTTGAATTTTTTTCGTAGGACTTAAATAATAATAGAGGTTTGATGGGGTCAAGGAAAAGATATTTTTTTTAAACATGAGTTGATACCATGTTTCTTTTTAAAGAGATATTGTTTTATGAAAAAATGGATAGTGAGTATAGGTGTCTAGATGTAATATTTAAGTTGTTATGTATGAGTTATGACATAAATCTATAAATATATAAACCTGAATAGATCCGCGATGAGATTTTAAACCAAATTAATTACTTATCTTAATATTATTTAATGTTTATTTCTAGGAACTTATAGTTGGTATCTGTGGTCGGATTATAAAAATTTAGATGTTAGGGTGTTATCTAAGAATAAGTAACATGTTTTGTATATCCATAATGGTTAGTATATAAGAAATAGTCATAGTTATTTTAGTTAAAATGAATGTGTTTAAAAAAACCTGAATAATTATATCTTAGTTGTAATATCCTCATAAGATAATATATGTTGATTATATTGATATACTCAGACTAACCTTTTTGGTTTTAGTAAATGGTTGGATCTTGTAGGCGCTAATGTAACAATGGATGTGAAGGAAACTATGGTGGTTTTATGAATAAGAAACTGAATGAAATGGGTGCAGCATTGAGAAATCTTGTGGTTATTATTAACCAACTCTATGGATTCATGATTGACCACTTAAACCTTTGTAATTTTAATAGGGAATCATATATACGAGAAACTAATCCCTATGGATGTTCAGGTAATAATCATAAAGGTAAATATAATCAACAACCTTTGTGTCAATGATGTGGAACGAAACACCTATTAAAATATTTCAAATGAATGGGATGTTTTTATATATGTCGTAATGAATGTCATAATGTAATAACCTTCCATTGATAAAGGAAGTATTCAACTAACTCTAGGAAAGAGAATTATTTTCTCTATTGAGGATCAATTTAATGTTTTAAATGTGGTGGGCGTGGTCATTATGAAAATATATTTCTTACAAAGATGGTTTAAGAATGGGATTAGGAGGACTGGGAAAATATATATTTACTAATACCCAATTCCATTCCAATTCAGGAGGAGGAAATAGAAAAACACGTATGAAAGGTATGGATTATTTCTTATCTCATTTTTTGACATTATTGTATTTTAGGACATGATTCATGATTTTGTATGTAAGAATAAAGTAATATAGAACAATATAGAAAAACATGGATAAGGAATCATGGAAAATGATTGATGATTAATATCTCAGCATTTTTGAAATTCGAGTGTTTTGTTAGATCTATGGTTGATTAAATGTTTAAATTTATTGATACTCTTTTTCTGATGGGATTACATTGGAAGACTTTTTGTCAAGTATGTGTAACCCTAATGTTTGTTATGTTAAAATGCTATTTATGGAATAAATTTATTTTCTTTTATTGATATAATTATAAAGAATCATTAGGGTTTATATGATCCTTGATTTTGAGGTAATTATGGTTTATTACATTTTGAGATGCAAAATGAAAGGCATGAGATAAACATATAGTTAAATTATGTTATCTATTTTTTCTAAAATTTTATCTCATTTTGGGATTTAATTAAGAATTATATAGTTTTAGAAAAAGGAAAACCCGCATGAAGGGTAAAAAATCATGGCATCATACATGGCCTAGGGAATGGAACCCCCAACAGAAGTGAGGCAAGGCTTTATCGCATACCACTGGCCTACGTGAAGTCTTTGGTTAGTATGGCTTTTACTTTTTTTAATGAGATTATAAAATCATAATTAGTTGATTTTGAGAAGATATGTTTTATCAAAGAGATAAACTTAGTATTGAAAAAATGATTTGGGGATTTAGTGATATATGTTATTTTGTAATATGTTCTTTATTTTGGGAACTTTATATGATTAAGTTAAAGAGAATACTATGGGATTTTATTGAGGAATAATGATTGAATTATATTCTGGAAATAATATATTATTTTAATTGTGCAATTAAGTGAAATTAGAGTATTTAAGGAGATGACTAACCTATTTTGTAGATTATGTGATTAGGTTAATTACTTTTTGATATGAGATATTAATAGTGATTTATATTATTTGGTGATAACATAGAAAATTTTTTATGGGAGACTATTTTTTTAATCCATGTGATTTTTTATTTAAATTCATGTTTGGAATATTTTTAGGAATTTTATTGAAAAATATTTATTGAATGGTCTATATTTTAATATGGGTATTACTGTTGAATTTTATATATTAAAAGTATACTTTTATCTTATAAATGATTATTATTTTTGGGGGATTATATTATTTTATCCAACTCATTTTGATTTAGGTTAATGATTCAAGACATGATTAATAGATTGTTAATCTTTTTTGGATTACGTGAATCTTTAGAATTTGATTTTAGTGCTTTAGGTGTGACCAAGTCATCTTTAATACTCCTTGTTTGGAGAAACGATGAATTTTCAGTAGAAATTTATTAATGGATGAAATTCTACATGACAAGTAAGTATGTTTCCTTATATTCATAGTCAATCCCGTAAATAAATTCCTCAGCTTTATGAAAAATACCATAATAAAAAATATTTTTATGTTTAATTTTCCTACTGGGAAATCAATTGTAGTTTAACCAATCACATGTTTATGGAAATCTAGTTGTTAAATTTCTCTTAATCATGTTCTCTATCACTCTTTATCATACCAAAATTGATAGTTTCTCTTCCATATGAATGTTTTCCAATATGGAATCCCAGTATGAGTAATCTCAAGTGACCTTTGAACTTATCATTCTTTATTTTAAAGTGATAGTATTATTGACTCTTTTTCCAGTGTGGTATTTTCCATCAAGATTTTGAGTCCAATTTTAAAATTGCGAGGTCTCAATTTCCAAAATGAAAAAATGATGTAACATCATAGGTATTTATAGAATAATAAATTTTCATATATATTAATATTTTTGAATTTAATATTAATTTAAATTTATAGGGGACACTATGAATAATATCATACCCGACACACAATAATGGGTTTCTCAGATATCTTATGTTCCACACAACACTGAGTTATACCAAAAAATAATACAACAATAATATTATTATTTTGAATGGTAATACCTAGCTCTTTTATTAGAAGGAACGAAAAATTGTAACTAAATTATGATTTTACATATTTTTTAAATGTTTATTCATTTATCCAATGAATTATAGATTCAAAATGTGAGAATGAATTAAAATTTAAGCATAAAATACTCTAATATTTTTAGGAGGCCCTTTTAACACATTTTGATGGAGAAACCATTTTAAAAATAGTTTTTGTCCATTTTATATATTTTATTTGATAAAATAAATTTCTTTTTTTAATAAGGACATCAAAATATACTTTTTATATTTTCCTGATAAAATATATTTTTTAATGAATAGTAAAAAATCCCATATTTTAATTTAAAAATGCATTTTCATCTAATTTTTTTATATTGTTTTATTTTAATTTTAATTGGTTTTAAAGTGTTATTGTTTTATGTTTTTATAATTTAATCCAATTATAGTCATTGGAAAAAATTTCAATTTTTAATTTGATAAAAACATATGTCAATATTTTGATAGTTTTTTCTTCTTAAAAACATGTTTTCTAGTCATGACAATGGGAATTAATTTCAAATTAATTTATACCAATTATGTGTATTGAATTTTGAAATGTGGATTCCATATTTTTAATACAATGGTTCAAATTATGTAAATAGTTACCTTTTATTTTTTCACATTAAGAATATTAACTCTAGTAGTTATTTTTATTTATCATCCTTAAAGGGAAAATCAGGTAAAGAAGGGTAAAAAATAATATTATAATAATATAAAATTACCCTAAAATGTGTCTTAATTCTATTTTATGATATTTTTCTGACCATGATTATAATGACCTAACCATAAACCATAGCTTAATCTTGAATTAAATGAAGAATTCACATTGAGGATCTCTTGATGTTTATTGTTTTAGAGAATTCGTCCATAGCTATTACATTACAACTAAAAAATTACAAAGTAGACACTTCTACCCAGTTTCAAAATTTTCATAAAGTTAAAAATCTTGAAAAAAAATTCATGTATAGTTCCGTGTTTTAGACAACATTACTTTTCCTTGATCTCATCCTTGACCCTATTCATCTTTATGTCTTGTTAAAAACATTTCCAAACATGGGATGAGCATAAAAAGATCAGTAAGGGTTATACAATAAAAAAATAAAACATTATTCCATCATAACATAATATGTTTGGAATACCTCATGGAATCATAAGATTTATGAATAACACATAGAAAACATAAATCTTAATGGTAACTAATGGAATCAATAAAGAACTTACATTGTAGCATTAACAACTAAGTAGGGAGTTTCATTTGGAATACCCATCACAGTATATTCCATAAATAACTTAGGAGAAACAATAAAATTTACTTCTTTCTTGTTACCCAATGCATTAGAGATCTATCTCGAGCTCACCCACCATAGGTTTATCACAGAGCCACCCGTATACGTAAAACAAGGCCCAAAAACCATAACACATAAAACAAGCATAAAGGAAAGATAAAATTTATACATTGAAATCACAATATATAATTTCAAGATATCTAAATATTCATTTCTTTCTAAAAATCATTTTCATGTATAGTATGAACAAGTCATGTCACTTTTAGGGGCAGTATTCCGCACTTCCTCAAATGAAATTATCGTATATATACAACATGAAAAACATAAAAGTATGTTATAAAAGGGAATTAAATAATAATCGAGATAAAATAAATATAAAAAATATCATATATAATTAAAATTACATCATAACTACCACCATGAGAGGTGGTAGGAGATAACTAAAAAATCATCGTTTCGTGAGGCAATAGTTCGTCGTCCACCAAAACAGTATGTTCGTATCCATTAGATAATGGTTTGTGTACATATGGTTCAAATGATTCTCCTAAAAAACCTAGTATATTGAGTATACTGGTGTTATTATAAAATAAACTAATAAACTAAGTTTTGGGGGTTGGAGAAGTAAAATAAAATAATATAACTTAAGAAAAGACGTTACCATTAAATCGGGTAACTCCCTTTGGTTTGAACCCAAAGAATTTCTGGAAGTGCCTTCTGCCTCTATTAACCCTTCTAGGTGGAAGAGATGAATGCGGGGAGATTATTTGGGAGGAGTTTGGATGATCCAAGGGGCTTGAGAGGTGTAAGTAATGGGTTAGAGGTGATGAATATTTATAAGGGGGAGGAGGGGCTCTTTAGAAAAGTTTGAAAATATTATTTTAATATAAACTAAATTTTTGTTTCAAAAGGTCCAAAACATATTAAATTTGAAGATAAGATGACTAAAATTTTAAATCCTCTCAACCAATAGGTATTATACATGTTTTGGTTTCAAATTTAACTTTATCATTTAGCTTTAACCCTGATTTAAATAATTTACTCTTACCATGTCTTCTTTTGTATTCCCTCTATAAGGTTAATATGGTTACTATAAAATGAAAATAAAACCAAAAGTGGTTAAATAATTAAATTTTCAACTTTATATAAGTTATTTTGCGGAAAATTATATTTTTAGGATTGTTATATCCTTAAATAAATTAATTTTTTTAAAATACTCATTTATGTCAATTTAAATACTATTTATATCATGACTTTTTAAAAAATACAAAACAACTTGATTCTTTTTAAAAACCTTCATTAATTTAAATATAATAATCCATCTAAATCTATAAATTTTTTGGATGGAATAAAATGCTTCAAAATAAATTTATTTTAACATTTATAATCTCATTTATTTTAAACATTCATTATTGAGGTAAACATTGCATCATCATTGTGTCATAAATAAATTTATTTATTTGATGTCTAAAAATTATAAATAAAATACCATGATGTAGAAAATATTATTAGATATATAATGAATATTTATAGTCAAATATATCAATTATATAACACAACAATAATATTTTTTTAGAAAAACCTTACATGTTTATGATATTTTTATTTTTACTTTAAACAAAATATTATTAATTTAATTATCTTAACCAATGGGATTTCAAATGCCAAAAGTTTCAGAAAAAGATTTTATTGGTTTTTTGTGACTCATCCAATAAGTTTAGGACAAGTGTTAAGGTAATTTTATATTATTATAATATTATTTTTACCTTGAATTACCTTATATACCTTTAACCGTCGTAAAAAATCAAAAGTTACTATTCACCAGAAATTATTTTCATTCTATTGAACCACATTTTATTTTCAGATAACAACCATGTATTTCAGATTTTTGAAATTCAATTCATAGAAGCATGAAAATTACTTTTAACTGAAATAGTCTGTTTTAACTACTAAGCAATATTTTTCACTATTCCTAAAAAATTGAAGGTTTTTAGAAAAATTCCAAAAATTAACCAAAAGTTAATTATGATATTCTTAATTCTAAAATAATTTCTATTTTAATGAATTCAAAACAAAAAAATTTTATTAATTAATTTAAAATTAATCTCATTGGCCAAAACCAGAAAGCCTATTTTTAAGAAATAATAATTATCAAAAGATTGGCACTTGTTTATGTGCAATTTCAAAGTGAAATTACATCCAGTGACCAAAATTGGATTAAATGGTAAAATTATAATTTAATTACACTTTAAAACTAATTTAAAATATAACCTAACAATATAAATAAAATCAATTAAAATGCAGTTTGAATTAAAATGCAGTATATTTCACTATTCATTAAAAATGAATTTTATTTGAAAAATAGAAAATATTTATCCAAAGTAAATTTTGATGTCCTCCTTCTAAAGAAGAAGTTTATTTGTCAAATTTAATAATTAAAAATGATAAAAACTAGATTTAAAAATGGGTTTCCTTCCAAAGGAGGTAAATGAACCTTTTAAAGAATATTAGATTATTCATGCATAAATTAAATACATTCACATTTTAGTCCTATAAATTTTATTGGATAAATGTAAAAACATTTAAGAAACATGTTTAATCATATTTTTGTTAGTTCTATTCATTTATTCAATACAACGACTATGCGTTAACTACCATTTAAAATAATTATATTATTATATTATTTCTCGGTATAACTCAACACTGTGTGCAACATAAGATTTCAATGAAACATGTTGTTATGTATCCAGTACGCCATCGAACATAGAATTACTTTTAATGAAAAATTTATATTTAATTCACAAATATTAATAATTATAAAAATGTTATATTTTTTATTAACCTGGGATGTTACATCCTTCCCCCCTTTTGGGAATTGTGTCCCCACAATTCTATTTACTTATCAAATAAGTGGGGGTATTTATAACTTGTAGAATTTTCGGATTCCCACATTGCCTCTTCAACCATATGGTGTTTCCACAAAACCATTACCTGATGAATTACATTATTCTACAACACATGCTCTCTATGGTCAAGAATATGGACTTGTTATTCCTCATAAGAGAGATTTTATTATAAATGAACTACTTTATGAATTAAGACCTGAGATGGATATGGAATATACTTTCTCAACATTGAAAAATTTAAAACATTGTGTACCTAGGATAAACGTGGATGTAATTCCACTATGTACACAATTGATCCAACTTTTTTTAGGATTTCATAATATCCAATGATCCTCAGACTCAACTTTCCCTTCATACCAAAACACATCACACTTTTCTATGGAGAAACTTTAAGAAAGAATTATCACCTACCTCAAAAAAAGATCCTTCCTATAGTTATCTGCATAATGTTTCATCCTCCCCTAATTTATTCTCATGTGCGTATGAATCAAATGATCTTTTTATTTTATATCTTCTACCAATTCTGGTCCAATCAGTTTGTTTTCACCTCATTCATCCCAAAAATCTACAGTTCGACAACACTTTCAATATAATGCCTCAAATGGAGCCATCTGTATACTTGAATGAAAATGGTTATTATAAGAAAATTCACCCAAAGAAAGATGTTGTTCCCAACTTCTTGGTAATTCATTGAGGAAGAACATAGAATATGATCCATTGTTCGAATTTTTCATTATGACTTCCCATCTGATTGAGGATGAAAATCTTTACTAAAATTTAGTTTAGTACCCAATGACTTCTGAAGGCTTTTCCAAAAGTTATAAGTAAACCTGGGATCACGATCAGATAAAATTAAGAGGGAAAATCCATGAAACATGAATATATCTTTAACAAACAACTGAGAATGTTGATCTAGAGACAAAGTATCCTGAATATAAAGTAAATGGGAAGAATTAGTCCGTAGGTAAATAATAACCCAGATTGCATTATTACCTCGAGATGTCTTTGGTAATCCCCTGATGAAATATGTGGACACAATTTTCCATTTCCACTCTGGAACCAGAAATGGCTGAAGCATCCCTTTTGGTAACTACTACTCAACTTTAACCTTTTGAAAAGTCAAACAATTCATAGTAATGTCGACAATATCTCTTTTTATTCAATCCCTCTAGTATAAATCTCAAAGATCTCTGTACATCTTAGTATTATTGGGATGAACTAAAAATGGAGAACTATGAGCTTTACATAACAACTCATTCTTAAACAGTGAATCACAAGGCACACATAATTTCTTCCCAAAACTCAAAACTAACAATCATTATCAATGTTAAAATCAAGAAACATACCCTTATGAACCAAATCTATATTTTTATACAACTCATTATCTGCCTTCTTCTCTTGCTTAATTTTTTCTGATAAATATGATTTCACTAACACTTGGAACAAAACAGAGGAATTTTCTACACCAACAACTTCTATTCCAAATTTCATCAAATCATTAATCAAAGGATCTTGTTCCAAATGTAATATGTTTAATGTAGCATTAGTTTTTTGACTCAAAGCATCAACCACATTATTTGATTTTCCAGGATGGTAATGAATCCTGAAATCATAATCCTTGATTAATTCTATCCATCACCTATGTCTCATGTTCAATTCCTTCTAATGAACATATACTTCAAAAAATTGGGATGAGTATATATTTCACAAATTACTCCATACAAATGATGCCTCCAAATTTTTAATGCAAAAACAACAATAGATAATTCCAAATCTTGTGTTGGGAAATTTGACTCATGAGCTTTTAACTAACGTGAAGCATACGCAATTAACTGATCATTCTGTATTAGGAAACAACCATGTCCTTTCAACAAAACATCGATGTAGATAACAAAATAACTATTTCTTGAAGGTAGTGCCAAAAGTATATCATTCACCAATCTTCATTTAAATTCATAAAAACAATCATCACATTATTTTTTCCAAATTTACATAAAAACTTTTTGAGTTAACATAGTCATTGGGCTAGATAACCAAGAAATTGTTTCAACAAACCTCTAGTAATAACCTGATAATCCAAGAAAACTACGGATCTCAGTAATATTTGTGGGTCTTGACCATTCTTCATTAGCTTTTCATTTATAAGGATCAATAGTTATGAATTTTTTTGAAGCAATGTGACAAAGAAGATAATTTTTTTGTAACCAAAACTCACACATACTGAATTTCCCATATATTTTCTTTTCGTTTAAGGTTTTTAAGAAACCCCTAAAATAAATTTCATGTTCCACTTTACATTTGGAATAAACCAAAATATCATCAATGAACAAAACAAAAAACTTATTCAGGAACTCACAGAAAATTCTATTGGTAAAAACCATGAATACAATAGGTGTATTGGTTAACCCAAAAGGTATAACCAAAAATTCATAAGGACCATATGTAGTATGAAATGTAGTCTTCGAAATTTCTACTTCCTCTTATTTCAACGGATCGTACCCCAAACTCATGTCAATATTTGAAAAACACTAATCTACCTGGACCTACTCAAAAAAATCAATGATATGAGGCAAAGGATACTTTTTCTTAAGAGTGATGTTATTAATGCTCTATAATGAATGAAAAATATCATTGAACCATCTTTCTTTTTAACAAAAAAGATAGGGGAACCCCTTGTTTATGTTCTAGGTCGAATGAATCCTTTATCTAATAACTCCTGAAATTGAATCTTTAACTCTAAAAGTTAAATTTGATCCATTCAATAAGGGGGTTTTGAAATTAGGTTATCATTAGGAACTAAGCCAATAGAAAATTCATCTTCCTGATCAGGTATTATACTAGGAAACTCAAAAGGAAAAACATCAAGATACTCATTTACCACCAGCACATCATGAATCTGAACAGTTCCTGTGTTTTCAATAATATGTTCAAGGTAAAATTCATTTCTATATTTTACTAGTTTCGCATCTTCCAGATATGTTATCAAAAATAAGGTTGCATTCTTGTACAAAAACTGAAATTCTTTCTAAAAATAAAACACTTTAGCTCTGAATTCAATCTTAGATTGATAAACTAAAAGCCAATCCATACCCAAAATAACATTAAACTCTAATAGAGGAAAAATAATAAGGTTTTATAGTAGATTCATTTCACATAGAAGGACAGGAAGGTTATTATATTTTCTTTTCAACTCAACATTTCATCCCAGTGATTTTACAATAAGTTCAGGATTCATATCATGAGATGCAATTCCCAATTTACTTGAAAACATCTCATAAATGAAAGAATGTGAAGGCCCTAAATCAAACATCACATTGGCATAATCTGAATAATCCAATAGTGTAACTGATACGACTTCATTCGATGGCCCAACATCTATTTAAGTAGTAGAAAAGGATTTCACCACCCCTTTATTCTTATATTATGGATGCTTCCCCACAGTTGAGTTTTTTGTTGGTCACTCATTTGCATAATGAACCATTTCATTTCACTTAAATAATTTTACTGATTGTTAATAAAATTTTGTCTTAACATTACTCTAATCATTTTCAGTGCAATTAAGAGCCTTATGTCCCTTTTACTACATTACTAGCACTTAAAAAAATTCAAAATGCATTCCCCAATGTTATTTTTAACACAATTTTCACAAACTGTAAACTTATGTTTCTTACCATCATACTTTTTTAAAGAGTTCTTCCCTTTCATGTGCCACCTCCACCTATTATTGTGTTGTTTTTCAAAGAACACCTCATCATTGATAAATTTCATTTCAACCTTCTCTGCACATTGAACAAGTTTTCCATAACTTTTTGAACATACGAGAAGTTAAATCCCTTCGATACTTTGGCATTAATCTTGATTAAAAAATGTATTATTTTTCTATCAGCATCTCATATGAAATATGGAGCATACCTTGCCAGTCGAGTGAATTTTTCTTCATAAGAAACCACCGGGTCATCCAATTTCTGAAATTAAAAGAATTTTTTTCCATCCTAAGATGAACCACCTTAGGAAAATATTTCCCAAGAAACATACCATTGAATTCATCATAATTAAGAGCGCCAATCTCTTCACTATCCATGATATTTTTAACCATCGACCATAACTAATCGTCATCACATTCAAAATGGTAAAGAGTGAGTCTAAACTTTAGAATTTATTAACACCCCATGACATAAAAAATCATTTCTAGTGCTTTAATCCACCTTTCTGCTTGAACAGGTTCAGATTATTCTCTAAATTATGGGGGATTTTGCCTCATGAAATGATCCACTACTAACTTGTTCCATTGTGTTTGATCATGCTGATCTAATTCAAGGATACCACCACCATTTATAGCCTCATTCATCTATTCTATTATTATAAAAAACGATTTAGTTCTGATTTATACCATCTTAAGTTGATGATTTAGAAGGTTGTCTTCCTCATGATGTCATCCCATCATAGCTACCCTGTTTACTCTATGGAAAACCACTCTGAACAGAAGAATATCATAGATGAACCCAAAAGGTAAATCTATAAATTCTATATCATTTCAATCTTACCATAAATTAATATATGAATATTAATTTAACAATATCATAACTCTTAATGTTAACTAAACCTACCTCAGATACCAACTATAATGACCTGAACTTAAAACATTACATAATCTTGAATTAAATGAATAATTCAAATTGAGGATCTATTAATGTTTGGAGTTTCAGATAATTTGGCCATAACTATTACATTATATCTCAAAAAATAAAAAGTAGACACCTCTACTAAGTTTCCATTTTTTCATAAAATAAAAATTCTTGAAAAAAGAGTCATGTCTTGTTCCATGTTTTAGAAAGCATGACTTTTCCTTGATCCCACCATTGAACCTATTCATCTTTATGTCCTGTGAAAAACATTTAAAAACATGGGATGAGCATAAAAACCTCAGTAAAATTTATAAAATAATGAAATAAAACTTTAGTCTATCAAAACATAATCTTTTTAACAAACCTAATGAAGTCATAAGATATATGAATAACTCATAGAAAACATAAATATTAATGGTAACTTATTGCATCCATTACATTCTTACCTTATAGATTTCACAGCTACATAGGGAGTTAAATTTGGAATACCCATCATAGTATATTCCATATATCTCTTAGGAGAAAAATTAATGTTTACCTCTTTCATGTTGCCCAATTCACTAGAAAGATATCTCGGGCTCACCTTCCCTAGGTTTATCATGTAACCTCCAATTTACGTAAAAATATGCCCAAGAACCATATACCCTAAAAAAAGAAAAAAGGAAAGATAACATTTACACATTGCAATCATGATATATCATTTCAAGATATTGAAATAGTCAATTCTTTCTCAAAACCATTTTCAATACCAAGATATGTAAAAAATGGTATATGGTATTTATTTTACTTTTAAATAAAACACTACGGCTTATTAAGAAATCCAACGATCAAATAATACTCACTGTGGTGGAAAGGTCATTATCACCACGTACGTTAATAAAAAACATTACTTTTCTTTAGTTTAGTAAAACAATTCATAAAAAAATATTCCATTTGAATGAAATGAAAATTCAAATGCTTTTATACACCATATAAAAGAAAGTCTTCTACAAATCAAAATGTGCTTCAATGAAAGGTGATTGAGATGAAGTCCCTTACCTTATGTCTCACTTGACTCGTGCATTCTTTAAATCTCCTGAATAAAGAACTAACATTAATTTATACTTCCTTCAAAACATTTTTCATATTTATTATTCCTTTTACATCACTTATTATGATATTATAAACATTACATAATAATTTATGTTATTAATGGTCGTTTTGTCGATATTTCGTACTTTTAATTATATGTTGTCCATGTGGATAGAAATCCATTATATAAATAATGATATTCATGATTAAAATATCATATATATCATATATAACAAGTATATATGTATTTATAATATTCCATATCATATGGATTTATTAAAATAAAATGAATCGTTAATGCAGATGGTATGTCGTAAGTAGGCAAGAACACTCCTTTAATTTCATTTTTTCATTTTTAAATGAATGAAAACTGAATGATGCATAGGTATATTATAATTAAAGTGTAATATAATATCTTATATATGTTATATAATTTTATTAACACTATCTTTTATACGTTTCATGTATGGTATGGAGAAGACATATCACTTTGAGGGGATGGTAATCCACACTTTCTCAAATGAAAGTATCGTATATATAAAACATGAAGAGAAGAAAGTTTTGTTCTAAAAATTAGTTATAGAAGCATAGAGTTGAAATAAATATCATAAATATCATATATAATTACAATTCTATCATAATGGCCACCATGAGAGGTGGTAGGATATAATTGAGCAATCATCGTTTCATGAGGTAATAGTTCACCGTCCACAGAAAAAGTATGTTCATATCCATTAGATGAAGGTGTGTGTAATTATAGATTGAGTAATTCTCATAAAATCAACCTAGTATACTAAGGATACTTGTTTTTTTTATAAAATAAAGGAATAATAAAATTTTAGGGGTTGGATAAGTAAAATAAAAGAAAATAACTTAAGAGAAGATGTTACCTTTAAATCAAGAAACTCCCTTTGGTTAGAAAAAAAAATATTTCTTAAAGTTCCTTAAGCCTATGGTAAGGACTCTGGGTGGAATAGAGGGATGTTGGTAGATTATTTTGTCAGAGATTGGATGAGACAAGGGGCTTGAGAGGTGCAGATAATGGGTTAGAGCTAATTGATTTTTATAAGGGGGAGGAGGGGCTCTCTAGGAAATTTCAAAAATATTATTTTATGATAAAGTAAATTTCGGTTTAAAAATGTCTCAAAATTATTAAATTAGAAGATAAGATAAATAGTTTTTTCAATCTGCTCATTAAATTGGTTTTATACAAGTTTTGGTTTTAAATTTAACCTTATCATTTAGCTTTAACCCTTAGTTAACTAATTTGACTCTTACCGTGTCTTCTTATGTATTCACTCTATATGGATAATATATTTACTATAAAATTCTAATCAAACCATAAGTGGTTGATTTATGAAATTTTCAGCCATATCTATGTTATTTTTATGAATCTTATATTTTTAGTATTATTATATATTTTAATAAAATAATATTTGTTTTAAAAAACTCATTTGTGTCAATTTAAATACTATGCATATCATGACTTTTTAAAAATTCCAAAACAACTTGATTCTTTTGAAAAACCATCATCAATTAAAATATAAAAAGTCATCATCATCTATAAAAATCTTGGAATGAATTAAAAGTTTCAAAATAAATTTATTTTAAAATTTATAATTGCATTTATTTAAAACATTCATTAATGAGGTAATCATTACATCATCATTATGTCATAAATAAATAAATTTATTTGATGTCTAAAAATTATAAATAAAATACCATGATGTAGGAAATATTTTAATATTTATAAATAATATTTATAGTCAAATATATCAATTATATAACCCAAATTAATATTTTTTTAGAAAGACAATATATGTTTATGATATTTTTATTTTAACTTTAAATAAAAAGTTATTAATGTAATTATCTTACCCAATTGGCTTTAAAATGCCAAAGGATTCACCCAAAATATTATTTTTCTTCCATGAATCATCCAATAAGGTTAGGAAAAGTCTTAAGGTAATTATATATTATTATAATATTATTTTTTACATGGAATTATAATATTTATCTTTAACCTCAGTAAATAAAAATCAAAAGTTACTATTCACAAAAATTTATTCTAATTACATTAAACCAAAATTTTCTTATTTATAAAAACCATGTATTTAGGATTTCTTACATTCAATTCAAAAAAAGTGGTTAAATATCATTTAAATGAAAAAATCGGTTTTAAACTACTAGGCTGTATTTTTCACTATTCATAAAAAAATTGAAGATTTTCAGAAAAATACCAAAAAAATCACCAAAAGATAATTTTGATATTATGAATTCAAAAATAATTTCAATTTTACCAAATTAAAAACATATATGTTTCGTTAATTAATTAAAAATTAATATCCATTGTCAAAACCAAAAATCGTGCTTTTAAGACATAATAACTATCAAAACATTGAAACTGGTTTATGTCTAATTTTAAAGTGAAATTACATTCAATGACCAAAATTAGATTAAATGGTTAATATATAATCTAATTCTACTATAGAAATAATTAAAATGATAATCTAACCATATAAATGAATTATATTAAAAGGTATTTTAAATTAAAATGCATTATATTTAACTAATCATTAAAATAAATGAATTTTATCAAAAAAAAATAACAAAAATTTAAAAAAGTATATTTTTTTGTTCCTATTCTAAATAATAAGTTTATTTGTCAAATGTAACATATAAAAATGAAAAAGACAACATTTAAAAATGGTTCTCCTTCAAATGGAGGTAAATTGGCCCTTTTATGAATATTAGAGTATTTATACTTAAAATTAGATTCATTCACATTTTAAGCCTATAAAATTTAATTGAATAATGTAAAAAAATTTAGAAACACATGTAATCATATTGTAGTTAGTTCTTTTAATTGCTACCAATAAAATGAATATGTATTAACAACCATTTATAATAATAATAATATATTATTTTTTGTTATAACTCAACATAGTGTGCAACATAAGATTTCAAAGAAACCCATTGTTGCGTTTTGAGTATGCCATAAAACATAGAATTCAATGTAAAGAAAAATTAATATTCAATTGAAAAATATTTATAAATACAAAATCATTATATTTTTTATTTACCTGGGATGCTACATCCTTCCCACATTTTGGGAATTGCATCCCCACAATTCTATTCACTTATCAAATAAGTGGGGGTATTTATCCCTCATAGAATTTTAAGATTCCCATGTTTCCTCTTAAAACATATGATTTTTTCACAAAACCATTACCTAATGAATTACATTATTCCATAACTCCGGCTCTCTATGGTTATGAATTTGGATTTATTGTTCCTCAAAAGAGATATTATCTTCCAACTGAACTACCTCTGGAATCAAGAAATGAGATGGATCTGGCATATACATTCACAACATTAAAACATGAAAACATTTGTGTACTTGAGATAAACATGGAGGTAATCCACTCTGTATGCAACTGATTCATCATTCTCCAGGATTTTATAAGGTTAAATGTACCTCAGACTCGAGTTTCACTTCTTAACAAAACACATCACACGATTCCATGGAGAAATTTCAAGAAAGACATGATCACCTACCTAGAAAGAAAGACCATTATTTCGATTATCCATATAATACTTCTGCCTCCTCTGATCTGTTCTAATGTGCTTCTGAATCAACTGAACTTTTTCTTCCATCTCTTCTACCAATTCCGGTCCCATCAGTTTCCTTTCACCTACATCATCCCAAAACAATGGAGTTCAAAAATTATTTCCATATAAGGCATCAAATGGAACCATCTATATACTGGAATGAAAACTGTTATTATATAAAAATTCAACCAAAGAATGATGTTGGTCCCAACATCCCTGGTAATCCATTGTGCTAGAATGTCCCATATCCTCCAATGACTGAGTTGTTCGTTCTAACTTCCCATCAGATTGAAGATGAAAATATGTACTAAAATTTAATTCAGTACCCAACAAATTTTGAAGGCCTTTCCAAAAGATAAAACTAATAATGGAATCACGATCAAGTACAATAGAGAGGGGAACTCCAAGTAACCTGACTATATCATTAACATACAATCTAGAAAGTCAATCGAGAGACAAAGTATCCTTAATAAGAAGGAAATGAGTATATTTTGTCAATAGGTCAACAATAACCCAGATCGCATTATTACCTCAAGATGTATTTGTTAATCCCATGATGAAATCCATTGATGCATTTTCCCATTTTCTCTCTGGCATCGTTAAAGGCTGAATCATCCCTTTTGGTAACTGTCAGTCTACATTAACCTATTGACAAGTCAAACACTTCAATATAAAACCAACAATATCTCATTTCATCCCATCTCACAAGTAATACTCTCGGAGATCTATGTACATCTTAGTACTACCCGGATGAAATGAAAACATAGAACCATGAGATTCACATAACAACTCATTCTTCAACTTTGAATCACAAGGCACAAAAAATATCTTTCAATAACTCAAAACAAAATCATTATCAATGTTAAAATTAGGAAACCGTCCCTTCTAAACCAACTCTACCATTTTCTACAAATCACTGTCATCCTTATGTGTTTTCTTAATTATGTTTTATAGAGATTATTCCTCTATCACCTGAAATAGAGCAAAGGAATTTCTTGCACCAATAACTTCAATGCCAATGTTTATCAAATCACTAATCAAATGATCTTGTTCTAAACATTACATGGTTAATGTAGCATTACTTTTCCAACTCAAAGAATCAACTAATTTATTTTCTTTTCATGGATTTTAATGAATCATCCAATCATAATCATTGATTAATTCTATCCATCTCCTCTATATCATGTTGAATTCTTTCTGAGTGAATATTTACTTTAAACTTTTTTGATCAGTATATATTTCACACTTTACTCTATACATATGATGCCTATAAATTGTTAAAGAAAAAAGAACAATAAAAAATTCTGAATCATGTGTAGGGTAATTTTACTCATGAGGTTTCATCTTATGTGAAGCATAATAAATTACCTGATCATTCTGCATTAGGACACAACCATTCTCTTTCAATGAAACATCAATGTAGATAAAAAAACTCACCATTTCTGGAATGTAGTGCCAAAACTGGATAATTCACAAATCTTTTTTCCAATTCCAGAAAACAATCATCACATTCCTTTTTCCAATTTAACTTAACACCTTTTCGAGATAACATAGTCATTGAGATATATAACCATGAAAAAGATTCAACAAACATCTGGTAATAAACTGCTAAACCAAGAAAACTAGAAATCTAAGTTATATTTGTTGGTATTAGCCATTATTCCAAAACATTTGTTTTAAAAGGATTAACAGTTATTCCATTTTTTAAAACAATGTGACCAACGAAATAAATTTATTGTAACAAAAACTCACACTTGAGGAATTTACCATACAATATATTTTCTTCTAATGTTTTCAAGATAACCCATAAATGACTTTAATTGTCCTCTTTAAATTTGTAATAAATCAATATATCATCAATGAACACAGCCACACACGTATTCATGAACTCACGGAAAATTCTATTCATAAGATCCTTGAATACAGAAGGTTCATTGGTTAACCTAAAAGGCATAACCACAAGTTCATAATGGCCATATCTAGTAAGAAATGCAGTATTTGGAATGACTTCTTCCATTACTTTCAACTAATGGTACCCCGACCACAAGTCAATCTTCAAAAAATTCAGATATCCTTGGATTTGATCAAACAAATCATCGATATGAGGAAAATGATACATGTTATTTTCAGTGATTTTAATCCATGATTTATAATCAATGAAAATCCTAATAGAAACATGTTTCTTTTTAACAAAAAACACAAGGGCACCCCATGGTGATGTGATAGGTTGAATGAAACATTTATCTAATATCTCCCACAGTTGATTCTTTAACTCTAAAATTTCAATTTGAACCATTCGATTAAGGGGGTTTTGAAATTGGTTTATCACCAGGAACTAAGTCAATAGTAAAATCAACTTCTCGATTAGGTATTATACCTAGAAACTCATCAAGGAAAACATCAAGATACTCATTTACCACTGGAAAATCATTAATCTGAACAATTACTTCATTTTAAACAATATGTTCAAGGTAATATTAATTTTTATATTTTACTAGTTTTTCAGATTCATGAAATGTTATCAAAATTAAGGGTTCATTATTGTATACAAACATAAATTATTTCTAAAAACCACTTTATTTCTATAGTAAATTTTAGCATGATAAACGGAAAGCCAATCCATACCCAAAATAACATTAAACTCTACTAGAGGCAAAAAAAAATAAGGTTTGTAGGTATATTCTTTTCATACACAAGGAAATCAAGGCTCTTATAATTTCTTTTTGTCTCAACATTTCCTCTAAATGTTTTTACCATAATTTTAGGATCCATATCCTTAGATGGAATTCCCAGTTTACAAGAAAACTTCTTAGAAATGAATGAATGTGTAGACCCTGAATCATACAATAAAATGGAATAATCTAAATAAACAGAATGTGTACCTGATACTACTTCATTCGACAGCCCAATATCTGCTGAAGTAATTGCAAATGATTTCACCACCACTTTCTTCTTGTAGTCCAGATGCATTCCCACATTTGAGTTTTCATTGGACACTCATTCGAATTATGACCCATTTCATTTCACTTAAAACATTTTACTAATTGTAAATCAGATATTGTCTTACCATTGCCCTGGTTTTCTTCAGAGCAATTACAAGCCTTAATACCCATTTTACCATATCGGTTGCACATACCACAATTCAATATACATTCAAAAGCGTGTTTTTTCCACAATTTTCACAAACTGTAAACTTATGTTTGTTATCATAGGACTTCTCTGATGAGTTTTTCCCTTTAGTATGCCACCTAAACCTCTTATTCTGTTGTTTTTTAATGAACACTTGATCATCTGCAAACTCCATTTCCACCTTCTCCGCACATCAAACACAGTTTCCGTAAATTTTGAAATCACAAGAAACTAAAGGCCTTTAATAAATTTCCTTTACTACACAGTTTAAACTACTTATTTTACTATCAATGTCTCATATGAAATTTGGGAAATACCTTTCCAGTTGAGTGAATTTTTCTTTATAGTCAGCCACTATGTCATCCTCTTGCCTCAATTCCAGGAATTGTTTTTCCATCCTAATACAAACCACTTTAGGAAAATATTTCTCAATAAACATAACTTTAAAGTCATCCCAATAATGTGCCTAAATCTCCTCAATATCCCTAATATTTTTAACCATCGACCACCACTAACACACTTCACCTTCAAAATGGTGAACAACGATATTATCCTTTTGATGTTATCAACACGCCATGACATGAAAAATATTTTCTAGTGCTTTAATCCACCCTTCTGCCACCTCAAGGTCAGATGATCCTTTGAATGATGAGGAATGTTGACTCATGAAATGATCCGCTACTAACATGTTCCTTTGTGGTTGATCTGGCTGATATCATGCATGGATACCACCACCATTTATATCCGGAGTCAACTGTGCCTTCACTGTAACAAATAGATCAGTTCTGGTTATGACTATCTCAGGTTACTGATTTAGAAGGTTGTCTTCCTCCAGATTTCATCCCATCATAGCTTCCCTCTTTCCTTTGGGGAAAACCATTGTGAACAAAGAAATATCTTAGGTGAATAAATAGGGTAAATATGTAAAGGCTATATTATTTCAATATTACCGAAATTAATTTATGGATATTAATTTAACAATATCCTAACTCCTAAATTTATCTAAACCGACCTCTAATACCAACTATAAAACCCAAACTTAAAAAATTATATAATATTTAATTAAATGAAAAATTCACATTGAGGATATTATATGGTTTAGAGTTTTAGAGAATTAGGCCATAACTAATACATTACATTTCAAAAATTACAAAGTAGACACTTCCACATAGTTTCCATTTTTTCATAAAATAAAAACTATTGAAAAAAAAGAGTCATGTTTAGTTCCATATTTTAGATAGCATGTATTTTCCATGATCTCATCCTTCACCCTATTCATCATTAAGTATTGTGAAAAACATTTCAAAACGTGGGATGAGCATAATAATCTTAGTAAGGGTTATAAAATAAAGAAAACATTAGTCCAAAAACACATAATCTTTTTAACATACCTCTTGAATTCATAAGATTTCTAAATAACACATAGAAAACATAAATCATAATGGTACCTTATAGCATCCATAAAATTCTTAAGTTATATATTTCAATGCTATTTAGGGAGTTACATTTGGAATACCCATCACATTATATTCACTAAATATCTTAGAAGTAGCATTAATGTTAACCTCTATGACATTACCCAATGCATTGGAGAGCTATATAGGGATCACCTACCCTAGGTTTATCACGGAACCACCTGTATACGTAAAAAAATGCCCAAGAACCATAATAAATAAAACAAGAATAAAGTAAAGATAGCATATCCACATTGGAATCACAAAATATAATTTCAAGATATTGAAATATTAAATGCTTTCTCAAAACCATTTTCAATACCAAAATATGTAAAAAGGTATATGGTATTTATTTTCCTTTATAGAAAACACTATGGATTGTTAAGGAAGCCAAATATCAAATAATACTAGCAACATCAGTAAGGTGGAGTTATCTCCTACCACCTCTTATAGAAAACACTACGGCTTGTTGAGGGGCAGTATTCCACATTTCCTCAAATGAAATTATCGTATATATACAACGTGAAAAACAATAAAGTATGTTATAAAAGGGAATTAAATAAGAATAGAGATAAAATAAATATAAAAAATATCATATATTATTAAAATTCCATCATAACTACCACCTCGAGAGGTGGTAGGAGATAACTGAATAATCATCGTTTCGTGAGGCAATAGTTCGTCGTCCACCAAAATAGTATGTTCGTATCCATTAGATAAAGGAGTGTGTTCATATGGTTCAAATAATTCTCATAAAAAAACTAAGTATATTGAGGATACTTGTGTTTTTATAAAATAAAGGAATAAACTGAGTTTTGGGGGTTGGAGAAGTAAAATAAAATAAAATAACTTAAGAAAAGACGTAACCATTAAATTGGGTAACTCCCTTTGGATTGAACCAAAAGGATTTTTGGAAGTGCCTTCTGTCTCTGTTAAGGCTTCTAGGTGGAAGAGGTGAATGCATGGAGATTATTTGGGAAGATTTTGGATGAGTCAAGGGGCTTGAGAGGTGTAAGTAATGGGTAAGAGAGGATGAATTTTTTTAAGGGGGATGAGGGGCTCTTTTGGAAAGTTTGAAAATATTATTTTAATACAAACTATATTTTTGATTCAAAAGGTCCAAAACATATTAAATTCGAAGATAAGATGACTAAAATTTGAAATCCTCTCAACCAATAGGTGTTAGACATGTTTTGGTTTCAAATTTAACTTTATCATTTAGTTTTTACTCTTAGTTAAATATTTTACTCTTACCATGTCTTCTTTTGTATTCCCTCAATAAGGTTAATATGGTTACAATAAAATCCCAATAAAACCAAAAGTGGTTAATTAATGATATTTTAAACATTATATAATTTATTTTGAAGAAAATTATATTTTGGGATTGTTATATCCTTAAATAAATAAAAAAATTTAAAAAAACTCATTTATGTAATTTTAAATACTATTTATAACATGACTTTTTAAAAAATACAAAACAACTTGATTCTTTTGAAAAACCTTAATTAATTTAAATATAATAAGTCATCTACCTCTCAAAAATTTGTGGATGGCATAAAAAGTTTCAAAATAAATTTATTTTAACACTTATAATATCATTTATTTAAAACATTCATTATTGAGGTAATCATTACATAATCATTGTGTGATAAATAAATTTATTTACATGATCTGTAAAAATTATAAATAAAATACCACGATGTAAGAAATATTATTATATTTATAATGAATATTTATTGCCACATATATCAATTATGTAACACCACAGTAATATTTTTTTGAAAAACCTTACATGTTTGTCATATTTTTATTTTAACTTTAAACAAAATATTATTAAATTAATTATCCTAACCAATGGGCTTTAAAATGCCAAAAGTTTCACCAAATGATTTTATTGGGCTTTCATGACTCATCCAATATGTTTAGGAGAAGTGTTAAGGTAATTTTATATTACTATAATATTATTTTTACCTTGACTTCCCTTATTTACCTTTAACCACCATAAACAATCAAAAGTTACTATTCACCAAAAATTATTTTCATTATATTGAACCACATTTTATTTTCTGATAACAACCATGTATTTCAGATTTTTGAAATTCAATTCATAGAAGCATGAAAATTTCCTTTAAATGAAATAGTCTATTTTTAACTACTAAGCAATATTTTTCACTATTCCTAAAAAATTGAAGGTTTTTAGAAAAATACCAAAAATTAACCAAAAGATAATTATGATATTCTAAATTCAAAAATAATTTATATTTAAATGAATTCAAATAAGAAAGGTTTGATTAATTAATTTAAAATTAATCTCTTTCCCCAAAACCAAAAAACCTATTTTTAAGAAATAATAATTATCATAAGATTGACACTTGTTTATATGCAATTTCAAAGTGAAAATACTTCCAGTGACCAAAATTGGATTAAATGGTAAAAGTATAATTTAATTCCACTTTAAAACTAATTAAAAATACAATCTAGCCATATAAATAAAATCATTTAAAATTAACTTTTGAATTAAAATGCAGTATATTTCTATATTCATTAAAAATGAATTTTATTATAAAAATACCAAATATTTATCCAAAGTAAATTTTGATGTCCTCCTTCTAACGATGAAGTTTATTTGTCATATGTAACAAATAAAAATGAAAAAAACTAGATTTAAAAATGGTTTTCTTTCCAAAGGAGGTAAATCAACCTTTTAAAGAATATTAGAGTATTCTTACATAAATTAGATACATTCACATTTTAATCCTATAAATTTTATTTAATAAATGTAAAAACATTTAAGAAACATGTGTAATCATATTGTGGTTAGTTTAATTCATTCCTTCCAATAAAATGACTATGTGTTAACTACCATTTAAAATAATTATATTATTATTTTATATTTCAGTATAACTCAACACTGTGTGTAATGTAAGATTTCAATGAAATCTGTTGTTATGTATTCAGTACGCCATAGAACATTGAATTACTTTTAATGAAAAATTAATATTTAATTCACAAATATTAATATTTATAAAAATGTTTGATTTTTTATTAACCTCGGATGTTACATCCTTCCCCCCTTTTGGGAATTGTGTCCCCACAATTCTATTTACTTTTCAAATAAGTGGGGCTATTTATAACTCATAGAATTTTCAGATTCCCACATTGCCTCTTCAACCATATGGTGTTTCCACAAAACCTTTACCTAATGAATTACATTATTCTACAACACATTATCTATGTGGTCAAGAATATGGACTGGCTATTCCTCATAAGAGAGATTTTATTCCAAATGAACTACATTAGCAATTAAGACATGAGATGGATATAGAATATACTTTCTCAACATTGAAAAATTATAAACATTGTGTACCTAGGATAAACATGGTGGTAAATCCACTATGCACACAATTGATCCAACATTTTTTAGGATTTCATAATGTCCAATGATCCTCAGACTCAACATTTCTTTCTTACCAAAACACATCACACTTTTCTGTGGAGAAACTTTGAGAAAGAATTTTCACCTATCTCAAAAGAAAGATCCTTCCTATAGTTATATGCATAACGTTTCTTCCTCCCCTAAGTTATTATCATGTGCTTCTGAGTCAAATGATCTTTTTCTTTCATATCTTCTACCAATTATTGTCCAATCAGTTTCTTTTCACCTAATTCATCCCAAAAATATATAGTTTGACAATGCTTTCCATATAATTCCTCAAATGGAGCAATATGTATACTTGAATGAAAATGGTTATTATAATAAAATTCACCCAAAGAAAGATATTGTTCCCAACTTCCTGTTAATCCATTGAGGAAGCACATAGCATATCCTCCAATGCTTGAATTGTTCATTATGACTGCCAATCTGATTACGGATGAAAATCTTTACTAAAATTTAATTTAGTACCCAACAACTTATGAAGGCTTTTCCAAAAGTTATAAGTAAACCTAGGATCACGATTAGATAAAATAAAGAGGGAAAATCAATGAAACTTGACGATCTCTTTAAAAAACAACCCAGAAAGTTGATCTAGAGACAAAGTATCCTAAATATGAAGGAAATGGTAATAATTAGTCCTTAGGTAAATAATATCCCAGATTGCATTATTACCTCGAGATGTCTTTGGTAATCCCATGATGAAATATGTGGACAAAATTTTCCATTTCCACTCTAGAACCAGAAATGGCTGATTCATCCCTTTTGGTAACTACTACTCGGCTTTAACCTATTGAAAAGTCAAACACATCATTGTAAAGTTGACAATATATCTTTTTATTAAATCCCTCCAGTATAACTCTCAAAGATCTCTGTACATATTACTACTATTGGGATGAACTAAAAATGGAGAACAATGAGCTTAATATAACAACCCATTCTTAAACTATGAATCACAATGGACACATAATATCTTCCCAAAACTCAAAACTAATAATCATTATCAATTTTAAAATCAAGAAACATACCCTTCTGAACCAAATCTACCTTTTTCTACAACTCACTATCTCCCTTCTGCTCTTGCTTAATTTTTTCTGATAAATATTATTTCACTGACACATGAAACAAAACAGAGGAATGTCCTGCACCAACAACTTCTATGCCAAAGATCATCAAATCATTAATCAAAGGATCTTGTTCCAAACGTAACATGTTTAAATTAGAATTACTTTTCCATCTCAAATCATCAACCACATTAATATATTTTCCTGGATGGTAATGAATCTTGAAATCATAATCATTGATTAATTCTATCCATCTCCTATGTCTCATGTTCAATTCCTTCTAATTGAACATATACTTCAAACATTTGTGATCAGTATATATTTCAAACATTACTCCATACAAATGATGCCTCCAAATTTTTAATGCAAAAACAACAATAGCTAATTCAAAATCATGTGTAGGGTAATTTGACTCATGAGCTTTCAACTAATGTAAAGCATACACAATTACCTGATCATTCTGTATTAGGAAACAACCATGTCCTTTCAACAAAGAATCATTGTAGATAAAAAAATAACTATTTATATAAGTTAGTGCCAGAAGTATAGCATCCACCAATCTTCTTTTAAATTTATAAAAACAATCATCACATTATTTTGTCCAAATTTACTTAACAAATTTTCGGGTTAACATAGTCATTGGGATAGATAACCAAGAAATTGTTTCAACAGTCCTCTAGTAATAACATGCTAAACTAAAGAACACTACGGATCTCAGATATATTTGTGGGTCTTGGCCATTCTTCATTAGCTATTTATTTAGAAGGATCAATAGTTATGAATTTTTTTGAAATAATGTGACAAAGAAGAGAATTTCTTTGTAAGCAGAACTCACACATGCCGAATTTCCCATATAGTTTCTTTTCTTTTATGGTTTTTAAGAAAACCCTTAAATAGCATTCATGTTCCACTTTACTTTTGGAATAAATCAAAATATAATCAACGAACAAAACAAAAAACTTATTCAGGAACTCATGGAAAATTATATTGGTAAGATCCATGAATACAGCAGGTGAATTGGTTAACACAAAAGGCATAACAAAAAATTCATAAGGGCCATATATAGTATGAAACGCAGTCTTAGGAATGCCTAATTCCTCTTAATTCAAAGGATGGTACCCCAAACTCATGTCAATATTTGAAAAATACTGATCTACTTGGACCTGCTCAAAAAAATCATCGATATGAGGCAAAGGTTACATTTTCTTAAGAGTGATGTTATTAATGCTCTACAATCAATGAAAAATCTCAGTGAACCATCTTTTTTCATAACAAAAAAGATAGGGGTACCCCTTGTTGATGTTCTATGTAATAACCCTAGATTTTATAAGATATATTCTTTTTAATTTCATTCATATCTTCTGTTGTACGATACATAAAGATTATCTTGCACTATACGCAACACCGTATTAGCTTGTAGTATACGCAACAATAATCCTGGATCGTGTTACACAGAATTTCATGTTTGTTTGATAGTAGTTATTCTACGAAACATTGAGTATATATATATATTCAATGTATTTTGTTTTACGCAGAAACAAAGGAGTCATGCACTACACACAACTCTGACGTGGCTTGCATTACACGCAATCATGACCTTCCTCGATAGCGTTTGTTGTACGCAATACCGAGTTTTACTAATCAACGATATATTATTATAATATTATTATGAACTAGACATTATTAATAGTATTAACTAAATTTTTAATTTTATAACATTATTATTAATCTTACACATTTTCTAGAACATGGTATAAGAACAAAATAAATTTTTTGGGTAAAATAAGTATTTTTTAAAAAATGCAGTTTTGCCGCCTTCTGATGGTGCACCCACATTAAATCTAGTTTTTGACATGTCTATAAGTTCAATTTTACAAAATAAAATTATTATTTGGAATCAGGATATAAAATTTTACCTTGGATAAATTTTTCATATTATTCTGATAACTATCATATTTTAATGAATAGTAAAAACACGCTATATTTTAATTAAAAACAACTTTTTTTAATCGTAATAACTTATGTGATTAAATTATAATATTGAATGGTTTTAACGTATAAATAGAATATATTTTTACCATTTAATATAATGTATGTCCTTAGCATTGATTTTACATTGAATTCATAGGTTAAATCAATTCAATCTTTTGCAATGTTTTAAACAAAAACCTGTTTTCATTCGACAACAGGATTAATTTTAATTTAATTTTTGAAACTTTTGTGTATTGAATTTGAAAAAATGGATTCCATATTTGGAATCAGTGGGTACAAACTATGTTAATAGGCTACTTTTTATTTTTGGGAATTATGAATAGTAACTACGGTAAATTTTATTTACCATAGTTAATGGTAAATCGGGTAATTAAGGGTAAATATAATATTATAAAATTACCCTAACACATGCCAAAATTATATTGGATGGATAAAAGTAGACCCATATCACCTAAGGGTCGAATTAGATTCATTTTATGGTCTTTTGACCATGAAAATAATTTAATTATTATTAAAACCAAAGAAAGTGACAACATGTCACTCTCTTAAATCATATAAGTATAATAATTTTATTTTAGTGATAAACATCATAAAACTTCGAAAATGAATAGTCTACAGAAATATAATAAAATTATCTACATCATTATAATTTATTTAGAATTTTTAGGGATTAAATAATTGTCATTAATGGTGATACATTAATGATGCATAAATTATTTATTAAGTGAAAAATCAGTAATATAGTTTTATTGAAGTAATAATACCCATTAAAAGGCCCGAAAACCTGACCCATACTTATTGTTAGTGTATCTATACATCTTAACCATCCAATTACATAATATATAACTGTTTGGAGTTTTATAAAAGTGATTATGACACTTATATTATTTTATTTTAAATGATGACAAGTTTTCACCTTCATAATTTAATAAATATAATAATTTAAATATTGTGATTTTAAGATGATAAATTCGAGTAAAAGTATTATTGTAAAATTTAATAGATATATATTCATTATCGGATTTTATTTTTAATTTTTATGCAACAAATAAATATATTAAATAATTATACAAAAATGTTGTAGTAATTATTTTATTAAGAGAGAAACCAAATAAATGGTTTTAACAATAATAAAATAAATATTATATGAACTATTTAATGTTCTCCACAAAGTTTATAGATACATATTACCTTTTATTAATCTAATAAAACTTTTATTTCGAACATATCTTCTGTATATATTTTATTTAAATTCAAATAATTGAATAGTGTCAAAATTGATAGTATTGTTATTTTATAAAAATAACATATTATAAAATTTTTTTAAAATCACAAAAATATATAAAAATTATAAATTTAAATTTATATGGTCTGAAATGTTATAATTTATCCAATTATAGATAATTCACAACAAATAAGTAATTATTTGTTATAATTTAAAATTTAGAATTTTATTACCACAAATAAAATTAAATTGATTAAGTAAGGATAAATCAAGTTGATAATGTTTAAAATAATTTCCTAACAGGTATAAATTTTATTGGTTGATGATATTACAACCCTATATCATATAATATTCGAATATGAGTCATTTTTGGAGGTTTTTATGTGGGGTTATATTTATTATAAATTAATATTTTTAAGATTTCCAAAGGTACCCCTCCCCTCCCTTGTAAAAGGGAACCTCCTCCCTATCTTCCTCACACCAATTTGAGCCTTCAAGCTCAGCCAACCCCTGCCAAATTATCTTCTCCACTTCCCTATAAACAGCCTAGAGGTCCTGGTCTTCTTCAAAGACTAATTTTAGTGCCCTAAGAGGAGGTCTCAAAGAGGCGATTCAAAGAAGAGGTAATGTCCGTTACCGATTCTTTCAACTTTATTTCTTCTTCTACTTATTATTATTTAGTTGTTTCATTATGAAGTAATAACATCAGTATCACTCATATACTGATATGTTATTATAATTATGAAACAACCCTATTTCATCATCTATCCATCCTACGGAAAACGAAATCACCGCGCGTGCGTACGTACGGAATACCGTCTCCACGCTGTGGTGTAATCTGTTTTTTCCAACACCACCTTACTTGGATGGGTATAATGGTGTAAAGAATAACTGTACATATTTATTATAACATCATACTAATTCTGATATATTGTATCATCCAATCCAATTCAATTTAATAATTATGGAAACGATATCATCGCTCATGCGTATGTACGGACTACCGGCTTCACGACGCGAGGAGATTCATTCTCCATGTTAACCATTTAAGAATGATTATAAAGTATATATAAGAAATAATAATGAAATATATGACATTATAAAGCTACTTGAGTTATGTATATGTATGTAATCTACTTAATTCCATTCAACTCAATAAGGAAACGAAAACAGCGTTCATGCATACGTACGGCCTACCGTCTCCATGAACGGTGTATTTCATTCCATTTATCGATCAATTATATATATGTGTATTCTGAATATATATTATATATAAATCATGTTTTCCATTCTGGAATTAAGTAATCATGATCTAAGTAATCATATGAATAATTACAAGTCAAAACACGGATGACAAATGAAACGATTTTACCCAAAACACTCTTTAACATGGAATTTACAAAAGAACGGGTAATATAAAGTCATAAGTGAACCATATATGATATCATAACAATGAATAGGATTCTTTAATAATTCAATAACATTATTTAAATCATTATATAGGGGGTTCAGATACGTACGAAGCATATCTGACCTAAGGTAAGGGATAATTGTGCAAATCTCATTTTTATCCGAGATTGCTTATTCGTAAGTATTTACTGGGGTTATTGCTATCATCCATGTCCATGTATTATAAAAGTGTATTCATGTATGTTTAATGTCCTTTTTACCCATTTTTACATTTACCCCATGGTATGGAAGAAATCTTTCTTTTATTTCCCCTACAAGGTACTTTTTGACTTTTCCCACAAAAGTATGAGATGAATGTTTTTTTAACGTATACGGCATGAAAGGATTTTTACGGTTTTATAAAGCCTTATTTTCATGAAACTTCCTCCAAAATATTTCATGACTAATTTCAACAAAACCCTTTTCTTTTAAAATTGCATGACATTTTGTGAAAATAAAATGATTTTGAAGAAAAAAGGATATTTTCCTCATGAATTCATTGCAAGTGTTTTATCAAAACCATTTGCATCTAATATGAAATTATTTCACATGTGTATGTTTCAAGTATAATGTATCTATGATTTATATGGTTTCACTTTTCTTATGATGAAATGTCCATTTTTTTTATATGTATTATGAAATGATGGGATGATGTTTATGAAACCCATTTTATTCTTTGGGTTATAATGAATGTTATAAGTTTATTTTGTGGCACAAGTAAGAATGATTTCATTATGAGATGGGTGGGACCAATATCTCCCTCCACTGCATTGGGTAAAATTTATATCTCATGAATAGACATGGCTGGAATGGCAAGTTAAACCGGTTCAGTAATACAGGAATGAAACGAGGAGTGAACTCGATTCAGAAAGTGACTTTGTCCACTAAGATGGTATTGGCAGCAATGCCTTGGTTAATATGGAAATCATATCATGTGCTTAATGGTTTCCATAATTACATGTTTTATTCCCATGATATTTTATCATGATTAATGTTTCTTTATGATCAATGCCTTACGTACTTCCCTATTTTATGTCATTGCTCATGCTTTTGATGTTTAAACATTATGTTCATGTTTTTAAGTTCAAATGCATATGGTATGTTTTATTTTATCCATGATTACCCTTATTGAGAATATGAGCTCACCCTTTTTATGTTTTATTTTCCCCAGGACATATAGAAAGGTTTTAGGTAAGAAAAAAATGGGAAGATCTTTATGGGAGATGTTGAGGATCTTTCACCACGATTAGAAGATTATGTTCCAAGAATCCAAAGACACTAAACTATTACGGTCCTTGTGTGTATGTTTTTGTTATGTATTAAGTATTCCAAAAAATTAATGTAATTTCTATGTACATAAAGCTTCAGGTCTCTACAGTTGGTATCAGAGGAAAGGTTTAGTCAACCTTTGGTAACTTGGATGAGAGAACTTTAGTGAGATCCCTAGAGATATGTCTAAGGTATATCTAAGGATTTCCCTAAGGTTAAGTATACATATAGGTTATAGTCCTAGAATTGTGCTAATGATCTTAGAATTTAACCTAAGATTTTAGATATTGAGGGTACTCCCACTTTACTATATTGTTTTCCCTAGCATTATTTTTGACTCTCACACTATTCTTTTTGAATTTTAGAAAATGGCTGGAAACAGGAAGATTCACGATAATGGAGAATATGACGGACAATGGAATGATATTCTTCATCAGAAACCAAATGAAATGGGACTTGGAAGTCCAAACATCATTATTATGCCTAATCAGAAATCTCATAATATTATAAATAATCTCAACTTTGGTAAGTTTCCCAACTCAGATAATAAGAGAAAGATGGAGTTTCCGGATGATCATAGAGGAAAGAAAGTTCAATTACCCTCATGTAAATCATGTGGGAAGAGGCATCAGGGAGATTGTTTCAAATGAACTGGAAGATGCTTTGGGTGTTGAAAAGAAGGACACAAAGCCAGTAAGTTAAAAGGAAAAGGTTCAGTTAACACCATGGACAATGATAGTGGTATTTCTACAACATCAACAATGATTAGATGTTTTAAATGTGGAATGTATGGGCATTATGCAAACCAATGCCCTAAGGGAAAATATCATGAAGAGAATCAGCATGGTCATATGGGTAGTATTTATGTGGATGATGATGAAGAGACTACAAATGAAATATGAGATGAAATAAATGATTATGCTCAGGTAGTGGTTTAAGAAGTTAGTGGAACGATTGTATGTTTATAAATAATAATGTATGGTACTATGGAATAAAGAATCATCTAAGGATTGTTACACTATTGTTTTTCCTAATGTATATGAAATTATATGTTGAATGGTACCGGTAACCATGGAAGGTTATTCAGATATTTTTGGAAAGTATATGATATGCACATAATGAAGTGATAATAATATAATGAGATGATTGATTGTATTCATGAGCTCTTGACTGATATAAGGACTAAAGTGATATTATGGTTTGATTATATAGAAATTTTGGGATTTTGGTATGTGGAAAGAGTTAACTTTTGACAACATTCATATTTTCACTAAGGTTCAATGGGTATTCATTCTTCAAGAGAATACATGATTAAGGTATTCACATGTTTTTAATTTGACCAACAAGATATATCTTATGATATATGGGGGATAAATGATGGCATTCACGTGATTATTATGTGACATTTCAAGTAATCATTTTCTTTATACTATGAGCTTGGACCAAAGTATTTTAGATAAGCCTAAAGATTAGAATGGATTATGTTGGACATAAGTTAGTATTGTTTAAGGATATAAATTTTTTCGATATTATTAATGGGATGTTATAGTAATATAGCTTTTGAAAAAGGACAATCGGAAGGATGAGCGACAGCCCATCACGTCGGACAAGACTGTGGGAATCGAACCCACAACCGAAGTGTGACTAGACTTTATCGCCTACCACTGGCCTATAAGAAGTCCCTGGTTAGTAGAAACTAGTTTTATCTTATTAAGTGGTATGATATATGAAGTATAAGTTCATTTTTGGAACCATATACGATTAATCTAACCATATGATGGACTTATAACTTTTGATAACCTTTTTTTTGAAATAGATGGAATGACCCATCATTCTATGATCTGCTAACACATCAAGAATAACATATTCAACTTCATTTCATTAAGGGATGAAGTGGAAATTGTTCAATTCACGAACAACAATAAGATTGTACCAAAATCATGTAAGTATTTCTTTTAATTCATCAACTCTAGGGAAATGATCTTGAAAACCAAAAATGTTGTCTTAATGACCTTATATCTGATGCATCAGATGGTACCTTAGATCATCACAAATCTATGGATTTGTGATTGTTGGCTTTTTCATAGCCATGTTCTCTACCACTATCTATCAGAACATGATGGTTAAATTTCTCTTCCATATCAATATTTTCACCCATGTTATCCTATGTGGAAACCCAGTGATTAGTTTATTTGGGAAACTGTTACGTTTAATACTTTATTTTATAAAGATAAGTTTTGGTATTCCTTTTTATGATGTGGGTTTCAATTAAAGAAACTTTCAAGTAGAAAACCATTTATAACCCCGACGAATTTCGAGGGCGAAATTCATTTTAAGGGGGGTAGAATGTAATAACCCGAGATTTTATAAGATATATTCCTTTTAATTTCTTTCATATCTTCTGTTGTACGATACACCAATATTAACTTGCGCTATACGCAACAACGTATTAGCTTGCAGTATACGCAACACTAATCATGGATCGTGTTACACACAATTTCATGTTTGTTTGATAGTAGTTATTCTACGAAAGATTGAGTATATATATATATATATATTCAATGTATTTTTTTATACACAGCAACAAAGGAGTCGTGTACTACACGCAACCCTGACTTGTCTTGCATTACACGCAATCACGACCTTCCTCGATAGCGTGTGTTGTACGCAATACCGAGTTTTACTAAAAAACGATATATTATTATAATATTATTATGAACTAGACATTATGAATAATATTAACTAAATTTTGAATTTTATAACATTATTATTCATCTTACACATTTTCTAGAACATGGTATAAGAACAAAATTAATTTTTCGGGTAAAATAAGTATTTTTCAAAAAATGCAGTTTTGCCGCCTTTTGATGGAGCACCCACATTAAATCTAGTTTTTGACATGTTTATAAGTTAAATTTTACAAAATAAAATTATTCTTTGGAATCAGGATATAAAATTTTACCTTGGATAAATTTTTCATATTATTCTGAAAACTTTCATATTTTAATGAATAGTAAAAACACGCTATATTTTAATTAAAAACAACTTTTTTTCATCGTAATAAAATATGTGGTTAAATTATAATATTGAATGGTTTTAAAGTATAAATAGAATATATTTTTACCATTTAATATAATTTATGTCATTATCATTGATTTTACATTGAATTCATAGGTTAAATCAATTCAATCTTTTGCAATGTTTTAAACAAAAACCCGTTTTCATTCGACAACGAGATTGATTTTAATTTAATTTTTGTAACTTCTGTGTATTGAATTTTAAAAAATGGATTCCATATTTGGAACCAGTGGGTCCAAATTATGTTAATAGGCTACTTTTTATTTTTGGAAATTATGAATAGTAACTATGGTAAATTTTATTTACCATAGTTAAAGGTAAATCGGGTAATTAAAGGTAAATATAATATTATAAAATTACCCAAACACAAGCCAAAATTCTATTTGATGGCTAAAAGTAGACCCATATCACCTAAGTGTCGTATTAGATTCATTTTATGGAATTTTGACCATGAAAATAATTTAATTATTATTAAAACCAAAGAAAGTGACAACATGTCACTCTCTTAAATCTTATAAGTATAATAATTTTAATTTAGTGATAAACATCATAAAAATTTGAACATGAATAGTATCTAGAAAGATAATAAAATTACCTACATCATGATAATTTATTTAGAATTTTTAGGGATTAAATAATTGTCATTAATGGTGATACATTAATGATGCATAAATTATTTATTAAGTGAAAAATCAGTAATATAGTTTTTATTGAAAAACTAATAACCATTAAAAGGCTCAAAAACCAGAAAAAAACTTATTTTTAGTGTATATCTACACCTTAAACATATAATTACATAATATATAACCGTTTGGAGTTTTATAAAAGTGATTTTGACACTTATAATTTTTTATTTTAAATGATGCCAAAGTTGTCACCTTCATAATTTAATAAATATATAAATTTAAATATTGTGATTTTAAGATGATAAATTCTATTAAAAGTATTATTGTGAAATTTAATAAATTTAAATTCATTATAGGATTTTATTTTTAATTTTTATGCAACAAATAAGTATATTAAATAATTATAAAAAAATGTTGTAGTAATTATTTTATGAAGCGATAAACCAAATAAATGGTTTTAAAAATAATAAAATAAATATTATATGAACTATTTAATGTTCTCCACTAATATTATAGATACATATGACCTTTTATGAATCTAATAAAGCTTTTAGTTTGAACATATCTTCTCTATATATTTTATTTAAATTCAAATAAATGAATACTGTCAAAATTGACACTATTGTTATTTTATAAAAAAATTATATTATAAAATTGTTTAAAAATCACAAAAATATATAAAAAATATAAATTTATATTTATATGGTCTAAAATTTTATAAAGTATCCAATTATATATAATTCACACAAATAAGTGATTATTTGTTATAATGTAAAATTTAGAATGTTATTACCACAAATAAAATTAAATTGATTAAGTAAGGATAAATCTAGTTGATAATGTTTAAAATAATTTCCTAACATGTCTAAATTTTATTTTTTGATGATATTACAACCTTATATAATCTAATATTCGAATATGAGTAATTTTTGGAGGTTTTTAAGTGGGGTTCGATTTATTATAAATTAATATTTTTAAGATTTCCAAAGGTGCCCCTCCCCTCCCTTATAAAAAGGCACCTCCTCCCTCTCTTCCTCACACCAATTTGAGCCTTCATGCTCGGCCAAACCCTGCCAAATTATCTTCTCCACTTTCCTATAAACATCCTAGAGGTCCTGGTCTTCTTCAAAGACCAATTTTAGTGCCCTAAGAGGAGGTCTCAAAGAGGCGCTTCAAAGAAGAGGTAATGTCCGTTACCGATTCTTTCAACTTTATTTCTTCTTCTAATTCTTATACTTTAGTTGTTTCACTATGAAGTAATAACATCAGTATCACTCATATACTGATATGTTATTATAATTATTAAACAACCCTATTTCACCATCTATCCATCCTATGGAAAATGAAATCACTGCGCGTGCGTACGTACGGAATACCGTCTCCACGCCGTGGTGTAATCTGTTTTTTCCAACACCACCTTACTTGGATGGGTATAATGGTGTAAAGAATAATTATAAATAGTTATTATAACATCATACTGATTCTGATATATTGTATCATCCACTCCAATTCAATTAAATAATTATGGAAACGATATCATCGCCCGTGCGTACGTACGGACTACCGGCTCCACGACGCGATGAGATTCATTCTCTATGTTAACCATTTAAGAATGATTATAAAGTATATATATGAAATAATAATGAAATATATGACATTATAATGCTACTGGATTTATGTATATGTATTTCATCTACTTAATTACATTCAAATCAATAAGGAAACGAAAACAGCGTTCATGCGTACGTACGGCCTACCGTCTCCATGAACGGTGTATTTATTTCCATTTATCGATCTATTATATATATGTGTATTATGAATATATATTATATATAAATAATGTTTTATATTCTTTAATTAATTAATCATGATCTAAGTAATCATATTAATAATTACAAGTCAAAACACAAACGACAAATGAAACGATTTTACCCAAAATGCTCATTAACATGGAATTTACAAAAGAACGGGTAATATAAAGTCATAAGTGAACCATATATGATATTGTAACAATGAATATGATTCTGTAATAAGTCAATAACATTATTTAAATCATTATACAGGGGGTTCGGATACATACGAAGCCTATCGGACCTAAGGTAAGGGATAATTGTGCAAATCTCATTTTTATCCGAGATTGCTTATTCGTAAGTATTTACTGGGGTTATTGCTATCATCCATGTCCATTTTTTATAAAAGTGTATTCATGTATGTTTAAAGTCCTTTTTACCCATTTTTACATTTACCCCATGGTATGGAAGGAATCTTTCTTTTATTTACCCTATAAGGTACTTTTTGACTTTTCCGACAAAAGTACGAGATGAATTTTTTTTAATGTATACGGCATGAAAGGATTTTTACGGTTTTATAAAGCCTTATTTTCTTGAAGCTTCCTCAAAAATATTTCATGACTATTTTCAACAAAACCCTTTTCTTTTAAAATTGCATGACATTTTGTGAAAAGAAACTGATTTTGAAGAAAAAAGGATATTTTTCTCAAGAATTCATTTCAATTGTTTTATCAAAACCACTTGCATCTAAGATGACATTATTTCACATGTGTATGTTTAAAGTATCATGTATCTATGATTTACATGGTTTCAATTTTCTTATGATGAAATGTCCATTTTTTTTATATGTATTATGAAATTATGAGATGATTTTTATGAAACCCATTTTATTCTTTGGGTTATAATGAATGTTATAAGTTTATTTTGTGGCACAAGTAAGAATGATTTCCTTATGTGATGGGTGGGACCTATATCTCCCTCCAATGCATTGGTTAAATATTTATATCTCATGAGATAGACATGGCTGGAATGGAAAGTTAAACTGGTTCAGTAATACAGGACTAGAACGAGGAGTGAACTCGATTCAGAAAGGGACTTTGTCCACTAAGATGGTCTTGGTAGCAATGCCTTGGCTAATATGGAAATCATATCATGTGTTTAATGGTTGCCACAATTACATGTTTTATTCCCATGATATTTTATCATGCATAATGTTTCTTTATGATCTATGCCTTACGTACTTCTCTGTTTTATGTCATTTCTCAAGCTTTTGATGTTTAAACATTGTGTTCATGTTTTTAAGTTCAAATGCATATGGTATGTTTTATTTTATCCATGCATACCCTTACTGAGCATTTGAGCTCATCCTTTTTATGTTTTATTTTCCCCAGGATATAAAGAAAGGTTTTAGGTAAGAAAAAAAAGGGTAAGATCTTTATGGGAGATGTTGAGGATCTTTCACCACGATTAGAAGATTATGTTCCATGTTTCCAAAGACACTAAAATATTACGGTCTTTGTGTGTCTGTTTTTGTTATGTAATAAGTATTTCGCAAAAGTAATGTAATGTCCATGTACGTCAAGCTTCGGGTCTCTAAATGCTAGGTCAAATGAATCCTCTATCTAATAACTCCTGAAATTGAATCTTTCACTCTAAAAGTTAAATTTGAGCCACTCAATAAAGGGGTTTTGAAATTAGGTTATCATTAGGAACAAAGTCAATAGAAAATTCAACTTCCTGATTAGGTATTATACTAGGAAACTCAAACGGAAAAATATCAAGATACTCATTTACCACCGGCACATCATTAATCTGAACAGTTTCGTTGTTTTCAATAATATGTATAAGGTAACATTCATTTATATATTTTACTAGTTTCTCATCTTCCTAATATGTTATAAAAAATAAGGATGAATTCTTGTACTCAAACTGAAATTATTTCTGAAAAGAAAACACTTTATCTCAGAAGTCAATCTTAGCTTGATAAACTGAAAGCCAATCCATCCCAAAATAACATTAAAATCTACTAGAGGAAAAATAATAAGGTCTTCTAGTAGATTCATTCCACACCTAAGGAAAAGAAGGTTCTTATATTTTCTTTTCAACTCAAGATTTCCTCCCAGTGTTTTTACCATAAGATCAGGATTCATATCATGAGATGCAGTTCCCAATTTACTTGAAAACATCTCAGAAATGAAAGAATGTAAAGGCCCTAAATCAAACATCACATTGGCATAATCTGAATAATCCAATAGTGTACCTGATACGACTTCATTCGATGGCCCAACATTTGTTTAAGTAGTAGAAAAGGATTTCACCACCCCTTTCTGCTTATAGTATGGATGCTTTCCCACAGTTGAGTTTTTTTGTTGGACACTCATTTGCATAATGAACCATTTAATTTCACTTAAAACATTTTACTGATTGTAAATCATATTTTTTCTTACCATTACTCTAATCGTTTTCAGTGTAATTAAGAACCTTATGTACCATTTTACTACATTTCTAGAACTTAGAAAAATTCAAAATACATTCCCCAACATTATTTTTAACACAATTTTCACAAACTCTGTACATATGTTTCTTACCATAATAATTTTTTGAAGAGTTCTTCCCTTTCATGTGCCACCTCCACCTATTATTGTGTTGTTTTTCAAAGAACACCTGATCATCGATAAATTTCATTTCCACCTTCTATGCATATTGAACAAGTTTTTCATAACATTTTGAACTTATGAGAATTTTAATCCCCTCGATACTTTTTCTTTAATCTTGATAAAAAAAGAATTATTTTTATATCAGCATCTTATATGAAATCTGGATCATACCTTGCCAGTCGAGTGAATTTTTCTTCATAAGAAGCCAACGGGTCATCCAATTTCCTAAATTACAAGAATTGTTTTTCCATCTTAAGATGAACCACCTTAGGAAAATATTTCCGAAGAAACATTCCTTTGAATTCATCCCAATTAAGATCCTAAATCTCCTCAATATCCATGATATTTTTAACCATAGACCACAACTAATCAAATTTATATTCAAAATGGTAAAGAGTGAGACTAACCTTTAGAAGTAATTAACACCCCATGACATCAAAAATCATTTCTAGTGCTTTAAACCACCTTTTTTCTTGAATATGATCAGATGATCCTCTAAATGATGGGGGATTTTTCCTCATGAAATGCTCCACTACTAAATTGTTCCTTTTTGTTTGATCATGTTGATCTCATGCATGGATACCACCACCATTTATAGCCTCAGTCAACTATTATATCATTATAAAAAACTATTCAGTTCCAATTTAGACCATCTTATGTTTCTGATTTAGAAAGTTGTCTTCCTCATGATGTCATTGATAAAACACTATTTTATTGAATATTTTATTGATAATAAATGAAATAATTTCCTCACATTGTGTTAAATATGTTTATTTATAAAATATTTGGGATTTGATCATTCATTTGAAAATTTGGTGAAAATTCCAGTTTTACCCTTAATAGTGCATTGTAGTATTTCGAAGATAAATATTTTTATATTTATTATTTGAATTTGAAATTTTGTAACAGTGTTACTAACTGTATTTTATACAACTTTAATTCAGGACACTAAAGCTAAAGAGTGCATTTGGATGGAGTAAATGATCAATTAATCCAATGGTGGGCTGGACTCGGCAGAATAGACATAGGTTCTGTATTTGGGCCATATCGTCTACATACGGGCTTTGATTGAGCCCAAATTTTGAGTAAAACTAGGGGACATGATTTGGCACAAATCAGCCTTATGGAAGGCCGGTCAATTCACGCGTTTTGGAGGTCAAATGGGCAGTTCAATTTGGAATAAAATATTTGGCCGAGTTTTTCATTTCACACTTAAAAAGTTATGTATCCCTAGCCCTCACAAACTCTATTTAAAGGGGTTTTTAACTCTTTGAGAGGGCTGATGGAGGCTTTGGGAAGGTTTTTCCGAAATGGTGTCTCTTGGGAGCCCCTCACAACTCTTGGAAGAAGTAAGCCTTTGTGCAAACCTCTCTTCCAAAAAGGCTATCCTCTCTCACCTCTTCTTTGTATTTATTTTCTTTCATGTTTGTTTCTTGAATTTTTCTTCAAATAATATTCTGTGTTCATCCCTCTTCTTCTTATCTTAATCTTCTTAATTGGGTTGGAATCAAGAGTGGAGACAAGATTGGGTTCTACTCTTTCAATCCGTTGCTTATGCAAAACGTCTCCACGATGACTACACCACCCATGGAAGAGTAGTTCTTTTTAGTAATCGATCGACCTCTATCCTTCTTCATTCATTTATTTTGAATCAATGAGCTACTGTAATTCACATATTATGATCTATTAATTGAGTTTTTAATTTAAATGAAACTAAGCAAGCAATTGAATAGTTAACACAAAACACGCGAGGTCGGGAATTGTGTGAACTGTGAGAGCGCAACCTTAACTGGTAATTCAAAAACCACATGGGATCAATTTGTAGAGTTCAAATATAATCCCTAAACTCAATTAATCCTCATTTCCAGAGTGGTTATGTGCCTTAATTTACCACTGACCATAAGATAATTTTAGAACATCAATCAAAGCAGGGTGTTGCGATTGCATGTTCCGAAGTTAGCCTAAGGTTAAAATTCACTTCAATCTTCGTGGTAAAGTTAATTCTCGTAGGGTTCAGGATTTAACAAATTAAGGGATCATAATTAAGTGAATATTAATTTAAATGATAATTATTAATAAATGAGTGAAGAGGTAGAGTTAGATCGATTACGTCTTTTAAATATTTTCTAAACAAACATCTTCTTGTTGTGTCATTCTAATCGAAACTTCATTTCAAAATTAAAAACAAAAAAAAAATGCAATCTTCTTCCAGAAAACTTCTTCTAGGTTCATAAACTATATAAAAAAAACCACCCCCATCCTTTCAAGTAGTTATTTTATTCTCTTTTATTTTATTTTTAGAATACCTCTAATAAGTAGTTAAATTCACTTCCTCCTTTGAGAGACGACCTTGGTCAGCCACTCTGCTGCACCTAAGTACCCCAAAATCACACTAATCATTTGAGGGTACCCACGACAGCGCTCTTTCAAATTGGCGCCGTTGCCGGGGAGGCAAGTAATTATTTCAACCAATTAGAGGTATTTATTTTATCTTACATTTTATTCTCTTCCTCTATTCTTTCTTCCTTCTTTACCCAATCTGATTTTTCTTCTTCTTCTTTTAATTTCTTCTACCTCTCTTTGGACCATCAACTCAAACTTCTCATTTTTATTTTACTATGGTCCACCTTCTTTCTTTTCATTTTTATTTGATCTATGACTCGAACTAATCCCGAAGATCTCTTAGATCTTGACCCTAAGATTGAACGTAGCCTTAGGGCACGAATCAGACATTCTCAGTCTACGGGAAGTTTCAACATTCAACCAGTTGGAGAATTACTCCAATATCAGAACATTGAAATTGGAAGCAATTCAAATTCAACCATAAAACAAGAACCAATGGCTGGAAATAATGGAAATGAACTTAATAGAACCATTCGAGAATTGGCTGCACCTGATATTAACTATCAACCAAATTGTATTGCATACCCAAATCTCGACTCGGACTTTGAATTGAAATCTGGATTAATTCACCTTCTTCCAAAGTTTCATGGCTTATCTGGTGAGGATCCCAACAAACACCTTAAGGAATTTAATGTGGTTTTCTCAACTTTAAAACAAAGAAATGTTTCTGAAGATCAAATTAAATTAAGAGCATTCCCATTCTCACTTGATGGAGCTGCAAAAGATTGGATGTATTATTTACAACCCGAAGATGTAACTTGTTGGAACGATTTGAAACGTCTTTTCTTGCAGAGATTTTTTACAGCATCAAGGACCACATCCATTCGAAAGGAGATATCAGGGATCAAGCAAGCACAAGGGGAGTAAATGTATGAGTACTGGGAGCGATTCAAGAAGTTGTGTGCAAGCTGCCCACATCACCAAATCAGTGAGAAACTCCTCATCTAATACTTCTACGAAGGACTCACACCCATGGAGAGGAGCATGGTGGATGTTGCAGCTGGAGGAGCATTGGTGGACAAGACACCAGTAGCTGCACGAGCATTGATCGACAAGATGGCCCAAAACTCCCAACAATTCGGTGATAGAGGTACACCACATGTTCGAGGAGTACATCAAGTAAGTCCTTCTTCTCTTGAAAGTCATTTGATTGATACTAAGTTAGAAGAATTGACAACTATGGTGAGGCAGATTGCATTGGCTCAAAAGACATCCCAACCCCCTCCTTCAAGGCCTTGTGGTATTTGCACTGAGACAAGCCACCCAACTGACTGTTGCCCACAACTCCAAGAAACAGAAGATTGTGCAGCAGTGTTCCCTGGGAGACCATTTCAGCAGCAACAACAACAACCATATCCCCAAAAGAAGTTTGATCCAACATACAACCAAGGGTGGAAATATCTAGCGGACATGAGGAATGGCTCTGGACAACAACAAAGGCCCCCTTTTCAACCAAACTTCCAGCAGCCTCCACCTTACCAACAGGGTTTCCAACAACCCCAAAGGAGATTCGAAGCTCAAACATCAACGAGTCAGCAACAAGGGAATATCCAACACAAGGTAGACTCTAACACTGATGATCTTTTGAAACAAATTGTTCTTAATCAACAGAATGAGCCGAAGAGTCAAGGTTCGGAGCTGAGAGAGTTGAAGACTCAAATGAGTCAGATTGTCACCGCCCTCCATGAACTTGTGAGTAAGAATTCTGGAAATCTACCTTCCCAACCCACTCCAAATCCAAAGGGGAATGTTAGTGCCATCACATTGAGAAGTGGGAAGCAAATGAACGATACATCTGTACCTACCATTCCACCGGGATTCACCTCAACTCCAGAGAAGCCGCATTCCATACCAACTGATGATCAATCCAAGGAGAAAGATAAAGGTAAGAAAAATATTGATGATGTTCCTCCTAAACCCCTTCCTTTTCCAAACAGGGTTTTTCAAACCAAGAAGATGGCTGAAGAAGCAATGCAAAAGGAGGTTTTGGACACATTCAAGCGTGTGGAGATCAACATTCCTCTACTTGAAGCCATTAAGAAAATCCCAAGGTATGCCAAATTCTTAAAAGAACTCTGCACCAATCGAAGAGGACTCAAGGGAAATGAGAGGATAAACCTTGGAAGGAATGTCTCAGCACTCATTTCACCAACTCTAGCAATGCCAACAAAGTGCAATGATCCAGGGACATTCACCATCCCATGCACCATAGGGGAGTTGCACTTTTCTGATGCACTTTGTGATTTAGGTGCTTCCATAAATGTGATGCCTCACTCTGTATTCTCTTCCTTGCAGGTTGGTGAGTTGAAGCCAACAAGAGTAGTGGTGCAATTGGCGAATAGAGCTACGGCATATCCAGCAGGAGTCCTTGAGGATGTACTTTTCCGGGTAAGAGACATGATCTTTCCAGCAGACTTCTATGTGCTTAACATGGAGGATGATCAGGTAAGTTCTCATGCCCCCATTATCTTAGGTAGACCCTTCCTCAAAACTGCAAAAACTATCATAAATGTCAATGAGGGTACACTTTCCATGGAATTTGGGGATGAAGTTGTGATATTTAATGTTAAGGATTCCATGAAGTACCCCTCAGAGGACCATTCTGCTTTTGTTATCTCCCATTTTGAACCACCAAATAAAAACTCCATAGAATTTGATTTTCCTATGCTTAGGGAGATTATGAGTATTGGTTCTAGTTTGATGTCTAAGAATACTTCTACACCCATTTTTAAGGAACAAGACTCTCTAAGATTTGATTTTGAAATGGAATCATATTCTGATTTTGATCATGTGAACTCTGATTATGACATGGCTATTGAGTATGCTGATGGATTTGGTGCTTTATTCTCTGATTGTGATGATTTTTATTCTGATACTGATGTTCATTGTGCAGATATGTCTGTTGCATCAATTTCTCCATCCATACATCACCCACCTAGATTGGAACTCAAGCCATTGCCCCCAAATCTCAAATATGCATACTTGCTCAGTGGTGATAGATTACCTGTCATAATTGCTAACAATCTCTCTTTTGAACATGAATAAAAACTTTTGAATCTTTTGAGAGATAACATTAGGGCAATTGGTTGGACATTGGAAGACATATCAGGTATTAGCCCCTCCATTTGCATGCATAGGATTCTCTTGGAGGATGGGGCTAAACCGGTGAGACAGCCACAAAGGAGACTTAATCCCACCCTCCTAGAAGTTGTTAAGAAAGAAGTTGAAAAATTACTTGAGGCGGGTATCATTTACCCTATTTCTGACTCACAATGGGTTAGCCCTGTTCAGGTTGTACCAAAGAAAACTGGTTTCACTGTTATAAAAAATGAAAATGATGAGTTAGTTCCTGTGAGAGTACAAAATAGTTTGCGTGTGTGTATTGATTATAGGAAACTAAATCAGACCACTCGCAAGGACCATTTCCCCCTCCCATTTATTGATCAAATGCTCGAGAGACTAGCTGGGAAAACACACTATTGTTTCTTGGATGGATTTTCTGGATATTTTCAGGTTCCTATAGCTCCAAAGGATCAGGAGAAGACTACATTCACCTATCCCTTTGGCACATTTTCCTACCAGAGGATTCCATTTGGATTTTGCAACGCCCCAGGTACCTTCCAGAGATGTATGGTGAGTATTTTTTCTAATTTTATTGAGACATGCATGGAGGTATTTATGGATGATTTTACAGTGTATGGGTCTTCATTTGATGAATGTCTAAGTAGTTTGGGAAATGTGTTGAATCGTTGTATTGAGAAGAATCTGGTCCTGAACTTTGAAAAGTGTCATTTTATGGTAGAGCATGGCATTGTCTTAGGGCATGTGGTGTCAAAACATGGGATAGAGGTTGATAGATCTAAGGTAGAAATTATTTCATCCTTACCCTATCCTTCATGTGTGCGTGATGTTAGATCTTTCCTAGGGAATGCAGGATTTTATCGGCGCTTCATCAAAGATTTTAGTAAGATCGCTCTTCCTATGTCACGATTACTTTAAAAAGATTCTGATTTTGTGTTTGATGATTCTTGTAGGACTTCCTTTGATGATCTAAAGAAGTGTCTGACCACTCCACCTATCATACAGCCCCCACGGTGGGACCTTCCATTTGAGCTTATGTGTGACGCCTCCAACTTCTCGGTTGGAGCTGTCTTATCTCAGAGGGTGGAAGGACGTTCACATGTGATCGCCTATGCATCAAGGACACTAGATTCAGCCCAATAAAATTACACAACCACATAAAAAGTGTTTCTTGCTGTCATATTTGCTTTAGATAAATTCTGTTCATATTTATTGGGCTCTAAAGTAGTAGTTTTTTCTGACCATGCAGCTTTGAGGTACCTCCTAAAGAAGCCAGATGCAAAGCCACGACTTATCCGTTGGATGATCCTTCTTCAAGAATTTTATATTGAGATAAAGGACAAGAAGGGATCAGAGAATTTGGTGGCAGACCACATGAGTAGGCTTAATCACACACTAGAGGATGACACCTTAGATCAGGTACCACTTCGGGACACTTTCCCTGATGAGCATCTCTATACCATCTCAAGTACGCATCCTTGGTATGCTGATTTAGTTAACTACCTTGTTGCTTCTGAAATCCCTGCAAATTTAAAGAAACATCAAGTCCAAAAATTAAAAAGTGAGTCTAGGTTTTATGTGTGGGATGATCCTTACCTCTGGCGCATGTGTAGTGACCAAGTCATTAGGAGGTGTATTCCTGATCATGAGTTTGAGTCTGTTTTGCAATTCTGTCATACACTTGCATGTGGTGGACACTTTGGACCCCAACGGACAGCTAGGAAGGTTTTAGACTCTGGATTATATTGGCCTAGCTTGTTCCATGATGCCCATTTGTTTTTTAAGTCATGCTCTTGTTGCCAACACACTGGGAACATTTCTAGGAGACATGAGTTGCCCCAACAACCCATACTATTTTGTGAGATTTTTGATGTATGGGGCATCGACTTTATGGGTCCTTTTCCTAGTTCATTTGGATTTTTGTATATTTTGGTTGATGTTGATTATGTGAGTAAATGGGTGGAGGCCAAGGCCACCAGGACTGACGATTCTCATGTTGTTGTGGACTTTGTCAAAGCACAGATTTTTTGCAGGTTTGGAGTACCAAAGGCCATCATCAGTGACCAAGGGACACACTTTTGCAATAGGAATTTTGCATCCCTCCTTCGAAAGTATGGGGTGACACACAAAACATCAACACCATACCACCCCCAAACAAATGGCCAGGCTGAGGTTTCAAATCGTGAGTTGAAACAAATCGTGGAGAAAACTGTGCAGCCAAATAGGAAGGATTGGAGCAAGCACTTGGATGATGCATTGTGGGCTTATAGAACAGCATACAAGACCCCCATTGGTATGTCCCCATTTCGGATTGTTTTTGGGAAATCATGTCATCTCCCAGTGGAAGTCGAGCATCGGGCTTATTGGGCTATAAAGAAATGCAACATGGATTTGGCCCAAGATGGAATTCAAAGGAAGTTGCAAATTCAAGAGCTTGAGGAGATTCGATTGTCATCATATGAGAACTCAAGGCTCTACAAGGAAAGATCAAAAGCAGCTCATGACAAAATGATCCAACAAAGGGAGTTTCATGTTGGAGAGAAAGTCCTTCTCTATAGTTCATGACTGAAGTTGATGCCTGGTAAGTTGCGTTCCAGATGGTTAGGTCCTTATATTGTGTCTAATGTTTTTCCTTATGGTGCAGTGGAGATCACACAAGAGGACACTGGAAGGAGATTTACAGTCAATGGGCAACGTTTGAAGAGATACATTGAGGGACATCCTACTGATGCAGTGGATTTTATCACACTGCATGACCCCATCATCACTTGATCACATCAGGCTGTTCCTAACCCTTTCACTTTTATATTATTTGTCCTATTTAAAAATTCTGAATTTCATGTGCATATATCATCTCACGGGTTCACATTGAGAACAATGCAATACTTTAAGTGTGGGGGAGGGAACCTTTTAGTTTAGTAATTTCAATTGTTTTCCTGTTTTAAAAAAAACCGAAAAAAAATGTATGTTTTTCAAAATTTGTGTGTTTATTTTACAATTTTCTGTGTGTTTTTGAAACTTTTGAGATGAAATGATTCTCATCACCATTTTTAAATCTATATCAATAATTGAAACAATTTACCCCTTGAAACTAAGCTTAAATGAATGCTGAAATGACTTTGTTTCAAGTTCAAATATTTAGTACTTTCATGGAAAGTACACCGAATTTTGAATCCCATGCCACATCTCACTGTCTTTATATTTGAAATCACTTTCCTGTGAGGCTTCTGAACCATTATTTTCATATTCTTTACATTAACCTCACTTCTTGAGAGAACTAAACCATGCTTGATTTAACCAGAATTTGATCTATTCCTGTCAAAACTTGAGGGTTTGAGGTACTTGTGTTTAAATGATTGAGGCATTTGTTTGGTATTAAAACCCCTATTTCAAAGAATCCTTTTTTATAATGGCCTACCTTGAATATTTAATCCTTGTAGCCCTTAGAAACCATGCACAGCCTGTTAGGTTAAGCCACATTACAAGCCAATTTTCCCTATCCAACCAACTCTTGAAGTGAAATTGCATAATCTAGTTGAGCTTAAGTGTGGGGGAAGCTGTCTTGTGTTGTGCCACCACATTATGTGATACTTTGGGTGGAAAATTAAATTCTGAAGAGATGTGTTTGCTGCTAAAGAAATTCATTATATTGAAAGTTGTGCCTTTTCTGGAGCTTTCATGACAAGTGAAGTTGTGCCTTTTCTAGAGCTTCTAATTGAGGTGGAAATCTGTGCCCATCTGGATCTTTCAAGAATATCATGTTTTAGAAGATTGACATTTTTTATGCTGAAATTATGAATGGTGTAAACCTTTCATGACTTTTCATGATGATGGAGCTGAATTGATACTATGGGGATTGAAGAGAAGACCATATTTAAGTGAAAATTAGATTAATTCAATTTTGCTTTAAAAGAGTCAAGCCCTCCTCATTCAGCTTCAGAGTTTTTCACATCTTAATCCTACCAACCGAAAGCCACAGAACAACCCTGAAAAGTCCTCATGATAAACATATGTCCTTGACTCACATCGGGTAGCGATGTAGGAATCTATCAAGCCGATGGTGACCCTTGTATGAGTTTGGATGAGAAAGACATTGCAAAAAAAATTGATATTTGAGTGATGAGAGAAAATTCAAGCGAGGTAAGTGTTTTGTGCATGGGCGGATAAATAAAGTGGAAATATATTGAATGATATAAATGGAGAACTTGAAATAAGGTTTTTTATGAGGCATGATATCTTTTATATTCTTGGTGTGAAATTGATTGATCTTAAGGATATGTGTTTTAAAATTGGTTTTGATTTGATATTGATGTTTACTTGATATGAGGTTTTGCCCAGGTGTGCAAAAGTGTAAGTGTGGGGGAGTTGATAAAACACTATTTTATTGAATATTTTATTGATAATAAATGAAATAATTTCCTCACATTGTGTTAAATATGTTTATTTATAAAATATTTGGGATTTGATCATTCATTTGAAAATTTGGTGAAAATTACAGTTTTACCCTTAATAGTGCATTATAGTATTTCGAAGATAAATATTTTTATATTTATTATTTGAATTTGAAATTTTGTAACAGTGTTCCTAACTTTATTTTATACAACTTTCATTCAGGACACTAAAGCTAAAGAGTGCATTTGGATGGAGTAAATGATCAATTAATCCAATGGTGGGCTGGACTCGGCAGAATAGACATAGGTTCTGTATTTGGGCCATATCGTTTACATACGGGCTTGGATTGAGCCCAAATTTTGAGAAAATATCGGGTACATGATTTGGCACAAATCATCCTTCTGGAAGGCCGGTCAATTCACGCGTTTTGGAGGTCAAATGGGCGGTGCAAGTTGGAATAAAATATTTGTCCGAGTTTTTCATTTCACACTTAAAAAGTTATGTATCCCTAGCCCTCACAAACTCTATTTAAAGGGGGTTTTAACTCTTTGAGAGGGCTGGTGGAGGCTTTGGGAAGGTGTGGCCGAAAGGGTGTCTCTTGGGAGCCCCTCACAACTCTTGGAAGAAGTAATCCTTTGTGCAAACCTCTCTTCCAAAAAGGCTCTCCTCTCTCACCTCTTCTTTGTATTTCTTTTCTTTCATGTTTGTTTCTTGAATTTTTCTTCAAATAATATTCTGTGTTCATCCCTATTATTCTTATCTTAATCTTCTTAATTGGGTTGGAATCAAGAGTGGAGACAAGATTGGGTTCTGCCCTTTCAATCTGTTGCTTATGCAAAACGTCTCCACGATGACTACACCACCCATGGAAGAGTAGTTCTTTTTAGTAATCGATCGACCTCTATCCTTCTTCATTCATTTATTTTGAATCAATGAGCTACTGTAATTCACATATTATGATCTATTAATTGAGTTTTTAATTTAAATGAAACTAATCAAGCAATTGAATAGTTAACACAAAACACGCGAGGTCGGGAATTGTGTGAACTGTGAGAGCGCAACCTTAACCGATAATTCAAAAACCACATGGGATCAATTTGTAGAGTTCAAATATAATCCCTAAACTCAATTAATCCTCATTTACAGAGTGGTTATGTGCCTTAATTTACCACTTACCATAAGCTAATTTTAGAACATCAATCAAAGCAGGGTGTTGCGATTGCATGTTCCGAAGTTAGCCTAAGGTTAAAATTCACTTCAATCTTCGTGGTAAAGTTAATTCTCGTAGGGTTCGGGATTTAACAAATTAAGGGATCATAATTAAGTGAATATTAATTTAAATGATAATTATTAATAAATGAGTTAAGAGGTAGAGTTAGATCGATTACGTATTTTAAATATTGTCTAAACAAACATCTTGTTGTTGTCTCATTCTAATCGAAACTTCATTTCAAAATTAAAAACAAAAAAAATGAAATCTTCTTCCAGCAAACTTCTTCTAGGTTCATAAACTATATAAAAAAACCACCCCCATCCTTTCAAGTAGTTATTTTATTCTCTTTTATTTTATTTTTAAAATACCTCTAATAAGTAGTTAAATTCACTTCCTCCTTTGAGAGATGACCTTGGTCAGCCACTCTGTTGCACCTAAGTACCCCAAAATCACACTAATCATTTGAGGGTTCCCACGACAGCGCTCTTTCAGTCATTCCATTATAGCTACCCTGTTTACTAAATGGAAAATCACTTTGAACACAAGAATATCTTACCTGAACCAACATGGTAAATCTGTAAATTATATATCATTTCAATCATACCATAAATTAATATATGGATATTAATTTAACAATATCCTAACTCTTAATGATATCTAATCCTACCTCAGATACCAACAATAATGACCTGACCTTAAAACATTACATAATCTTGAATTAAATGAATAATTCACAATGAATATCTATTAATGTTTAGAGTTTTAGATAATTTGGCCATAAATATTACATTAAATCTCAAAAAATAAATAGTAGACACTTCTACTCAGTTTCCATTTTTTCATAAAATAAAAACTATTGAAAAAAGAGTCATGTATTGTTCCATGTTTTGGATATCATGACTTTTCCTTGATCCCACCATTGACCCTATTCATCTTTATGTCCTGTGAAAAACATTTAAAAACATGGGATGAGCATAAAATGAGCAGTAACATTTATAGAATAATGAAATAAAACTTTAGACCATCAAAACAAAAGCTTTTTAACAAACCTAATGAAGTCATAAGATTTATGAATAACTCATAGAAAACATAAATCTTAATGGTAGCTTATGTCATCCATAACATTCTTACCTTATAGATTTGACATCCACTTAGGGAGTTAAATTTGTAATACCCATTATAGTATATTTCCTATATCTATTAGGAGAAACATTAATGTTTATCTCCTTCATGTTACCCAATGCATTAGGTAGCTATCTCGGGCTAACCTTCTGAAGGTTTATCATGGAACCTCCCATTTACGTAAAAAATGCACAGTAACCATAAAACCTAAAACAAGCAAAAATGAAAGATAACATTTCCACATTGCAATCACAATATATCATTTCAAGATATTGAAATAGTAAATTCTTTCTCAAAACCATTTTCAATACCAAAATATGTAAAAAAGGTATAAAGTATTTATTTTAGTTTTAAATAAAACACTACGGCTTATTAAGAAATCCAAAGATCAAAAAATACTCACTGTGGTGGAAATTTTGTTATCACCACGTACGTTAAAACAAAAATTTACTTTTTTCATTTTGTAAAAAAATTCATAGAAAAATATTCCATTTTAATGAAATGAAAATTAAAATGCTTTTATACACCATATAAAATAATGTCGTCTAAAAATCAAATTGTGCATCAATGAAAGGTGGTTGAGATGAAGTCCCTTACCTTATGTCTCACTTGACTCGTGCATTCTTTAAATCTCATGAATAAAAAAATAACCTTAATTTATACTTCTTTCAAAACATTTTTCATATTTATTACTCCTTTTACATCACTTATTATGACATTGTAAACATTACATAATAATTTATGTTATTAACGGTCATTTTGTCGATATTTCGTACTGATAATTATAAGTTGTCCATGTGGTCAGAATTCCATTATATAAAGAATGATATTCATGATTAACATATCAGATATATCATACATATCAAGTATATATGTATTTATAATATTCCATATCAAATGGATATATGAAAATAAAATGCATCGTTAATGGAGATGGTAAGTCATACGTAGGCATGGACACTACTTTAATTTAGTTTTTTCATTTTTAAAGGAATGAAAACTGAATGATACATAGGTATATTATAATCAAAGTATAATATCATATCTTATATATGTTATATAATTTTGTTAACACTATCCTTTATACATTTCATGTATGGTATGGAGAAGCCATATCACTTTTATGGGATGGTAATCCACACATTATTAAATGAAATTATCGTATATATAAAACATGAAAAGCATAAAGGTATGTTCTAAAAATTAATTATAGAAGCATAGAGTTAAAATAAATATCATAAATTTCATATATAATTACAGTTCTATCATAATGGCCACCATGAGAGGTGATAGGAGATAATTGAGCAATCATCATTTCGTGAGGTAATAGTTCACCGTCCCCAGAAAAAGTATGTTCATATCCATTAGATGAAGGTGTGTGTAATTGTAGATTGAATAATTCTCATAAAAAACTAGTATAATGGGGATACTTGTTTTGTTATAAAATAAAGGAATAATAATATTTTAGGGGTTTGGATAAGTAAAATAAAAGAAAATAACGTAAGAGAAGATGTTACATTTAAATCGGGTAACTCCCTTTGGTTAGAACAAAATGATTTCTTAAAGTGCCTTCTGCCTAAGGTAAGGAATCTAGGTGGAATAGATGGATCGATGTTGGGAGATTATTTTGGCAGCGATTGGATGAGCCATGGGGCTTGAGAGGTGCAGATATTGGGTTAGAGCTAAGGGATTTTTATAAGGGGGGAGGGGATCTCTAGGAAAGTTTGAAAATAATATTTTATTATAAATTATATTTCGGTTTAAAAATGTCTCAAACTTATTAAATTCGAAGATAAGATAAATATTTTTCGCAATCCTCTCATTAAATTGGTTTTAGACAAGTTATGTTTTTAAATTTAACCTTATCATTTAGCGTTAACCCTTAGTTAACTAATTTGACTCTTACCGTGTCTTCTTGTGTATTCACTCTATATGGTTAATATAGTTACTATAAAATTCCAATCAAACCATAAGTTGTTGATTAATGAAATTTTCAGATATATATATGTTATTTTTATGAATCTTATATTTTTAGTGTTATTATATCTTTTAATAAAATAATATTTGTTTTAAAAAACTCATTTGTGTCAATTTAAATACTATTCAAATCATGACTTTTTAAAAAATCCAAAACAACTTGATTCTTTTGAAAAACCGTCATTAATTCAAATATAAAAATTCATAATCATCTATAAATTTTTTTTAATGCATTAAAAGTTTCAAAATATATTTATTTTAATATTTATAATTGAATTTATTTAAAACATTCATTAATGAGGTAATCATTACATCATCATTGCGTCATAAATAAATAAATTTATTTGATGTTTAAAAATTATAAATAAAATACCATGATGTAGGAAATATTTTTATATTTCTAAATAATATTTGTCGTCAAATATATCAATTATATAAACCCAAATTAATATTGTTTTAAAAAGACAATATTTGTTTATGATATTTTTATTTTAACGTTAAGTAAAAAGTTATTAATGTAATTATCTTACCCAATTGGATTTAAAATGCCAAAGGTTTCACCCAATGATTTTATTTGTCATCCATGACTCATCAAATAAGGTTAGGACAAGTTTTAAGGTAATTAAATATTATTATAATATTATTTTTTACATGGAATTATAATATTTATCTTTAACTGCGGTAAATAAAAATCAAAAGTTACTATTCACAAAAATTTATTCTTATTACATTAAACCAAATTTTTCTTATTTATAAAAACATGTATTTAGGATTACTTACATTCAATTCACAAAAGTGGTTAAATTTCATTTAAATGAAAAAATCAGTTTTTAACAACTAGGCTGTATTTTTCACTATTCATCAAAAATTGATGATTTTCAGAAAAATACCAAAAAATCACCCAAAGATAATTTTGATATTATGAATTAAAAAATAATTTCAATTTTACCAATTTAAAAACATATATGTTTCGTTAATTAATTAAAAATTAATATCCATTTTCAATACCAAAAAACACGCTTTTAAGAAATAATAACTATCAAAATATTGAAAGTGGTTTTTGTCTAATTTTAAAGTGAAATTACATTCAATGACCAAAATTGGATTAAATGGTTAATATATAATCTAATTACACTATAAAAATAATTAATATGATAACCTAACCATATAAATAAATTATATTAAAAGGTATTTTAAATAAAATTCAGTATAATTAACTAATCATTAAAAATAATGAATTTTACCAAAAAAATACCAAAAATGTACTAAAGTAAATTTTTTTGTTCCTCTTCTAAAGAAGAAGTTTATTTGTCAAATGTAACATATAAAAATGAAAAAAACAACATTTAAAAATGGTTCTCCTTCAAATGGAGGTAAATTGACCAATTTAAGAATATTAGAGTATTTATACTTAAAATTAGATTCATTCACATTTTAAGCCTATAAAATTTAATCGATTAATGTAAAAACATTTAATAAACACATGTAATCATATTGTAGTTAGTTCTGTTCATTCCTACCAATACAATGAATATGCATTAACAACCATTTATAATAATAATAATATATTATTTTCCATTATAACTCAACGTAGTGTGCAACATAAGATTTAAAAGAAACCCATTGTCGTGTATTGAGTATGCCATAAAGCATAGAATTCAATGTAAAGAAAAATTAATATTTAATTGAAAAATATTAATAAATATAAAATTGTTATATTTTTTATTTACCTTGGATGTTACATCCTTCCCCCATTTTGGGAATTGCGTCCCCACAATTCGATTCACTTATCAAATAAGTGGGGGTATTTATCCCTCATAGAAATTTAAGATTACCATGTTTCCTATTCAAACATATGTTTTTTTCACAAAACCTTTACCTGATGAATTACATTATTCCACAACTCTAGCTCTCTATGGTTAAGAATGTGGATTGTTTGTTCCTCAAAAGAGATATTTTCTTCCAACTGAACTACCTCTGGACTCAAAAAATGAGATGGATCTGGCATATACATTCACAACATTAAAAAATGGAAAACATTGTGTACCTGGGATAAAATTGGATGTAAGCCACTCTGTATGCAACTGATCCAACATTCTCCAGGATTTTATAAGGTTAAATGAACCTCATACTCAAGTTTCACTTCTTACCAAAACACATGACACGATTCCATGGAGAAATTATGAGAAAGACATGACCACCTATCTATAAAGAAAGATAATTCCTTCGGTTATCCATAATATATTTCTTCCACCTCTGAGTTGTTCTAATGTTCTTTTGAATCAACTGAACTTTTTCTTCCATCTCTTCTGCCAATTCTGGTCCCATCAGTTTCCATTCACCTACATCATCCCAAAACACTGGAGTTCGAAAATGATTTCAATTTAAATCATCAAATATAACCATCTATATACTGGAATGAAAACTGTTATTATATAAAAATTCAACCAAAGAATGATGTTGGTCCCAACTTCCATGGTAATACATTGTCCAATCATGTAGCATATCCTAAAATGTCTATGTTGTTCGTTCTGACTTCTAATCAGATTGAAGATGAAAATATGTACTAAAATTTAATTGAGTACCCAACAAAATTTGAAGGCCTTTCCAAAATATAAAAGTAATCATGGGATCACGATCAGATACAATATAGAGGAGAACTCAAAGTAACCTGACTGTATCTTTAACATATAATCGAGAATGTTGATCTAGAGACAAAGTATCCCGAATAGGAAGGACATGAGTATATTTTTTCAATAGGTCAACAATAACCCAGATCGCATTATTACCTCAAGATGTCTTTGGTAATCCCATGATGAAATCCATTGATGCATTTTCCCATTTTCTCTCTGGCATCGGTAAAGGATGAATCATCACTTTTGGTAACTTTCACTCTACTTTAACCTATTGAAAAGTCATACACTTCACTATAAAATCAACAATATCTCTTTTAATCCCATCCCATAAGTAATACTCTCTGAGATCTCTGTACATCATAGTACTATCAGGATGAAATGAAAACATAGAACTATGAGATTCACATAACAACTCATTCTTCAACTGTGAATCATAAGGCACACAAAATCTCTTCCAATAACTCAAAACAAAATCATTATCAATGTTAAAATTAGGCAACTGACCCTTCTAAACCAACTCTACCATTTTCTACAAATCACTATCATCCTTATGTGCTTTCTTAATTATGCTTGATAGAGATGATTTCACTATCACCTTAAATAGAACAGAGAAATTTCCTGCACCAATAGCTTCAATGCCAATGTTTATCAAACCGTTAATCAAATGATCTTGTTCCAAACATAACATGGTTAATGTAGCATTACTTTTCCAACTAATATAATTAACCAATTTTTTTATTATAATGGATTGTAATGAATCATGAAATCATAATCATTGATTAATTCTATCCATCTCCTCTATCTCTGGTTGAATTATTTATAAGTGAATATTTACTTTAAACATTTTTTATCAGTATATATTTCACAGATTACTCTAAACAAATGATGCCTCGAAATTGTTAAAGCAAAAACAAAAATAACTAATTCCAAATAATGTGTAGGGTAATTTTACTCATGAGGTTTCAACTTACGTGAAGCATAATAAATTACCTGATCATTATGCATTAGCACATAACCATTCTCTTTCAATGAAACATCAATGTAGATAACAAACTCACCATTTTTGGAATGTAGTGCGAAAACTAGAGAATTCACCAATCTTTTTTTCAATTCCTGAAAATAATCATCACATTCTTTTATCCAATTTATCATAACACCTTTTCAAGATAACATAGTCATTGAGCTATATAACTGTGAAAAATATTCAACAAAACTCTGGTAATAACCTTCTAAACCAATAAAGCTACAGATCTATGTTATATTTGTTGGTATTGGCCATTATTCCAAAACGTTTGTTTTAAAAGGATCAATAGTTATTCCATTTTTTAAAACAATGCGACCAACGAAATAATTTTATTTTAACCAAAACTCACACTTACGGAATTTACCATACAGTATATTTTCTTTTAATGTTTGCAAGAAAAACCTTAAATGACTTTTATGTTCCTCTTTAAATTTGTAATAAATCAATATATCATCAATGAACACAGCCACACACTTATTCATGAACTCACAGAAAATTGTATTCATAAGATCCATTAATACAGAAGGTTCATTGGTTAGCCTAAAAGGCATAACCACAAGTTCATAGTGGCCTTATATAGTAAGAAATGCAGTCTTTGGAATGACATCTTCCATTACATTCAACTGATGATTCCTCGACCACAATTCAATCTTCAAAAAGTACAGATATCATTGGAGCTGATCAAACAAATCATCGATATGAGGCAAATGATACATGTTCTTTTCAGTGATGTTATTCCATGCTTTATAATCAATAAAAATCCTAATCGAAACATGTTTCTTTTTAACAAAAAACACAAGAGCACCCCATGGTGATGTGATAGGTCGAATGAAACATTTATCTAATATCTCCTGTAGTTGATTCTTTAACTCGAAAATTTCAATTTGAACCATTTGATTAAGGGGGTTTTGAAATTGGTTTATCACCAGGAACTAAGTCAATAGTAAATTCAACTTCTCTATTAGGTATTATACCTGGAAACTCATCAGGTAAAACATCAAGATACTCATTTACCACTGGCACATCATTAATCTGAACAATTCCTTCATTTTAAACAATATGTTCAAGGTAATATTCATTTCTATATTTTACTAGTTTCTCAGCTTCAGGAAATGTTATCAAAATTAAGCGTTCATTATTTTACACAAACAGAAATTATTTCTAAAAACCCACTTTATTCTTTGCAGTAAATTTTAGCATGATAAACGGAAATCCAATCCATTCCCCAAAAAACATCAAACTCTACTAGAGGCAAAAAAAAATAAGGTTTGTTGGTATATTCTTTCCATACACAAGGAAATTAAGGTTCTTATAATTTATTTTTGTCTCAACATTTCTTCTAAATGTTTTTACCATATGTTTACGATTCATATCCTTAGATGGAATTCCCAGTTTACATGAAAACTTCTTAGAAATGAATGAATGTGTAGACCCTCAATCAAACAACACATTGGAATAATCTAAATAAACAAAATGTGTACCTGATACTACTTAATTCGATAGCCCAATATCTACTAAAGTAATTTCAAAGGATTTCACCACCGCTTTCTGCTTGTAGTCCAGCTGCATTCCCACATTTGAGTTTTCATTGGACACTCATTCACATTATGACCCATTTCATTTCACATAAAACATTTTACTAATTGTAAATCAGATATTGTCTTCCCATTACCCTGATTTTTTTCAGGGAAAGTATGAGCCTTAATTCCCATTTTAACATATCAGCAGCACATACCAAAATTCAATATACATTAAAAAGAATGATTTTTTCCACAATTTTCACAAACTGTAAACTTATGTTTCTTACCATCGGACTCCTTTGAAGAGCTTTTCCCTTTCGTATGCCACCTCAACCTCTTATTCTATTGTTTTTCAAAGAACACTTGATCATCTACAAACTCCATTTCCACCTTCTCCGCACATCGAACACAGTTTCCATAAATTTTGAAATCACAAGAAACTAAAGACCTTTAATAAATTTCCTTTACTACATAGTTAAAACAATTAAATTTACTATCAATATCTCATATGAAATTTGTAGCATACATTTCCAGTTGAGTGAATTTTTCTTTATAGGCAGCCACTATGTCATCCTCATGCCTCAAATCCAGGAATTGTTTTTCCATCCTAATACAAACCACCATAGGAAAATATTTCTCAACAAACATAACTTTGAAGTCATCCCAATCAAGTGCCTAAATCTCTTCAATATCCCTAATAATTTTAAACATCGACCACCACTAATCCACGTCACCATTGAAATGGTGAACAATGATACTATCCTTTTGATGTTATCAACACTCCATGACATCAAAATTATTTTCTAGTGATTTAATCCACCCTTCTGCCACCGCATGGTCATATGATCCTTTGAATGATGGGGAATGTTGACTCGTGAAATGATCCACTACTTACATGTTTCTTTTTGGTTGATCTGGCTAATCTCATGCGTGGATACCACCACCATTTATAGTCGGAGTCAACTGTGCCTTCACTGTAACAAATAGTTCAGTTCTGGTTATGACAATCTCAGGTTACTGATTTGGAAGGTTGTTTTCTTCCAGATGTCATCCCATCATAGCTTCCCTCTTCCCTCTGGGAAAACCCATTTTTAACAAAGAAATATCTTAGTTGAAGAAATAGGGCAAATATGTTAAGGCTATATCATTTCAATATTACCATAAATTAATTTATGGATTTTAATTTTACAATATCCTAACTCCTAAAGTTATCTAAACCGACCTCTAATACAAACTATAAAGACCTGACCTTAAAACATTACATAATATTTAATTAAATGAATAATTCACATTGAGGATATTATCAGGTTTTGAGTTTTAGAGAATTAGGAAATAACTATTACATTACATTTCAAAAATTACAAAGTAGACAATTCCACTTAGTTTCCATTTTTTCATAAAATAAAAACTATTGAAAAAGAGGGTCATGTTTAGTTCTATATTTTAGACAACATGTATTTTCCTTGATCTCATCCTTCACCCTATTCATCATTAAGTACTGTGAAAAACATTTCAAAACATGGGATGAGCATAAAAATCTTAGTAAGGGTTATAAAATAAAGAAAACATTAGTGCATAAACACATAATATGTTTAACATACCTCTTGAATTTATAAGATTTATGAATAACACATATAAAACATAAATCATAATGGTTACTTATAGAATCCATAACATTCATACGTTATAACTTTCATAGCTATTTCCGGAGTTACATTTGGAATACCCATTACATTATATTCACTAAATATCTTATAAGTAACATTAATGTTTACCACTGTGATGTTACCCAACGCATTGGAGAGATATCTAGGGATCACCCGCCCTAGGTTTATCACGGAACCACCTATATACATAAAACAATGCCCAAGAACCATAATAAATAAAACAAGAATAAAGTAAAGATAGAAAATCCACATTGTAATCACAATATATAATTTCAAGATATTGAAATATTAAATTCTTTCTCAAAACCATTTTCAATACCAAAATATGTAAAAAAGTTATATGGTATTTATTTTCCTTTATAGAAAACACTACATATTGTTAAGGAAGCCAAAGATAAAATAATACTCACAACATAAGTAAGGTTGTTATCACCACATATGATAAAAAGAAACATTAATTTTCTTTCATTTAGTTAAATTATTCATTGAAAAATATTCCCTTTGAATGAAATGAAAATTCAACTGTTTTTATGTACCATCTAAAAGAAAGTTGTGTACAAATCAAAATATGCATCAATAAAAGCTGATTGAGATGAAGTCTTTACCTCATGTCTAAATCAACCCATTCATTCTATAAATATCCTAAATAATAAACTAACGTTAATTTCTACTTCTTTCAGAACCTTTTCAAGATTATTATTCCTCTTACATCACTTATTATCATGTTATAAACATTACATAATGAAATTATCATATATATACAACATGAAAAGCATAATGGTATCTTATAAAAAATAATTATAGAAGCATAAATATAAAATAAATATCATAAATATCATATATAATTATATTTCCATCATAATGGCCACCATGATAGGCGATAGGATATAATTGAACAATCATCATTTCATGAGGTAGTAGTTCTTCGTCGACAGAATCAATTTGTTCATATGTATTAGATGGAGGTGTGTGTAAGAATATTTTTAATCCTTATAATAACAACAACATATTATATTTAGGATACTGGTGTGGTTATAAAATAAAGGAATAAAAAGAGTTTAGGGGGTTGGAGATGTAAAATAAAAGAAAAGAACTAGAGAGAAGACATTACTTATAAATCAGGTAACTCACTTTGGTTTGAACCAAAAGAAATTTTGAAGTTCCTTTTCCATCAGATAAGGCTTCTAGGTTGAATAGAGGGATGTTGGGATCTTATTTGGGCATATTTTGGACTACACATGTTGCTTGAGAAGTGTGAGTGATGGGTTAGATGTGATTGCTTTTTATAAGGGGGAGGAGGGTCTCTTTAGGAATGTTTGAAAATATTATTTCAATATAAAATAAATTTCGGTTTCAAAGAATTCCAAACTTATTAACATCAAATATTAGAAGAATATTATTTGAAATCCTCTCAACCAAAAGGTTTTATAAAGTCTTTGGTTTCAAATTTAACCTTATCATTTAGCATTAACCGTTAGTTAACTAATTTGAATCTTACCATGTCATCTTGTGTATTCACTCTATAAGGTTAATATAGTAACTATAAAATTACAATAAAACCAAAAGTGGTTCATTAATGACATTTTCAACCTTATATAATTTATTTGGCCGAATATTAGGTTTTTAGTATTATTATATCATTTAATAAAATAATATTTGTTTTAAAAAACTCATTTATGTCGATTTAAACTCTATTCATATAACGACTTTTTAAAAACTAAAAAAATGATTCTTTCAAGATAAAATTCATTAATTGAAAGATAACACGTATTAATTATGTCTAAAATTAGTGGATGGAATAAATAGTTTGAAAATAAATTTATTTTAACATTTATAATCTCATGTATTTTAAGCATTCATTAATGAGGTAATCATTACATCTTCATTGTGTCATAAATAAATTTATTTATTTGATGTATAAATATTATAAATAAAATACCATAATGTAGGAAATAATATTATATTTCTAATCAATTTTTATTTTCAAATATATCAATTATATAACCCCACATTAATATTGTTTTAGAAAAACAATACATGTTTATGATATTTTTGTTTTTACTTTAAAATAAAAATTTATTAATGTAATTATCTTACCCAAGTTGCTATAAAATGCCAAAGGATTCACCTAATTATTTTATTGGTCATCCATGAATCATCCAATATGGTTATGACATGTGTTAAGGTAATTTTATAATATTATAATATTATTTCTATCTCGAATTAACCTATTTACCTTTAACAGCGGTAAATAAAAATCAAAAGTTATTGTTCACCAGAAATTATTTTCATTATATTGAACCAAATATTACTTACTTATAACAAACATGTATGTATGAGTACTAAAATTTAGGTCATTGAAGCTGTAAAATTTCATTTAAATGAAAAGGTTGGTTTTTAACTACTAAGCAGTTTTTTAACTATTCATGAAAAATTGAAAGTTTTTTAGAAAAATACCAAAAATTCAACAAATGATAATTTTGATATTAATAATTAAATAATAATTTATATTTTACCAAATTCAGAACGTATATGTTTAACTTATTAATTTAAAATTAATCTCCACTCGCAAAACAAAAAAGTGTGTTTTTAAGAAATAATAACTATCAAAAGATTAACACTTGTTTATGTCTAATTTCAAAGTGAAATTACTTCCAATGACCAAAGTTGGATTGAATGGTAAAAATGTAATCTACTTCCACATTAATTACAATTTAAAAGATAATCTATCCATATAAATAAATTATATTAAAAGGAATTTTTGAATTAAAATGCAGTATATTTCACTATTGATTAAAAATGAATTTTATCAGAAAAATACCAAAAATATACCCAAATTAAATTTTGATCTCATGATTCTAAAAAAGAATTTTATTTGTAAAATGTAACATATGAAAATGAAAATAAAAAGATTTATAGAGGATTCTCTTTCAAAAGAAGGTAAATCGACTGTTTAATGAATATTTGAGTATTTCTTCTTAAAATTTTATTCATTCAAATTTTAGGCCACTAAAATTTATTTGATAAGTGTAAAAACATTAAAGAAAATTTTGTAATAATATCTTATATAATTCTGTTCATTTTGGCCAACACAACAACTATGTGTTAAATACCATTTAAAATAAAAATATTATTATATTTTTTTCTGTATAACTCAACTTTGGGTGCAACATAAGATTCCAAAGAAACTCATTGTAGTGTATTAGGTACGCCATCGAACATAGATTTCAATATAAGGAAAAATTAATATTTAAATAACAAATTTTAATAAATATAAAAATTTTGTAATCTTTATTTACCTGGGATGCTACAATGTTCATCTTTTAGATAAACTTTTGGCATTTGTGAATTATGTTGTGTGAAAATTAAATTTTATAATATTTAATTTAATGAAAAGGGTAATACAACATAAATATGTATCTTTTAACAAAATAATATTAATATATAATTATATAACTAATATCTCTGAAAATAAATTTTAACTGGAAGTATAAAAATATTACCTACATCAAGGTATTTTATTTATAAATTTTAGACATTAAATAGATTATTTTATTTATGAAACAATACTGATGGAGTGATTTTCATATTAATGAAAGATTCAAATAAATGATATTATAAATATTCTAATTATTCTAATTTGAAAATTTAGAGATAATCAATTATTTTTTTGTAATTTTATAGTAACTATAGTGATCATATATTATGAAGATACTAAAAGGTATGGTTAGAGTTAATGTTTTTAACTAAGGGTTATAGCTGACATATAAGGTTAATTTTGTAACATAAACTTTTTTCAAACCTATTGGTCGAGAGGATTTAGACCGATCATCATATTATCCAAGAAATATATCACTTTGGGACAATTAGAATTTGAAAAAAAAATTATAATAATGTTATATTTCGAGACATTCCAAAAGTGCCCCTCCCCAGTCTTATAAATGACCACTACCTATAACCACTTACTCACACCTCTAAATACCATTGGGAAATACTAATTTTTCTAAAAAAATCGTCCAACATCTCTCCCTTCCTCCTAGAGGCCATACATTGGGTATAAATCCAACCTGAAGAGACATTTTGTGGAAATAAAAAGAAGATACTCAAAAAAGGGGTAATTGTTTTATCACCTATTTCAAAATACATTTCTTATACTACATCATCTTCTTATGTCGTTTACATAATAATGTAATAAATACAACATATTATAAATTATTAGAGGTTATTAAAAATATGGGACAACTTTATACCTCCTTTTATCCATCCAAAATATAATAATTTACCATGCGTGCATACGTACGACTTACCATCCCCACGATGTGGTCTAATATGTTAGGAAACATGACATAACTTGGATGGGTATAATTTTCATGACCCATCCTTGGGGCCCGTGCTGTGACTTCCCCAAGCCCGCCTTCCATAGGCCAAGAGCTGGTGACTAGCACCAAATGTGAATCCCTAATAAAAAAGGGAAAGCATTGTCTTTAAACCTGTAACACACACAGTCTGGACACAAGTAGTAGAAGAAAAAAGTACTAATATAGAAAAGAAAGGCGTGCAGAAAGTAAGTGGGCCAGTATACAAACTCAACTGAACAACAAGTTCATGTACAAGTAAAAACGGGAAAACAGCTCCGGGATCATCCACCAAGGAATCCTACCTGAAGGTTTGTTATGGATCTCGAACAACTCGTCCCTGAGGTATGTCATGTCTAGTCCAGCTCTGAGCAGACTCCCCTCAGTCACCCTCAGCTTCGATCACTATTGACTATCTTCTGCACAGAACACAACATGGTGCGGGTGAAGCCCGTGCAGGGGTGAGTATAAAAATACTTAGTAAGGGACCCCAATACCCCCGAAGGTCTCCCATAATCCACTAAGAATAAACCAAAACAATAAGATACAATCACAAAGTATCAACCATCCCCACTTAGGTATATTCCCCTATATTTACCTATGTTACCAATCACAGTCCTGCTCCAACACTCTAGCCCAAGCACAACACATTTCAAAAAGAAAGTAAAGTCAATCATCTCGATGATAACAACTGAAAGTCAAGACTCATCTCAAATAGGTGTACAAATCATGTAGATGGGTAGATATGATTAGATGTATCCATTGAATCATCTCCTATGTCGAACCCACGTAGGATCCTGGAACAGTATCAGCGCTGTCGAACCCATGGAGTATCCCAATACAGAAGTGATCACTGTCAAACCCATGGAGGATCCCGGTCCAGTACCATCACTAATGAACCCATGGAGTATCCTGGTATAGTATCGTCACTGTCGAACCCACGGAGGATCCTGGTACAGTAGTAAGTCCACGTAGGATCCTATCATCTCAGTCGCAGCTAGACATAGAGTTCCCGCACATAGCACACTCGATTCTGGGAGGGTCTTCTCCTCAAGCCAAGTGTCGACACATCAACTACCACGAAGCCTCAGTTTTATGTATCATGTATTTCCGTCTCATCATAAGGAACCAAACACGATAGACGGCGCGTCAATCAGACGCCCGGTCTGTGTTTTATTGGCGTTTCCGCTCCAAGGGCCCGGTTGGATTTAGGTTCATTCCAACCCCGTCATACCCCAACTACATCCAAACCTCAAGCGGAGTATTCCAAAAGTACCATCTTGCTTTAATATTTCCATCGCCACAGACAGTTCGTCAATCAGACACACGTAGCCCATGATATGGGAAAAATTGTGAAATGGGTCAAACTGGGTCCGGGTCCGATCCGGCCCAGCTAGACCGACCCAACATCACCCGGACTAGGCTGACCCGACCCTGGTCTGGATCTAAACCAGGTTCCGACCTAGCCCATCGGAAAATGACCCGGCCCACCAGCAATTGGCCTAGCCCGTGACGGGTGGCCCGGGCCACGACGGGCAGCCCGGCCTGTGCGGCGGCCCGACCCGTTGGTGGCGCGGCCCATGTGGCTGGGTGGCAGATTTCCAGTCGAAGCATGCGGTGGCCACGCCACGTATGGCCTCCCAGACCGAGCGAAGAGGGGTTGGGCAACGCCCACTTGTCTACTTGTAACAGTAGGCACGTGGCGCCGGCTCGGTGTTCATAGGACCCGAAGGGTCACACCTGTGGTGCGCCCACCTGCGGCTGGCTCCGCCGGCCGCCCTCCTCCGTCCACCGCGGCCTTTGGCCACGGTTCTTCTCCGGCACTGCGCGACTGCGCCGGGCCCATCCCGTCCAACTTCCGCGGCCTAAGTGGTCACAACTCCTTCCTTCAGCGCAGTGCGACAACACCTCGCCCCTCTGGCACCGCCACAACCCTTCTGGTGGTGACCCGGTTCTCCACATGGCGTGACGACGCCACACTCCTCCGGCAACCCGGTGTCCCTTGCACCACCGGTTCCTCTCGCGGCTGGCCCGTCGCTGGCCACCGATGCTCAACCATGGTCCTCCCTTCTAGTGGCGCCGTTGCAACACCATCGTCGTCAACAAACGAGATAGAACAAAGGGGGAGGGTCGGGTTGTGTTCATGCGGACTGATCCCTCCTAGTTATGGTGATATCATTCTGCAATTCTAAAAAGATAAATTGAACGACGAAGAATGAGAATAAATACTACTCAAATCCCCTACCTTGTATGACGATGATCGTTGATGAAGTTTCAGAAAGGTGACGTCGATTCATCAATGTCGGAAAAGGAAGTGGATATCCATCGTTGGCGGATGAGCGTTCAGAGGTGATTATGTCGAGGATGGCATTCTTCATGGTTGAATCCTTCTCTATTGGAATAGTTGAAGATCAATGTAGGTGGTATTCGTTCTTCGGTGGAGAACTCTTCTCCTCCTCAATTATCCTTTCCATGCTCTCCCAAAAAGACCAACGCCCACCCAATCAATAGATTAAGACATCCTATTAATGTTTTGGCATGGAATTCAGAAAGGGTGGCTTTAATTAATTTTTGGATTAAATTCACTTAATTAATATAGGGTTTTCATAATAAAATAGGTGGGAGTTCAAGGATTTCACCAATTAATTGGGGGTTCGAAGGAGTTACAACCCCTGGGTGGCCCCCACCAAGATATCCTCCCAATGCAAATTATGTGTGGGTGGGCCCCACCAACATTACCTCCCATGGGAGGTTAGGGTGTGGTGGCCCCTACCACTAACCACCTCTTTGTGGTTTTAACCACCTTATAAATAAAAATAAGCTACACTTATTTTTATTAATCTTATTAAAACCCCCAAATCTAACTTTCATTCTCGTTAGAACACAACTACAGTGAGGGTATCACTAAGGAATCATTGATGCTACAAGTTCGACAGTGCCCCCAGATTTCATTTCCAAGAACTGGTTCAAAAATTATAAAACCCCGCTTGTACTTTTACTAAATGTACGCAAACAAAACATCATAAATTGATTTCATGAATACTGGGACTCGAAATCAAGCACCGTAAATTTTCACGGACTCGTAAAAATCAAATGAATTTATGAAAAAAAAAATTCACAGAATTTATGGGTCTTCACATTCTCCCCACCTCAGGGATTTACATCCCTATAAGTTACAACTCAAACTACATAAACAAATGAGGGTACTGAGCATGAATTTGAGCCTCCCGCTCCCATGTGCTCTCCTGGAGGTTTCGGTGCTGCCAGCGAACACGTACCAAAGGTATCAACCATCCATGTAGACCTTCTCCTGTTGATCCTCAATCTCCACTGGAACCTCTGTGAAAGTCACCCCACCATCGATTTACAGCTCCCTGTGGTTGATGAAGTGGGAAGGGTCATGCACGTAACTCCTCAGCTGAGATACGTGGACGACATCGTGCACCTGGTGCAACTGAGGTGGAAGATCAAAGCGGTAAGCCACCTCACCTACTCTATTGAGGACCTGGAATGGTTTGATTAATCACATAGATAACATGCCACCTGGGCCAAATCTCCATAGACCTCATCTTGGTGAGACCCGTAGAAAGACGTGGTCACCATCCTCGAACTCCAGAGGTCTCCGTATCCTATTATCATAGGACTTCTACCTGCTCTGTGAAGTCTTCATCCACTCTTAGATGATATGCACCTTCTTCGTTTTAGCCTGCACCATCTCTGGTCCCATGAGGGCTGACTCCCTTGGGTCAGTCCAGCATAGAGGTGATCTGCAAGGTCAGCCGTATAGTGCCTCTAAAGGTTCCATCCCAATGGTGGAGTGGTAGTTGTTGTAGTACACAAAATCTACCAAGGGTAAGTGATCCTCCCAACTATGACTGAAGTCGAGGACACATGCACGGAGCATGTCCTCGAGAGTCTGAATGGTCCTCACAGTCTGACCATCTTTCTCAAGATGGAAGGCGGTGCTCAAGCGAAGCTGCATCCCGAAAGCCTCCCACAACCCCTTCCATAGCCGGGAAGTGAAATGAGCATCTCGATCAGAGAGGATCATCGATGACACACCAAAAAGCCCTATGATCTCCCACATGTAGAGGCATCCCAAGCTATCTACTGAGCCCTACACTCTGATTGGTAGGAATTGGGCCGACTAGGTGAGTTGGTCAACGATCACCCATATAGAGTAGTGTCCTCTAGATATACGTGGATGTCCCATCATGAAATCCATGGATATCACATCCCACTTCCACTCTGGGACCTCTAAGGGATGAACTAATCCTTCTGGATCTTGGTGCTTTGCATTCACTTGCTGATAATTGAGGCATCATGAGACAAACTCTACTACTTTCTTCTTCATACCTGGCCACCCGTGCTATATTTGGAGGTCCTAATACATCTTCGCCACACCTGGATATACCACTAGAGGAGATGTGCGGAACTCCCTCAACACTTCCTTCGGAAGTGATACTGGTACCATTGTACATCCTCTGAAGACAATTACATGCTCCCCACCTATAGAAAATCCATCAGGTGCCTACCCTATGGATATCTGTGAACGTTGAGCCTCGCAGTCAACATCCCCACACTGGGCCTCCCTGTCTCTCTGAAGAAGTGAAAGTGTGACTGTAAGAGACTGTAAAAAGTCTACTCCATATCGATCCACAAAGGATAACTTCAATGCGGCTAGCTTCTACGTCACCTCTCCTAGCAGTTGAATGCCTAATCTTTTGCTGAGAGCATCTGCTACAACATTCCCCTTCCTAGGAGTATAGACTATCTCGAAGTCATAGTCCTGGAGGAACTCAAGCCAATTCCACCGTCTCAATTTATGTTCCTTCTATGAGAAGATGTACTTGAGACTCTAGTGGTTAGAGTAGACTGTAAAATGCTTGACCATGAGATAGTTCCACCCCATCTTCAAGGAGAAGATAACGACTACTAACTCCAGGTCATGGGTAGCATGGTTCTGCTCATGCTTTCTCAGTTGACGAGAACCATAATCTATCACTGCTCGGTCTTGCATTAGGAGTCATATGAGCCTGGTCCCTGATGCATCACAATATACTACAGACCCAATGCCCTACTCTGGTAGCGTCAAGATGGGTGCACTAGTAAGCCTCTACCTCAGCTCCTGAAAACTCTACTAGCACCTCTCTGACCACACGAAGGGTTGTCCCTTCTTCTTCAATTCTAAAAGTGGTGATGCTACTCTCGAGAAGTCTGACAAAAATCTACAATAGTACCCAAACAGTCCCAGAAAACTCCATAACTCCATCACACTCCTGGGTGGCTCCCAATCATGAACTACCTCGATCTTCACTGGATCCACTACAACTCCATCCTCTGGGTTGAAATGTCCCGGAAAGTGTACCTCTCATATCCAGAACTGGCACATTGAGAGTTTACCATAAAGTTGGTGCTCTCAGAGTGTGTCCAGTACTACCCACAAATAGTAGGCATGCTCTTCCTCAGTATATGAGTAAATCAGAATGTCCTCGATAAAGACTACCACAGAGCGATTGAGGTATGGCTGAAAGATCATGTTCATGAGTCGGATGAACATTATTGGTGCGTTGGTTACACCGAATAGCATATCCAAGAACTCGTAGTGGCCATACCGTCATATGAAGGCCATCTTATTGCAGATCTGCATCCCTTACTCTGAGCTAGTGATAGCCCGACCGAAGATCTATCTTCAAGAACCAACGTGTTCCCTTCAACTGAACAAAGAGGTCGCCAATCCTTGGGAGTTGGTTATTGTTCTTCACGGTCACCTGGTTTAGGCACCGATAATCCACACATAGATGCAATCTCCCATCCGCATTCATAGTAGAAAAATCGGGGATGCCCAGGGTGAAACACTGGGTTAGATAAATCCATTCTTTTGCAAGTCCTCCAGTTTTTCCCGCAGCTCATGAAGCTCTGCGGGAGCCATCCGATATGCTTGAGTGGATATCGGTGTCATCTCGGGGTACAAGTCAATGTAAAAGTCTACCTCTATGCGAGGAGGTTGTCCTGGAATGTCATCAGGGAAGATATCCGCGTACTGATCCACCATAATAAGAAAACTCGGACTCCGCATATCAACTGCTCCGAGAATGAGGCTAGCCAACTAATGTGTGATCGGCTACCCCCTCCTTTGGGTTAGTCCATCCTACACTGCAAAGGCCTCCTTCTCGCCGGTGAAGGTAAACCTCATCCCATCCTCGCGGACACACCACACTTTTCACCTAATGTAGTCAATATGAGCATGAACGGTGGAAAACTAGTCCATACCCATGATGATGTCGTAAGGCCTCGACGCCGCTACGAGGAGATCCCAGCCGAAGCTCTCACCTCCTAGAGTAAGATCACACTACCGGAACTAGTGCGTAATCATAAAGTCCGCTCCCATAGGAGTCTCTAGCCGCAATGATTGATCCAACGGCTCCGTCCGAATCTCTGAGCTCCAAATGAGGGGAGTGTTAATAAAATAATGACTCACACCTATGTATATATGTATTGAAGCAAGGGGGAGTAGACACAGATAGTACCTTGAATCATCTCAGGTGTGCCGTGGTCATAGGACTCGACTGCCTGAAGCTAATCCCGCCCTTGTTTTACAGCTCCCTGTGGTCGGGGTGGACCTCTTGGTGGTGGTGGTGGTAGGACTTGAAACGTCATCAAAACTTACTGCTCGACCAACTCCTCTGCCACCTCCACCTGCTCCTGGAGGACCCCCACAGTTGAACCTCTACCTCTACCTGGGAGGTCCCTATATTGTCTGCTTCTCATCTGCATGGCGGGTCTGGTAGTCACGAGCCATTTGACCCTGCCTACCGCATGTATAACACTGCCTTGTCCTCGTATGGCTGACTCTGTCTCGTGTGCCCTGCACAACCAAACCTGTATATTGGGGTCTCCCACCTGATGGCCTAGTCCGCATAGACCTCTGTGATATCTGTCTACTGCCAGCTACAGAAGACTCCACTACGGGTCACCCTGTGGTGGGTCTCACTGCTAGTGACTACTCAGCTAGAAAACTCTCCACAAGAAGGGATCGCTCTAACACCCTCGCATACGTCAGAATGATGAGGGAGATCATCGAAGCCTTGATCTCATGCCTGAGTCCCAGCTCAAAGGTCTAGGCCCTGAAGAACATGTCCCACACCATATCTTTGGAGTAGCGTGAGAGGTCGGTGAACCTCTCTGAGTACTATGCCACCGTCATTCTTCCTTGTTGCAAATGAAGCAACTCCTGAATCCGCACTGCACGAAGGGTGGCTGGAACAAACTATAACCGGAAGAGGCTCTCAAAATATTCCCAGAGTAGTGATGCCTCATCATGTAGCTGGAGCATCAGGCTCCACCATCTGCCTACTGTGGCATATAGGAGTCTCACGGTAAGGATCACCATGAGGTCAGCTGGTGTCCCTACAAATCTGAAAAATCTCACAACAACCTCTAGCAAATCCTCAACTGCCTATGGATCCGTCTCTCCCCTGAACATAGGCATACTATGGAGTTGGAACTCGTCCAACGCACTCAGACGGCGTGCACTCTCTGCTGCTGGAGTTGGCGGTATCGGTGGCCTATTGGGTAGTGGTACCACTGGTACCTCCGCTGTGATGGGGCCCTGCACTAAGGACTCATCACTTGGTGGGCTACCATCTCATAAAAAACTTGGAACCTCGGCGGGATGCCTACATGGGGCCATACTGAAAAGAAACATGTGTGTCACGGTGAAAACAATATACCCGGTGAGCCGACACAAAGTATTCACAAAGATAACTTTTCAAAGTAAAAACACACACAATCAGTGTTTTCGTGCACTGAGTCGGAAGTCAGAAGTCAGAGTCCTAGTGTATGGTTACATCGACCGCCACACTATCACCGGTTTCCCTAAACTGATAACAACACACAAACCACTTAACACTATTTCAAATAAAAGAATCAGAGTTCATGTTCTACGGTAGAACCAAATCCTCTGATACCAATTTGTTAGGACCCGTCCTCGGGGCCCGTGCCGTGACCACCCCAATCCTGCCTTCCATAGGCCTAGGGTTGAGGACTAGAACCAAAGGAGAATCCCTGATAAAAAGGGGGAGGCATTGCCTTTAAATGTGTAACACCCATAGTCTGAACACAAGCAGTAGAAACAACAAGTAATAATATAGAAAATAATGGTGTGCTTAAAGTAAGTGGTTTAGTATACAAACCCAACCGAACAATAACTACAAGTACAAATAAAAAGGGAATATAACTCCTGGATCATCCACCGGGGAATCCTACCTGAAGGGTAGGTACAGATATCGAACAACTCAACCCTGAGGTACGTCCCATCTAGTCCAGCTCTATGCAGCCTCCCATCCATCACCCTCGGCCTCAATCACTGCTGACCATCTTCTGTACAAAACACAATAAGGTGCGGGCAAAGCCTGTGCAGGGGTGAGTATAATAATACTCAAGAAGTGACCTTGAGACCCCTGAATGTCTCCCATAATCAACTAAGGATAAAACATAGTGGTAAGATACAATCATGAACTATCAACCATCCCTACTTAGGTATATGACCATACATATACCTATGATACAAATCACAGTCTGGCTCCAACACTCGAGCCCAAGTACAACCCATTCCACAAAGTAAGTAATGTCAATCATCTCGATGATAAAAACTGAAATTCAAGACTCAGCTCACACAGGTATACAACACGTGTAGAGGGGTAGAGATTATTGGATGTTTCCACTAAATCTTATCATATGTCGAACCCACGTAGGATCTGGGAACAGAATCAGCGCAGTCGATCCCATAGAGCATTCCGGTATAGAATTCATCACTGTCGAACCCACGGAGGATCCCAGTCCAATACCGTCGTTGTCTAACCCACGGAAGATCCTAGTATAGTATCGTCGCTGTCAAACCCACGGAGGGACCAGGTACAATAGTAGTTCTAGGTAGGATCTCATCATCTCAGTTCCAACCAGCCATAGGGTTCCCGCACATAGCACGCTCGATTCAGAGAGGGTACACTTCTCGAGCCTAGTGTCAGTACATCAACTACCACAAAGTCTAGAGTTGATGTATCTCGTAGTTCTGTATCATCATAAGGAACCCAATGTGATATATGAAACGTCAATCGAACACCCGGTCTATGAGTTATTGGTGTTTCTGCTCCAAGGGCCCAGTTTGATTTAGGTTCAATTCAACCTGGTCGTACCCCAACTGCATCCAAACTTCATGTGGGGTATTCCAAAAGAACCATCTTGCACTAAGATTTGTATCGCCATAGATGGTTCTTTGATCAGACACCCATATCCCAAGATATGGGCGAAAAGGTGAAATGGGTCAAACTGGGTCAAGGTCTGGTCCGGGCCAGCCGGTCCGACCCGACCCGGTTCGGGTCCACCCGACCTGGGTATGGATCCTGGCCGGGTTCTGAACTGGCCCACTGGAAACCGGCCCGACCCACCGGAAACTGGCCCAACCCACGACAGGTGGCCTGGCCCAGGCAGTGACCCGACCCGCGAGAGGTGGCCCGGCCCACACAGTGGACAAGCCTACGGGTGGTGAGGCCCATGTGGCTGGGAGGCGGACCGCCTGCTGAAGCCAGTGGTGGCCACGCATCGCGGGGCATGCCCTGACCGAGCGAGGGGGTGGTCAGCGCCCCCCATCTCCCTGTAATGGCTGGTGTGTGGCACAGACCCAGTGATCGCGGGACCTGAAGGGTTCCTCCTATGGTGTGCTCGTCGGCGGCAGGGTCAGCCGGCTGCCCTCCATCGTCCATCGTAGACTTTGGTTGCGGTTCTTCTCTAGCACGGCGCGATGGCGCCGCACCCAGCCTGTCTGACCACTGTGGCCTCAGTGGCCGCGACTCCTTCATTTGGTGCGGTGCGACAACACCTCGCCCCTCCGACATCAACATGGCCCTCCTAGGCACGACCCCGTTCTCCACACGGCGCGATGGCGCAGCACTCCTCGGGTGACCAGGCAGCCCTTGCGCCACCCGTTCCTCTTGCAGCTAGCCCATCACCGGACGTCGATGCCCCACTGCGGTCCTCCCTTCCAGTGGCTCTGTTTCCCCACCACCAACATCAACAAACGAGATAGAATGAAGGGGGAGTGTTGGGCTATGTTCGTGCGGACCGATCCCTACTCGCTTTGGTGATATCAATCAGCAATTCTCAAACCATAAATTGAATGATGAAGAACAGGAATAAATTATACTCAAATCCCCTATATTATATTACTATGATCGTTGACGAAGTTGTGAAAAGGCGGTGTCGATTCTTCAATGTCGGAAAAGGAAGAGGATATCCATCGTTGGCGGATGAGCGTTCGGAGGTGACGAAGTCGACGATGGAGTTCTTCACGGTCGACTCCTTCTCTTTTTACCACGTTTGAAGATCGATGTAGGTGTTCATAGTTCTTTGGTGGAAAACTATTCTCCTCCTCAATTCACCTTTCCTTGCTCTCCCAAAAAGACCAACGCCCATCCAATCAATAGATTAAGACATCCTATTAATTTGTTTCCATTGAATTCAAAAGGGGGAGGGGGTTTAATTAATTGAGTGATTAAATTCAATTAATTAATAGAGAGGGTTGGCGTAATTAAATGGTGGGGGAAGTTCAAGGGTCTCACCACTTAATTGGGGGTTCCAAGGAGTTACAACCCCTTGGTGGTCCCCACCAGGATATTTTCCCATGGGAGGTTATGTGCAGGTGGTCCCCACCACCATAAACTCTCATGGGAGGATAGGGTGTGGTGTCTCCCACCACTAACCACCTCTAGGTGGGTTTAACCACCTTATAAATAAAAATAAGTTTCAATTATTTTTATTTAACTTATTAAAACCCCCATATCTAACATCCATTCTCGTTAGAACCCAACAGCGGTGAAGGTCTCACTAAGCAATCACCGATACTGCGAGTTCAATGGTGCCCTCAGATTTCAATTCCAAGCACCGGTTCAAAAATAATAAAATCTAACTCATACATTTACTGAACGTACTCAAATAAAACTTTAGAAATTGATTTCAGGCACACCGGTACTCTAAATCAAGCATCGTAAATTTTCGCAGACTCGTAAGAATCCCATAAATTTAAGAAAAACATTTCACAAAAATGACGGGTCTTTACAATAATGATTAGTATAGTTGATCTAAATAATTAATATAAAATGGTAATTATTCTGTAAAACTAATATACCATCCAATTCAATATCATTTAACAATTAAGTGAATGATATTTTCGTTAGTGCGTACGTACGGCCTACCGTCTCCACGATGTGATGTGATTCACTCTATATGATCTTCATTAAACCATGATTATATACATAAATGGACGGAATAAATATGATATATATTATAATTATATTGACTCTATGATTCATTAATTTCTATTTACAATATACATTTATTCATTCTATAATCTGTAATTATCTTAATTTCATTTTAGGAAGTGTGGACTACAGTCCCCTCAAAGTTATATGAATCATTAATGCCCTACATGGAACATATAAAGAATATAGTTAATGAACATATGTAACATATATAACATATTTATTATTATTTAATTATTATATACCTATGTATCAATTATTTTTACTCCCTTTAATATGAAAAAAGAAATGAATGTTGCATTCATACATTCGTATGGCCTACCGTAACCATGAACGATGAATTTCATATATTATCCCCCAATGTTATGGACTATTATAAATAAAAATATAATAGATATATATTCTATTTAATTCATGAATAATATTCATGAGATTATGGAATGTTGAACACATTGACAATTTACATCCAACATGTTCATTTATTATTCAAGTATAGAATAATGACAAAAGGACCAATATGAACTTAAATAACAATGTATTTTTTATAACATGGTAATAAGTGATATAAATGGAATAATATTCTTGAAAATGTTTCTAATAAAATTAGAAATTAAACTATGTTTATTATTCATGAATATAAAAAATGAACGAGACAAGTCAGATTCATGGTAAGGGACTTGGTCCCAATCTCCATTCATTGAGGCATATTTTGATGTTATACAATTCCTTATTTTATATAATGTATATAAAAAACTTTTTATTTTAATTAAATATAAAGGGAAAAAATTTCCTATGAACAGTTTTACTAAATGGAAAAAGGAATGTTTTTAATGTATGTGGAGACAAAAAATCCTCACCCATCATAACCATTATTTGAAATTTGGTTTCCTATTTATGATTTAATGTTTTTTAAAGGAAATGAAATCACATATTAACTATTTAGATGTTTTGGTTATGAAAATGGTTTTTGGAATGGATTGAAAATTTCAATATGTTGAAATAATTTACTGTGATTGTAAATGAAATGTTATTAGTGGTATGATTATATTTTAAATATTTTATATTTTGTGATTATACATTGGTACAGAGAAATTTGATGGGTGGTTACATGATAAACCAATTACGGGTGGTTACATGCTAAACCAAATATACTTGGTTCTGTGATAAACCATGGAAGGGTGGTAACATTATAACCTATAATTCATTGGGTATGAAATATAGCCATATAACTATTACATTTAGTGATATGTGTGGAAGTCGATAGTATGGTCATTCCAGTCAACAATATTTATCTCCTAAGTTACCTTTATATGTTATATTATGATTTATTTGGGAATTTTGGTAATTTTTTGGATACAAAATGGTTAGAAAATGGGCTTATATTCAATGAACTATATTTACTACTTCATAAAGGTGAAAATTATATCTTTATGGTAATTTATTAATTGTTTTCATATATTCCCAAGACTATGAGTTTTCATTATTTGTGTATCCATTATGGATAATTTTCTGATCATCCCTAGTTTTGAAATGTTTTTTAGAGGACAAAAAAAGAATGGAGAGACAGATGGGATGATGGAAAAGTTATGTTGTTAAAACATAAAATCATACCATGATTCTATTTAAGGGGAAATTTTTTATGAGAAAAATGGATAGTAAGTAGAAGTGTATACTTGTAATATTTATGTTTTTATTTATGAGTTATGACCAAATTCTCAAAATCACTAATACTAAAAAGATCCTTGATGTGATTTAATGTCAAATTATTGACTTATATCAAGATATTGAAATGTTTAAGAATGGGGCCTTATAATTTATATTCATGAATTTATAATTTTCTTAATTTTTTTGGGAAGAATTAATTATATTAATGTCTGGCACAATGATGATGCGATAATTTTAAACATTAATGAAAAAATAAAATAAATGATATTAAAAATTATAAAATAAATATAATTTGAGACATTCAATGTGGTACATGTATTATATAGTTATATATGTAATTAATGAGATATATGAGAATATTTGGTTATAATTTTACAATTTTTATATATTTTTTATGTTATATTAATGAATAGTACCAAATTTTTTAATAATGTTATTTCATAAAAATAATATTTTATAAAATTATTAAATTATTTGAATATCACAAAAATAATATATAATTTCATATGGGTTATGAAATAGTAAAAAATATCATACCCTCTACATTTATAGTCTATTTGAAATTATATTTTTCTATGATAGGCTTATTATATTTTACTATTTTGAGAAATTTCAAAATTGTGAATCACAACAATTATAATATAGAACCCCTTAATAAATTTCATTTAACCACCTTGTGAATTAAATTATTGGTATTATTTATCAAATTATATTTTTTTCACTTTTGCAGACACATTCTAGAGGTGGTTATATAAAAAAAAATTAAATCCATGTCCTTTAAGGGATCATTTAAGATTTAGATATTCAATAGGTAACTTCCATAGACCACCTCTCTTAATTGATTTTCTTGTTATACATCCGCCTCAACTCATCCATCCATAAAGAAATAATAACCACATTATCATTTATATAATATAAATCTTTATTTATAAAGGAATATCTTATATCAATATTTTTTATCACCTCCACCAATAAAAAGAAACGAATCCAGAGTCCAAATTATAATGATTAACGATCGTCGTGGATAATGAGTTTTAATTTTTCATTACCACCTTATTACCATAAACGCCGTTAAGGGATAACCCCCTAACCATTTATTCAATAAAAAGAAAAGGATAGTGAACAAGTACCACAAGTGTGAATAGAAAATTACATATCAAAGAAACCATACCCGTCATCACCTCCCTGATACAAAGCCTCCTCTGCAGTAGCTGGTTCTCATTCCGAACTCTCATAATGTTTGAGAACCTTCGAATACTTCCTTCGCAGATTCAATCGTTCCAAGGATAGTAACTATATGTGCCTAATTGATGACCTGGTGTTCATCGGTTTTGGTAATTTTTGAATGGTCCTTTTTTAGCCTTCGTCGTGCCTGAGTATTTGTACTTTCCTGATTTCTGATCATCTTCAACCCCCCATCCTAAACAATCTCACTATAAAAAGGCCTAGACACACCTCCATTATTATCCTTGCCACTATCCGATTAATCCACCCATTTTCCAGAAATATAAACATCATGGAGTCCATCTTCCCTTCCTTCCCCTTTCCCAGATTGACAATTTGGATCAATCAATGCCAAACACATAGGCTGCTCCACTGCTTCATGGCCGTCCAGAGTCCCTGGATGCACACTACCACCTTCATCCAGTTTGGAAGCCTCCTTCAAATTCTCATTTTCCACTACTTGGAGAGCCTCAATCACAAACTTCGGCTCCAGGTGTTCACCCCTCTCTTTGCATGCACATGACCCATTGGCCAAATCATCAACCACTGCATCATTTTCCTTAGAAGCAATATGCAAAATATCTTCTACTCCCTCATGCTCCGGCCTTTTGAAATGATTTCACGTGGATACTATGACTAGCACACCACCAACCTTATTAGTCTGTCCATCTGGAACCTCCACAATAGGACTAACATCAAATTTCATAGCTGCAGCATGCAGCCTTCTGTCCACAGTTAAACCCGAAGTAGGACCCTGCTTCTTAGTCTGATCAGGATCCTTATAATTCTTTCCATGCTTCTCTTCACCCATACCACCACTATTACACCATTTCCCCTCACTGGCCATAGCAACACTACCCCTAAGAAGAACACTCACCTTCCGGCTGCAGCCAAGAGGAGCCCCTGGCTCCTGCTGACTCTTCCCTGCAAATATAGGTACACATAAAGCCAAACCACCGGTAGTAGAATAATTCTGTATAGTATAGCCCACAACACCATCCCCCCAACTCAAATCATTTCTATGTCTATTTATAACTTGAGAAACCAAGGGATTAGCTGGAACCCCTAACAGATTGTCCAGAACTGAAGAACCCCGGGGCCCCAGGTCAGGTGCATTTCCGAGTCCAACTTCCACAGAGGGTATCCTACCCCTATCAGATGCTTTGCTAGTGTTCTTCCCCAGAGCTGAAGACCTCCTACTCATGGTTCCACTTCGACGCCTGTAATCTAAGTGCCCAAAGCTGCTGCAGGCTGAGCAGTAATCAGTCTATGATTCATAGACCACAGCCTGCTTCCACCAAAATTCCTCACCCACCTAAATCCAGAACCATTCCACCAGAGGTTTTGATACATCCAACTCAACACACAGCCAGGGGTTGATGGGATGACTCACAGAGGAAGTACGACCATCAGAACACAGGAAACTCCCTACCAGGTTCCCATGCTTATGTATAACCACTGGATTTTGAAAGGTAAATGCAGATGAGGAAGTCTTACCCAAATAGGAACGGAGGTTGTATCACGGTTCATATAGAAATCGAATTTCCACCGAAGGAGGTAGAACCTGCAACCATTGCAACGCCTGGGTGCACTGGACCACACACATATTAAGTCCTCCTCTGAGGTGAATCGAATCATGAAGTGGCGACTATACAGAAGGCCAGTGATCGTGCGATCATTCAGATCCCATTTTCCAAACACAAACCTATCAAACTCATCAACCGATGGTTTTCAAGAGATGAATCGAGCCACCAGAGTCAGGACAGAATGACTTGTCTCTTTAGAGAACTCTGAAACTGAGAGTGGAAGCTGAGGGTTACCGAGATGAAGATCATTGACCTTTAGGCTTAATACAGTCATGGGGAACTCCAGGAGGAAATTAGGATTAGAGAAGGGAACAAAAGGAGTTCGTGGCTTTAGAGGCGGCAAGATCAGATCATCCACCCCCATCCCACCGCCAGGAAGGGGGGGAAAGTCTTCGTTAGGCATGGGCTAGGGTTCCATCGCCAAGCTTCTTCGAGAGCATCATTACCACCTTATTGGATGTTCATAAAACTATGATTTTTGTTAAATAATATTTTCATTTTTATAGTATAAATTAAATCAAGTTTATGAATAAATATATACTAATGATTGTAAATAAAAATAAACTACTTCATAGACTACACAATTGTCATTAATGAGTTATAAAATGAATCATCGTCATGTATGAAGGAAAAATTAAATATGTTATAGTTTAAAATCTTATATGTCCATGAATAACTTATAATTTCAATTATGTATTAAAATTTCCAATTTATAAGAAAATCCATAAGTATACACTAGTTAAGAATCAATGAAACCGTGAACTGATTGATCTTAGAACAATGAAACTGATCCTTATAACTCATGAAAACACGTCTAAATGAAAATTCTATAATTATGATGTATAAAATATATGTAGAACTGGTAACTAATTATTTAAGTACTAAATCTAATCTGATTATCTTGTAAATTTATGGTGAGTAAAGAATGAATTTCAACTGAATGTTAGGGAATTCTTAACTCAATTTCCAATCATTATGTTAAACATCTTCTTCATAAATTCATTCTATAATTATGTGTGAAAAAACTATTTATTAATTTTTGTTTTGTTTTTTTCATTTCTAGATAATATAAATACTCAAATCAATTTAATATTTCTCACATCAATGGTATTCTATATATAATGGGCTTTCTTTTAAAATACACTTTCATGTTTTTTAACTATTTTTAATGGAATGTTTTCTTATCATTTACAGCACGGCTAAATTTTCCTTCTTGGAGGAAGACATAATGTCTTCTTGTTTCATGTACTATATTAAATGGTTATTTTCAAAGAATTTATTCCTATTTCATGTGCATTTTCATGACCCCCTCCCCTCAAGGGGTTCCCATCCTGGGCCGACAATGTGAGAAGGGATATAGTGACCCCCATGCCCCTCATCCATTAGGCCCTAAGTTGAAAACTAGCACCGAGGGAATATTGAACACACAAAATGGGTGGCATTACCCTCTATGAGGACACATGTGAAAGATAGAGATAATATAGACACCAACCAACTACAACTCGGACTGCATTATAAATTTAATCCCAAGTACACATATGTAATTTCATGAAAATACTACTACAACAAAAACAGAAGACTACATGTACTAAATGAAAGTAAAAACAACAGTTACCATGAAGCCCGAACAGCTCCTACAACCCCAAGCTAGTAGTAAAAATCCTGATCTCAAACATGCTCTATGTGACCTGAATAATAGTTGTATATATACATTGGTTGAGTATAATAGTATACTCAATAGTATCCTCCCTAGATCTTCTTACGAAAAAGTAAAGACATCATGCTAAAACACAATGAGCAACAAGTGAAACTAACTCATCACCTAAACATGTTTACTATGTTCCCAGTCTCACTATGCCTACTCTCACCATGTATTTCATACAAGATTATATAATATAATAATGAATTTAAAGGGTACCCCACTACCACTTCACTAATGGTTTTCCACTTTTCCCCAACATCTCACAACCTAAGAATCTCTCTCCCAAAAGGCTTTCCCGCTGACAGTAATCCCACGAACCCAGTTACCCATAGTTGGTGCATTATTACATAACATTAGCATGATCACAGTAAATCAAATACTGAAATACCGATCAGTTTAGTAGTCTTGGAAGTACTAGATACATTCATAAGTTTTACATTAAATTATAAAATGAAAAACAAAAACAATATAATCTTTATTGACCACATTCATATCCCTTAGACTATCCCTGCCGGTTAGTCATAATATAATTCTTCTCATCTTGGGAAAAATAAATCACAGAAATGGGTAAGCTCAGATGATCTGTAAGGATAAAAATATAGAGAAATCTTTTATAAATAAGCATAAACATTTATGGTAATTTATAAGACAAAAACATAAGCCTTTTAAACATAAAAGTATGCATAATATGGCCAATATAAATCAAATAATTTCATTTATTTATTCCCCTGGATATTCTACTAGTCAAATAGTCACATGCAATGTCAATATCCAATTTCATAATGATGGAATGAATAATGCATACTTCATAACTGCATAGTCAAGGCCTTGTTCCAAGACTACAAATAATATTTTTCCAAGGCCTTGTGCCAAGACACTAGTTTATCTCATGAGATATATCGGTGCATCAAGGAGCTATAGCGGGCTTCACCAATCACTTACTATGTCCAATGCATTCCTTATATGAAAAGGATTAAACATAAAATAATAATTCTTATGAAAACTAGCATACAAAATGTCAATAAATTATCCATAAACCATGAAGGGTATACAAATAACACGTCCAAAGTCAAACATATCACAAAACCATCAATATAATAGGGAATATTTGTATCATAATAAATCAACCTCGATCAAGAATAATATCCCGTAATGGATGTTGACATAGTTGACAATGATTATTAAAAATATTTGAGAGAAATATCTATTTTTCGTGAAATCATTTAAAAGTCATATAATGGAATTCATATAAAAGATTTTTTTGAATCAAAGTATCTCATACAACTTTTAAACTATTGAATGGAATTATCATTTTAAAAAATTCATGTTCATATAAATAAATCCTTAAAACCATTTTGAAAACATGGAAATTAATGAGAATGGTTTAGAAGAATAAATATTTAAAACATTTAAAATGATTTTTTAGTAAAAATTCCCTTAAAATAATCCCTTTTTAAACACTTTTATGAAACATGTACATGGATAATAAATATGTCCTAGTAGATACATACGTAAAAACAACCTCGGATAATAAAGACATTGCGAAATTAACCCTTACCTTGTACTTTCCCTTGGTAGAGGGTACGTTAACCTCCTATATAATAGTTAATAATTGTTATTAAATTTTAAAATAACCATATACATAAATATGATATCATATATGGTCTTCTACTATTGCTTTGTTAATAATATTTTTTGTAGTATCATAGTTTAGGGTGTTAACTAATTCATTTTCCTTTATATGCTTGGTTAAGTAAGCCATGATTTTATGAATAGGATGTATTTGATTCATATAAATAATGATATTATGTTCATAAACATTATTTTGAATCATAAAATAACAATTATTCTTGAATGATTACGATGGGGAATGAATCTCATCACGTTCATGGAGACAGTAATCCGTACGTACGCACGTGCGACAATATCATTATATTAATGGTGAAATAATATGTAATAGGATGGTATATTATATAAAAAGAATATTTAACATGTTATATTTATTATTTAAATCAGTTATAATCCTTATTATACCCATCCAAATAATGAAGTGTTTGAATAACAAACTACACCACATGGAGACGGTAAGCCGTACGTACGCACGTATGGTGACATTGACATTAATATGATGGATAGAATAATGAATATGGTTGTACCATTTGTATAATAACATTAAATTATATATAATATACTGGATTTATTATTTTAGAATGGAAACTACAAAGAAAGAGGAAGTGGAAGAAGAAAAGATCTTGAAAGAGGTGATGAAATATTGACATCTTTTTCAGGTTCTTCCTTTTGATTTGATCAAAAGGGCTCCATAGGATGGATTTCTGACCAATGGAAGGAATCTAGGATGAAGGGTGGAATGTTGGGAGGATATTTGGGTAGGGTTTGGCTGACTCAAATTGTTTTGGATGTGTGAATTTAGAGAAATGTAAGTACCCTTTTATAAGATTGGGGAGGGTCACTTTAAGAAATGCCTGAAATATTATTTTATAATAAAATAATTTTCAGTTTAAAATGGCACAAAAAGGAATTATTTAAAGGATAATGTGGGGATGGAACGATAACCTCTCAAACAATAGGTTTTAGACAGGTTAAGTCATCATAGTAACCTTATATTTGAGACTTAACTCTTAGTTATATAGTTTGACAATTACCATGTCTCTTTTTATTTTTATATTATATGGTTAATAAACTTATTATAACAATACAAGAGAACCTCATGTGGTTCAGTATTAATATATACAACCATATCAAAGTCCTTTGTATGAACATTAGATTTTTAAGAATATTATATCAATTAATAATATAGTATTTGTTTTAAAAACTAAATTTTGACAATTTTGACACTATTTAGTATTTGATTTTTTTGAGATCCATGAAAACATTATCACTTATAATAAAATTTATTTAACCAACCCTAACATGTCATATTAACATAAATAATTATTGTAATTCACCATATGTCTCAATTTACATTTATTTGGATATTTATAATATCAATAACTTTAATATTTCATTAATTTGGTAATTACTGTATCATCATTGTGTCATAAATAAATTAAATTATTTAATTTCTAAAAATAATAAATAAACTAAAATTATGTATTAAATATTTATATATTTATAATTAATATTTATAGTCGAATTCCTATTATGTGTAACCATATAATAAAAATGGTTTAGTTATTAAACATTATTTTATCTCTTTTAACTATTCTTTAAATAAAATAATAATAAATGTCCTAATCTAATCCAAGTGGACCAAAGAGGATCATATCTTAGTCTTAAGGTTTTTTGTGGTCGAATTAAACTTATCCAATAGAATTAGGACATGTATTATGGTAATTATAATATCATTTTTACCCTTAATTACCCTATTTACTTTTAACCATGGTAAATAAAAGTCAAAAGTTACTATTCACCAAAAACTATTTTCATCTTATTGAACCAAATTAAACTTACTGATATAAACTGTGTCTCTCGGTTTTTTGAAATTCAACTCAAAAAAGTGGTAATATTATGTTTTATACAAATTTGCTAACATGCCAAGAAGGTGGGTAAAAGAGGTTAAAAAGTTCAATAAAAATTTATACATCTAATTTTATTATAAAATGACTCCAATGAATTTCATAGAACATATATAGGTATTATATATTTTTTTACTTAAAATAAATTTAACTGAAATAAATAATTATTTAAATAAAAAGTCAGTTTTATATAATAACATAGTGTTTTTCACAATTCATCAAAAATTGAAAGTTTTTAGAAAAATACCAAAAATTCACCCTAAGATAATTATGATATTATGAATTAAAAAATGATATCTGTTTTACCAAATTAAAAACATATAAGTTTCATTTATTAATTTAAAATTAATTCCCTTTGTCAAAACCAAAAAGCGGGTTTTTTAAAAGTAAAAACTGTCAAATGATTCACATGTGTTTATGTAAAATTTAAATTTGAAATTACATATAATCACCTAAATTGTATTTAATGATAAAAATATAATCTAATTATATTACAAAAACTTTTAAATTATTAATTTAACAGTATAAATTATTTCTATTTAAAAAGTTGTTTTCAATGAAAACATAGTATTTTTCACTATTCGTCAAAATATGAAAGTTATCAGAAATGTTCCAAAAATTTATCCAAACTAAAATTTTATATCCCTATTCTATATAGGATTTAATTTCATTAAAATAAATATATAAACATGTCAAATATTGGTTTTAAAAAGTGTTCTCCATTAAAAGGTGGTAAAATTTCATTTTTTGAAAAATAATTCTTTTATCTGAAAAAATGAATCCATTCATATATTATGTCTAAGAAACAAATAATATGGATGTTAAAAATAGATAGTGTATATAAGATTCAAAAATCAGTTAATACTATTCAAAAGCACTTTTTGAACGACTAGTTTGGTAGGTTGTGGAGCGCTCAAACACGGTATTGCGTGTAGTGCAGGATATTGAATTACTTTATTGAGATAATGTACTATTAAATCATGGGGCATTAAATTCTCCCCTACTTCAATAAATTGCGTCCTTGCAACATGAAATTGATCTTCGAATATAAAATGTTAAAAATAGAAAAATGCCTTTGTGGAAAACCCACATCGGAAATTGGGTTAATAAAATTTAGTCTTAATAAGAGGGACATGGAATCAAAAAGTCACCACCAAATTATTATCTTGATTAGGAGAATATTGGTGGAAATTATAGACACATAATTGTAGGAAAACATTAATATTAATAGGGAGTGATTGGGGTCATCAATCACAAACAAGTGTAAATTTGAGGTTCTCAAAGCCATCAATCTATACTGATTTAAAATATCATTAGTTCAATAAAACATAAGATATTAGGGTAACACATTTTTGGATTTAAGATCCCCTCCCTAATGTTTAAGAATTAATTTATTCATAGAATGAGAGGAAAAAATATACTTGACAAGTAGAGTTTCATCCTTCAAATAATTACAACCACAAACTCATCTTTTACTTCAAATGATAATAGAATTCACAAATATTCTATTTATCCTAATCATATTGGGTTCCAAAAATAATGAATTTATAATTAATTTGGAATACTATTTAGAAAAAACTACTTTATACAACTATGAAATCACGTAGGCCAATGGTAGGTGATGCACCCTTGTCACCCTTCGGTTGTGGGTTCAAGTCTCACGGCCTTGCCAGATGCGACGGGTTGTCGCCCAACCTCTGGGTTGGCCGTTTTATGAATATCCAAAATATAATCTCACAAAATGATTTAACCTTTATAATAGTATCCAATGTCATACATAATTGATTCAAACCTTTCTACTTATCCAAAATTCGTCTTTCCAATCTCACAGTCCAAAATTTATAAGGAAGGTAAAGACAATTAAGATCCGTTTTTTCATGTAATAACATGTGAATACCTTCATCATGTATTCTTTTAAATCACTATAACACCCTAAATTACTATAAAACCTTATTGATTACATTCATTCTCCCTTATTCCTTATAGAATAATGGATATACTCCTTCTATCCAGAAATATTGTAAACTCCAATAATGATGGAATATAAAAATCATTAATTAGTTTTTAAGGTAGTCATTAATATCCAATATAAATTATCCATATCAATCATATATTATTCTAAAATAACTACCTCAGTATAATAACCATATTATGGGTTATCTTTCTCTCAACCATATATTTTCCAAAAACATTTACCTACAATTGAGTCACTTTTCTTGGTTCCACGCAATCTCATGTCCTTAATGAAATAGTTCTGCAGTACAATCATTTTATACTCTATAATTCTTATAACATGTACATCATTAATACAATAATAAAATAACAACATAATAAATCTAATCATTCCTATTCATCTTAGGTAGTATCATAACATGAACATTATCCAATAACAGCATTTGGGGATACTCTGATGATTTGGACATTGATTCGCATAGTGTCCCAAATTTTTATAGATGAAGCATTGTACATTTGAAAGTATTTTCTTACCCTTAAAATCACCTACTTGGTTTCCTTTTACTCCACACATATAACAAACTCGCATTCCTTTCAAGCATTTACCAAGGTGATTCTTTCCATAGTTATCACATATGGGAGACTATTTCCCTTTTAAATTTTTTACTTAATACCATGAAAGATATTGTCATGACCCGTCCTCCGGAGCTCGTGCCTTGACTACCCCAAGCCCGCCTTCCATAGGCCAGGGGCTGGTGACTAGCACTGAAAGGTGTATTCCCTAAAACTGGGAAGGAATTTCCTTTATATCTTGTAAACACATGCAACCAAGCATACAACATGATATTAAAAAAGTAAACTATATAGTAAAAGTGTTGGTACAGTAAAAAATGGGGCTAGTATACTATCCCAACTAGAAAGTATTGGAAAGATGAAAAGTATAAGTAAACTGGAACATCTCCTATGAACACCTGCCAAGGATCCTACCTGAAGGGTAGGAACAACTCTCAAACGGTCGTCTCTATTGTACATCTCGTATAATGTCCACCTCTGAGATACCTCTAGTCCTGGTACCCTCGTCCTCTATCAGCGATATCCTTCATCTCCACCAAACACAACAAGGTGCGAGCATAACCCATGCAAGGGTGAGTATAATGACACCTAGTAGGGACCCTGAGACCCTCATGTTCTCACAAAATCAACAAAAGAGAAAGCACAAAGCCTGAAATCAACTAAAAACTCTACTTAGGTATATTCCCATACATATACCTAAGTTATCAAGTATACCCGTCTCATTCATGAATTAACACAGAGTCCAACTGAAAAGCCCAATCTCAACTGTTCTACAAAGGAAGGAGTACCACAATGGTAAGTAACACACAGGTATGCCACACAGAAGAATACCACTAAGGTATTAACCCAAAGGAATGTACCACACATGAATGGAATCAACTCACACAAGGTATAACTTAGGTACAATAGTAGAGATGTTTAGATATAACTACTAATTCATCTTACTCTGTTAAGAAGTAGACCCACGAAGGATCCTAAATCACCATCAGACCCACAGAGGGTCGTAGTACATTGTTAGAACCACACATGATCCTAGTACATCGTCAGTACATCGTCAGACCCACCCATGATCGTAGTACATCATCAGTACGTCGTCAGACCCACATAGAATCCTCGTACATCATCAATATGTCTTCAGACCCTCAAAGCATCCTAGTACATCATTAGTACATCATCAAATCCACATAGGATCCTAGTACATATTCACAGTTAACTACAGGGTTCTCGAGCTAAGCTCGCTTGTCTCCGCGAGGGTCTGCACCTCAAGCAACTGGTTGATTCTACAACTGTCACGAAGCCCCTCAAAGAAGTATCCCAAAGGACTGTCATGTCATAGGGGTCTCAACGCCGCAGACGGTGTGTCAATTGGATACCCAGTCTATATGTTATTAGACCTTTTAATCCAGAGGGCCCGGTTGGATTCGTTCTTGATCCAACATGATTGTACCTCAACTTTATCCAAAACATTAGTGGGGTATACCAAAGGGACCATCTCACTTCACGGTTTCCAATGCCGCATATAGTTTATCAAATGGACGCCAATGCCAAATTTATGGACAAAATTATATAATGGGTCGAAACTGTTCTAGGTCCGGTCCGACCTGGTCGGTCCGGCCCGGCCGGACCCACTGGGCCGCCCCTGTTTTGGTCGACCCGTCCCGCAAGGTCCGGTCAATCCTATTGGGTCCGGCCCAGCCTACTGGCGCGGACCGGCATGCTGGGTCCGGCCTGGCTCGCACTAGGCGGCCCGGACCACACGAGGTTTCCCTACCCGCGCTTGGTGGCCTAGCCTACGCTAGGTGGCCTAACTTGGTGGCCCGGTCTAGCCGCTTGTGGGGGGATCATGCGCACCCACCCCAATCACTGAACGGAATTCGGCCATTCGGTTTCCAGGTGCATGCGTGACCCACGGTTCCCGCTCGGTTCAAACTAATGATAGGATGGGCCACCCCTTATCTTCCTAGCGGCAGGCTGTGCGTCGTCCCTCCACGGCCTACCGAACACCAACCGGCTTCCTTATTCTCTCAGGGCCATGTGGGCCGTAGCCTTTTTCTCTGAAGGCATCGCGCGGTCGTACAACCCATGTTTCCAAGGTCTGTCAAAGTGCCATCCATAGTTTGATTTCCACCACAACTGCTTGGTCACAGTTCCCGGCTGTGGTGACACGATCATTGCCACTGCCCTGTCATGCGGCCTACCGGTGCGTCGCCGCCCTCCGGTGTGCCTCCAGCCCAAACCATGACCAGCCAGGTGTCATCCTCCCTTCGAGTGCACCGATGCGGCTCGACTACCGCATCCTTCCCTTCTTCCAGTGGCATGGGTGTGCACCTCCATTCTCCCACGCGGTGTGAAGAACACGTCCAAAAGGAAAGATGTGGAGGGATCATGCCTTGTTCATTTGGCCCATTACCTCTTCCTTAGATCTATAGCATGAATTTCATGAATTATTCGTGATGGAAAAAAATATTGAACCCTACCTTGTTCGTTTGTTGGTGTTGGTGTGAGGATGAAGTCAAAGATGTCCACGTTCGTCACGCCCACCACACGCCTCCAATCCTGGGCTCGTTCATCGATTCGTTAGATTATCGCTCTTCTATAGAGGTTGTTCTTCATTTTAGAACTTTATCCCACAAAGGAACTTCTTTTCTAACCCAAAATTAAACTCCAAGAAGAGTAGATATAATAATATCTTCACTTAAGGCATTAAAATCATCTAATCAAAAAGATCATTAAATGGGTGGTTACACTTCTTGTGTAACCACATATTTAATGCTCCTCATTAAATAAGGAGTTCAAAGATGGGTGGCCCACACATTGAATTCAAAATTTGGATAATTAAAACTCTTGTGTTCCCCACCTCCATAAATCAATGGTGGCAACAAAAAAAAATTGTTAAACATTTTATTTTTATTCATACATGAAAAATCATGAAAACTAACTTTCACCCTCAACCAAGTGCTATCGATGTGAAAGTATCCTTAAGAGAAATCTGGTGCTACAGGTTCAACATTTTCCTCAGAATTCAATTCTGAGAATCGGTTAAAAAGTTACAAATAACCGCTTGTACATTTACTGAACATACCTAAAAAAAGACCAGAAATTCATTTCAGGCACACTGAGCCTTAGATTCGCGCGCCATCAATTTTCGAAGACTCATAAAATTCCCATATAATTAATAACAATTACATGATATTTTTGGGTCTTTAAATTCTCCCCACTTCAGGGAATTACATCCCCGAAAGCCACATAAAAAAAACTATGAAATCAAGTGGGGGTACTGAGCACAAATCTGAGCCTCCATCTCGCATGTGTTATCCTAGAGGTTCCTGTGCTACCAAAGAATGCGAAGCAGAGGTATTGAACGCCCACGAAGGACCCGCTCTTGTCGATCCTCAATCTCTCCTTGAACCTCCGTCAAACGTTTCTCCATCATCAATGTCCATCTCGTCGTGGTCGATTATGTGAGAAGGGTCGGGAACGTATCTCCTCAGCTGGGATATGAGGAAGATGTCTTGCATCCGATGCAATTGAGGTGGAAGAGCTAGGTGGTAAGACACCACGCCAACTCTACTGAGGTCCTTGAAGGATCTGATGAACCTAGGAGATAACTTTCCACGCCGACCAAATCTCCAGAAACCTCGTTTCTGCCTACTCTGTGCAGTCTTCATCCACTCCTGGATGACCAGTACGTTTTCTGTGGTAGCCCATACCATATCTGGTCCCATGAGTACTAACTCCCCTGGGTCAGTCCAACACAGAGGTGATCTACCAGGACGCTCGTACAATGCCTCAAAAGGTTCCATCCCTGCGGTGGAGTGAAAACTATTGTTTTATGAAAACTCAAACAAGGGCATGTGATCCTCCCAACTATGACCGAAGTCGAGGACTCAAGCACGCGACATGTCCTCAAGGGTCTGAATGGTCCACTCACTATGGCCATCCGTTTGAGTATGGAAGGTAGTGCTCAAATGAAGCTGCATCTCGAAAGCCTCCTACAACCCCTTCTATAGCTGGGAAGTAAAACATGTATCACGATCAGAGGCAATCATCGAGGGTACTCCATGTAGCCGCACAATCTCCTGCACAGAGAGGCTTCTCAAGCTCTCTATTGAAACCTGCTATCTAAACGGTAGGAAGTGGGATGACTTTGTGAGTCGGTCGATGATCACCCAGATAGAGTCATGACCAATATATGTATGTGGAAGTCCTGTCACAAATTCCATGGATATCCCATCCCACTTCCACTCTGGGACCTCTAAAGGCTGAAACAATCTTGCTGGTACCTGATGCTTTGTCTTCACTTGCTGACAAGTGAGGGACCGAGAGACAAACTCTGGAACTACTTTCTTCGTTCCCAGCCACCAGTGCTATCATCGGAGATCCTAGTATATCATCGCCACTCTTGGATGTACCTCTAGAGGTGATGTGTGGAACTCCCTCAACACTTACTCCCGAAGCGACACTAGTACCATGGTACATCCTCTGAAAAGGATGACATGCTCCCCACCTTCAGGATATCCATCATGTTCATGTCCAATGGATATCAAAGCACGTCGAGCCCCGCAGTCAGTGTCCTCACACTACGCCTCCCTGTATCGATGAAGAAGTGGAGGAGGGACTATAAGAGACTGAAGAAAAGATACTCCATCTTGATCCACAAAGGATATCTGTAAAGAGGCCAGCTGCTCCATCGCCTCACCAAGCAGCTGCATACTAGATCTCCACCTGAGTGCATCTGCTACAACGTTTCCGTTTCCAGGAGTATAGACTATCTTGAATTCATCGTCCTAGAGGAACTCGAGCCAACATCATTGTCTGAGGTTCAGGTCCTTTTACGAGAAGATATACCTGAGACTCTTGTGATCAGAGTAGACAGTAAAATGCATCCCATCAAGAAATGTATCCACATCTTCAGGGTGAAGACCACTGCAACTAACTACAGTTCATGGGTAGCATTGTCTTTCTCATGCTATCTCAGCTATCGAGAACCATATGTGATCAATACTCGCTCATATATTAGGACACATTTGAGTCTGATCCCTGATGCATCGCAGTAGAATATGTACCCTAAAACCTCCTCTGGAAGCCTCAAGATAGGGGCACTAGTCATCCTCTGCCTTAGCTCCTGAAAACTCCATTGAAATTTCTCCAACCACACAAAGGGTTTCCCTTTCATCTTCAGTGATGATAAAGGTGCTAAAACTCTAGTGAAATATGGAACGAACCCCAGGTAGTATCCAGCCAAACCCAAGAAACTTTGTACCTCCGTCACACTCTTGGGTGGATCCAAAGAAAGTACCGCCTCAATCTTCACTGGAACAACTACAACTCTAGCCTCTGAGATGACGTGTCCCAAAAACTGCACCTCTCAGATCCATAATAGGCACTTCAAGAGATTAACATAAATCTGGTAATCTCTGAGTGTGTCAAGAACTATCTGTAAATGATAAGTACGCTCCTCCTCAGTAGGTGAGTATATCATAATGTTGTCAATGAAGTCCAACACAAAGTGATAAAGGTATGGATAAAAGATCCTGCTCATGATCCCCATGAACACTACTAGGGAATTGATTACACTGAACAAAATAACCAAGAACTCATAATAGCCTTACCAAAATCTAAAAGCTGTCTTCTGCACATCCCTGTCTTGCACTCTGAGCTGGTGATAGCCTGATCTAAGGTCTATCTTCAAGAACCATCGTGCTCCCTTCAGATGATCAAAGAGGTATTCAATCCTCAGGAGTGGGTACTTGTTCTTCATAGTCACCTGGTTCAGGCACCGATAGTCAAAACAAAGCCTCAACCTCCCATCCGCATTCTTGGTGATCAAAATTGGGGTTTCCCAAGGAGAAACACTAGGTCGAAATAATCCCTTCCCCTGTAAGTCCTCTAGTTGTACCCGTAGCTCACGAAGCTTTATGGAAGACATCTGATAAGATGGTGTGGATATCGGTTACATCTCGGGGTACAATTCAATGTAAAATTCCACCTCTTTGTGAGGAGGTAGACATGGAACATCATCAGGGAAAACATCTGCGTACTGTTCCACCATAACAAGATAGCTCAAACTCTCCACATAAAGCTCTCCTTGGGTATGGCTAGCCAATTGATAAGTGATCGGCTACACTCTCCTCCAAGAAAGCCTATCCTATGCAGTAAAGGCTCCCTTCCCACTGGTGAAGGTAAACCGGGTCCCATCCGTGCGGACACACAATACTTTGCACCTAATATAGTAAATTTGAGCATGGACTGTAGATAACCAGTCCATACCCAAGATGACGTCGTAAAGCCTCGATTCCACTGTAAAGACCCGTAAAATTTAAGGGAATTTTTTTTTCTTAATTTTCTTTGGGATTTTACAGGAACACAGTTTCTGACGGCACCTGATTCCGAGGCCCGGTGTGCCCGGAATCTTTTTCCGAAGTTGAGCTCGGGTATGTTAAGTGAACGAACGAGCGGGTTTTTATATATTTTGATCTGGTGCTCGGAATTGAATTCCGAGGGCACCGATGGAATCAGAGCACCAATATTTTCTTATAAACACCTCTTCCGGAGTTGCGTTTGCTCGGGTGTGGTTTTTAATTTTTGGGGTCATGTTAAGGAATAAAATAAAAGTGGTGCAACCAATTTTTATTTTATTTTTCTTAACTTAAGTTAAGTGGATGATGTGGGACCCACAATATCCTACCCACTTGGTAGGATACTTGTGAGGCGGGGCCCACACGACCCCCACCGTTTCTTTCACCTTTTTCAACCCCCTCCTTTAATTAAGCAACGAACCTGCACCCCCTATTAATTAAGTCAACCCTTGCATTTATTCTGGTTAAGAAACGCCTCATTAATGTGGCGGTTTAAACGTTGCAATTAATTCACTTAATTATTTCTTTCGTTTTTGAATTTTAAAACGCAAGACTTGTGAAATAAAAATAAGACAACTCTTATTTTTATTAGGCTGGTGGTGTTGAGAGGCAAGGGAGATTTCCCTCAGACTCTTGAAGATCATCTCTTCCTCGCGAAGAACGCGAAGAACGCCAGATCCTTGGAAATCAACGACGCTTCTTCCGCGATGCTTCTTCCGCAACGCGACGATTCCCCTTCCGCAACTCTTCTTCTTCAACGCCTTCTTCCGCGACGTGATTTTCCGCGAAGAACCCTCGCTCGACGACGCTTGATGTAGGGGTTTTGATTCAATTAAATCCTTGTGATTTATTCCCACGACATATGATTAAATATTTTTCGGAAAATTTTTTAAACTGCTAACGCGATTGGTGCGGACCAAAGAACAAGTCGGAACCCACCGTCCCTTCGTTCTTGGTGTGCGGATCGGCGGGCGATGATAAAACAGGACGCATGGGCGTTGTGAGGTCTTCCCAGTGAAGAACTGGTCCCAGGAGGGCCGTTGCCAAAGACGGAAGGCAAATCCGACCATCGGAGCTCGTCCGGTGGTCCGCAGAACATTCCGCCGGCGCGCCTCGCCGGCACGGCGGCGCCCGGCGGGCCGCTAGTCCCGCGACCGCGCGGGACCAGAGGAGGCGGGACACGGCGCTCGGACGCGTTCGTTGACAAGGAGAGGCCCCCCGTGGGGCCGCAGTTAGAAAAGCAAGCGGGGGGAAGCCCCCCCCCCCCCCGCGTCTCAACGCTCGGCCGTTTCGGCCGAGCCTCTTGGCCGGTGCGCCAGCGCGCCGCGCGGCCAGACCGGACCGCCAGGTTGGGCTGGGATGCACCAACTGGGCCGGGCCACTCCCAAGCGGGCCAGAACTGGACCCGGGTCGGGTCGCCTCGGTTCGGGCCGACGCAGGGGGCACCGGGCCGGGTTGGACCGTGCCCGAACCCCCCCTAATACCGGAATTTTCGATCTGTTGCCCATAACGTGAGCTATGGGCCTCCGATCGAAGAATTATCAGTTGCATAGCGATACTTGGATCGAGACGGGAGTTTTGGTATATTACACTCAGGGTTTCGGAGAACTTTGGGTTCGGCCTGGTTGGTTCGTACACGAAACCAACCTGGTCCTCGGAGCGGAAAAGCTTATAACTTGACCTCCAGACGTCCGATTGACGTACCGTCGACATTTTTGGATTTCTCTAAGTTATACGGACCTTTTGGATTACTCTTCTCGAGGTTTGGATGTAGTTGGAGTACGGTCGGGTCAGTTTTGACTTAAAAATCAACCGGGCCCCTAGGACGAAAATGCCAATAACTCTCAGACCGGGCGTCCGATTGACGTGCCATCTGTGATGTTGAGTTCCTGTTGACGATACAGAACATTTGGATACATCAACTCCAGAATTTGTGTCATTTGATGTATCAGCCCCTCGGCTCATGGAGCAGACCCTCCGAAACAAGCTTGTTGTGTGCAGGAACCCTAGAGCTGGCTGCGACTGCGACGACGATGACGACTATGCAGAAATCCTTCGTAGATTCGACGGCGAGAACTACAGAACTCATCGATCCTACGTGGATCAGTGCTACCGATCCTGCGTGGGTCAGATCCTGTGTGGGTCAGTGCTCAGCGGTCCTATGTGGGCCAGCGCCTACAGATCCTATGTGGGTCTGATCCTGTGTGGGTCATTGCGGGGGTTAGTTATCTATCGATCCTGTGTGGGTCAGATCCTGTGTGGGTCATTGTGGGGGTTAGTACCTATTCATACTTTGTGGGTCATTGCGGGGGTTAGTACCTATCGATCCAGTGTGGGTCCGACAGCTTAGACGAATCAGTGGATGTATCTGATCATCTCTATCGTCATATGAAGAAGTATACCTGTGTGAGCTGAATCTTGACTTTCTTTCCTATGTGGATTACGTTATGCTTTCCTGTGTGGATCAGGTTGTGATTTCCTATGTGGATTTGATCGAACATAGTCTTGGAGGTTGGAGTGAACTGGAATTGATGACTTAGGTATATGTATGGTCATATACCTAAGTAGAGTTGGATGTTACTTTGTGATTGTATCTTTCCTTTGTGGATTCTGGGAGACCTTCAGGGGTCTCAGGGTCCCTACTGAGTAGCTTATACTGACCCCTGCACGGTCTTTTCCCACACCACATTGTGTTGGTTACAGACGACGGACATCGCTGATCGTGGTTGAGGCTTGCGGAGCAGGTCCGTACCTGGAGGTGGACCATTGGGCGGGACGTACACGGAGCGAACGACTGGACCCGAGGAGCTTTGGATGCTATCTGTACCCACCCTTCAGGTGGGACTTCCAGTGTACGGCTTGAGGCCGCGGCTTTACTTTCAGTTGTTGTTTCCCCTTTCCAGTTTTACTTTACTTTCAGTTTGGGTTTGTATTCTGGCCCACATACTTTTCCGCACTTACTGTTGTACCCTGTTTTTACTTAGTGTTTCCTTCTACTTCTTGCTTGCTCTGTGGTGTCTGTTTACTTTACAAAGGAAATGCCTTCCCTTTTTACCGATAATTACGCCTTGGTGCTAGTTTCCATCCCCTGGCCTATGTAAGGTGGCCTTGGGGTAGTCATGACACGTGCCCCGAGTACGGGTCGTGACAAATTGGTATCAGAGGAGTTCGGTTCTACCGTATAACTCAGGACTCTGATCTTTTTCTATGTGAAGCAATAGTGTTAAGAGTATTGAGTGTGGTTATCAGTCCAGGGAGTCCAGTGTTGGTGCGGCGGCCGACGTATCCGTACACCAGGACCCTGAATTCTGATTTCCGACTTAATGCACGAAATCTTTGATTGCATGTGTGTTACAAGTTTTCTTTGTGATTACTTTGTTTCAGCTCACCAGGTATACTGTTTAACAGTGGCACACCTATTTCTTTTCAGGATGGCCCCACGATGGAAACCAGCTAGGGTTCCGAGTGTTGTACGTGACAACAACCCACCGAGCAACGAGGCCTCAGTACAGGGCCCTTTGACAGCAGGGGCATTAGCGTTACCTCTACCCGACGAGCCACCAATGCTACCAGCCCCAGCCGCTGACGATGCACGTCGCCTTAGTGAACTGCACGAGTTTCAGTGCCAGAGACCGCCCAGTTTCCGTGGGGAGACGGACCCTCAGGCAGCCGAGGATTGGCTGGAGGCAGTTGTACGGGTTTTCAGGTTAGTGAGGACACCAGCAGACCTCGTGGTGATCCTCGCAGCGAGCCTCCTGCACGCGGCATCATGCAGATGGTGCAGCATGATGCTTTAGGTACATGATGAGGCATCTCTCCTCTAGACGGACTTTGAGAGCCTCTTCCGCTCAGAGTTCGTCACAACCACCCTCCGTGCGGTGCGCATCCAGGAGATTCTACAACTGCGGCAGGGCAGCTTGACGGTCATCCAGTACTCGATGAGATTTACCGATCTCTCGCGCTACTCGACAGACATGGTACGGGACACATTCTACTGGGCCCAGACCTTTGAGCAGGGATTGAGTCATGAGATCAGGGCATCACTGATCTCCCTCAGCATTCCGACACAGGCAGGAGTACTGGAGAGAGCCCTTCTCATCGAGAACTTCCTTGCTGAGCCGACTTCCATTGCGAGACCTACTCAAGGGCGGCACGTAGCAGAGTCTATTGCAGCAGGCAGTCGATGGATGACTCATGGGTCCAGGTAGACTAGACCGTCAGGAAGATGACCTCAGGACACTGGCTCAGTAGTGCGGGGCACATAGCCCGGAGCCGGTCTTTCAAGAGGCAGACAGTGCTACGCATGCGGTGGGCAGAGCCACATGGCTCGTGACTGCCCGACCCACCGTGCCGAGGAGCAGCATACGGTTGAGGGGACACCTAGGCGGATGCAGAGGGTCGACTGTGGTGGTCCTCAAGGAGAAGGCGGATGAGGCAGAGGAGCTGTCCGAGCAGCAGGTGGTGGGAGACGCTTTGAGGCTCTACCACCACCACCACCAGGAGGTCCACCCCGACCACAGGGAGCTGGCGGGAAGAGATAGGAACAGCTCTAGGCAGCGGAGGCCTACGACCACGACGCACCTGATATGATTCGAGGTACCATCTGTATCTATTCCACCCTTTCTGCAGTTCTTATAGACACAAGAGCGAGTCATTCTTTCATAGCTGCTGCCCTTGTTCGGAGCTCGGAGATTCCGACAGAGCCGTTGGCTTGATCCTTACGGCTAGAGACTCCTACGGGAGCATACTCGATGATCACACACTAGTTCCGGTAGTATGAGATTACTCTATGAGGCGAGAGCTTCGGCAAGGATCTTCTTGTAGCGGCGTCGAGGTCTTACGACGTCATCTTGGGAATGGATTAGTTATCTATAGTCCATGGCCAGATTGACTGTATTAGGCGCAAGGTGCGATGTGTACGCACCGACGGGAGTAGGTTCACCTTCACCGGTGAGAAGGGAGCCTTTGCAGCACCTGATGGACTCCCGTAGAGGAGAGGACAGCCCACCACTCATCAGTTGGCTAGTCTCATCCTAGGAGCAGTTGACGTGTAGAGTCCTAGTTTTCCTGCAATGGTGGATCAGTATGTGGACATTTTCCCCGACGACGTTCCAAGACTACCTACTCGCAGAGAGGTAGAATTTTATTTTGATCTGTACCACGAGACAGCCCTGATATCCAACCCAGCATATCGGATGGATCCCGCCGATCTTCGAGAGCTATGGGTACAATTGGAGGACTTGCAGGGCAAAGGATTCATCTGACCCAGTGTTTCACCCTGGGCTTCCCCGATATTGTTCGCCAAGAAGGTGGATGAGAGCTTACGACTTTGTGTCAACTATCGTCTCCTGAACTCGGTGACAGTGAGGAACAAGTATCCGCTATTGAGGATTGATGACCACTTCGATCAGCTCAAGGGAGCACGGTGGTTCTCGAAGATAGATCTCAGGTCAGGCTATCATCAGCTCATAGTTCGGGGCGAGGACGTGTAGAAGACGGCCTTCAGATGTCGGTATGGCCACTATGAGTTCTTGGTTATGCCATTCGGCATAACCAATTCTCAAGCAGTGTTCATGGGCCTTATGAACAGGATCCTTTAGCCATAACTCGATCGATTTGTCGTGGTCTTCATCGATGACATTTTTATTTACTCGGCGACTGAGGAGGAGAAATCCTACCACTTGCGGGTTGTACAGGACACACTCCGAGAGCACCAGATTTATGGTAATCTCTCGAAGTGTCAGTTCTGGATACGTGAGGTCCACTTCTTGGGAAACTTCATCTCTGAGGCGGGAGTTTCGGTAGATCCTACGAAGATCGAGGCAGTGCTAGCTTGGGAGCCACCCAGGAGCGTGACGGAGGTGCGGAGTTTCTTGGGACTAGCTGGGTACTACTGGAGATTTGTGCCAGACTTCTCCAAAGTTGTGGCACCACTCTTAGATTTGAAAAAGAAGGGGAAACCCTTTGTGTGGTCAGACATATGTCAGCAGAGATTCCAGAAGCTGAGACAGAGATTGACCAGCGCACCTATCTTGAGGTTGCTGGAGGAGGGAGTAGGGTACGTAGTCTACTACGATGCATTAGGGGCCAGACTCAGATGTTTCCTGATGCAGGAGTGGGCAGTGATCGCCTATGGATCACATCAGGTGAGGCCGCATGAGCATAACTACGCTACCCATGACCTGGAGTTAGCAGCAGTGGTCTTCGCTCTGAAGACATGGTGACACTATCTGATGGGAGAGTGCTTTACAGTCTATTTTGACCATCAGAGTCTCAGGTACATCTTCCCTCAGAAGGACCTGAAACTAAGACAACTTCGATGGCTCTAGTTACTCCAAAACTATGACATTGAGATAGTCTATACTCCTGGGAAGGGGAACATAGTAGCCAATGCTCTCAGCAGGAGGACGAGTATTCAGCTACTTGGGGAGGCGACAGAGCAGCTAGCCACTTTGAAGATATCCTTCATGGATAGATATGGAGCAGCCTTCCTTCAGTCACTCACAGTCACTTCTCCACTGCTGCAGCGGATCAGAGAGGCACAATGTGGGGATGCCGACTGTGAGACGCGGCGTGCACAGATATCCTCAGGACATGCACCTGATGGTTTCTCCTTAGGAGGAGAGCATGACATCATTTTCAGAGGATGTACCTTGGTACTAGTTTCTTTACGAGAGCTGTTGCTGAGAGATTTTCACACTTCCCCTTTGGTGGTACATCTTGGAGTGGCGAAGATGTACCAGGATCTCAGATGACTGCACTGGTGGACGAGCATGAAGAAGGATGTGGCAGACTTCTTTTCTCGATGACTCACCTGCCAGCAGGTGAAGGCAGAGCACCAGGTACCAGCAAGCTTTGTGCAGCCCTTGGAGGTCTCGGAGTGGAAGTGGGACGACTTATCTATGGACTTCCGGACTGGACTTCCACGCACTTCCAGGGGTCACGACTCCATTTGGGTGATTGTCGACAAACTCACCATGTCGGCTCACTTCTTACACATCAGAGTGCAGTGATCAGTGGAGAGCGTGGGATGTCTCTACATTCAAGAGATTGTACGGCTTCACGGTGTGCCATCATCTATCGTCTCCGATCGAGATTCTCGATTTACATCCCGTATTTGGAAGGGGTTGCAGGAGGCGTTCGGGACGCAGCTACGTCTGAGCACCGCCTTTCACCCTCAGACAGATGGTCAGACGGAGAGGATCATTCAGACTCTCGAGGAAATGCTCTGCGCTTGTTTCCTCGACTTTGGTCGTAGCTGGGAGGACCACCTACCCTTGATGGAGTTCGCGTACAACAACATCTACCACTCCACCATCGGGATGACACCATACGAGGCGTTGTACGGATGACCTTGCAGATCTCCTCTGTGCTAGACAGACCCTGGGGAGTCAGCACTTGTGGGATCGGAGATGGTCCAGGCCACGACAGAGAAGGTCCAAGTCATCCAGGAGTGGATAAGGATAGCTCAGAGTTGGCAGAAGTCTTATGAAGACAGGAGGCAGAGGCCACTGGAGTTCGAGGATGGCGACCACGTCTTCTTGCGGGTCTCACCTCGACGTGGATTACAGAGATTTGGCCGAGGTGGCAAGGTATCTCCACACATCATCGGAACATTCCAGGTCCTCAGTAGGATTGGAGAGGTGGCTTATCGCCTGGCTCTACCACCTCAATTGCACCGGGTGCACGACGTCTTCCACGTATATCAGCTGAGGAGATACGTTCACGACCCAACGCATATCATTGAACATGGGGAGCTGGATGTTGATGATGGGGTTACTTTTGCGGAGGTCCTAGTAGAGATCGAGGATCAACAGGAGCGGGTCCTACGTGGATGGTCGATTGCTGTAGTGCGCATCAGATGGAAGCACGAGAACCTCTAGGAGAGCACTTGGGAGCCGAAGGCTCAGATGCGTGCTCAGTACCCACATTTGTTTACCTAGTTTTTGATGTATCTTTATGAGGACGTAAACCCTGAGGTGGGAGTAATGTAAAGACCCGTAAAATTCAAGGGAATTTTTTTTTCATAATTTTCTTTAGGATTTTACAAGAATGCAGTTATTGATGGCACCTAATTCCAAGGCCCATTGTGCCCAGAATCTTTTTCCGTAGTTTATCTCAGGTACGTTCGGTGAACGAACGAGCGGGTTTTTCTAACTTTTAAACCGGTGCTCGGAATCGAACTCTGAGGGCAATGATGAAATCGCAGCGCCAGTATTTTCTTATGAACACCTCTTCTAGAGTTGCGTTTTCTCGGGTGTGGTTTTTAATTTTTGGCGTTAAGTTAAGGAATAAAATAAAAGTGGTGCAACCGATTATTATTTTATTTTTCTTAACTGAAGTTAAGTGGATGATGTGGGACCCACAATATCCTACCCACTTGGTAGGATATTTGTGAGGTGGGGCCCACATGAGCCCCACCGTTTTTTTCATGCTTCTCAACCCCCCTCCTTTAATTAAGTAACGCACCCGCACCCCCTATTAATTAAGTCAACCCTTGCATTTATTCTGGTTAAGAAACGCCTCATTAATGTGGCGGTTTAAACGTTGCAATTAATTCACTTAATTGTTTTTTTTCGTTTTTGAATTTTAAAATTCAAGACTTAGGAAATAAAAATAAGACAACTCTTATTTTTGTTAGGCTGCTGGTGTTGAGAGGTAAGGGAGATTTCACTCAGACTCTTGAAGATCTTCTCTTCCTCACGAAGAACGCGAAGAACGTGAAAAAAGCGAAGAACGCCGGATCCTCGGAAATCAACGACGCTTCTTCCACAATACTTCTTCTGCGACGCGACGATTCCCCTTCCGCGACACTTCTTCTGCGATGTCTTCTTCCGCGACATGCTTTTCCACGACGAACCCTCGCTCGACGATGCTTGAGGTACGAGTTTTGATTCAATTAAATCCTTGCGATTTATACCCATTGCAAATGTTTAAATATTTGTCGGATTCTTTTTTAAACCGCTAACGCGGTGGGTGCGGACCAACGAACAAGTTCGAAACCAGCGTCCCATCATTCTTGGTGTGCGGATCGGTGGGCGATGATGAAACAGGCCACACGGGCGTTGTGAGGTCTTCACAGTGAAGAACCGGTCTCGGGAGGGCCGTTGGCGGAGACAACAGGCACATCCGACCACCGGAGCTCGTCTGGTGGCCTGCGGAACATGCCGTCGGTGCGCGTCGCTGGCACGGCGGCGCTGGCGGCCGGCACCGGCCCGCCGCCCGGAGAGGGCGGCGCCCGGCGCGCCGCCGGGAAGGGCCGCCGCCGCTTCAGCCGCGGCGGCATGCCACTACTCCCGCGACCGGGCGGGACCGGAGGAGGGGGAACGCGGCGCTCGGCTGCATCCGTTGGTAAGGAGCGACACCCCATGGGGTTGCAGTTAGAAAAGCAAGTGGGGGGAACCCCCCCCCCCCCCCACGTCTCAACGCTCGGCCATTTCAGCCGAGCCTCCTGGCCGGTGCGCCAGCGCGCCGCGTGGCCAGACCGGACTGCCAGGCCGGGAAGCGCCCAGACCGGCCCGGGACGCGCCTGCTGGGTCGGGAGGCACCCAAGCGGGCCGGACCCGGTTCGGGCCGTCCCAAGGGGTACCGGGCCGGGTCGGACCGGGCCCGAACCCCCCATAATACCGGACTTTTTGGTATGTTGCCCATAACATGAGCTACAAGCCTATGATCGATGCGTCGTCAGTTGCGTAGCGATCCTTGCATCCAGACGGTCGTTTTGGTATATTACGCTCAGGGTTTCAGAGAACTTTGGGTTCAGCTGGGTTGGTTCGTACACAAAACCAACCGGGCCCTCGGAGCAGAAACGCTTATAACTTGAGCTCCGGATGTCCGATTGACGTGCCGTCGACTTTGTTGGATTTCTCTAAGTGAGACGGACCTTTTGGATTACTCCGCTCGAGGTTTGGATATAGTTGGAGTATGGTCGGGTCCGTTTTAACTTAAAAACCAATAGGGCCCTTAGGACGAAAAAGCCAATAACTCTAAGACAGGACGTCCGATTGACGCGCTGTCTGTGACGTTGAGTTATTGTGGATGATATTGATCTTTTGGATACATCAACTCTGGAATTTGTGTCAGTTGATGTATCAGCCCCTCGGCTCGTGGAGCAGACCCTCCGAAACGAGCTTGCTGTGTGGGGGAACCCTAGAGTTGGCTGCGACTGCGACGACGATGACGACTGTGCAGAAATCCTTCATGGATTCGACGGCGATGACTACAAAACTCAGCGATCCTACGTGGATCAGTGATACCGATCCTGTGTGGGTCAGATCCTGTGTGGGTCAGTGCTCAGCGGTCCTGTGTAGGCCAGCGCCTACAGATCCTTTGTGGGTCCGATCTTGTATGGGTCATTACGTGGGTTAGTTATCTATCGATCTTGTGTGGGTTAGATCCTGTGTGGGTCATTGCGGGGGTTAGTACCTATCTATCCTTTGTGGGTCATTGCGGGGGTTAGTACCTATCGATCCTGTGTGGGTCCAATGGCTTAGATGAATCAGTGGCTGTATCTGATCATCTCTATCGTCATACGAAGAAGTAAACCTGTGTGAGATGAATCTTGACTTGCTTTCCTATGTGGATTACGTTATGCTATCCTGTGTGGATCAGGTTGTGATTTCTTGTGTGGATGTGATCGAACCTGGGTTCAGAGGTTGGAGTGAACTGGAATTGATGACATAGGTATATGTATGGGAATATACCTAAGTAGAGTCGGATGTTACTTTGTGATTGTATCTTTCCTTTGTGGATTCTGGGAGACCTTCGGGGGTCTCAGGGTCCCTACTGAATAGATTATACTCACCCCTACACGGTATTTTCCCGCACCACGTTGTGTTGGTTGCAGACGATGGACAGCGCTGATCGTGGTTGAGGCTTGCAGAGCAGGTCGGTCCCTGGAGGTGGACCATTGGGTGGGATGTACACGGAGCAGACGGCTGGACCCGAGGAGCTGTGGAGGCTATCTGTACCCACCCTTCAGGTGGGACTTCCAGTGGACGTCTCGAGGCTGCGGATTTACTTTCAGTTGATGTTTTCCCTTTCCAGTTGTACTTTACTTTCAGTTTGGGTTTGTATTCTGGCCCACTTAATTTTCCGCACTTACTGTTGTACCCAGTTTTTACTTAGTGTTTACTTCTACTGCTTGCTTACTCTGTGGTGTTTGTTTACTTTACAAAGGTAATGCATTCCCTTTTTACCTTGAATTACACCTTGGTGCTAGTCGCCAGCCCCTGGCCTATGGAAGGCGGGCTTGGGGGTAGTCACGACATGGGCCCCGAGGACGGGTCGTGACAACCACTACTAGAAGATCACAGCTGAAGCTCTCGCCTCCTATAGTAAGCTCACACTGCCAACACGAGTATGTAATTATCGAATCTGCTCTGGTAGAAGTCTCTAGCAATAAGGATTGAGCCAAATGCTCCATCAGAATATCCGAGCTCTGAACGAGGGCAGTTTCAATTAATGAATGACTGGAACATATGTCTATAAGTACTGTAATTAAGGTGGAGTAGACACAGATTGTACAACAAATCATCTCCAAAGTGCCATGGTCGTAGGCCTCAGCTGCCTGGATCTGAGCTCACCCTTGTCCACCTGCTCTCTGTGGTCGGGGTGGACAACCTGGTGGTAGTGACATTTACATCTCGAATTGTCACCCACCACCAAGTGCATGACCAGCTCCTCTGCCACATCCACCTGCTCCCTGTAGACCTCCTTGGTTGAACCTCTATCTCTACCTGGGGAGTCCTTCGACCATCTGCTGATCATATTTATGGAAGGTCGGATAGTCAGGAGCCCTGTGACAAATCTCGCCGCATGTGAAACACTACCTGTTCCCCGCACGACTGGCTCTATCTTCGGTACCCCACAAAACTAACCCTGAATCATGCAGTCATCCACCTGTAGGTCTGTTTCTCTTGACCTCTGTGACTTCTATCTTCTTCCAGACGTAAAAGACTTTGCTACGTGGCGACTGGTAGTGGGTATCCCTGCTGGTGAATACTCAGCTTGAAAACTCTCAACTAAGTGGGCTCTCTCTAACACCCCCACCTACATCGGAATACTGAGTGAGATCATCAATGCCATTATCTCCCGCTTGAGACCCTGATCGAAGGTACGGGCTCTGAAGAATGGGTCCCATACCATATCAGTGGAGTAGTTTGAGATGTCAGTGAACCTCGCTGAGTACTGAGCCTCAATAATGTTGCCCTATTACAGATGAAGAAACACCTGTATGCGCACCGCGTGAAGAGTCACTGGGACAAACATTGCTTGAAACTGGCTCTCAAAGACTGCCCAGAAAAGCATCACCTCATTGTGAACATGGAGCATCAAGCTCCAACCTATTCCTGTTGCAGCCTGTAGAAGCCCGGCTGTAAGGATCACCATGAGATCAACTGGTATCCTTACCAGTCGGAAGACTCTCACCATGACCTCCAACCAATCCTCAGCCTCCTATGGGTCTATCTCTCCCCTGAACCTGGGGGGCCTCTAGAGCTGGAACTCATGAAATGCGCTCAAGTGGCGTGCACCCTCGGCTTCTAGAGCTGGTGGCATCGGTGGCCCAACGGGTAATGGTACCGCTGGTGCCTCTGCTGGTGCCTCTACTAGAAGAGGGCCTTGCACCGAGCCCTCGTTTCTCGGTGGGATATCAGAGAGTACTATACCCATTACCCTAGCTGGTTGTATTCATAGTGGAATCCTGAAAATAAACAAGTCTGACACAATCAATAAGTCATAATCGGTGAGCTGACTCAAAGAGATCACAAATAAAACTCTTCAAAACACACACACAATCAGTGTTTTTGTGCACTGTGTTGGAAATCAAAAGTTAGGGTCCTGGTGTATGGATACGTCGGCTGCCGCACCAACACTGGATTACCTAAACTGATAACCAAACTCACTACACTTAATACTGTTTCTGCTAAAAAGATCATAGTCCTATGTTCTATGGTAGAACTGACTCCTATGATACCAATTTATCATAAACTGTCCCCCGGGGAATGTGCTGTGACTACCCCAAGCCCGCCTTCTATAGGTCAAGGGATGGTGACTAGCACCAAAAGATGTGTTCCATAAAACCGAGAAGGCATTGCCTTTATATCCAGTAGACACACACAACCAATAATACAACAAGATACGAACACAAGTAAACTGTATAGAAAAATTGTGAGTACAGTAAGCAAAAGAGGCCAGGATACGTGCCCAACTAGAAAGTACAGGAAAACTGAAAAGTACAAGTAAACTAGAATAACTCTTGTGAACACCTGCCAAGAATCCTACATGAAGGGTAGATACAAATCTTGAACCGTTGTCTCTACGGTACTCCTCATTTAATGTCCACCTCCAAGCTACCTCCAGTCTTGGTACCCTCGTCCTCAGTCAGCTATGTCCATCGTCTACACCAAACACAATAAGGTGCTGGCATAACCTATGCAGGGTTGAGTATAATGTTACTCAGTAGGGACCCCGAGACCCTTAAGGTCTCACAAAATGCACAAAGGATATACCACAAATAATGAAATAAAGTGAAAACCTGACTTAGGTATATGCCAATACATATACCTAAGTTATCATGTATGCCCATCTCAATCATGAGGTAACACATAGTCCAACTCAAAATCCAAAGCTCAACTATTCCACAAAGGAAGGAGTACCACGAAGGTAAGTACCACATAGGTATGACACACTGAATAATACCACTAATGTATTACCATAAATGAAAGTACCACACATGTACAGACTCAGCTCACACCAGGTATAACTAAGGTATAGTAGTAGAGATGATTAAATGTAATTACTAAGTCCTATTACTCTATTAAGATACAAACCCACAAAGGATCCTAAATCATCATGAAACCCACAATGGATCGTAGTACATTGTCAGACTCACAAAGGATCCTAGTACATCGTCAGTACGTCATCAAACAAAAATAGGATTCTTGTACATCGTCAGTACTTATTCAGACCAACACAGGATCCTAGTACAAAGTCAGTACGTCATCAGACCCACACAAGATCCTAGTACATTGTTAGTACACTGTCAGACCCACACAGGATCCTAGTACATCTTCACTGTTAGATACCGGGTTTCCGCACTATGCTCGCTTG